>OY856415.1:478519475-480919475 GCA_963693085.1 Alisma plantago-aquatica
ATTTAAAAAAGATATCCATTTAGAAATAAAAACTCCCCCTTAATTAGATGTCCCATCAAATCTAATGAAAAAGATGTCCATTTAAAAACCAAAATATCATGATGCAAATAAGAGTTTTTGTTTAAGTAGCACAAATATCAAAGAAAACATCTTCCAAAGGAGTGATAAGCAATTTCTTCCTAATTTTGTTAAATTGATCTAGTGGAAGCGGTTTTGTAAAAATATCAGCCAATTGATCTTCCGTATCAACATGATGAAGGGAAACATGATTCTTGGAGATATGATCCCTTAAAAAGTGATGACGGATTTCAATATGTTTAGCTCGGCTGTGTAAAATAGGATTGTGTGCTAAGTTTATGGCGCTCGTGTTGCCACAAAAAATAGGCGTAGATGAAAGAGTAAAACCATAATCGTTTAATACTTGTTGCATATAAAGCACTTGAGCACAACAAGACCCAGCTGCCATATATTCAGCTTCAGTTGTAGATAGGGCAACCGTATTTTGTTTCTTGCTGAACCAAGATACTAAGGCTCTCCCTAACAAGAAACAACCACCACTAGTACTCTTGCGATCAAGGCGACAACCAGCATAATCCGCATCAGTATAAGCTTTAAAATCCAAGGATTGTCCTTTTGGATGCCATAAACCAAAACAAGTAGTGTCTGCTAGGTAACGAAGAATTCTTTTAACTGCTAGAAAATGAGAGTGCATAGGTTGGGATTGAAATCGAGCACAAAGACCAACGGGAAACATAATGTCTGGTCTAGAAGCAGTTAAGTAAAGCAAACTACAAATCATGGCTCTATATAAAGAATCATCAATAGGTTCCCCATTTTCATCCTTATCAATTTTAATAGAAGTAGCCATAGGAGTAGTAGCATGTTTGCACTGATCCATCCCAAAACGTTTTAAGAGTTCTTTAGTATATTTTTCTTGGCTTATGAATATTCCGATAGGTGTTTGCTTAATTTGAAAACCAAGAAAGAAAGTTAGTTCACCCATGAGGCTCATTTCAAATTCTTTTTGCATAATATCACTAAATTGTGTGCACAATGAATCATTAGAAGCTCCAAAAATAATGTCATCAACATATATTTGCACAACTAGGAAATCAGATGTATATGTTTTGAAAAATAAAGTAGAATCTGAATTTCCAATAGAAAAACCATTATCAAAAAGATATGTCTTGAGCCTTTCATACCAATTTCTAGGTGCTTGTTTTAAACCATAAAGTGCTTTCTTAAGTTTATAAACATAGTCACCTTTTTCCGGTATTTCAAAACCAGGTGGTTGGGCAACATATACTTCTTCTTGAATGATGCCATTTAGAAATGCACTTTTTACATCCATTTGGTAGAGTTTGATGTTATTATGTTCAGCAATAGCTAGTAACATCCTAATAGCTTCAAGTCTAGCTACCGATGCATACGTTTCATCAAAATCTATTCCTTCTTGTTGATTATATCCTTGTGCTACTAACCGAGCTTTATTCCTTATTACTTCTCCTGCCTCATTTAGCTTGTTTCTAAAAACCCATTTAGTTCCTATTCTGGTTTTATCTTGTGGTTTAGGAACTAAATCCCATACATCATTTTTAGTGAATTGATTCAATTCTTCTTGCATGGCTATTATCCAATAATCATCTTTAAGAGCTTCAGATATCTTTTTAGGTTCAATGATAGAAACAAAAGCCATGTTTGCAACATCTTTGAAGGAAGACCGAGTTTTAACTTTATCATTAGGATCTCCAATAATTAATTCTTGAGGATGATCTTTAATAAGCCTAGGTGTAGGTTGTGGTTCAACTTGGTGATTATTTGTAGTACGTTTCTCACTATCATTTGGTATGTTTAAATTTTCGAATTGATTTGTGAGATCTATGATTTCTAGATTTTCAGATTTGGACTCTTCATGAAAAGAAACATGAATAGATTCCTCAACTTTTCTAGATATAGTGTTATATACTCTAAAAGCTTTTCTAGAAGTGGAATATCCCAAAAAGAATGCTTTGTGTGATTTTGAGTCAAACTTATCTCTATCATCTTTGGTATTTATGATATAGCATGTGGAGCCAAAAGTATGAAAATAGTCAACTCTAGGTTTCTTAAAATGTATTAGTTCATATGGAGTTTTCTTTAAATGAGAGTGAACAGTTACTCTATTTAGCACATAGCATGCAGTGTTTACAGCTTCAGCCCAAAAGGTTTTGGGTGTGTTATGTTCAAGCATCATAGTTCTAGCCATTTCTTGTAGTGATCGATGTTTCCTTTCAACTATACCATTTTGTTGTGGGGTGCGTGGAGCAGAAAAATTATGAGTGTACCCTTGAGATATACAAAACTCTTCAAATGTATGATTTTCAAATTCTCCACCATGATCACTTCTAATGGTACATATTTTGCTTTGTAATAGATTTTCAATCTTGGAACAAAATTGTATAAAAACATGAATAGTATCATCTTTAGTTGCAATAAAGTGTACCCATGTGTATCTACTATAATCATCAACAATAACAAAACAGTATCTTTTACCGCCAATAGATTATGTCCTCATGGGTCCAAATAAATCTATATGAATTAATTCTAAGGACCTACTGGTGCTAAGTAGATGTTTTGGTTTAAAAGAGGTTTTGGTTTTCTTTCCCATTGTGCATGGTTCACAATTTTCAACTTGATCAAAAGATAAAGTAGGCAATCCACGAACAAGATCATATTTCACTAATTTTTTAATAACATGTGAACTAGCATGTCCTAGCTTTTTATGCCATACTTGTAAGGTATTTTCATTTGCAAGCAAGCATTTTCCCACTACTGATTTCATAGAGTTAGGTTTAAGAATATAAAGATTTCCAACTCTATTTCCTTCATAAACAACATTTGTAGTGTTTTCTATCAATAACTTGCAGCAAGTTTTGTTAAATAACACATCATAACCACTATCACATAATTGACTAACACTTATCAAATTATGGTGCAAACCATCAACGAGTAGAACATTCTTTATTTCGAGGTTTGTACCAACATTACCTATTCCAACGATTTTGCCCTTACCATTGTCTCCAAAGGTGACTGTTCCACTTTTCTTTTCTTCAAAGGTTTGGAATGCATCCTTATTTCCGGTCATATGTTTGGAACATCCACTGTCAACCACCCATTCCTGCATTAAAATGTAGATTTTGGTACCCATGTGATGGTCCGATATGGTTAGAATCATTTAAGTACAGATTTGTATAAGAGTTCTGAATCATAAGTCCAGTCGGTCGACAATTGTTCGACCGACATATGTCTCGGTCGACAATTTGTCGATCGAGAAGATTACTGTATTACAAACCAGAAAACACAGAAATGTAGCTCGGTTGACCAATTTTCGACCGAAATAATTGCTGTAAATTTTGATATGTTACAGACATTCGGTCGGTCGACAATACTTCGACCGATTAATGGTTCGGTCGACAATATTTCGACCGACTAAGTTTCTGTTTCAGTACAACAATGCAGAAAATTAACAATAAGCATAAAATCTTTTGTTTAGTTAAGATAAGACAATATAAATAGCAAGATGGAGCTTTTTGGTCATATCTCAACTAAATTCTATTTGACTCTACTAATTTTGAGGTTTTGGGACCCAAACTAATTCGGAATCCTTAGTTTTATAAGGGCATGAAAAGGAATAGTATCCAAGACGTAAACAAAAATGGCAAGTAATAGAATCAACTTCATTTCTCTTTCTAGCTATTGTGTTCTTGGGTACAAACATAGTTTGAGTTCTTTTGGGTTGATTTTTCTTTGGAGCATATCCCAAACCTTTTCTTCCATTGAACACAGTACCAATGCTTAGAATGTTATCAAGTATATCTTTTCTTCTTAACTCATAAAGTTCTCTTTGCAGCTGAGCAATATCATTCAATTTTTTGTGTAAATCTTTTCTTGCTTGATCTAAATCAGATAGCAATGAATCTCTTTCTTTTATAACATTATCATAGTCTAGATGGTTACACAAAATAGGTTGAGTCTGAAAATCTTTTACTTTAGCTAACAAGTTAGTCTTTTCTTTAGAAAGAAGATCAACATTTGTTTCTAAAGTGAGTAGCTTTCTAGTGCAATCATCTAAAGATGTTTTTAAAGACAAATTCTCAAGATCAATGTTATTCTTTTCAGAAGAAAGATTATCTAATTTAGCAATTTCCTCATCATTTGATTTGATAACCTTCTTTAGTTTCTTCTTGACATCAACATACTTATCATGAATTTCTTGTAGACTAGTGACTAACTCTTCTTTAGAAAGATCAAGTAGGCTTAACTCTTGAGAGTTTTCATCATCTTCTCTTGCCATTAGACAATCCACAGTTTCTTCTCCGCTTTCACTGTCACTTGACTCGTCCCATGCAGCTTTATAGGCTTTTTCTCCCTTCTTCTTGTGAGAGCTTTTCTTTCCTTTCTTTGCTTTAGGACATTCATTTTTGAAATGCCCTTTCTTCCCACATTCAAAGCACCTAGGAGGGGTAGAAGAAGAGCTGGAAATTTTGTTATATTTAAATCTTTTCTATTTCTTACCATTTACTATCAAGGCTTCTTCTCCCTCTTCTTCACTTGACTCCTCACTTTCTTGTGTGACAGCCTTTGAAGCTTTTAGAGCCACATCCTTCTTCTTTCCTTGCTGAAGTTCACGTGCTCTTCTTTCTTCCTCTTCTAGGGTTGCTTCATGAGCTTCTAAGTTGCCAATAAGTTGCTCCATTTTCAGTCGAGTGAGGTCGTTTGCTTCTTCAATGGCTGTCACCTTTGGCTTATATTTTGGAGGAAGTGAACGAAGGATCTTTGATACCTGATCTTCTTCAGGGATAGGTTTTCCTAGAGCACTTAAACCATTAACAATAGTAGAGAATTTTGCAAACATTTCACTAATTGATTCATTTGAATCCATACGAAAGTGTTCAAATTTTTGTTTAAACATGCTAATTTTGGAATTTTTGACTTGGACTGTACCTTCATAGGTTATGGACAGTCTATGCCAAATATCATAGGCTGTATCACAATTAGATATTCTATTAAATTCTCCTACCGAAATAGAACAATATAAAATGCTTACAGCTATTGCATTCATTTGGGCCAGCTTTACCGTATTTGCATCCCATTCTGCAAATTGAGTTTGAGGGAGCTCATATGGGGTTGACACCATTCTCCATAAGTCCCAATTGATGCCTTGGAAGTAGAACTGCATCCTTCTCTTCCAATATTGGTAGTTTGTTCCATCGAACGTTGGAGGCCTAGCAACAAGTGTTCCTTCAAGGTTAAGGTTTTTGAGCACTCCATCCCCCATTTCTTCAAGACCTTGTTAGGGTTCCTTGAAGCCTGCTCTGATACCAATTGAAAAACACTAGAGGGGGGTGAATAGGGTTTTTAAATAATTTTAACAATTTATTGAACTCAAACAACCACAATTGAAATTAGAAGAAGGAGACAGGTGTTTAGAGTGGTTCCAACTTTAGCAACTACTAAAGTTGTCAGTCCACTACCCGGTTGCTTACCCAACCAGGATTTTGAAAGTATTTATTTTATTACCTTCCCAAGGATTTATACAAAATACAATACTTTCCTTTACACCCTTTGAACAGCCTTCACTTGAAGTAGGTGCACCAACTTTGAGGTAGCCTTCTTGAAGTAACTCCAAGCTCCCCCTTGAAGTAGCCTTCCTCTCTAGAAGTAACCTCCCGTTGCACCAGCCTTCTGAAGTAGCTCAAAGTCACCTTATTCACCAAGAAGAACTCCACCCTCTCCAATCAGCAGCCTCCAACCTAGGAGTAGCAAGGAGAGTACAAACGGTAAAAGAGAACAAGAAAGAAAAAGGAAATTACAACTTATCCTTTGTAGCCCAAGGCTTGATTTGCCTAGATCAAGCGTATAGATCTCCTAACCAAGTGTGTCGACTTGTGATTGCAGTGGGTAGGAGATACTAGCCTATAGGACATGAATTATGAGCTAAGGAATGAAATGGCCAATTGTCACAATGCTCAAATTGCTCACAAACAGATTGCTCAAAGTATGCTCAAGGATTTCTCAAGTGTAGCAAGTATATTTGAGTGTCCTATGGCTTGTCCTATTTATAGGAATGGCCTAAGGATGCTTAAGGATGTTCTAGACAACTTCTAGGGGTTTCTATGTGCTTAACTAGCCGTTAGGTACAAAGTTGTTGCTTTAACAACGTCTAATTAATTAATTCTGCAGTTGCTGTCAGAGACAATCTCGGTCGAGGAATGGTCGACCGAGACACCTACTCGGTCGAACTCTTGTCGACCGACAGGCACTCTGGAACAAGTGATTTGCAACGTCTTTCTCCAACTGCCAACTAACTTGTCTGTTGTGTCTAACGGCTACTTTGGATCTTTCTCGATCGAGAAGATTGTCGACCGAGAGTGTCTCGGTCGAGGAGTTTGTCGACCGAGATTGATCCTGTTTCAATGTTTCAATTTAGGCACTAACTATATGTATGAGTGTGCAAATGTGATCCTATTTGAAGGGAATGACTTAACTAAATGTGGTGTTTAGCTAGGGAGAATCTAACACTTGATTTACATGCAATCTAAGTACTTGTACATTATATATTTGTACAAGTTTTTACAAAGCGATTACATTGCATGAAAACATATAAGCATATGGATTTCCCTAGTTGCTTTGTCATCCACCTTTAATCCTGCACACTTAAGTAGCTCATTAGATTAATAAGAATGAAATGTTTGTCATAATCAAAACAAAGGGATTTATAGATGTCCATTTAGCCAACAATTTTGTGTACTTTTTGCATATGATTTATGCCTCCCCTACCATGCCTTTTATGGATTTCTTTTCTAATTTTAGTGCCTTAGTGTCAAAATCATAAATTCATACATATTTTACTTTTGTAGGGTCAAGCTATGCCACGACCGCAGTACGTGTCACGACCGTGTCTTTATAGGCACTAGTGACCCTACCACGGTCGATGCCTCCATTCCCACTTCTTCTCACTATGACCGCAGCCATCCCACCAAAGAAATACCCCACGATCAAGACCATACCGCGAACGAGGCTCCCCCTCAATCACGGAAGACAACCAACACCCTATGACTGTGATGGAGGTCACGACCGAGGCCATACAGTGATACCGATTCAAGGCCATACCTTCTAGGGATAGGAAGAAGAGTTCCTTAGACCCTGAGGAGGCTTGATAACAAATTGTGAGGCCTTATACCTAGTTGGTTGTCCTTGAGGAGGACTCAACTCTGAGGTGTTACTCGAGTAGAAGGATAATAGGAAGTGCAAGCCATACCTTGAACATGCTTGGTATGCTGTTACAGGGTTGAGCATGCAATTGGACATCAGAAAGGTGAACCTAGGGTTCCTAGACCTATGAGGGGAAGTAGTAGTGTTGGGTGTACCTGATGCTCATGATGAGATTTGAGCTTCCATAGATTTGAGCATGACACTCCTCATGTTGAGGAATGAGAACAAGTAGGACCTACCATGGAGACCTAGCATGGTTTAGTAAGTGGTCCACTTGCTATCTAGGTGCCTTAGTAGATTGACAGGGTTAAGCATACTCATCATGATGTAAACCCTAGGACGTTTGTGACCTTTGTTGCTATCAAGAGATAGTTTCATACCATCCTGGGAGAGCACCCTTTTGTAGGGTATGAATCAGCTTTTGTTGGGTTTGAGGAAACCCTAAGAGGTCTCATAGAATCTTGAGAAGCTAAGTGGAGAGTACATAGTAAGAGAATGAACTTACAGACCCATAGATAACCATCTCTATGTGCATGTGGATGAGTTACCATGGAGGTAACCAGAATGGGGCCTGACCGAGGTAGGTAGGTCATCGTGATCCCTATGAAAGAATGTAAATCATACCACAAATTCCATGAGAGATGATGGAGACTTGGGTAAGGTTCAAAGTTGGACATGTACTATATTAGAATCCTAAGTCTATCCTAGGGTCAGGTAGGGATAAGACCGATGGATGTAGGAGTTGCCTAATTCCCTAGTTGCACATGACCATAAGGTCGGGAGGTAACAACTATCATTATCTGAGGGCCATGGGTTGGGAGATTGATCACCTTCATGGACTCATGGGACCCAAAGGGAAGATGAGGACGACACTCTCTGGATGCATAAGGGATGAGGGATGACCCCAAAAGTGTCGGCACCCTACAGACCTAGAGGAGATGACCAAGGATTGTGTGTGGACCCAAGTAGGTGTACTGGCAATGTGGGATGTACCATCCCTACTCTTTGAATAGGAAGAACTTTGTGTTTGAACGACCGCCAAATGCTTATTTCCTCTTGTTATGGGAGTGAGAGATAGGATAGTAGGCATACCATACACCAAGGATAAAGATGATGTGAGTGGAAACGTTGTTATGAGGTATCAGGATAGTGGTAATAATGTATCCTTGTGGAGTGTATGATATGTGGATGGTTTACAAACATCAATAGAACTAAGGTAGTCATCTTATGAGGATGTTTTTGTCATGAGCTAGGTGGAATTTGTGAGTTATACAAAGTTGAGTTCAAAAACCAAGAAGATGAGCTCTAAGTTTTCTTATTCAAGATAGACCTAAAGTCCGAGATGAGATGATAAGTGGAATACATGGAGGTGTATGTCTTCAACATTACCTAATACATAACGATGTGAGGTGGTAATAGATGCTCTTGTTGAGATGTAGCTGCCTAGGCTAGGTAGTGGAAAGGCTGGGAGAGGGGGTTAGGTGAACCCTAAGTTTGTGAGATATGTTTGGCTAACACTCAAATGTAATGAGATCCGTTGATCGAGTTAGTGGTTTCCTAGTTATACAGCCTAGAGCTTGTCATGATGGAAGGATGGTCGTAGAACCTCAGATGCGCTTCTATGTAAAAGAAGGTGATGAAACCAAGACTAGAGTGTTTTAGGGTTTCTGAGGAATCAACCTTGAGGAATCATGACATACAGGAGATCATGGTTATAAGTTCACCACATATCATGGTACTACTAAGATAGTAAGTGGAAGTAGTACTTTGGATACCTAAGATGAAGTTGCATGTGGCTAGTCACCATGCATGCCAGGAAGTGAAGGATGAACACCAGTAACCCTGTGAGTTGATATAGAGGATAAAGAGTCCCCGAGAGGGAATGGGAGTTCATCATTATGGATGTTGTGGTAAGTCTCCCATGGACTGAAGCAGTTCAAGATGCAATATGGGTTACGGTAGATCGCCTTACCTAGATGGCATAGTCTAAGAGAAAGAGACAAAGAAGGTTCAACTGCACCATGATGCGAGTTCAAAGGTTCTTGAGTATGACCTAAAGATTCACTTCCATAAGGTGGAAGTAGATACATGAAGAACTCGATGTGAGTACAGCTTATCACCCCTAACTGATGGTTAGTATGATCCAGACAAGAGGGTCTGATGAAAGCATGTGTGCTCATTCAGGGTGATACATAGGGGGGTAGTTCTTGCCCTAAGAGAGATGTGATGATAACCACCATAGCTATTATCGGGATGTAAAGAAGTGCTATAAGGGAGGTTGTGTCAGTCACCACTTCATTAAGTTGATGTTGGTGAAGGGATCTCATGAAGGTCAGAAAAGGACCACAGTGTGTGTAGATGAAGTCACTTTGATCCTGCGATGGCTGAGGAAGCCCAAGGGCAATATGAGTCGTGAGCTGAGGCAAAGCGGACTGACATGCAAATCATTATGGGAGAATATGTGATGTGAAAATCCGACCCCTCTAAGCTACAACTAAGAAGCTGAGTCCCCAATATATGGGTCCATTTGAAATGGGTTGGTGGAGATGGTTATGTTTAGTCTTACCCCTCAAGATAACTTGATGTGTTCCACAAGTCCAATCTAGAGCACTATGTGAGGTACCCAAGCCATGTGCTGAGCCATGAACCCATTTAGCTTTGAGAGAAACTGAAATGTCCTAAGTCACCTATGAGGGTACAAGGTACCAAGGTGAGAAAGAACTCAGATGCAAGCATATGAGATGATGAAGGTTCTTGGGAGGCACCATGGAGAGGGTAAAACCACACGGGAGCCATGATGGACATGAGAAAGTCTTATCCTATTTGTTTGTATGTTTGAGGGAATTTTGAGGGCAAAATTCCTATAAGAGAGGAAGGATGTTACAACCTCAATTTTGCATATGTTTGCAATTGATTTGTAAAGATTTTTGATGAATATGGACTTAATTGAAAAGGTTGTATGTTTTGCTTCAAAAGATGGATTTTTTTGCAAATCTCCCTTTTTAATAGGAATTTCGTAATTTCTATTATTAGATTAATCCAATAATGGATATAAAAGAGAACAAAAGAAGAAAAGCCCAAATAAAAGGAAAAGGTACAAGATAATGGATATTAAGCAAAGTAATAATGAGAAATACATAGAAATCTTTAGAAAGTGGAATTAATGGCCACAATTAAATAAATTTTGTTTCTATGTGATTTCTATGAAGGAAATATGGAAAGAGGAAAAAGGAGATGAAAGATAAAGAAAAATCCTTGAAAAGAGATATCTTAATAAAGAAATAAGTAAGATAATGAGAAATGAAGAATGTAGATGCATCTAGAAGGATAATAAGTATCCTTAAAAAGGAATTTCGAAATCTTAGGATTTCTTGGGGTTCAAGGAGTCCCAATGGATGAGAAGAAAGAGAAAATGCAAATAATAAAAAATAAGAGGATAATGTGATACATAATTAATGAATTTGTGGTATTATTAAAAAGAGGTACTTCCTGTTGGTATGTATGCCCTGAGAGCCAATCATGGGATGATTGGTGGGATACATTAAGATTGATTTGATAAACATCAAAGGCAAGCTTCCAATTCTTTCTGGTTCAGTCATATGAGATAGTGATAGAACAGATTGAATGTCTAAAGAATGACAGAACTCAATGACGTATGCTTTCAGGTTGACGACCTGAACAATGAGATCATACGGATGCTAAAAGTTTGTACATTCTTGTTATGTCCCTAGTCGGATGTCATTGTGGAAGGTAGATAGACAACAATGACACACAATTCTAGATTGTGGTGTTGGTTGATGACAGAATCTCATTAGTCATGATATAGAGATATCAAACCAAACATATAGGTACTTGTTAGAGAACAAGTGTACCAGACAGACCCACCGTGAGTTTGACACATGGAACCATGAGATGGTAGTCACAGTCAGTACTCACAGTGATGGTGGTGAGTGTGATTCTTAGACCTGAAATCACTGCACTCAACACATGTCATTGGGCACACTTTGACATCATCAAACGCAGTCCTGAAACATGGGTTGTTATAAAGGTGATGATTGGGTGGCTTTGACACATGGGGCTTTTGAGGGGTGAGTGATAGATATGGGATTTGTACCTCCTGAGGGAGTTTGATATCCATGGCCACTTGATGAGCAGGATTGAGAAAGGCGTGCACGCATGTGTGAATCAGTATGTGATACTGATGTCATACATATCTCTTCCAGTCTACTCTGAGATCAAGGAAGTGAATGAACGTTGACAGGATGACTGTTCCATGCCTCGAGTTCATTCGGGATATCAGTGAAGAGGAATTATACATTCGCTGTAAAACCATTCACATATTGTAGGATGAAAGTTGTTCTCCAACTTTCTACTTTCACTTGGGTAGCACTGATGTGTGACTAAGCACCTCTCTTTGCTTGTGAAGTCATAAGTGTTATGGACTTTCACTGCCAATGTGAAATGGACCTGCAGGGTCACACACATAGGATTTAACCTGGAAGAGGAGTTTTGTCCACAAAGCAATGTTTAGATTGATTACTAAAGGAGTTTAGTAGTTCAATTAAACACTCAATCAGTTGATGACTCAATATCGTATGGTTCAAGGTGTTGGACGCATTGATTGGAGTATCGGATTGATTGAAATCGCAATTGACTGATTTTGCCCAACCCGTGCTCCCAACCAATCGGTTCATGTGATGAACCGGTCGGCTGAGGTTGTTGAACCGGTCGGCTGGAGTGTCCAGGCTGATCGGCTCATGCCCAGGTTGAAACGACCGGTTCAAGGGTTGAACCGATCGGCTCAACTGGTGCAACCGACCAGTTGGGAAAAGTCATGTCGGCAAGAATTTTCCTTTGGTTTCAAATTGCCCAATTCGATTGGGAATAATATTTGTATTCGATACCAATTGGGAAAGAAACAAGGAAAGTCTTTTGAGCCGGATTAGGACCATGAACCGATCGGTTCAGGGCACCAACCGATCGGTTGGAGTGCACCAAACGATCGGCTCAGGTCCAACCGATCGGCTCAATGGCCGAACCGATCGGTTCAGTTGTGAACCGATCATTTCAAGTTGCGAACGGGTTGCCTTTTGTGGAAAATTATCGAACCCTTCTACTCCTGCATTAGTCCCGCATCGCCCGAGATGGAGAACCCTGTCCCATGACTCTCCTATATATATAGGGGTATTGGGGGCTTCTCAAAGTACAGCTCAGTGCAACCAGTTGCTCTACAAGTTGTCATTCTCTCTGGTTTTGGTAACCGTGAGAGAGCCCGAGCAAGTGCTTCCCGCAAAAGGTAGGTGCAGCAAGGGAAGGACAACTGCAGTTGCAACAGGAGGTAGGAGAGCGTGTTGGCGACTAGTACGTCAACAGGAGGGTGCGACTCATTCCACTTCCTTATGGGACAAGGAGTGTGGAGTTCCAGGTGGTCCGTGTGGACTACTACAGAGGCGGGAGGACACTGCCGCTTAAGAGGACAACTATCATCCGACAGTCCAGTTCGAGTAGGAGTTGTCAGTCCCGGTACGACCAGGAGCTGCACAGACGTCGTCGAAGTCCAGAGTTGAAGACCGTGCATTGCGCGAGGTATTGTCGCCGAGCAAGCCTTGGGACAAGGTATGATTCCACAAACCATCCTTTCCTATTATATAGACGTTGACGCGTTTCCTCGGTATGGGTTGGGGAGAAAGTTTTTGTTTCCGCTGCCTTCTCTGTCTCCCTATAAAACCCGACAGTGGTATCAAAGCCACGTCAGTTGTTCTATATTTTAGGAATATCGATATGATCGATTTTAGTTTGTCGCCTTTATTTATTGCATACTATGCGAATAATATCGGCTTTATGCATGTCCAATCCTAAATCCACAAATCCCTAATTACATATATGATATGTATTATTAATGCACTCGATACGCGTCGCCCTTAAATGAGTTTTGTGGTGGATGTGTGTAGCGTGATTATGGCCTATAAACCCCTATCTGTGATTGGTTATGTGTGGTTGCTTGCATCTCGGTCTGCGCACCGATCTTCCCTCTCTTATTCCTGATGTAACTCGAAATAATTCGAGATTCTTTCCTACCTTTGCTCCCCCCGAATGTAACCCGGGGTTTCCTTTTAAAGCAATGTAATAAATAGAATAGGATTTTATTTCCTGTTATGTCAAAGACCGGCAGACATCAAGACGACTGCTCAGACGGTCGGTTCAAGGAGTGAACCGATCGGTTGACCTTCCAAACGGTCAGTTCAAGGAGTGAACCGATCAGTTGACCTTCCAAATGGTCGGTTCAAGGAGTGAACCGATCGGTTGATGGCCGGTTCGAGGAGCGAGACGAGCGGGTGGCGGACATGACGAGATGCACGACGACCAGGCGAACCGATCGGTTGGAGGAGCCAACCGATCGGCTGGTGGCACCCAGACGACCGGCTGGAGAGTACAGATCATTCATGTGATGAGTTGATCAACTCGGATGGCAAGGCACAGAGTTCATCTTGTACAGGTTGCATGTGATGTTGACCTAGATGACCGTGATTCCTCTTAGCTCGAGGAATCACATTAGGATGGCCATAATCATCGCTTTTATCGTTTTGTGCATAATTTTTGTGTGGGATATAGCATGTATATGATACGTACTATGTATTGTGGTGATTGGATATGTATATGTATATAAAACCAAATCCCTCATTAAAATATTAAGTTTTAGATGCCTTCCAAATGAAACACACGTGAAAAGCTTGATCGACGAAGTGTGGACACGCCAAAGCGTGGTGCACCGTCTATCTCGTGGAAGCGTGAAGGATGAATGTGTGGGTCTGCCAAAGCAGGGTGCATATTCATCATGTTTGTTTTGGGTCGGACTTAACAAGGTGATCTAGATGGGATCTAGTACCTTGAGGCATAGAGATGATCATTGCAAGGAGTTGTAGATGACATCTTATCAAGAGTTGCATATGATGCAATTGGCAAAAGTTGCCTACCTGAGAGATCTGAGTTGTGGGCGATCAGCCAAAGCTGACTCATGATTTAGAGGATTTTAGGATCTTGCCCACTAGAAGATTGTACGCTGCAATCTTCTGAATTGATGGTGAGGGCTATCAATTTGAAGTAAAATAGTGGGAGCGATAATTAATTAAAGGCCTAATTATATCGTCAAACTTTCAAATCAATCAAATAAGTCAAAATGAGTTTTTGGACTAAAATTGCATATTTTCCTTTTGTAGTTCAAATGGCAACAAACAACAACAACTTTTCTTTGCGATCGGTCCTTGACAAGGACAAGCTAAATAGGACAAACTTCCATGACTGGTATCGGACATTGAGAATTGTTCTCACTCAAGAGTGAAAGCTCTATGTCCTGGATACTCCAATTCCAGAGGAACCCGCTCCTAATGCACCAAAGGCAGAAAGGGATGCTTACAAGAAGCATTCTGATGATGCCATTGATGCAAAGTGCTTGATGCTATTTTCAATGAACCATGAGTTGCAGAGGCAACATGAGAACATGGGTGTCATAGAGATGATTCTGCATCTCAGGAACATGTATGAAGATCAGGCACGGCAAGAGAGGTACAATGTTTCTAGGGCGTTGTTCAAGTGCATCATGACAGAAGGAGATCCAGTTGGTCCTCACACACTCAAGATGATTGGGAATGTGGAGAACCTGTAGAGACTGGGATTTCCACTGAGCCAAGAGTTGGCTACTGACGTGATACTGCAATCGTTGCCAGAATCTTACAGACAGTTTGTGATGAACTACAACATGAACAACTTTGATAGGCCACTGTCAGAGTTGTTGGGCATGTTGAGGACAGCCGAGTTACAGATGAAGAAGGACAAGCCTAAGTCCGTGATGGTGATCACGAGCAAGAAAGGCAAGTCCAAGCGCAAGGGCAAGGGCAAAGCTAAGAAAGGTTATGAAGCTAGCTAGGAGTCCAAGCCATCTTCAGCTCTCAAGGCCAAGGGAGGCGTGACCAAGAAAGGAAATTGCCACCATTGTCAAAAGCCAGGACATTGGAAAAGGAATTGTCCTCTCTACCTGGAAGAACAAAAGAAGAAGGAGGCGACTGAAGCCTCTACTTAAAGGTGTCATGTAAATAAACTTGTAACACTTTTTGAGGTATATGATACCAAGATGTAAAGTGTAAAGCATTCTTACTTGGGGCAAGTGTTGCCTTTATAGATAGGAATACTTTAGTTTATTTTCAGCCAATAAGGCATGTAATACAGTTATGAACTGCTATTTCATACTTGCCAATAGATAAAAACACTTTATTTTTTCATATTGTATGACAATGATGGCAATTAATAAAGAGATGTTTCAATGTGATCTTTGTGGCAATGCCTTATTTATCTTGTGATATTTGATATGCATAAGATAAGACAATACCTAAAAGTTATAGATAACTCAAACAATTAATTAGCATTAATCATGAGAAATTCATTTCTAGTTTCCATGTGATCGATAAAACTAGACTCTTTTGGTTAGAGAACCAGTAAGGGACATGAATATCTTGGATATGATTAATCAATCTTCACTAATGTAGTGGGAGAGTGATTATCCTATTAGGTATAATACATGTGATGTATTTACATACCTATTGGGATAAATGCTAATACTTCAAATGGTGTTTAGAGAAGTACCAATATGAATATCTTGAAGTGTTCAAGATTATCATAAATGAAGTACAAATTTGGTAAAGTATTAATTCTTGATGAGATCAATGAATGAAATACTTGGACCAAATGTTTGAGATCCTTATGAGTGATTATGATAGTGTATCATAGTGAACTCATGATTAAGGCATGGTGATGTCTGAATCAAGAAGGAATCATGCTCTAAGGAGTTAGAGAATGATTATCAAATAACTGAATTCTTCTTAATAAAAGAATACCCCACACTAATAAAAGAAATTAAGAATCACAAGGGTTGTGAGTTCTTATATCTTTAACAGATACACCTCAATTATCTATGTGATGAGTTGTTCATGTGATGAGTCAACTATCAAGATGAATATGAGGAACCAAATCTTGAGTTACGGCTTAAAACCATTACATCCTAAATGATTTCCATGTGAACCATAAGGTATGACCTTGATAGTAGCACTCATTGGATCATATCCATAAGTGCAGACGAGTCTTAAGTGTTAAGACACATGGATAACATTTGAGAAGGATGATGCTTGTTGATTGCAACTTAATGACTAAGACATTTGGAATATGGATACTAAAACTGCATTCCTATGAGGAATAAAACCAGGATGTGTACGTGACACAGCCTATAAGGTTTATGAATCCACTAATGCAAATGAAGTCTATAAGTTACAATGGACTAATCAATGAGATTGATTGACTACAAGCAACTTAAAATTGGATTTTATTTTGATAATATAGTCAAAGGGTTTGACTGATATGTCAAAGAGAAAGAAGGGATCTGTGATTTAGTGGGAGCGTATTCACATTCCACATATTGATGTGAAATGGAAATGTTCTAGATTGGAAATCCAAAAGTGGAAATTATCTTTAAGGAAGATAGAGATGTTTCCTATGTGATAGGAATAGAGATCTATAGAGATAGTTCTCGAAAATCTCTTAACTTGGAAAGAGAAAGCATACATTGGCAATCTGTACTGAAGTGTTCAGTATGCACAGATTCAGTGGGAGAAAACTTGTCCATGTTACATGGATATTAGTATCCCAAGGCCAAGTGTCCAATTTTTATGAAGAATGGGAACACTAAGAATAGATATGGATCTATCATGTATGTAATCATCCCATTATCTTGCATGTATGACATGGAAAGAACAAAATGCATTCATCATCTTGTATGTGGGACATGGCAATATGATGTGCTCATCCTGATAACTCGTATGTGGGACGTGACGAGTGGATGTCTGTCTATTTCCAGTAAGGGTTACTGGAATACCATGAGAACTTGATAAGTGCTTGTGAAGTACTAGTTCTATGGAGATAAGGAAGAGTTCGATGTAAAGAGTTACATTGATGTGAACTTCCGAAAGGACAAAAAATTAATCACAATATATATACATAAGATGTATAAAAGTGAAAGTTTGTTGATAATTGGAAATGTTCCAATAAAGCCATTTGAAAAAGGGAAATGTCGAGTATCTATGTGTTAGAGAACAGTAGTAGATACTATATGGATCTGGAAGTTCATAAGATGAACTTACATTCCGCTCATTGATGACAAGTCTGGAATCCTTGATCATGCAATGTGGCTAAAGGTTAGCAATGGAATACTAGATCGCATATTACGACAACTCCATCTCATACGTGTGACGTACAGCGAAGAGATGAGAGATATGCAATTTGTACAGACTTTGGCAAGGTGTTGCCATTACTCACTATGTTGGAACTAGAGCACAGTAACATGTGTGACATGTTTGAAGATCACTATGAATATGATTCAAGGGTGATTGGCTCGCAGTGCAAGTGGGAGTCTGTTGGTATGTATGCCCTGAGAGCCAATCATGGGATGATTGGTGGGATACATTAAGATTGATTTGATAAACATCAAAGGCGAGCTTCCAATTCTTTCTGGTTCAGTCATATGAGATAGTGATAGAACAGATTGAATGTCTAAAGAATGACAAAACTCAATGACGTATGCTTTCAGGTTGAGGACCTGAACGATGAGATCATACGGATGCTAAGAGTTTGTACATTCTTGTTATTTCCCTAGTCGGATGTCATTGTGGAAGGTAGATAGACAACAATCACACACAAGACTAGATTGTGGTGTTGGTTGATGACAGAATCTCATTAGTCATGATATAGAGATATCAAACAAAACACATAGGTACTTGTTAGAGAACAAGTGTACCGGACAGACCCACTGTGAGTTTGACACATGGAACCATGAGATGGTAGTCACAGTCAGTACTCACAGTGATGGTGGTGAGTGTGATTCTTAGACCTGAAATCACTGCACTCAACACATGTCGTTGGGCACACTTTGACATCATAAAACGCAGTCCTGAAACATGGGTTGTTATAAAGGTGATGATTGGGTGGCTTTGACACATGGGGCTTTTGAGGGGTGAGTGATAGATATGGGATTTGTCCCTCCTGAGGGAGTTTGATATCCATGGCCACTTGATGAGTAGGATTGAGAAAGGCGTGCACGTATGTGTGAATCAGTATGTGATACTGATGTCATACATATCTCTTCCAGTCTACTCTGAGATCAAGGAAGTGAATGAACGTTGACAGGACGACTGTTCCATGCCTCGAGTTCATTCAGGATATCAGTGACAAAGGAATTATACATTTGCTGTATCACCATTCACGGATTGTAGGATGAAAGTTGTTCTCCAACTTTCTACTTTCACTTGGGTAGCACTGATGTGTGACTAGGCACCGCTCTTTGCTTGTGAAGTCATAAGTGTTATGGACTTTCACTGCCAACGTGAAATGGACCTGCAGGGTCACACACATAGGATTTAACCTGGAAGAGGAGTTTTGTCCACAAAGCAATGTTTAGATTGATTACTAAAGGAGTTTAGTGTTCAATTAAACACTCAATCAGTTGATGACTCAATATGGTATGGTTCAAGGTGTTGGATGCATTGATTGGAGTATCGGATTGATGGAAATCACAATTGACTGATTTTGCCCAACCTGTGCTCCCAACCGATCGGTTCATGTGATGAACCGGTCGGCTGAGGTTGTTGAACCGGTCGGATGGAGTGTCCAGGCCGATCGACTCATGCCCAGGTTGAAATGACCGGTTCAAGGGTTGAACCAATCGGCTCAACTGGTGCAACCAACCAGTTGGGAAAAGTCATGTCGGCAAGAATTTTCCTTTGGTTTCAAATTGCCCTATTCGATTGGGAATAATATTGGTATTCGATACCAATTGGGAAAGAAACAAGGAAAGTCTTTTGAGTCAGATTAGGACCATGAACCGATCAGTTCAGGGCACCAACCGATCGGTTGGAGTGCCCCAAACGATCGGCTCAGGTCCAACCGATCGGCTCAATGGCCGAACCGATCGGTTCAATTGTGAACCGATCATTTCAAGTTGCGAACCGGTTGCCTTTTGTGGAAAATTCTCGAACCCTTCTACTCCTGCATTAGTCCCGCATTGCCCGGGATGGAGAACCCTGTCCCATGACTCTTCTATATATATAGGGGTATTGGGGGCTTCTCAAAGTACAGCTCAGTGCAACCAGTTGCTCTGCAAGTTGTCGTTCTCTCTGGTTTTGGTAACCGTGAGAGAGCCCGAGCAAGTTCTTCCCGCAAAAAGGAGGTGCAGCAAGGGAAGGACAACTGCAGTTGCAACAGGAGGCAGGAGAGCGTGTTGGCGATTGGTACGTCAACAGGAGGGTGCGACTCCTTCCACTTCCTTGTGGGACAAGGAGTGTGGAGTTCCAGGTGGTCCGTGTGGACTACTACAGAGGCGGGAGGACACTTCCGCTTAGGAGGACAACTGTCATCCGACAGTCCGGTTCGAGTAGGAGTTGTCAGTCCCGGTGCGACCAGGAGCTGCACAGACGCCGTCGAAGTCCGGAGTTGAAGACCGTGCATTGCGCGAGGTATTGTCTCCGAGCAAGCCTCGGGACAAGGTATGATTCCACAAACCATCCTTTCCTATTATATAGACGTTGACGCGTTTCCTCAGTATGGGTTGGGGAGAAAATTTTTGTTTCCGCTGCGTTCTCTGTCTCCCTATAAAACCCAACACTTCCTTCTATGAGGAAGTATAATTTCGTGGCCAATGGATTAAAAGTGAAGCATAAAGAGAATAAGAGAGATGATTTTTGAATTTCTAAATATCCAAGGAATATAGATTATCAAGAAGATAATGAAGAGAAAGAAAATTTCTTCTTAATGAAGGAACTTGGTTTCCTATTGGGAAAGGGGTTTGGATCTTGTGGATGGGCATCCTAGGGCTTTTCTACCCTCCCATATATAAGGGGTAGAACCCTTGACCGAATCCAAGAGGATTCCATGCTTCCTTCACTCTTCTCCTTTTTCTTCTTCATTCAAACTATAGCCATGTGGATGGTGCTTTCCCTGGGGCAGCTAGGGGCTGAGAGGTCATCACGTTTGAAGTGCTACGCCCCGCGTTGCTAGAGGGGAGCTCGGCCGTCGTCCTCACGCTTTAAGCCACGCGCAGCACCAACAGCACGGCTGCCAGGCCAGCCACGGGTTGCAGGCCCGAACAGCTTGGACCAGCCGCCTTGGTCATAGGATGAGGGTACCCAGAGGTGCGCGGAGGCACGACTGAGGTCGGGGAAGGAGTCTTGGTGTCCGTCGGGTCCTGAATAGGGAGGAAGAGTCACGCTAAGAGCAGCTAGGGCTGCGTGAGGTTGAAGACGGATGGGTGCTTTAGACGATTTCACCCCTCCGCTCTGTGAAGGATCGACAACTTAAGCAGGGGAAATATGGTCATTTGGTTATGTTTGAATCAGTCACGGCTACGTTGCATGAGTGGGATGATGTGGTAGCCTGCATTGGTCCAAGTAAGTATTTCTTACAAATATCGTATCTAAATATTGGTAGATCGGAAGGGTACATATAATACATGTATTTTGCTCAGAAAAATGCAAGGAATCCACTAAAAATATATTTAGAAGCTAATTCCTCTTACAATTCGAAAAGTAGTGGATGTTATCAACTTTAATGCATTAACGATTAAGAAACCCTAATTTAAGATGATTAATGTATTAAGAAGGGTTATATGGATGATTAAAGTTGATATTAACGTGTTGATTATAAAAAGATGCATTAAGATAAAAAAAAAGGATGAACTTTACATGTAATTGGATTAATTTAGGGTTTCATGTACATAAATGAGCTTTAATGGGCCTTGAAACCCTAATGTTAGTAATTATGTTTCTTAATGGCTTTAATTGGTCAAATTCATGTACAAAGCTGAGATTTGATGGTTCTAAGCTATTTTGAGTATAAAAGTTCCTAATTGCGGATAAATACCCTTAATTTAGTAATTAGGGTTTTCTAGTGGATTAATGTGAAATTAGTGATAAATAGAGTTCATATATGAATTGAACTATAAGAAAATATGAGTTGTTAATTTGAAAGAAACCGAATATGATAATTGGGCCTAATAATCTTTATATGATGTAAAAGGATAAAGATGGTGATTTAGTATGACAGACAAATAATAGACTTTATTTGGGCTTATGATTTTGAATTTAGGGTTTGTAAACTAAAAGAGTATTAAACATGATAAAGGTATTATGGAGGCTAAAACCCTAATAAAACCCTAAAGTGGGCCTAGAAAGCTGAAGGTGGAATACAAGTCTATCTTGAGTATGTTTTGGATAAAATATAACACTTGGATGTTATGCATGAATTTTAGGATATTGTTGATTGCTTGTTTGATTGTTCTTTATCATTATTGCTTGGACATCAAGTTACTATGGATCAGGTATGTGGTTAATTATGGTTAATCGCATTAGTTTCCTGAAGGTTTTCCGGATGATTCATCACATTGAATGCAACCTATCAGTTTGGATGTTCATACTTGAAAATCATAAAGTCACTATGATTATCACAATTATGATATAAGTGTGTGTTCTCGCACCTACATGCCACCCTAATGGATGATGCCAAAAGGTCAAGCCTAGGAGGGAAGACCCATGGGCACCATGAGTGGTGACCCCAGAAACCAAGCTCATGATAGAGAAGGTGGCCTTTATTGCATGACTAATGGGCACCATGAGATGTGACCCCAGGCACCAAGCTCAGGATGGAGAAGGTGGCCTTAAGTCAATGGTAAAAGAGAAACCCTAATGGGGGTGTTCCAGGGTTAGGGCAAAAGCGGTGGATATTGACACATTGAAAATGTAAATTGAATTGCTAATTAACTTGATTGTGATAATTAGTTTGTTAGCCTTATCTGTGATATTTTGTTTGTCCCCACATATCGGCATATTCATTTATGCTAACTAACATTTTGTTTGTCGGTGTTTTAGGTACAGGTTTGAAAAGGACAAATAATAAAGTGGCATATTGTGAAATTAAGAAATAAAGTTCAAGGAGGATTAGTTAGAATAGAGTCCAGATGTGGATAGAAGTTAGAAATCCAAGTTTTTGAAAAAGGTATGCAAAGTTTTATTTTAATTCTAGCTTTCAGTATAGTCTTGGTAAATTTAATAATTATTACTGATTATTTGTCAAACCTTTGATCTGGGAAATTGGGATAATAGCTCTGATCTTTTGGTCTCCCTTAATTGGGGGTTACTAGGAGGCGGGGTTGTTACAATTGATCGCCCTCTTCTTCGAAAGAAGAATCCACTGCAATCACACTCACTCCATATCTAGATTTGAAGAAGTATATTTGGTGTATCACCATCTTATTTCTCTATCTAGATCTATCATACTTATCATGTTGTACCCCCCTCTTCATGGTTATTATTGTATATATCATTCTATGATGCCATTATGCTGCCCGTAAACATGTGTGGATAAACATCTAACTTGGGTTGGGAGTATCCACTAAGTCTCTCCCAACATGTATATTCTTTCTCCCCTTTGAATATAAATATATATATATATATATATATATATATATATATATATATATATATATATATATATATATATATATATATATATATATATATATCTGTGTGTGTGTGTGTGTGTGTTCTTATCAAGATTATCTCCACACTCTTGTTTTTAATGCTTCACTTGTATGCTTAGCTATCATCTTGTGATGTTTGATTGTTCGTACCTTGAAAGAATGGTACCAACCTTATATAGTGTTATGAAGTAGTATGAATGCATGCATGTGTTGGAATTCTAAAGCTAACAGTCATATGGTTTGCTTCGTGGTTGTTGGGCCGTCATCTCAAGAGAGAGAGGTTGCCTTAAAACCAAGGTCTATCTTAATCTCTAGAGAAGAGGGAATAAACATTTTTGATGATCGTTTGTAACCTTGATAGGAGTATATGAAGGGGTGTGAGTTTTGCATGTTGGTGAGAGACCTTAGTAGGTGAAACCCGATCCAAGTTTCCTTCCTTACCTTTATTTCTTACCGCTTGCTTAACATTTTTCTCTTGCTTCATTTTCTTTCTTTTACCTTTCTTTGTTTTCTCTGGTGCATCATAATTCATTAGGGAACACCTCTTTAACCACCTATTCGTTTGGAGTGTAAGAGTAGGAGACTCCACGTACTCAACACTTACTAACCCTATCCCTATGGTTTGACCCCAAATACTACATCGGACCCCATATAATAGTTGCGGGGGTTTGAGTGTCGGGTTATAATCTTAAAAATCTGACTACTCTGGATCTACTCCATTTTGGATGTGCGATTTAGGCCGTTCAAGGATCCCCCAACATTCTATCAACTATCACTAATTATGTTAATTAAATTTCACTTTGGGTCTAAAATTCAACATTTTTACACCACATATATTCAAGCTAAGATGCCAAGGAATCATCATATCAAATTGTGATTTCCAAACTTATATTGTTCGCTTATGGTATGGTTTTGTATAAAGTCAATCTTATTTAAGAAACTTAACATATAATTTAACATTTTTTCTTGAGTGATATATTTTCAAACATAATTATTTATCTCAAGGAGAAACATTTTCATTGATGCTAAGGTTTCATAATTATCAAACTTGTCTTTGAATGTTATTTTTGTAAGATAGATTCACTCAAGCTAAGACCTATCTATGTCAAGTAAAGACATACTAATCACCAACATTAGACCATAACCACCCTTTACCCATCTTTTAAGAACAAGGGTGACCACTAAATTCCTTCACATGGAACCAATAACCCAAGTATGAGACTCATCATGGGGATGGCACATCATGTTTACATTATCTTGAGGTAAGGCTTATGTTAAAACATTATCACATTTAATTTTGTAGGTAAATGAAATGGCCCAAATCCATCATTCTTGAAATAATTATGCTAAGAGTTAGCTAGAAGACAAGAAAGTCTATGGATGAGAGTTATGACTATCTCCAGGAAAATTTGATCCAAAATATACCTATTGTACTAAATAAGGTATGAATTTGTCAATAAAGTTAATTTTCTTGTTCACTATTGTATGCAAACTTAACATTGCAAAATAAAATTTTTGCATTCAAACAAGGTAATAAAAAATTGAATGGATGGCATGGGTTTGAGACTAATACCTCTCACACCTATTTATGACCTCCCAAACTTATCACACACTTGATCCCAAAGTGTCGAAGATGGTGGTTGGAAATAAACGGGTGGGTTTTATTCTGCATGTGGGGTGGTTTTATGGCTTTGCTAGAATGCAACAACATGTTGGTGTGAATTCTCAAAGTGTATGGTAGTTCTCTAGCTACAAACTTTTGAGTTTTACTCCCCATCCTGCCAATGCTGACATCTGATAGAGGTAGTGGAAACCACAATTTTTGGATTGTATGATCTGTTGAGGGCTTCGATGAGAAAACTGTGGTTTCTTGAAGTCTTTAGTGAGTTTGTACTTGTATCCTATGCCATGTTTTTGTATCATTGCTATTATGGCTTCAGTACAAGTTTGTGCTTTCTCTTCTGTGACGCTCCTTGGTGTGGTTATGTTTGTATACTTCTTCAAGGAAAGGTCACATCAAAGATGTTGTAGAGGACTGCGGTCTTTGCCTTGATGTTTATTGTTAGGAGTGTCTAGTGGTTGTCATGCAATATTTGTAGGAATATGAATTCTATCAACAAACTTTGTAGGTGTTATAGTAGTTGCTCCCTTCACTAGAGTTCTTGTTGTAAATGATATCCTCCACCAACATGAAGTACACCATATGTGAATTATGCATACCATCTCCAAGAAGGGATTGGTATGTTTTCATTACATTAATGGTCATATAAATATTTAGTCGCAGTGTGTAATGGAGGTCATCCTTTAGAAGACAGATGCCTTATCTTTCAAAAACCACTTTCCCCATCTCATCATCTGCTCTCAAACTCTTCATTATTATTTGAAGTGACTCTAGAGATAGGTCTTTACATGACCATCTATTGAAGTTTGGGAAGCTAGCTTTAATTGTCCCATCTGGACCTTCAGGTCGTTCTTCTTGCAAGTCTTCTTCTTCGATATCCCTCTCCTCTCATGTTGTTGTGTTTGGTTGTTCACCATCTAGAATGGATGTAGGGGTTGGAGTCATGGGACCATCCGACTCTGAGTTATATGTTCTTTATTTGCCTACACTTATGGATAATCCTATCTTGAGTTTGTTCCTCTGCTATCCATCATTCCTTCCATTTTGTTGCCCACTTGGGTTAAGAAGGATCTTTGCATAGTGTTTGTAGCTGCTCACACCATGGATTCTTCTTAGGTATGGGCACTCCCATATGTAGTCCTCAAGGATCTGCATCAGGGGGAATTTCCAAGTCGTTGAAGAAATGACAGCTGTAGATGACCTCCATTGGGAATGAATATTCAAGGAAGGGATCTTCGAAAAGGATGACTTTATTAATAGATTCCATAAGGTGAAGGAAGTTGAAGGAACAATACCCTAATCCTTGTTCTTCTTGGGGTACTTTAATTGTGATGGTGAAATTCTTCCAATTACTAACGTGACGGTTGCCTACTCTTTGAATGGCATACAAAAGTCAAATTATGACTTTTTGAATGTCACACACGTCCTTGTTCTTGAATGCTAGGGCAATACTGGGTAGCTCGATGCTACAATAGTTGTATATTATCATACGCCTCTTGTATAGTTCAACCACAAATAGTGCCCAGTTCTTAGTAGTTCATATTGGCAATTTGATGAATCTTATATCTCTTCTTTCCACATTTTCCTGGAGTTCTCTTATAGATTCAAAATCATAATTGCCTTCATATAGCTATTTTGCTAAAGTGGTTGTTCCATTGAGGATAGGATGCATGTTCACAACATGAAGGAACTCCTTGAGCACTTTTGTGCAGAGCACCTTGAATAGACTTTTGTGTACCCATGCTCTTTTCAGGAACATTCCCCTGAAATGTTCTCTAGTAAGAATTATCCCCGATTGTTGTATATAATAGTTGTCCATGGCAAATTGCCATCTAGTATGTCTTCCAGAATGTGAACATACCTACATGAAATGCGGGACATCGAGGGCATGTCCATTCTAGTTAGCTTCCATGGTAGTAGGGGAGCCATTGGTCCCTTTAGTGATGATTTGGGTGGTGGCCTTTGCTCTCTTGATGATGCACCTATGAAGAAATATGCAAGGCATCCTTTGTCTTCTTCTGACGTCCCTTCACCTACTACCATTATTGCTACTATGAGAACCTTATCATACAAATATATCACTAGAATTTCTAGTGAGGGTGGCATTGTCGTTGTACCTGTAGCGTCTGTTGGTGGTGTTGACTCTTCCATCATTGTCTTGAACATTGTTGCATCTAGCGCGACAAGGGTGGTGGACATCTTTTCATCATGTATGACATCATCTACTCCTTATGGTCTGGATCTTGTAGATCTTGGTATGTATTCCCAGATAGCCAATCAAATGATGATTGAGATGGCATATCATATAAACAATTTGATTAATAAATAATAAAGGAAATATTCCAATGTGTTCTATTTCAATCAGTTATGAGATAATGATGAAACATAATAAATGTCTAAAAAATGACATTTCTCAATCACACATGTCTTTAGGTTGATGACTAGAACAATGAGATCATACAGATGTTAAGAGTATGAACATTCTTGATAATGTCCCTAGTCACGTGTTATTGTGGAAGGCTGATAGACAACAATGATACATAAGACTAGAGTGTGTGTTGGTTGATGAAGAAATCTCATCAGTCATGATATATGTGATATCAAACCAAACACATAGATACTTGTTGAAGAATAGTGTATCAAACATACCCACCTTGAGAGTGAAACATGGAAACCATGATTGGTGGTCTAATCATCTCTCACTGTGAATGTGGTTATTGTGGTTCTTAGACTTGAAATCACTACACTCATTACACGTAGTTCAGTGTACTTTGACATCATCCATTGTGACCTTGAATAACGGTTTCCATTAAGGTGATGGTTAGACACACTGTGACACATGGGGAGTGATTTAGATGGAATATGTCCCTAATACTATTGTTTGGTATCCATACCACTTGATAAGTGAGACTGAGAAAAGTGTGTGTTGCACATGTGAATCAATATATGATATTGAGGTCACATATATCTTAGACAGTCTTCTCTAGATCAAGGAACATGGATTAAATATTTAAATGATGGTGGTTCCATGCCTCAAGTTCAACTCGAATATCAGTGGAAAAGGAATTAGAAATCACTATAACACCCATCACAGATTGTAGGTTGAAGTTGTTCTCCAACTTTCCATTTACTTGGATAACAATGATGTGTTTCTAGACACCACTCATTGCTTGTGATGTCACAAATCAATTATGGACATTCACTGCCAACATAACTTGGAACTTATAGGGTCACACACATAAGATACACTTGGAATAGGAGTGCATTCATGAATTTAATTTATAATTGATTACTAAAGAGTTAGGTATTCAATTTAAACAACATTGGTTGAATATTGACTAAGTGAACTATGAACTGACTAGTTCAAGTGTTCAACTGATCGTTTTAGTGTGTCAGGTCAATTGAACCAACTTCGGAAGTTATGGACCATGAATCGACCGGTTTAGAAAGTGAAACGATCAGCTCCGGTACATGAACCGGTCGTCTCAAGTTGTGAATTGAGCTTGGTGAATCAATTTGATTGATTAAAGGATTTGTGTTGACATCATGTTGTGCATATATCGAATTATAATTTCCAATACAATTGCAATTGGGGAACATAATGAAATGATAGGTTTAAGGGTTGAACCGATTGACTCACATGCCAACCAATAGGTTCACCTATGAACCAAACATTTTTCCGCTCACATGTTGTAAAAATTTATGAAATTCCTTCCCTTTTTCTCCCACTTAGATTGGGAACCCTGACCCTAATAGGATGGGAGAACAATTGTGGAAGAGAAAGTTGGTGCTAGTACACCAATGTGGAAGGATAACTCCTTCCAATTAGTTCTACTAGAATGGTAGGAGTTCGAAATTATCCCTGTGGACTACCTTAGAGGTGTGGAATTTTTTCTACTAGGAGGACAATGCCAAAAAGATTTCCTCGATGAGTTGTTGTTAATGTTGTTCGAGTTCGAGTTGAAGAAAGGCACATACTACAATGAGGACTAGTCACTGGACTTGATCTAGGACTAGGTATGACCTTGTAAATCAGCCTTCCCATTACATAGTTGTTGATGTGATCATTTGTAAAGGTGAATATGGAAGATAATTTTTTTCTGTTTCCGCTGCCTATCTGATGTCATATTTCCCAATAGTAGGATCAAATCACATCAATCTACCATGTTTTGTGATTTAATTAATAGAATCCGATTTTGGTTTTCTCCTTTTATTTATTGCATACTATGCAAAAATTTAAAATGATTAATGTGCATATCAGATTAAACACCACATATGATCCCAAAATAATATATGTATGATATGATATATGTGCAATTCACACGTGTTTCCCTAATATTGGTTTTGATTTTGGATGTGTAGCATGTTTATGGCTAATAAACCTAATATCTGTGTGTGGTTGAATGATTTTTTTATTCCTATTTTATCTCAATTTGTGTACCGAGCCTCTACATTTTACTTCCCAAATGTCAAAGCATTATTCTTTCCTTCCTATGCTCCCCACAAATGTAAATTGAGGTTTCTCATTACCATGTAATAAGTTTAGTATAAATAGGATAGTTTCTTTTCTTGTTACAACGAAGGTAACACTTAATGATAGATGAACTGACCGTCTTGAGAACGAGCAGATTGTTTGGAGGATCGACAGTAGGAGACAAACCGATTGGCTGGTGGTCCAACCAACCATTTGGAGGTATCCAGACGTCTGTTAGATCGGAGGCCAGATGATCGTCTTGATGGCCAAATAACCAAGAGGTGAGCCGACCGGTTCAAGGGTGAAGTGATCAACCTAGATTGGTTCAAGCATAAATCTACACCAACAATAGGTGCATGCATGTGGTGTAGACCTAGGTGGTAGTAATTCCTTTGTATATCCAAGTAATTATAATAGAATGGCCATAACCATCGATAATGTATTATATTTCATGTATACATTTGTGGGATATAACATATATAGGATACATACTATAGTATGCGTGAATTAATATGTATATGTATGTATGTATGTATGTATATATGATATATATAAAGTCCCTCAATAAAAAAATGTTAAGTTTAAGATGCTTTCCATTAGAAATACACATGAAAAGCTTGATAGATTATGTATGGGCATGCCAAGCGTGGTGCGCTATCCATCTCATGGAACATGATGGTAGTTATGTGGGCCTACCAAGCGGGGTACATTTCTATCATGTTGACTTTTGGGTTAGGATTAACTGGGTGTCCTTAATGAGATTAAGAACCTAGAGGCATGCTGATGACTATGGCAAGGAGTTGTGCATACCATCTATCCAAGAATTTCTTAAGATGCAATTGAAAAATGTTGCCTACCTTAATGATTGATTATGGACATTGGCATTGTCCGGGTAATAACTCAATTGTTTTGGATCTTGGCTCATTAGAAGTTGGAACAATGCAATCTTCCTAATTGATAATTGAGGACTATTAATTTGAAAAAAATCATGAGAATGATAGTTAATTTAAAGGCCTAATTGAACATCATCAAATTTCATACAAATCAAATCAAATCAAATCAAAAAAGGGTTTTTGAAAAAATTGCAAATTTCCCTTGTAGAATCAAATGGCAACACACAACAACGAGTTTTCTCTATGATCAGTCCTTGAGAAGGACAACTTAAATGGGAATAATTTCAACGGTTGGTTTAGGATGATAAGAATCATTCTCACATAGGAGCACAACCTCTATGTCCTGGATGAACCAAAGCTAGATGAACCTCTTCCTATTGCACCTGAGACTGAGAAGGATGCTTACAAGAAGCACATTGAAGACGTCATTGATTTTAAGTGCCTAATGTTGTGCTCCATGAACTATGAGTTGTGGAGACAACATGAGATCATGGATGTTATTGAAATGGTCACACATCTTAAGAACATGTTCAAAGATTAGGCAAGACATTAGAGATATGATGTGTCCAAAGTGTTGTTCAAATGTAACATGGTAGAATTAGATCTAGTAGGAACTCATGTTCTCAATCTAATAGGGTATGAGGAGAAGCTTTATAGACTGGGATTCCCCTTGGGTCAAGAGTTGGCCATTGATGTGATTTTTCAATCTCTACAAGAATCATACAGTTAGTTTGTCATGAACTACAACATGAATGACTTTGACAAGATGTTGACAGAGTTACTTGGCATGCTGAGAACAACTGAGGAACAAATCAAGAAACACAAGCCCAAGTATTTGATGATGATTAGAAAATTAAAGGGGAAGTATAAAAGCAAAGGCAAATCTAAGTAGGGTTCTAAAGTTGGACAGAAGCCCAAGTCTTCATACTCAAAGCAAAGGGTGGACTGTATAAGAGAGGCAGTTGTCACCACTGTCACTAGCCTAGACACTGGAAGAGGAATTTCCCTCTCTACCTGGAGGAACTAAAGAAGAAGAAGAAGGAGGAGGGATAGAGATCTCCACCTTAGTTATATATGTTAGAAGATAAATCTAATTACTTCTTCATCTTGGGTATGTATACCAGATGTAGATCTAACATATGTTTGAATATGCAATATCTGATAAGAAATAAGCCTTTACGAAAGGGAAAGGATGGGCTGTGATGAAGCAAGAGTTTCTACAAAGTTCAATCTATATCTAGAATTTATCTTAGTCCACACGGCATGTAATAGAGTTAGATGAACTACTATTTCGTTATGCCAATAATAGAAAAAATAAAAACATGAACCTCTTGAAGTTTTCAACAAGAGATGATGAGTAAAGTACATAAATAACTTTGATAAAAGTACTAAGATACTTTGATGCTGAAATACTTTACATATATAGTTTGAGGACCTTGTGGAAATACCGTGGTAGTGTATCACAATCAACTCCACCTAGAACATGATGTTGTATTAGAAGGAAGGGATCACATCTTGATGTGATTATCATTTAATCTAATCTTTTAAATTTCTTAGACACATGCTTCACCCTAAAACAATGTATTGTCTAAAATGATTTAAAAACACCATATGAAATATGGTATGGGAAAAGTCCGGATATGTCTTAAGGATCGAGACACACATAAAGAAAGTATTCTATTGAAAAGGTTCATCCACAAATCATACATAATACTAATTTTAATTCAAATCCCATAACAAAAGTATTTGTTACTAGGATAACAGAGTTCCAAAAGAATTAGTGGGAGTGAAGTGGAACTCAAAAAGTTTGAGGTAAACTTGGAGGTACAATGGGAACAAAGAGAATCACAAATAGTTGTGGAATTAAATTCCTTATGTAATACACAACTTGTAGTTCTAGTAGAACACATCTGAGATTAAAAGATTTCGAATCCTATAACTCAGATGGGTTGTGAGTTGGTCATAAGATGATGATCCAACAATCAACTAGAAACTATTGAGAGACCAAAATCTGGGAAATGGCTTAAGGCCATTATGCAGTCCATGTACACTAACAAGGTATGACCTTGGTAGTACCTCCTAATGGGATAAAACCCATAGGGTGCAGTTGGGTTTTTAAAAGGAAGACCTATATAGATAACATAAGAGGGTCAATTGGTTGCAAAGGTTTTCAAATCAGTTCAAAATGTTGAACATGATGAGATCCCTTCACCAATTGTCATGCTTGTTGTTACATTTTATCAACACTACGAGATTTGGCATATGAATATTAAAATTGTATTCCTCAATATAAATATTTGAGAGGATGTGTATGTGACATAAATAGAAGGTTTTATAACTTATTTAATGCAAGTAAAGTCTATAAGATAAAAAGATGAATCTAGAAATTGAAACAAGAACCATAGAGTTGGAATCTTTATTTTGACAATATAGTCAATGAGTTTGACCTAAGTTAAGATAAAAGATGAAATATGTGATTACAAAAATATTTAGTCAGAGCATATATGTATATTCCACATATTGATGAGGAATAACATCTAAATACAATAAGTAATGAAACCTGACATGAAAAACATGTTCCACATGACGAATTCGGTGAAACATCCCATATGATAGGAATTGAGATCTATAGAGATAGTTCAGGAAAGTTTAATTACCTAAATACGAATAAAAACAATAGCAAGATGCTTAAAGGGTTCAACATGAAGGATTTAATGAAAGAAAATCTATCCATGATACATGTGATTAGTCTCTCAAGAACCCTATGTTCTGATTCTTATGAAGAATGGAAAGAGATGAATAAGATGTCACACACAAACAATTTGATCTATCCCGTATGCTATGTAATGCAATCATCCCTTAGTCTTGTATGTATTAGACATGAAAATATGAAATTAATTAGATTACAGAGGGTCATTGGTATGCCATAAAGAACATCCATCAATACTTGAAGCACTAAGGACCAGTTGCTAGATTATGGCAAAGAAAGAGTTGGATGTAAGGGGTTACACCGATGCAATCTTCTGAAATGACATAGTATGATCACAATATAAAATTGTGTTTAATCTTGAAAGAACACTTATAAGTTGGAAAGGTTCCAAATTGATGCCATTATTTAAATTCTACTATAGAAGATGAGTCTAATGGTGTTATGAAAACATGAGCGGATACTATATGGATCTAGAAGTTCATATATATGTACATATAGATGTTCCTACCATTGATGACACAATAGAGATATTGTCACAACAAGGGAGCTACTAGTTAGGCATGGAATATCTGATAGCATACTATGCCAGTTACATCTCATACAAAATGTCATACAACATAGAGATGAGAAACATGCAATATACCGACTAAAGCAAAATGTTGCGAACCCTCTAAATTAGCACCTATGCAACAGAAACATGATGGACATGTTTAGATCACTAAGAATGAGATTTATGGGTGATCGACTCTAAGTGCAAGTGGGAGTATGTTGGTATGTATGCCTAGAGAGACAATCATATGATGATTGAGATGACATATATTTTAAAGGGTTTGATTAATAATCAAGACAATTTTCCAATTTGTTTTATTTCAATCAATTATGAGATAATGATGAAACATAATAAATGTCTAAAGAATGACATTACTCAATGTTGTATGTCTTTACGTTGATGACCTAAACAATGATATCATACGAATATTAAGAGTATGTGCATTCTTGATAATGTCCCTAGTTGGATGCCGATGGGGAAGGCTGATAGACAAAAATGATATGTAAGACTAGAGTGTGTGTTGGTTGATGACAAAATCTCATCAGTCATGATATATGCAGTATCAAACCAAACACATAGATACTTGTTGGATAATAGTGTATTAGACAGAACCACCTTGAGATGACACATGGAAACCATGATTGGTGGTCATATTCATCTCTCATCTCTCATAGTGAAGGGGGAAATTTTGGTTCTTAAACCTAAAAGCACTACACTTATCACATGTAGTTTAGTGTACTTTGACATCATCTACTATTACCTTAAATAAGGGTTGCCATAAAGATGATGATCTGTGGAATGTGACACATGGGGATGACTATAAGTGATGTAGATGGAATTTTTCCCTCCTACTAGAATTTGATATCCATGCCACTTGATAAGAAAAATTGAGAAAAGTGTGCACATGCACATGCACATGTACATGTGAATCAATATATAATATCGAGGTCACATATATCTCAGACAATCTTCTCTAGATCAAGGACCATGTATTCAACAGTGAAAGGATAATGATTACATGCCTCAACTTCAATTTGGATATCAATGACAAAGGAATTAGACAATTACTATAACTCCCATCATAAATTGTAGGTTGAAGTTTTCTCCAAATTTCCATTTACTTGGGTAGCAACGATGTGTTGCTAGACATTGATCATGGCTTATGATGTCGTAAATTAGTTATGGACATTCATTATTAGTCTAAATAGGAACCTATATGGTTACACAATAGGATACACTTGTAGTAGGTGTTCATTCATGAATTTGGTTCAAACTTGATTACTAAAGAGTTAGGTACTCAATTTAAACAACATTTGTTGAATATTAAGTGACTGAACTGTGAACTGACCCATTCAAGTGCTGAACTGATCATTTCAGTGTATCTAGACAATTGAACCAACTTTAGCAATTTTGGACCATGAACCGACCAGTTCAGGAAGTGATCTAATTGGATCAGGTAGATGAACCGACCATCTCAGGTTGTGAACCAAGAAATTGGTGAATCAATTTGATTGATTCAAGGATTTGTGCTGAGGTCATGTTGTGCATTACTCGAATTATAATTGACAATACAATTGCGATTGGGAAACATGGTTAAACGACCAGTTCAAAGGTTGAACCAATAGACTCACATGCCAATCATTCGGTTCACCTATGAACCAACCATTTTATGGCTCACAGGTTATGAAAATTCAAGAAATTCCGGTCAATTGTGCTCCCACTCAGACTGGGAACCTTGACCCTAAGACTCCTATAAATAGAGGGGTATTGGGAGTTTCTTAGACACAACTCAGTTGCCTCTGACAATTTTTTTGCTTCTATGGTTGTGGTAACCGAGAGAACCCTAGCAAATCCTACCTGATAAAGGGAGGGTTGCAAGGAAGAACAATTATGGGATAGCAAGTTGATGCTATTACACCAACATGGATGGACAACTCCTTCATGTCAGTTATACTAGAATGACAAGAGTTCCTAGTTGTCCGTGTGGACTACCATAGAGTCGTGGAACTTTTCCTGCTAGGAGGACAACGTCAAGCTACTATATGTGAGGAGATGTTGTTAATGTTGTCTAAGTGTGACTTGAAGAAAGGCACATACTAAAATGAGGAATAGTCTCTGGACTTGCTCCACGACCAGATATGAACTCATAAACCATCCTTCCTATTACATTGTTGTTGGCACGATTGCTTGTCAAATGGGAATATGGCAGATAATTTTTTTTGTTTCTACTTCCTATCTAATGCCATATTTCCCAACAGTAGGTAGCTGTTGTAGATGTCCATACCTATCCTCATTTCATCCAGGTACGTACTAAATGCCACATCATCATAAGTTATAGACTTTTCAATAATTGCCTCCTCCTTCCTAATTTCTTCTCATATAAGTTGGTCTTCTAGGACATAGTCATCTTTTATGGGTGTGAGTTTAAATCAAACTCCTGCACCGTGATGTTAACTCTGGATTCATATGCCTCTTCATGTGGTGGCTTCTCTTCTTCCCAGACTGACTCTTCTCAATGCAATGTAGACATGCTTGTAGCTACGCCATCCTTATGCCCATCTGGGTTTGAGGGACTCAAAGATGCTTGTGAAGGTGAAGGGATGTCTATTTGATTTGACCTTTTCCCGGCTCACCACTCCTCCAGGTGTTTGTGTTCTTCTTCAATTTCCTTTAGATAATCTTCATGATGCTTTCACATGGCCTCCATGTCCTTTCACTTCATATACTTCTCTTTCCTCAGTTCTGCCATCTCTACCGCCATATCTTGTATTGTCTGTATCATCACTCTTTGGCTGGCGAGGATGTCCTACATGAACTGAGGGAGGGTTGTGGTTCTCTCATCTATGCTCTCTACCTATGTAGTTAGGGATGACATGATAGAACTAATGATTTGAATATTATAAGAAGAGTGTTGTACTTGCTCACAAATGGCATTCAATTGATGTCCTAATACTTTGCCAAAGCTTGTTGGTTGATGTCATCATTATGTAGGGTTCCTAAATTTGTATCCAGTGCCTTATTTGTTGGAGGTAGTGTTTTTTTCTTGACTCTATGTTTTTGTTACAATGGTTGCTCTGGTTCCTTCAGCTATTTAGCACTTTCCTCTTCTGGGTGAGATAAGACCTTCTTCAGGTTGTTAGATTATCTTTCTTTGTCCTAGACATTATATGAGTTCCTTGTTTGTCCTTCTATCCTTGTGGAGGGTACTTTTGTTACTCCTCTATCTAAACGTGAGGCTGAATGGGTGTTGGAACCGGTGCCAGCCCTTTATTTGATGAGTGCAACCTGTACAGTCGAGATTGGCTGCTCCATACTTCCTGATTGGTCTACTTGTATTTGAATCAACTTTGGTGCTGATGTTGATGCTTTGGAGACTAGCTTGAGTATTTTGATCGGTGGTTTCTCCCTATTTTATGTTTTTTTTATTCTTCTTGCTCTTCTTGTTCTTCCTGAGAGATGATGGTGGGTTAGGGTGGGTCCATAGTTCTTCTGATGGTGCTAGTACACATCTTGTCTATATCTTCCATGGTTGACCTTAGTTTATGAGCATCATAGTGGCTCATTTTAGGGAGGGAGAGAAGGATGTCTTACTTATCCTGCTTATAGTAAAATTTTCTTCCCTTCTATGCAATTATCCCAGCAGTGACAATGTATTTATAGTCTATCAAATTATAGCATCCAATCACCTCATGCCATCTTAATTCTTCTAGGTCAATGAAGTAGGATGCAATGAGAGATATTTTGCCTCCCATGCTGAAGTCCTTTGTCTTCTTCTTATTTAATTGGCTCTCTTTTGTGGATAGCTTGTCAACAAGAAACCTCCCTACGTTGACATGTCATTTCTCCAACATGGACCAGATCAGGAAAAGGTCCCCACTAGATATATTCCATGTTTCATATAGTGCAAGCACCATGTTAGTAATGATTTTCTGGATCACTCTAATAAACCAAGATGGTATCTGGGCCTCTTTGGATTTTCCCAGGATGTGCTTTGTCTCACCTATCAGTCTTTCTCAAGTTTTATGACTGTTATACCCGACTGCATCTCTATCATATCTGACTGCCATGCTAGTTCTGGCTTGCTCTTAGGTTGCAATAAATATCCACTTCAACCAGTTATTTGTTATCAAGAAGTCCTTTCCTCCCATTCATACTTGCAGTGTGTATCCCCCTCACACCTCTTATTTTTCTTTGTCCTCGACAAGTACCTTTATAAGGGAAGATATGAACTCGACCATGAGGTCTATGTAAGAATGTTCAGCCACCTTGCATATGACGTACGTGTTTCCCCCTTGAGGAACTCCATGACACATTTGTGGAACCCCAACTCTTTGAAGTCATGTCTTTCGATGTATCACATGAGGCTAAATGTTTTTGTCCTCAAGAACATCTCATATTTGGCTTGGTGTTCTTCGTCTCGAGGTTGGAATGTGAGTTGCGGTTGGTTCTTGCCTTCATCAACGGATTTTGGCATTTCGCTGGTTGTTGAGTCTTCTAGCATGCTCGTTGACCATGTCCCCCTAGTCTATGGTTTTTCTATCACATCTATCCTCTTCTTCTTTGTTTTTGGGGTATCTAGGCCTAATTCTGATCCCTTTTTCTTTCCTTTTGTCCTTACTTCTTCTTCAGATGACACATGTTCAAATGTATTTGTGGCTGCAAATCCATCAGTTTCATCTTCTATTTTGAGGGACTAATTTTTCAACAAAGCTTCATATTGTTCCTTTCTTAGTTGCAATCTCAGTCTCTTCTCGTCAGGCATATCTTGAACTTCATTTAGGGTCTTTCCAATGAGCTCGATTGCCTTCTCTACTTCAGCTAGAGAAGTAGCCTTCTTGTACAAGGAGTCAAAAGATGTTGCTGACATTTTGCAGGATAAATAAAATTCAATTTATCAATAGAGGGAAGTCGGTCCTATTCAATTGACCAAAATAGGATATTGGGTAAGAAGTTGAAGGAGAGAAGTAGGTAATAATTTACTTTTAATGAATTCAACAATTCTTGGTGGTCGTTGAGATTTAATTAATCTCAGTGATTTCTAAGAATGTTGATCATTATTGCTAATTTGGTGGTCACTGAGATTTAATCTCGGAGGTCTCCAAGATTGTTGAGGGTTAGAAGGTTGATGAGAATATACTGAGAAGGGGTCACTAAAAATTATAATTTTAGAAGACACTAAAAGACTTTGTGAAAGTGATAGATAAAACTTATAGATCTAGAAATCTCTACGGTCACCAAGAACTCGACTTAAGTGGTTGCTAAGAAAAATTCTCTACGGTCACCAAGAACTTGAAATGTCTATTATGAAAATCAAGGTCGCTGAGAAATCTGAGAGTATAGGTCGCTAAAGAATTCATTACTACCCTTGTGAGACAAGTGAAGAATGGTTATCGTTATGAACACAACAACAAGTGTTTGCCTCTCTCAGAGGAGGTGCTAGGTTCAAAACCCTAAGATGTTGGTCTATAGGAGAGAATAGGGAAACATGAACGAGGCAAAGTCTTGTTGTTGCAAGTAGCAGTGGTAGTCGGAGAACAAAACTGTGAAGATAAAATCCATTAAAGCTATAGGGTTACCGTGCGTTGTTTGTGGTTTGAAGGGATATAAGGGGATGTTTGGTGATGGTCGACTTGCACTATGGTTTCTTTTAATGGTGTCAATAACTATTGTAGGTTTACTAACAGTAGGGTTGCCTCACTTGTCAGTGTCGGGATTATGCTTCAGTCATTTCTAGAATCCTCTAGGGCTTCACCGCTTCTGATCGTTAGAGGAGAGGAAATGACACTAACCTGAGAAGTTGTTATACTCATGGATTTAGAGGTCACTGAGAATTATTCTCAATTGTCACCAAGGCTCGAGTGTGCATGGTCACTAAAGGTATGGACTAGTGGTCTCCAAGAATTGCAACCTTGATGCAGTCACCAAGAATCCATAGAATTTCTTGCGTTCACTGAAGATCTTGTGCGGGTGGTTACTAAGACTCTTGGTCACATGGAATCTACTTCAGCGATCACCAAAGATTAATATTAATGGTCACTGACATTTAATCTCAGCAGTCACTAAAATTTCAATAATCTTAGCAACCTATGATCATTGACTTGATTTAATCTCCTATAATCAAGCATACTCATAACTTTTATTTTTAATTTTATTCTATGCACACTAGAAACTAAGAGACAAATAAAAATATCCAAAACTTGTGATGAAAGTCTAGAGAATTAAGAACACTTAAAGATTAAGAGAACATGTAAAGAAAACTTTAAGTATTCTATGTACACTAAAAATTACAAAACAAAAAACAAAAATTGCCAAATGCTAAGATGAAAGTTGAAACTAAATTATAAAATTCTAATTAATGGAAATCTGAGAAAATTAAAGGGAAGCAGAAAATGTTAAGAAATTCTTGTGTTTCCTCCCAAGAAGCGCTGATTTATATTACTTAGCTTGAATTTCTCTTATTTTTCACTTTGGATATCTTCTAGTCGTGCATGTTGGGGTTATTCCAACTGGAGTTTAAAGCTTCTCAAGAATGTTTTATCTTTATAGTATCTCTTTACACAATGTCCATTTACCTTGAACAGTCATGTCTTTTCACGACTAGTCTCCATCATCCCTGATGGGTATTGTGAACAGCCATACCATCTTGATATGAGATCACTGGGAAACGATCTGATGCTAGAATTAAATCGAAGGACCTTGTCTCGTTTCTACACACCCTTTCTTTTTAGATGGACATCATGCCAAACCTTGGTCCTTTGATTTTAGATTTTTTCATTTTCATAGGCATGCGGTCTAACCTCATCTAACTCTTGTTGTTGTAGAAACTCCTTTTTACCTACTTGGTCAGGGTCCATGTTCAGAAACATAATGGCCCAAAAGGCCTTATGCTCTAGTTCTACTAAAGGGTGACATGCTTTCTCATATATAAGTCGATAGGTAGTAATCCCTATCAGAGTCTTCTAAGTAGTGTGGTAAGCCCACAATGCATCATCAAGTTTCATCGACCAATCCTTTCATATCCTACTGATTGTCTTCTCCAAAATTTGTTTGCTTTGCTAATTCGATACTTCAACTTCTCTGAATGTTCATGGATGGTAAGGTATTTCTACTTTTTTCATAAACCCATATTTCCTTAGCAGTGCTTCAAACTATCATTTCCTAAAGTGTGAACCCCTGTCACTAATGATGGTGTGAGGTACACCAAATCTTGGGAAGATAGTCTTCTCTAATAATCTGATTAAAAATTTCAAGCCGCAAGTGGGTCATGTACTTGTTTCCCTTGGAAGAAGGGAAAGGACCCATGTAATATATCCCCCAAACGTCAAAGATCTCTACTTCTATCCATTCTAACATAGTCATCTCATTTCTTCTGGAAATGTTCCCCCTCCTTTGACACTCATTACATGCCTTAGCGTATGCATGATGGTATTTGAATAGTGTAGGCAAGTAGAATCCTGATTGTAGCACCTTTGCCTCTGTCCTTTCTCTTCCAAGATGTTATACATACGATGAAGAATGGCATTCATGTAGGATCTTTGGAACTTCTTCTTCTGGGACGCACCTTTTCTACATATTGCTTGCACATTTCTTAAAAAGGAGTGGGGCATCCCAATAGTAATTATTCAAATACGAGAACAACTTTTTCTTTTGGTTGTACGTGATGTCGGGTGGAAATTTTTGAAAGGATAAATAATTACAAATGTCAAAAAACTAGGGTAGGTTGGCCTCAACATAATTTTCTATCATCAGGGCTTCATCAGCATAATTTTCATTAACCAGTAACAAGTCCTTTTCAGCCACTATAATCCTCGACAAATGGTCAGGAACCATGTTTTTCCCCCTTTTAGTCGATGCTTTCATGGTCAAATTCTTGCAATATCATAGCCCACTGTAGGAGTCTGGGCTTGGTGTCCTTTTATACATCACATATTTAATGGCACCATGGCCTACATACACCTTGACTTTGGATTCTATCGAATAAGATCTGAATTTTTTGAAGGTAAATACTATTTCTAGAATCTCTTTTTCAATTGCGGAGTAATTGATTTGGGCGTCATCCTGGGTCTTGCTAGCATAGTATATCACATGGTGTTTCTTGTCTTTTCTTTGGCCCTGGACATCTCAAATAGAATAATCATTGGCATCACCCATGATCTCGAATGGTAGCTCCCAATCTAAGACTTATAATATTGGAGTTGTTGTGAAAGCATTCTTTAGGGTATTAAAAGCTTGGAGACACTTGTTAATAAAGTCAAACACAACATCCTTTACTATAATACTTGATAAAGGATTTGCAATTCTTAATAAATCTTCAATGAACCTCCTATAGTATCCAGTGTATCCTAGGAAACTTCTTACTCTAGTTATTGATTTTTTGGGTGGCAGTTTGGATACTGCCTCTATCTTTCTAAGATCAACTTCAACTCCTCTTACATAAATCTTAGGGATGATAACTATTCCTTCTTTTACCATGAACTGGCAATTTTCCATGTTCAAAGACAATTGTTTTACCTCACATTTATGTAGAACTCGAGATATGTTCTCTAGGCATCTATTAAAACCATCCGCTTACATGGAAAAGTCATCCATGAAAACCTCCATTATGTCCTCCAAGAAATTTACAAAGATAGAAAGCATGCACTACATTGAAGGTGTGTTGCACAAGTTGAATCACATTCGTCGGAAGTCATATGTCCCATAAATACAGGTGAAAGTGGTCTTGTCCAGATCACGAGGGTGGATAGGCACTTGGTAGAATCCTAAATATCCATCTAAGAAACATAACTATGAGTGGTGGGCCAACTGTTCCAATACTTGATCAACAAACAATAGTAAAAAATGGTCTTTCTTGGTGGATGCATTGATCTTTCTGTAGTCTATGCACATCTACCACCCAATCACTGTTCATATGGTGACTTCATCTCCCTTCTCACCCTATATGACTATGATTCCACCCTTTTTGGGTGCTACATGTATCGAGCTTACCCAATTGTTGTCACTAATCGAGTATATAATTCATGTGTCGTGCAACTTTATTACTTCTTTCTTAACTACTTCCCTAAGTATTTGATTCAACTTTCTTTGTAGTTGAGCAGGGGCTTGGCAGTCTCTTACAAGTTAACTAGGTGCATGCAGACAAAAGGAACTTAAACGCTTGATATTTTCCACTAAATATCCTTTTGCCTTCCTATGGAGCTTGAATATGTTTAACAACTTCTCCTGTTGGTCTTTTGTCAAAGATGAGTTTATGATCATTGGATTTCTTCACTCATCTTCTAGAAATTCATAATTCAATGCTTCTGGAAGTTGTTTCAATTATGGATTTGGCTTGGGTGCCTCCTTTTCTTCCTGTATTTGTTCTAGTGAAGCATACTTTGCGGTTTTTTGGGTTTCCTCTTCATCACTACTATATTCCTCCTCTGGTTGTTTCAGATAATCAAAAATCTATAAGACTTCTAGATCCTCAATTCTTGGATTAGGGTTGTTGATAGCTTGCATTAGCGGGTTGGAAATGGCATTATCTTCTTTTACTTCCTCATGGAGTCAGTTGTAGCTATTTATGAAGTATATTGACTCGAATAGAGAATACCCCCTCATAACATCTTGAATGTGAAATTTGATGTGATCATTTACTCAAAGAGTGATGGTTCTTTCTTTGACGTCCATCAAAGCTCTCCTAGTGGAGAGGAAAGGTCTACCAAAATTCATGGTGCATGTTGGATCCTCTACAATGTCAATTACAACAATATCACATGGAATGAAGAATCACCCCACATAGATCGGGAGATCTTCCACGACTCTCACAAAGTTTGTGAAAGTATGGTCAATCAGTTCATCCCAATTTTTACCATGTCAGTGAGTCCAAACCTCTAAGCTAGAGTCACGGGCTTGAGACTAATACTTTCCCAAGGTTTGTATGTCCTTGCCTTACTTCATTAACTTTGAAGTTGAAAGGAATTGTGAATGCCCATAGATCCTTCTTCTTTGTGGGCATCTTCTCATGAACAAAGGCACTCATAATTTTAGCTAGTTTACTATTTCCATGTGGCCTCCTCGCCTTCTCATCAGGATTAGATCCTTGAAGAACTTGGCGTAGTCTGGCATATCCTCAATAGAATATAAGAAAGGCACATCAAGATGCGATTTCTTCATAACTTCCATAAATTGATTATATCTTTTCTTTAGGTGGGCCTTAATGAGTTTATAACACTACTACAGAAGTGCCTTTTAGTGTCGGTTGTTTAACCCCCTTTGGCGTCGGTTTCGGAACGACGCCTATGTGGGCGCCGCTAAAAGGTTGGACACTTCAGCGTCGGTTAAAAAACCGACGCCTATTTAATATAAAGGCGTCGGTTTTTTATAAAACACCGACGCCAAAAGGGTTCGCGCCACAGAAAACGGCGTCATCTAGGACGCTTTCTGCGTCGGTTATATACTACAAAACCGACGCAGAAAAGTGTCCTAGATGACTCCCATTTCCTGTAGCGCGAACACTTTTGGCGTCGGTGTTTTATAAAAAACCGACGCTGTAAGTCTGTGCTGACGGTTATCGGTAAATAACCGACGCCTATATCTATTTTGTTTTTTATAAATCTGTTTGCAGGCCTGCTGTGGCTGGTCAGCAGGATGAGAACCTGCAGTTCAGTTTTCTGAACTGCAGGTTTACGACATCCATTGATATCAGCCTACAAACAGGCCACAAACCTGCAAAATTAACATAAAAAGATTCACACAAGTAGAACATTCAGACATCAATTCAATTGTCACGTTCACACATATAGAATCATTCAAATACATGTTTTAACATTCAGAAACATTCATTTACAAAGTATCATTCATCATCACTATCAACATCCCAATTATATCTTACAGTTGCCACTGTTTGTACAACTATTGCCCATTCTTCTCTTACTTCATCTAATGCTTCCCTCGTATATGGAGCATGTACATTTTTTAAGTGTTTGCCTATAGTGTGGTCAGTTTTAAACACCTGCAAAGAGAATGATGTATATAAGTAATAATATAAAAATAAGATTGATATATTTTATACTAACTAATGAGACTATATATAATACCTCATGTATGGTATCGATGTCTTTCTTCGCCTGTGTATGGTATAGAACTCTCCTCCAGTATCTCCCTCACAGACTCCTGTGCGGAGAGGGACATTCCAACTCGAGATATCATCTTCCGTTGCCTCCTCCGCAGCAATATCCTTATCTCTGAACGTTTCTCGTAGGATTCTGAACCCCTCCTTCCCTCTACTACATCGAAGCCATGCCACAGTTGAACCCTTTCACCGAGCCCTACCTGGCCAAACAGACGTCGCCTGAAGTACCACCGTCGTCGTCGTCTCCACCTCCATCGCAACTTGCTGTGCTAGTCCTGGCAGTTTATCACCCCACATGCTTTCCTCACCAGTTCCTGCCGCTAGACGACCACACAATGGAATCCAAGAGGATATGCAGGCGTTCGCCACAGACTATAGGATGAGTATACTCAGCTTATAGTCTTTGGCGAACTCCTGCATATCCTCTTGGATCCATTGTGTGGTCGTCTAGCGGCAGGAACTGGGGAGGAAGGCATGTGGGGTGATAAACTGCCAGGACTAGCACAGCAAGTTGCGATGGAGGTGGAGACGACGACGACAGTGGTGCTTCAGGCGACGCCTACTTGGCCGGGTAGGGCTCGGCGAAAGGGTTCAACTGCAGCATGGCTTCGATGCAGTAGAGGGAAGGAAGGGGTTCAGAATCCTACGAGAAACGTTTAGAGATGAGGATATTACTGCGGAGGAGGAGGAAACGGTAGACGATATCTTGAGTTGGAATGTCCCTCTCCGCACATCAAGTTGCTCCAGTGCTTCAGTGGGTACATGTGCATCATCAACCTAAAATTTGACAAAATTAAACACACTAAATTAGCATTTGTATTAAAAAAGCAAACATTACTCTAAACGTTTGTATTTTACCATTTTTGCAGCCGCCTCCGCGCATCTGAAAATGTCATTAAAAAGGCAAACATTTAGCATTTGTATTAACTAGAAAAAGGAAAACATTTAGCATTTGTATAAACTAGAAAAAGGAAAACATTTACCATTTGTATAAACATACATGTCTCTAAAATTGTGATCTTTTATCAATTAACAATCCTTCATTGTGATCTCCGCGCACATATAAGTCATCATTAGCTTCAATATTTTGTGGAGTTGGCAACCCAACTGAGAATGGACTGGAGTCATCATACTTATCATAGTACTCTTCTTCATCTATAGGATCTTCAATGAACTGTCTTTTACCATGAAGAACAACCGACCATTTATCATTTGCAGGATCATCGATATAGAATATTTGTTTTGCCTGTGATGCCAATATGAATGGTTCAGCCTTCTCGCCAATCATTTCAAAGTTCACCAAAGTGAAACCCAATTCATCCACTATAACTCCTTTGGTGTTATCAACCCAATTACATTTAAAGAGCGGAATATTGAAATCTATGTAGTCAAACTCCCAAATGTCTTCAATGACACCGTAATATGACATTTTAGCTTCACGTGGACTCTTATCCTTTGCACTTGCAAAGTACATAGTTGACGCTTGAAGAGTGACCCCACTATTTTGGACGACACTCTTATCATCTTGGCGCTTTGTGTAATATGTGAATCCATTAATGTCAAACCCTTCATAAGACATAACATTCGGTTTTGGTTTAAAGGCGAGACATTTGATAGTTTCTGTAATATCATTTGGTGTTTGAGATAGTTGATGTAAGACTTTATCTTCAAACCACTTAGTAAAAGTCTTATTATGCTCTCTAGCAAGCCACATTGAACTTGCTCGAGGATGTTGTCTCTTTATGAAATTGGTATGTTCCTCGATATAAACACTCACTTCGTCCATATTATGTAAAATATACAAGTGAGCTTGTTCCAACTGCTCACGGCTGATTACTTTCACCCGTGATCCCAAAATTCCTTTGCCCTCCTCAATATTCGTGTCATTATCAGGAGTGTCATTACCACTGAGAAAGTCATTGCAGAAATCCATAACCTCTCTCACCACATAACCTTCAATAATACTCCCTTCAGGACGATAACGGTTTCGAACATCACCTTTAAAAACGCTCATGTATCGTTCAAAGGGATACATCCAATGCAAGAAAACCGGTCCCAAGATTTTCACTTCCCTAGTCAAGTGGACAACAAGATGTACCATGATATCAAAGAACGAAGGAGGGAAATACATCTCAAGCTGACATAGGGTAACAACCACTTCTCTTTGCAAATTATCGAGAGTATCAGGGTCAATAACTTTGCTGCATAGACTGTTGAAAAAGAAACAAAGTCTGGTAATTGCAAACCTTACATGCTTCGGCAATATAGATCGAATTGCCACGGGCAATATTTGTTGCATTAGAGTGTGACAATCATGAGATTTAAGACCTATCAACTTCAGATCTTTCATTGATACCAATCTACAGATGTTGGATGAGTAACCATGTGGCACCTTAACATTTACCAAGCATTCACAAAAAGTTTTCTTCTCCTTTCTAGACAACGTGTAACAAGCGGGAGGTAAGTATGTTCTTTTATTACCCATTTCACGTAATTCTGTTAATTCTGACCTTATTCCCATTTCACGTAGGTCCAGTCTGGATTTTATCCCATCTTTAGTCTTACCTGGTATATTTAATAGAGTACCAATGATGCTATCACAGACATTTTTCTCAACGTGCATTACATCGATACAATGCCTGAATGACAAAGAACTCCAATAAGGAAGATCCCAAAATATTGACTTCTTTTTGAATGAAGAATTGTCACTCCGTGTGGCCATACTACATTGTGATTTCTTACCAAATTCATTGACAATGTCTTTTACTCTTTCATAAACAACATCCCCTGGTATAGGTTTAGGTGCACTCCGTTCATCATTCAATCCATTGAATGCTTTGCGCTTCCTACGATACGGATGGAATTTTGAAAGAAACCTTCGATGACCAAGATATACAGTCTTGCCGCCATATTTTAGTCTTATTGAATCAGTGTTTTCTTCACATATAGGACACGCTTTAGCTCCTTTGACACTATATCCAGACAAATTCCCATATGCCGGAAAGTCATTAATAGTGCAAAACAACATAGCATGCAAACGAAATGTCTCTCTTGCAGAAGCATCATAGGTCATCACACCTTCAGCCCAAAGTTTCTTTAAGTCATCAATCAAAGGTTCAAGATAAACATCGATATCATTTCCGGGTTGTTTAGGGCCCGATATCAACAATGACAACATAACGTACTTATTTTTCATACACAGCCAGGGAGGAAGATTGTATATAACAAGCATGACTGTGTATAACGGTATCTCAGCATCATGCACAATGTTTGTAAAGATAGGAGGTGGATCGGTGTGCTCTACCCTACAACTATCCAGCATCGCATCAACAATGTCTGCTGAACTGGTTCGTTCACATTTACGTCATCGGAGGCAATTTCTTCTTCCACCCAAGCACTGCTATTGACATCTACTGGATTCGATTTTGAAATCTCTCCATGCCAGTGCCATTCTGTATAGCCTTGTACAATCTCGTTGCACATGACATGACTTTTGATTTCCTCACCAGTGTTGAGTTTCAAGTTGTTACCGCAATGCCTACATGGACAGTAGAACCTATCTGTAGGTTTTTTCCTATGTTCCTCGGCAAATCTAATAAACTGATCAAGACCAGATATAAACTCTGGGGTGCAACGATTACGAATGGACATCCATGATCTATCCATTCTATGATCAGAGAAAGCAAGTATATATTAGGAAAGCAAGTATATATTAGGAAACAAGTATATAAGCAAGTATGTCGTATTACAGTTCATCATTAAGAAAGATATAAGCAAGTATGTCGTATTAAAATAGACTAAACAATAAAAGAATTTTTTTTTGAGGCAAGACAATATGAGAAAATAGTAGTGTAATCATGTAAATGGGAACATTCATGGGAACACACACTTCAGTTATAAGCATTCATGTAGCAACTTACAGTTCCATTCATGGGAACACACACTTTAGTTATAACAATAACTAAACAAAGGGGTTGGTGTACCCCTAAACATGCGCATAATTAAAAAAACTATTACTACAGACAAGTCTAGATAGATAGACAACTAAATACTACACCAACATGGTCCCGCATGCATCAGTAACTTCTTTTTGATGATGAAGCTGTGTCACGAAGCTCCTCACTGTATTTAGACGAATCTGAACTGATAGGGGCCTCAGATTCAGATTTGTCTGAGCTGATATGCGACGCCGTGCGCTCATACCGCAGAAGATGATCGGGGGTCTCGCAGTTGATGTTGGTTATCCAAACTTTGATGGAATTATCGCCAACTGGACGGAGAAAAAGCCTATTCCAACGGACCACATGCAGCTCTCCAATCCAATCACGCCAACCGGATTTTGATACAAGATTTCCCGCCAAATCATACTCAACCTCGATTACATGTGAATAATTTCCAAAAGTTAGGGTCACTTTACCAGGCATGTAGTGTCTTCCTTTTAGAAAACGCCAATGTTTGGGTATGACCAATTGGTTTAAGGAACGATCATCTAGGATGATGTCCAATTGTTCTTCAATAGGGAACGTTAACATTGACATAGAGGCCCAATTCATAGTCATTGTTATGTGAAGACAGAGACTGCACAATATTAGTATTAACAAAGTGTAAGTACATATAACGATGTTATATATTTTCAGAAAAAGTTGTATAACATCAGTTAACCTTTTAAACAAGTATATATTAGGAAACAAGTATATATTAGTCAATCTTGGACGGGTTTCTAGGCCAACAAACACATTTGATATCAATCTTATATATAATAAATGTGTACCACCTATCCCATCCTTGAACACCTAATCTCACTTAGGATGTAAGTGTATAATGTGTATTTGGTTTTCAAGAAAATTTCGGCAGCATTTCCCCGTTGTTCTCTAAGTACATATGTACTTAGAGAACAAACGGGGAAATGCTGCCGAAATTTTCTCGAAAACCCAATACACATTATACACTTACATCCTAAGTGAGATTAGGTGTTCAAGAACAGTCCCAAACTGGGGACTATCCAAGATTTACTCCTACTGAGTAAATCTTGGACGGGTTTCTAGGCCAACAAATACATGTGTTGTCATTCTTATATAAACCCTATAATTCATGAAATCATTCTAATTCAATTTAATATGTTGGGATCACATAATTATATAATGACATCAGAATATATAGAAGAATCATAATTAACATGATTAACAACATGCTCATCAAACTAGGGTTTTCTTGAATATCATCTAATAAATCAAGAATTTCATAGTTTCAAACATGCAATAATTCACAATGCAATGTTATAAACTATAGGCAACATGGATAGATGAAATAAATAAACATCCAGCATCTATCACTTATTCAATCTTCAAAAAACCTTGACAAACATCCAACATCTATCACTTATATAATTTGCATGTATATACACCCTAAAGTGCCACAAATCATATAATAAAACTATCATGTTATGATATTAGGACCACTTAAAGCAGATTAGGCACATTAAGCAAGCAGAGTAGGGAGCCAATTTCGTGCAAACAGATTAGGCAACAGATTAGGTCAGCACATAAAGAACCAATTTCGCGCCTGGGTAGGTCTGCAGGTACCTGGGCAAGAAGAGTAGGGTGAGGTCGAGCTGGTTGAGTACGTGGGTGGCGGCCGACGAGCTCCAGAACCAGCGGCAGTGACTCCGACGAGCAGGAGCGTCAGCCGCAGCAGGCAGGCAGGTGGCCAGGCGGCGGCAGGCAGGCAGCGGCCAGGCGGAGGAGAAGGAGAAGGGGGTACGGCGGCGCCGGTTCTCAGGCGTGGCAGGCAGGTGGGCACCAGGCGTTGCTGCGGCGCCGGTTGTCAGGCGTGGCGGCGGCGCAGGGGTGCCAGAGAAGAAACGCGTCGGAGAGGGGCGCCGAAGAGGGGACGCCGGAGATGGGGCACCGGAGAGAAGCGCCGGAGAAAAATTACAGAGAAATCGCCGGAGAAATCGCCGCAATAGGGAAATAGGGTAGCAATGAGGGGAAGAGTCGGGCGATCGAAGGTTATGAAGTTCCCCAATAGCGTCGGTTGTTTACAACAACCGACGCCTAAACATATTTACCGTCGGTCGTTCGCAACATCCGACGTCCATTTGGACGATATTTTCGTGAAAATGTTTGGCGGGAACCACATTCAGCGTCGGTTATTAAAGGATGACCGACGCGGAAAAGGACACTTTTCGCGCAAATTTCCATCGCACATAAGCGTCGGTGTTTTAACTACAGACGCGACGCCGAAAGTGACATTATTTTTTTCGCTCGAAAATTGGATGAAATAATGCGTCGGTTTTGTATAAACAACCGACGCTGTATACAAAGCGGTACCCGTGTTTGGCTGGTCTTTGAATATAGACGTCGGTTCTTCTAAATAACCGACGCCTTTAATATAAGGCGTCCGTGTTCCTTAAAAACCGACGCCCAGAAAAGTGACACTGAATGCTATTTCTGTAGTAGTGTAAGGGAAAGGAACCCTTTGAGAGTATGGGTCCCTATTCAAAAATGTCTCCTCAGTTGGGTTGGACTTCTTATACTTGGTGATATTATTCTCCTTAGCTTTCGTCTTGTCTTTATCCTTCTTGGTAACCACTTCCTCTTCAGCTACCACCTCAACTATCTTTGGTTCAGGTTGTAATTCAACATTGGAATTGCCTTCCTAGTTAGCCATTTTGTTTGGATCCTCTAGGAAATTTCTAGAAGGAAGAGTAGCCATTTTTGCACTTTTGATGTTGGATGGAATCTTTCCTTTTGAATTTTTGTTCAGTTATGATGATTGTCTTATGTTTCTAGTGTATATGCATGTAGGCCTTCTGAATCTACATGAGCTTAAGACACCTATATTGGTAATAGAACTTTTTTAGTTGTTCATTTACTGTGGCTTGTCTTTCTACAAACTCGGAGAGCTCAGACACCATGTCAGGCTGGTCATTGCTTTTACTCTAGTTCTGATCTTGGCCTTTCCTATTTGAATTTCTATTCTTACTTTCACTTTGTTCTTGGCCTTGATAATTATTTCTATTTTGCTGGTAATTCATGGTACAGATGATTGAAATTTTTCCTTCGCCTCTTCCTAATCCTTGGGGTCCTTTAGGTGGATTGTTGAGATAGTGGGCATTTTTGGCAACATCCTTGTTTACATAGCTAAAACCAGGGTGGTCTCGCCTCTTGAATCTAACATAAGAGACATCACTAGTGTCTTCTTCCTCTCTATCATCTTTTGGTTGAGTGTACATACAGTTGTGACACCATGGCCTCCTTCTTTGTAGGTGACACACTTCATAACTTTATCTACCTTACTTTTTTCCTTTGCCCCATGTATCCTTCAACTGCATAACATCTAAGGCAAGCTTCTGGATCTTGGTTGTTACAGATTCTAAGGCTTTAGATTCGGAAGTAGGGCCTTCAGTTGTTGCCTTTTGGCCAAACCCCTATCACCTCTTTCATAGTCCATGCCTACTTGCAGACTAGCCATGTTATCGATGATCTTCATGGTCTTCTTTGGGTTTTGACTAAGGAAGTCACTCCATGTTATGAAATTAAGTGAAGTCCTTCCAACAAATGTTAGACCATTATAAAACATGGTTACCACAAATCCCTTGTCATAGTTGTGGTGAGGGAAATCTCTTTGGTATTTTTGGAATCTTTCCCTGGCTTCATAGAGATTCTCCCCAACCTTCTACATAAACCTAATTATCTTATGTACATTCCTCTAAGTCTTCTCAATTAGGTAGAACTATGTGACAAAAGCGTCTACCAGTGGTGCCCACCCATTAATGGTCTTGTTAGGCAAAGCAAGGTACCACAACAAATCATTGTTTTTCAAAGAAAATTTAAACCCCTTGAAATATATCACCTCCTGTGGCACCCTCCTCATCTTGATTCTATCACATATCGTTTCAAAGGCATCCAAGCGGTGGTAAAGATTCTCATCCCGAGAGTTGCATCCAAAAGTTTTGTTCTGAATCTTGGAAATCACTATAGGCTTCAATTCAAAATTAGGAGCTTCAAATCTTGGGATGATGACTGGGAACCTCAACTTGTTGGCCATAGTAGCTGCCAATTCACTGAGAGAAGGGCCTCCGTCATCATTTTCATTTGCATATTCATTATTGTTGTTTTCATTGTTATCTTCAATATTGTGGATGTTCCTCCCAGTCCTCCTTGCTCAGGAATGAAAACCTTCATCATTACTTTACTCTTTATGTTCCTCTTCATGTGGTTGTGGGATGCCACTAGGTGGGTTTTTAGGTCCTGCTTCGTTCGAGTGGTATTCCTCATTTTCAGATTCGGGCTCTGGATGAGGTTGTTCCACCCTTGGGTTGCAGTTGCCACCTGCTTGGTGTCCATCCCTATGAAGAGGTATGTTGATGCAAGTGGGAGGTGGTAGTTACTATCCACTTCTCTCTCAAGATACCTAAAACAATTTTCCCACAGTCGAGTTAGAAACTAAACGTGTGAGATGAAATATTTGAGATAGTTAGATCTAGTGGATTACAATTAGTACAAGTCAAGTTGATCGCTAGAATTGGGGTACAGGTGTATGATGAATAGATTTGGGTTCTTTACAATACCATTTTCCTTTTCCCCGACAATGATGCCTAAAAGTTGACCAGCCTAAATTGCACGTCCAAAAAGGAGCACATCTAGAGTACTTAAACCCTTAAATTTATAACTCGACATTAAGGCCCCCACAACTATTATACAGGATCTTATGTAGTAAGTTTGGGTCAATCCATAGGGACAAGGAGTGGTAAGAGTTAATAACATAGAACATTGGCTCAATTACACCAACCAAGAGGGTATATTAAGTTCGGTGTTCCATAGGGAACGATGTTACTCAGACCAATCAAACTAAGCAAAACAAGTAATAGGAAGTAGGAATTAAAACAAGACAATAAGTAGAAGAAAAGAGTGATATAACAAATTTGGATAGGAACTTGGATTGGATTTCACCAAATAAGGTCTCTTACCAACATGAAATACTCACACCCATAATACACCCTTAGAGAAATTACTAGAAATCATCATAAATGTCTTTTCCCTCGTCTCTCGAGCTTGGGATATATTTAGACTATAAGGTTGTGTTACTCTCAAGATGGCAAACAAACAATAACAAAAATAAACGTACAACCATTAGCTTAAGCATTCCAACATTCTCATGCATTCATGCAACTCCATAAAACTTAGATAAGATTAGTACTACCCTTTTGATGTACGTACAGTCAAACATCACAATAACGTAGCTAATCATACAAGTGAAGTATTAAGACAAAAAGTATGTAGATAATCTTTTCTAAGAGAATTTATTTGGTGGATATAAGTATTTACATGTTGGGAGTGTTAGTATGTATGCACAGAGAGCCAATCATATGATGATTGGAATGTGGCATTAGATACCTAATTTGATAATGATTAAAGGTAAATCCATATATTATGTTTGTCTCAGTCATGAGATGATGACACAAATATAATAGATGTATAAAGAATGATGTTACTCGATGATGTATGTCTTGATTGATGACATAATCTCATTAGTCATGATATATGATATCAAGTCAAGCACACAAAAACATGTTAGAGAACACAATATCAGACAGGCTGACCATGAGAGTGACACATGGAGACCATGGAATTCTAGTCAGAATCATCTCTGATAGTGATAGTGGTGATTGGGGTTCTTAGACCTGAAGTCACTACACTCATCACATGTCATTCATGTACATTGACATCATTCAATGTAATCCTGAATAACATCCACATAATGGTGATGATTGGGTGCACTGTGACACATGGGGATAGAGTGTGAGTGATGTAGATGGGATTTATCCCTTCTACAGGAGATTGATGTCCAGGGTCTCTTGATAAGCGAGACTGAAAATTGTACGATCATACTCATGTGATTCAATGTGTTATATGTGAACTCACATGCATGTCAGACATTCTTATCTAGTTTAAGGAACATCGATTGAGTGTTGAGAGGATGATGATTCCATGCCTCGAGTTCAATCTGAATATCCAAGACAAAAGAACTATATGATCATGATAACACTAATCACAAATTGTAGATTGAAGTTGTTCTCCAAATTTTCGAATTACTTGGGTAGCAATGATGTTTTTCTAGATGCCTCTCTTTGCTTGTGATGTAATAAATTTTTTATGGACATTCACCGCCAACATAATTTTGGACCTATAGGGCATGCATATGTATGCACTTGGATTAAAGGATTATATTCATGAATGATGTTTAATTTTATTTTGAAAGGTGTTTAGGTATTCAATTAAACAACTGAGGTCCAAAATTAACTGACTGGACTCTAAAACGATCGTTTCACACTGCCAAATGACCGATTGAACAAAGAACTTTTTGGTTGGAGTGTCACATCAATTGGAATCAACATTGACTGATCAATGGTTGAACCAAGGAGTGACACAACCAGTTCACATAGTGAACTGATCGACTCACATATACCAATGGACTGCTTCATGGAATGAACCTCCCAATTTAGTTTCCAATTTGATTGGCTCAAGCATTGGTGCTGATGTCATGTTGTGCATTAATCGTGCATTGATTACCATTATGATTCAAAATTGGAAACTGCATGAACTGTTCGGATTGCTTATGAACCGATCAAATTATACAATGACTGGTTAGGTGTGCGAATCAACTGGTTTGCTATACGTAGGTTCTAGAAAATTTGTGAATTTGACCTTTTCGACTCTCACAATGATTGGGAATTCTGACCCAGACTCTCACAATCAACTGGGGGATTCCTAGACATTAAAAATTACCTCTGGCAATTTGTTATCCCCTCTGGTTGTGGTAACTAATAGAGATCCTGAGCAAGTGCTACCCGATAAAGGGAGGGATAGAAAGGGAGAGACAATTGTGGGAGAGTGTATCAACTCTTGTAGGTTGACTTTAAAAAGTGACAACTCCTTCCATTGGCTCTAGTAGCACAACATGGAATTTTTGGTAGTCCGCTTGGACTACTCTAGAGGCAGGAGGTCATTGTCTGCCACTAGGAGGACATCGTCAACCGCTATTTGTGGTGTTGTACTGGGAGTTTGGTGAAGATGAATGTTCGAGTGCTGGTTCTGCTGAAGGGGCATGTTACTGCATGAAGAAGAAGCATACTCCTGCAAGGGTAATGTCATTGGACTTACTCTAGGACTAGGTATAACCTTGAAAACCTTCCTTCCTAGATACATTGTTGTTGACGCAATCTTGTTGTTTTGGAAAATGGGCATTTCAATATTTTGTTTCCGCTGCTTAAATTTGCTTTCAATTTCCCTACAGTGATATCAGAGCCACATTAATCTACAATGTATCTGGGATTTAGATTGATATGATTGTATTTAATTTTCATTCTTTTGATTGCATGCGATGTGCATATTAAAATGATTAACGTGCATATGTGATTAAATTTCACAAGCAACTCCACAAAATTATATATATATACATATATATATATAAATATTAATATATATATATATGATATGTATATATACGTATGTATATATAGTTATATGTATGTATATATATACATATATATGATATATATGATATATATATATATATATATATATATATATAGAGAGAGAGAGAGAGAGTTAGGCTAGAATAAACTAGAGTGTATGGATCACACAATACACTCATGTTGTGATTGCATAGCAAGACTATTTTTATATAAAATGTAAAGCATTGATCTTCATTGTCATACTCTAATTAGGCTACATACGAATTTTGAGCTCATTTTTGATGAGAATAAATCACTCATTTGAGGGCAACAAAATGGACACATGAAACTAATTTGAAATGCATAATTTTTGTGGTCTTCATAACATGATCTATAAATGTCCGAATGGGCTCAAATTTTATATATGAGATGTTTAAGAAGATCAACGGATTAGATTTTTATGAAAGTTATTGCATCATCAAAAACTACTTGAGTGTATTATGCTCCGAATACACTTGAGTGTATTCTAGCCTAACTGCATTCTAGACTAACTCTCTCTCTCTCTCTCTCGATATATATATATATATATATATATATTTATTTATATATATATATATATATATGCAATTTACATGTGTAACCCTAAAATCAGTTTTGATGGTGGATGTTTAGCATGGTTATGGCCTATAACCTTAGATCTATGTGTGCATGGTTGTGTTTATTTATTTTTTTTGTTACTCGGTATGTGTATCGAGTGTCTCTCTTCCTTACAAATGTAAATTAATTATCTTCTTCCTATTTCCCCTAGAATGTAACTTGAGGTTTCCCTTTTACAATGTAATAAGGAATAAGATAGTTTTAATTTATGTTTGGATGTGAGATGGATATCTATGCAAAGGTGAACCAACAAGTTTGTGAGACGAACTGATTTAATGGAGGATCGAGGAGGCCAGACGATATGAGGACGAACTGATTGACTAGTGGCCCAATCAGTTGGCTGGAGATGTCCAGGAATTTGTTGAACCTAAAGACCAGACGACCATTTCAAATGCCCAACCAAGCAACCAAGAGGTGATCCGACTGGTTCAAGAGTTGAACTAATCAACCGAGATTGGTTTGAGCATGGATCTTCATCAAGAACATGTTGCATATGATGCAGACCTTGGGTGATAGTATTCCTTGTGGGTCCAAAGAATTACAATAGAATTACCATAACCATGGCTTTTGTGTTTTAATTATTACATGTTCTTATTTTGGTTATAGCATGTATATGATATGTACTAAGCATGTGGTGATCGGATATGTATATGTATTAATTTATATAAAATCCCGCAATATAAATATTAAGTCTTAGATGCTTTGCATTAGCAACACACATTAAATGCTTGATCGACTAAGCTGGGCACCACAAGGGTGGTGCACTATTAACCTTGTGAAAGTGTGATGGTAATAATGTGGGCTTGCCAATCAGAGTGCATTATTATCATGTTGGCTTTTGGGTCAGGATTACCTATGTGACCTTAATGATATTAAGCACCAGAGGCATTAAAATGACTATGGAAAGGAGTTTTGCATATCATATATCAAATAATTGTGTATGATTCAATTGGTAAAATTTTCCTACCTTAATAATTGAATATTTATGCTAGCATTGGCCGATTATAATTGAATAGTTTTGGATCTTGGCTTCTAGAATATTGTATGTTGCAATATTTTGAATTGAATTATGAGGGTTAGCAATTTGAACAAAATTTTGGGAGAGATAATTATTTAAAGACTAATTAATTTTGTTAACTTATCAAATCAAACAAATAAAAAATGTTTTGAAAAGATGCAAAAATTTCTTCTATAGAGAAACACAAATACGTTCTTATTGTGACCAGTCCTTAATAAGGACAAAACTAAACGAGATTGACTTCTACATATGGTTAAGGACTTGGAGAAGTGTTATCAATCATGAGCAAAAGGTCTATGCCCTTCAAAGACAAGAGCTAGAGGAACCTGCTCCAAATGCACCCAAGGCTTAAATGGATGCTTACTGGAAGCATGACAATTATGCCATAGACATTGTGTACCTTGTGCTATGTTGTATGAATTATGAGTTACATGAGCAGCATGAAAACACATACATTCTCGAGATGGTAACACATATTGAAAACCATGTAAAGTAAGAAAGGTATAATGTCTCCAAAGTGTTGTACGAGTGCAAACTAATAATGGGTGATCCAGTAGAACCTAATATGCTAAATATGATTGGGCATGTGGAGTGACTGGGATTTATGTTATGTCAAGAGTTGACCATGGATATGATTCTATAGTCATTGTTTGAATCATATATAGACAAATTATCGAGTGCTTTCACTTGAGGAACTTGGCTAAACTACTATCAGAACTACTTGGCATGTTGATGTCAAAGTCAGAATGAAGAAGGACAAATTTGTGATGGTGATCAGCAGAAGCATGTCCAAGGGAAAAGACAAGGCCAAGAAGTGTTCTAAGGATAAGCTAAAGTCGAAATTTTCAACACTCAAGTTATGTAAAAGGGTAAATGAAAAAGGAATCTATCCTTTTCACTTAAAGGAACAAAGGAGGAAGAAAGAGATAGAGATCTCTACTTTGGTATCTAATAAGAAATAAGATAGAACTATAAGGAGCTAGAGTTTCTGCCACTATAGTTGGAATATATTATTCATGATCATATAATAGAATTACTAAATTTCTATTATGAACCTTCCAATAATGAAAACATAATTTATCATGTTATGGACAAGAATAAATTGATGTTTCATTTTAAAAGATGAGATCTTATATTGCAATGCCTTGTGTCTTATAAACTATACTTGATATTTGTAGAGACAAATGTGTATAACACATATATTGAATGACTTGATAAATCAATCAATAAATACCCTTAGCATTGTCATCTATAGTGCAGAAATGGGAAATACATTTCTAGAATCCATATGATGATTATATAGACTCTTTTTGTTATTGAACCAATAGAGACATGCATATAATATTTATAGTATGACAAAAGCATCTTCACTAGATGTAGTGGGAGAGTGACTATTCTATGAGGACTACTACATGTTGATGTAAAACAAACCTTTTAGATTGAAATGCTAAAGGTAGTTACTAGTACCTCATTATATTTACTGATGTTGTTAGTAGATATGGTAAGTTGTATTTAATGAAATACAAGTATGAATCTCTTGAAGTGTTCAAGGAGATCATGAATGAAGTACATAACTGACTTGGTATGAGTATTAAGATACCTCGATATGATCAATGTGGAAATACTTTGAACTAAGAGTTGAGGATCTTCTAGAGAGACTGTGATAGTGTATCACAATGAACTCCACCTGAAACATATTAATGTGTCAAAAAGAAGGAATCGCACCTTGTTGGGTCATGGGGTGATTATCAATAAAATATAGCTGATCTTCCAATTCCTTTTGGGGACATGCTTTACACTAAAATAATGTACCATATAAAATGGTTCAAAAGATACCATACGAGATATGGCATGGGAAATGTCGTAATATGTCTTTTATAGTGATAAGGATTTAAAGCTTGTGATTGAAAATAGTTTCTTGAGAAGCTTTGTCCACAAATCACATAAATCTCATTTTGTTAAAATACTACTCTTATCCCGATCTGAGAACAAAGTGTTTGTTGATCAGGATGGATGTATTCCTAAAAGGGAACTTAGTTCCAAAGGAATCAGTGGGAGTAAAACTAGAACTCAAAACTTTCAAGACAAAGAAAACATTGAACCTAAAGAGGTACAATAGGAACAAGGAGAATCACAAGCTGTTGTGGAATGTCAAGTTCCCTATGGAACACATAATTCGTATTTCTAGTGGAACACACCTTGAGTTTGAAAGATTATGATATCTTATAAGTCTAAAAGGTGATTAGTTGATCACAAATGATGAGTTAGCAACCTACCTAGAAGCTATTGGGGGAATAGAATCTGAATTATGGCTTGAAGCCATAAGATCATAGATGGACTCCATGTACACCAACAAGGTATGACCTTGGTGGATCCACCTGAAGGGGTAAAACCCATTGGGTGCATTTGGTTCTTCAGGAAGATGAGCAACATGGATGGGTAGATTGGTTGTAATGAGCTTCAAACAAGTTCAAGGTGTTGAACATGATGAAATCTTTCACTAGTTACCTTGGTTAAATCCATATGGATCATGCTGCAATTGCAACTTAGTATGATTGTGAGATTTGACATATGGATGTTAAAACCGAATTCCTTAAGTATAATAATCATGAGGATGTGTATGTGACACAACCTAAAGGTTTTATAAATCTATTAATGCAAATAAAGTTTGTAAGATACCAAGGTCAATTGAAGCAAGCATCTCAGAGCTGGAATATTCTATTTCACAAGATATTCAAAGGGTTTGATTTGAGTTAGAATGAGGATGAAATATGTGATTATAAAAGATTTAGTGGGAACATATTTATATTCCACATAATGACGGGGAATGATATCCTTATCCCGCATATATTTTAACCTGGCAAGGAAAGTGCCTTCTCTTTGAAGGTTTTTGGTGAAGCATCCTATACGATAGGAACTGAGATCTATAGATATAGATCTGGAAAACTTCTTGACCTAAGAAAGAGTGCATACATTATGAAGATGTTGAAGGGTTCAACATGTAAGAATCAATGAGAGAAAACATATCCACGTTCCATGGAGTTAGTCTCTTAAGAGCCTAGCATCCCAGTTCTTGTGAAGAGAACACATGGATAGATGTCATATGCATTCACAATTGGATCTTTCTTGAATGCAATGTAATGTATCCCATTATCTCATGTGTATTGGACATGAAGAGAGGATATCTAGGTATCTCATATATATTGTACATGATGAGAGGATATATATACACCTATCTAGTAATATTGTATGTATTGGGCATGAAGAGAGGCTACATGTTAGATACAAGTGAGAGTCATTGGACTACCATGAAGAATATCCTTAAAATCTTGAGAAGCACTAAAAGGACATGTTCCTTGGTTATGGTAATAAGGAAGAGTTGGGTGTAAAGCGTTACACTGATGCAAGCTTCCAAACTGACAACATGTTCATGATCTATATTTATGTTTGACCTTAAAATAGAACTATAAGTTGGAAAAGTTATGAGCTAATGACAGTTGTGCAAATCTACAAAATAAGTTGAGTATCTCAGTGTTATGAGTACAACCAAGGATACTATATGGATCATGAAGTTCATATTGGTGAACTTGTGTGAGGTTCTAACCATTAATGGCATAGAAGAAATATGGATGACATCAATGGAGTTACACATTAGGCTTGGAATATCAGACATCATACTATGACACTTCCATCTCACGTGAAAAGTCGCACAATGAAGAGATGAGAAACTTACAAAATACCAATTGGAAGCAAACATTTCTAACCAGCTATAAAAGAGATTGTGCAGAAGAAACATGATGGAAATGTTAAGATTACTTGGAATAAAATTTGTGGGTGATCGGATCTAAGTTCAAGTGGGAGTTTGTTGGTATGTATGCCTAGAGAGATAATCATATGATGATTGGAATGTGGCATTAGATACCTAATTTGATGATGATAAAAGGTAATTATATCTATTATGTTTGGCTCAATCATAAGATGTTGACATATATATAATAGATGTCTTATGAATGATGTTACTCGATGATGTGTGCCTTCAAATACGTGACTTGAATAATGAGATCTTACGAATGTTAAGAGTATATACATTCTTGTCATGTCCCTAGTTGAATTTTAGTGGGGAAGAAAAATAGACACAATAATAGATAAGATTGGAGTGTGTGTTGATTGATGACATAGTCTCATTTGTCATGATATGTGATATCAAGTCAAGCACAAAGATACATGTTAGTAAGTAGTGTATTGAACAGATCCACCATGAGAGTGATACCTAGAGACCATGGAATTGTAGTTAGAATCATCTCTCATAGTTATAGTGGTGATTGTTGTTCTTAGACTTGAAGTAACTACATTCATCACATGTCGTTCATGTACTTTGACATCATCCAACATAAATCCTAAATAAAGGTTGCCATAACGGTGATGATTTGGTGCATCGTAACACATGGGGATAGAGTGTGAGTGATGTAGATGGGATTTGTCCCTCCTATAGGATATTGATATCTAGGGCCTCTTAATAAGCAAGACTGAGAATTGTATGGCCGTAATCATGTGATTGAATATGTGATATGTGAACTCACATGAATCTCAGACAGTCTTCTCTAGTTCAAGGAATATGGATTGAATGTTCAGAGGATGACAATTCCATGCTTCAAGTTCAGTCCGGATATCTGAGACAATGGAACTATAATATTATGTTAGTAGTAATCAAAGATTGTAGGTTGAAGTTGTTCTCCAACATTTCAAATTACTTGCAAACCAATGATGTGTTTCTAGATGCCACTCTTTGCTTGTGATGTCATAAGTTTGTTATGGACATTCACTGCTGATGTAATTCTAAACCTATAGGGTCACACACAGAGGAATGTACTTGCATTAAAGGAGTATATTCATGCCGATGTTTAATTTGATTATTAAAGGGTTTTAGGTATTCAATTAAACAATTGAGGTTCAAAATTGACTGAATGGACTCTGAACTGACCGATTCACACTTCCATGCAATCGGTTGGATAGTGAACCAATTGGTCAAAGTGTTAGGTCAAGTGGAATCAACATTGGTTGAACCGGGGAGTGAGATGAGTGGTTCACATAGTGAACTGATTGGTTCACATATGCCAATCGACGGTTCATGGTATGAATCGCTCGGTTCAGTATCCAATTTGATTGGATCAAGGATTGGTGCTGACATAATGTAGTGCATTAATCATGCATTGATTACTAATTTGATTTAGAATAGGAAACTACACGAACCACCCGATTCACTTAGTGAATTGGCCGGCTCATGCCCCAACTGACCGATTGGGTGTGTGTTGAGTAGGTTCTATAAAATTTGGAAATTGACCTTTTTGACTCTCGTAATGATTGGGAACCCTGACCCAACCTCTCCTATAAGTAGAGGGTTATGGGGGGCTTCCCAAACACACAATTGCCTCTTCAATTTTTTGTCCCTCTGGTTGTGGTAACCAATAGAGAGCCTAAACAAGTACTAACCGATAAAGGTAGGGTTAGCAAGGGAGAGACAATTGTGGGAGAGTGTATCAACTCTAGCAGGTTGATGTTTGAAAGGGACAACTCCTTCCCGTTGGCTCCAGTACACAACGTGGAGTTCCCGATGGTCCGTATGGACTACTGGAGAGGTGGGAGGACGTCATCTGCCACTAGGAGGACATCGTATGCCACTAGGAGGACGTCGTCTGCCACTAGGAGGACATCATCAACTACTGTCCATGGTGTTGCTCTAGGAGGCAGACGAAGATGACTCTTTGAGTGCTACTGCTGCTGAAGGAATGTGTTGCTTCCTGAAGAAGCATATTGATGCTGGGGGTAATGTCGTTGGACTTTCTCCAAGACCTAGTATAACCTTGCAAACCTTCCTTCCTAGATACATTGTCGTAGACACGATCTTGCTATTCTATGAAATGTACATTTAATGTTTTTGTTTTCGCTGCCTTGTCTACGCCCGATTTCCCTACAAGGAGAGCCTTAGTTGCTATTCCCAACCCAAGTTGGATGTTTAGTCACTTATGCTCATGAGTAGCATTGTATATTTACAAAAAAATTGAGATACAAGATAGAATGACAAAATGAATGAAATAGATGGAGGTAGATGAACAAATCTAGAGGGGAACAAGGGAGATATGCCAACTGCGACCATAAAGGACCAAATGTTGATGCATGTCTACTTAAGATATGGATCCGACATGGTCATGGGGGTGCAACTAGTCTTTCTTTTGAATAATAGGAAAATGGTTTTGGTGATGACATGGATCCTCTCTCTCCTCCATATTCTCATCTTCAGAGATTAAGGACCAAAGAAATGACAGATGGATGGAGGATGTGGGATGTGACAACACTTCTTTGTCTCTTGCAAATCATGATCCCATTCATGGATGAAGTGGGCCTCTATGTATATGTGGTGCTAACCAACTTAAAATGTCAATGATCACTGAAGTGATGGGCCTTCATTGATCGATGTGGTAGTGATCTCAATGACCATTCAAGCGTGTTGATCACAGAGGGTTCTCAACTTTTGTGGTAGCTGAGGATGGCCGATGAGTGTGACCACTAAAGAGGTGATCTCATCAATCACTTACAGGACTTACCCCACGATCATGGGAACACTAATATCATCAAACATAGAGGTGGAGAACACATTGGTCGCTAAGGTGAGGAAGTCTGATGGTCGTTGAAATCTCAAGTTTAGCGACTGCTTGAATTGGTGCAATTTCCATCATTTGCCAAGGTGTCAGAACCTCAACGACCACTTGATTTTAGGCTTGGAAACTATTAAGTTTTGTATAATGTGGATATCAAAAAATGGTGTGAGTTTAGGTACCAATATTAGAACTTGCCAAAATAATTATAAATATCTAGATAAAACATAGTAGAGATGATAATATGAGGATAAAATAAGTACTCAAATATCCAAAAAATTGGATGTTATCAGGGTGCTGAATAGATTGAGGGGGTAAGACATACAAAAGTAGGGATAGAAAAGCAAGTTAAAAGTATCCAAATAACCAAAAATTGGTATAAATGGAAGATAAATGTTGCTAATACTAACGAAATAGGTAAACTTATGTATTGAGAAATTCTTCCATGTGATTATTTTGATGGTATTTGATTTCACACATCCTTTGATGCAATGATTTGTCAAGACAACAGCTGACACCCTCTATCAGTGAAGATAAACATTATTGTAGGAATCTATTGATTCAAACAACAACATGCACAACAAGTTAAACTAACAACATGTCATGTCAGATAATTAATAAGGCATGTCCATGAATGGGCACCAAGCTTTTGGGGAAGAAAATCTCAACACATTGTGTTGTATGGTCAACGTGTCATGTCATAAGACACTCCATATCTCTAATTTGACACACCATGTATTATGGAAGAAGCCTACACCATAAACAATGACAAGATAGAACTCCACAGACACAACATTTCAACTAATGACACACCCTATTGCAAAATGGAACACTAGTAGGAAGCTCCAAACTAGAAGCATAATGATGAAAAAATCCTAGCAGATCTCGACCATGAAAAGAACGAATTGGGAATCTATAATCCTTGTAGAAAGTTGGATATTTTGACATGATTTGGCATTAGATCTCAAATCGATAAGAGTAGGCAGATGCAATGTATATGGCAACAATGTTGATGATATTGAATAGATAATAATGGTGTTATAACAACAACACAATTCTATAAAAGTGTAGTGAATGCTTGTGTCCTTGGTGCAAAAAATAGACAATAAATGATGTTTCATTACATATCAAAACAACAACTAAGTATCACAATTGAAAAGTTGTTATATAGCAGATACTCTCAAAAGGGATGCTCCAAGATGCATTAGAGGGTGGGCAACCTTGTGGGTAGATAAGAAATGCTATGGGAGGCAGCACCCCATAATGGGTTTCTCTTTCTTGGCTCTCTCTCATATTGCATCAGAGGAACATGAATAACTTTTCTAGTACCATATTAGAAATGTGGTGATGGGAACATTCCATTCTATGTTTATTGTTTTTGGATGTGAAAACATCTATCCTATATATAGGAATAAGATATCAATGGATTCAAACAAAACCATAATGGAATAAGAGACCAGATAATAAAGGAACAACATACTTGATCTCGTTTACAAAATAAATAAAACACACCCAAACACTAAGTAGATGACTCAAAGGGATCTAAGATCAAGGTCAAATATTTTAGTATAACATGATAGAAATTTGAGAAGATATTATCTAGTAGAGATAATGGAAGGATCTTGAAGAAACTTCATTTCTGTTTAGTAAAATTTCATGATTAGGAAAGAAACCTTGAGAATGGATTTGAAATATTATCTAAGTCAAAAAATCATTGATTAGAAAAAATTCTAGAACAATTATATTTAATAGAAGAAATGTTCCATATTTAAATTGAAGGAGTAGATGAACTAGATAATGAAGTAGGTTACTCAAGGTTATGAAGTTAAGAATCCAAGATGTTAAAGTTATGATCTAGAGCTAGAACTTATGGGCTACGTTATTATTAATAACATGATGCCTTGGATGCCTCATTACCTTTTCTACAAACTCACAGTCCATTAGACATAGTTTTCTAAATGTAGGATTTCCTAGATATGGAGGAGACTAGTAATTCAAAGTGGGAGGTAGTTTTTGTTGGATTTCCTAGAGTTAAAATGGAATACTACTACAAGACTAGCTACTATAGAAGGTCAAATCTATAATATTTGTAAGCAAAACGTTGACCAATACTCAATTAGAAACTCACATTGGCCAAAAGTATAATGAATACCAATCAGTTGCTAATAACATTGGAAACCTTTACTGATTATGTGCAAAATTGCAAATCTTAAACCCCTTTGAACTCATGTTTATCAAGGCTGGCCCCTGACCAATATGTGTAACAAACTAATGTTAACCAAGACTTGTCCTTAACCAATAGGTGAAATAAAATATGCCAACTTACATTCATCAAAGTGTATCCCTGAACAATACTAACAATTCATGCTCACCAAGGCATATCTCTAACCAATATTAGCAATAATGTATTTATATATCCTTTTGGTAATTTTTGAAATGGAATTCCAATTTATAAAATATGTAAACTTTTAGACGTTTTTAAATGATACATTCATGTTCTATAATTCCCTGTTAGAATTTTAGAAATGGATACTTTCATCCAAAATTTCATCATTCATGTATTCATAAGAACAATGTCGAAGCAAAAGAATAGATTGTCATTAATCATATGAAATCATTTTCATATTTTTAATGCATAGCAATATTCATGATGTGTTTCATCCTGGTCACACACAAATTTAACCACATCATGTCCATCAAGAGCGGATGTGATGCCTACAATCATTTAACACTATGATGCACCCAACATAGAAAAGTAAACGTACCACCTACAATCATTCTGAAGCCAAAAAACTATGTAATTCTTTATGTGATACATGATTGTCTAATCTCTACTTCTCTAGTATAAAGCTTTAATATAATCATGTAATGCGACTAGAACATCTTGGAATGGCCGGTGTTGGCTGACACCTAGTTCATTGACAAGTATGTAGAGTTTTCTATCGTACATCTTCCTTCATTAAACTAGGACCACTATCCACTTCTTGATCAGTCAATGATAAATTATGAAGGCAACAAAATCTTTATAGAAAATGCCTCTTGGTATGGAAAGGATGATATCTCTATTAAGATGAGATCAAATGGGACAACAAATTTGGCTTCAATAAAGCCCTTTCTCTATCTCAAGAACACATTACTAGATGGGAAAATGTGATCGCAAAGGTGGGTAAAGAAAATAAATATAGACTCACTCAGAACATAATTATGAAAAGAGATATGAAGATGTTAGGGTATCAAATCACACCTTCAAAGGATTATTTTCAGCAAATTCATCTATAAGATGTTACACTTAGACAAGGAGAATAGGAAACAAGGATAATGACATATCATTTTGAAATCACATGTAGCAACCTGATTTAAAATCATCATGTGGTTACTTAGACCCAATGCAATCCTCACAAACCAATATTGTTTTGGCACACATGATGTTCCTTCAAAGAAAATGTAGCAGACACACTCGTGATGCAAAGATTTCTCTTCATGGTTTGAAGGATTTGAAGCATGATAGTGATGTCTATAAAGGATTATTAAATGATAAGAACCTATTCAATTTCTATAAATGCTCAAACTTTGATGAGTTCGTTACAGTTGTGATGACCTAGTTTCACACCATGTGTCCATGTATGATGACAATGTAAATTAAACATCAAAACAAAGAAAATACAAATATTATTCTCTTAGCGTAAAAATAATATAAAGAGTTTTGTCCTCTAGGGACTACAATGATAAAAGTAATAAAGAAAAGAGGATCACAAAGGATACCTAGACTTATGCTCCTTCGTCATTTGGTGTTCAATCTCAGTAGTGGAATCTTCAACCTGGTACGGTCCTTCTATCCATGAATTCTAATGGTAAAGAAACAATAGATGGACCACAAGAGGGGAAACTTATGTCAGCAAGGCTGGTACTAAATTGAGTTATTGAGATATCATTAAAAAATAAGGAATTACACAATTAAATATAGGCACGTTTGAGTTGGCCGACTATGGTAATAATGAGAAGATTGTCTAATTATCACGATAGTTTCAAAAGGATAAAACAATTCAAAAGTGGTAACTAGAAACAACAAAGAGATACTCAAAATTAATATCTAGTGATCAAGGTATTAAAAAAATGAAATGATTTATCCATTGGCACGTCAAATATGATATTTTGTATTCACCAGGGCTAGGTGTCTAGTGTTTTCCCCTCTATGAGAGAACAATATATTTTCCTATGGGGGTAACCAATACTGTGCAACCTCTAATTGTCTATTATTTGTGGTGTAAGGTTGGATAATATGACCCACCACATATGGTGAGCCAAAGCTCTTAGATAATATTTGATTTTTTTATGTGCCAATGTGCAATTCTGAACATTTTAGTCAATTGTTCCACAATATCCAATATTTGACTAGTGTTTTATTGTAAAATAGTATTCAATGATGAGGGGAATGTGCCTCAATATGTTTAAAACACATGATAGGCTAGAAAAATAAATTCATATAGCACTCTAGAGGCTTAGAATTAAATTTTCAATGTTTTGGACTGGCTGACCATTTGGTCGAGTGTAACCTTGTACAAACTGGACCGGCCCCTGAATGATGATCGAACTATAATTCAATATAACTCGAGTTTCCTACACACAGAACTCTATCGACAATGTGATTGGATGAAAATTAAAAAGGGCATCAGCTGACTTTTCTCCCTCTCAACTAGAGAAATTTGATAGATATCTGACCTCTAGTATATGTCCTCCAACCCTAGGCTTAACCAAACTCCCCTACACCCCTCCTAGACTCTAATCAACCCTTCTTGCCTCTCCCAACAGTGACCTAGGTGGTTAGGCTACACACTGCTTGTGTTTTCTTTCTCGTCTGGTGATCATTACCTTTCAATCCGACCCAAATGACCTCCAACAATAGGAAATGATCAGCTGGAGCTTCATCCTCCACTGTTCCTCGCCATGTCTCCTTTTATGTCACGTCCTTCATCTCAACTCAAATCGTGAATCGGTACAAGGAACTCCTTCCTAGGAATCCCTTTCCTTTATGTGCTTTGTTTGAACCTTATTTTGCAACGAGTGAGGTGATCAAGGAGGTTGCTAAGGTGTTCAGAGCACACTATCATAGTAATTTGCGTCTAGAACATTCATGCTTTGCAAATTCCATGCTCACACGAAGGTTGTCCATGAATTTTACTCGAATCTCACATGGAACTACAACACCGTAGTGCCACCAACTAATATCCAAGTCATGTTGACTTTGATGATAGCTGGTACCAAGATAAAAATATTTGAGGATTCATTGAATACTGATTTATATGGTACTGACTTTGTCACTTCTTGGTTGGCTTCCTATCCTTCACACCATGATCTACTGGACCCAGAGAGTTTTTACAAAATCTTTGACCCCGTTCTTACCCTTCCTGATATCCAGAAGTTTTTAAAGAGGCTTGATGTCCCATACCAGAAGAAGTCCACCCTACCCTCCTCTTCCCTCAATATCAAGAAACGTCTGATCACTTTAGTTGCCAATTGCAATTTCCATTCCAAGAAGAATCAAACTATTTGTTGAATGATATTGGAGTTAAGTAGGCTCATTATATTCTTCATCATATGACCTACCTCAACTCAGGGAAGAACACCAGTTGGTGCCCATCTCCCTTATCCTAACCTAATCTATGGTGTGTTTGCTCACCATGCTAAAAACTTTGTCTTCCATGACCTTGGCTACAAACTAATTTAGGAAGGAGTTTGCGTTAATGTGATTACCATAAAGAAAACCTTTCTTTCTACCTCCTCCACCGCACTAGGTGCCTCTACCTCAACCTAGGCCCTACCTCCACCACCACCACTACCCAGACCTGACCGTGTCTCATTCTCTGTAACAAATGAAGCCCTCATGGTATATATGATACATCAACATGCATACAACCTTTAGGTTTAGGACCACATCCACCAGGAATGTTATAACATCAATTTTGCTTGTAATGATTGGAGTGCAATTTTTCAAATAAAAGGGATTTAAATGGAAAATTTAATGAGTTGTTTTCAAAGAATGGATTCTTTTGGAAAATCTCCCCTTAGAATGCATGATTTCATGGTTTATACTATTTTGATGAATTCATTAATGATTAAAGGGAAAAAGGATAAAAGAGTATCCTATATCAAGTAAAGGGAAAAATAAATAAACGTTAATGGTGAATATATGAGAATTTTATAGAATTCTCTAGAAAGTAGTATGGATGACCAATATCAATTCGTTTTTAGTTATTCTTGGTCTATAAAAAGAAAATAAATCAAACTAAAGAAAATAGAAGAAAAAGAAAGAGAAAATTGAAATATAATTGCATAATATATGCCTTTGAATGGATGACTATCATATGAAAGGAAAGACTCTTTTATTTTCGAATTTCAGTTCCAAACATTACACATAAGTAATTTATGACATTAAATACTTTCCCTTAAAATTTGGGATTAAAGGGATGCATGGTTTGAGAGATATGAATTTTATAAAAATACCTAATGTGAGAGGAATATCATAAAATGTCACAATTTTGAATCGAATTAGAATTTCCTTTTTTATCCTTTTAAGAGGAACGCGTGATGTGGACCGTTGCATATAAAATCCAATGGTGCATGGTCACATACTCTACCTTCAGTTAGGTAAGAAAACTAAGACCATACATAGGTGGATTCACGGACAATTTCCTTACAGACTAGTACTCAAGAAGATCGGGAAATTGTACCTTTGTCTTTGGAAGCAAGAAATGAACATGCCTACCCTAGGTTCCACCATGTTTTGTGGATTCTAGGAGATTTGCCCAATCTCCCTCTACCCTACCACCATGGCCAACTATAAATATAGAGGTGTAGCCCCTCTACAGACCCAAAAATCCTCTTGGGAGTATCCTCGAGACCAAATGAACTCATCCCTACATCCAATTTCCCAAAGGAACTTGATCTTCACCCTGGTTTGATCAATACCCATTGTCAGAGTACCCCTCTGTTGTCTCAATGACTCTGATATCTGTTTGAGGAATTGGAGGCACCGAAAAGTTCATAGGAGGCCAACAAAGGTGATTATACATTCACCTTATGATCAAAAGGATGAGATCGTGGAGCCAACCTCTTAGTGACCGACTGCTCATGCGTGAAGAGAGTTGAGGTTGAAGAAGGGCCTCGACAAATTGATGCTTCTTCTCCCAACCCACCTTCAGAATAGGTAAGTGATTTTGGTTTTTTCCTTAGTTATAACTTGGTCCTGCAGTCCTCGCCACACGAGCAAGAAATTTGTGTTGGCTAAAGCCCATTGGTTTGGCTCTGCCGTATGGGCAAGACGGGCCTTTTGACTTTCGAGAAGTAGCTTATGCAAGATTTCTCTGATTCAGCTCCCACCTAGTTGGTGACCAATGATTGGTCTAAAAATGATTTATTTAGAAAAATCATAAATTATTGTACGCTTAACCAATGGGAACAAGTAATAAATAGTTAATGATTGGAAAAATATGTAGAGTTCAATAAAAATATGATCAAGATCAAAATATGCTTCTAGTTTGAAAAGTACTTAAAGGTGACATCTTTAATATGTTGAATGAATTGAAACCCTAATTTGTGAGATTTGATGATTATAATATGTCCAATTATTATTGTTGATCAAAGATTGATCTTTTATGGATAAAAAGAACTAATTGAAGGTTATTTGAGCTTAGCAACCCATAATTGGATAAACTAGTGTTTTCCTTGGAGTAAAAGGTGTATTCAATGAAGAATTTGGGTTTGTAACCTAATAAAGCATGAAAAGTAGAAAACAGGGTTTGGGAATCCAAAACCCTAATGTTTACCTAGAAACCCTAAATTGAGGACCAAGTCAGTCTTAAGGATGATTTGGATAAAATTGTAATACATGGGAGTGTTGCATTAACTTTCAGGGTGAATTTTCTTAATTGATTGGTTGATTGATTTTTTGGACATTTAGACTCCTAATCATGGTATGTGGTTACACTTATGACTACATTGCTCTAGTTTCAACACGATTTATGAGGGTTTACCTATTGCTTGAAATTAAATGCTTGGATGAATTTTATTTCCTATAATCTATAAAGGGACTATGACTATGAAAAAGTATACTTATAACTTGCTTGAACCCGGCAGACCAACTCTGGATGCTTGAATGAAAGGAAATGAAAAGTCATGGATAGGACCAAAGACCAGGCCCAGATTGTGAAGGTCAGACCAGACCTCAAATTGGGAAGGTCAGACCAGACCCAAAATTGGGAAGGTCATCTAGGTCAGGCCCCAGATTGGGAAGACCAACTTGGCACGTAGGATCCAGATTGAGAAGGTGGCCTTGTTGTCTATTACAGGGACAAGAACCCAGAAGGGTATACTAGAGGTTGAGTAAAAATGTTTGAGAGGTTATTAAGAAAATGTAAATTTTGTTTCTGTATCAAATAATATAATTATATGATAACTTTTGGTTTCCTCCACATACCAATATAATTCATTATACTGACTGGCATTTAGTTTGTCGACATTTTCAGGTAACATCAACCCTTTGGACCTCTTGGTGATTTGTGGTGCACTATCTGTACTCTTAGAACGAGATGTGTTTTATATATGGACTACAACTAATTTCTTATTTCATCTTGTTATGAGCGTGAGAGATAGGATAGACGCATGCCATACTAGGAATAGAAGTTATATGAGGAAATATTTAAGTTGAATTTTTTATGATAATTTAGAATTGGAGAAATTGCCACACATTTAGGAGATAATATTGGATAAATGGTTTGAAAGAAGAGGTGAGCAAGGTAATAAAAAAATTAAAATTTCAAATGAGGATATAATTATCAAATGGAATTTGAATTATGTAGGTATAAGATTAGAATCTGGTTATCAAAACAATGAATGTGAGAGTTGAGGTACCAAATAAGGTAGATAGAGTCTGACTTGTTGACCGACTTGAACATCCTAACTAGATGATCCAGAGTTAGTTGAGATGTAGAGGTTTGATGGAGAAGCCTCGAACACATCCCTCGATGGGTGGGAATGAAGGAATCCAACATGAAAGTTACTTTTGAGTTCCTGAGGATTTCCCTTTAAAAACTCATATACTACAAGAGGTTCATGATTCTAAGTATACAATACACCCTGGTACCACGGAGATGTTTAAAGACTTACCGCAATATTTCTGGAAACCTAGAATGAAGAAAGACATAGTATTATATATAGATAGTTGTCTAACATGCCAGATGGAGAAGACTAGACACCAATAACCAGATGGGTTACTTCAACAATATGATATTCCTAATTGGAAATGGGACTAAATCACTATAAAATTTGTGGTGGGTCTCTATAAGACAAAGAAAGATCATGATGAAATATGGGTTGGGGTAGATTACCTTATCAAGTCAACACATTGCCTTACCTGGAAAGATCACTGCCAAGGTGACATACCTAGATGAACTATATGTTAGAGAAATAGTTTGACTACATGGAGTTTTGAGTTCAATTATTCCTATCATGACCTTAAGTTGACCTCCAAGTTGTGGAAGCATGTGCATGAACAATTCAGTACTAGATTGAAGTTTATCACATCTTATCACCACTAGATTGATGAATGGTTAGAAAGAACAATCCAGACTTTAGAAGATTTAGTGAGAGCATGTGTGCTTGATTGGGGTGGATCATGGGAGCAGTACTTGCCCTTAGCTGATTTTTCATATAATTATAGTTACCAAGCTAGTATGGGGATGCCTCCATACAAATCTCTTTATGGGAGGTCATGTCAGTCACTGCTTCACTAAGATGGTGTCGGGGATAGGACTTTGCTAAGGTCAGAATAACTATAGTTGTATCCTGATAAAGTCTCTTTGAAAAAGCAAAGGCTGAAGAGAGCCCTGGATCTACAGAAGTTTGATGCTGATGTGAAGCAAAGACTTCCACTACATTGTGGGTGAACATGCGTTTCTGAAATGTCGACCCCTCCAAGAAATAACTAAGAATAGAGGAAAGTTGAGTCCCTGATACGTGGGTCTGTTTGAGATTCTAGAACAGATTAGTGAAATTGCTTATCATTTAGTCTTACCCCCACAATATAGTATGATGCATGATGTGTTCCATGTGTCCAATCTAAATCTCTATGTGAAGGACCTGAGTCATGTGCTAAGAATTGAACCTATTGAACTCCAAGGGAGGTTCACATACCCTAAGTCACCTGTGAGGATACTGGATACCAAGGTGAAAGAGATCAGGAAAAAAAAGATAGAGATGGTAAAGGTTCTTTGGAAGCACGATGGAGAGGATGAAGCCACATGGGAATTAAAGATGGACATGGAAAAGTCTTACCCTGATTTTTTGTTTGATTAGTCAAATTTTGTGGGAAAATTTCCTATAAGAGGGGAAGGATGTTATAAACTCAATTTCACTTGTATTTTGATAATTGAAATGCAATTATTTTAGTAAAGGAGACTTCATTGGAAATTTGTATGTATTGTTTATAAAGAATAGTATTCTTTGAAAATTTCCCTTGAATGAATGATTTCATGACTTCTACTATTTTATTAATCCAATGAAGGAAAAAGAGAAAAAGGATAAAAGAAAAAGCCATAATAAGCTAAAAGAAAAAGAAATAGATGATTGTGTGTACATGAGATAATTGTATAGAGTTCTCTATAAAGTGGCATGGATGGACACGAATAATTAGTCTTTATTTGCACATGGTTTCTAATATAAAGAATAGCCAAAATAAAGAAAATAGAAAAGGAAGAAAGAGAAAAGCATTATTTTTTATGCATTCAATGCATAAAATAGAGGGAAACTTGCATATGAAGGAAAGAACCTTTTCTTTTCGAGTATTGGTTCTAATATTTTTACACAAATTGATTTAGTCATTAAAGAATTTCCCTTAAAATTTTAGATTAAAAGGATGGATGGTTTGAGAGATATGGAATTTATAAAAATCCCTAAAGTGAATGGAATAACATTAAATGTCACAATTTCTCTTCATATTAGAAATGCTTTCAATGACCTTTTAATTGAAATGTGGATGTGGACCATTCGATCTGCAATTTAATGATAGTGCACTCATACTCTATCCCAGTCATGAAAGGAAACCATTAACTAAATTGGTAATCTTTGGAACCGATTTTACAGAGATAAGATTGATGAATGGATCATGAAATTGGACCTATGCATTCAGGAGCGCAAAATGAGCTCATCTATCCTAAGTTTTACCTAGTTTGGAGGTTTCTAGGAGATTCACCAAAGTCTCCCTCCATGAGCACCCAACCGACTTAGTAAACTATAGATAGAGGACCATTAGACCCTCTATGAAATCACAAAGACTTCCACAAGACGTCACTCAACTCTCAACTCTCTTCTCTCATCTCAATTCTATGACAAGCCTCACCCTCGAACCCTGTTTCCTTTTTGAGTTAAGTAAGAGATACCTTCTTGTCATCCCCCACTTCCAGGTCATCTTTGAGCAATCAAAGACCACCCTCGAGTCCGATGAGGTGTGCCGAAGGGAGCCTGCTTGATCGCTTTCTTCTCATGAGGATGAGATCTCGAAGTCAACCACCAAGGTTGACCATGCTAGTCTACTTCTCGTGGAATGAAGGTGGAAGATGACTACCTACAAAAGGTCCATCTTGTTGGGTTTTAGGGGAGGCAGAGAAGGCAGCGAAAACAAAAATTCTCCCCAAAACCTGGAACAAGGAAACGCGTCAATGTCTGTATAATAGGAAAGTATGGTTCATGGAATCATACCTTGTCCCGAGGCTTGCTCGGCGACAATACCTCATGGCTTGTGCGGTCTTCACCTCCGGTCTTGGACAGTGTCTGTGCAGCTCCTGGTCACACCGGTACTGACGACTCCTCCTCTCACCAGACTGTCGGGGTTGACAATTGTCCTCTTGAGTGGCAAAAACCTCCCGCCTCTGAAGTAGTCCACACAGACCACCTGGAACTCCACACTCCTTGTCCCATAAGGAATTGGAAGGAGTCACACCCTCCTATTGACGTACTAGTCGCCAACACACTCTCCTGCCTCCAGTTGTAACTGCAGTTGTCTTTCCCTTACTGCGCCTCCCTTTGCAGGTAGCACTTGCTCGGGCTCTCTCAGTTACCAAAACCAGAGAACGACAACTTTGCAGAGAAACTGGTTTGCACTGAGTTGTACTTTGAGAAGCCCCCAATACCCCTATATATAGGAGGGTCATGGGACAGGGTTCTCCATCCCGGGAAATGCAGGACTATAAGCAGGAGTAGAAGGGTTCGAGATTTTCCACAAAAGCAACCAACTCGCAACTTGAACCGATCGTTTTACAACTGAAACGATCGGTTGGGGATCTTAACCGATCGATTGACACCTCAACCGACCGGTTGGGACACCTCAACCGGTCAGTTCACAAGTGAACCGGTCGGTTGGTGGTCCAGGTCGGTTCCCGATTGACTTTCCTTCTTTTGTTTCTAATTGGTATCGAATACCAATCCTATTTCCCAATCCAATTGGGCAATTGAAATGATAGAAAAATTCTCACCAATCTTACTTTCCTAACTTGCTCGGTTGCACCAGTTGAATCGATCATTTCAATACTTGTAGCAATCAGTTCACCCTGATCTTGAGCCGATTGGCTCAACACTTGAGCCGACCGGTTCACCAAGCTCAGCCGACTGGTTCATCTCATGAACCAATCGGTTGGGAATGCAGGCTATACAAAATCAGTCAATTGTGATTTCAATCAATCTGATACTCCAATCAATGTGTCCAACACCTTGTACAATATGATATTGAGCTATCAATTGATTGAGTGTTTAATTGAACTACTAAACTCCTTTAGTAATCAATCTAAATGTTGTTTGTGGAAAAAACTCCTCTTCCAGGTTAAATCCTTTGTGTGTGACCCTGCAGGTCCATTTCACGTTGGCAGTGAAAGTCCATAATACTTATGACTTCATAAGCAAAGAGCAGTGCCTAGTCACACATTAGTGCTACCCAAGTGAATGTAGAAAGTTGGAGAACAACTTTCAATCCTACAATCCGTGAATGGTGTTACAGCAAATGTATAATTCCTTTGTCACTGATATCCCGAATGAACTCGAGGCATGGAACAGTCATCCTGTCAATGTTCATTCACTTTCTCGATCTCAGAGTAGATTGAACGAGATATGTATGACATCAGTATCACATACTGATTCACACATGTGTGCGCATGCCTATCTCAATCCTACTCATCAAGTGGCCTTGGATATCAAACTCCCTCAGGAGGGACAAATCCCATATCTATCACTCAACCCTCAAAAGCCCCATGTGTCAAAGCCACCCAATCACCACCTTTATAACAACCCATGTTTCAGGACTACGTTTGATGATGTCAAAGTGTGCCCAATGACATGTGTTGAGTGTAGTGATTTCAGGTCAAAGAATCACACTCACCACCATCACTGTGAGTACTGACTATGACTACCATGTCATGGTTCCATGTGTCAAACTCACAGTGGGTCTGTCCGGTACACTTGTTCTCTAACAAGTACCTATGTGTTTGGTTTGATATCTCTATATCATGACTAATGAGATTCTGTCATCAACCAACACCACAATCTAGTCTTGTGTGTCATTGTTGCCTATCTACCTTCCACAATGACATCTGACTAGGGACATAACAAGAATGTACAAACTCTTAGCATCCATATGATCTCATCATTCAGGTCCTCAACCTGAAAGCATACGTCATTGAGTACAATCATTCTCTAGACATTCAATATGTTCTATCACTACCTCATACGACTAAACCAGAAAGAATTGGAAGCTAGCCTTTGATATTTATCAAATCAATCTTAATGTATCCCACCAATCATCCCATGATTGGCTCTCAGGGCATACATACAAACAGACTCCCACTTGCACTGTGAGCCAATCACCCTTGAATCATATTCATAGTGATCTTCAAACATGTCCCACATGTTACTCTGCTCTAGTGCGAACATAGTGAGTAATGACAACACCTTGCCAAAGTGAGTTTAAATTGCATGTCTCACATCTCTTCATTGTACGTCACACATATGAGATGGAGTTTCCGTAATATGCGATCTAGTATTCCGTTGCTAACCTTTAGCCACATTGCATGATCAAGGATTCCATACTTGTCATCAATGACCGGAATATCTATAAGTTCATCTCATGAACTTCCAGATCCATATAGTATCCACTACTGTTCTCTAACACACAGATACTCGGCATTTCCTTTTAAATGGTTTCATTGGAACACTTCCAATTATCAACAAACTTTCACTTTTATATATCCTATATATATTTTGCGATTAATTTTCTGTCATTTCTGGAAGTTCGCATCAATGTAACTCTTTACATTGAACTCTTCCTTATCTCCATAGAGCTAGTACCTATCAAGTACTTATCAAGTTCTCATGGTATTCCAATAACCCTTACTAGAAATAGACAGAAATCCACTCGTCATGTCTCACATACGAGTTATCAGGATGAGCACATCATATTTCCATGTCCTACATACAAGATGATGAATGCATTTTGTTCTTGCCATGTCGATACATGCAAGATAATGGGATGATTACATACATGATAGATACATATCTATTCTTAGTGTTCCCATTCTTCATAAGAATTGGACACTTGGTCTTGGGATACTAACTCCATATAACATGGACAAGTTTTCTCCCACTGAATCTGTGCATACTGAACCCTTCAGTACAGATTGCTAATGTATGCTCTCTCTTTTCAGGTCAAGAGATTTTAGAGAACTATCTCTATAGATCTCTATTCCTATCACATAGGAAACATCTCTATCTTCCTTAAAGATAATTTCCACTTTTGGATTTCCATTCTAGAACATTTTCATTTCACATCAACATGTGGAATGTGAACATGCTCCCACTAAATCACAGATCCCTTCTTTATCTTTGACATATCAGTCAAACCCTTTGACTATATCATCAAAGTAAAGATCCAATTCTGAGTTGCTTGTACTCAATCAATCACATTGATTAGTCCATTGTAACTTATAGACTTCATTTGCATTAGTGGATTCATAAACCTTATAGGTTGTGTCACGTACACATCCTTGTTTTATTCCTCATAGGAATGCGGTTTTAGTATCCATATGCCAAATATCTTAGCCATTAAGTTGAAATCAACAAGCATCATCCTTCTCAAAATGTTATCCACGTGTCTTAACACTTAAGACTTCATTTGCACTTATGGATTTCCATCCAATGGGTGCTACCATCAAGGTCATACCTTATGGTTCACATGGAAGTCATTTAGGATGTAATGGTCATAAACCATAACTCAAAATTTGGTTCCTCGTATTTATCTATATAGTTGATTCATCTCATGAACAACACATCATATAGATAATTGAGGTGTATCTGTTAATGATATAAGAACTCACAACTCCTTTGTGATTCTTAATGTCCTTTATTGGTGTGGGGTATTCTTTTATTAAGAAGAATTCCGTTATTTGACAATCATTCTCTAACTCCTTAGAGTATGATTCCTTCTTAATGATGAGTTCACTATGATACACTATCCTAATCACTCATAAGGATCTCAAACATATGGTCCAAGTATTTCATTCATTGATCTCATCAAGAATTAACACTTTACCAAATTTGCACTTCATCTATGATAGTCTTGAACACTTCAAGATATTCATATTGGTATTTCTCTAAACACCATTTGAAGTATTAGCATTTGTTCCAATAGGTATGTAAATACATTACATGTATCATACCTAATAGGATAATCATTCTCCCACTACCTTTAGTGAAGATTAATTAATCATGTCCAAGATATTCATGTCTCTTACTGGTTCTCTAACCAAAAGAGTCTAGATTTATCCATCATATGGAAACTAGAAATGAATTTCTCATGATTGATGCTAATTTGATTGTTTGAGTTATCTATAACTTTTAGGTATCATTTTATCTTATGCATATAAAATACGACAAGATAAACAAGGCATTTCCACAAAGATCACATCTTTATAAATTGAAACATTTCTTTATTGATTGCATTCATTGTCATACAATATGAAAAAATAAAGTGTTTCTATCTATTGGCAAATATGAAATAGCAGTTCATAACTGTATTACATGCCTTTTAGGCTGAAAATAAACTAAAGGACTCCTATCTATGGCTGCAACACTTGCCCCAATTATGAGTGCTTTACACTTTACATCTTGGTATCATATACCTCAAAAAGTGTTACAAGTTTATTTTCATGACACCTTCAAGTGGAGACTTCAGTTGTCTCCTTCTTCTTTTGTTCTTCCAGATAGAGAGGACAATTCCTTTTCCAATGTCCTGGCTTTTGACAATGGTGGCAATTTCCTTTCTTGGTCATGCCTCCTTTGGCCTTGAGAGATGAAGACGACTTGGGCTCTTGGCTAGCATCAGAACCTTTCTTAGCTTTGCCCTTGCCCTTGCGCTTGGACTTGCCTTTCTTGCTCGTGATCACCATCATGGACTTAGGTTTGTCCTTCTCCATCTGTATCTTGACTGTCCTCAACATGCCCAACAACTCTGACATTGGCCTATCGAAGTTGTTCATGTTGTAGTTCATCGCAAACTGATTGTAAGATTCTGGCAACGATTGTAGTATCACGTCAGTAGCCAACTCTTGGCTCAGTGGAAATCCCAGTCTCTGCAAGTTCCCCACATACCCAATCATCTTGAGTGTGTGAGGACCAACTGGATCTCCTTTTGTCATGACACACTTGAACAGTGCCCTTGAGACATTGTATCTCTCTTGCCGTGCCTGATCTTCATACATGTTCCTGAGATGCTGAATCATCTCAATGACACCCATGTTCTCATGCTGCCTCTGCAACTCATGGTTCATAGAACATAACATCAAGCACTTTGCATCAATGGCATCATCATAATGCTTCTTGTAAGCATCCCTTTCTGTCTTTGGTGCATTAGGAGCGGGTTCCTCTGGAATTGGAGTATCCAGGACATAGAGCTTACACTCTTGAGTGAGAACAATTATGAATGTCCGATACCAGTCATGGAAGTTTGTCCCATTTAGCTTGTCCTTGTCAAGGACCAATCACAAAGAAAAGTGATTGTTGTTTGTTGCCATTTGTACTACAAATGAAAATATGCAATTTTAGTCCAAGAAACTCATTTTTGACTTATTTGATTGATTTGAAAAGTTGACGATATAATTAGGCCTTTAATTTATTGTCACTCCCACTATTTTAATTCAAATTGATAGCCCTCACCATCAATTCGTAAGATTGCAGCGTACAACCTTCTAGTGGGCCAGATCCTGAAATCCTCTAAGTCATGGACCAGCTAGGGCTGTCACCCACAACTTAGATCTCTCAGGTAGGAAACTCTTGCCAATTGCATCATATGCAACTGTTGATAAGATGTCATATGCAACTCCTTGCCATGATCATCTCCATGCCTCAAGGTACTAGATCCCATCTAGATCACCTTGTTAAGTCTGACCCAAAGCAAACATGATGAACATGCACCCTGCTAGGGCAGACCCACACATTCGTCCTTCATGCTTCCACGAGATAGACGGTGCACCACGCTAGGGCGTGCCCACACTTGGTCGATCAAACTTTTCACATGTGTTGCATTTGGAAGGCATCTAAAACTTAATATTAAATGAGGGATTTGGTTTTTATATACATATACATATCCAATCACCACAATATATAGTACGTATCATATACATGCTATATCCCACAGAAAAACATGCAAAATGATAAAAGTGATGAATATGGCCATCCTAATGTGATTCCTCGATCCAAGAGGAATCACGATCACCTAGGTCTACATCACATGCAACCTGTACAAGATGAACTTTGTGCTTTGCCTTTCGAGTAGATCAACTCATCCCATGAATGACTTGCTCGTTCTGGCCCGATCGTCTGGGTGCCACCAGACAATCGGTTGGCTCCTCCAACCGATCGGTTCACCTGGTCATCGTGCATCTCTTCATGGCCGCCACGCGCTCGTCTTGCTCCTCAAACTAGTCATCAACCGATCGGCTCACTCCTTGAACCGATCATCAAGAACGTCAACTGATCGGTTCACACCTTGAACTGATCGTTTCAGCTGTCGTAAGGATGGCCTCCAATCTTTGACATAACAAGAAATAAAATCTATCATATTTAAAATTTAATTGTGAAACCCCAAGTTACATTCGGGGAGAGAAAAGGTAGGAAAAGAATTCTCGAATTATTTCGAGTTACATCAGGAATAGGAGAAGGGGAATCAGTGCGCAGACCGAGATGCAAGAAACCACACACAACCACACCCATATATAGGGGTTTATAGGCCATGATCATGCTACACATCCACCACAAAACTCATTTAAGGGAGACGCATATCGAGTTCATTAATAATATGTATCATATATGTAATTGGGATTTGTGGATTTAGGATTGGACATGCATAAAGCCAATTTTATTCGCATCGTATGCAATAAATAAAGGCGACAAACCAAAATCGATCATATCGATATTCCTAAAATATAGAGCACTTGATGTGGCTCTGATACCACTGTTGGGTTTTAGGGGAGGCAGAGAAGGCAACGGAAACAAAAAAATTCTCCCCAAAACCCAGAACAAGGAAACACGTCAACGTCTATATAATAGCAAAGGATGGTTCATGGAATCATACCTTGTCCCGAGGCTTGCTCGACGACAATACCTCGCGGCTTGTGCAGTCTTCACCTCCGGTCTTAGACGGTGTCTGTGCAGCTCCTGGTCATACCAGGACTGACGACTCCTCCTCTCACCAAACTGTCGGGGTTGACAGTTGTCCTCCTGAGTGGCAGAAACCTCCCGCCTCTGAAGTAGTCCACACGGACCACCTGGAACTCCACACTCCTTGTCCCATAAGGAATTGGAAGGAGTCACACCCTCTTGTTGACGTACTAGTCGCCAACACACTCTCCTGCCTCTAGTTGCAACTATAGTTGTCTTTCCCTTGCTGCGCTTCCCTTTGCGGGTAGCACTTGCTCGAGCTCTCTCGGTTACCAAAACCAGAGAACGACAACTTTGCAGAGCAACTGGTTTGCACTGAGTTGTACTTTGAGAAGCCCCCAATACCCCTATATATAGGAGGGTCATGGGACAGGGTTCTCCATCCCGAGAAATGCGGGACTAAAAGTAGGAGTAGAAGGGTTCAAGATTTTCCACAAAAGCAACCAACTCGCAACTTGAACCGATCATTTCACAACTGAAACGATCGGTTGGGGATCTGAACCGGTCGGTTGACACCTCAACCGATCAGTTGGGACACCTCAACCAGTCAGTTCACAATTGAACCGATCGGTTGGTGGTCCAGGTCAGTTTCTGATTGACTTTCCTTCTTTTGTTTCTAATTGGTATCGAATACTAATCCTATTTCCCAATAAAATTGGGCAATTGAAACGAAAGGAAAATTCTCACCAATCTTACTTTCCCAACTTGCTCGGTTGCACCAGTTGAATCGATTGTTTCAACACTTGAAGCAATTGGGTCACCCTGATCTTGAGCTGATTGACTCAACACTTGAGCCGACCGGTTCACCAAGCTCAGCCGACTGGTTCATCTCATGAACTGATCGGTTGGGAGTGCAGGTTGTGCAGAATCAGTCAATTGCGATTTCAATCAATCCGATACTCCAATCAATGTGTCCAACACCTTGAACAATATGATATTGAGCTATCAATTGATTGAGTGTTTAATTGAACTACTAAACTCCTTTAGTAATCAATCTAAACGTTGTTTGTGGAAAAAACTCCTCTTCCAAGTTAAATCCTTTGTGTGTGACCCTACAGGTCCATTTCACGTTGGTAGTGAAAGTCCATAACACTTATGACTTCACAAGAAAAGAGCGGTGCCTAGTCACACATCAGTGCTACCCAAGTGAAAGTAGAAAGTTGGAGAACAACTTTCAATCCTACAATCTGTGAATGGTGTTACAGAGAATGTATAATTCCTTTGTCACTGATATCCCGAATGAACTCGAGGCATGGAACAGTCATCCTGTCAACGTTCATTCACTTTCTTGATCTCAGAGTAGATTGAATGAGATATGTATGACATCAGTATCACATACTGATTCACACATGCGTGCACACGCCTATCTCAATCCTACTCATCAAGTGGCCTTGGATATCAAACTCCCTCAGGAGGGACAAATCCCATATCTATCACTCACCCCTCAAAAGTCCCATGTGTCAAAGCCACCCAATCATCACCTTTATAACAACCCATGATTCAGGACTACATTTGATGATGTCAAAGTGTGCCCAACAACATGTGTTGAGTGTAGTGAGTTTAGGTCAAAGAATCACACTCACCACCATCACTGTGAGTACTGACTGTGACAACCATGTCATGGTTCCATGTGTCAAACTCACGGTGGGTCTGTCTGGTACACTTGTTCTCTAACAAGTACCTATGTGTTTGGTTTGATATCTCTATATCATGACTAATGAGATTCTGTCATCAACCAATACCACAATCTAGTCTTGTGTGTCATTGTTGTCTATCTACCTTCCAAAATGACATCCGACTAGGGACATAACAAGAATGTACAAACTCTTAGCATCCGTATGATCTCATCGTTCAGGTCCTCAACCTGAAAGCATACGTCATTGAGTACTGTCATTCTCTAGACATTCAATATGTTCTATCACTATCTCATATAACTGAACCAGAAAGAATTTGAAGCTAGCCTTTGATGTTTATCAAATCAATCTTAATGTATCCCACCAATCATCCCATGATTGGCTCTCAGGGCATATATACCAACAGACTCCCACTTGCACTGCGAGCCAATCACCCTTGAATCATATTCATAGTGATCTTCAAACATGTCCCCCATGTTACTCTGCTCTAGTGTGAACATAGTGAGTAATGGAAACACCTTGCCAAAGTCAGTTTAAATTGCATGTCTCACATCTCTTCGTAGTACGTCACACGTATGAGATGGAGTTGTCGTAATATGCGATCTAGTATTCCTTTGCTAACCTTTATCCACATTGCATGATCAAGGATTCCATACTTGTCATCAATGACCAGAATATCTACAAGTTCATCTCATGAACTTCCAGATCCATATAGTATCCACTGTTGTTCTCTAACACACAGATACTCAGCATTTCCTTTTAAATGGTTTCATTGGAACACTTCCAATTATCAACAAGCTTTCACTTTTATATATCCTATATATATTTTGCGATTAATTTTCTGTCCTTTTTGGAAGTTCACATCAATGTAACTCTTTACATTGAACTCTTCCTTATCTCCATAGAGCTAGTACCTCTCAAGTACTTATCAAGTTCTCATGGTATTCCAGTAACCCTTACTAGAAATAGACTGACATCCACTCGTCATGTCTCACATATGAGTTATCAGGATGAGCACATCCTATTGCCATGTCCTACATACAAGATGATGAATGCATTTTGTTCTTTCCATGTCGATACATGAAAGATAATGGGATGATTACACACATGATAGATCCATATCTATTCTTAGTGTTCCCATTCTTCATAAGAATTGGACACTTGGCCTTGGGATACTAACTCCATATAACATGGACAAGTTTTCTCCCACTGAATCTGTGCATATTTAACCCTTCAGTACAGATTGTTAATGTATGCTCTCTCTTTTCAGGTCAAGAGATTTTTGAGAACTATCTCTATAGATCTCTATTCCTATCACATAGGAAACATCTCTATCTTCCTTAAAGATAATTTCCACTTTTGGATTTCCATTCTAGAACATTTCCATTTCACATCAACATGTGGAATGTGAACACACTCCCACTAAATCACAGATCCCTTCTTTATCTTTGACATATCAGTCAAACCCTTTGACTATATCATCAAAGTAAAGATCCAATTCTGAGTTGCTTGTACTCAATCAATCACATTGATTAGTCCATTGTAACTTATAGACTTCATTTGCATTAGTGGATTCATAAACCTTATAGGTTGTGTCACGTACACATCCTTGTTTTATTCCTCATAGGAATGCAGTTTTAGTATCCATATGCCAAATATCTTAGCCATTAAGTTGCAATCAACAAGCATCATCCTTCTCAAAATGTTATCCATGTGTCTTAACACTTAAGACTTCATTTGCACTTATGGATTTCCATCCAATGGGTGCTACCATCAAGGTCATACGTTATGGTTCACATGGAAGTCATTTAGGATGTAATGGTCATAAACCATAACTCAAAATTTGGTTCCTCGTATTCATCTAGATAGTTGATTCATCTCATGAACAACACATCATATAGATAATTGAGGTGTATCTGTTAAGGATATAAGAACTCACAACTCCTTTGTGATTCTTAATGTCCTTTATTAGTGTGGGGTATTCTTTCATTAAGAAGAATTCCGTTATTTGACAATCATTCTCTAACTCGTGGCAAGGCCTAAGGCCCACCTATTACTGAGGTGGTGGCCTATGATTGGCCCATAAGTAGTTATTCTATAAAAATCATAAAAAGCATAGGATGATCAGATAATAACAAATAATATATGATTTTTTCTCAGAAAAATACAAGCAAATCCAATAAAAATATAATTAGGATCTAAATCTACCACTAGTTTAAAAAGTGCATAAAGTTGGCATCTTTAATGAATATTAATGAATAGAACCCTAATATGTAAGATTCGATGATTTTTATATGTCTAATTAATATTTATGATAAAAGACTGATCTTTTATGAATAAAAAGAGAAACTTGAAAGTTTTGTAAACTTAGCAACTAATAGTTTGATAAATTAGGGTTTCCTTGAAATGAAAGGTGTAAGTAATGATGAATTAGGTTTGTAAACCCAATGGACATGAAAAGTGGAAACTGGGGTTTAGGAAACCAAAATCCTAAATTTGATCTACAAACCCTAACTTGAGACCCACGTCAGATTTAATGATGATTTGGATAAAATAATAATACATGGGTGTATTGCTTTAATTTTCATGATAATTTTCTTGGTTGCTTGTTTATCTATTCTTTTTTTATCTTTCTAGGACTTCAAGTTATTGTTGAAATAAGTATGTGGTTACACCTATGACTAACCACTTCAGTTTATCAACATTTTCTATGGTTTTAGTGATTGCTTGAAATAAAATTTTGGATGATATTTATTTCCTATTTTCTATGAATTCACTATGATTATAAAACATTATGCTTACAACTTGCTCGAACCCCTCCTTCCAACTCTATAGGTTTGAAATTAGAAAGAGTTGAAAAGTCATGATCATGGGTTAAGACTAGGCCCTAGATTGGGAAGGTCAGACCAGGACCCAAATTGGGAAGGTCATATGCAGTCAAACCAGGCCCCAAATTTGGAATGACATATAAGGTTAAGACCATTCCCTAGATTGGGAAGGTTAAATGAGGCCAGGCCCTAGAATTGGAAGACCAATGTAGGCACATGACTCCAAACTGAGAGGTGACCCACACTCTACTACAAGGATGAAACCCTAAGAGAGGGTATCCTAGAGGTTGAGTAAAATAGGTTGAGAAGTTATGAAGAAAACAATAAATTTCATTGCTATAACAATAACTGTTTTGGATATGTTGTTACAAGTATTTTGTTTACCCCACATACCAATACAACTTGATGTACAAACTTACTAATTTGTTTGTCAGTTTTTTAGGATAATATGTTGTTATTGCAACAAGTTTATTGGAAAATAGACATTCATGAAGAAGTCTCCAAACAAAGAGTAATGAAATCTTTGTAGGATTTAGTTAGTTTTCTTTTCTTGTTGCCAGTTTAGAAAACATATTATGTAATTCCATTGTGGAAATTCAATCTTATATGAAACTCATTCCTATTTAGTGAAATTTATTAAATATTTCTAGTTATTTTCTAAACCTACAATCATTTATGATTGATAATGGCCCTTCCCTCTCGGTTTTCCTAAATAGGAGATAACATGGGGATTTGATCGTTATAGAGTTTGAGTTGGAGGATGATGTTTCTTATGTTGAGGGTCATGTGTTGATCCTATATAAGCATGTGTATAAGTAGAGGAAGAAGGATATATCCTTAGTGAAGGTTTTGTGGAATAACTATGGCATGGTGGAATCCACGTGGGAGTTATAGGATGAGATGTGTTGGAAGTACCCATCTTTGTTTGCATAGGATTTCGAGAAAAATTCCTTATTAGCAATTTATGGTTGTAAGACCCCTGACCTTGCATGATGGCCAAACATGCTTTCTTATATAATTGGATCGTTCAAACCTTAATCAAACCCTAATATGTGCTTTGATATCATGGGACAAGTCTAAGTTTCTTGTTTGGTTTAGTTTGAACATTGTTTGAGCAAGTTTTGTTATATATGCACTTTTAAAGGAATTTATGCAATTTACCCATATATAGGGATTTTCTTATAATTTTTCACATGTATTTTGTGCTTCATAAGTTTTCATATCATGTTTTATATATTTTTACCTTGTGGCACCTTGTTGTACCTTTGCTTTAGAGGTGACATCTAACCTAGGGTTGAGGTTAGGGTTTCCTCACCTAGATGCCCTAACTTGATAGTTTGCCCCTTTGGATGTTGGGATCCCATGGTACACTTTTAGGTGGTGAGATCCAATGGTTCTCTTGAGTGTATTGAAATTTGATGAACTTTCTATGAGTCTCTATGTTGATGGTTCACCAAGTGAGGTGCAAAAATCGATGGTGATGCTAGGGTTTGCTTCTGTGATCAAGGGATGCCATGATATAATGGGCCACCTGTTGCTAGAGGTCGATGGTTTCTTTGGGCTTGACATTTGACGGTCCCTTGGTGTTAATATTTGATGGTTAACCTAGTTTTGCATTGACAAGATGTTTTTACCTAGGACACATGGCATGCATGGCTTGACACCTCTACTTTCCTTTCTCTCTCACCCGAAGCTTTATATACCTCCCACCTTCCATGCAAATGAGATCTTTAAACAATCTATCTTCTTCATTCATTCTTAAATCTCATCCCTCTTTCTTGATGGAGGAGAAGGATCTCAAGGAGGAAGAATCTTGGTCGATCTTTCTTGAATATGCACCTTGGGTTTGGATATTACCCTCTTCTTGTTCGTTTGGAGCTTCCTTAGATTGTTCTTGTCCTAAGCAAGTAAGATCTCCCCCCATCCTTTATTTTCCATACTTCCATCCCTTTTCTCTCTTCATTCTTGGTCATATCCATGGTGTTTCTTGGTGGAGATCGAGCTAGAGGTTGAACAACACCTTCCTTCGTGGTTCTTTGACCTAGGGTTTTCTTACTCTTGACGAAAGGAGCTAGCTTGGATGTGTAGAGTGCTCAAGATAGGGTTTCTTCTCTCTCTCTCTCTCTTCAATCTAACTTGGTTCTTGGACCTTATTCATCATCTTTGAGATGAGTTATATAACTTTATCCATGTTTATTGCTTACTCTTAACTTACATGTACAAGATCTTTCTCTTAAACATAGTTCCAAGCATAAAGATGTTATCTTAGCCTAAGGTTTGAGCTTATGTGTTTGATCTTGAGTAGGTAAACTTACATGATGTACCTTTTGACATTATGCACGTTTCTTACTTGGAAGTGGTAATTCTAGACCTTGCATGCAAGTGGAAATTGATGGTTTTGGTTCCCTCAAACAATGATTTTCCTTTGGTATTATGGACTATTTTCTACCTTGTCTCATTATATGATGGTTTGACTTCTTCTGTTAACCAATGGCTTGGACTTAGTTACTATTTTGGAGCATCTCTTATGCTTAAAATTGATGGTTCTACTTCCCTCACAACCGATGGTCTTGGCTCTCTCATCGAGTGGTCTCATTGATGATTTTATAAGCTCTATCAAACAATGGTTTTACTTGATGCTTTAATTCAATTTTACACCTAGTTTTCACAACCAATGGCTTCACTAGGTTAAGAAACGATGGTCTCACTATGTCATGACTCGATGGCTTCACTGGTTCCTTGATTTGATGGTCCACAACCAATGGTTTTACTGGTTGCAAGATCTGATGGTCTTCATAGTGTCAACATCTGATGGTTCACTTGTTGGTTCACAAGTGATGGCCTACCTAGGTCAGGATTCATGGTACCTCTAGGTCTAAGATCCAATGGCACATCTAGTCGTATTATTCGATGAATCTTCTAGGTGTATGACCTGATGACTATGCTAGCCTTATCAAACGATGGTTTCTTTAGTTGTTGATCTGATGATTTTAATGTGATGATACAATCGAATGATTTTGTCTACCTAAAATCCAATGGTCTTATTGGAGGTTCATGATTTGATGGTGATGATTAGTCTTGAGTGCATCCATGATCCGATGGGGATGCTAGGTGTATATGTTTATGCTTTAACCTAAGTAAGAGTATAATCTGATGGGTTATCCATGAGTGCTTTTAGTAACATCAAATCAATCTACCTTGACGAAACTAACCCTAATGAAATTAAGTGATGATGGTTAATCAAACTTAGCTTCCTTGAATGTTGATATGATGAAGGAATACTCTCTCAATGTTGTGTTAACTATACTATGTTGCCTCATCAACATCATAGCTCTTTAATGCAATGCTATGCTGAACGTGTGTATCACAAGTATGGTGATGGTTTGTTAAACCTTTTTATAAGGTGTGGAAAGATAACGACGTTCTTGCATGATATACGTGAGTGGTTAGAATGACCTTTAGGAATGTATTGAGTGATTATGGAGGTGTTATCCTCTTCATGATGAGACAAGTTAGCCAGGGGACCATAGGATTTAATGTTCGGTCAAAGAAGGGTCGTGATCTAATGGCCAACCTACCCGACCCTGTTCATATGTTCACGATCCCACACGGTGGCGTCTCTAGCAGAGGTTCTCTCCATAGAAAGAAGGAACAAGATTGAGAGATGGATTCATGACTCAGAGACTACCCATTCGTGATCGAGGGCCTTAGGAAAAGTCAGAGGTGGTATTTATATATGGTGTGAGAGTCCAATGTTGGGTTTACAAACTCAAGGTGAGAGAGGGGGAACGGAGAGGGACCTTCCATGTCCCTCAAGCCATTTCTTACCCTACTATTAATAGGTTTCCTCTTTGGTTTCGTAAGACAAACTTAATGGTTTGGTTAATTCACAATGAGGTGGAGTCTAGACGGTAGATTGAGGAGCTAGTGATTCGAGTCTATAGTGTTGCTTTCCTTTTCTGCACGAGATGACTCTGACATCATCTGATCTTGATCCAATAGCCACTATAATGAAAAAAATCAAAGGGGTCAAGCCCTATGATTCTAATTCCTAATATTTATGACAGTAATACATTTAACAATAACCACATACACTTTAGGAAAACCCAACTAATTCATAACTTCTTCCACCATTTTCCAATCATCTGCAAAATTTGAAGGAAGGTTTTTAACACTTAAATCTTGATGTGGAAAATATTTGAAGCCATGATCCAAAAGTTAAAAATAATTTTTCCTTGTCTCTATGTGTTCCCTTTTGTTTGATTTGTTTAACGTATCAAATAAATCCTTTTTCTCACCCAACTTGCCAAACCGTCCTATTTTTACTGTATTTTCTCATTGAGTAAAATATAATACCAAATTAAAATTCGAGTTGCCTTCAACTTATCTTCTCTCAAAATTTCCACACAATTCCATATCGAAAATACCAATCGTCCACTACTTTTAGTAATTCCTTTATTATTGGATTCCCCACTCTTTCTTTTTCCAAAGACTATTAATGGATTATTTGAAACAATCAAAACACACAAAATCTCTTTGCAAAGGGGAAATTTCAATGTCAAACAAAACTTTCAAACAAGACATATACAATACAAGCATTTATAATATGCCCATAACAATTCATTATTTGCATCCAAATATATGTATAAATACATGCAAAAATATATGTTATAACATAGAATCCCAAGCATGAGGGGATCTATAGTACTGGACTGGGACGTCATAGTTTAGAAGGGTTGTGGCCATAGGTATTACAACTGGTTTAATTTTCCTCGAGTTCCATCTATATACCAGTGGTGGGAAGCAATATGGCCTCCCATTTACGAGTTTTAATAAGGGGAGTGGAATATAAAAAAGATTGCAGTATAGAGAATTATTTCTTAATTTTCATGTACTACACTTGCATTTTGTGGTAGTGTTGACCCTTTCTATGGCTTAGGATTTTCTACAAAGATCTCAAACTATTCTTCCTTCTCCTTATCTACACCTTCACCATTAGTATTCTGAATGGATGCCATTACCTATAACACCACTAGTGTTTTCCCAACATTCATGTGTAGCGGGCACAAATAATTTCCAACTGGAAGGGCCTAGGTACATGGAAATAGGGGTTCCATGCGCCGTTTGGGAATGTATGTCTAAAAAAACTAGCATATGGAATTCCTTGTTGGGTGAATTAGGGGTGGTGCCGCCCCTCCATTAGTTCCATATGGATTCATGAATGTGATGCTTGTCATCTATTCTAGTGTACCCAATGTTGGATTTCTTTGGAATGGCAAGGATCATCATCATTATAAACTCTTTGGGATTCTTGCCTTCATTTGTTTTGTCTGACATGCTACTTTCGGTACCTCCATTTTCATAACCTCAAGATTTTGGTCATTTTTTCTTATCTAGGCCATCTTAGTTTCTCATTTATTGGACTGGGTTATGTATGGACTCATGTGGGTTCCTTTGATTTGTCAAGATCACAATTAGCAAGATCAAAAGTAGGGTGTAGTAAGTAAATTAAAAGATTTTGTGGAGAGATGGTTTCGGCCTACCCCTAGCCTGGTTGAGATAGACTAGTTTCTCAAATTTACATGAGATGTACTTTCTAATGCCATGCATAGGTGGGTCAATAGAGTTCTATGTAGGGTGATGCATTGTTTTGAATGGATAATATGGTATGGTGCCCCTATGTAGTGTTTCTTCAAGAGGGTTTCTCTAATCAATATGAAGGAGTAGGGACTGGGTAGATAACCAAGATTTAAAGGTGGCCTAGATGAGATTACTGATGGAACTCTATTAAACACCTTATTCCTAGGGCAATTAGCCAAAGGTTGTGTCTATTCGTCAAATTGATGAACCTCCTCTTGGGGGAACTCCCCGCTTGGGAAGCATAAAGAGGACCAAAAGGGAAGGAACCTTGCCTAGCTATCCCTGTATTTGGTATTAAATTGTGATGTTGATCAAGGTCTATTTTAATGTGTCTAAGATCATATAGGTATGAGTGTGAAAGAGGTGTGATGGTCTAGTTTTAGGTCATAGTCCATGACCATATGCCATGAGAATACCTTGTCTTAAAGTAACATCTCAGTTGCATTTGAAAAATGATTTAATACTAATAAAATTTTAATGCAGACAGTTTGGTTGAATGGATTATCCATACATGAATGATGTTGATTTGATTTAAAAAAGATTGTTAACCTTTAAAATTTGCTAATTTGATTTAAACAAATATATGTTTTCCCTTTTTAGAAGAAATTTGATTTTATTTGTGGAAGGATGATTAACCATTGAAGGTCTTTTATTTAAAAAATGCTTGTTATCCTTTGAATGATTTTAATTTGATTCAAACAAATATTGTTATCCCAAATTTTCGTAATAGTTTGATTTGGTTTGAGAAAAGATTTATATCCTTCTGAAAAACTATTGATTTGATTTTATTGAATATTGTTTTTATTACTAATCTGAAATAATGGATCAAAACATGGAGAGTCTAACAAACCATGCCATATCCAATTGACAATATTAAAAATATACAATAAGAGACTCAGAACTCAAACAATAAGTTATGGTCCATACATAGAAGAATAAACCCTTCCTATTTTTAGACCATGAGTTTAGACGTGATTTACATCTTCATTCAAACGTTACTTATGCACATGGAATTGGTCCAAAACTTCTCTATGGCATGATGGAACTAATTTTAGGGGTCACCCAAGTTAATTGGTATAGGTATGGCTCCCACTAAACCTCGTGACAATAGAGACAATGATCAGGCATTAGTTCTAGGAGATCGGGTGCCACCAAGGCCTTTGGATATCTAGCTTAACATTGTACTTGTATCTTTAATAACACCATCATGCTAGTTTCAGGTGTCTGACATGACTGGTGATACCTGTTTCATGATTAATGGCTTTGTAAGTGTGCATAGTGTGGGTGTAAGAATTTTACTTTTTTTAAGGAATCCCATAGAAGATAAGAAAAGTTATGATGACAATGATAGATAACCTATGCATAGGAGAAATCCCTTGTCCTAAAACATATTAACCATGTAGATAAATAGGAAAAATCTTACTCAAACCATCAGGACTTTCTTATCCTTCCTAATTTTTCATAGATGTTATATATATTATTTTATTTGTCAAAGATGAAAGAAAAGGAAACAAGGAAGGAAAAGGATTTGAAACAATAAAAAGGGAAGCAGACCCAAAACCTTGGAAAGGGAAGTGAAACCAAAAACTCTAAAAAGGGGAAAAGCATACAAGTAGGAGAAAGAGTGAAAAGAAGTGAAAATTGAATAGATACCACATTGGGAAGGTGAAAAGAAGACAAAAAAAAAACAACAAACTTGACTGATGGGGAATCAATTGGATCTGTAGTAGTAAGGATCACAGAACACCATGATCCTCCACCATGTGCCTGATCCTTGGTCAACCCTCCAATCTAACATCGAATGATGGAATGAGAAAAAAACTAAAAAAGAAAGAAACAATATGGAACAAAACCTGATCCCAACTAAAACATTGAGAAAAAAATAAAGAGATAGGGAGATCACTCTAGAAAATCTAACTTTCCCCACAGAGTCTCAAGTCTTTTTTATGCAACCCGATAAATGTTACCCTCTTACATAAGAAACAGTCCGACCATCATAAGAAAGATAAAATAGGATAAGCTTGTACATGCCACCACATTTTACTCATAAAATGAGGGGAAAAAGATGAACATTTAAATCGGTGGCGGAACATAGAAAAACATTTTTTACTACATCCAAGGAAGAAAATGAAAAACATTTAAATGTGCAACCTAAAATCAGATTTTATGATTTTGTTACAAGTGGGGAAGGTTTACCACCTCCATCTTTCCAAATGAACTGGTATTTTGTTGAGTTAGGTTGGTTTGAGAATAGCTTAAAGGAAATAAAAAATGTTGAAAGAGTGACAAAAATGTTAAGTTTTGTTTTATGAATCTTTGGGACTTCAAATGTTTGTGACATTCCTGTCATTTTCTTAAAGATCCATGATTTTTATATGTGGGGTTCTAATTACCTTAGGATCACCCAATATGATATTCCTCGCTAGCTATAAGAATTGATGCATAGGAAAAGAGATAAGAGAAGATATGGAAAAGATTCTGTTAATTGAAAGGTGTGATTTCCTTTAAATAGTCAAGTCAATCAATATATATAGATCACATCATAATAAGGTAATTCATATAGATAGGTAGATCAATAGTTTTGATTGAATTGAACTAGTTATGTGCAAATTATTGCCCAAGAGAAGTGTTGAGATGAATTGTTTTGATGTGAGATATTAGGATTATTCATCCTAACGAATCCTAGGGAACCTTTGTGCTTGAGGAAGGATTATATGAACATGAGAAAGTTAGAAAATCAAGAGAGGGATAGTTGATCCTTTGGCTTCAAGAGAATAAAAAAAGAACATAGAAACGGTGGATATGGGGTTTACGTAAGGGTGGAATCAGGGTTCATGATTCCCAAAGGAAGAATATAGATTGGAGGAAGAACACACTGGTCCTGTAGGATAATGGTGGGAAGAATGCTACATTACTTCATGTCACTGACACAACTAAACTATACGTGTAAAATGCAAGCGCACGCTTGCATATTACAGGTACAATCAAAATTTGAGTGTAGGGATACACATCCATACCCTCAGAAAAAAAGAAAAAAATGAATAATATGTAGTAAAGCCCAAGCATAACTCTCCATCATGCTAAAATAATGGGCCAAAAAAGAAGAAGAGAAAAAGAGTTTATTTATGTTTTAAAGTTAAGAGGGAGAAAGGATGCCCACAACTCTTCACAAAAATTAGGGAAACATGCACATGATGCATTCTTTTCTTCGAATTTATGTTCGTCAAATTGACAACATCTTTTAACTCATGCATCATTCAACCAAGAAATAAGGCATTAGGACTCATGCATTTCTCATTCTTTCCACCATATAGGTTCATCATGTTTTATTTTGCATAAATGATTTGGATTTTAGTTGTGATTCTTCAATTGCCACGCATTTCATATCGTTCATTGCTCTTATTGGTAGGCCACTCAAATGATTTTTTCTCCTCATTCATTTATATATGGAGAAATTCTTCCAAGTAGATTGGTAGTTAGGAAAGAGCAATGCAGAATAGGGAATCACATAATGCACTAAGTGAATGTCTGATTGATTATGATGTTAACTACTCTCTTGATAGTGTTCATTGATCTAAGTGGGGACAACTTTTATGGAATTTTTTGGTCTCTACAGAGCAGTTGATTGTTTAGTGATCAGTGAAGGCCGGTTTGGGACCACCAAGTGGGAGTTGTTGAGAAATGAAGTTCACGTTCCTTGTCCTTTTGCTGACTTGTCCCAAATAGATCTGAGAGTGTGTTGCTAAAGGCGAGAAACATTTAAGCTTAGGGGAGTTTGATACACTATATATTTTTAATTTTCATAGGCCATTTTTATATTTCTTTTTGTGCACCTACTATTCATTTTCATATTAATTTGTGCATGATTTATTGATATTATCCTGTGTTACTCAATTGCATCAAATAAGCATATTTTTAATTTTTTTAAATGAATTATTATATTTCAAGTACTTACGTATATTTTTGTGCAATTTTAGGTCCACAAGAGTCTCACAGACTTGGTACTACTGACTCCAAAAGTTGGTATTGCTGACTTTGCACCAGAGACAGAGAAGATTCAACTTCTAGACCCAGTACTGCCAAAAATTTTCAACAAAAAGGTGATAAAAGCTACAAGAAGAAGCTGTCGGCACCACCGATATGCATGTCGGTGGGCATAGATTTTCAAAGCTCGAAGAAGGAGAGAGAATGCTATATCTTGATGCCAAAAAGACACAAATTAGTGGCACCAATAACAGGGATATATGCTTGCACAACTTGATCAAATGTTATGCTTGGGCTTTACTACATACATTTGTTTTTCCTTTTTGATGAGGGTATGGATGTGTATCCCTACACTCAAATTTTGAAGGAAAAAGGATACCGACATGATATAGCAATGAATGATGAAAAATGCATGCAATCTACATGTAATTGTTTATGCAACTAGAATGATGTGTACATAAATTGTTGAAGTACAAAACTTGGTATATCTTTTTTTCATTTTTGTAATGAATGTAATAAAATCAAATTAACTTATAATGCCACCTATTATGCAATGCAACAAGAAGAAATAGTTTGGAGTATTTGTTCATCTTAAGGTGGTGAGTCAATAATGAGTAGAGGATGGATGGAATCACATAACTAAGAGACAAAGACTTTCATGAATTTATTATATGTCCCTCTCTAATGACTTGTGTACAGGGTAACCAGAGGGTTTCTTTCTTAAACTTCAATTTAAGGTCCCATTAATTGTTTGATCAATTCAATCTCAAACCTCGTGTTCATCCACATTTCATGATAACTAAGATGTACATTCATATCAAATGTCCTTAAGATGACTAAACCATACACTTCCTCTTAGTGAGATTACTCAATTACTCACAACTAAGCCCACAAAAAGATTGTCAATTTCCATTGCAAGCTTGAAAGAATACATGATAATTGTGAGGAAAAAACAAAATTTAAGCTACACTTTATGCTAGATAGATTGTGGATCCTACAACTTTTAAAAATAAAAACTAAAAGTAAGTAAAAAGGGAAGATAACACCATTCCAACAGCTACCTCCCCTATGCTTGAATTTGACCATGTCTTCATAATCAAAAATCCAAACCTAGAGTTGGAACGGGTATACCAGATGCTTTGAAGGGTGGTGGAGGTGGATGATTGGTGGCTCTTTGGATCAAGTTATGCAAGAATATATCCCTCTTTTTGGTGCCACTAATTTGTGTCTTTTTGGCATCAAGATATGGCATTCTCTCTCCTTCTTTGAGATTTGAAAATTAGTGCCCACCGACATGTGTATCGATGGTGCCGACAACTTCTTCTTGTAGATTTTATCACCTTTTTGCTGAAAAATTTCAGTAGCATTGAGTTTGGAGTTGGTAGTACCAACTTGGGTTCAGGATTCTGGTGATTTTCTGGGAAACATTTCGATAGTGTTGACTTTGGATAGTATCTACTTTCTACAGAGAGTGCATAATTTTAACTAATAAGGAGTCCATAGTACCGAGTATGGACTCGGTAGTACGAATTTGGCCCTATCTACACACTAAACAAAAGCATCAAGGGAACTTCTTTACATCAAATAAAAATCTAACAAAATAAGATGAAATGTAACTAAGATAAACACCTAAATAAATAGTAAATGACAAAAATAAAATTGGGTTGCCTCCCATAAGTGCCCTTGTTTAATGTCCTAGGCTCAACATGAATGATCCTCCTCGGTCTGGGTTGTCTTGATATGGTGGTGAAGAAGTCTGAACTCCACTATATCATCATCTATCCCAAGTGTCAAATAGCCTCTACCAATGACAGTGATCACATTTGCAATAGCTTGGAATGAACTCCCTAGCAACATCTCAGACCCTTTCATTTCCTTCAAATCCATCACCATAAATTCAACCGAATAGATGAACTTGTCAACTTTAACCAACACATCCTCACATATCCAGTGTGGACTCACAATAGAGCCATTCGCCAACTTGATTGCCATGGATGTTTTTGTTGGTTCCTCCAATCCTAACTTTTATAAGGTGGTAATAGGCATGAGATTAATACTCACTCCCGAATCATAGTGCCTGCTTGAAGTGTTTGCCACCTATTGTACATGGGATGCAGAAACATTCCGGATCCATCCTCTTCCTTGGCAACTTCCCCTTAATCAGTGCACTCATCACCTCATCAACCTTTACAATATCTGTGTCTTTAATTTGTCGATTTCTGTCGATGATATCTTTCAAAAATCTCATGTAAGTAGGAATTTTCTCTATCACTTCCACCAATGGAAAATTGATGCGGAGCTTTTGAAAGATGTCCAGGAAATTTTTGAACTGTGCTTCCTTTTTCTTTGGCTTCAGACTATCTGGGTATGGCACATCTGACTTATCTGATCGCTTCTTTGGGGGAATATATGGCACTTTATGAACTTTCCCCCCTAAGCTTGCTTTATCACCACCGCCTCGAATAGAAATTGGCACATCCTCTGTGGGTGGGGTTATTGGTGGCTATTCCTAATGGATTGTGGGTGCCCCTTTATTGATTATGACTGTTCTACTACATAGTAAAACTTTCACATGTTCTTGTTGAATAGGTACCCTTTCAGAAACTATACTTGGTGATATAACAGGAATGGGACCTTGAAGTTCACTATCCACTGACATTATGCATCCTCCTAGTAATCCCAATAGACTGCGAGGAAATGGGACTTTAGGAACATACACCCTATCGGACTCCTAAGTGTGTTGCTTGGGTTCCTCCTCAGTATGATGTTCTTGCTCTTAGACAATAGAGATGAATTTTTCTTGGTGATGTTGATGGGCTACAACTAAATTCCCTGGTGCTCCTTGATGAATGGACTCCTTCAAGGAATCTACTTGTCCTTCCAATTAAAAATTTTGATATTCAATGTTGTCGATATGGGAACCTTCGTTTTGTAGCTCCCTCTGTGTCTGACCTATAAGTGCTTCATTTTGGCTCACTAACATTCCTAACATGTTCTCAATTTTGTCAATCTTGTTGGGGCCCATGTCCTGCTGGTACTGTTGGTCCATATGCATACAGTTCTCTTCTTCACCCCCAGATGATGTTACATCCTTCTGGCACAACTTCATGGTGACGAGGTCAAGCTTCTCATTAAATGCAGAGACGACTTTAGATTCTTTAGCACTTTAAATGGTTGTCATGTGTTCTCTTTCTTCACCCCCATGACTGGTTCTTAGCCATGTTCTTCATGATCTCATGGCATCTAGAAGGCTTGTTGTCCAAGAAAAACCCAACTCATGCACTGTCTAGGGTGGTCCTTTCACCCTGATGTAGGCCATAATAGAAGGTCTTTTCTTGGACATATAAATCTATACCATGGTGAGGCACCTTCCGTAGTATATTCTGAAAGCGCTCCCAAGCCTTTGAGTATGGCTCTTCAGCTTGTTGCTTGAATTTGTAAATCTTCCGTGTCAATTCATTTGTCTTCTGTGGAGGGAAATAACACTCAAATAAAGCATCTATCATCTGGTCCCATGTCTCTATGGACTCCAGATTGAGGCTACAAAACCAAGACTTAGCATGGTCTGCCAAAGATGATGGAAACAACTTCATGTATATCACAGTGGCAGGAACCTTGTCGATCTTCACCATGTCGCAGCTTTCAACAAAATTGTTGATGTCAGTCATTGGGTCTTCAGTATTGTGTCCATGGAAAGAATGTTGCTTAACCAATGTCACCCGCCCATGATCAATCTTGTAGCTTCCCACATTTATTGCTTGTTTCTTGATTAGCCCAAGCTGAGTTGTTGAGGATGACACCTTGATCTTCTCCCAGATGGTTTGTCCTTCTTCAATATCACCTATACCTTCTAGTTGTGGATTTGTTGTGGGAGTGTAATCAGTGGTTCGTGTTTGAACCATGTACTAGTACCTAAAATTTGTAAATTCAATGTGAGAACGAGATACTAGTGATTGAATTAAGAAAATATTTGTAATTCAACTTTGGAAAGAATAAAATAATAAAAAAATAAAGAAGGTGGCCAAGTGTGGCAGATTAAAGCACTCATAGTGCTTGAATATGTCATTTCCTCGGCAACGACACCCAAAACTTGACATGACTAAACTTTATGTGTAAAATGCAAGCGTACGCATCGAAGTAATACAGGCCAAAGAGGCTCAGATATCGAATACGAGGAAATGTAATTCAAGAAACTACTACTACTACTTTTTGATCAGCTAAGCCAAAGAAAACTTTGATTAAAAAGTTGTTAAACTAGTTGTAAGAAAGAAAAATAATTTGATAGTTTGTGATCACAATGAGAAGAAATTCTCTGGGACTATGGTTTTGCAATGCTTAACACTGCAATTTTAATCTAAGATTAATATATTTTCTTCCCAATCTTAGACAAAGATCATGTAGCAAGAACTACCATCTCCCACAGTGTAGTTCACTACCTATGCTAATGATAATCCCATTTCCATAGTAACTGGTTGATTAGTTAGGTGCTTTAAGAATAATCTTGGGGTAATCTCTTCACATTCGTAAGCCACCTTTGCCAAATGATGATATAAAATGTGTGCTACTATGGGATTCCAATCCTTAATCCTCCTTCTGAAGTTATTAAGGATCTAGTTAATCACCTATGGTGCACAATGTAGACAATTAAATATGATTTCATAGCAACATGCCCAGGAATAAGGAGAAACAATATACTAGTACAAAAGATCCATATACAGTGTACAACTGGGCTACTCCCATGTCCTAAAGAACGCGAGGATTAGCCCCTCATGATTTTCATTGATAAAAACATGCTAGGAAGGAGGGAAAATGTGGAGAACATAGAAAACTGATGAACCCCCTAGAGAAACGTGATTAGGTTGCTCCACACCGATGAACGAATCTGCAATCTGTAAATTCGGCCCACCGAACATGCCCAGAAACTCCTGAACATGTGGTTCTCCTCCTCGTTCTCCTCTCTCATGCTGTCACCATATTATAATGTAATAGAACGTGATTACTTAGGTCTGGCCGAACTCCCCTTAAGTCATAGAAGTGACTTAGGGTGAAATAAATCCTCAACCGCTAGATTAAACTTGATTTTCTAAATTGCCTGATCGGGCAGACTCGATAGTAATGACTTTTGAACTAAGTAGTACCAGGTTTGGAAGTTGAATCTGCTCTATCTCTGATGCAAAGTCAGTAGTATCAACTTTGGGAGTTGGTAGTATCGAGTCTGTGAGACTCTTGTGGTACCTGAAATCGCACAAAAATGTACATAAGTACTTGAAATATAATAATTCATTCAAAAACAATAAAATTATGCTTATACGATGCAATTGAGTAACACAGGCTAATATTAATAATTCATACACAAATTAATATGAAAATGGATAGTAAGTGCACAAAAAGAAATATAAAAATAGCATGTGAAAATGACAAATATGCAGTGCATCAGTCACACATCTAACAAATCGTTTGGTACCACTGGGTGTCCTAGGGCAGAGATAAATAGTGTTTCATATACTGAATTTGAATAGTCAAAAATTTTCTAGGTGATATTTTGGATGAGATTCATTTGAATAAAAATTAGATTTAAAAACAACAGAAGAGGAAATATGGAAATTTGATGGCTAAGTCTTTACCTTTTTCACTTTCTTGATCAAAAAGACATATTGTCACTTTTTTTGTTCAGATAAAGGCAAAAAAAATGGAATTTCTAAATCTAAAATTTGTACTTTATATTCAAGACATTTCAATTGGGAAATGTTATAAAAAAATTCTCATTAAAAGCAAACTTGGAGGGCATATTCTACTTATCAAACAAAATTATGAGTTGTACATGAACCCCATATAGGACAAAACTCAATATCGACCAAAATGTGGAACCATTGTGGAAAAATGAGTAAATATGGATAACATGAGAAAATGTGGGACAAATTATTGAACTCAATCGTTATCCAGATAATTAATATTATGGTAAATTTCTTCTATGTGAGCAAAAATGGGGTGTCAACACATGCCTAGGTCGAGGGTTTATGTACGCATACATGTAGTTTAGGTTTGGTCTATCTCTTCTTACTACATACTTATCATCCTCATCAAAAAATTTTACTTGAGAGTAATATCCCATAACCTCACAAGGTCTAGATGGATATCTAAATTCTTTTTTAGGGAAGCTACATGCTATCCAAATACACAAAGGTCAACTTACTCATAATCATCAGAAGGTTGGTTATATCCCTTGAGAGAAGGTCTTATCCCTTGAATGTTATGTTCAAAGGAGTTGAACATGGAAACAATATTATTTTATCATTCTAAAATGATAGCATGGGATACAGCTCAACATGAATTCTTCCAAGGTCTTATCTACTTGTGGGGTTGGTTACACCCCCCTTGAGACAAGAGAAGATGAAAACATCAGCATAAGCTGGTATGTGCATAAAATATAGATTGGACAATATACATAAATAAAGGATGCCAAAGTAGTCCAAAGGTTCCCAATGCAAGGAGAGAATTAGATTTATCCAACTAGACTTCAAATTAAAATTCATATAGGAAGACCGAAAATTGCATGAATAAACAATTAGAATTATAGCAAATACTTACCATGTAAAATTAATAACATGTCCCACATGAGAACAATGAATCAAATTCAGGACACCAACACACCAGGACAACTAACCAACATCATGTAATGAGATAATCACAATAATAGTGGAAACATAATAACATATGGAAGTCAAGGCGCATATCCCAAAAACTAATAGAGAATGGAACATAACCAAACCCTCCACATACAATCTCACAACCCCTCACGATAAATATTTAAATGGTGGTCACATAACTTTGGAATGGGGCACATAATCTCAATCTCAAAGATATTAAGAGAACTATTACAATTACATTACTCTAGAACAGCTACTTCATAAACATGCATTAAATGTAAAGGAAAGTCGAGTTCAATCACAACAAGAATAAATTATACTTTTTGTGATAAATGGATCAATGAGACAAAAACGTTCAATAAGGTTTGCATACTTAATGAATATGACCAATATCAAAGAAAATAGATTCAACTTGTACTTTTACCAATCTATAAGATAAACATACACCACTTTGTGTCCTAGGTAATCCAACCACAAAATCCATAGTAATATGCGCCCACTTCCATTCAGGATTAGGAAGTGATTGCAGAGTACTTATCATATTCTAATGTTTAGTTGTAACCTACTAATATGCACCACAACTGGTTGATACTCAATCACATCCTTCTTCATACCTAACCATCACCATAATTTCTTCAGGTTTCTATACATATTTGTGTTTCCTAGATGCATTGTATACATAGATGAATGAGCTTCCTCAAGAATCTATTTTTTTAAATCAATGTCATTTGATACACAATCTATCATGTTGATACAAAAACCCACCATTTAATTACGTAAACTTTCTCTCTTTCCTTTTGTATATCATACATGATATGTTGTAATTACTTATCACTCTAATGAAGCTCCTTGTTCTAATCATGAAATGTAGGTCTAACCTGCATCTATGGAATCAACTCACCTTGATTAGACACATTCAGATCCAAACTCATCACCCTCATCTTAACTAACAAGTTTCTTATTACACATGCCACCGAAACCATTCTTACAGACAATGTTGACATTCTATTCAGAGCATATTATACTACATTGATCTTTCTAGGGTGGTAATCAATGGTGGTGTCATAATCCTTTGAATCTCCAACCATTTGTGATATCTCACATTGAGATCCCTTTGCGTAAAAATGTACTTTAGACTCTTATAATCAGTAAAGACCTGACATGATTCACCGTAGAGATAATGATGCCATGTCTTCAAGGAATATACTACTGTTGCCAACTCAAGATCATGTCTGGTATATTTTTCTTTATTCTTCTTTAGCTATCTAAGATACAACTTTTCCTTCTTGCAGTATAACACATCCTAATCATGTTCTAGATGCATCATAGAACACCACATATCCTTTAACTGCCTCTGGTAGAATCAAAACCGATGTTGTGGTTAACTTCTTATGTAATGTTAGAAAACTTTTCTCACAAGATTTAGACCAAATAAAAGGCACATCATTCCTTTTCAAATGTGTAAGAGGCGATGCTAATACACTGAAGTTTCTTAAAAACCTCCTACAATATCTAGGTAACCCTAGAAAACTTATGATCTCAGTATGGGTCATAGGTTGATCCCACTAAAGAATATATTCCACCTTCTTAGGGTCAACATTGAATCCTTCTCCTGATATGGCATCTCCATGAAAGGACACTTCAGACAACCAGAACTCACATTTTTTCAACTTAGCATAAAGTTGATGTTCCCTAACAAGTATAGGGTAATCCTCAAATGTTTGTCATGTTATTCTGCACCTCCAGAATATATAACAATATTGTATATAAATACTACTATGAACTGATCTAGATACGGTCTAAAAATCCTATTCATCATGTCCATAAAAGTTGTACGATCATTCATCAGTACAAAAGACATAACTACAAACTCATAATGTCCATATCTTATTATGAATATTGGCTTTGGTACATCAGATGCCTTTATTCTTAACTTATGATATCCTAACCTGAAGTCTATCTTTGAAAAGATTGTTGCTTCATGTAGTTGATAAAACAAGTCATCAATTCTTGGTAGAGGATATTTATTCTTAATGGTTATCTTATTCAACTGTCTATAATATATGCATAACCACATGGTTCCATCCATTTTCTTCACAAAAAAGTAGTTGAGCTCCCCAAGGTGATGTACTAGGGTGAATAAATCCTATATCGAAAAATTCCTATAAATGAGTTTTTAATTCCTTTAACTCTGCAAGTGCCATTCTATTGGCATGTAATGCGATTGGGTGGCTACCATGTAAAATATGTATCTCAAACACAATATATCTTTTAGGTAGCAAACCTAGTAACTCATCATGAAAAACAACTAGAAACTCACATACTACCAGAACATCCTCTATATTGGCTATTCTTTTCTCTGACCTAGCATCTACCACATGTGATAAAAAGGCCTCACATCTCTTTCTCATCATCTTATCAACTATAGATGTTGATACTATACATGTGGTTAAGACTTTTCTGTCTCCAGTAAAGACACATGAAAAGCCACCTTGTTGAAAGATTGCTTCTTTCGTCCAATAAATTAACTAGACATGATATGTCTTAAGGCAATCCATACCTAAAATAATTTGAAAAGAATTAATATCTAAGCATATGAGATTAACTATTATTGCATACCCACTAAAACTCAATAGACATCCAGGACAAAATTCTATCAAAACTAAGGATTCACCTAATGCGACTATTAACATCAACTCATAAGATAAATCCTTGATTAAAAGATTTAATCCACTAGCTATTGAATAAAAGAATGTGTCGGTCATGGATCTATCAATATTGTAACTAAAATTTTGTTAAAGAGAATATCACCTATCATAACTATGGGTGATACTACACCTTCAGATGGTTTCATGGAGAAGTAGTTCTCCATCTACCATGTTGTCCTTTTTCTCAACTACTAGTACTAGGTTCTCCCCCTCTTGAACCTAAAGCCACAAAAGAACTTGCCCCTCTAACTGGAGTTTGTTTCTTTGGAGGATGAAATTATAATTGTCAACCTTGTTCTAAAATATACCAAAGCTTTGGGAAGTCCCTTTTATGTGTCCCGTATGTCCACAGTGATAGCATGTTTGAGTAGTGACTCCCTAACACTATCCAGAGTGTATTATACCATATTTTCCATACAAGGATGAATCTTGTCTATATGGAACTGTCATTGACATTGATGACATGAATACCTAGTTGGAGGTGTCCACCTATGGTGGAATGTTCCATCTACTAGAATTGGGCCTTCCTCTAGTTTGTGAAGAACTAGATCCTTCTCTTCCAAAATAACCAAGTCCTCATCCTATTTTGGAAAAGAAACCACCACCTCCTCTATACCCACCACTACTTTACCTCCTCTAATGGAGTCACTAGATCTTTTCTTGCTCTTAGACTTCTTACCAACATTAACTGGCTCTTCTACATGTCTTCCTTCTTACAAAAATTCTCCAAAAAATTATGTCTATTTGACTAATGCCTGATACGTTGTGTCTAATTTCTAATCTTAGTCATTGTTGAAATCTTATGCACTTTTCAACATCATCAGGAACAAGTTGTGGGAAGAAATTTTCCAAAATTGTAAAGTGTGCTCATACTCACCAATCATCATACTTCCTTGTCTAATATTCTCTAGTTGTTTGATATTATCATTTAGGAAGGAAGGAGGAAAACTCATCCACAAAGTCCCTCCATGTCATCACTATATTTCTCCTCTTATCTTCTACTCCACTCCACAACAAATCAACATATCTATTGAGTAGATAGACCACATGATTTATTTTCTTATCCTCTGATAACTTCATTAGGTGTAAGACCTATTCCAGTTGTCAATGACACACCTCCACCACAGTTGGATCTGCTGTTCCAGAGAATTCTATCCCACCATGCTTCTTCACCATCTCTTAGGCCATAATGGCTGTCATCTTGTTCCTCATCATGTTTGTGTCCTCTTTCTTTAATTTTCATATACATATATATTCACATATGTAAGAAATTGTATCCTAAAGAGGAAATCATCCTAATCCTATTGGTCTCTTATCACCCACATCCCAAAATTTGACGCAACCTACTGACCAAGGTTAGGGCCCACCAAGATGATTAGTCTATCCATCAGTTTCTAATCACTTAATGAAAATCAACCGATAATGTTATCTTTTTTTCGATATATAGTAACATCACTTACTAAACGATAACATATTATTCAAACATAACATTAAATATACAACAAAGTTTGACTATTACATAGAAGAAAGAGTTTCACACTTAATATACATAATGTACATTTTACTAAAAAATACTCTCTTTTCTAACTTTGTCATTCCTATGATCTAGAGGAACGATAAGAGATTGTCTATCTATTCTAATGACTTCTTCTTCAGGACCTCTATTTTACTCTTGATAAAAATTGGCAATAGTTTCCTCAGGAAGTGCTAGTCCTTTACTCGAATATTTGTTCAATAGGTTGATGAGATATTGGATTAGTGAGTATAAAATCAGCATGTAACCAATATATTTATAATATTTACATTTGATAGAGCTTAAATGCAAAAGTATGAAACCATTGATAATTTAAAACTATAGATGAATAATCACAGAAGTTTGTCTAATATCAAATATAGAAAAATGATAACCTAAATCCATTCACTTAATTTTTAATCAATTTATTTTGCCATTGGACCCATATGAGGTGTACCATAATATGTGAAAGCAACGTAGCAAGCTATGATTTCACTATAAGACTAAGAAGCATGCCTGAGATCTAAAGCATGTAGTCTTAAGACCAAGTCCGTAGCTAGCATCACCACATCTCTTGGAGGATAATGGGAGTGTAGATATCACATACTCCTCCTCTCAATCTCGATACTCAGGTGGGGAGTCAATGCCCTCTAGTTTGTTGTGTACCAGTGGACCTACTAAAGATGTCCACTAATCACCATAACACATAACTCAGGTACCACCAATATACATGATTGGTGTTGGATACCAATCATTAATGGAGTCCAACCAAACCAGCCTAGACCCCCAAACCCTACTGGTGCATTGCAACTTACCTCGACCTACGTGAGACCTCCGTTCAGGAAGCACATTTCCTCCTCACAGTGCATGCCTCCTGTGAGGATTCTATAGTGTCTAGGACATCTAACATCTATGTCTACTTAGTTCATTTAACAATATTAATCCTTATAACTAATGATTACCATATTTTCATCAATCAAGCATCTCATATTAAGTACATAAATCATCTAGAAACTTTCACAGTTCTCATAAGACACAATTTGACTCTTTAGTTCTGAATTAGGGCAACCCAACTTCCACAATGCCTCAATTTACATCAGTTCATCACCTATCATACACAAAAATTCGCATAGAAACTTTGGAAATGATGTTACATCACTAAAACATGATGACATAAACATTTCTACTACTGAAAATCATTACACAAATTTATCAAATTCATCACAATTATCATAGAATGGGATTTAAATACTATAAAGCAATTATTTGGATTTTAGTGGTGTAAATTATGGTTACAAGGTGATGTCCATGATTACTGGCCTTAGCCTCATCCCCAAGTAAGCTTTGATGTAAGCTCACACGAGTCTGAATTAAACTTCAAGCCTCAAGATTTCATTCTAAACTGATTGTCAACAAGAAAAATAGACCTAGAATGATCATCTCAAGTAGAATTGGCAATGGTTTGAGTTTTTGTGAACCTGGCCCAAACTGAATCTGAATAGTTTTAGCTAATACAAACCTGAAAAAAATATGAAAATATAATGACTTGAAAATGTCCACAAATACCGTATCTACGAAAAATATGATACAAAAATGTATACCCAAAAACCCAAAAATATACTATGCTACTTGCAAATAGACAACAGAAGTTGACCGCTTCTGTTCTACTAAAATCACTTTGTTCCAAAATCATTTCTTAATATCTGGAGTGGACTATGATTACAAGTGATTATGACTACAACCATATTCTTAAGTTGTATAAAGATCGACGCCAAAAAATAACTATCTACATGGAAATCATGCTTATTTTTTTCTCAGCGATTAAGAGCTTTTTTTCTCCTTAATCAATCATGATTCACAGTCCACTTGTCTTCTACTTGTATTCCCACATCAATTATAGTTTCTTAATCACACAATGTTCTCAATGACGTTGTCTTCCTCCTCCTCACCCCTTTCATCTTTCGACAATGTTGTGTCATTGAGCTATATCTCCTCCAGTACCTCGGGTATTGACCATGTCAGAGGTTTGTTCCTGTACATAGATGACCAAGCTCTGTTTCCATAAGTTCTCATACCAACCTTTCCCAATGGAGGAAGAAAATGCTCCACAAGAACTGTGATGTTGATGAGCAGGTACCCTTCGAAAACCCCACCCCAGCCAACACCACGACCAAATCCAACACAGATAGGTACATTAGCCACACCAACACCAATAAGTTGATGACCGGGCTGACTGAGTAGGGGATTGATCACTGTCTACATGAGAAGTAAGCACTGCTGAGTAGCATCAACCTCTATCTATATGGGCATTGGTTGCGTCCCTTGCCTGATGGCCTCTTACCTACCACCTTTGTCCTCATTGTCTTGTTTGTCCTCTAATACTAAGCAATAAGACTTTAGTGAATGGAGGAAAGAAGAAGTGGTAGATGACTGACGGATCAATTGTCATTATGGTGGAAGAAGGCATGGCTGATCACTAGACATGTCATCTATAGGTTGGCCATCAGTAGCGCCCACACCACCACTCTAGGGACTCGTTAGATATCATTTATCATGAAAACCTGATTGGAACCAACTGTGGTAGTAGATTTTAAGATGAGACCATGGAAACCATCCAAGACCCCACGTAGGTATCACTTATCAGCCTTGTTAGTGGGTATCTTTAGAGGGATGAGTTTGTGAGATGGTGAGACTGAGGTGATGGTGCCCGCATGTGTACTGTTTGCAATTTTCATGTCGGGTCGGGCAGGGTAGGGTTGGGTAGGGTAGGGTTGGGTAGGGTTTTTCTGCCATATCTAGTCTGGAGGTAGAAGACGAAGAAAGAAGGAGGAACATAAACTATAAATATTTGAATACAAGAACCTCGATGGTGCAAAGTAGAAAAGGAGAAGGTATCTATGATCTAGAACTACTTACCATGAAGGATCCATCTCTAGTTTGTTAATGTCCAACCATTATTCATGTTTTGTCCAAATATCATCTTCTAAATTTCCTTACAGGTCATCTTCTCATCATTTTGTCTGGTAGTGTATAGGTTAAAATTATGATTCAAGCACACTTTGTTCTGTTGAAAATGGATATGTAAAGAAAATTTTATGGTCATTTTATGATGTACTATCTTGGGCGACTAATCTCATCTGTAGATGGGCCTACTGGGACCTCTCGGTGGTTGCCAGGCATGTTGGGACCCGTTGGGTGGTCACAGCGCCCCTTGAGACATGCTTGACAGCCACTGGGACCAAGTTGGTGGTTGCTAAGTTTGTACACATGTTATTAATAAGGCCATATGTCTCTCATATTAACTCTAATATGGTTCATTCTTGCACACTGGATTCATAATTGAATTATCTAGAATTTATAGTAGTATTATTTTGATAAGATTCTCAAGTAATATTTTACCTTATTAATTATTTTCTCAAATAGCATTAAATCTCCTCCGACATACATGTATGGCTAATTCTATATCAACTAAAACTCAGATCTTGTGGTATGCTTAAGTCATGATTATGAGAAATCCAAACAAGTACTTGAGATAACCAAAGTTAAGATAAAGGACAAGGTAAATGTATTACTAATAAAAACACAAAAAGCATTAAGTTTATCTTAAATCCCTTGAATTACCACCAAAGCTACAAAAGGGTTGTAACATAGTAGACCCCAACCATGATTTTTAACCTATAATTTATTCCTTTAATCAACTGACACAAAATGTAGGAAATCCTCTAATGTCTTTTCTGGCTCGAGATAACCCTCCTTTTCTATCTCAAGGAGAACTATCAAATTGGAGTAGATATCAATCCACCTCTACGTCTTGGTCACAACCTTATTGCAAGAAGTAGCTCCAAATAGCTTTCCGACAACCTTCTCGCAAGAAATAGTTGGAAGCAATCTAGAGTAATAAATAAAATTAGAAAGGAAGAAGACATTACAACTATAACGCCCTCACTTTTCAACAACCCCAATTAAGGAAGGCCAAAAAGATGAGACAAGTTACCTAAAATTTTCCTAAGGATCTAGATTTTAATCAAACAGTAAATAATAGTAAATAATTTCATTAATTCACAAATATTGTTTACAAGAGGATTACATGAACATTCACCATGATAATTACAATATATGAGAAGAAGTATCTATTGAATCCTCCTCTGGAAAAACTTTAATACCTTCATGTATTTTCATCTTTATATTCATGTCCCTTATCGTGTATATCATCATATACCTAAAACAGTGTGAAACAAAAGCACATAACAATTTATTTTTATAATGTGTACATGGAATGTATGCAAAAGTCTGCAAGTACATAGCAACATATAATCAATCAAATACATACAAATAAGAACTGTCATCTTCTTCACATAATCTTCCTTTATGTGATACTCATAGTGGCCTTATAATTGAATAGAATGTAAATAAGCACTCAATAGTTTATTTAGTAAATCTTTGAGAAAACCTCAGCAAACACTGACAAACTATATTGTACTCATAACCATGTATCTTTTGTAGAACCATGTAGATTATGTACTTGATAAGAATATCATCCAATCAAGCAAGAAAATCAATTAATCAACTTTATTATGCGTGTATGTATGTCCCAAAGTGTGACCATCACATTAATCACATTAAACCCTACTCAATCTCATTATAGGGTATTAAGGTTTGGATGAGGAATAAGGCTATAAACCCTATTTCCATTGAATGTGAACCATTAGGTGAAACCCTAATCCAACATCTCCTTTCATTATGATCACTTAGGTTACATTAAGTTCCTTAACCCTAATTCCTCATATTCATGACAATTCACATTGGAAACCCTAATTTGACATAATTATGAGCATGGACATGTTATATCATCATTATGTTCCACAATATCATGTTACATCTTAATGAAGTGTATTTAACATGATCGATAACATATTTGTCAAAAGTTAGGGGTGTTATGCTTTCAACACCACTTTAAGATATATTATTGGTTATCCACTTTAGAAATCCTAATTTCAGCAAGAGGAACTTTTAACCCAAAATAGGTCCAAGATGCTCTTTTTATCGAAAAAGGTTAATCTTTATCCATTAATATCATTCAAACAAGTGAGGACCATTAAAATCATGAAACTATGGTTCTATCCATTTATTTCATTAAATATTGAATGCTGATCTACTTCTAGAAAAGGAAGAATTATCAAATCCCAATTATATTTTATTTGGATTTTATGTGTTCTCATGATAAATTTCCATATACAACATGTCTTCATTTCATCATCCTAGTGATTACTAGGATTTTTTCAAGAATAGCATCACTGGACCACTCAGGGGCAACCATATCAGAACAGTGAGTTTAACCTAATTTTCCATGTGGTCGGTCTGGCCAACGAGCCACAACCATCTCAGCACGCAGCACACTCAGGTTGTACACCAATACAAGGGACAATCATTTTCCTTGTGCCTTTGCGCTTGGGATCTCACGCCTCTGGGGATAGGAGGGTACTTTCCCCATTTGACCTTCTCCTTCCTCACTTCCTCAACTTGTGAACCATGCCCCATTTGGTCAGGTCCACTCCATGGTTGACTCCCAGCTTCTAGGCCTTCGAGGGCCTGGTGAAGGTGCCAACCTCATCTCCACCCTTCGTTGAACTCAACTGCAGCCATAGATTGCTTGGTGGCTGTAAGGGCGAGAGGAAATATGGGAAGATTTCCTCGAATATTTAGAAGAAGAAAAGAGAGGAGAATAAGAGAGCTTGGTATGAAATTGGTTTTGGAAGATCGACTCCCTAATTTTGCATGGTCTTGTGAGGAATATTGGTCTCGTAAATAGGAGACCCTACGCTATATAGACGTACTTCCCCAAGGAATCTGTCTCCCATGGAGTCTAGCTCCACACACTAATTAGGAAAAGTCCTTAATGAACACCCAACTGGGGCTTTCTGTGGATGGTTAGAACTGACAACCTCTTTTGAATGGGAGAGTTTGTAGCCATTCTCTTAGATGAGAGAGAGAATTGGAGAGAGAGCCGATTGCTTGTTGTAAACATTCCCTTTTTAGCATGATGAAGAAGACAATGCATCAACTCTTAAATCAAAAATTGAGGGATTCTTAGCCGCGTGACATTTACTAAAGGACACCTCCAATCGCTAACAAATTCCCATTATTTAAATCAATTTTCAAAGAGGAATTTAATTGCAAATAATACCACCTCTCTTCTCTAATTTTTCTAGCCTACTATGATTATCCTTTTTGCATGAAACTTGAAGGGAAACAAATTAACAACTTTCCCTACCTATATTTAATTTTTGGGATTAATTCAAATAAGTTTAATATTTGAAACTTGGTATTTTTGCAATTCCTGAAATTAATTACCCAAATCACATAGAAAGTCCATTTTATCTAAAATTATAGAATTCTCTTCTTTTTATTATTGTTTTCACATATATGAAAAGTCATGAAGAGATATTCTTGTTTGATTCCTTGAACATTGTGTTGCCAATAATGGCTAGATAATTACCTTTTTAATTATCTAAAACACCATGTATCATAGTTCCTTTTAAAAACTTGCATATTATCTTATATTTCAATTACATATCAAACCATAAAACCATTGGTATTTATTTATGCACAAAATCTCTTATTTCTTTATCTTGTGTCCAAGGACAAATTTGTAAAGAAACTGGTCTCATGGGCCTTAATTAGTCCATGGGTTTCACTCATGGTGAAAAGATGATTTTATTATATACTTGATAATAATTCATGAATGTGTTTACCAAACCAAGTCTATGTATTTCAAATTTCCCAAAATTTGTGGATATACATTCACCCCTCTTTAAAAGGAATTTTTCCCTATAAATTCAAACCGAGTAATATTAAGGTGAATGATAACTCAACTTAGTTTGGAATCTTAGGGTTAGAAACCCTAGTTAGATATCTTTAACATATTTTACTATTTTTCAAATTCCTCATGTTATTACTAAGATTCATACCTGAATCCAGTTCAAGGTATATCTACATTCTTAGTTTTTACATGAAATCATCCAATTGTGATTACATTTCCATTTTGTGATTTTAATTTCATTTGGTGACTACCTTTTCACCTAGGTTTCCAACCTATTCTTCATTATTTTCATATAAGGGTGAGGTAACACCTCAAACCATAGAACATGTCCTTAAGTTCACTTAAGGTATTCATTTTCATATTTCAATTTTAACCACAATATATGTGTAACCTTCTCTCTCACTCATAATGAGATGAAAAAATCATTTGACAACAACACAAAAACAAAGTTCATCCCATTCCAAGAACAGAGATAGTGTACACACATTATCCTAAAATTTCACCTTTTACGTTGAATTATTCTCAAAAAGATTCTAAACCGTACATACTTATTAATTCCACAAATATTATCTTATTTTATGAAGTCAAGTTATTTTCTCACTCTTAAATTTTTATACAACTCCTTTCATTATTGCATGACTTCTTGTATCTTTTATATTTATATCTCAAGTATTATGAGCCTTAGCCACTTCCTTGATATCTATAGGGGTATGTGTACTTTTGGAGTGATCTCATCCTTCTACATCTAGGTAGTGCCTCTCATATTCACCCATTGGGCCACATGAACATCATGAAGGTGGTCAATCCCCTGATAATTGGGTCTCGGGAAAACATAGATGTTACCTCCTGACCAAATGCTCTTGTGCATTTAGGGAACGATCAACCCTTCATCTCATCAATCCCATGCAACTTTAATACTCCCTACTTGACCTTAGGATTGACTTAGTATCCTACTCTTCTCAAGGGTTTATCGAGATCACATTATTTTCATATGTAATTCTTTAAATCGTATTTCCTCCACCTGTTATGATTCTCATTAGTCACGTTAGCTCCCCTCATTGGGATCATGGTGATTTTCTCTTTCAGGCTTGGTCTCATACTATTAGCTACTTCCATGGTGACGTTTCCCCATGTTCCTCAGAGATGCCATAGTTGGGTTCAAAGAATCATACACAATATATATGCTCTCATATTTTATATCCTTAATACTTTAGGTGACATTTAAGATTACATCAATCTTTAAATTGATTTATCATCACACCCTTCTAGGGAAGGTCCTAACCTATGGTTCCCTATTGGCTTGTTGGTGGAGGTTAGGCTCTCTAAACCACAACCTGGCCCCAAGGTTTAGGATTTTTCCTCCCCCATAGGTCCTTTTCCCACTCTTGGGTTGACCCACCCCAGATCATCAACCGTAAAAGTTTCATATTTTCAAACCCACCCCAGGTATGTGGGGGGGAAAAATGTTCGCATGTAGGTGTAATAATATAATCAACCATATCTACAATTATGATTACAAAATTGGATAAACATTTTCGTGTGTTAACCTCACCACCCTTATCCTCTTTTCTCAATGGTGTGCCATCTCTTTAGGGGAAGCTCTTTATGGAGAACCCTTTCTAAGGATTTTGGTCCTCCTTGTGTAAATATTTCATAGATAGGCCTTCCTTGGTAACTTGGATCATCAATCATCCCTATATGATGACTTTATTCACCCCATTCTCTTTAACTCACCAGAGATTGATACATGGTTTGAACATGTTATATCCATAAAATGAGTTGTACATAAGTTGCTTATATTTTTTAAAACTTTTCTCATTAATGCATTGTTCCACATGCAAATATTCATGGGAGACCAAGTCATCGAACCCATTTATATCTTTCTTATTCCTTTTTCACCATAATTAGGGTTCACATGAGGTAGGGTTACTCTATTACCCACACTACTTCCATTTCCTAGGATTTGGGTTTTAGGTTCAGGTTAGAGACTAGGCCCTTCCTCTTGGGGTTTCTATTTCCCTTGACCTACTAGGGTTTTCTACCAAACCAACCCTAGTCCCATCTAGGGTTTCACACACAAGGAAGAACATATATTTTTTTTTCTTTTATTTATCATGATTTCCACATTAGATGTATATTCTTATTACATGTGCATTAATTGTGGATGTTTCCTTAATCCTATTTCTTCTAAAAACCCTAACTTCATATGAGGAGGGAAGTTCCTTTTTAGGTTTTATTAAGAAAGGGGGTGATAAATGGATGAATCAAGATGACAAGAAACATATTGGTATTTTAGTTTAGGAAAAATCTTCTGATTTTGGCCAGGAAGGATGCACATGCTTATGAGTCCTTATAAGATGACTAGATGTGTAGAGGAAACTTCTACTAGCCCCCGGGTCTTCATAAGTTCTAGACACCATCGTATTTTAAAACAATGCCCTAATAATTCCCTCCTATTTCTATAGAGACTTAAAATTATAAACCATTAAATATTATTTGAAAAATGTGTGCCTTTGATACCAATTGTAATGACCTCACTTTTCAACAATTCCCAATTAAGGAAGGCCAAAAATATGAGAGTCATTACCTAAAATGTTCCCAAAGATCCATATTTTAATCAAATAATAGATAATAGCAAATAATGTCATTCATTCACAAATATTGTTTGCAAGAGGCTTACATGAACTTCTAGCATGATAATTACAATATATGAGAATAAGTATCTATGCAATTGTCCTTCAGATAACTTTAATGTTTTCATGTAGCTTCATATTTATCTTCATGTCACTTATTAGTTATATCATCATATACATAAAATGTCGTGAAACAAAAGCACAAATAAATATATTTCTATACTATGTACATGGGGTGCATGTAAAAGTGTGCAAGTACATAAAAACTGGCATCTTCTTCACATAATCTTCCTTTATGTGATACTCATAGTGGCATTATAATTGAACAAAATGTAAATGAACACTCAACAATTTATTTGGTCAATCTTTGAGAAAACCTCAAAAAACAATGGCAAACTATATTGCAGGTAGTCATAAGTGTAATCACATACCTTTTAGAAAACCATGCAGATATGCATTTGTTAAACATATCATCCAATCAAGAAAGAAAATAAAGTAATCAACTTTAATTAACATGAATGTCAATCCTAATGTGTAACCACCACATTACTCACATTAAACCCTACTCAATCCTATTCTAGGGTTTTAGGGCTTGGATGAGGAATAAGGGTACAAACCCTATTTCCATCGCATGTTAACCATTAGGTGAAACCCTGATACAACATATCCTTTATTTATGATCACTTAGGCTACATTAAGTTCCTTAAACCTAATTCTTCATATTCATTATGATTGACATTACAAACCCTAATTCTACATTATTATGATCATGGACTTGTTAAATCATCACTATGTTCCATACTATCATATTACATCTTAACTAAGTGTATTTAACATGATTAACAACCTATTCATCAAAAAGTAGGATTGTTATGCTTTAAACACCACTTTAACACATTACTGGTTATCCACTTTAGAAACACTAATTTTAGCAACATGAAATTTTAACCCAAAATAGATCAAGATTCTCTTTTTATATAAACAAGGTTTGGATTTATCCTCCAATATCATTTAAACAAGCGATGACCATTAAAATCATTAATCTAGGGTTTATATGCATTTATTACATTAAAGATTGCATATTATTGCACTTTTAGAAAAGGAAGAATTATCATGTCTCATAATATTTTATATGGGTTCTATGCAGTCTCCTGATAAAGTTTCATATGCAATATGTGTCTATTTGAACATCCTAGTAATTTCTATGATTTTTGCAAGATTAGCATCATTAAACCAACCACGGACAACCATATTAGCAATGTGAAATTTAACTTGATTTTCCACATGCTCAGGCTAGCCAATGAGCCGCATCCATATCAACAAATGACACACTCAAAAGCCAGGGGTGTAAGGACTCCTTTGCCCATGTGCCTTCTGGCTAGGGATTTTGTGCATATGGGGACAAGAGGGTACTTTCCCCCACTCGACCTTCTACTTCTTCACTTCCTCAACTTGTGGACTTGTCCACGTCTGGTCAGGTCAACTCTATGGTTGACTCCCAACTTCTAGGCCTTAGAGGGGATGGAGAAGGTGCCAACATGTTCTCCACCAATTGTCGATCTTTACTACAACCATTGACTGCCCCGTGGAGACGAGGGCGAGAGGAAATAGAGGAAGAATTACTCAGTGTTTCAAAAGAAGAAAAGAGAGGAGAACTAAAGAGCTTGATATGAAATTAGTTTCAAAAGACTGGCTCCGTAATTCCACATGGTCTTGTGAGGAATACTATTCTTGTGAAGAGGAGATGCTACACATTATATAGGTACTTACCCAAGGAATTGGTCGCCCATGGAGTCTGGCTCTAAGCACCGAATGGCAAAAGTTCTTAATGGAGTCCCAACTAGGGTTTTCCATGGATGGTTAGAACCAACACCCTCTCCCAAATGTAATGGAAGAGTTCTTAGAAATTCTCTTAGATGTGAGAGAGAGAGAGAGTTGGAGAGAGGGAGTTGGTTGCACTATTGTCGAAATTCCCCTTTTAGTAGGAGGAAGAAGATAGTGCACAAACTATTAGATCAGAATCTGAGGGCTATGTGGCACATGACATTTATTAAAGGGCACCTCCAATCTCTACTAAAGTTTGACTACTTAAATCAATTTCCAAATAGGAATATTGACCTCAATTGGAATTAATACCTCCCTCTATTTATAAATTTCTCTAGCCTACTAGAATTACCCTTTTCCATGAAACTTGAAGTGAAGCTCATTAACAACTTACCCTATATTCATGTTTGGGATGAATTAGAATAAATTAAATAGCTTAATCTTGCTCTTTGGCTAAATAATTTACCCAAACTAGAAAGAAAGTCCTTTTTCTCTCAAATTCTAGAATTCTCTTCTTTTCATTATTGTTTTCAAGTATACCAAAAGTCAGGACGAGATATCTTGTTTGATGCCTAAAATTTTTTGTCGCCAATAATTTCTATGTAATTACCTTTTTAATTATCTAAAACACATATCACATTTTCTTTTGAAAACATGCATATTATATCATATTGTAATTACATATAAAACCATTACTTTTTTTGGGCACAAAGTCTCTTATTTCTTTATCTTGTTCTTCAAGGACCTATTTGCAAAGCAACTAGTCTCAGGAGTGCAAAAAGATGGTTTTATTATTTACTTGATAATAATTTAGGAATTTGCTTATCAAAGAAAGTCTTATATATTTCAAACTTCCCAAAATCTGAGGATATAAAAACAACTCTCTGAAGATGTACACTCTGAATCTCTATATAACAAAGTGATAATAAACTCTCCACAAGGATCAAAAAGGCTGTTTTGGTGGAGTAGGACTTAGCTTTAGCTGAAGATAGAAATATGAAATTATATGCCTTGAAAAATATTACAAGTAATGGATATTTTCAACTATGTTTCTAAGTGCTCATAGGCACTCCTATATAGATGAAACACTTAATAATGGTCAATATAGCTGTTGGGAGTGTTTGGACCAATTCAAACTCAAAACTAGTCATTGGGAATCAAGAAATCAAGTTGCAACAGATAGAAAACAACTATTATAGGCTAATGCTTGGTCCAAAAAGATTTTTATAGAAATAATTTGGGTTCAAAAAGAGTTTCAATGAATGTTAGACTCTTCAAAAAGTTACAACGACTATTTTCTACAATGTCTTCTTTTCTACAATGCCTAATTCTTGATCCAATACGAGTTCGATCAAAATCTTTTTGGTCCAAGAAATTTTGACCAAAAAAGTGTTTGTAAAGTAATTTCTAAAAATTATAAAACATATAAAATGCTATTTCTAACGATACCTAACTATCCTAAAGACTAGATATATGTGTGGAAAAGGATTTATGATAGGATAGGGCTGATAATCACTTTTTTTTTGCGTCATTCCTAATAAATTGTACAATGTGCACATGTACATAACATATACATGTTACAACTTGACCTACAAGCATTCCAACACATATTTTATAACATTTACTTTGATTTTTGATTTTTTCTAAATTCCTTGATCACCTAGAAATACTAAATACACATTACTGACACCAATGGGAAATATTTGCATCATTGAATTTAGAGTGTGGCATACACAAAAAGCCAACAATAATGATTGTCATCCACATGCCTAGTCACATCTCTGAAATTATCTCTTGCATGTCATGTCATCCATGAACATGTCCTTCCCTCACCCATGTCTCATATACGAGCCATATTTCAAATCCACTACCTATGATACTTATTCATATAAACATTTCTACCTTGATTTTTACTAACCACCATCTGCTGCTCCCACTACATGTACCACTCCTTATGTTGGTTCCTCTCACCCCTCCTATCCTCATGTTTTTGCATCACACACAACTTCACACATGTCTTCACATGATATTCCTAAGTTATCCTTGGCCATGTTTTCATCTTCTATTCTACCTGGTGACTTGGATCATTATGAGTGGGGCATGAGACTCAATTCTATGCAATTTTGGGCTCTTATCCCCAATGGTTATAAGCACAATGATCGTATCCATGCACAAAGGACCAAATGTGAGACTCCATAATTTGAGGATTTTGACATGGATGTAGATGAGGATGTTGATGGTGTATGAGGAAGATGAGTAGTAATGAAGATGAGTATGATAAAGATGTTCTTGATAGTCTTTGTCATACTTTTTGTGCCACTAGATGAGAAGTCTTATGAGGAATATGATCCATCTCTAGATAACTAGGTCTTGGTCTAGAGTTTCTAGTTATGACATTATAATGTATTAGATATGAAAAATATCTATTAAGGCCAAGATTTGCTTCATCTTTGTTGTTTTTGTATTTTAACATTTGTAAATGTTATATCTTTGGACATTTCTGCGTGTACTCCTTCGCTACTATCTTTTATGTACTGAAACTTGTTTATCAGTGATAATATTTCTTGGTTTTGAGTCAATATTGAGCTAATATTGTGTGAATTTCGGAATTGCCCCTAGTCTGGAATATTTCATGCTTTTATTATTTTGACTTCTTGTTTTTTATGGATAAGACCTTCTCTATGATCTTCTAACCCGTCACCTTTGACTAGTAGATAATGTGTGTATTCATAAGTAACTAGTACCTTAATGTAGAACCATGAAATATACTTCATGTACTTTAAAAATGTATTCAAACATCAAGGAAATCACTATCATTAGTAGACATTATCCATAATTTTCACGGGGTCGGGTCTGACTGATAGGCCAAGGCCGTATTAGTTCTGCACTCCACGCGTGTTAGATCTTGTGCCAAGGGGAAAAAGGGAATCTTTTACCATGCTCATGTGGAATTGTGAGTCTTCACACACATGGTACAATTCTGAAAGGCTCTAATCCATCTTTGACATCGTGACCAGTCCTTATAACTCCTGAGTGAGTCTACGAGGATGTTGACATAATGTGCCTGGGCGTATGATAGTTTGGAGAAAGTGTAGGACCCTTTGTGAGGCCTTGCTGAAACCACTAATGGTCTTGGCTCCGTGGAAGAGGGAAAGAACATGGAGTAAGGAGGTCGGTTTGTCAGTGGCATACATGAGACCAAGGTGATACCTAAAGGGATTGTTGGGGTGGTCTCTCACACTCTGGAATTGTGGGAACTATTCTTCCTCTCTTGAGGGAAGTTCTTAAGCCTTTTATTACACTGGTGTAGGGAAATGGTAGTACCAACTTTCTGTGTAAGACTAGAGATTTGTGGACTTGGATATTCCTATTTATATTATGATCAAAGTGAAAACACTAGATAATTGGGTTCGTTTGGATCTTCCAAACACAATATAAATTGTACCATATGGATTGGTGGAGCAAAGAGTAAGAAATGGATTGAGGAGAGTTTTGGAACTATTAGTCTCTGGTCTAGGGGTAGAAGATAACCCCAATTTCTTTCAATCCTTATATTGCATCTGGATTAGAAGATACAACCCCGTGACATGCCCACTAGGTCTCAAATTATCTTTACCTTATTGTGACAATGCTCAGATAAATCAAATGAGCGGATAAACTACAAACTTTATATTATTTATCGAAAACTTCTAAAAATCCCATATGCCACTACGATTATCCACATAAACCATATTTTTAGATTATATTCCTATTAGGGTAACCTCATACTAGACCAATTTAGATATCACTTTACCAGACCTTAATACTTCTTTCCCACTATTTTATTATTTCATAATAAACCTACTTTGATCACATATAATATCATAATTATTTCAAAACTTAAATTTATCCTCTTTCAATCATTATCTCGTAGTTGTCCAAGTATTAGGACACATTATAATCATTACATTCCTGAATACTTGAAACCCAAGTAATTTATCCTTTAATTATCTAGGACATTAATCATGTTACAATGTTTTAGAAACTTGTTTATTATCTCATAATTAGTCTACCAATTAACTCACAATATTATTGAATTCATAATTATGCACAACATTCCAACTATACATCCTAGTGGACAAATCTATCACCCAAATAGTCCAATTAGAAATGAATTACATCCCAAGGCCTTTGATTCATACTTGGGCGTTCCAATGGGTCTACAAGCCTAATCATCGTTCTAACTACAAAATTGAGGCATTGCTTATCAGTTGAAGCCTCAAATATATTTTTCCAATGTTACATATATCATTCTAGTACAACTAAACATATATTGTTGATCTCATTATCAGAATACTACCCTAATTTCCTTGAATTATTGATAATAGAATCAAAAATTGCCAGAATATGAGGATCTCACATTCATCCCTCCTTGAGAAAAAATTTTGTCTTCAAAATTGATACATGATCAGATTACACTGAATGATAACTCATATCAGCCTTTAACATGTGGTCTAGAAAACATTTTTAATAATATTTGTCTAGGTTATCTTTGATTTTTTATTGGTACAAAAAATTATCATAATACTAAGATTTAAACCCTAATTCAATCCAAGTGTATTTTCACACCCTCATTCCTTGCATATTTTAGCACTTGGTGATTTCAATTTCACCTTTTTTACATTTTTACCTAGGTTTCCAAACTATTTTTCATCTATTTTTGTATAAGGGTGAGGTAACACCTCAAAACCCTATATTATGTCATTAAGCATTAACATAGAATATTCATCTTCACATGTTATTTTCATGTATCATATGTGTCTACCCAATCTCTACACTATAATTAGAAGAAAAAGGATTTGGTTGCAGTCCAAATAGAAAGTTAATCCTATTCCATGTGAAGAGATGGTGGTCCATACCTTATCTCATGATTTTAAAAAAATTCAATTGATTCATCCTTAATAGTGACACCAAACTAGGTATAAAACATAATGTCATGATTTTTTTCTCAAATTTCATGATCCAATGGGAAGTGATATTATCCAAACCTTGAATTTTATGTGCATCTCCCTTTAAGATTTTATTTCCACTATTATCACATTACTCTTGTCTTCTTTGTATCTTCACCTCTTGCATTATTGCCTTATTCATTCCCACTTGACCCTTGGACCTTAGAAACATAGGCAGTGGATTTTCATGACCTCTTCTTCGAATAAGGCTAACATATGGCCCAATTATTCCCTACATAGGGTTAACATGAGGCTCAACTCTTCCCTCCATAGGGATAATGTATGGCTCAACTCTTCCCTTCATAGGGCTAGCATAAAGCTCATCCCTATATATGGCTAATTTAAGCCTAGTTGGAGCTACTTCCCTACATAGGGATATTTAAGGCAAACATAAGTTTCTTCCCAAAATTAGGCTATTTGGTCCCTCGCTTGAGAATATTTTCTACATCGGGCTATTTTTCACCACTTCCATGTATAAGAATAACTGAGATCTTACAACTTTATACTATCGTTATTTGTATATTAGCATTGTTTTAGGGTAAAGGTTTCCAAATTGTCATCCTGGCCATAGGTCTCATGAATTATAGGCTAAACACTAAGGCTTCAATATACTCCCATGCCATACATTTTAGGGTATATTTTTAACATCATATTGGAATTTGGAATTTCTTCAATCAAGGTCTCACATCATATTATATTTTTGGAACATCACATATTATCCTTGTATTGATTATGCCTTAAAATATCATACAACTAGACGGTTAGGGTTATGTCCTTTGAGGATATCAAAGGTTTCCTTAATTCATAAAATGAGGTTCGATATCTCAACCTTCTAGGAAGCTCCTAAACTAAGGTTTCTTCTTGACTTTAAGGAGGATGTTAGGATTTCTAGCTACAACCTGATCCCTCGGGTTTACAATTGTGCCTCCCTCATAGGTCATGCTCAAAATCATGGGTTGACCCATCCTAGGCTGGGACACCACCCCTAAAAGATTAATTGAGGGTATTTTATACCGCCCTTGTGTAATCATTTATTTTAGTTGCTTCATTTTTATTTGAACCCTTTATATGTATCATGCATGCCTTACTCCATGTACGTACTTGTGTGTATGGGAAACTAGGGTATCTAGATTTTGGTACCCAGTCTAGTATTACCAACATATTTTGTTTCTCTTCCCTTTACCCGTACTTAGGGTTTTTTGGGTAGTATTATGGCTTTACATGTACTACTCTCACTACCCAGAATAAGGATTTAGGTTTAGGGATTACTGTGGGACATATGATGAAAAAGACGCTAGGAGAAGCAAAATATTTGTTACCATATTTCCCACAAACTAGTGCATTGTGTTAATAACTGTCAAAAGGAAAATTACAAGGCATATACCTGGTCCTGGAGCAACTCCAGTGACAATCCTTGCATCGATGTGCTTCTTTCTCAAGCAACACCCAGACTATTGTCGGTGGCGTCCTCCTAGTGTAGCACCATGGGAGGCAGTTGACGACGTCCTCCTGGTGTAATGGTAACAGCCTCCACACATCTAATAGTCTATATAGACCACTAGGAACTCATATCATTCTTCTAGAATTGGCGGGAAGGAGTTGCTCCTTCGTGTTGTCAACGTGCCAACGTCGACTTTTCTCCCATTTGTCTATCTCTCCCTTTTATGGGTAAGATGACACTAGATATCACGTTACCACAACATTGATATGAGGAGTATTTTCATACAAGTGTGTTGAGAGCCTTGGTCACCTACCGTTATATAGGAGTAGATGGGCTAGGGTTTCCACAAACCTGGGGACATGAGACAAATTTCATGAATTTTTGTCTATAGTGAGTGACCAATCTATAGACTAAGCTCACAATTAGTGGACAGGAACATCAAATCAGTCAGTTGGAATGTTTTACTATTCACAAAAATATTATGTTTCAATGTGACGAATATTGCCATGATGTTAGAACTGAACCCTTGATCCAGTCTCACTAATTGTCCAGTCTGTTGAATGGAGAATCGATTGACTTGCATTCCCAGTCGCTCGATTGGACATTCTAGTTAGCCAACTGTTAGTCAGTGTTGTTTAATTTGATTACTCAAACTCTCTAGTAAACATTTGAAACCTTATTAATGATTAAACTCCTATTTCATGTGCATTCTATGTGTATGAACCTATAGGTCCCAAATGACATTGGCAATGAATGTCCATAACTATATTTTGACATCACAAACTAATAGTTGTATCTAGAAACACAACATTGATACCTAAGTAATTGGAGAGTTGGAGAACAACTTCAACCTACATATGTGACTAGTGTTATCATGATTGTATAGTTACTTTTTCTATTATATCCATATTAAAATCAAGGCATGGAATCATCATCCTCTTAATATTCAATCCATGTTCCTTGAACTAAAGAAGACTGGATGAGATGCATGTGAGATCGCATATCACATATTGATAGACATGAGTCTGGCCAAATGTTTCTTTGTCTCGCTAATCAAGTGACTTGGATTTCAACTTCGATAGGAGGCATAAATGCCATATACATCACTCACTGTCAATCCCCATGTGTCACAATGTATCCAAGAACCACCTTTATGGTAACCCTTATTCAAGGTCATGTAGAATGGTGTTAAAGTACATTGAATGACATGTGATGAGTGTAGTGACTTCAAGTCTAAGAACCACAATCACCACTATCACAATGAGAAATAATTCTGACCACCATTCGATGGTTTCCATGTATCACTCTCATAATGGGTCTTTTCAATACACAATTATCTAACAAGTCCTATGTACTTGGCATGATATCATATATCATGAAAAATGAGGTTCTATCATCAATAAACACACATTATAGTCTTATGTATTATTATTGTCTATATTGTTTCCACAACAATATTCATCTAGGGACATAACAAGAGTGTATATACTCTTACCATGCATAAGATCTCGTTATTCAGATCCTCAACCTAAATACACATGTCATCATGTAATATCATTTTGTTAGACATCTATAATTATATATCATCATCTCACAATTGAACAAACATATATACAAAAATATCCTTTGTTGTCAATCAATCATTGTATTCTAGCTCTCTAGGCATACATACCAATAGACTCCCTCTTGCATCTAGAGCCAATCACCCATGAAGTTAATCATAGGTGACCAAACATGACCTTCATGCTTCTTCTATGAAATTTCTTTTATCAAGGGGTCACCAATTGTTACAACCCCAATTTTTGGGTTCAATTGGTGAGAAATGTAATTTCTCATATTAATGATAATTGAATAATAATGATATAATTTGTTTTGAATAAATGAATTTCTTTTACAATAGCCTTGATGGTTGTGTTGTGGGCTTTATTGGCTATTGGGCCCAATAACAAGGAAATAAAGAAAGGAAATTCAATTATTAAATTAGTAAATGAATAATTGAGTTTTTGAGAAAAGAATGATGTGGAAACCTCTAGAAGGAAAATTCAAAGAGGGATTTCATGCCTCTTGGGTTCCTTGGGTTCCAAGGAGTCCAAAGTTGCAAAAAGAAAGCAATAAGAAAAGAAAAGATTAATTAAGTATTTCTTTATTAAGAAAGAAATTGAAAACAATGGTAAAATGTGGAAAACAAGTGAAAAGAAGTGTAATGGAGTTATCCCAAGGATTCTTAATGTAAAAAGGAATACCAATGAGGAAAATTAAAGAGAAATAAAGAGAAATCCTCAAAAAAGATATTTTAATAAGAAATAAACAAGATAATGAGGAATAATGCATTTAGAGGAATCTAGAAGGATAATGAGTATCTAATAAAAAGGATTTATAAATAATAGTTTCTTGGGATCTAAGGAGTCCCAATAAAGAGGAAAGATAGAGAAAATACTAAAATTGCAAAATAAGAGGATAATGTGATACATTATTAATGAATTTTGTGATTTTGATAAAAAGAAAGTATTTGTTAATAAAGTAAAATAGGATTTCGAGGCCAATGAACTAAAAAGCAAACATAAAAAGAATAAGAGGAAAGAATTTCAAATTCTTAATAACGAAGGATCAAGGGGAAACAAAGAATTAATATAAGAGAGAGAATTTATTCTCAACTATGGAGAGATGGTTTCCTAATGAGGAGAAGCCTTGCTTTTCTCATGGGCAAGTACGTTAGGGCATGGATGTCATCCCTATATAAAGTGTTGAACCCATTGGCCAAGACCAGAGAGTTACCACACGGATATCTCTCTCTCTCTTCTTCACCTTCTTCATCGTTCCCATCCACAAACCCTAACATAAGGTATAGATCCATCACAGGAGCAAACGAGAGGCTGCAAAAATCATCATGATGAAGGCTCGAAGGTTGCACGTCAATCCGAGGGAGGTTGGCCATCGTTCTCTAAGTTCTCGACCTACTGGGACCACCAGCAGCCGCCTGCAGGACTAGCTAGCTTCCGGGGTTGGTGTGCTCGAACCAGCCATTGGGGCTGTAGGCTGGGCGGTGCCCCAGGCACGTCGGTGGTGGCGGAGGTAGGGCACCGATCGGTAGTGCCCTCAGACCTTGGAAGGTGAGAAGAAACCCTCTCACAGGTCGACCTGGTCGGCGGGCAGTGCAGGGTTCGGAGGTTGAAGGAGAACGGTGGCGTTGGACGCTTATGTCCCTCATGGGTGTGAAGAAGCAAACCATAGACCAGGGGTATAAGAGAGTTTTCGTCATATTTCCAAATAAGTCAAGCGGGCCGCTTTGCATGCAAGGAGCGACGTGGCGCTCTCCGATTGGCCAAAGGTATTCGTTTTTGCAAAAATCATATCTAATGATTGGTAACTCCGATTAGGACAAGTAATATATGAATTTTTATCGTGAGAACGAGAGGAATCCAATAAAAATGATAATAAAGACTGATTCCGTTCCTAATTGCAAAAGTACAATAAGTTGATGAAAAGTGCATTAAAGTTAGTTTAAAAACCCTAATTGTGATTAAAGGTCGAATCTAGTATGCTTAATGGGTTAATTTAAGTAGTAATAACGTTTTGAATGATAATGTTAGATTCAAACCTGATCTAAATGTAAAATTGCATGATTTAGGGTTTTTACCTCATATGAGAATGATTAAGTAGTTAGAAACCCTAATTTAGGGTAAAACAGGATAATATCATATATGATTTGAAAAAGGTGAAAATACATTGTTAAATGATGGTTCTAAATTATTTTGAGTACAAAAGTCCTTAATTCAAGATAAATACCCTATATGTAGTATTTAGGGTTTTCTCATGAATAAAAGGTGGAAATGATGGTAAAATGAGTTCATATGTTAATTAGACCCTAATGAACTTTGAATTGATGATAGGTGCATATAATGATCTTGTCATGGATAAAATGGATAAAAGTAATAACTTTAATGTAAAATAAGCTTAATGAAATTATTTGATGATGAATGTGCCTTTAATATGGAAATAGGGTTATATGTTGTTAAGATAACCTTAATATTGAAGAATAGATGAGATAATTAGGGTTTATGAGTAATGTCATAAAATTAGGGTTTAATATGGTAAAAGATGAAGGGAACCCCTAAATGCAAAATGAAACCCTAAAATGGATATAGAAACCCTAGAAAGTGAATCCAAGTCAATTCTTGATAAAGTGTGTAATAAATAGAGTACATATTCTTTTTAGGAATTATGTGATTATTGAATTTCTTGCTTAGATTGCATTCTTTGTTGGATTTGCTTAATTCTTGTGAAATCATCAAATCAGGTATGTGGTTACGCTTATGAATATCTCGAATTAGTTTTTTGAGGTTTACCAAAGTTTTCATCGATGTCATAAATTAATTTTTGGATGATTTTAATTCATTGCAAACTATAATGTGGATATGACTATCACATAAGATATGTGCCTACTAGCTCAGATCATGGTCCCCTTTGTGGCTTAATAGTTCACCTAGTACATGGCTACCTATGGGGTAGGTCCATCAGGTCATTGGATGACTTAGTACATGGCTACCAATGGGGTAGGTCCATCAAGTCACATTGAGTCAGATATTAGGCTACCTTCAGGTAGTGCCATGCGACTCTATTACCCTATGTATTAGCTACCTGTAAGGTAGGACCATGGGGGTAAGAATCTACCTAAAGAGAGGTAGTATGCATGTCCACTATAGGGACAACACAGAGCTGGGGGATAGGTAAGGATTGAGTGGTATGGCTTAAAACGTAATCTTGGTTGCTAAATGATTAACTGTATGATTACATTGTTAACATATTTTCATGATTATTGTTTCCTCCACATACTAGCTTCGGCTGACCGATGTTTTGTTTGTCGGTGTTTTAGGTACAAGCCAAAAGGACAAATAGTAAATCGTCATATTGTGAAATACATGAAGTAAAGTACAAGGAGGATTAGTTAGAATAGAATCAATGAGTGGATAGAAGTTTAGAGATCCAAGTTTTCAAAAAGGTATGTAAAAGTTTTTATTTTTCTCCATATTTCAGTATAGTTGGTAGAATTTAATAATTGTTAATGATTATTTGTCAAACCTTTGATCTGGGTTATTGGTTAATGGCTCTGACCTTTCGGTCTCCCTTAATTGGGGGTTACCGGGAGGCAGGGTCATAACACCAATAATGTTTTCAGTTGATACTCTAAATCTTCACATCTCCTCAATGTATGATCTCTCATATAAGATGGAACCCTCATTATATGTTCTTGAAACATTGATGTGACCTAGGTTCCTTATCTTGTGAAATAGGTATTTTGTTGTCATAATAACATTCTACCACATCGCAGATGCTTGGAACCACCCCAATCTTAATGAAAAAATTCTTGATCCAAACAACTGACTCTACTACATTGTAGGCAGAAATATACTCAATCAATGTTCTAAAATTAGCATATTTCATGTTTGGAACTCTTATAGCTTATAACTCTATTGTTGTGGTAAAACACAAATCCATATTGTGATTTAAAGGAATCTTTGTCAGTTTGGAAGGATGCCTCTATGTAAACCTTTACCATCAACTCTTCCTCACCACCATAGACAAGAAATTGATCCTTAGTTCTTCTCGGGTACATATGGATGTTGTTCATGGAAGTCTAGTGACCTTCACCATGATTTGACTTATATCTACTCATCATGCTCAAAGCATATGAGACATCAGGATGAGTACATAACATTGCATACATGATATTCAAGTGCAGACACATAGTGAATCATGCTCATTCATTCCTGCTCTTCATAAGAACTGGGACATTAAGTGTTATAGATGCTAACAACATTAGACATGGGTAAGTTTCCTCTCTTCATGTATGGAACCTTTTTAGCACTTTGTCAATGTATGTTCATTGGATTAGACCAAGAAGCCTTCTAGATCTATCTCTATAGATCTTGATGTCTCAGAAATAGGATTCTATGCCTAAGTCTTTTATAGAGAATGCATTTCCCAACTATGGTTTTACCATTTGTACGGTAGAGATTCCATTCCACATCAAAAGTATGTCATCTACATACAATATGAGGAATACAATCATGCTCCCACTAACCTTCTTATAAACACATGGTTCAATTTCATTTTGACTAAAGTCAAACTCTTTGACTATTTCTTCAAATCAAACATTTTATCTACAAGATGCTTGCTTCAATCCATACATTGACATTTGTAGCTTACAAACTTTATTTACTTCTTTTGGATTTATGAAACAATCAGGTTGTGTCATGTACACATTATCTAGAAGATTTCTATAAAGGAATGTAGATTTAAAATCCATCTACCTAATCTCATAGTTATGATAAGCTACAATTGCTAGGATGATCCTGATGGATTTAATCATGGAAATTGGAGAAAAGGTTTCACCACATTCAACGCCTTGAACTTGTTTGAATCCCTTTGCAATCAATCGACCTTTATAGGTTTATATATTACCATCCATGTCAGTCTTCTTCTTGAAAATACACTTGCACCCTATGGGTTTTACCCCTTTATGTGCATCCACCAAGGTCCATACCATATTGGTGTACATGCATTCCTACTCAAATCTCATGACCTTAAGTCACTTCTTAGACTCTAGTCCCTTATATTCTTTTAGGTAGGTTGTTGTCTCATCATCTGCGACTAACTCACTACCTTCATGAGTCCCAAGATAACCAAATCTTTCAAGGTCAAGGTGTGTCCTACTAGATCTGTGAGGTTTTTGTGTTACATTAGGAACTTGATATTCCACAATAGTTTATAACTGTCCATGTCCCTCTTTTTCCTCTATAGGTTAAATGTTTTCTTTTTGGTCTCAACCCTCTTTGAATTCTACTTTCCTCCCATTGATTCCTTTGCAAATAAATCCCCTTTCATGGAATACATGATCCTTGGAAACAAACACTTCACTGTCAGTTGGAGTATAGAAGTAGTATATCTTGATTTCCTTTGGATATCCAATAGTATACCATTTATTAGATTTGGGTCCAAGATTTCTAGGAAACTATTTTCTCATGTAAGCTTCACATACCAAAATCTTTTTAAAAGACACACTAAGAAGCTTCCAATATCGTATCTCATATAGAGTCTTTTGATCCGATTTAGATGGCATGAAGTTAAGTGTAAATTTTGAAGTTTCTAAAACATATCCCCATAAGGAAGTCAAAAAATAGCAATACTCATCATTGACTTCACCATATCTAGTGATGTGTGGATCCTTCTTTTTGATACACAATTATGCCATGGTGTACCAGATGGAGTCCATTGTGATACGATATTACAATCTCACAGATGGTCCTCAAATCTCAACTTAAATATTTACCAGTAGGATTAGAACAAAGTGATTTAATATTTTTACTATTTTAGTTTTGTACTTCATTCATGAAATCCTTGAACTTTTCAATGGTTTCTAACATGTGCTTCATTAAGTACACATATCTATACCTATTGTTATCATCAATAAAGGTAATGAAGTATTGGTAACCACCTCAAGCATTTATGCTAAATGGTTCACATAGATCAGTATGTATGAGTCCCAATAGCTCACTCCCTCTCCCATCGTGTTTTGGGAAAGGAATGTTTGTCATCTTGCCCAATAAACAAGGTTCATGTCTAAATATTTGAAGTTAAAAGAGTCTAGATAACCATCTTAATGGAGTCTAGAAATGCATTTCTCATTAGTGCACCCTAGATGAAAATGCCAAATGTATGTTTTGTTTGAGTTATAGAGTTTAAGACTATTTGTTTATGTTATTAACATTTGTCTTAGAATCCAATAAGTAAAGACCATAGGACATAGGGGCACTGCCATAAAGATCTCATCTTTAGAAATAAAACATCAACCATTCGTAATATGAAATTTGAATCCATTCTTGTGCATACAAGATAAATAATTGAAGTTTCTACTAATGGAAGGTACACAATATCAATTCTCTAACTCTGTAAAAATCCAATTAGGTAGAGATAAATGATAAGTTCCAACTATAGTGGAAGAAACTCATGATCCATTTGCAACATCCAGTTAAAACTCTCCATTTCATAATCTTTACTTCTTTTCAAATCTTGCATATTTCAACATATGTGAGATCCACATTTGATATTCAATAACCAAGATGAAGAAGTGGACATATTTATCACAATAACATATAAACATGAAGTGGAGATCTCTATCCCCTATTTCTTCTTCCTGAGTTCCTTTAAATGAAAAGGGCAAATTCCTTTTACTCTTGTCCTTCTCCTCATCTTGAGTGTAGAAGACTTGCATTTCTGGTCAGCTCTAGAACTCATTTAGCCTCGCCTTTACCCTTGGACTTTCATTTTCCTCTATTGATCATCATCTCAAATTGAGGTTTTTCCTTCTTCATTTGTGCTTCAAAAGTTTTCAACATTCCAAGGGAATCAGACAACGAATAATCAAATTGTTTATATTGTAGTTCATGAGAAAGTGGCTATATGATTCTGGTAGTGATTTTGAATCATATATGTGGTTGAGTCTTGGCCCATGGGAAATCCTAGTCTCATCGGGTTCTCCAAATACGCAATCAACTTGAGCACATGGGGCCCCACTGGATCTCCTTCTATCATATTGCACTTGAACAATGCCTTTGAGACATCATATCTCTCTTGTCTTGCCTGATCTTGGTACATATTCTTAATATGTACAATAATATCAAGAAAATCTAGATTCTCTTGTAGTCTCTATAACTCATAGTGCATTGAGAATAGTCATAGGAACTTGACCATGTCAGCCATAGGCACGGTGGGAGTAGGTTTGGGATGACCCCAATTTCTATATACTTTCCTTAGTGACATTCCCAGATATGCGTGCACTCATATCTAAAGATGTCAAAAGGGAAAATATAAGAGATTGTGGTAGTAAACTAAATTATAAAAAGGAGCCAGATCATTGTTCACAAACATCATTATATAGCCACACAAAACAACATCCATTGATAATAAAAGTCATACATATTATTCAACAAAAAGAAGTAATAGTTCTAATCGAATGAAAATGCATAGGATATGGAGAATCATATACAACATCTAGTAGAATAAGAAACTATTTAACTGAAAAAGCGATAAGAGAAGAAATCTAGCTAGCTATCCTCCATGAACAATTACTTAGTAGCTTTCGGTACTTTGAGATGCATTATTTGTTACATGCACCTAGAAAATATGAGAAACAAAAATCATCAACACAAGGTTGGAATGTGGTTAAAAGTACAATAGTATAATTGCATATTTGGAAATACTTGAAGAATGAAGAAAGAAAAAGAAAACCATTTCTTAAGGAATAAAATCATGTAAGCACATCTTTTAGACATATCATTAGATGCAGTTGTACTACAATTTCTATCAACACTTATCATACATACATTATGGGAAAATTATTTTATCATACATCTAGCATGGGCAATTCATCATACATCCATACTAGGCAATATATCATACATCCATACGAGGCCATTAGTGCTCGAGTAGCTACAACTCATCAAAATGTTCTTTTATGTTCCATTAAGTTTTGGCGAAGTGAATAGTACTAATAATCATGCAACAAGGTACAAGAAAATAAATTCACTAAGGTACATCATATCTTATGCTACCATGGAAACTAGTCTTATACTTAATAAAGACCACGCACCTCATTTTATTAGATCTGAAATCGAAGAGTCTACAGCAATAGTAAATAGTTTACCCTGAAAGGAAATTAAGGGTATAATGTTACTATTGATCCATATGACCCATGACTATAGTTGTTCTTTAAATATGATTACTTCCATCTTCTCATGATTAGATTAGGGATTATTCATGACTTTTATCTTGTGTTTGGAGTCACAAGATCAGATCTCAAATTTAAGGTCTCATCCATTTTAATGGTACATCCACAACTAGGGTTCCTATTATGGTTTAGATCATTAAGGGTTTCCTTTTAGAATTCACATGATCCAAGGGAACAAAGTTGGATCTAGGGTTTCAAGGTCGTTCATGATCATAAGGGTCATTAAATATTTAGGTCTTGACATTTAATTGAATGAAGTATACATAAGTATGATCCTTAAGACTCAAAGCTTGTATTTTTGGAAAATAAGTCAAATCTAGGTTTAGAAGATATTTTATTTGAAAATCTTGCATTTTTTTGATGAAAATGGTATATAAGTTCATTACCATCCGATCATCCTACCATTTTCTAAGATTTTTCTAAGGTAATCCATTTTCTTGGATGATAAAAATAAAATAAAAAGATATTACCTTGATCAACGGTTGGATCCAATGGATCTACAGCTCAGGTTGATCCAAGATCTCACGGGCTCGACCCGACTTGTTGAGATGGCGCTCCCTGACTGGTCTAAATGTGTGAGTGGCCCCTCTTCGGCTTGCGTTGACCCATGACTCCTTGGTTGATGTTGTGACATGCAAGTGGACCTCCTAGGTCCACGCTGGCACCACATGGGCCTCTCCTCTTCTACTCCTTCTCCTTCTTTGCTGCTAGTTTGAGCAGCTTGGTCAATCTCCGACAAGGGCCTATCTTGTGAAGAATGGGGTTCGTGATGTTGTGATGTTGCAGTTGACTTTGATGGACCACGTCGTGCCTAGGCATCTCGATCCCACCCCAAGGCTCCCTCTGGAATTCCCTTCCTCCGCGAGAGTGGTGAAGGTCACCGATGTACAGGGGTTTTAGGAGTGTAGGTTGTTTAGGATTATAGGAGTTAACTATGGAGAACCCATGGGTTGAGGTATTATTGGAAATAACAAAATTACAAGAGAGAGGAAAAATGTAAAAACTCACTTTATCACATTCTCTCCTCTATTTTAAGAATTTTGTCCCCAAAATTCAAGAAGTGTGAAAGAGATGTGGATATTTCTACTCGACCTCAGACTTGAGCTCCCAAGTGGCATCAATCTAGTCATGGTTGCTCCAGAGAACTTTCACCATATCTATATGTTGATTATTGTGAAGCTCCTTTGTCTTGAAATCAAGAATTTTGACTGGGGACTGATCAAAACACAAATCATCTTTCAGCTTGAGTAGCTCATGATTCAGGATGTGACTAGGGTCTTTAGCATAAGGCTTTAGATTTGATGCATGAAATACATTATGCATGGCACTATATTGAAGTGGCAAGGTGAGACGATAGGCACATTCACCAACTCTATCCAGGGTCTCAAAGAGTCCCACATAACGAGGACTAAGTTTTCCCTTATTCTTGGCCAAGGCTCAAATAGACCGGATCTTCAGAAAGACATGATCACCTTCTTTGAACTAACGTTCCTGACAATGAGCATATGTATAAGATTTCTACCTATCCCCTGCCTACTTTATCCTCTGCCTGATCAGTGCAACTTTGTCTTTATACAACTACATCTCCTCATATTTCATCAAGGTATGTTCCCTGATGTCATCCCAGTGTAGTGGAGATCTATAAGGTAGGCCATAGAGAGCTTCATAGGGACGCATCCCAATACTCACCTAATAGCTATTATTATATGCAAACTCAGCTAAAGGCAAATAGTGGTCCCACAAGCCTTCACAATCAAGAACACAAGCTCGCAGAAGATCCTCTAGAATCTATAGTTGTGCATTCTGACTACCCATCTATCTGCGGATGGTAAGCTATACTGAAGTTTAGTTTGGTGACCAATTCTTCTTGAACCTATTTCCACATCTTTGAGGTGAATTTCAGGTCCCTATTTGAGACAATGGACACTGTAACTCCATGCAGACATACTATCACCCATATATAGAGGTCGACCAGCTCAGAAACTTTTGCAATAGTCTTTACAGGAAGAAAGTAGGCTGACTTTGTGAGACTCCTCACTATAACCCATGCAACATCTTATCCCTTCCTGGTACTGGGTAGTCCCACCAAGAAATCCATGGTGATGTGTTCCAATTTCCATACTAGGATTTCCAAAGGTTGTAGTAAACCACATTGCCTCCGGTGTTCTTCCTTAATTCTCTGGCATGTTAGACAACTGGACACGAATTCAGCAATATCATGCTTCATTACCCTCCACCAGAACTGGCATTATAGGTCTTTGTACATCTTGGTCGTGCTGGGATGACCTATGTACTTTGACCCATGTGCCTCACTAAGAATATTTGTGTTCACAACTGACTGCTCAGGCATCTACATATAGTTCTTGTGTCGAAGACCACCATCGCGACCCATAGACATATGTGTTTGAGGCTTGGATAGGAGGGAGGATAGCTCTACAAGATCAGGACTAACTTTATGTGCCTCAAGAAGTTCAGAATGAAGACCACACATAATAGATATATTGTTGATCTAAAGATGATCATATAAAAACTGTGGCTTCCAACCCACTAGATCCTCCATATTCCTCCAGTCAGGGACAAACAAGGATGCACACACTGCCATTTTTCTGCTAAGTGCATAAGCGACTACATTATCTTTGCTTGGATGGTAGTCGATAGTAAAATTGTAGTGCTTTAGGTACTCGATCCATCAATATTGATGCAGGTTTAGATCCTTCTGAGTCGGGATGTACTTCAGGCTTTTGTGGTCAATGAAGATATCAAACTCGGCCCCGTACAGGTAGTGCCTCCAGATTTTTAGAGCATGAATGATTGCATCTAGTTCCAAATCATGTGTGGGATAATCAATCTCATTGGGTTTAGCTGTCTGGATGCAAAGGCCACCACCTTTCCATGCTATTGTATGACACATCCTAACCCATTTCTTGAAGCATTAGTGAAGATTACAAACCCTTCATTTCCAGATGGTAGGATAAGAATAGGAGTCGATGTCAAATTCTACTTTAATTCTAAGAAATTGGACTCACAAGCAACTGGCCAGATGAAGTGCTAATCCTTTCGAGTTAGCTTAGTAAGAGGAAGTGCCACTTTGGAGAAGTTCGGAATAAAGCAATGATAATATCCGACTAAACCCAAGAAAATCCGAATTTTAGAAGGGTTTTGAGGAGGTTTCCATTAAGTACAACAAATACTTTGGCGAGATCAACAAATATGTTACCCCCAAAAATGACATGCCTGAGCAACATGACTTTATCAATCCAAAATTCACATTTAGAAAGTTTGCCATAGAATTGTTGGGCTCGAGGGATTTAAAGAACGGCCTTAAAGTGCTCACAATGTTTTTCCATAGAGTGAGAATAAAACAAGATGTCATAGATGAAGATGACTACAAACTCAACAAGATAAGGTTGGAAGACTTTGTTCATCAGATTCTTGAATACACCAGGTGTGTTGGTCAACCCAAAAGGCATCACTAGAAATTTGTAATGCCTATAATGAGTTTGAAAAGTAGTTTTAGAAATATCAGAATCTTTGACTTTAAGTTGATGGTAGCCAGAGTGAAGATCAATTTTTGAGAAAAATTTGGCAGTGTGAAGCTGATCAAAGAGGTCATCACAGCAAGGGAGAGGATACTTATTTTTAATAGTGTCTTGGTTCAACATGTGGTAGTCAATACACATTCCCATAGAACTGTCTTTCTTTTAGACAAAGAGAATGGGCGTACCACAAGGGGAAACAATAGGACGTATGAAATCTTTGTTGAGAAGCTCTTGCTAGGATGTATGAAATCTTTGTTGAGAAGCTCTTACAACTGTTTCTTTAACTTTTGAAGCTCAGCAGGATCCATCCTATATGGTTCCCTAGAAATCAGATTGGTTACAAGAAGAAGATCTATGGAGAACTCAATGTCTCTATTTGGATGCAGCCCAGGAAGCTCCTCCAGAAATACATCGTGGAAATCACGTACCACCTTGAGACTTTCTACATGCCCTTTGTTAGGATTGGTCTCTGAGACTAATGCAAGGAAGACTTTACATCCTTTAGAAATGAGTTTTTTTATCTTTAAGAGAAGAAATTATAATGTTATTACAGAATTTGCTTCCCCTAGGAATCACCACGGGACAAGAATGATGCTGAGAGAGAACTACCATCTTGTTTCTACAATCTATTTGAGCATGATACTTGTATAGCCAATCCATACCAAGTATAATATCAAAGCATTCCATGGTTAAGAGGATGAATTTGAAGGGTGTGTCATGATTTTTGAATTTTAAAGGTAGAACATCATTTTTCTATAAGGTAGGGAGTATTTTGCCACTAGGAGTAGACACATCCATGATATATACGACGTCCCTTATATGTAGGTGTAACGTAGATGCCAGATTTTGAGAAAAAAATGTATTTGTGGATCCAGAATCAAATAAATACTTAACAGGATGATCATTTAACAATATGGTGTCTACACAGGATAATTGAGTTATGAATAATTTGAAGACTTGAACAAGATGTTAGATTACAAAAAGAATTTAGGTTACCTTCAACAAGCTGGTTGGGATTTGCCTTGGCTTATTCTATAGTCACTGCAAAAACTCTACTGTTGTGGTGTCCGTGAGGAGGTGGAGCACCTACTGGAGGTTTGCTAAGGATAGAGGAAGTAGGGCACTTGGTGAGGAAATGACCCTCCTTTTTGCATTTGTAGCAGACCGGCTTGGTATAGCAACAAGGTCCATCATGGCCTCATCCACAGGTTTTACATTTGTTACGGTAGTCCCTCAACTAGTTATAGTTGTTGTTCTGTCCTCTTTTTCATAAACCTCCTCCTTTTCCTAATCCCTTATTGTTATGGCCAGAGTGGAACTTCCTAGACTTATCCTCTTTGGTGGTGATTAACCCTAAGTATCCCATGTTGGAAGGCTTCTGCAAACCCTATTTTCTTTCCTACTTGAGGGTCATGTCTAGGACTTCATCTATGCTTCTGGAATGTGAGGCTATAACTAGGGTTTTTATATGGGAGGCAAGGTAGTTGGCATAATGCTCCACTAGGCGATCTTCAGTCTTAATAGGGGCACAACGTTCCAGAAGCCTAAACTTCCGAGTGTGATAAAAAAAAAGAGACTACCCTACTTATGTTTGATATACATCTTCTCCTTCATTTCACCCTCAGCTATAGACATAAAATGCTCGGTGAAGAGGGTTTTGAAGGCTTCCCACCCAATTTTATCTACTTCTTCTCCCCTATTCCCACCATAGTTTTCCCTCCATATTTTTTCCCCTCCCTTAAGCAAATGGGTGGCAATTTTGACTTTCTTCTCATTGGGTACTTCTAGGGTACGAAAGGCATTATCCATAGACAAGATCCATGATTCAACCTTATCCATGACCTCAGGCTGGTCCTCCCCCCAAAAGGTATCAGGATTTAATATAATGTAATATAGCACAATCACCTCCTTCTTCCTAGATGAGCTGGGTTCAGGGGTTCCTTTTAGGGAAAGGGTCTCCATGAAGTCTATAAGGATTTTCTTTTCTTCTTCCCACCTTTCTCTGGCCGCACTATCGGGATGAAGTACCTCAGAGGTTTTAGGTTCCTTCCTTTTCTTAGAGGATGACTCTTCGGAGGCCTTGGAGTTAGGGGTCTTCGGAGGCATCCTAAAATTAGGTGGAATATATTAGAATTATCGTCATCGTTTTTTTTACTCATATTATATTTCATTATTCTTCTTTATTAGTTATTAATTATCTTAATTTTATGATTTTTGGAGGATACCCTAAAATCCTTATTAGTCGGTCCTTAGGAGTTTTTTAAATAGAGTGACTCTTTTCCTAACGTTACGTCATAAGGAATTTTTAAATAGAGTGACTCTTTTCCTAATGTTACGTCATAAAGGTGAGAGGGAATATTCATAAATGAAGATGAGGGGGAAAGTTTTCCTATAGAATAGATGAGGGGGAATATCTATAGACGAGAAGGGTCCTAATTAAGTTATGCCAAAGAAGTAGGGGACATTTAGGGTATTGTCTAGGTAGACTTATATTGCCATATAGGTAGCCTTGTGATTGCCAAGCTAGGTGGCTCAGAGACTTTAGCCAGACCCATGGCAGATGCTATCCTAGACACCTCCACCCTTCACATCCCTAACTCAAGGACGACCCTAGACTCACAATAGGGTGAATGAAGTTCATGTGACTAGGATGTGTGAACATTGGCTCTGATACCAACTTTGACGACCCCAATTTCTATATACTTTCCTTAGTGACATTCCCAGGTATGCATGCACTCATATGTAAAGATGTCAAAAGGGAAAAAATAAGAGATTGTGGCAGTCAACTAAATTATGAAAAGGAGTCAGATCATTGTTCCCAAACATCATTATATAGCCACACAAACAACATCCAATGATAATAAAATTTATACATATTATTCAAGAAAAGGAAGAAATAGTTATTTTGGAATGAAAATACATAGGATATGGAGAATCTTATACAACATCTAGTAAAATAAGCAACTCCCTAACTAAAAAAGAGATAAGAGTAGTAATCTATCTATCTATCCTCCATGAACAATTACTTAGTAGCATACGGTACTTTGAGATGCATTATCTATTCTTTACACCTAGAAAATATGAGAAACAAAAATCATCAACACACGGTTGGTACATGGTTAAAAGTACAATAGTATAATTGCATATGTGGAAATACTTGAAGAATGAAGAAAGAAAAAGAAAACTATTTCTTAAGGTGGAAAATCAGGTAAGCACATCTTTTAGACATATCATTAGATGCAGTTGTACTACAATTTCTATCAGCATTTATCATAAATCTAGTATGGGAATTTTTTTATCATACATCTAGCAAGGGCTATTCATCATACATCCATACTAGACAATATATCATGCATCCATACTGGGCCATTTGTGCTCTAGTAGCTACAACTCATCAATATGTTCTTTTATGTTCCATTAAGTTTTTGCGAAGCATATAGTACTAGTAATCATCCAACAAGGTATAAGCAAATAAATTCACCCAAGGTACATCATATCTTATGCAACCATGGAAACTAGTCTTATACTTAATGAAGACCATGTACTGGATCTGATTAGATCTGAAATCCAAGAGTCTAGAGAAATAGTAAATAGTTCACCCTGAAAGGAAATTAAGGGTACAATGTTACTATTGATCCATACGACCCATGACTAGATTTGTTCTTTAAATATGATTACTTTCATCTTCTCATGAGTAGATTAGGGATCATTCATGACTTTTATCTTATTTTGGAGTCACAAGATCAGATCTTGAATTTAACGTCTCATCCATTTTAATGATACTTCCACAACTAGGGTTTTTATTATGGTTTAGATCATTAAGGGTTTCCTTTTAGGATTCACATGATCCAAGGGAACAAAGTTGGATCTAGGGTTTCAAGGTCGGTCATGATCATAAGGGTCATTAAATATTAAGCTTTTGACATATAATTGAATGAAGTTTACATAAGTATGATCCTTTAGACTCTAATCTTGTATTTATGGAAAATAATTCAGACCTAGGTCCTGAAGAAATTTACTTGAAAAGATTGTATTTTTTTATGAAAATGGTATATAAGTTCATTACCATCCGATCATCCTACCATTTTCTATGATTTTTCTAGGGTAATCCATTTTATTGGATAATAAAAAAAAAGATATTACCTTGATCAACGGGTGGATCTGACTGGATCTATAGCTCAATTGATCCAAGATCTCACAGGATCGACCCGACTTGCTGAGATGGCGCTCGCTGACTGGTCCAAATTTGTGAGTGGCCCCTCTCCAACCCATGTTGACTCGTGACTCATTGGTTGGTGTGATGACTTACAAGTGGTCCTCCTAGGTCCACGCTGGAACCACATGGGCCTCTCCTCTTTTGCTCCTTCTCCTTCTTCAATGCTAGTTCGAGCAGCTTGGTCAATCTCTAGTGAGGGCCTGTCTCACGGAGAATGGGGTTTGTAATGTTGTGGTGTTGCAGTTGACTTCGATGGACCACACCATGCCCATGCATCTCGATCCCACCCCAAGGCTCCCACCAGAGTTCCCTTCCACTGCTAGAGTGGTGAAGGTCTCTAGCGTGCAAGGGTTTTAGGAGTTTAGGGTGTTTAGGATATAGGACGCGAAGCACCCATGGGTTGAGGTGAAGTCGATGGTGAGGAGTATTTGGTGTGGGGAGGTATGTGGAGGTGACGCTGAGGTGGTGAAGTGGCGGAGAGGTGGTTAGGATGGCACAACGAAACATGAAACTCAGTCAAGGTTGGGGTGGGTAGCCAAGAAATCGTGAGACATAGTCATCTCGTCAGGTGAAGAATCAAGATACGGGTAGGGTTAGCAAATCGGGGGGTTGTGGGGTTCTCTCTCTCCTCCCAACTTTTTACGGGAGGTTGAAGACGTGCCCCTAAACATTGGATCCCCTCGCGATCCAAAGGGTTAGGATCCTAGGGTCAAGATCTTGTGGACCCAAACTGAAGTGGCATCACACATAAATGTGTCACGACCTAGTTATTTTTGTGTGAAACCTAGGTCCTAGGCTTAATATAAATGAAATATTGTACATATTTTCCAAATATCATAACTCCTAATTGGATTATCCTATTAGGATGAAATTTTTAACCAAGATTAATGATGATATTATCCAGCCATGGTAGAGTATTGATAGTCAAACTCTTATGTTGGTTGTATAATTTGACTATATACCCTAATACATGGATTTCATCTACTATGAAATTAGGGTTTTGATTTTTATGAAATAGATAACAACTTTTAATCAATTTAGAAAGGGAAAAAGTTGATGATATTATTGGAAATAACAAATTACAAGAGAGAAGGAAAAAGTAAAAACTCAATTTATCACAAGGTTCTTCTAGCTCTGGTCTCTCCACGGCATAGAGCTTGTGCTCTTGTGTGAGAATGATTATCAATGTCATAAACTAGTAATGAAAGTTATTCCCATTCAATTTGTCCTTCTCAAGCACTAATCACAAACAAAACATGTTGTTTTCCATTTGTTTCTAAAAAAGAAAATTTTATTTTGCCAAATCCTTTTGATTTATTTTCATTTGATTAAAAGAAAATTTTAACGATATTAATTAGGCCTTTATTTAATTATCTCTCACACTATTTTGTTCAAATTGATAGCCCTCACTATTGATTTGGAAGATTGCACCGTACAACCTTCTCGTGAGCCAAGATCCAAAATAATTAAGTTATTACCCAACCAATGTCCGTCTCCATAAACAATTATTAAGGTAGGCAACATTTGGCAATTGCATTTTATGCAATTTTGGATAGATGATATGCACAACTCCTTGTCATATTGCATTTGCATGCTTCTAGGCACTTAATCTCATTAAGGTTGCCTAGTTAAGCCTGACCCACAAGCAAACATGATTGCAATTCAACATGCTTGGAAGACCCAAATAATCACACTTTCACAAGATAGACAACACACCACACTTGGTCAATCAAGCTTTTCATGTGTTCTTCTATAGAAACCATCCAAGACGTAATATTTTATTTAGGGATTTCATTTATATATATAAGTACATATACATATCAAATCACCACATACTTATAATAAGTATCATATACATACTATATCAGCAAATGAAACACACAATCATAAAATATGAGCGATGATTATGGCCACACAAATGTAATTCTTTAGAGCCACAAAGAATTTATGTCCACATATGGTCAATCATCACATGCTACGACCTGTAAAGAAAAAGTTGTGCTAGAAACAAGTCGTTCGATTGATTAGACTCTTCCAGTAGATCGATTCCTCTGCCTATCCATTGATTGGCCTCTATCAGTCAGTCGACTGGCACCGGGCTCAAGCGGCTGTCTGTAATCCTCTAGTCAGTTGATTGGAATTCCATTCTACCATTTCACTCCGTCAATCTATACCTCTTTGGTCCTCTGATCTATTGACTCAACTCCTAGTTGATCGACTCACATGGTGCAAAACGTCTTCTCTTTTATCAAAATAGTGATTAAAACCATCCTATTATGTATTATATAATAAAAGGTGAAACCTCATGTTACATTCAACGGGAGTATAGGGAGGAAAGAATTAACTTACATATCTAGAAAAAGAGAGAGGATTAATATGCAAACTAAATTTACAAGACATGAATTAAACCATTCAACCAAGCACACATATCTAGGGGTATTGTCCATACCACGATGACATTCACCATTAAAACAATTTTAGGGTGACACATATAAATTGCATATATATATATATATATATATATATATATATATATATATATATATATATATATATATATATATATATATATATATATATATATATATATATATATATATATATATATATATATATATATAGGTAAATCTGGCATCAAAGATGGTAGTGGGAAATTTTTTTATTTCCATACTCCCCATGAATAGCAGATCATGTCAACAAATACAAATGGGAAGGACAGTTTGCCAATATACCTAGTCCTGGAAAAAGTCCAAGAACATTCCTCACAGTGACATGCTTCTTTCTCAAGCAGCACCCAGACTATTGTTGTTGACGACCTCCTAGTATAGTATCACGGATGGTGGTTGACAATGTACTCCTAGTTTGGTGGCAATAGTCTCCACAACTTGACATAGTCTAAATAGACCACTGGAAACTCCTTTTGTTCTTCTAGAACTTACATGAAGGAGTTGTCCCTTTGGTGCCAATGTGCAAGCAATGACTCTTTCTCCCTTATTGTCTCTCCCTTTTATGGTAAGACTTGATCAGGCTCTCATGTTACCTCAATTGTGAGAAAACAATGTTTCTTATCATTAGTTGTGTCTTATGAAAGACTTGACTACCCCACCCTATTTATAGGAGGACCAGGTTCAAGGTTTCCAGATACACTAGGAGTTGAAGAGACATTTTTTCATGAAATCTGGCTGCTATGGGTTACAAATCAATCAGTTTACATTTAAATCGGTCAGTTATGGGAAGACTCAACACTTGAATCAGACGATTCACTATATTTCCTATCCACAAACATATTGGATTTCAATGTGATGACTAATGCACAACATGAGGTCAACATCAATCTTTGATCTAGTCTTTTTGATTGCTCAACTAGTCGATTCACATTTTGAACTGGTAGGTTCACATTTTAATGGGTTGATTCACATTCCAGTCTAGCCAATGTTGATTAAATTGACTGGACACTTGAGTCGGTCGAATCACATTCCCATCGGCCAATTTTTAGCCAATGTTATTTAAATTGAATACCTAAACACTTTAGTAACCAAGTTAAACCTTATTCATGAGTAAACTCCTATTCTAGGTGCATTCTATGTGTGTGACCCTATAGGTCCCATGTTACGTTGGCAATGAATGTCCATAACCAACTTATGACATCACAAACAACGAGCGGTATCTAGCAACACATCATTTCTACCAACATAATTTGAAAGTTGGAGAAGAACTTCAAACTACAATCCACAATCAGTGTCACAATGATAGTATAGTTCCTTTTGTCTAATATCCAGATTGTACTTGAGGCATGGATTTAACATCATCTCAACATTCAATACATGTTTCTTGAACTAGAGGAGATTGTTGAGATAGGTGAGCTCAATATCACATATTGACTCACATCAACATGTACATGCATTTATCAGTCTCTCTTATCAAGTGGCCAAGATATCAACTCCAATAGGAGGGAGTAATCCAATCTACATCACTCTCAATCCCCATCTGTCACAATGAACCCAAGAACCATCTTTATGGCAACTCTTATTCAAGGTCACGTTGGATGGTGTTAGTGTTCATCGAACAACATGGGATGAATGTCGTGACTTAAGGTCTAAGAAAGAGATCACCACTATCACTTTGAGAGTTATTCTGACTACCATTTGATGGTTCCATGTATCACTCTCAAGAAGGGTCTATCTGATGCACTATTATCTAACAAGTACCTATGTGCTTGACTTGATATCCCATATCATGACTAATGAGACTTTGTTATGAGTCAACACAGATTCTAGTCTTATACATATTGAAGTCTATTTTTCTTCCACATTAACATTAACTCGGAATATAACAATAATATGTGTACTATTATCATACATATGATCTCATTATACAGATCCTAAACTGGATGAATGTCATTGAGTAACATTATTCTTTAAACATTTGTTATGTAACATATTTATCTCATAATTGATTAAAACAAATAAATGAAATTGTCTTTTATTATTTTCAAATCAATTACATCATTCCACATTAAAATCATCACATGATTCTTTGGCCATACATACCAACAGATTCCCACTTGTACTTGTAGCCAATCACTCATGCATCTTATTCCAAGTGATCTAACATGTCCATTATGCTTTTCTATGAAAGTACTTTTGTTAGTGGGTCAGCAACATTGCTTTCAGTTGGTATTATGCAAATCTTAACATCTCCTTGATGTACAATCTATCATATGTTATGGAACCGTTGTAGTATGTTCTTAGAAGGCTGATGTGATTTGGGTTCCATAGCTTGTACAATAGCTCCATTGTTGTCACAATACAATTCTACTGCATCGCTAATGCTTGAAACCACCCCAAGTTCACTGATGAACTTCTTGATCTAGACAACTTCCTTTATTTCATCAGATGCAGAATGTACTTGGCCTCTATTATAGAATCAACAACTATCTCTTACTTGGAACTTGTCTAGCTTACAGCTCAACTGTTGAGGCAAAACACAAATCCTGGTTGTGATCGATAATCATCTTGGTCAATTTGGAAGTTTGTGTCGATGTAAACCTTTACACCAAAATCTTCCTAACCACTATAAACACAAAATTGATCCTTAGTTCTTCTCAAGTACTTAAGGATGTTATTTACAATGGTCTAGTGACTTTCACTAGAGTTTGACTGATATCTGCTCATCATGCTCAAGGAACACGAGACATTAGGATGAGTGTGTGCCAATGTATATGTGATGACCCTAAATTTTAGGGTTTTGATACCAAATATGACATTTAAGAACCTTTAGTATTTTATAGGTGGCTGAGCTTAGTTGAGGATTGATCATCTAATTTTTAAATCATTTTCACAATAAATAGCATGATTAAAGATGTGATTGGTGATTATGATATTGAATTAAGTTCAACTATATACATATTTATATTTATTAGTTGATCTGGGTACTTTGAGGCCAAGAGATCCATTAGCGGTCGCAACAAGTTTAAGTGGTCAATTGATAAGCCTTCGGGTATGCAACATCATAACTCATATTGTTGTATTCCATCGAACCAAGATCTTGTTATTCATGGAGTTGAATTCAGATTTTAAGCACCCATCTATAAGGTTGTTAGGGAACTTATTTGCATGACCAAGTAATGGATTTAGTGACTCAAACTTTGTTCGAAGCTACAATATGATGTTATAAGCCTATGTTTAAAATTTGAGAACGTTTGGAGATTTCTATAAAAAGATGTATGCAATTGAAGTTGAGGACATTAATGAAATATATGTGGTGGATCCTTAGTCTTTTAGTTATATGATATAGTATGTGTGAGATTTTGATGTCACGCTGGTCTACTCCCTTTGCTTAGGCATGCCCACAACCTATTGAGGTGGCCTGATCTCATCCACCAGTAGGGAGGATCAGACGGCTAAGTAACATCTTCAACCTCCGACAGATTCGGGAAGAGCAACAGAACATCATGCTGATCCACCCAACCTCAATCACCTAGTCCATAATACACCCCACACTGGTCTAGTAGGTTTTTCCAATCCGAGAAATAGGGAGCAGGTGATAACATCAGAGAACTGATATACAATGATTTCATGAAGATATTTTCTAGAGCTTGGAATCACTCCACTAGATCCGCAAGACCAGAACTACCCAACAACCTCTCATATGTTGCCGATAGCTAAGAATTCGACGAGATACATAACCCAACCATTCCCTTCTATCTCCACGATGCTTGCAGTAAGAGATAAGGGGTGATCGGAGTAGAGAAAGGCAAGTAGGTGCCTCAGAGATGACTGATAGTGGGTTAGGGAGTTTCCCTAAACCCAGGATGACAAAATTTGTGATTGCTAGAAGAAGGACCATGTGCGTTTGGGCGATCTCCTTATGGCGGCAGGATGAGCTGGGGGTTCGGAGAAGAACCTAGAACACCCCGCCATGGCCAAATGCCTCCAAAGAGTTGTTGAGAACATCAGGCGGCTATGCTTTATGGAGTAGCAAAGGGGACACCTCCATCGTTGATGCCCCCTTCCTGCTGCTGTGCTCTGCTACAGCCCTGGACCATCATCAGCGCTGAAGTAGGGGCCGCTGGAGGAGGAACCAAGCTTCAGAGAAGGCCCACGACGGCAACGTCTTCTCACCCAGATCGGAGCAGACACAACAGTCACATTGGCGAGTCATTCTGGAGCATTTTCGTGAAGTTTGAGGTGAGGGCATGCCTTTCCTCTCTTCCCCTCTCTCGCGGCGGCGGGGCAGCCATGAACTTGATGGGTTTGAGATCCACATCTGTGCATGAGGAGCCACCACGCCGGCACGTCTCCTTGAGCTTCAGGGAAGATGAGGTCCCATTTTGTCTTCGCTTGGGGCTCTGTTCCTCACTATCTGGCTCGCCATTGAGCCATTCACGGCGGCGGCATCGTCTGGGCACAAAGGGAGAATCTGCGCGTGGGGTTGGGAAAGAGGGACGGGTCAGTAACCGGCCCAGCGGCTACCTTAGCAGCCGGTTCACCTGATTCAGGGTGAAGCAAGTAGCTATAGCTCCCAAGGCCCCCTATATGGGCAGCGTGGAAGAGATCCAAGCCCCAAAGAGAGAGATCCAACAGCTCACAAAAACTCAGATAAGTAAATATCTCAGATTATATGCAGATCTTAGAAAATTCATTAAAAACTGCACCATTGGCCAAATAATTCCCCAAAAATATCCCTGGACTCAGAATAATGTCCTCTACATTACTGGATCCCTAGATCAGTCCTTTGATGCACATTTTCTCATCTTATATAGTTTAGATGATAATACCCCATTTAGGTTTCATAAAATGAAATAAATTGTTTACAGCTGACATAAATTCTCAGAAAATCCTTATAGATCCCTAATTATGATTTTAATCCATTTGTGGGCCCTGAATTCAATTGTATTTTCTAATATTAGGTCTTTTCCCATTAATGCATAATTAGATGCTTCCAATCTCATATTAATGCTAGAAAATAGATTAAGCATCAGAAAATTATGAAATTTGAACCAGACCATAGTTATGACCTTTAGAACAGTATAAAAATATTAGAGGCAAGCTTAGGTCAGTTTAAACCTAGGTTTGGCCTAAACCCTAACTTAAACCTAAAATATGAATGACATAATGGACCATGTATTAATGATGATTAATTTGTTATTAACCAGGTGATGACCAGATATCTAGATGAGCAAGAATGATTAGAAATCTCTGAACTCAGGTACGTGGGTTTTTATTTAAGTATATGACTATGGTTTTCTTGCTTGCAATCATGATATGTATGTATGCTCTCTTCTATTTGCAAATATTGGATGTAGTAGCACTATATAGTACTCGATGTTTTATCACTTGTAAACATAAATGATATGTAGATGTTTTGTAGTTATTTAAGGTGCTCATTATCCCCCTTATGAGGGAATGGATTAATGTTGGCTAGTACACCTCCCTAGAGCACACGGTGTACGGGGAGTTTCCCTATAGTACTTGGTACATGGGGATGGGCCCAATATTTATGTTTTGGTACTAGTCCACCTTGATAATGCAATTCATCTAGGAAAATGACTTAAATTGGCGTATTTCGCTTAATAAAGAAGTGTTTTCTATGATTTTATTTCCTTCTACAAATCTTTTTCAAAATTATGAAATCCATAAATATATGTATCTTTCTGCCCACGTGCACAACACCTTGTGTGTTGATTCATTGTTTTACGTATGTTTTAGGTTCGGAGCTAGCGTGGAATAAAAGATGGGAAGTGAGCAGTCGTCCAGGTTGTACCTATTGTCTAAGATCCTAGATAGCATACATGTTTAGACTTTTGTAAAAATTCTCTTTCAATATGTAATTGTAAATTGTGTTGTAATAAATCACTTTGATAATATATACATGTTGAATGTTGAGATATGTTATGGTTGTATGTTCATGTATGTGTATTATGCTTCCGCATCGCTCTCTGATATGATTGGATGATGTTCTCGGATTCTGACATCTCATTCCCAATAGGGTTTGGTGAAATCAAAATTCGGGGACGTCACAGTTGGTATCAGAGCATGAACAATATCTACACCTAACAAATGCTCACCATGAAACAAAAAATGTAATTTCACCTTTTACTTTAAATCCTAGAAACTTAGTAAGTTGTTCTATAGGAATAAGTTCTGGCTTAGCCTCTAGGTTAGAACCTAGATGTTCGAGGACTAGGTTTAGACAAGTGTCTGAAACCCTTTCCATATAGATCTCATATGTATTGGGTAGCTACACTAGTCTACACCATGTTCTCACCATTTCACTAGGTTACATGGCACTAGACTATCTACTGTGTGTTGGACACTTGAGTTTGCTGGTTTGGTTTTGTTTCCCAATCGGCTTGCACCTCGACAGTTTTCTCTGACGCCTTCTTTCTCAGAGAAAAACTATATAATATTTTATTAAATATATGTAAATATAAAAATGTGTTCCTCACACAGGAGAGTAGTGGGTGTTCATGCAATCTAAGTGAAAGGGAATGACATCAGTCTAGAAGAGATAATAGATCTAGATTAGAAGTCTAGAGCCTCATAAGGTTATGTGATAGATAGATAGACAAAAGAAAGATGAAGGAAATAAGCATATGGAATCTTATCTAACTTTAATCCATGATGGTATAAGTTTTCTTATTAAGCTTTGAGTTGTCTATGAGCCGAATCCACTCTTAGAGGATCTATGCTAAGTCGTGATGATGAAATTACATTCCCTTTTCCTACTTAAGTTAATCTAAGTTAAGATAGAGATGAGTGTGCATGAGCCTCAAGCTCGTATACAAGGAGGATGTCTAGTGGTAGGATGAGATATGTGGTGAACTCTAGAGGGAGTAAGACCCACAGGGAGAAGGTCATAGGACCTAGCCTCCAATATATGAGATATGTGTTAAAAAATATCCTACACTAGATTACTCTTGAGTGTTGAGTTGAGTCCTTATGCATGATTCAAATCTATATGTGAGAATTGGGTAAAAGAAAAGGATGGGTAGATGACCCATATGATAAAGTCAATCCCTTGGTTGAGTTAGGTCCTAGCTGGAGTGACATATTTTGTGAATCTCATCATTAGTTGCAAGTGAGGTAATATATGAACTCTAGTTATGAGAGTATAATGCTTTGTGCAAAATATACTCAAAATACATGTTCTCCCTTCTTCTTCTCTTTCTTAATATATGATGATAGAAACCTCACTTGAGCTATATAGATGATTTATATATGAGAAGTCACTCGTATAAGCTTGACCTATTATATATTCTCCCCCCCCCCCTATATCATACATGTAATACCCAATATTGAAATCATGATAAGTTTGACTTTAAAATATTCTCTTCCCCTTCATATGAAACATGAAAGATACGATGCTGAGATTATGGGATAAACTTAGTATATTCTCTTTTTCCTTCACATAATACAAGAAAGGCATAAAAAGTTGAACTCATGAACTTGATATAAAGATATTTTTGGATCATAGGATACATGATCAGAAATATAGTTCGTAACTTTGATCCTTCTCAATGTATGCTTCTAAGTTGAGTATGAATATCACACCATAGGGTGAATCCCTAATGGTCAAGCATGTTACGTAAGCCCTTCTTAAGTAGAAAAATTCTAATATCAAGGATGAAGATAAATCTCCTCTAATGCTGAAATTATTGTAAGATGTTAATGATGTTAGATTTGAACGATCTGAATATCATGGCATATAAGCGAATTCCTCTTGAACTTTATAAGTATGAAGAAAAATTGTATCCTTAGGGGTGATGTAATACTAAGATATCATAATGTCGTGTTATGGCTAAGAGTTTAAGTGATGCTTCCACATATATATGGTGGGGTGGGTACACTCCTAGATGCACTAGATCCTAAGATGACAACTTGGAATGCATATAGAGAACTTTGGCACCTAGAAGTGGTGACCGATAAGAAGTTAGACCCTTAAATATCATTTTGAATATGAGATTCATTGAATTTCGAGGATGAAATTCCATTTAAGGTGGGGTGAATGTGATGAACCTAAATTTTAGGGTTTTGATACCCAATATGATATTTAAGAACCTTGAGTATTTTATAGGTGGATGAGCTTAGTTGAGGATTGATCATCTAATTTTTAAATCATTTTCACATTAAATAGCATGATTAAAGATGTGATTGGTGATTATGATATTGAATTAAGTTCAACTATATACATATTTATATTTATTAGTTGATCTGGGTACTTTGAGGCCAAGAGATCCATTAGCGGTCGCAACAAGTTTAAGTGGCCAATTGATAAGCCTTCGGGTATGCAACATCATAACTCATATTGTTGTATTCCATCGAACCAAGATCTTGTTATTCATTGAGTTGAATTCAGATTCTAAGCACCCATCTATAAGGTTGTTAGGGAACTTATTTGCATGACCAAGTAATGGATTTAGTGACTCAAACTTTGTTCGAAGCTACACTATGATGTTATAAGCCTATGTTTAAAATTTGAGAACGTTTGGAGATTTCTATAAAAAGATGTATGCAATTGAAGTTGAGGACATTAATGAAATATATGTGGTGGAACCTTAGTCTTTTAGTTATATGATCTAGTATGTGTGAGATTTTGATGTCACGCTGGTCTACTCCCTTTGCTTAGGTGCACCCACAGCCTATCGAGGTGGCCTGATCTCATCCACCAGTAGGGAGGATCAGACGGCTAAGTAACATCTTCAACCTCCGACAGATTCGGGAAGAGCAACAGAACATCATGCTGATCCACCCAACCTCAATCACCTAGTCCATAATACACCCCACACTGGTCTAGTAGGTTTTTCTGGTCTGAGAAATAGGGAGCAGGTGATAACATCGGAGAACTGATATACAATGATTTCATGAAGATATTTTCTAGAGCTTGGAATCACTCCACTAGATCTGCAAGACCAGAACTACCCAACAACCTCTCATATATTTCCGATAGATAAGAATTCGACGAGATACATAACCCAACCATCCTCTTCTCTCTCCACGATGCTTGCAGTAAGAGCTAAGGGGTGATCGGAGTAGAGAAAGGCAAGTAGGTGCCTCAGAGACGACTGATAGTGGGTTTGGGAGTTTCCCTAAACCCACGATGACAATTTTTGTGAATGCTAGAAGAAGGACCATGTGCGTTTGGGCGATCTCCTTATGGCGGAAGGATGAGATGGGGGTTTGGAGAAGAACCCAGAACACCCCGCCATGGCCAAATGCCTCCAAAGAGTTGTTGAGAACATCAGGCAGCTATGCTTTATGGAGTAGCAAAGGGGACACCTCCAGCACTGATGCCCCCTTCCTACTGCTGTGCTCTTCTACTACCCTGGACCATCATAAGCGCTAAAGTAGGGGCCGCTGGAGGAGGAACCAAGCTTCAGAGAAGGCCCATGACGGCAATGCCTTCTCACCCAGATCGGAGCAGATGCAGCAGTCACATTGGCGAGTCGTTCTGGAGCATTTTCGTGAAGTTTGAGGTGAGGGCAGGCCTTTCCTCTCTTCCCCTCTCTCGCGGCGGCGGGGCAGACATGAACCTGATAGGTTTGAGATCCACATCTGTGCATGAGGAGCCACCACGCCGGCGCGTCTCCTTGAGCTTCAGGGAAGATGAGGTCCCATTTCGTCTTCGCTTGGGGCTCTGTTCCTCACTATCTGGCTCGCCATTGAGCCATTCACGGCGGCGGCATCGTCTGGGCACAAAGGGAGAATCCGCGCATGGTGTTGGGAAAGAGGGGCGGGTCAGTAGCCGGCCCAGCGGCTACCTTAGCAGCCGGTTCACCTGATTCAGGGTGAAGCAAGTAGTTGTAGCTCCCAAGGCCCCCTATATGGTTAGCGTGGAAGAGATCCAAGCCCCAAAGAGAGAGATCCAACGGCTCACAAAAACTCAGATAAGTAAATATCTCAGATTATATGCAGATCTTAGAAAATTCATTAAAAACTACACCATTGGCCAAATAATTCCCCAAAAATATCCCTAGACTCAGAATAATGTCCTCTACATTACTGGATCCCTAGATCAGTCCTTTGATGCACATTTACTCATCATATATAGTTTAGATGATAATACCCCATTTAGGTTTCATTAAATAAAATAAATTGTTTACAGCTGACATAAATTCTCAGAAAATCCTTATAGATCCCTAATTATGATTTTAATCCATTTGTGGGCCCTGAATTCAATTGTATTTTCTAATATTAGGTCTTTTCCCATTAATGCATAATTAGATGCTTCCAATCTCATATTAATGCTAGAAAATAGATTAAGCATCAGAAAATTATGAAATTTGAACCAGACCATAGTTATGACCTTTAGACCAGTATAAAAATATTAGAGGCAAGCTTAGGTAAGTTTAAACCTAGGTTTGGCCAAAACCCTAACTTAAACCAAAAATATCAATGACATAATGGACCATGTATTAATGATGATTAATTTGTTATTAACCAGGTGATGACCAGATATCTAGATGAGCAAGAATGATTAGAAATCTCTGAACCCAGGTACGTGGGTTTTTATTTAAGTATATGACTATGGTTTTCTTTCTTGCAATCATGATATGTATGTATGCTCTCTTCTATTTGCAAATATTGGATGTAGTAGCACTATATAGTACTCGATGTTTTATCACTTGTAATCATAAATGATATGTAGATGTTTTGTAGTTATTTAAGGTGCTCATTATCCCCCTTACGAGGGAATGGATTAATGTTGTCTAGTACACCTCCCTAGAGCACACAGTGTACAGGGAGTTTCCCTAGAGTACTTGGTACACGAGGATGGGCCCAATATTTATGTTTTGGTACTAGTCCACCTTGATAATGCAATTCATCTAGGAAAATGACTTAAATTGGCATATTTCGCTTAATAAAGAAGTGTTTTCTACGATTTTATTTCCTTCTGCAAATCTTTTTCAAAATTATGAAAGCCATAAATATATGTATCTTTCTGCCCACGTGCACAACACCTTGTGTGTTGATTCATTGTTTCACATATGTTTTAGGTTCAGAGCTAGCGTGGAATAAAAGATGGGAAGTGAGCTATCGTCCAGGTTGTACCTATTGTCTAAGATCCTAGATAGCATACATGTTTAGACTTTTGTAAAAATTCTCTTTCAATATGTAATTGTAAATCGTGTTGTAATAACTCACTTTGATAATATATACATGTTGAATGTTGAGATATGTTATGGTTGTATGTTCATGTATGCGTATTATGCTTCCGCATCGCTCTCTGATATGATTGGATGATGTTCTCGGATTCTGACATCTCATTCCCAATTGGGTTTGGAGAAGCCAAAATCCGGGGACGTCATAGTATACATGATAAATCTAATTACATGTGCATATGGAATCTAACTCACGTGTTTCTGTTCATCACAAGAACTAGGGCATCATGATTTAGAGAGTCTAATTCCATGAGACATGGGAAAATTCCCTCTTTTTGAGTCATGCATGATGGACCTCTTCAACACTTTGTCAATGTATGTACTCTGTCTTATGCCTATAAGCCTTCTAGATCTATCTCTATAAATCTTGATTCCTAAGATATAGGAATATTCACCTAAATCCCTCACAGAGAAGGTACTTTCCAGCTAGTTCTTTACCATCTATATAGTAGGGATGTCATTTCCTATTAATTGTGTGTCATCTAGATATAATATGAAAATACAATTATTCTCCCACTAGCCTTCTTTTACACACAAGGTTCATCTTTATTTTGACTAAAGCAAAACTCTTTGACAGTCTCGTCAAATAAGAGATCCCATCTCTGAGATACTTGCTTCAATTCATAGATTGACCTTTGTAGATTACATACTTTATTGGCTTCCTTTGGATTTTTAAAACCCTCAGGTTGTGTCATGCATACATACTGTGATGACACCCGCCATCATTTAAGATAACTAGTGTCATTAACAATAATAAAACATGCGGAAGCGATCGTTAGCAGCGGATTACTGAAAATCACTAAAAATTAAAACCATTTATCAAGAGATCCATTCACAGGAAAACTCTTTCATTCAGAACCAAAGTAAAACCTTACATCCTGGTTCATATATACATCTCATGTACTATTACTTCTCAAGGAATACAAACATCAACTACTCTGTCTTAACTGTACACAGGTAGTATAAAACCCTCGAGGCTTAAAGCCAAAATCTCAGATCGATCCATCAAAACATTACTCCTAGGACCCGAGAGTACAGAGACGACTCATATGACTTTCTATATACAACTTGACAGCTCATATCCCCACCTGGGATTTACTGCTGTCCCTGCTACCGCTGTTGCTGCTCTTCCTCTGTAATAGGTTCCTTGCCTTTTCGTCGGCGGTTACCTAAAAATTTAATCCCACGAGGGTGAGACAATTATAAAAATTGTCCCAGCGAGAGATATAACTCTCTGCCAGAAACATTGTTATTGTCGATAATAGAATAACACTGAGCAGTAGAATTATATTTACTCAACAGCAGGTAAATCATTGAATAAGATATGCAGAGCAGTATTCTCTATGCAATCATTTCAATTATAACTTGATTAAGCAGCAAGTCATTCATTTAAGAAGGAATATGAAGAACATGTATATCATTTATCCAACTATGATATAATAGACCATGTATCATCAACCATTGATTCTCGCAATTCAACCCTAAGCAAATATGCTACACGGCTGATTACGTTTTACAATCATACTTATGCCCTGAGGAGATGAGGTATACCGCTCATACTCCAACCGACCACGGTTACGTAAAGCATCGGTACCACACATAGGTCAATGGAAGAGCCAGATTCCCATGACCTCAACTATCTCGGTCAGTACGAGATAACATGCAGGACATCTTGTGTCTCTACTAGATAACTTTCCAGGGTATACTGGCAACATCGCTATTAGAGTTATAGCCCATAGCATATACTCTCTTTAGGATATGGCCCATAGCCAATGCCCAGTATTATATTGTGGAGTCATGGCCCGTAGCCATGCTCTAATTGGTGTATGGTCCGTAACCAATCCCGTTCATAGGACATAGCCCGTAGCAATGCCTATGTGGCATAAGGATATAATTGCCCAATTACCCCCACATATTCAAAAATATGCGTTCCGAGTAAACTCGTTTCACCATTCAGCTAATTCTGACGCTGATGGATCTGTGATCAGGGCAACTACATTATATGGTATCACTTGATTAATTAAGTACATTATCATATTCTTTTAGCATCAACCATGTTTCCAAACATAACTTAATAAGACAAATGCTATAAAGAAAACATGTACTATTTCCATAAATCACTTCTCAGTCTTTATAAGACATGGGGATCTCAGTCCCTCATTTCAATACTGGGAATTTTCATTCCTTTGCAACTCAATGCCATAATCATATGGTTCTGGGTATTCAAACCCTTAGCTCATCATTGAGCATTATCACCACTTTTTCAGGTAATTATCACCTTCAGGTCACCTGACCAAGGTAAATATGATGCTTATTACATAAACATCTTCTCATGGCACTTAAGGCCCATTACTTCTCTTATTACCTCATACTAGGCAATAAGGTATAGCATGGCACATACGGCCCAATAAACAATGTCAATACATAAAATGTCATAGCTCATACCTGGCTATGTTCATCATCACATCATACCTACATGGTTAGTACAGATGATAATACATCAATTTCATATCAGCACCATGCAAAACAATATATAACATAATTATTGAAGGGTAATACCACTATTCCCTTACCAGGGTTAGGGTTTCCCATTTCCCATTAATTCAGACCCTCTTGAGTTAACCAACTTTATCTTGTATTAAGGTATTTCCCCTCTTAATACATTCCATCACAGAATACTCACCCTTAGCATATAATGCATAGGCCACACATTAGAATTGTCCAGCTATCTCACATGATATGGACTTATCTTAGTTTAAGGCATAACTTTATTATAAAGTTGCCTATAAACAATCGCAATGATACACCCTCAACTAGGCTTTCACAAGGATACACCCTCAACCAAGGTTCACAATGATACACCCTCCACTAGGGTTTCACAAGGATGCACCCTCAACTAGGGTTTACTAACATCCTAATTAGTGATTTCACATGTAGACAACCTCTTATTAAGATTATACATTGAATCAACCTCAATTAGGGTTTACATCATGTATTGGGTCCATGCATTTGTTATGCATTAATTATTAGTACCATTAAAGGTATCTCCCACCTAATCACATTAGGTTTTCAAAAAGGTTTGATCAATTATACCTTCAATAACATGAGGTATCCAATTGAATTAACCAAATTGAACCACACTCAATTCTAATCAATGGAACTTCAACCAATTGGATCATCAACTCAATCATCATTTGAATCATGGATCACCCCTCAATTGGGACTTCAATTATGGTCTGATCTCAATGGGATTAGGGTTTATAAACACCAATTAGAGCTTTGAAGTTGATCATCAATCATGCTACTAATTGTGTTTCAATTGATTGCATTGGACCTTCAACCATTGAATTCATGGAACCAATCATCAATTGGACCTATGTTCATACTTCAATTGAGTTTAATAGGTCAACCTTCAACTAATTCGACCCTCAATTGACCCTCAATTGGTCATCAATTAGGGCTTGATTCAATTGAATTAGGGTTTGGTATCGAAGATCCAACAACACTCATCAATGCAAGATTGGTTACTTTGAAACTATTGAACCATTATCCAAATTGGGTATGACCTGACCCCAAACGGTCTTGAGGTCGTTTGGATGACCTCCAAATGGTCTTGCGACCGTTTTCCCATCATATCACTCAAATCCAAGCCATCCAATTAAGGTTTGGATCATTGGATTGATCACCAAATCAGCATTGCATTGTATAACAACTTGGTACCTTTAGACCTTCAAACACCTAACCATACTCAACCCTAGACCTCCAAACGGTCTTGGGTGATCACCAAACGGTCTTGAGACCGTCTGGATGAGATCCAAACGGTCTTGAGACCGTTTGGCCCATCCAACCTTTGGATTCTAGTGAAACATCTTCATGGATTGGTCTATCGAGTTGATCAACAGATCAGCACTACATTGCAATATGATTAGTACCTTTGGACCTTCAATTGGTCAACTATACTTGACCCCAGACCTCCAAACGGTCTTGGGGTGATCCCCAAACGGTCTTGAGACCGTTTGGGTGATCCCCAAACGGTCTTGAAACTGTTTGGGCTAATCAACCCAAAATCTCAACTTAACTCATTGGAATTTCAGCACTGTTTTCAATTAGGGTTTGCCTAATTGAATAGCCTTCAACTCATGATTCCTTGGGAGTTAATCCCTCAAATTCGGTGAGTCATTAGATCACATCATTAGTAACAGTAATCCCAAACGGTCAACGCTTGGTAAACGCACACAAATGGTCTTGAGACCGTTTGCCCAAAAAGTTCAATTAAATCAGATTGAAAATCAGCACTTAATCCAATTAGGTTTCCCTAATTGATTAGGCTTCAACTCACGATTCCTTTGGAGTTAATCCCTCAAATTTGGAGGGTTATGAATAAACATAATTATGAACAGGAATCCCAAACTGTCAACGCTTGGTCAACCATCTTAAACGGTCTTGAAACCGTTTTCTCAACCAGGTGAAGTTAATCAGGTTGAAAATCAGCACATAATTCAATCCGATTTCCTAATTGATTGGCCTTCAACTCTCGATTCCTTTGGAGTTAATCCCTCAACGTTGGAGGGTTATCATCCTACATAATTAGGAACAAAGTTCCCAAACGGTCAACGCTTGGTCAACCATCTCAAATGGTCTTGAAACCGTTTTCTCCCAAACGGTTTCAAACCGTTTGCCCTTAAACGGTTTGCTGAAACCGCATAGCCAATCAAATTAAAACGATTTGGAGTAGCTATCAAAACGGTTTTGCTTGGTAATTTTCTTTGGATAAGCATCTAGGATGATGTCATCATCCCCTTCCTTCGAACAACCAAGAACAGCAACCGTTCTTGATGGAAATTTCAGCAAAGAAACAAGAGTGTATCAAATTGAAGAAATCAATTAACAAAGCATAGAGAATTGATGCAATAGCAATGTTTAAGGGTTTTAGTTATAAAACCCGCCTCCAATTGAGATCCAAAGCTCCAAGATCACGCCATTAATGGTGGATGAAGCTCTTGCAACTCCCCCTAGTCTCGTCCTCAAGCTTTTGATTGCAAAAGTTGGCAAGGGTTGAAGAGGAGATCGAAATAAGAAGGAATCCATAATTTATTTTCGATTTCCACCATGAAATCAAGGAGAACGAAGGTCAAGAGCTTACCCACAGGTTGGGGTTCGTCCTCCTGGTCCTCCCTAGCTTCCTTGGTCGGTTTCCAAGCTAAGAGAAGAAGTGGGGTCGAAATAGCCTTTCATTTGGCTAGGAAAAGGCCTTTTTATAAAAATTCAATGAAAGAGAAAATGCATTATTAAAATGCATTTAATTCCAAAATTGGTGCCGCCTCTTCCCCCTCAAATTCTCCTCAAAATCCTTAAGGACGAGGCTATCTTCATTGACTCTTATTCCTCTCCATTATTCATGATTTAAAGAAAATCAAATTAAGCACCTTAATGCTTATTATATTAATATCCATATGTGAGTGGGTTTTCTTTTCCTTATAATAATGGTGAGTGGAATTTCACCTACTTAGGATATTTTCGTTCCTTATCTTGGCAAAGGAACGTCCATCCTTATTCAAAATCAACCCAAAACATTTTGGTTAAAAGCCCTTCAATTATTTTTATTCATTTTTGCCCTAAATCGAATTAGGGTTTCAATTAGGCATTAATCTTGATTCTTTTAATATCAAGATTCTCTCTCCTCCAACTTAATTCAAATGAAGCACCCCTCTCATTTTATTTGCTCTATATTATGCCAAGAAACATTAGGGACCTTGTTGAAGTGGTAATTTGCATATTGAACCCTAGATTTTGGGTAAATTGCACTTTACTCCAAAACTAGGTTTTAATGCACAACATTGTCCAACAAGCTCTATCTTGGTGTCCAGGCTTGTGGAAACCATAATACTACATCATATTCATCCTTATGATGTCTCAACATCAGAGGAACATCTTATCATATGCAATTTGCAAGTTAACCCCTCAACTTGGGTAATTTGCACTTTAGTCCAAAACAAGCAATCATTGCTTTAACATTGTTCAAATAGGACCAAAATTGAAACATAAGTTCCACATGAGCCCTAATTACTTTTCACAGGATAAGTACAAGCATATAATCAACTTTGTTAAGCAAAACTCCTGGGGTTAGAACATAACCCAGGTCAGGGATGTTACAAATTATCCACCCCTTATAAGGATTTCGTCCCCGAAATCATCAACAAAACATTAAGAGAAAAGAGTAGGATATTTCCTCCTCAACTCTTTGATCTATTAACAGAAATACGAAGCAGGATAAAGACATATCAGAATTAAAGTAATTCCATCTGACCTGTCACAACCCGAGGGTTGACTACTGCTTCAGACTGGTTCATAGCATAGAGCCTAGCCATTGCCTGTTGTTGGCCCTGTGCTCTATTATTGGACGTAGAAGATCCTGCCTGGGATGCTTGTCCACGTCCTCGGGTACCACTAGAAAACTACTTTCTTTGAGAACCTTGCTGACTTTGTCTCGGGGGTTGATTCACCACAACATTCCCTGTTGGGCAATCCCTTGCCAGATGACCTACTAGTCCACATCGATGACAAGTTCTATTCTCTTGGTGTGGTCTAGGGGGTCCAGTTACTGACATAGAAGCTGAACTGTGAGCTTCCTTTGGTGGTGTAGGCACAAAATACCTTGGTTTCTTGAAACTCCCAGCACTATGCCCTTGAAACTGTGGGTATTCCTTCTTACCCTTAGTTTGTCTCTTCTCAAATATAGACCTCTCTATGCGTCTTACAGACTCCACAAAAGTTGCAAACCTCTCCCGGTTCTCCAGAGCAGACACCGGAGTGGTTAATTCAGCGTTCAACCCCTTCTCGAATCGCCAAATTCTTTCCTCATCATTGGATGCCATGTGCGGACAAAACCGCAACAACTCCATGAACCTAGCCTCATACTCACTAATGTTCATAGGTCCTTGTTTAATTCTCTCAAACTGGGATATCTTCTCATATAGAAATGTCTTAGGAAAGTATCTAGTGACAAATTCACGCCTGAATTCATCCCATCCAATCACAACTTCAGGTCTTTTGCCCTCCTCAATGGTCCACCAGTGTCCAGCACTCCCTTTCAGGAGATATACAACATGCCTAACCCTCTGATCATCAGGTATCATGAGGATTCTGAAGGCTTTCTCTAATTCAGTCAACCATAGGTCAGCATCTGCTGGATCAGCTGTACCAGCATACTCTAATGCTCCTACCCTCTTCATACTTTCAAAGGTCTTGCCGGCACCATGTATTTCATCATGGGGTGGTGCCCTGGGTGCAGATACGGGCATTCTATCCGTCATGTGGGTCATAGCTGCCATAAACTGCCTGAACATAGTCTAAAAGGTTGGGTTCCCCATATCAGCTGGGTTGAACTGGGGTTGATCAGGTACAGGTTCCTCCCTGTCCTGGTCTCTTGCACCTCTTCCCGGTGCAGCTACACTGCTCTTAGCAGCGTGTTCATCGTGTGATCCAGACATCTTTAGTTCTTCTTCTCCTATATGAGCAGAAGACAGTATCAGATAAACTAGAAGACACTTAGAACAGACTCAACTACCTTAATCCTATGTCTCTGTAGACTCAGCGAACCTAGAGCTCTGATACCACTAAATTGTGACGACACCCGCCATCATTTAAGATAACAAGTGTCATTAACAATAATAAAACATGCGGAAGCGATCGTTAGCAGCGGATTACTGAAAATCACTAAAAATTAAAACCATTTATCAAGAGATCCATTCACAGGAAAACTCTTTCATTCATAACCAAAGTAAAACCTTACATCCTTGTTCATATATACATCTCATGTACTATTACTTCTCGAGGAATACAGACATCAACTACTCTGTATTAACTGTACACAGGTAGTATAAAACCCTCGAGGCTTAAAGCCAAAATCTCAGATCCATCCATCAAAACATTACTCCTAGGACCCGAGAGTACAGAGACGACTCATATGACTTTCTATATACAACTTGACAGCTCATATCCCCACCTGGGATTTACTGCTGTCCCTGCTACTGCTGCTGCTGCTCTTCCTCTGTAATAGGTTCCTTGCCTTTTCGTCGGCGGTTACCTAAAAATTTAATCCCACGAGGGTGAGACAATTATAAAAATTGTCCCAGCGAGAGATATAACTCTCCGCCAGAAACATTGTTATTGCCGATAACAGAATAACACTGAGCAGTAGAATTATATTTACTCAACAGCAGGTAAATCATTGAATAAGATATGCAGAGCAGTATTCTCTATGCAATCATTTCAATTATAACTTGATTAAGCAGCAAGTCATTCATTTAAGAAGGAATATGAAGAACATGTATATCATTTATCCAACTATGATATAATAGACCATGTATCATCAACCATTGATTCTCGCAATTCAATCCTAAGCAAATATGCCACCTGGCTGATTACATTTTACAATCATACTTATGCCCTGAGGAGATGAGGTATACCGCTCATACTCCAACCGACCATGGTTACGTAAAGCATCGGTACCACACATAGGTCAATGGAAGAGCCGGATTCCCATGACCTCAACTATCTCGGTCAGTACGAGATAACATGCAGGACATCTTGTGTCTCTGCTAGATAGCTTTCCAGGGTATACTGGCAACATCGCTATTAGAGTTATAGCCCATAGCATATACTCTCTTCATGATATGGCCCGTAGCCAATGCCCAGTATTATTTTGTGGAGTCATGGCCCGTAGCCATGCTCTTATTGGGGTATGGTCCGTAACCAATCCCGTTCATAGGACATAGCCCGTAGCAATGCCTATGGGGCATAAGGATATAATTGCCCAATTACCCCCACATATTCAAAAATATGCATTTCGAGTAAACTTGTTTCACCATTCAGCTAATTCTGACGCTGATGGATCTGTGATCAGGGCAACTACATTATATGGTATCACTTGATTAATTAAGTACATTATCATATTCTTTTAGCATCAGCCAAGTTTCCAAACATAACTTAATAAGACAAATGCTATAAAGAAAACATGTACTATTTCAATTAATCACTTCTCAGTCTTTATAAGACATGGGGATCTCAGTCCCTCATTTCAATACTGGGAATTTTCATTCCTTTGCAACTCAATGCCATAATCATATAGTTCTGGGTATTCAAACCCTTAGTTCATCATTGAGCATTATTACCACTTTTTTAGGTAATTATCACCTTCAGGTCACCTGACCAAGGTAAATATGATGCTTATTACATAAACATCTTCTCATGGCACTTAAGGCCCATTACTTCTCTTATTACCTCATACTAGGCAATAAGGTATAGCATGGCACATAAGGCCCAATAAACAATGTCAATACATAAAATGTCATAGCTCATACCTGGCTATGTTCATCATCACATCATACCTGCATGGTTAGTACATATGATAATACATCAATATCATATCAACACCATGCAAAACAATATATAACATCATTATTCAAGGGTAATACCACTATTCCCTTACCAGGGTTAGGGTTTCCCATTTCCCATTAATTCAGACCCTCTTGAGTTAACCAACTTTATCTTGTATTAAGGTATTTCCCCTCTTAATACATTCCATCACAGAATACTAACCCTTAGCATATAATGCATAGGCCACACATTAGAATTGTCCAGCTATCTCACATGATATGGACTTATCTTAGTTTAAGGAATAACTTTATTATAAAGTTGCCTATAAACAATCGCAATGATACACCCTCAACTAGGGTTTCACAAGGATACACCCTCAACCAGGGTTCACAATGATACACCCTCCACTAGGGTTTCACAAGTATACACCCTCAACTAGGGTTTACTAACATCCTAATTAGTGATTTCACATGTAGACAACCTCTTATTAAGGTTATACATTGAATCAACCTCAATTAGGGTTTACATCATGTATTGGGTCCATGCATTTGTTATGCATTAATGACTAGTACCATTAAAGGTATCTCCCACCTAATCACATTAGGTTTTCAAAAAGGTTTGATCAATTAGACCTTCAATAACATGAGGTATCCAATTGAATTAACCAAATTGAACCACACTCAATTCTAATCAATGGAACTTCAACCAATTGGATCATCAACTCAATCATCATTTGAATCATGGCTCACCCCTCAATTGGGACTTCAATTATGGTCTGATCTCAATGGGATTAGGGTTTATAAACACCAATTAGAGCTTTGAAGTTGATCATCAATCATGCTACTAATTGTGTTTGAGTTGATTGCATTGGACCTTCAACCATTGAATTCATGGAACCAATCATCAATTGGACCTATGCTCATACTGCAGTTAAGTTTAATAGGTCAACCTTCAACTAATTTGACCCTCAATTGACCCTCAATTGGTCATCAATTAGGGCTTGATTCAATTGAATTAGGGTTTGGAATCGAAGATCCAACAACACTCATCAATGCAAGATTGGTTACTTTGAAACAATTGAACCATTATCCAAATTGGGTATGACCTGACCCCAAACGGTCTTGAGGTCGTTTGGATGACCTCCAAACGGTCTTGAGACCGTTTTCCCATCATATCACTCAAATCCAAGCCATCCAATTAAGGTTTGGATCATTGGATTGATCACCAAATCAGCATTGCATTGTATAACAGCTTGGTACCTTTAGACCTTCAAACACCTAACCATACTCAACCCTAGACCTCCAAACGGTCTTGGGTGACCACCAAACGGTCTTGAGACCGTTTGGATGAGATCCAAACGGTCTTGAGACCGTTTGGCCCATCCAACCTTTGGATTCTAGTTAACAATCTTCATGGATTGGTCTATCGAGTTGATCAACAGATCAGCACTACATTGCAATATGATTAGTACCTTTGGACCTTCAATTGGTCAACTATACTTGACCCCAGACCTCCAAACGGTCTTGGGGTGATCCCCAAACGGTCGTGAGACCGTTTGGGTGATCCCCAAACGGTCTTGAAACCGTTTGGGCTAATCAACCCAAAATCTCAACTTAACTCATTGGAATTTCAGCACTGTTTTCAATTAGGTTTTGCCTAATTGAATAGCCTTCAACTCATGATTCCTTGGGAGTTAATCCCTGAAATTCGGTGAGTCATTAGATCACATCATTAGGAACATTAATCCCAAACGGTAAACGCTTGGTCAACGCACTCAAAAGGTCTTGAGACCGTTTTCCCAAAACGTTCAATTAAATCAGATTGAAAATCAGCACTTAATCCAATTAGGTTTCCCTAATTGATTAGGCTTCACCTCACGATTCCTTTGGATTTAATCCCTCAAATTTGGAGGGTTATTAATAAAAATAATTATGAACAGGAATCCCAAACGGTCAACGCTTGGTCAACCATCTCAAATGGTCTTGAAACCGTTTTCTCAACCAGGTGAAGTTAATCAGGTTGAAAATCAGCACATAATTCAATCTGATTTCCTAATGGATTGGCCTTCAACTCTCGATTCCTTTGGAGTTAATCCCTCAACTTTGGAGTATTATCAGCCTACATAATTAGGAACAAAGTTCCCAAACGGTCAACGCTTGGTCAACAATCTCAAACGGTCTTGAAACCGTTTTCTCCCAAATGGTTTCAAACCGTTTGCCCTTAAACGGTTTGCTGAAACCGCATAGCCAATCAAATTAAAACGATTTGGAGTAGCTATCAAAACGGTTTTTCTTGGTAATTTTCTTTGGATAAGCATCTAGGATGATGTCATCATCCTCTTCCTTCGAACAACCAAGAACAGCAACCTTTCTTGATGGAAATTGCAGCAAAGAAACAAGAGTGTATCAAATTGAAGAAATCAATCAACAAAGCATAGAGAATTGATGCAATAGGAATGTTTAAGGGTTTGAGTTACAAAACCCGCCTCCAATTGAGCTCCAAAGCTCCAAGCTCACGCCATTAATGGTGGATGAAGCTATTGAAACTCCCCCTAGGATCTTCCTCAAGCTTTTGATTGCAAAAGTTGGCTAGGGTTAAAGAGGAGATCGAAATAAGAAGGAATCCATAATTTATTTTCGATTTCCACCATGAAATCAAGGAGAACGAAGGTCAAGAGCTTACCCACAGGTTGGGGTTCGTCCTCCTGGTCCTCCCTAGCTTCCTTGGTCGGTTTCCAAGCTAAGAGAAGAAGTGGGGTCGAAATAGCCTTTCATTTGGCTAGGAAAAGGCCTTTTTATAAAAATTCAATGAAAGAGAAAATGCATTATTAAAATGCATTTAATTCCAAAATTGGTGCCGCCTCTTCCCCCTCAAATTCTCCTCAAAATCCTTAAGGACGAGGCTATCTTCATTGCCTCTTATTCCTCTCCATTATCCATGATTTAAATAAAATCAAATTAAGCACCTTAATGCTTATTATATTAATATCCATATGTGAGTGGGTTTTCTTTTCCTTATAATAATGGTGAGTGGAATTTCACCTACTTAGGATATTTTCGTTCCTTATCTTGGCAAAGGAACGTCCATCCTTATTCAAAATCAACCCAAAACATTTTGGTTAAAAGCCCTTCAAATATTTTTATTCATTTTTGCCCTAAATCGAATTAGGGTTTCAATTAGGCATTAATCATGATTATTTTAATATCAAGATTCTCTCTCCTCCAACTTAATTCAAATGAAGCACCCCTCTCATTTTATTTGATCTACATGATTCCAAGAAACATTAGGGACCTTGTTGAAGTGGTAATTTGCATATTGAACCCTAGATTTTGGGTAAATTGCACTTTACTCCAAAACTAGGTTTTAATGCACAACATTGTCCAACAAGCTCTATCTTGGTGTCCAGGCTTGTGGAAACCATACTACTACATCATATTCATCCTTATGATGTCTCAACATCAGAGGAACATCTTATCATATGCAATTTGCAAGTTAACCCCTCAACTTGGGTAATTTGCACTTTAGTCCAAAACAAGCAATCATTGCTTTAACATTGTTCAAACAAGATCAAAATTGAAACATAAGTTCCTCATGAGCCCTAATTACTTTTCACAGGATAAGTACAAGCATATAATCAACTTTGTTAAGCAAAACTCCTGGGGTTAGAACATAACCCAGGTCAGGGATGTTACACATACTAATGAAGATTCACATTAAGGAAATTGGTTTTAACATCCATCTTCCAAATCTCATAGTCATAATAAGTTGCAATGGAAAGCATGATCCTAATGGACTTAAGCATGGCACTGGTAAAAAATTTCCATCATAGTCAACACCTTGTTTGAAACCTTTTACAACCAATATTCCCTTATATGTTTGTACATTACCATCCATGTTAGTCTTCTTTTTTAAGACCCACTTGCACCCTATTGGTTTTACCCCTTCAGGTGGATCCATCAAGCCATACCTTGTTGGTGTACATGGATTCCATCTCAGATTCATGGCCTCATGCCATTTCTCAGACTCTAGTCCCTCAATAGCCTCTAAGTAGGTTGTTGGCTCATCATCTATGACCAACTTGTCACCTTCCTGAATCACAAGATAACTATATCTTTCAGGATCAAGCCATGTCCCAAGAGATATGAGAGGTTCTTATTTTACATGAGGAACTTGAGATTCTACAACGGTTTGTGAGAAAAGGAGGTAATTGTAAATAAATATTGGCTTGGAACCCTCCTATTGGTTAATTAATGCATATATTGAAATAATTCTAGTAAGTTATTGGTAGCTCAGATTACAACAAATTATATATGAAAATTGATCAGGATTATGGAAGGATTTCAATAAAAATGTAATCAATACCTAGATTTGCCTCTAGTATAAAAAGTACTTAAAGTTACCAACTTTAATGTGATTAATGCATAGAAACCCTAATTGCATAGTTTTGATTATCTTGATGAGTTTAATTAATCTTAATATTAAAAGATTGGTCATTTGGATAAAAGGGTAATTTGATTCTAGTTTGACATTAATAACCCATTAATTGATGACTAGGTTTCTTGAAGATTAAAAGTACAACTAATGATAAGATTAGGGTTTGTCAACCCAAAAGTTATGAAAAGTAATAATTGGGGTTTAGGAAGTTAAAACCCTAATGAAAACCCTAACTTGAGACCCAAGTCTGTCTTAGTAATGAATTTGGATAGATTAATGATATGTGGGTGTATTTATTTAACTTTTAGGATAATGCTTGGTTTCTTGTTTTCATGATTTCTCTTGCTTAGACATCAAGAACACCTGATCAAGGTTTGTGGTTACTCCTTTGACTAACCACTTTAGTTTCTCAAAATTATTCAAGGTTTTACCTAATTGGTTGAATTGAAATGCTTGGATGATATTTATTTCTTGCAATTTATAAAGTCACTATGGCTATCACAATATTATGCTTATAACTTGCTCAAACACGCATAACAACTCTAGAAATATGAGAATGGAAAGAAATGCAAAGTCATGGTGATGACTAAAGACCAGGTTCCAGATTGGGAAGTCCATAAGAGGTCATACCCCATGTTGGGAACACCTACATGGTACCTAGCTCTAGATTTAGAGGTGGCCAATAAGGAACCTAGATCCAGATTGGGAGTTGGCTTAAAGTCTATTGTAGGGACAAAACCCTAAGAGAGGGTATACCAGATGTTGAGTAAAAATGGTTGAGAAGTTATGAAAAAAATCATAATTTTGATTATGTAACGAAAATTGATGTGGTTATGTTGTTACAAATAGATGCAAACATCCCCCCCACATTCCAGTATAACTCATTATACTGACCGTGCTTTTGTTTCACCCTATTTAGGATAATCTTCTATTTTGCAAGTAAGAGGAAAACAATTATCTTGGAAAAGAAGACACTCAAAGAAAAAGATAGTAATGTAACCTTTGGAGGATTTAGTTAGATTTCTTTCCATGTTGCAAATTTAGAAGCCATATTATGTAATTCCTTTGCAATCTTATACAAACTCAATCCAATTTCGTGAAAAATTATTAATTATTTTTGGTTATTTTCTAAACCTTCAATCCTGTATTAGAGTGGTGGCCCTTTCCCTCTCGGTCCTCCTATATAGGGGATAATAGGGGGAGGGGATCATTACATTACAATCATCTAAAACACCATTACCGGTCAATAATGTGAGTACTCATAAGTAACCACATTCCTCAATGTGGAACCATGCAATATACTTCATGTACTTTAAATATGTATCCAAACATCCAAGCAATCAACATAATCGATCAACATTATCTGTATTTTCCTCGGGGATGGTACTGGCCAATAGGCCAAGGCCATATCAGTGTCACGATCCACACAGGCTCCAACATGAGGTGGGGGAAAAAGTACCTCTTTATACACTCTCATATGGACTTGGGAGTCTTCATGCACACGATACAACTGTCAAAGGGTCTGATCCGTCACCAACCATGTGAATGGTTCTTTTCAAGCCTGGGTGAGTTAGCCAAGATGTTGACTTTGCATACCTGGGCGCCTAAGAGTCGGGCACGGGCTCAAGACCTTGTGTGGGGCCTCATTGAACCTAGATGTGGTCTCATTTTAGACAGAGAGGATAGGAATAGGGAGGAAGGAGGTTGACTCATCAGAGGATTATAGGGGACCAAGGCAATACACTTAAAAATTATGGGGGTGGTCTCTCAAATTATGGGATGATGGAACTATTCTCCCTTTTATTGGGGAAGTTTCTAAGCCTTTTATACACATTGGGTGTAGGGAAACAACAATTCTCAGTTTCACTATAAGAATAAACATTTGTGGATATGGGGATTCCTATTCCTTTTGGGATAATGGTGAAAAGACCAGATTGATGGGTTTAGTCTAGTCTCCTAAACACAATGGGACATATGCCATATGGATTGGTGGAGAAGAGAGAGGGAAATGACTAAGGGAGATACCTAGCACTAATGGTTTCTCATCTACGGGTAGAAGAAACCCCATTGTTGTGTAATCCTCATATCGCAACTAGGATTAGTAGATATAACCCCGTGCCACACCCCCTAGGTCTTAAATTATTTGTAACATGGTATGATAATGCCCGGATAAATAAAATGATATGATAAACTAGTCTATTATTTATCAAAACTTGTAAAAAATCTATAGGCAAATAAGATTATCCACTTATCCCCAAATGTTAAAATTATATTCCTATTAGGTAAATCTCAAACAAGACCAAGTCTGAGATCTGAATACAAAAGATAATAACTTTTCTTCTTTATATTCAAGTATTTACATAATTAACCCACCTAGGAAACATATAATCTCATATTATCTCAAAACTTGGATTTATCCTCTTTTCATCATTACCTTGTACTTGAGAAAGCATTAGATCACATTATAGTAATTTGATACCCGAATACTCGAAACCAATGTAGTTGCTCCTTTAGTTATCTAGGCCATTATTCAATTTAGAACCTTCTAAAAATATGATAATTATCTCATAATCAATCTACCAACTAACTCAAAATATTAATGGATTCATAATTATGGAGTAAATTCTAGTTACTTTAGCCTATATCTAAACTGACTTATTTGTTACCCAAATAGTCCATTTGGGCCAGAATTGGATCCCCAAGCCCATGATTCATACTTAGTCCTTCCAAAGGGTCCACAAGCATACTATCCTACTAATTATGAAATCACGGAAGCCTCATACTCATATATTTCCCCAATGTTACATTATTTCATCATTTTCTTATAATTGAAGTTAAACTAGTGATCTCACCATTGAAGTATTACTCTCATTCTTGAATAAATGATAAATAAAATCCAAATTTACCAAAATTTAAGAACCTCTTTTCTCACTCTTTTACAATCTTGGGAGTTCTCGCACACAAGGTACAACTATCAAAAGGGTACAACCAGTGTTCAGGAAATCGGTTCGTGCGGTCGCATATGCGGCCGCTTAAGCGGTTCGGACAGGGGACCGCACCGCATAGGTCAAAGCGGACCAATAATCGGTCCAAGCCCGATTATGCGGTCGATTACCCGCTTATGCGGCCGCTTAATCACCGCTTTTCCAAACAGACATACATGTAATTGAAGAAATGCAATTTATATGATATTTTTGTTGTTTCTAATTAAATATTTATATGATATTACTGCTCCCTTTCTTCTAATTAATCATTCTATGTTGTCCTTGTATGTAATTGTTCATGTGATATATAATTCTATATGACTGATATATAAATATACATAGATATATTAATTTATTAAAAAAATCCAAAACCGCATACACTCCCGCATATACTCCCACATACCGCATATACTCTATTCAGTGCCCCGTCCGCCCGTACACCGAATAGCGCTTTTATGAACACTGGGTACAACCCATCGTCTACCAAGTGACCGTTCCTTTTCACACCTAGGCGAGTCAACCAAAATGTTGACTTTGTGTGCCTGGGTAGCTAATAGTTGGGCATGGGTGTAGGTTTCTTTCCGAGGCCTCTCGGAACCTAGCGGTGTTCTCAGATCTGTCATAGAGAATAAGAACTATGACATCTGTTTCCATGTAAAGCGAGATTACTCAAAACCAAATGTTAAATAACACTTAAACAAGCAGATTACCGAAAATACTAAAAATTAAAATTGATTGCATAAGGCACCAACATCAGAAAACTTGTGACATAAAGATCCATAACCTGCCATCTTTATCATATATCTCATAAGACATCATGCTTATAACATGTTCCATAGACATACCTATCACACATGATATCTATTTCACTTGCATATACATGTACATCTACCCACTATATACAACAAAAGGGCACATAAGCCAAAAACTCATATTGATAGCACGACCACAAAACACATTGAGCTATACCCAAGACCTGAGTGTACATGGACGACTCTAGGACTCTAACACCAAAAGACAAATAAGAAGCACACTCAACCTTATCAGCTACTGATCTTGTTGTTGCTCCTCCTCAACTATACAATCTCTACCTCCTCATGCACGACTACCTAAAAGATGTGGAAACCCATAGGGTGAGACCAAAAATCCCAGCGAGAGATGTAACTCCCCGCCAACGCTATTAAAGCATAGATAAAGTACCAAAATAACATAATTAAAGTTACGCCAATGATAAGAAGATGCACTTACTGATGTAAGAAAGGCAATTAGTATCATCTAAACAGATCAGATAGCTATAATAGAGTAGTAAAACATTTTATAAACTAAGGAGGAATATCAAGAACATATATATTTTCTACCAATCAAGCTATACAAAAGCAAAACAAGGCCACATCCAATGTTTTCATGTTTGATCCTAAGCAATCATGCTACATGGCTAATTACATATTTTAATTACTACCACAAGGATTTTTAGTTGTACCACCCAAATTCCACCGACCACTACAAAGTCAAAATTAGTTTCACACAAGGTCAATGGAAGAGTTGAAATCAATGACCTCTCCAATACCGCCCGGACAGCACAAGAGTAACCGTAGAGACAAGTCAGTCAACTACAAAAGTGACTTATAATCAATAGAAGGATCATCTCATGCATGGTCGTCGCTTATAACAACACCTAGCCCACCTTGGTACAGGTAACGATGCTAGGTGAACAGGATCACACATGGCCACTCTAAAAAGAAGGAGTGTCTCACACATGGCCATCCATATCACAATGAGATTGTTTCACATATGGACATCTCACACATCCTATAATTAGGGATACAAGACGATACCCGACTTGCACCCCTGCATATTAAAAAATATGTGCTCTGAGTAAAACTCATTTCACCAATCTAGCAATTAAGGCTGACATTGGAAAGGATATATGGCATAGGGCACTTACATGATTAAGTTTCAATTTTCTAGTTATGCCGATTATGTTTTTTAAGCATCAATCAAGTTACAATGTATATAACCATAACAAACTCTATAAGAATAAGTGTATAATACAACTCTAGAAGATATAAAATGTATAAGGTGTGAACTTGTCACATCATCACATAGCATTGTAGCGCAGCCATTCACAAGGCCATCATCACTATCACACATCCACTCAAGGCTATCACTAATGTCACATCACAATGGGATATCAATCATTTAATCATAACACTAGAGGCTATCACTTCACAATAGGTATCAAGCCATCACCAGTCGTAGGACCCATTAACATCATCCCTCTATTACAAGTGTATCAACATGCCTCATGAAGGCTCATTCAACATGTGTCACCTCATACTCAACATAACATGCACTAGCTATGATATTCAATTTCATATCACCTACATGGTTAGAAATTGATAAACACGAGAGAGGAAACATCCTAAATCCATGTGTCACATCATTATCTCCACATGCCTCAATTATTCATAACCATCACCATAGCATACCAAGCAATGGCATGCATTCAACCTAAAAGGTTAGAGGGTCAAAGACATGAGAGAGATAATATCATAACATAATATCCATTCCACGAAAGAGAAAAAAAAGATGTTACATTTTCCATCATTAGGGTTAGGGTTTTCCATACATAGTTGATTAGGGTTGTGTATCTATAAACAACCATCAAACCCTAGGTACACCACCTCCCACTATCTTGGAACATCCTAGGATTAAGGAACACAATTAGGGGAGATTAGATACTATCCAAATAGCATGTTAAATGGCTTATGCATTACTCATACAAGTGTATCATTATGTATCCAATCATGTCTCTCAATCACCAATCGAGCACATGTATCGACCACTCTGGAAACTAGGTCGTGACCACTCAACCCATAACATGTCGTGATCACGACACATAGGGTGTCTGGATAGTGATAGCCCTCAAGCATGACCTTCTACACCCACATGTCTCAACCCATCTAGGTTTAGGGTTCCAACCACTCACAAAGCTATCGTGATCCCAAGGAACATGACTGTCTTGACCACAAACCAAAGTATGTCGTGACCCAAGACCAAACATGTCGCGACCTCCCTCCAAGAACATGTCACAACTGAAACAAGGATATGATATTAACCCAAAACTAGAGTAGCACTTACCCAAATTAGGAATCAACTTGGCCATCAACACCAAGTGTCACGACCTTAAACAAAACTAGGTCCATCCCAACAAAAGGGAAGCATATCGACCAAGACCAACCATGGGTCATGACCATCATGGGGATTGATGTCTTGACCACCCCAAGGGGATATCACAACACCAAAATAGAAGACAAGTCCAAAGACAACCATCATGAATATGGAGGAGAAAACTCAAGAAAAACAGTCATCAAGAACCCTAGTTCATGCATCACAGATCCATCATGAAATGATATGATGAAAGATAGATAAAACTATTTCTAAGGCACCCAAAACAAAACTTAAACTCCATATAACATCTAGATATTCAAACATCATGCATGTGAGAAAAACCAAGGTTAAAAGGGTAGAGGAAGATCATCATAACACCACAATTGGGTATATGAAATTAGGGTTTTGGATTTCATCAAATTGAGCAGGATAATCAGCACAAAAAAAGTACTAGAGATTATCATCATCTACTAGCATGTTAGGGGAACATTTTAGAGAGAGAGCACAGTATCTTGAATATATGAAAGAGTGCAAGTAATAGAGAGGGAAAAGAGTAATATAACCCACCTTAAGAAGATCATCGCCAAGGATTCCAAGATCCAAGATCAAGAGCTCCTAGCACACGATCTAAGGGTTTAAGAAGCTCCACCAAAAGCTCCATTCTCAGCCACAGGATCACCTCAAGAAGGAGAAGACACCAAGGTCAAATATCATCCAAGAAAATAGATCCAAAAAGCTCTAGGCCAAGCCAAAAGAGAAATGGAGAAAGAGAGGAGAAACCCTCCTCATACTGGGGTCTATGTGACGTCCCCGAAATTTGATTTCTCCAAACCCTATTGGGAATGAGATGTCAGAATCTGAAAACATCATCCAATCATATCAGAAAGCGATGCGGAAGAATAATACGCATACATGAACATACAACCATAACATTCTCAACATTCAACATGTAAATTTATACAACATGAATTATTACACAATGATTTACAATTACATATTGAATTGAAATTCTACAAGTCTGAACATGTATGCTAACAGGATCTTAACACAATAGGTACAACCTGGACAACTGCTCACTTCCCATCTTTTATCCCATGCTAGCTCTGAACCTAAAACACACGTGAAACAACGAATCAACACACAAGGTGTTGTGCACGTGGGTAGAAAGATACATACTAATATGCTTGCATAATTGAAATAATCTTGAGAAAGAAAGAGTAAAAGAAAACATTATTTAAAGCGATAATCAGGTAAACACATTTTTAGATGCCTTTTGATGCGTTTGTACTACTAAGTGGTGTCACACTTCATTTTTCCCCGCCCCTTGGGCTATGGGGACCGAGTCGACCTTATATTCAGAGGGGAGAGAGAGAGATGTCGCACTTTATTTTTCCCCACCCCTTGGGCTATGGGGACCGAGTGCCGACCTTATATTTAGAGGAAGAGAGAGGGAGAGAGGATTGAGGGAGAGAGAGAGAGAGCATATATCCACTCAGTAGCTACAAACCATCTATATTCTTTTATGTTCTGTAATGTTTTGCAGAGCATATACTACTAATACACATCCAAGAATTTATATGAAAACACAAACATCCAAAGTACATCATATCATTATGCATTCATGAAAACTAGTCTTATACTTAATAAAAACCCACACACCTGAGTTCAAAGATTTCTAATCATTCTTGCTCATCTAGATATCTGGTCATCACCTGGTTAATAACAAATTAGTCATCATTAATACAAGGTTCACCATTATTAATGGTATTTAAGTCCAAAATTAGGGTTTAAGCCAAAACTTGGCTCAAACTGATCTAAACTTCTGTTTGATATTTTTCTACTAATCTATAGGTCATTATTTAGGTCTGGTTCAGTTTTCATAATTTTTCGATGATCGGTCTATTTTCTAAAATTAAAAGGAGGTAAAAGCATCTAATTAGTCTTTAATAGAAAAGGACCTATTATTTAGCAATAATATTTGTATTATATTCTATAAATTGGTTTCAATAATCATTAGGACTCTATAAGAATTTTATGAGAATTAATATCAACAGGATATTGTTCGTTTCATTTAACGGATTGAAACAAGGAGCACTATACTTTAGATTAAATATCATCATTATCTGTTCTTCACAAGCCTGATATAAGGGTCCAATAATGTAGAGGATATTATTCTCCGTTCAGGGATATTTTTGGGTAATTATTTGGATACAGGAGTTATTTTTAATCGTATTTCTAAGATATGGTATATTTCTGAGTATATTAAAGGAATTACCTTGTTGGGTATTACTGGTGCCATCGATCCTATGTGTAGGGCTACTGATCCTGTGGCTGAGAGATTGCCACCTCATCTCTTTGGATGGGCCTAGTTTGCACGCAGTTTATACCATGGCACCTCCAGAGCCGAGTGAACCGGCTGGTCTAGGGTCCCTTATCCTAGACAAACTCGGACTCTCCCTCGTTCTCGTCTTCTACGATTCCTCCTCCTGCAGTGATGTTGACGCCTCCGTAAGCAACATCTTCTACATGGAAGATCAGGAGGTCAGAGAATCCTCCCCGCACTGGGCGCCATCAGACTCCAGCCTCTCCTCTGTGAAGGTCTGGGCTATGGTTGGTGAACTGACCTGTCGTTCTCCTTCTCGCCGTGCACGCGTTCAGACCCCCCTCGTGAACGCCGCCACAGACCAGAGCACCGTTGCTCAGATTGGGAGCAGTGAGGGAGTACTGGAGAAGATGTTCCAGATCTAGGTGGCTCTGAATGTGTCTGATCACGAAAGCGACGCCGACGGAAGATAAGCATTCTGCCTTGTTCCTTATCGTCTCCCATCAGGATCAGAATCACCATTACAGTCTGGGTGGTGGTATCATGCTGACTGGAATCCTGCAGTTGACCTGTGAGTCCCCTTCAATCTGGTTGGCGGTCATGGCGCCACCGCAAGGAAGGGAGAGAAGGGGGAATGGATTCTAGACCGCCTGGCAATGTTTGTTCATATCGCAACCCTCCCAAGAAGAAAGGGGTGCGCCGGCACGTGAGAAATCCATGAGAAGACTCGCTTCCCTTGTATACTCGTTCAGTGGCTTATGGAAGTTGAGATTCTGGAAGTGAGGTGGTGAGGATTTCTCAGTTAGGAGATCACGCTGATCTGTTGTTTGTTCTCTCTCTGGTGCGACTGATTCATAGCCTGGTCATATCCCTCTGATCCGTAATTGACTGAGGTTGGGGATGACCGATTCCCTAGATCAAAGGCTCCCAGCCAGTAAAAGGCAGCGTGACATTCATATGTCACATATCTAAAGACCAAAGTCTGATAAAAAAAATATCATCAAAGTCCCCGATTTCAAATAATTCTATCTCTTTGTAGCAACAACCAAAAATCTTGAAATTTGTAGCATAGGCTCACATTATCCTAAAGTGTCTTCCAACAAAGTTTGAGACTCAAAGTCCATTATTTGTTTGTGCAAATAAATTCTTCGAACAACCTTATAATTAGACATATTAACCTTGAATTCAATTCAAATCATCATAATTCTTGATCCTACAAGTCCAGAACACTTGTTATGATACTACTACCTCAAAGTTCACTAATATATCACTTGAGTCCATTGGTAGTATTAAACGGGTCCCATGGACTCATATGTACCCAAAATAATTAATCAAACCTATTCATCATACTTGAACTCAGTTAATGTTCTAATTGTCAATTGCTTATATATAGTTACACTTTTCGGGTGGAAATATACAATAATTGAGTAACCAATTCCTTCATTTGGTATCATCATCTACATGATGCCCACATTCTTCAAATACTATATTGCGTATCATAATCATAAAATTGGGGTCATCACATTCACCCCATCTTATATGGAATTTCGTCCTCGAAATTCAACTAATCTCATCCTTAACAGGCTATTTAGGAGTTCAACTTCATATACATCATCATTATGGATATACCCTAAGTTGTCATCTTAAGATGTAGAGATTCTTGGGTGTTCTCACCCCACCTTATATATATGAAGCATCATTTAATGGCTTAGTCATAACATGAGATTATGAAATATTAGGATTACATCACCCCTAAGGATACAAGTTTTGCTCATGCTTGCAAGGTTCAAGAGGAATTCATCTATATGCCATGGTATTTAGATTATTCAAATCTAACATCATTAATATGTTTTATGATCAACATCTTACAATAATTTCAGAATTAGAGGAGGTTTATCTTCATCCTTGATATTAGAATTTTTCTTAAGAAGGGCTTACGTAACATGTTTGACCATTAGGGTTTCACCCTATGATGTGGTATTCATACTCAACTTAGAAGCATACATTGAGAAGGATCAAAGTTACGAACTATATTTCTGATCATATATCTTATGACCTAAAAATATCTTTATATCAAGTTCACAAGTTCAACTTTTTATGTCTTGCATGTATTATGTGAAGGCAAAAAGTGAATATACTAAGTTTATCCCATGATCTTAGCATCATATCTTTCGGGTTTAATATGAAGGGGAAGAGAATATTTTAAAGTCAAGCTTATCATGGTTTCAATCTTTGGTACTACATGTATGATATAGGGGGGAATATAGAATAGGTCAAGCTTATACGAGTGACTCCTCATATATAAATCATCTATATAGCTCAAGTGAGGTTTCTATCATCATATATTAAGAAAGAGAACAAGAAGGGAGAACATGTATTTTGAGTATCTTTTGCACAAAGCATCATACTCTCGTAACTAGAGTTCATATATTACCTAACTTGCAACTAATTATGAGATTCTCAAAATATGTCACTCTAGCTAGGACCTAACTCAGCCAAAGGATTGACTTTATCATATGGGTCATCTACCCATCCTTTTATTTTACCCAATTCTCACATATAGATTTGAATCATGCATAAGGACTCAACTCGACACTCGAGAGTAATCTAGTGTAGGATTTTTTTTTCACACATATCTCATATATTGGAGGCTAGGTCCTATGACCTTCTCCCTGTTGGTCTTACTCCCTCTAGAGTTCACCACATATCTCATCCTACTACTAGACATCCTCCTTGTATAAGAGCTTGAGGCTCATGCACACTCATCTCTATCTTAACTTAGCTTATCTTAAGTAGGAAAAGGAGAATGTACTTTCATCATCACGACTCAGCATAGATCCTCCAAGAGTGGATTAGGTTCATATATAACTCAAATCTTAATAAGGAAACTTATACCATCATGTATTAAAGATAGGTAAGATTCTATATGCTTATTTCCTTCATCTTTCTTTTGTCTATCTATCTATCACATTACCTTATGAGGCTCTAGACATCTAATCTAGATCTATTATCTCTTCTAGACTGATGTCACTCCCTTTCACTTAGATTGCATGAACACTAACTACTCTCCAGTGTGAGGGACACATTTTTATATTTACCTATAGGTAATAAAATATTATATAGTTTTTCTCCGAGAAAGCAGACGGCAGAGAAAACTATCAAGGCTCGGGCCAATTGAAAAACAAAACCAAATCGGAAAAATCGAGTGTCCCACACACAGTAGATAGTCTAGTGTCATGTCACCTAGTGAAATGGTGAGAACGAGATGTGGACTAGTGTAGCTACCCAATACATATGAGCTCTATATGGAAAGGGTCTCACACACTTGTCTAAACCTAGTTCTCGAACATCTAGGTTCTAACCTAGAGGCTAAGTCAAACCTAGTTCCTGTAGAACAACTTACTAACTTTCTAGGGTTTAAGGTGAAAGGTGAGGATTTTGTTATATATATAATGGTGAGCAATTGTTAGGTGTAGCTATTGTTCATGCTCTGATACCAACTGTGACGTCCCCAAATTTTGATTGCTCCAAACCCTATTGGGAATGAGATGTCAGAATCTGAAAACATCATCCAATCATATCAGAAAGCGATGCGGAAGCATAATACGCATACATGAACATACAACCATAACATCCTCAACATTCAACATGTAAATTTATACAACATGAATTATTACACAATGATTTACAATTACATATTGAATGGAAATTCTACAAGTCTGGACATGTATGCTAACAGGATCTTAACACAATAGGTACAACCTGGACAACTGCTCACTTCCCGTCTTTTATCCCATGCTAGCTCTGAACCTAAAACATACGTGAAACAACGAATCACCACACAAGGTGTTGTGCACGTGGGTAGAAAGATACATACTAATATGCTTGCATAATTGAAATAATCTTGAGAAAGAAAGAGTAAAAGAAAACATTATTTAAAGCGATAATCAGGTAAACACATTTTTAGATGTGTTTGTACTACTAAGTGGTGTCACACTTCATTTTTCCCTGCCCCTTGGGCTATGGGGACCGAGTGTCGACCTTATATTCAGAGGGGAGAGAGAGAGATGTCACACTTCATTTTTCCCCGCCCCTTGGGCTATGGGGACCGAGTGCCGACCTTATATTTAGAGGAAGAGAGAGGGAGAGAGGATTGAGGGTGAGAGAGAGCATATATCCACTCCGTAGCTACAAACCATCTATATTCTTTTATGTTCTGTAATGTTTTGCGGAGCATATACTACTAATACACATCCAAGAATTTATATGCAAACACAAACATGCAAAGTACATCATATCATTATGCATTCATGAAAACTAGTCTTATACTTAATAAAAACCCACATACCTGAGTTCAGAGATTTCTAATCATTCTTGCTCATCTAGATATCTGGTCATCACCTGGTTAATAACAAATTAGTCATCATTAATACAAGGTTCTCCATTATTAATGGCATTTAGGTCCAAAATTAGGGTTTAAGCCAAACCTTGGTTCAAACTGATCTAAACTTATGTTTGATATTTTTCTACTAATCTATAGGTCATTATTTAGGTCTGGTTCAGTTTTCATAATTTTTCGATGATCTGTCTATTTTCTAAAATTAAAAGGAGGTAAAAGCATCTAATTAGTCTTTAATAGAAAAAGACCTATTATTAAGCAATAATATTTGGATTATATTCTATAAATTGGTTTCAATAATCATTAGGACTCTATAAGAATTTTATGAGAATTAATATCAACAGGATATTGTTCATTTCATTTAACGGATTGAAACAAGGAGCACTATACTTTAGATTAAATATCATCATTATCTATTCTTCACAAGCCTGATATAAGGGTCCAGTAATGTAGAGATATTATTTTGAATTCAGGGATATTTTTGGGTAATTATTTGGGCACAGGAGTTATTTTTAATCGTATTTCTAATATATGGTATATTTCTGAGTATATTAAAGGAATTACCTTATTGGGTATTACTGGCGCCATCGATCCTATGTGCAGGGCTACCGATCCTGTGGCTGAGAGATTGCCACCTCATCTCTTTGGATGGGCCTAGTTTGCACACAGTTTATACCATGGCACCTCCTGAGCCGAGTGAACCGGCTGGTCTAGGGTCCCTTATCGTAGACAAACTCGGACTCTCCCTCGTTCTCGTCTTCTGCGATTCCTCCTCCTACAGTGATGCCGACGCCTCTGTAAGCAACATCTTCTACATGGAAGATCAGGAGGTCAGAGAATCCTCCCCGCACTGGGCGCCATCAGACTCCAGCCTCTCCTCCGTGAAGGTCTGGGCTATGGTTGGTGAACTGACCCATCGTTCTCCTTCTCGCCGTGCACGCGTTCAGACCCCCCTCGTGAATGCTGCCGCAGACCAGAGCACCGTTTCCCAGATTGGGAGCAGTGAGGGAGTACTGGAGAAAATGTTCTAGATCTCGGTGGCTCCAGATGTGTCTGATCACGAAAGTGACGCCGACAGAAGATAAGCATCCCGCCTTGTTCCTTCTCGTCTCTCATCAGGATCGGAATCACCATTACAGTCCGGGTGGTGGTATCATGCTGACTGGAATCCTGCAGTCGACCTGTGAGTCCCCTTCAATCTGGTTGGCGGTCATGGCACCACTGCAAGGAAGGGAGAGGAGGGGGAATGGATTCAAGACCACCTGGCGATGTTTGTTCATATCGCAACCCTCCCAAGAAGAAAGGGGTGCACCGGTAGGTGAGAAATCCATGAGAAGACTCGCTTCCCTTGTATACTCATTCAGTGGCTTATGGAAGTTGAGATTCTGGAAGTGAGGTGGTGAGGATTTCTCAGTTAGGAGATCACGCTGATCTGTTGTTTGTTCTCTCTCTGGTGCGGTTGATTCATAGCCTGGTCATATCCCTCTAATTCGTAATTGACAGAGGTTGGGGATGACCGATTCCCTGGATCAAAGGCTCCCAGCCAGTAAAAGGCACTGTGACATTCATATGTCACATATCTAAAGACCAAAGTCTGATAAAAAAAAATCATCAAAGTCCCCAATTTCAAATAATTCTATCTCTTTGTAGCAACAACCAAAAATCTTGAAATTTGTAGCATAGGCTCACATTATCCTAAAGTATCTTCCAACAAAGTTTGAGACTGAAAGTCCATTATTTGTTTGTGCAAATAAATTCTTCAAACAACCTTATAATTAGACATATTAACCTTGAATTCAATTCAAATCATCATAATTCTTGATCCTACAAGTCCAGAACACTTGTTATGATACTAATACCTCAAAGTTCACTAATATATCACTTGAGTCCATTGGTAGTATTAAACGGGTCCCATGGACTCATATGTACCCAAAATAATTAATCAAACCTATTCATCATACTTGAACTCAATTAATGTGCTAATTGTCAATTGCTTATATATAGTTACACTTTTCGGGTGGAAATATACAATAATTGAGTAACCAATTCCTTCATTTGGTATCATCATCTACATGATGCCCACGGTCTTCAAATACTATATTGGGTATCATAATCGTGAAATTGGGGTCATCACAGTCTACCTTATCAAAAAATGGTCTATGGCCCTTACGATGAGGAGTTTCTCTTCCAAAAAGACCACCATGGTATAGGGATGAGAAAATAGAGGAAGATGGAGGTAGGAGATCAAAATAAATTCCATCAAGCAAGATAAACACTTACAAAGGGTTGAAGATGGTTTATGGCCACCACAAGCACCACATGTAAGAAGAGTTCGGTCACCAAGCTCCAAGGTCGAATCTCCTTGTTCCACCAAGCTCTAAGAACAAGAAAAAGAGAAGGAACAAGATGGAGGACCAAAAGGGTTAAGGAATGGAGAGATGAGGGGTTATATAGGTGGAAGATGAGAGAGAAGGTAAGGGATGATGTTTCGACACTCCAAGGTATGAAAGGGACACTTGTCCACCCAAATGACCAACAAGCAACCACTCTAACCTAACATAAAGACATGGTGATACACTCTAGGTTGGGTCTTGACCACCTTGGTGACCCACATGGTCATGGTCGTGACCCTCCCATGGTTCACCATCCATGGTTGTGACACACACACCACCATCACCATTTAGTCAAGATAAGGAACCACCTCAAACCCTAGGTCGAGACATCCTAAAAGAGGGCAACCATATCGACCCAAGACCACCTTGGTCGTGACCCCACCATCTAGAGGGGGTGTCTCGACCATAAAACCCACCAAACCAACCCTAGTTTGTGACCTAGGTCGAGACAACACTATATATATACATAGGTTAAGACACTCAACACCCATGGAAACCCTAATCACCATTAAGGATGACACTCTTCAACCAAGGCTAAAAAAATGCACCTCCTTATTTATCTCTCCTATATATGATGTCAAGAAAAATAAGTAACACTATATATGTGACAAATTACACATCAACCCCCTACTTTGGGTAAATTGCAATATGCATTGAAATTAGCACATAAAGCACAAACAACATAAAAAAAAGCTCAAAATTGAAACTTAAGCTCTCTACAAGCCCTAATTACATCTCAAAATAATAGAGAAAGTCTCTAAGAATCATAATCAATCCAAACAAATAGTATTACCCCAAAACTTAGGTCAAGGGTCTTACAAGAACAAGGAGGAACGAGGTCGGCTCAACGACAGTGTCCATGGGACAAGGAAATACATGAAGGGATTGCAGGGTTGGTCTCTTATGTTCTAGGATTGTGATAACTATTCTTCCCCTCTCTTGGGAACGTCCTTAGTCTTGTATAGGCATTGGGTGTAGGAAAATGACAATATCAATTTCCTTGTAAGACTGGAGATATGTGGACATGGGGATTCTTATTTCTTTTGTGATAATGGTGAAAATACCAAATATCTAGGATTTTTTTTATCTATAAAACATAATGGGAAAAGTCCCATATGGATTGGTGGAGTAGAGAGGGAGAAGAGGACCGAGAGAGACCCGACACTACTGGTCTCTCTTGTAGGGGTAGAAGATAACCCCACTATCATTCAATCCTCAAATTGTGGTTGGGATTAGAATATTTAACCATGTGTAACTCCCCCTAGGTCTTATTTATCCAAACCTTATGTTAATGCTTAGATGAATAAACTGATCAGATGAGTTCCAAACATTTTATTATTTATTGAAAAACTTAAAGATCCTATAAGACACCAGAATTACCCACTCAACCCCAAATTTTATGATTGTATTCCTATTAGGTTAATCTCCTAATAGGACATATTTGAGATCAATATACCATTTATATGCTTCTTTCTTTCTATTGAAGTATTCACTTAATTAACCTGCCAAGGTCACATATAATCTCATAATTATCTCAAAAATGTATTCATCCTCTTTTCATCATTATATTGTAGGTATTCGAGAATTACATCACATTATAATTATTTTATACCCATATCTTGAAATACAAGTAATTGCTCCTTTAATTATCTACAACATTAATCACTTTGGAATATTCTAGAAACTTGCTAATTATCTCATAATCGATGTACCAATCAATCAACCCACAATATTACTAGATTCATAATTATGCATGAAATTGGAATTATTTTAGAATATATCTCAATGGTCCTAAATGTCACCCAAGTAGTCGAATTGGCGATGAATTGGGTCTGAAGGCCCATGATTCATACTTAGGGCTTCCAATTGGTTCGAAAGCATAATTATCTTTGTGATTATGAATATAAGGAATAGCTTATCAATTGAAGCCCCATACTCATATATTTCCCCAATGCTACATTATTTAAATATCCTACTACAACTAAACTATTGATCTCATCAACTGAATATTACTTTGATTGCCTTGCATTTATAATAATATAATCAAAATTTACCAAAATTTGAGTATATTACATAAAATGTTCAAAATCCTAGGGAATGACCTCTCTAGGTAGTAGATTACATCTCTTTAGAATACTTATGTTCATTTATGGCTTGTTCATTATCTCTCATTAGTACTTGTGTTCTTTTGTGGCTTGTTCTATTTCTCATTATTGGTTTGCTTGTTTCAATTGCACTCATTTCTCAATATTATGTGACTGTCTACTGAATTTTCTTGAAGTGGTTTTAGATTTATTCACCACCACTAGATCCAATAGATCCAACAATTTAATGATGCATGTTATAGCTTCTCATGAAACTACCATTCCACGAGAACCATAAAGTAGTAGTGGGAGGAAGCCTCTCATTGCACCTCAAAGGAGTAGTGTACCACTCTCACCAAGCATTGTTTCTCATAGATTTCACTAATTTTCTTACAAGAGAGGCATGTTAAAAACCTCCTCTATCCTCCCTCATATGAAACAAGTAGTTCACTTATCTAAAAATGGTTATGTAAATCTTTGTAGGCCCCAACCCTATTACACTCACGTTAGGATGTTATAAGAATGTGACATGCACTAACCCCAACATCCCAAACAAGTTCTAGATGAAAAATCTTATAGGTGTGAGAATCCATTTTTAAAGGGACAAGAACCACAACTGATATTGATAAGGAAAAACATAGTCTTAAGGTTCTTTTTCATGTGCGTAAAATATTAATCCAAGAAAAATGAAAATAATGTACTTCTTTTTCATATATCACTTTTATCTTTAGATTCATGGCCTATAAGTCTTCAAACATGCTCAGATATTATATATCTAGACTAAAAATATGATTTTTAAGAAAATAAATGTTTTATAATTCAGATTAATAGTTGAATGGTGCAAAATGACTTGAGTACATCATTGGTACATTGGAGTGCATCAAAACCTGACTCTTTCTTTCTTAATCTCCCTTCATAACACAAAATCTATCCAAGAAGATTAAATGGATTCTAAAGATATCATCTATGTGAAAAATATTCAAACCATCACAATAAAAATATAATGTCGTCATTGAAAGTATTCAACAAGTGTTTTGGGACAAGTATGGGAGTTAATGAAAAATATTATTCTTCATAAGCAATGCATTTGTATGGTAGCATGGGAAAAATGATACATTATGTGCTTCCCAGTCCTTGTGAGATTAATTTACTTTCATATTTACAATTTTCAAACAATGACCCATTAATAGACATTACTCATGCTAAATTTTGGATCTAAAGCTTATGTTATAGAAGGCTTCTTTTAAATATTATGAACAAAAGAAATAATATGAAACCAATATAACTATTTTTATTCTCATTGGCTTCTACAGTAAAATTGGGTTTTGTAGGACATATGTTATAGGGACATTGGTTAGACAAGTGTCTAATCCATCCCAAAGAATATCTTTAGTTAACAATAAATTACTCTAACTCCCTTTAATTCGATAATGTAGTGTCCTGCCTCATTAAAGGTTTGTGACCTAATATTGAACTTCTTGGCTTATCATGTTTGTGTGTCTTTCTTTCCTCCCTTGTAACCAGTTTCTATTTTTATTATCTATTTTAATAGAACACAATGCTCATAATAAAAAATTATATCTATTGGTAATATTTTTATATCATTTTTGGGACACTTGGTAATTTATTTGATGAAGTATCAGTTGAAGCAGTCTCTTGGACAAATGATCCATATTACAGTGTTATATATAGACAAAATAATTTTCCTTTTTTTCAATTGAATACGGTATCTTGCTTGAATATTATAAATTAATTTATTCTATTCTCTTTCACTAATTATAATTTCACATATAGTGTAAATACATTATTTCTAGTTACTTTAATTTTTTATTGTCTACAATAAATTTTTTTTGTAAGATATGTATTTCTCTATTTATATCAATTTTCAGTTCTTGTTGCCTTTACCAATCGAGATAAAGGGTTATATACCTTTCTCTTTTTTGTAGGATATAACTCTCTTAGTATGAACTCAAAACTCATTACAGTTTCTACTTTCTAGGTGGGACATGTGAAAAGACACTTCCTTGTTATTATAAATAGTTCTAATATAACACCTTTAGTTTGATGAACAAACTTCATATTAAAGTTTTCCACAAAAAAAGTTTCTCTGCATAGATTGCAGTATCAGACGAAGTGTAATTTATACTAATTAGACTTTCAGCAATGTGTGCGGCACATGCATCCCCCCAACTGCACAAGATCTTACAAATCATCTACACGATTTAGTTATACCAGAATTGCTTGCGTGTTGACATTTCTTTGCACAAGTAGCTAAAGAAGTGGAGAAATAAGAATGTTATTATCTTGTTGTTCGACAAAGTGACTAGTCCTGCCATTTTCCAGTGTGTTAAAATCATGCAATTGTGAGGTTTTCTATTTTAGATCACTATCATTAGGTGACAATGGTCCATTTTGCACTGTTGCGAATCACTTAATTTATATGGGAAGCGGCATTTTCCAAGCAGAAACAATAATTAGTTTAAGGTAGAGTGATATTTGGAAAGGTAATATCTTGCATGAGACTACCCAGGTTTATTGATAAAGCATTGTCCAAGAAATTAAGCATGTATTTACATGTATCTCTTTACATTATATCGTTTAAAATTATAGTTAGTGTCAGAGTAACTTACAAGTCTACATATTTCAGACCGATAATAAGATTTTCCATTGGCATGCTAAAGAAGGGCAATTGCAACTATGACTATCCACTTGTACAAGGTGTACATAGCTATGATATATTCATTGTTCCCTAGTTGAATAGGAATAATGTTTTTTCGAGTTATTGTTATTTGTTTGAACAATACATCATGTTCTTCTTCATAAGGAACACATCTTTCATTGTATTTTTTAAGGCCCATGTCTATAGTTGTCCCTATAATTGTATTGTAAAGAGCCACACGTAGATAAACATATTTCTAAATATAAATTAGGTCATAAAATATTTTTATTAAAGATGGTAGCTAAAATATCCTAACCATATGTATATTCTTACTGTATTATATTCGTAATATGATCACTGAGCAAAGTTTATTCTCTTATCTCTGAAGTTTTTCTAATTATCGTGAAAAGAATAAATAAGAGATAGGTTCTATGAACAACAACAAATGGAGAAATTTTGATAACAATCACGATGTATATGTATAAATTTCTTCAAAAACTTGACGAGTTGCCTTTAAACTAGAGAAATATTTTTGATCTAGAATAGTCCTTATAAAAAGTTCTTACAGAATTGCCAAATAATTCATTCAGCTGTGAAAATTATTAAGAGTGCGTCTATGTAATAAGATAGAAGATACTTTATGATTGTCTGTTTTCTTACATTGAAAAAGACTTTTCTTCTAGCATTGACAATGAACCATTGTAAACATTATCACGGGATGTTTAGTTGCCAAGGACAACTCTAACAACTTTGTTATAACTTGTTTATTGTATTTATGTAACATCTTGTAAACACCGCTAAATGTTGGTCAACGTGTGTATCTTTATATTGATTTTAGTATTTTATATATAATTAACATTTTCGAGCATTGACCTCACCCAAATTCTTTGACTTCACAACTAGACATGGGCATTGGTCAAATACTAAAATAATCATGGAGGTCTTATATTAGAGTTTTGGCACTTTGACAGCTGACGGCCCCCGTCCATCAACGTCGTTTACTGCAGGAATCTTATGATCATAGCCTGTCCCCTTGAGCAGCCCCATACTGACCACCTGGTGATCTCACTGAGGAGACGATCATTGGCTTTATCGTCACCTCGCCTCATGTGCTTTATATTCTTTTCTTTGCTGTGAAAACTAATAATGATATGTTTATCTTGAAAAGTAGTAGCACCATGCAGGGCAATCAATTATTGTAAGACTAGAAGTCTATAAAGAATCTACGACTACATATTATATAGGGGTGATAAGTCCTTGTGGTACGGAATTTAGTCAATGGTAAGTCATACTGGTTTGGTTGCGGTGCATGCAACCGAAAGTGGGAGAAGACATCCGGGATGAGAACAGATTTGCTACGCTTCGTTTTGAAAAGAAAACATGTTTTATTTTTGTTTATCTTTTTAAAAGTGCAAATGTGGTTAAATTGTTGGTTCGGATAAAATTTGTTTACACTTTACATTAATTTGTTAGTCAGTGTAGCCGTATAGGTTATCAATGTTTACGTAAGACTAGTAGATTCTAAACGATCCAAAATGCCTCCCGACTTAAATACTGGAAGGCTACACCTTTTGACTCTGTGTTGTTCTAGTTATCAATAGTGTATGGGTTCAACGAGCATAAATAGATAAGGCACGGAAGACACAAGCAACCAAGAAACTAGGAATCATACGCATGTTTCTGTGAAGAGATAACTAATAGCGCGTACACGGTTATACTAACTAACCCACTTTATTGTTAGAATAATGGCATCCATGGTTACGAAAAAGGCCTTTACAGGAGGTCATTTCCCATGTGCACGAGATTATCAGATTCTTCTATCTTTATTTACAAAAAACTAATCCCACATCATTTATCCGATCACGTCAAGCTAGATATGCGAAGTATCACTTGCATGATTGGGATGGGCAGCCTAAATATTAAAACTCATGTGACTGAGTACGCCTATAAATGCAATGCTGCTTAATTACACTTGTCAAAGTCGTGGCTGTTAATTTGATTAGCCGAACTGGATAGATCAATCCCTCTTGGTTTGTACGGTGTAACATGGCGAGCTTCGAATGGTGAATAGACCTCAAAATAACTTTTTCTGCCAACGCAATTTTTTAATGAAAAAAAGTTGGAGATTCTGTTGATCCCATCTTCTAGGTTATGAGCTGGTCATGTCACTTTATTACAAACTAGCTCAACCCAATTATTCGGCAAACTCCATCTAACAAGTGAAGAAGAAACTTGATACCCATTGGTAGAAGTTAAGATCTGATAGTTCATATTTCTTTTTGTATTACTGAATATGAATTTGTATTTGTAAGTGTCATATCATAAAAGTTTAATCCTATTAAATGATTTAAGAAACAAACTGTATAATTTTTCAGAAAGATTGTTTCTAAGTTTTTGAAATTTAAATTAGAATATAGATCAACAGTTCATATGTATGTAAATGTTTAAACATTCTTCTATACAATTATGTTAGTAAAATTTAATTTATCATTGCAGCACTTTTATTCTGAAGGGTATGACAATGGTGTTAGACGGAGTTTGCCGAATACATGCGTTGAGCTAGTTTGTAATAAAGTGACATGACCAGCTCCTAACCTAGAAGATGAGATCAACAGAATCTCCTACTTTTTTTCATTAAAAAATGCATGTGGCAGAAAAAAATTATTTGAGGTCTATCCACCATTCTAAGCTCGCCATGACACATCGTACAAACCAAGAGGGATTGATATATTCAGGTCGGCTAATCAAATTAACAGCCACGACTTTGACAAGTGTAATTAAGCAGCATTGCATTTATAGGCGCACTCAGTCACATGAGTTTTGATAGTTAGGCTGCCCATCTAACAAGTGAAGAAGAAACCTGATACCCATCGGTAGAAGTTAAGATCTGATAGTTCATATTTCTTTTTGTATTACTGAATATAAATTTGTATTTGTAAGTGTCATATCATACATGTTTAATCCTATTAAATGATTTAAAAAACCAAACTATGAATTTTTTTAGAAAGATTGTTTCTAAGTTTTTGAAATTTAAAATAGGATATAGATCAACAGTTTATATGTATGTAAATATTTAAACATTGTTCTATACAATGGTGTTAGTAAAATTGAATTTGTCATTGTGGCACTTTTATTCTTAAGTTATAACATTTTACCTATAAAAATGTTAAACTTATTGAACACAACCAAACAATTGTTAATTTCACTCACTTGCTAGTCACCATCAAGATATATAGTATTTTCTAAATACTATTTAATTGACAAAAAAAGACCCTTAATGATTGAATCATCAAGTATCCCATGTAAAAGAAATTATAAATTATATATGTCTCATACTGGTATCAATAAATTAAAAATATGCATTGTATGGCGGGCAATATTTGTATATTTTGTTGTTGTTGTTTTGTGATATATATTTGAAGAAACATGTAGTATGTGAACTTTAGAGATAGGGGATCTCTTGTTTGTAATAAAATATTGATCAACCTAAACCACACGTTCAAAATAGAGAGAAATTAGAGTAATCAAGCTTTTAAATTTATAACGATATTGCAAGATTCAATGTAGTAAATCAGGATCAATCCACATGGACAATGGTGGAATGTATTAAGAATTAATAGTTTTAGCTTAATTATGCCAAACTAAGGGTTCAATAAAGTTTTGTGTTCCATATGGAACAGTGGTACCTCAAAAATCAAGTAGTAAATAAGTAAAAAAAATAAGAAGTAAAATAAAAGGAAAAGAAAGTCAAAAGATAAGGTATCAAATATGGACGAAAAAACTTGGATTAAATTTCACCATCTAAGGTCTTTCACCAACATACAATTATCACACCCATTTTATACCATTCATAAGTTTACAAGCAACCATCAATAGTGTCTATTTCCTCCTCTCTCAAACTTAGGATAGACTAGATTATAAGGTTCTCTAGAGAGAAAGGGAAAACAAACAATCAAAGTAAAAGCATATGACGGTTAGCTTAAGCATTCCAACATTCTCATGCATTGGTACAACTCCATAACACTTATATATAGGTTAACATTACTCTTTTGAGGTATTAATAATAAAAAATACAAGATGATAGCTACTCCTGCAAGTGAAACATTAAGACCAAGACTATGAAGATAAATATTGCTAAGAGTATATATTCATTTTATGTAAGTATTTACATGTTGGGAGAGCCTTAGTGGCTACTCCCAACCCAAGCTATACATTTAGCTACTCATGGTATGAGTAGCTTGGTGAATTTAGAAGTATGGTGAGACATTGAGGTGGAAAATGAAGTGGAATGAAGGGAATGAAAGACACTGAACATAGTTAGATAAAGAGGATCAAGGTCGATGGATAACTTCTTCACTCTGAATCTTGCGTCGTCGGTGGGGTTGGCTGCTCTGTCTCCCTCCTTCTATTGTAGAAGAAGTCTGGAGATTCTTGGCAAAGGTTGAGGTGTACTATCCCATGGACTCTCATCCTTGGAGAGTGAGAATCAATGGTGGATGACACAACTCGATGGTCAATGGTGAGGTAGTTGTGCGCCAACTCTCTTGTTGTCTCCTTCACATCACGACCCCTTCCTTCTAGCATGTGACCTTCTATTTATATCCCTCGGTTCAGTGTCGGAGGCAGTGCAATAGGGTATTTTACTTGCACCGTAAGTCCTTTGCGTGCTTAATGGAATTGAATGATCATTGCACTCAACACTGCCATCAGTTGGTAGTTTTTGTAGGTGTGCCACTGGTTTGAGAATCTATGGGTTGTAGCTTGTTAGTTATGTCTTCGTTTAGTGTCGCCTGATCGGCCATCAATTTGCATTATGATTGTTCATCAATTTGAGGACAGATGGTCATAGGTTGGTCATTAGTTAAGCACTTGTGCACCATCAGTAGGCACTTCTCGCTGGACTCAGGCGAATCATTAGTTGGCCTGTGTCTTAGAGGACCATCGGTTTTGAAAGACAATGGTTGGTCTAATGAGTTGCTTGATTAGCCATCAATTTTGTAAATCGATGGTCAATTTGCATGTTGATCGTAGAGTTTAACGCTACTGAGGTCCATCGATTTGGGAACCAATGGTTGGTTAGTGGTGGTGGTTTCTTTGTTCTAGCAGGTCTCCATTGGTTGTGGGGACCGATGAGAGTTCTTCCTCATGGTAAAACCCATAATTTGGCGAGTTACATGCATATAAATTAGTAGTTATATTTCAACCAAGGTATAATTGGTAATCATGAAAAAAATGAGAAAGTAAGGGTGACTTTGCATAAAGAGAGGAACTTAAGAATAAAATTAGGCATGAAATATTTACAAAATTGATGTTATCAAATACAAATGTTTAAATGCAATATCTATGGAAACAATATATTTCCATGATACATGAAATTATGTACAAGACTTCAAGTCTACATTTGTCTATGTTCCAATCCAACAGATAACATAGAAATTGATATAGATAGAAATTTTAGATATGCCCACTTATACAAATGTGTGTGAATGTGATGCCTGTGAAATTATTGAAGCCCTGATGAATACATAGTTATTATAATGACATATATTAGTTTAAATAGATAAAGTGGTTTGATAATATGTCAGTAACTAGTTCTTATGCATCAAAACAAGTTATTTTCTTACGACATGTGCAACATGATTTTTTTTAAATTACCCAGATATTCTAGGAAAATAAGAGTAATGAACTAAGGGAGAAACCAATATCTATACAAATCAATCATAAATCACTATTGGAAGTGAAGTTGAAATCAAGACATAAATATTGCCTACTAAGAAATATATTATGCATCAAGATATTTCTCTCCATAAATTTTTAGGTTTAACAAACTCATGTGAACTCAATTGAAAATTTGTAGAACTAATGCTCATACTTCTTTTGTATGAAACTAAACTCTTAATTATTTCCATCAAAATGAAAATAATTTTATTAAAGAGTTGGAAACTTGTCCTACTAAATTTAAAGATGCGTGAAGTAGTTGTGTCAAAATTAAACTAAGAATAGAAATGAACCATTCTATTAAATTATCCAACCACAATGATAAAATAAGATGTGAAATACAACAATATATAGATAAGAGGCTTGGGTAGTAAGAAAATAGCTATAGGCATATGAAAACAATTGATGCCTATGAGGATGCTATGGAAAACAAATGATAAGATGTCGATTTGAAACTGGCATGGGAAATGTAGACATGACGATTGCTTCATTAAGTGTTGTTGTGTCATGTTATTTCCAACAAAAATTCTTCACAACAAACCAATATGACGTCACACTATATTTTGACATTAGTAAAGAGTGACCTCCGATGTACATTCATAGAGAGCAAACCAGCATGACAAATTTATAAAATTGGTATTATTATAGCATTGGTAATATTATACGAACGAACACAACATATTATCTTTCATGATCTACACACTCTGGCATATTGATTTTTACTGAATGGTTGATGCAACGAAGTATGTTTCTTTGGTACTCTTATTTACAAAAATCTGCAAGCAGCTACAAAATTCTAATATATTATTTCTCGAAATCTAGAAATAATATAAGAGATATGCATATCTATTTTTAATACCGACCAAGAATTTGCCAATCATTCTACATAAAACAAACTGAATATCATATTAAATTCCCTTTCACAAATAAATTTATTTTTCACACGTTGATTGGAGAATCCCAAAATCCAATTGGAAGATAATTCTGAATAAAAATAGAAAAACTAAAAACTACCCCCCCAAATTGGATAAATTACATGGATACCTAAAATGCATCATCAAAATCCAATGTATTTTGAAATCTTACAATCCAACGGAATTCCATATCCATAGTCAAATTCTCAATTCAATTCCTCAATCATCATATGTAAATTGGACAACCAACCATCTACAAACACATGTTTGAGAATTGATAATGCACATCAAATATAATTAAGTCATACTTAAGAAACTAAATGACATAATGGATAATTTCTCATAATTGCAACAAGCGACATATTATCTACATGAAGCTTCATGTTGAACAAATGATCTATTTTTCTTTTTCTTATTGATGCAAATTTAGATTTTCAGTCCAATGTGATAATTATTGAAAATAGTCAGACACTTGTTTTGAGAAGTTATTCAATTGTTGTTTGCTACAAGCCATATGAATGGGTAATTGATGTTGGAAACACGTGGCATCCCCTCTTCCAACTATTTTCCCTAAGAAATAAGAATCCATACTACCAGCAACAAGTCAAAGATCATTGCAAGAATATACTGGTAAGTAGATCATCTATTTATACTTTTTGTTGGAAATTTGTTATTCTAAAAATCATGGCAACAACCTAATTTCATAGAATAACATGAGTTTATTGTAAACATTGTGAACACTTGATTCTAATCAGAAGAGTTTAATCATGTGATGCTTGCTTTTTTTATCATTATTATAAATAGTGTGACACTTGTTTCAAGCTGTTAAACACTTGTTGTTTGTTACAAGTCATCTGAATAGGTTATCATATTGCCAAAAAGTAACATTACCTCTTCCACCTACTTGCCACAAAAAAAAATACATACTACCTACAACAAGTCAAAGACTATTTGCAAATATATGTGCGGTAATTAAATCATGTGTTTATACTTTCTTTTTGGAAAATAGAGGTTCTAAAGATCATGGAAACAACCTGATTAGAAAAATAGCATGAATCTTATTGTAAGAATTATGAACATTTGATTATTATTGGAAGATGTATAAACAAGTAATGCTTGTTTGTACAATGTATCATTCCATCATAAGTCCACATTTATCAAGTAGAAAGAGCTAATAATATATGAAATAGGACACTATACTATTACAAGTACCATGCTTCTAATCAAAGAATTTGTTTACAATTCTTTTTTAATATGAAGGTTTAGATAATTATATCAATGTGATGATTATTTCAAATTATATGACACTTGTTGCATGCAGCATGAATACTTTTCACTTGTTATAAGTATCCTTGATAGGTGATGCTTCTTTGCAACAAGCATCTTTCCTCTTTAGACTACTTGTTGAAAGAACAAAGAGCTCATACTATATCCAACAAGATATTCAATAGGGAACCAATATGGTGGCAACCTGAGGCTGACCTCTTGAATTGTCTGCATCGTTAAATATTCTCTTAACCTCATCCTCATTGCACACTCAGACTGCTACTTAGCTCAATTTTGATTCTTCTTTTCTTGACCAACACCCAGTCAGGTAATTAAATGTGGATGTAGCTTGTGTGTGAGAAATGATGAAGAAATCAAGAGATTAAAGTAATTTGTTGGTTGGAGAGGAAGTCAAGAAAAAAGAAGATGGAGAGAGAGAGTCAGATAGAGGGATAGATGAGTAGGGGTTGTAAACTAGAGAATTTATGAAGAGATAGATAATATATGGTTATAGGATTGCATAGTAGAAAGATCTATGAAGGAGTTGTGTGCAAATGATCCATCTTATTTCTCTAATCCCTTATATTTAAACTGATAATATTGTTACAATACACTTATAATTTCAATTACCTATAACTTGGAATTTTTTGTTTTTAGAGATAAATGGAAAAGTTGTAGTAGTATATATTTGTTTACCCAAACGGTTTATAGTTTTCTATTTATATATTATCTAATGGCCTATGGATAGGAATGGGTAAGTATTGGTTCAGACCTCAAGATATGAACAAAGTAGTCCATTTTATCTATATTGGTCTTGGACCATTTTAAGTTCTCTCTAATACATGATCTATAAATTTGGAAGTTTGATCTTCTACCTGGTTTGATCTAAAAGCAGGCAGACTGTAGACTACAAGAATGATGATTTAGATTTATAATACATTTATTTTTGTAATTTTACTAAACACGTGAATATTATTCATGTAAAATATCTAATTGTGGTCCATCTAAATATGATCTCGGTCAGATCCTTTTTTTTGGTGTAAATGGCGTGTTGCTTTACTATATTAGGCTACTAAAAGGCATTTATAAAATGGGCCTTGGACAGAGTATCCAAGGACAGAAAACAAAAGAAGGCGCCCATACAAGACACCAAACAACCAGGAAACTATCTGTACATAAGCCTACAACTAGAAGTGACACCAACATCGCCCAAACTAACAAAGGCTGTAAGAATCCCTACACACCTTATCCCACAAACTGGAAGCCTTAACCCGCCTGCCCATGAAAATTCTGCTAATTCTTTCCAGCCACAGGTGATATAGAATAGCAATACCAAAGAGCTTCCTATCTCCACGAACATTGATTAGAGGTTCAGCAGATGCCCGTTTCTCCCCAAACTTTAGCCTGTAAAGCTCCCATAACTCAGAGCGGAACGAGCATTTGAAGAACAAGTGATCAGTAATATCTTCATCTTCCTGACATAACGGGCATCTAGTAGCAAGGTGATACCCCACCTTCTTCATAAAATTTGTATAAGGCAGATAATGAAGGAAAAGCTTCCAAAGGAAGCACACCCAATTCCTGGGCACTTTACAGTCCCAAATCCATTTCGACCAAACAACACACTCTTTGGATCTTCTGAAAATCTCCCAACCATCTCTGATCTTAAAAATGTCTCGTTTGTTAAAAGTAATCTTGTCGCCACCTTCAGAACCACCAACAGGGATATTATTAAGGATGCTAATCACCTTTTCAACACCTCTAGCATTCGGATAGCACCACCTTCCATCCACTAAGCAAGAACTGATCTTGCAATTTTCCCCCTTACCAAACCTATACATATGCTGCTTATCACACAGATCAAGCAAGGTTTTCTTTCGCGGGAGCCATGGGTCCTTCCACAACAAAAAAGTACTCCCATCTCCCACACAGAAATCAACCTTATTTTTAAGGATGTCTTTATACTTCAATAGTCTCATCCACATCCATGAAGAGTTAGATCTACTCTCCACATCCCAAATAGAACTATTTTGAATATACCTTTCATGAATCCATTTGACCCACATGGACTCCTTGCTTCTAGCCACATCCCAAAGATTTTTAAGCGAGGAAGCCTTGGACCAGTCTTCTATCCGTTTAATACCTAGACCACCTTCAGGACGAGGCAAACAGATGTCCTCCCAAGAGACAATATGCAAATGCCTTTTGTTTTCATTATCATTCCATAAAATATCCCTCATGATATTCTCCAACTCCAAAACAACCCCTTTCGGCAAAGGGAAAGTTGTTGTCCAAAAAAGATGATACGAAGACAGAGTGGAAATCACCAGCTCGACTCTACCAGAAAAAGACAACAACTTACTCTTCCAAGCATCAAGCTTACTCCTCATCTTATCCACAATTGGATTGTAGAGAGCTTTAATAAGTCTACCAGTGAATAAAGGTAAACCCAAATACCTAACAGGTAGCAAACGACAAGGAATCTTTAGAACATCACTCAAACTATCAATGTCTCGGACCCCTCTACTGAAAAAAACTTGGCTCTTCAATTTATTAAGCTTCAAACCAGAAATATGCTCAAATTGAGAAAAGAACTCAGCAATCCCCTTCACATTATATTAACCATGTTAGCTTTGGAAAAAATAAGGAGGTCATCGGCAAAAAGGATATGGGACACACCAAAGTCAGCAGAAGCCATCAACGGATTGATTGTTTTATCCTTCACATAACAATTAACTAGAGAAGATAACCCCTACATCGCCAAAACAAACAAATACGGGGTAAGAGGATCCCCTTGCCTAACACCATTACTAGGTTTGAAAGATTCAGTTGGAGTACCGTTCACAATCACCTGAAAAGAGGCTGAGTCAAAGAAAGTAGAAATCCATCTCAACCAACAGCCCTTAGCATAATGAACAATAGATAGTCTCTTCTAACTGTATCATAGGCCTGCGATAAATCCACCTTAACACACATCTTCTCCCCACCTTGATTAGGAAAGGTACTCAATAATTCATTAGCTAGAAGAATAGCATCCCCAATGCTCCTCCATTTAAGGAACGCAGCCTAGTTAAGGTCAATCACCTCCGGTAGCACATCACTCAACCTATTAGCAAGGATTTTAGTGATGAACTTAAAAATGACATTGCAAAGAGAAATCTGCCTGAAATCCTTGAGATTTGTCACCCCTGGTATTTTAGGAATCAACACAACAAGAGATTTGTTGCATTCACTCAACATTTTACATGTTTCAAAGAACTTCAAGATAGCCATTGAAACCTCATCACAACAATATCCCAGCAGCTTTGAAAGAAAAGGGCATTTAACCCATCATGACCAGGGGCCTTATCACCATTATAGTTTTTCACAACCTTTTTAATTTCCTCCCTAGAAACTTTTTCCCAAGAGACTCCAAGTGACTAGTCGACAACCTAGGAAGAATCCATTTGTCTGACCAATGTACCTCCGAGTGATCAACGGAATTCAAGACTTTAGAAAAGTAGTTCACCACATGCATTCTGATCTCCTCAGGAATCCTTAGAACATTATCCCCATCATGAAGAAGGTAAATATTATTATGCACCCTCCTAGATCTCAAAGAAGCATAAAAGAATCCAGTATTCTTGTTACCATCCTTCAACCATAAAACCCGAGATTTCTGTCTAACAAGACTTTCCTCATTTTTCATAGCAATCAAGGCATTCTTCCTGGCTTCATCCAGGTCCCTTTGAAGATCCACATTCAACGGCTGACTATCCACCATTCTCTGAAGAGCAACAACCTTATCTTCCATCTCCCTAGCTACACTAATAAAGTTGCCCACCTTCATTTTGTTCCAACTAATCAACTCAGAAACAACTCTATTAATCTTTCTGTAAACTTTAAGCATCAGAGCACCACTCTCTACATCCATACTCCAAGCATTTCGAACGACGTATTTGAACCCCTCCTGGTCAACCCAAGCATTGATAAATCTAATGGGAGCTCTTAGTTTTTTTCTTAGTGTTCAGCTACCACACCAAGCTACAATGGTCACTGACTACATTAGGAACAACTTCGCCCCATAGCGATGGGAAAAGAGCTAAAAAAGCATCATCACATAGACATCTATCAATTTTTGAGAAAGTACTATTACCCGATTTGCTTTTACTATCCCAAGTAAAGAAATTGCCTTTGAAATTAACCTCCAACAGCCCCACACCAATAAAAAAACCATTGAAATCTTCCATACTTCTTTTAGATCGTGGTCTCTTCCCAACTCTTTCAGAGTTCCTCCTGACTGCATTAAAATCACCAATCAAACCCCAAGAGCCTCCACTTCTTTGTAACATCTTCAGAGAGTTCCACAGATTAATCCTATCCACATCACCATTAGCCCCATACACAGTCGTAACGTAGAAACTTATATCGCCAATAGTCAAACATGTATGAATGAACTGATCCCCTTCTGCTTCCTTATTAATATTAATCATAGGATTCTTCTACAAAATCAAAATTCTAGTATAAGAGTAATATGCTGCATTATCAACATAAGCAACATCAAGCCACAAGAACTCTACAGCACCCTTAACTTCCTTGATTTCTAATATAGATTCCAAAATAATCAAGACATTAGGTTTGTGTTTCCTCACCTCCTTGCGAACGCCATGGAGCTTGTTATGAATGCCCCTGACATTCCAAGACATGATAGACAGGGGACTATCCATTGGGGAGAGAGGAAGCTTCACCACTCGCATTGTCACTCCCACCTGCACCTTCACCCAAGTTTGTCAACAACGAAAATTTGTTTAGGGACATTTGTACATTCCTTGACACTTAAACAAGCTTTGAAGCCACTCTCGGGGGAGATTTGGATCTCCTTCTCTGTGTTTCCCACATTGGTGAAGGAGATGGAGTAATCAGGTTCTGCTACAAAAATTGCCTCTGTACATATGGCATTTCCTCTCCCACCACAAAAACTGGACTAGCACCCATACGGGAGATGTCCTCCACTGCATCACTAAAAACCTCTGGTTCATCTTCAGTGGTAGTGTTACAAAACTTCTTCTTTGGCATCCAAACTTGCTTTCTCACCGGGTGATTCATAGACGCCATAGCAGCCTTCTCATTCACAGCACAAAGGCCCGACTCATGCCCAAAGTTACCACACGAGCTGCAAATATCCAGCCTCCATTCATACTCGAATCTAACTCTGTCAACCTGCCGATCCTCACACTAGAGCTCAATCGATTCAGGGAAGGAAAATTCTACATCTATCAGGACCTGTAGCCTTGCATACTCCAGCCGAGCGAGATCAGTAGTCAGTGAATCTGTTCGAAGGGGCTTTCTAAGAAACGAGCCAATCCTCATGAACATCTCATCATCCCATAGATCTAGAGGTAGATCAAAGATCTTCAGCCATATCGGAATCTCTATCATTCTCACCTTCTCTAAGGGTTCCCCTCATTCCCATTTTTTGATAATCAATGGTTTCCCAACAATAAACCATGGTCCCCCATCCAAAGCCATCACCAGGTCTTCTTCGTTGGATAACAGAAGGATGAAGAACCCCTTTCCCCTCGATTTGATCTCCAGCGACCCCTTCACTTTCCACAGCTGAGCGAGGAAACGCACCAGAGACGGCCAATGTGGATTCATTCCCACAATGTAACCCGCTACAGCCAAACTCCACTTCTAAAGGTTCCTTTCTGCTATGGACTTCAGATAGAGTAATTTACCATTCTCCATTTGGATCTCCACTTTCTTGAAGGATTCTGTAAGTGTAGCCTTCTTCGATGACACCAAATCAACCCAGGATTTGGCCGTCGGTGAGACTCTGACTGAACCAGATCTACTACCATTCTCCTTCCCTGGATCTTTGATCTTTGCCACATTGGTCAGGTCTACCACGAAGCCTCCCTGCAAGGTTCCAGACTGAATAGAACTAGACCGCAGATCAACTTCAGACAGCACCAAAGATGCCTCGTCGCTCGCCACTGGAATCGCCTCATCACTTACCTGCGGCTCCACCATCACTGCATCCTAGATCTTTATTTTAAAATGATATATGTTTTCCTATTATATAATTCGTATAAAAGTTAAATGGCTAATCACGGTGCACCTAGTTCAATCCCAGTCTGGTCTTTATTTGAAATGGTCTGGGATGTATCCAATTTCACAACATTTAATTTTTTTAGTTCACATTTATTTACTATTTCAGTCATCCAAATTGATTTGGTCTAATTCTATCCAATTTATAATTGAAGGTCATCCCTGCCAATGGACAAGAAAAATCACATCCACCCACTACAAAGTCACAAAAATATCATTTATAATAGACCTGCTAACACATCAAAAGATTGCTATATTTTAAAAAAACATAGTAACATACTAACTTATATTCACAGGGTGAGTATCTACCAATTTTGTTGATTTCATAGAATGACCATTGTCATTGATAAAAAGTATGGACTATTTTGTTTTGTCCTCACACATTTATATTTTTTGGATCAGTCAATGAAGCTAAATACAGTCTGTAAGGATCTACCTACTAATTAGGTTCTTTATTTACAGTTTGTTGAGATTTTAGATTAGTGAAATAGTCCTTAAACTATTGCAAATAAAAGTGACAGCCTTTTTCAAGAAATATGAAGACTTGGTATATATTACCTACAGTCTGAATAGGTGGTTTCCATTAGATATATGTAACATTTTTGTGCATTTTTTTGTTACTAGAGACAATAGACAATAATACATGCTACAAGTCAGATATTGTCTTCATGAATACCAATTTTTATCATATCATATGTTAATACTTCAAGAATACCAATTATATAGGTGCTTTCATGCCTCAAAGCACTTACTAAGTGTACCATCAGCCTGATACCAGAGAACTTGTTCCAAAACATATATACATTTATCCATTTTATTTGTATACAAAAGGGAACATGAGCCAAACACATATCAAAAGTACATCCACAAAATGTCTAAAAAAATCCCCAAGGACCCGAGTGTATAGGGATGACTCTAGGACTCTATCAACAAAAGACATCCAGCAACACTGCCAACCTTGTCATCTACTGGCCCTCATGCTTCTCCTCAACCTTAGTTGTACGATCTCTACTTCTTCATGCACGTCCACCTAAAAAGGATGTGAAAAACCCTTGGTGTGAGATTGCAAGTCTCAGTGGGAGATATAACTCTCCACCAACTCTATTATTATCACAGGTAAGATAAGCTAAGTAGCAATATAATTACAACTATGTGAAGTAGGTATTCATTATTAATAGGAAGAGAAATTACCGTTGAAATATGAAACTACTAAACAATTTAAAAGGAATATGAAGAACATGTATAATTCATATCAACAGTATTATATAACAATCAAGAAAGGCCTCATCCAATGTTTTTGTACTTTGATCCAATATAATTATACTAAATAGTCGGTTACATATTTTATTATGTCCCAAGGATTTGAGTCATACCACTAAAATCTCATTGTCCACTGGATAAGTCAAAATCGGTGCCATACATGGTCTAATGGAAGATCTAGAATCCACAACCTCACCCCCTCAGTCAGTACAAGAACAGGCAGTGACATCATAACTCAGACTGTTGTCAGCGACATATAGTCCAGTTGTACATATCTAGCCTGCCCTGGTACAGGTCGTGACACTAATGAGCCACGGCCCACAGCCACACTCTAATCTGGGTACAACCCATAGCGAATTATGTATCACATATTATTGAGCTTTGGCCCACAACCACACTCTAACCAAGGTATGGAACACAACCAATCCTGTAAGGTTAGGACACAAGGAGATACCTCAACTTGTAGCCCACATATTCAACAATATGCGCTTTGAGTTAAACTTGTTTCACCATTCAACAAGTGATGACAGTGAATGGATCTATGGCATAGGGCAAACTACACTATTAGGTTCCACTTGAGTAATTAAACCAATTTAATTGGTTCTTTAGCATCATTCAAGTTATAGTGTACCAATCATAAACAAATCCTAAAAAAATAAGGCATAGCATGTCACCACAGTATATTGGAACATGTAAGGTGTGAACTCATGACATTATCATTTGATGTTTGATATTCACCATATGTCCATCACAAGGACCACATATCTTGGGGTAACAACCCCTCATCTCATCATTGAGAAAACTATCATCTCCCATAAGGCAATAGGCCATCGTCAGGTCATAAGACCATTTTCCTCCCCTTTATGGGTTACCATATCACATGATCCTCACAAGGCATATTCAAACATACTATAATCACCATAGCTCATACCTGACTATGTGTATCAATCGAGGTTACCTGCATGGTTAGAAACTTGTAACATGAAGAATAATACATCATCAACACTACCATCTTATAAGATTCATGTCAATCACATTACATCTTTTAGCGTTAAGGTTTCTCTTTACTCAATTAGGGTTTACAAGGTTGGATCAACAACCACACTTAAATCATCACTTCCATCATTATTGTAAGGTATGTTATGAGTCATAGAAACATAGTTCTTGTGATCATACTCAACTACCCCATAGGGTATCACATTTTATCATGTCACCCTATCATCATCAAGGTGTATCATAAACACCATCACCAGATATTGACTAGGGTTATAACATAGAGTATCAGATTAACCCTATGTGTGTCAGGAAACCTCATCAAGGTAGGGTATCAGTTTAGGATGTATTAGATGAGAAGACATGGTGGCGGGCTACCCTCTCAAGAGGTGTATCAGTTTGCAGCACAGGGTGTATCGGTCTACATCTCTCAAGAAGTATATCGGCCTTGACATGTAAAAGGATGTGATTGGTAATAGGGTATCGGGCAACACCGTCCAAGACATATCAGTTGTCAGCATGCAACAGACAACACACGTATATTGACATCAAAAGGGTGATGGGTTGCCTAGGGATTTCACAAGGAATCACGATTCTCCACTTCACCACATATCGGGTAATGAATCCATAGGGTATGATGGCATTACATATTAGCATAATACCAAGTCATGACAGACTAGCATTTTCTATGATCAGTAATGCATGTCGATTCAACAACCAGAAGCCAAAATCAAAATGACCTAAGGATGCACAAGGCATGACAATCTAAGCATAAACAAATTGTGTTGGTCTACACTCCACCAAAGCCATGATAACTTATCACTTGGTGTATCTCCATGTTGCCTTCAGGTCGTGATATCCAGTCACAAGGGTTGATGGTCTGTGGCATCATAGGTCATGAAGGCCACCTTCCATACATATCGGCCTCATCATCTTCAACTTTAGAAAATGTGTTTCAAGCAAGGCAAGGGAGGTGCTACATAAGGGCAACAACTAAGCACGACTCCTTCTTCAAAACAACACTAAAATTACCAACAAGAGAAACTAACATGCAAGAGGTAACACTTTAAAGATAAAGAATAAGATAGCATGTGAGGAGTGATAATAATAAAGAGTGTTTAGAGTTGTATAACCTGCCTCAAGGATCAACACCAAGCTCCAAGGTCAAGCTCCAAGCTTTACGAGCTCGAGGTAGAAGAATATCTCCTAAACTTGGTCACCACCATACCTCCAAGCAAGAAGATGGAACCAAGTATAGGGTGGTTCGAGAAGGAAAGAAAGGTAACAAAGATTCATGGCTGAGAAGAAGAAAGAAGGAGAGAAGGAGATCTAAGGATCATGTCTTACCAAGATAGAGGATGAAGAGAACACCACAAGCTTGGGACTCATCCACCAAGCTCCAAGGGAGGCTCCTCTAGCTCAAGGTCATCCACCAAAGAGAGAAAGCAAGGATAGCCAAAATGATTCTCTTTCATGGATAGAAAGGGGTATATATATAAGAGGAATGAGAGAGGGGTCATGGAAGAGGTTTCACCACCTTAGAACCCTAGGTGACACTTATCCACAAAGAAAGGCCACATGAACAACACCATGCAAACAAGGAGATAAGATCTATGTTTCGCCCACTAGGTCACTTATCATGGTCTTGCCCGATACCACATTTCTACCCTCTCACAAACCAATAGAGGTGAAACCCTAGACACCACAAATTGGTACAAGGCCTCTCCAAGGCTCTCAAGCCTGAGACAACACTTCTAGGTACAAGGCAAACCTCAAACATGTGCCCAAAACATCACCAAAGATGTCACCACTCAACCAAGGTCTAAACAAGGTGCCCCTCTCTCTCTTTCCTCTAGGTGATGCCAAGATAGAGAAGGAGCACTCAATAGGTGGCAAACATACACATCAGCCCCTAACTCTGGGTGAATTGCAATTTGCACCAAAACCTCTCCAAAAAACACAAGAATCAACAAAACAATCTCAAACAAGGAACTCAAGCTTCCAACATGCCCTAATTACATCTCAAATGATTGCAATAAGGAGCTAAGCAACACACTTAAGCAAGGCAAATAGGGTTATCCCAAAACATGGGTCAGGGTCCTTACACTTTAGTAACAAGTGGATCCTGTTATGTAACACGAAGGAACCACACTATAATGAGATGGAAAAGGTTATAATGCAAAGACTTATTTTGTAAACAAGAAGTCAATTTTTTACTGTGTTATGTGGAAGTAGTAATAATCATATTTCTAGAAAAAAATATCTACCCAAAATAATAATCAGGAGTTATAATTTATAACCATAATGCAAAAGTTGTAATGAAAAAGCTCAGGTTGTAACCAAAATGACCAGGTAAGTAATTATGTTGCATAACTGGGGAACGAATACATCCCACCTATATAAATATATATATATATATATAATAAATTCTATTCAATTTTATTTAAACCACATGACTGTTAAAAAAATGAATTATTTCATAATAAGACTAACTACAACACAATTTTAATAGTGGTAATTAGTAAAAGGACATAATGACAAATATGTAATCATTGAGCATCATCCAATGACCCAAAATTTTAATTATGGTATTTACCCATTTGTGTATCCTTCAACAATAGTGATTTCACATCACAAGGTGTCAACTTCTACCTCGTATTTGATGCTTTTGATCAAATAAAGTCAACCATGAGATCTCCTAGATCTGCTATGATCTATCCATCAGTACCCTCCGCTATATGCCATTGCACAACAACCTAACATATTTTGTTGATAGAATAATGTAAAATGTATTCCATGAGCCCATCTCATTGGGGGGTCGATTTTACCATAAGGTCCATATATAGTTCCCTTCAAAATATGATTACTAGAGCTATCACTCACTGACAATTATTAAGGGACAAAGTTTTTTGTTATATTCGTGTCAAAAGTACTCAATCAAAGATAACAATTCATACTTAGTTGGAGAATATGTTGGTTTAATGTGATAAGTTATTTACGTTGATGTGGCATCTCAATGTGAGTTTGGGGTACATAATGTCTAAAAAATTAATGGATGAAGAAAATGTCAATATTCCTCGTATAAAGTTAGTACATTATTTCTAATAAGTATATGAGATTTTATGTACAATATGCAAAGGGTGTCGTCTACGGTAAATATAGTATGAGCAAGTATGATCTATTAGTCTAAATTTCATCTATGAGTATTCCTTATTGACTAAAAGATTCTTATGTAATGATCCAAAATGTTCTTAAGCATACTACCAAAGTAATAATAGTTTAGTAATCTTTTATACAAGAACAAATACTATGTAGTATATAATGGTGTCACACATTAATTTGGAGTTTCTTTAGAGTGGTTTTGTCAATGACTAGTTTTATTTTTATATGAAATAGATGGTTATATTTACTCAAGGTTTCTTACTTATTATCATGGAAGTGGATATTGCAAGAATCTCTCTTCTGCTATGTGACAGAGTACTAGAAAAGCTAAAGGGAGGCATGTTAAAGGGGCACATATCAGGTATAACAAAGTTATTATGATGCTTTCACTATGAATTATGGTTCTAAGCACTAGGTTCTAGAGTTAACATTTCAAATTGGGCCCCGACTGGGAAACTATGGTTCTAACAACTGTTGAACCTCTTACCAACACTTACATGTAAAGAAATAATCTAAGTACCACTTGTAATTTAAAAGGTTCATGCAAATTCCCATGTAGAGATCTTGTTATAGTGACATGACTTTGCATGTATTACTCATAAATCTAAATGCTATCACTAGATCATTGCAGGTGAAAATTATATATAATGAGGAGTGATATTATACTTTCAAATATGTAAACTATGGTTAAAATTATATATAATGAAGACTAATATTATATTTCCAAATATGTAAACTATGCCAAAGTTCCACAATGGCGCATTGTAACTCATGTATATAATCCAACAATACCTAAACATATTTTATTGACTTCCAATATATTCTACCAGTCAGTAGGTTGAAGAACATAGCTTTCCAACCACCCACCATTTCCCAAGCACTAAAATGTTTCAATGATTATATTATCTATATCTTTGTTTTTCCTAGAAAATAATGACATCAATCAAACTAAAACCATTTCTCAATAAATTAAAAGTTAGTAAAATAATATAAATAGCATTTAAACTGCCGTCATGAATGCCTTGGTGTAAGCACATAATAGACTTTTTTTGTTAGTATGTGAAGACTACTTCTTCCTATTTCCCTTTCCATTATTTGTGATGAATGATATGATGTTCTTGAATCTATTCCTTCTCTAGAATCATGTTTTTATATTAAACATCGTATAAATTTTCCATTCATTGTTTTTTTAAGACAAACTCATATTATGAGAGGATCAAGGTTTACAAAGTCATATATGTAGCCCTATCTCATGGTATGATGTAACATAGACAACATAACTTGATCTAAACCACTAATACTAAGCTAGAATAGAGAAGCCCAATTATCTAATACAAGAAAAAATACATTACATAAAATACCACCAACACTTCCCCTCAAGATGGATACACACTGTGTATTCCCAGCTTGCCACACATATAGGTGAAGGATTAAGATAGAAGAGGCTTGGTGAAGTTATCACAGTATTTTTTTCCAGTGTTTACATATGGAATAATGATCTTTTTGTCATGAAACATGTCTCTCATGTCATGCAATTAGCCTTAATGTGATGGTATGTTCATGAAATATTGGATAATTAGCGATGTCAATAACTATATGTTATCAAATTTGAGAGTTTTTGGAGAGGAGAGAGAAAAATCTAATTCACAAAGAATTGATATCACCGATTGAGTTTCATAATTGGCATGTGCCATGGCACAATATTACACTCTAGTGTTGGAACATGGCTCAACATACTGTTTCTTACTCTTCCAACTGACCAGATGACCACCCAAGAAATAGATATCCCACCGTTCACATCTTTTGCCTAATTGAAATCTACATAGAAGGTCATAGAGATATCTAGAGATTGTGTTTTCTTGTCAAGGAGACCTCTGCTAGGTGAAGTTTTCAAATTACATTGGTATGTTGTACCTGTCACTAGTGTCACATAAGAGATTAAGGCATGTTTTGACTAAAAAATTAAAATCTAAGGTAATGTCTAGTTGGTGCACTAAAATATAGACAATTTTCCTGACCATGTGTCAATATGGTTCAGGATCAGGAAAAGAATCCACTTCGGACATAACTTTGTTATGATAATCTAGATGAAACAAGTTTCGAATTTAGCATACCAGAGTCCTTGAGGAGGTCTAGGACTAACTTCCACTGAGATACACAAGTGTCGTGAAGAGAATGTAGAACCTCTATGACCTATAAGTAGAAGCGTTATCCCAAATCCATCATATGAAAATGTTGACAGAGTGTCTATTTCAATGCTGAAATCCCATGGGCATCCCTACCCGTGATAACGATATCATCAACATAGACAATGAAAATGATTGTTCTAACTTGAGAAGAACTGAAGAAGAGACTTTGATTACTAGAAGATATTGAAAAAACCTAGGCTAGCAAGAACTCCACTGAGTTTTGAAAACCAGACTGTTGGTGATTTTATGAGGCCATACAAAGAGTCTTTGATATGATAAACTCTTTATGGGGACTACCCTTGAGTATAAAAACTAGGAGGTTGCTTCATATACACCTCCTCCTTGAAATCACCATTAAGGAAGGCATTTTTAATGTCAAGTTGACAAAGAGGCCATTCTATGAAAGTCACAAGTGAGATTAAATTCATGATAGAAGCAATGCAAGTGACTAGTCAGAAGGTTTCAAAAAATCCAAACTATATATTTGGGTGAACCCTTTGGCAACAAGCTGAGCTTTAAGTTGTTCCAACTATCCATCCAAATTGAATTTGCTAGAGAAAATCCATCTACATTTGACAATATTTTTGTCTAGAGGATGGACAAGATTCCAAGTTCCATTTTCATATAGCACTATTATTTCATCAAGCATCACAACTTTCCAACCGTGGTGCTAAAATGCCTCACTATAATTGTCTTGAATTTGAATAGAGTCGAGTTGCTAGGAAATCGTTGTAACAATATGTAAAAGCTTGGATAGGAAACATGTTTAAGATGTAGGATGGCTAAGATCTCAATAGTGTATACCTTTCTGAATAGACACAAGGTGTGATAGATCCTTAAACATGAACATTGGTGTCATGTCATGGGTTAGTAGAGGAGGAATGATAGGGAGATGGGTGATGGGTTCATGATCCACTGGGTCATTAAGAACAAACTCAATGAACTCAGGTTGAGGCTGACATTGAGAGGGAGGAGGACTATAACATAGAATCAAAGAACATAATTGATTTATATAAAATAACGTCATCAAAGACATAAACTGACAATTGTTTGGACTATAACAATGATAACCTTTATAAAAGGTAAACTAATCAAGAAAAAACATTTTGAAAGGAGAGGATCAAGTTTATCTGTTATTGAATCAAAGTTACGCACATAAATATTACACTTGAAAACACGCAACAAAAAATGAGAAGTTATTTGTGCTGGAAAAATGAATGAAGAGGGGGTCTTGTTCTGAAGAATCGATGATATTTGTCGATTGATAAGGTGGTAGGATATGAGAATAATATTTGATTGATAGGGGTTTGGAAATGTCCCTAAAACATAAGAGAATGTGAAATTTCAAGTAAATGAAAATGTTTACATTTTGTCACCCCATTTTGTTGTGGAGTGTGAGCCCCAGAACATTGATGAATGGTTCCAATTCTAGAGCAAAATGAAGATACCTGAGATGAAACATATTCTAAAGCATTGTCATTTTAAAACTTTCAACAGATTTACCAAATTGTGTTGAAATCATTTGATGAAATAATTAAAAAACACCAATCATTTAATCATGGAATTTTAGCATATACAACCATATGAAATGTGAGAGATCATAAAAAAAAGTAATGAAATAATGGGATCCATGAAAACTATTGGTTCAAAAAGGACAACAAATGTCACTAAGAATAACATAAAAACTACTTTAGAATGCAGACTAGTTTTTCTCAGAAACGAGCTCCTATGATGCTTCTTAAACTCACATGAGTTACATGGGAGACTTCTTAAATTAGATAAAGTGGACTTCATGTGCTTCAACTTCTCAAGAGAGGGATGATCTTAATGTTGGTGAAGCATATGAGGTGTGGTTGTTAGAAGGGTGGTAGAGGGAGTGACATAACCAAAGTAATAAAGGTCACCAACTCTATAACCCAATATAATAGTCTTAAAAATATGAGAATCTTGCATCCCAGAATGTTGGCTACCAAAGGTGACATTGTAGGTAAGGGTGTCAAGTAAGTAAGAAATATAAATTAAATCAAATGGAAAATGAGGAATATAGTGGACATATTTAAGTTTGAGATTAGGTGAGATATTAACACTCCCACGTTTTTTATTAGTTTTGGTGAACCCATGTAGTAGAGTGAAAGTTACGTAGGAATATGAGACTCCATGGATGAAAGGAGGTATTTCATACCAATTATGTATTGAGTAGCCCCAGAGTCAACAATATAGGAAGAGTTGGATGCTAACATATAGGCCCAAACATTACCTTATATGTAGTCCCAATGCGCCAAAGATGTCACAAAAAATTCCATGGAATCCCCAGATCATGTCGACACTCTTGCATAATTTTCTCCTACTTAGCTATATAGATAGTGGAAAATAGATTGTTTGATCCCTAAGTATCCCCTGTTAAAATGACTAGGCCCATAGGTTGATCATGATTCTCATAGAAGTTCTTCTCCATGTGGCCTAACTTGTAGAAGAAAGTTCATTTTGGTCATGGGGGACATACACGACCACATTCACATCCACAACTATGAAGATGACAACAAACGCCTTTTGTGATTCCAGTGGAGTGGTAGACAAGAGTTGGACATCAAATAGTTTACGATGAGACAAAACATTTTCCAAATGGGAAAGTTGACTCCTCCCGAGATAATGATTTGAACTAGAGCATAGCATGGATGAAGGGCCTTGACAAATTTATCTATAACAATGTTGGAAATGTTTTTGGTTTAATCCTCAAATGGCATAGCCTAAAATAGTCAAGGTATTGATACGATCTCCTAATAGAATCAAAGTACTCATCAAGGATCCAATCATCTTGATTTTTCCCAAACAATTTATCCTAGATTATATAAAGCCTCAAAGCATTCTTTTCCTACATGTAGTGATGATAGTTATCATCCCACAATTCCTTCATAGTTTTGTAAAACATGTACTAGGAGGCTATAAAAGGTTCCATATTGTTTCATAGCCATCTATTGAGTTGGCTATTTCCTGATTTACCTTCAAGGGCATCCTCGACAGGTTTTTCTACAAAATTTACTTTGACTCTAGAGTCTGGGATGGTTTTGATAGAGTCGGCAATCATCTACATTCAACTTGATTATGGATATAGGATCAATACTATTATAGACAATGGTCTGAGAAGAATCTCAGTAATCAGCCATGCCTCTAGAAAAGATAAATAAGCATACCAGTAGGACGACAATGGAGAAATATATCAAAGTAGTCACAGAGGTAGAATATTAGTGAATGAGAACATCATAGTAGCACACCCGTTTGATAATAGTGGTTATTAGTAAGATGCACATTGAGAGTACAAAGTATATAAAAAACATGGTTGAAGAACAACCATAGGAATGATGCACCTTGATAGTTCTCTAAAAATTAATGACACTCACCCATGTAAGTATAAAGAATACTTGAGGACGAAAGTTACAAAAAGGGATGGCCTAAAGTTGTTTCCATGTCTAGATAAACATACAACTAGTTAAATACATCATATGACTGAGAATGGGAGGATTATCAACCAGATTCACATGGATGTTGCTACACCGGAAAACTCCCAATGAAGGGGCTATAGGTGTAACTCCAAAGGGAATAATGATGTGACACCCATTGCCACACAAAGTGATATTACTCAAAACAAAACTGTGAAAGAGAGATTAACAAGAATATTATCAGAAAATACTAAAAATTTAAACTATTTTCATAAAATCTTGTAATCTATGCTCAACCTCATAGACCCATCCTTCTTCTTCACGAACAACATTGGAGCACCCCACAGTGACGTACCCAGCTTGATGAATCCTTTGTAAAGCAGTTCTTGCAACTATCTTTTCAACTCTTCCATCTCTGTCAGAGCCATCATGTACAATATATGAGCTATCGGTTGCGTGTCGAGAACTATATTGATTTCAAAATCAATCTCTCAGGGTGGGGGAACACTGGGAAGTTCCTCTGGGAACAACATCCTTGAACTCTCGAACAACCGTCACCTCATGAATACTTGGGACTTCTTGCCTCAATATCCATCACGTGAGCCTAAAACGCCTTGCAACCTTATCTCAGAAGCTTCCTTGCTACCAGGGCTGATACTGGACATGTCAAAAGAATCTTCCTATCTCCCTAGAAGATCCATGTCTCACCACCATCGACAAACGTCACTTTTTGGAACTACAATCCAAGATGACTGTTATAACCCATTTTCTAAAGCATGTAATAAGATTTGTAAATCTCTTTATAAAAGATAAATAAGATCAATGGTAGATTTGAATGAATTTCGTGTATGATAGCCTTGTATGCTTTCTTGATCGGCCTTATCGGCCATTAAGCCCAATTGAAAGAAAAAGAAAAAGAAATGTAAAAGGAATTCAATTGAATAAAGGAATACATAAGAAAATAAATAAAAGATGAATAAAAGGCCAAGGATATTTTTTTTCCAAAATAGAATTTCATGATAAATGTTCCTTGGGGTTCAAGGAACTCATGATAATAATGAAATGGCAAAAGAAATAGAAAATTTATGGAAAAGATGTATAATTAGGTGTTATCTTGCAACTAAAGAAAAGGAATCATTTTATTGACATAATGATCCCAATTTTCGCAGGATGAGAGATAAAAGCATAAAAGAGGTTCCCTTAAAATTTGAATTAAAAAGGAGTTCTAATTTGGGAGTTATTTTTTTTTCAAGTTATCCTCAAAATAGGAATTTTCTTGGATTTAGGGAAAAATACTTTCCTTTGGATAAATCGCGTGGAATGTCTGTCGTTGGATCCCGATCCAACTAGAGCCACACATCCTCGAATCCCATTTGATCAGGGACTGTAGCGCAATCACATGGGGACTTTCCCCATTGCTTTCCGATCAATCCAGTGCATATGCACTTGTGATTTTTGTTCCATTAGGTTCGGGAGATCATTACGAAGAATCTAGACCAAAGAGTTTTCGACTTTCATCGCTTATACACAAAATGCCCAATTGGGCTATGATCTGAGGTGGTAGCAGGGTTGGGGGAAACCCTAGAGAGGACTCCATACCCTACAAATAGGGTCCCTCTTGGCTCCTCGCACCTTCACGATTCCGCACAGCTACTTCTTTAGCTCCAAAACCCTCTCTTGCACTCGATTGCCCTTGATCCGGCAAAGGACCGCCGCGGCGCCGCTGCGAGTTTAGTTTAGGAAGACAAGGAGGACAACGAGAAGGGACCATCAAATTGTGGACCATGGTGAGTCGGCATGAGATCTAACAATCTCAGGTGAAGCGTGCATCTTTAGCTCGCTTAGTGGAGTGCTTCGACACGAGTCGTTGGATCAAGGGTCCATCGTGGACCCAGGAGCATCCGATGATCAACCGCCAAAAGTCGCATGTGGTAGCAAGTGAGTGGAAGATTTTTACATAGAGCATCAGATCCAGACGTGGTCCTTTGGCGCATCGATCGGATGGTCTAGGAAATTCGGTAAATCCCCTCTCTAATCAAATAATCCAGATAATTGCTTTTCCTTGCAAAATTAATAGAAAATGCTAGGAGAATCCAATGAGGAAACTTTATATATGAAAGTTGTATAGAAAAATACGAGGAACATGATAAAAATACATTGAGAGTTTAGTTCTGTCTATTTTTGCAAAAGTACTTTAATTTGGTAGAAAAGTGTATTAAAAGTAATTAGAAACCCTAATTGTATATAAAAGGATGAATCTTTATAAATTAATGTGTTAATTGGAAAGGTAATAACATGTTGATACCTAAGATGGAGTTTTCATCTATTTTGAATACAAAAATTGGTTAATTTAGGATTTATGTCCATAAATTAAAGGTAATGTATATGGAAACCCTAATTTAGGGTAAAAGAAGAGGAAAACCATGTTATTTCGGATTTAGAAAGTAAATTACTAAATAATGATCCTAATACTGTTACAAGTACTAAAATAATAAGATTTAAAGGTTTTTAGTAGATTTGATGAATTAGGGTTCTTAATAATTAAGTATGGAGGCAAAACCCTAATTTCCAAGGAAACCCTAAAATTGGAATAGAAACCCTAAGGAATATGATGAAATTGGGTAAATATTAATAAAAGGAAACTTGTACTTTTATTTCAGGATTTCTATTCATCTTGGCTTGATTGATTGGATTTCCCTACATAGTTGTTTCTGTATCCAAATCTGCAAATACATGTATGTGGTTATGCTTATGAATATTCCAAGTTAGTTTTTCGAGGGTTTGTCGAGGTTTTATCGGTTGCTTGAAATTAACTGTTGGATGCTTTTATTTCATGCAACTATAGAGTGACTATGATTATCACTATAAATGTATACATATAACTGGCTTAGATCCGGATCCACCCCTGTGGCTATGCAAAGGCTAAAACGGATAACCTAGAGTAAGGTCTATGCTATCATGAGTTAGAAATTGGGCTACACTTGTGTAGTGCCATGAGACTCTTATCATGCCATGAGTTAAGGAGTGGGTTACCTACGGGTAGTGCCATGTGACTCAACCCTAGAAACTGATTCACCTGTTAGGTGGGATCATGAGGGGTATAATGGGGATGGGATATACATGGATCGCGCAGTTATATTTAAATTGTAAAATTGTTTGCTAAACTGTAATTGTTTGCAATACATTGTTAGGGATAATTACACGATTAGTGTTCCCCCACATACCAGCCTTGGTTGACCGACGTTTTGTTTGTCGGCGTTTTAAGTACAAAACCAAAAGGACAAATAGTAATTCGTCATATTATGAAATACATGAATTAAAGTTCAAGGAGGATTAGTTAGATTAGTCCCAGTTCTAGATAGAAGTTTAGAAATCCAAATTTTTCAAAGGTATGCAAAAAAATATTTATTACAACTTTTCAGTATAGTTTAGTAGAATTTAATAATTGTTCTTGGTTAATTTCCAAACATTTGATCCGGAAGTTATGTGTGCGGCTTCGACCTCTCGTTCTCCCTTAATTGGGGGTTACCGGAAGGTGGGGTCGTAACATCTGGTATTAGAGCCTAGGTTACTCACTTAACCATTAATATTAATTGAATTTTACAAACTCCATAGAACCCAAGGGAGTTATTAGAGGTCTATCCGAAAGACAGAGGTGTCTAGAAAAGGATCACGACTGGGGGCTGGCAATATTTTCCTCCGCACCGCTAGTCGGAATACGAGGACTCCTGGATCTGTGTGACTGCCTGGCCAAAGTCTTAGGGTATGAATCGAAATAAGATACCTTTAGGACTTTCTTATCTTATTCATCCCTTCTCATAACGTATTCTATTAAGGATTTTAAGAGTTAGGGTTTTCTCTCTCTTCCTCACCCTCATGTGGTATGGGCAAGTAAGTTAAGGATTAAGGAATCATCCATCAAATTAATAAAAGATACATAATGAGACAACATCGACGTAAGTATAATTAGTTTAATGATAAACTAAAGGTATGTTTGTTTTTCTTATGTAGATGGCTCGTACCAAAACTGTTGCTATTCCCGAGGGCACTGGGAACCCAGCTAGGAGTGCTTGGCCTCCCCACAAAGTATAGTGGTCTTCAGAAAAGAGAAAGAGGAACCAGAATGGTGAATCCTCTAAGAAGAGAAAGAGACCTAAGGAGACCACTCATGAGGTCCCTAACCCTGACCTGATACCCTTCACCAACCTTGATCAAGAATAGGAGCAACATGTGTACAAGGAAATAGACCATATGGAAGAAGACCAAGCTAGAAGTCCAGAACTGGCCATGATGATCCACACCCCTGATGCTTGGTGGATGGAGCAACAAAAGAAGCTGACAGAGGCCATTAATGCCTTGGCCCTCCGAGACCTAGCCAGGGATAAGAATGGTGAGTTGCTTCTGGTTCGTCCTCGACTAGGAGCCACCATCCTGGACTTCGTCAAGTTGAGCATCGAGAAGTTCTGGGGAGAGGATAAGTCGGAGGTAGTCGACAAGGAATAAGCTTGGCTACTTGCACTCGAGAATGGATTCTGCATGCTTGAGGTACAACTGAGCAAGAAGGTCCTCTTTGTTGCTCACCTCCTGGAAGGAGCAACTAAGATATGGTGGGAGACCCACATCACCGGCCGAGATTTGATAGAGGAACCCATGACATGGGCTGACTTCAAGACGATCTTCACCGCCAGATTAGTCCTAGTTTCAGCTAAGAAGGAGAAGGAAAGGGGTTTCACCAACATGACCCAAGGAAACTCTTCTGTGGCGGACTTCGGGCGCAAGTTCTGGATCCTGGAGCATTTTGGGTACAAGATGGATGAAGAAAGAAGGGTTAATCACTTCATAGAGCGTCTTCACCCTGCCATACAGCCCCATGTGATGGAAAGCAAGCCTAAAACCTTCTTTGAAGCCTACAACACTGCTTTAGACATGGAAAGGACTGTGATGCCCACCCACTTTCCACCCAAGGGGTACTTGGGTTTCACTGAAGGAGCCCAAGGCCCAAGAAACAACCACAAGAAGGGTGAAGGACGTCATCAAGCTAAAGGAAGACATGGAGGAAAAGGGAAACCCCGTCAAGAGAACAACCGACCACCTTGCCGCACCTGCGGAAAGGGGCACGCCGGTGAGTGCCACTACAAGAAGAAGACATGTTTTCGATGCCACCAAGAAGGACATCTGCAATCCATTTGTCCTATGCCATATCCCAGAGAGCCAGGACAAGTGGAAGCCCCACCTGTAGCAGCTCCCCCTGTGGCAGCCCCACCTACTGGAGAGAGGAGGCAAGCCCGGGTGTTTGCCATTGATAATGAGGAGGCTCAAGTTAATGTTAATCGGTTGATCGAGGGTAATAACCCTTAGAGTTTTCTTTTTTGTTTTAAAGCTAAGCATGTAATGGTCTAATGCATGATGAAAAACAATGTAGGCATGCTAGAAGTCATGGGACATAATGTGAAAGCTTTGTTTGACTCTAGATCTACTAATACTTTCATTTCGAGAAATCTTGCAACTATGCTTTGTTTGGATATCAAGGATTTAGGGTATATCTTAGATGTTACAACACCGAGTGGTCGGATCTTTAGTTCCCTTTTGAAAACTCCAGTGATACCTGTGAAATATCGAGATCATGAATTTCCTACAGACTTTATCCTTCTTGACATGAATGATTTTGATGTAATCATTGGCATGGATTGGCTTTATACTTATAGGGACAATATTAACTGTAGGGAAAAGAAAGTGATCATTAAGAGACCAGGTCACCCACCTTTTGTCATTAGGGGTAGGAAGGATGCCACCACCATCCTGTATGTGTCATCCTTGAAGGCAGAGCAGATGATGAGTAAAGGGTGTCAAGCTTTCCTAGCAGTAGTCACTGAGCCAGAACCCAAGGTGCAACCCTTAGGAGAAATAGAGGTAGTTAGGAGATATGCCGATGTTTTCCCAGATGATCTACCGGGGATTCCTCCCAAGAGAGAGGTAGATTTCTCCATAGAGCTAGCTCCTGTGACAAACCCTATTTCACGAGCACCTTATAGAATGGCCCCTGCTGAGTTGCTCGAGTTAAGGAAACAACTGCAGGAATTGTTAGACAAGGGTTTTATCTGCCCTAGCACATCACCATGGGGAGCACCGGTTCTTTTTGTAAAGAAAAAGGATGTTTCACTCCGAATGTGCATAGACTACCGGATGATCAACCAAGCTACCATCAAGAACAAATACCCTTTACCCCAGATAGATGACTTGTTTGACCAGTTGAAGTCAGCTCAAGTCTTTTCCAAGATCGTCTTGAGATCGGGTTACCACCAGTTGAGAGTTAAAAGTGAGGATATCCCGAAAACCACTTCTAGAACTCGGTATGGCCACTATGAGTTTGTGGTTATGCCTTTTGGGCTGTCCAATGCACCCAGTGTGTTCATGAACCTTATGAATAGTGTGTTTCATCCCTAACTTGACTCGTTTGTCATAGTATTCATCGATGACATACTGGTTTATTCAGATGAATTAGATCAACAATGTGACCACCTAAGTAAAGTCCTTAATATCTTGAGAAAGCAGAAGTTTTATGGGAAATTCTCTAAATGTGAGTTTTGGATAGACCGAGTCATGTTCCTTGGACACATCATCTCAGGATGAACAATTGCGGTAGATTTGGCTAAAGTGTCGGCAGTTCGCGACATGCCAGCACTTAAGAATCCCTTCGAGATTCGAAGTTTCTTGGGGTTAGTAGGATACTATCGACGCTTCATCGTGGATTTCTCAAAGACCGCCTTACCTTTGACCATGTTGACTCGGAAAGATGTGAAGTTTGTGTGGTCTGATGTTTGTGAGGCTTGTTTCCAGGAGCTGAAAGAGAAGCTGACCACTGCAACAGTTTTGACTCTACCATCACGCAATGAGGGTTTCGTGATTTTCATCGATGCATCAAAGATGGGACTTGGCTGTGTGTTGGAACAAAATCTTCTTGTGGTTGCATATGCCTCTCGGAAGCTCAAGCCCAACGAGGTGAATTACCCGACACATGACTTAGAGTTGGTTGCTATTATCCATGCATTAAAGATTTGGCGGCATTACTTGTATGGTGCTACTTTTGAGATCCTCACCGACCGTAAGAGCCTGAAATACCTCCTGACACAGAAAGACTTAAACCTACGACAACGACGATGGATGGAGTACATGAAGGATTACGACTTCACCATCGCTTATCATCCAGGAAAGGCAAACGTCGTAGCCGATGCTTTGGGTCGGAAACAGCTCAGGTGTGCAACTGTTTTGTCCAGTCAGTGGAAGAGCTTGCAAGTGCTGGTAAAATGGTCTCCTCAACCATTAGATGATCGAGTTCGATTGGCCAACATCCAAATATAGTCTAAATTGTTGAGTGAAATTGTAGCAGCACAGTTGGCCAGTGGGGAGCTTGACAAGATGAAGGACTTGATGAAGAAGCCTCAGACCCGTCATTCTTTGGGAATAGACAGAGGAATCCGATTTGAGAATTGCATATGGGTTCCTGAGGATTCTTAATTGAAGGAACGTATCCTATAAGAGGCTCATGGTTCTAAGTACATGGTACACCTGAGAACTACTAAGATGTTTAAGGACATGCAGAGGTTTTTTTGGTGGCCAGGAATGAAGAGAGACATTGCAACTTATGTGGCCAGTTGTCTTATGTGCCAAATGGTGAAGGCTGAACACCAACGACCCGGCGGACTTTTACAGTCTATAGAGATTTCGGAGTGGAAATGGGATCAGATCACTATGGATTTTGTGGTGGGTCTACCCCGGACCAAGAGAGGTCATTATGCGATATGGGTTGTGGTAGATCGCCTTACCAAGTCAGCACACTTCCTTGCCCTGAAAACCACTGCTAAAGTGTCAGATTTAGTTGATTTGTATATTAGAGAGATAGTGCATTTGCATGGCGTACCCGGTTCCATCATCTCTGATATAGACCCAAAGTTTACTTACAAATTATGGAAGCAGGTTCAAGAGGAACTAGGTACAAGGTTGAAGTTTAGTACCACTTATCACCCCCAGACAGATGGTCAGTCAGAAAGGACAATCCAGACCTTAGAGGATTTGCTGAGAGCTTGTGTGCTCGATTGGGATGGATCATGGGAGCAGTACTTACCTTTAGCCGAGTTTGCCTACAACAATAGTTACCAAGCTAGTATCGGGATGCCTCCATATGAAGCTCTATATGGGAGATCGTGTCGGTCACCACTTCACTGGGATGATGTTGGTGAAGGGACCTTGTTGAGGTCAGATGAACTCCAAGTGTATGCTCATAAAGTCGCTTTGATCAGGAAAAGGCTAAAGAGATCCCAAGATCGAAAGAAGTCGTATGTTGATGCGAAGCAGACTGATGTGCATTTCATTGTGGGAGAACATGTTTTCCTAAAAATTTGGCCGCTCTGAGCTATAGCTAAGAATAGCAAAAAGTTGAGTCCCCGATACATGGGTCTGTTTGAAGTGTTAGAACGGATTAGTGAAGCAGCTTATCGTTTGTCATTACCCCCTCAATATAGTATGATGCATGATGTGTTTCACGTGTCCAATATGAAGTGATATGTGCAAGATCCAAGCCATGTGCTAAGCATTGAACCCATTGAGCATGAAGGAAAGCTAACTTATCCTGAGTTGCCTTTGCGGATTCTAGATACCAAGGTAAAAGAGCTCAGAAATAAGAATATAGAGATGGTAAAGGTTTGTTGGAAGCACCATGGAGAGGATGAGGCCACATGGGAGCTAAATACGGACATGGAAAAGGCATATCCCAATTTTTTTGTTTGATTGATGAATTTTGAGGGCAAAATTCCTATAAGGAGGGGAGGATGTTATAAAAACATTTTCTAAAGCATGTAATGAGATTTGTAAATCTCTTTATAAAAGATAAATAAGATCAATGGTTGATTTGATGAGTTGATTTTAATGAATTTCTTGTATGATAGCCTTGTATGCTTTCTTGATGGGCCTTATCGGCCATTAAGCCCAATTGAAAGAAAAAGAAAAAGAAATGAAAAAGGAATTCAATTGAATAAAGGAATACATAAGAAAATAAATAAAAGATGAATAAAAGGCTAAGGATTTTTTTTTCCAAAATTGAATTTCGTGATATAAAGGTTCCTTGGGGTCAAGGAACTCATGATAATAATAAAATGGCAAAAGAAATAGAAAATATATGGAATAGATGAATAATTAGGTGTTATCTTGCAACTAAAGAAAAGGAATTGTTTACTTGACATAATGATCCAAAATTTTTCAAGATGAGAGATAAAAGCATAAACGAGGTTCCCTTAAAATTTGAATTAAAAAGGAGTACTAATTTGGGAGTTATTTCTTTTTCAAGTTATCCTCAAAATAGGAATTTTCTTGGATTTAGGGAAAAATACTTTCCTTTGGATAAATCACGTGGAATGTCGGCCGTTGGATCCCGATCCAATAGGCACCACACATCCTCAAGTCCCAATTGATCAAGGACTATAGCATGATCACAGGGGGACTTTCCCCTTTTCTTTCCGATCAATCTACTGCATATGCACTTGTGATTTTTGTTCCATTAGGTTTGGGAGATCATTATGAAGAATCTAGACCCAAGCGTTTCTGACTTTCATCGCTTATACATGAAATGCCCAATTGGGCTATAATCTCAGGTGGCAGCAGGGTTGGGGGAAACCCTAGAGAGGCCTCCACACCCTATAAATAGGGTCCCTCTTGGCTCCTCGCACCTTCACGATTCCGCACGGCTACTCCTTTAGCTCCAAAACCCTCTCTTGCACTTGATTGCCCTTGCTCCGGCAAAGGATCGCCGCGGCGCCGCCATTAGTTCAATTTAGGAAGACGGGGAGGACGATGAGTAGGGACCATTGGATTGTGGACCACGGTGAGTGGGTGTGAGATCTAATGATCTCAGGTGAAGCGCACATCTTTAGCTCGCTGAGTGGAGCGCTTCGATGCGAGTCGTTGGATCAAGGGTCCATCGTGGACCTAGGAGCATCCGACGATCAACCGCCAGCGGTCGCGCACACTAGCAAGTGAGTGGAAGCTTTTGACGTGGAGCGTCAGATCCAGACATGGTCCTTTGGCGCATCGATCCGACGATCTAGGAAATTCGGTAAATCCCCTCTCTAATCTAATAATCCAGATAATTGCTTTTCCTTACAAAATTAATAGAAAATGCTAGGAGTATCCAATGAGGAAACTTTATATATGAAAGTTGTATAGAAAAATACTAGGAACATGATAAAAATACTTTCACAGTTTAGTTCTATCTATTTTTGCAAAAGTACTTTAATTTGGTAGAAAAGTGTATTAAAAGTAATTAGAAACCCTAATTGTATATAAAAGGATGAATCTTTGAAAATTAATGGGTTAATTGTAAAGGATACTTAAGATGGTGTTTTCATCCATTTTGAATACAAAAATTGGTTAATTTAGGGTTTATGTCCATAAATTAAAGGTAATGTATATGGAAACCCTAATTTAGGGTAAAAGAAGAGGAAAACCATGTTATTTCGGATTTAGAAAGTAAATTACTAAATAATGATCCTAATACTATTAGGAGTACTGAAATAAGAAGATTTAAAGGTTTTTAGTAGATTTGTTGAATTAGGGTTCTTAATAATTAAGTATGGAGGAAAAACCCTAATTTCCAAGGAAACCCTAAAATTGGAATAGAAACCCTAAGGAATATGATGAAATTGGGTAAATATTAATAAAAGGAAACTTGTACTTTTATTTCAGGATTTCTATTCATCTTGGCTTGATTGATTGGATTTCCCTACATAGTTTTTATGTATCCAAATATGCAAATACAGGTATGTGGTTACGCTTATGAATATTCCGAGTTAGTTTTCTGAGGGTTTGTCGAGGTTTTATCGGTTGCTTGAAATTAACTGTTGGATGCTTTTATTTCATGCAACTATAGAGTGACCATGATTATCACTATAAATGTATACATATAACTGGCTTAGATCCGAATCCACCCCTGTGGTTATGCAAAGGCTAAAAGGATAACCTAGTGTAAGGTCTAGGCTATCATGAGTTAGAAACTGGGCTACTCTTGTGTAGTGCCATGAGACTCTTAGCATGCCATGAGTTAAGGAGTGGGCTACCTACGGGTAGTGCCATTTGACTCAACCCTAGAAACTGATTCACTTGTTAGGTGGGATCATGAGGGGTATAATGGGGATGGGATATACATGGATCGCGCAGTTTTATTTAAGCTGTAAAATTGTTTGTTAAACTGTAATTGTTGCAATACATTGTTAGGGATAATTGCACAATTAGTGTTTCCCCCACATACCAGCTTGGGCTAACCAACGTTTTGTTTGTCGGCGTTTTAGGTACAAAACCAAAAGGACAAACAGTAATTCGTCATATTATGAAATACATCAATTAAAGTTCAAGGAGGATTAGTTAGATTATTCCCAGTTTTGGATAGAAGTTTAGAAATCCAATTTTTTTAAAGGTATACAAAAATTTATTTATTACAACTTTTTAGTATAGTTTAGTAGAATTTAATAATTTTTCTTGGTTAATTGCTGAACCTTTGATCCAGAAGTTATGTGTGTGACTTCGACCTCTCGGTCTCCCTTAATTGGGGGTTACCGGAAGGTGGGGTCGTAATAATGACTATGTACTTATCCAATGTATCCATTCCAAGGATTACATCAAATCCATGCATATCAAGTGGTATGAGGTCCACTTGAATGATGTGTCCCGAAAAGGAAAGAACACATGAAGGGAACACATCCTGCAACACTGCAGAACTATCTAATGAGGTCTATAGAAATAAGCTATTCTTCTTACAACTAACAAAAAAAGACAACTACTAAGTACTTCACATGCAATAAAAGAATTTGTTGCATCTGAATCAACCAAAATAGATATAAATCAAGAAGAAGACAAATCAGAATGAAATAACTCCATCTGACCTGCTACCACTCACGGATTGACTACCTCCTCTAGCTCACTCATAGCATAGAATCTAGTTGCCCCCGTCTCCTGCTTCCCTTAGCAGACGATCCAGCCTATGACGCTTGGCCCCATCCTCAGCTTCTTGCACCACTATTCTGCTATCTCTGCGAGCCCTACTGGCTCTACCTCAGTTGCTGGGTCACTTCATTATCTCTCATTAAACAATCACGTACCAGATGTCCTCTCTTCCCAAACATGTGGCCAGTTTGAGTCTCATACTATTGTCTAGATGGACCTATAACTGATACTGATGTTGTCTTGTGAGCTCCTATAGGTGGAAATCTATGACCTCTTCCCTTACTCGATGACCACTGTGTCAGAGAACTGAACCTTTGTGAAACTAGCAGTGTAGAAAACCTCGACTTATTAAAGCCACCTGAGGACTTCCTCTGGAACTGTGCATACCGCTTCTTGGCACTCGTCTCCAACTTATCCTTCATAGACCATTCTATCCTTCGAACAGATTCTATGAACATGGCAAACCTCTCTTGGTTTTCCGAAGAAGCAACCGGGGTAGACAACTCATCACTCAACCCCTTCTCAAAATGGCAAATCCTCTCGTCATCCATCACAGGCATGTGAGGACAAAATCTCAACAACTACATAAACCTTGCTTCATACTCATTGATCATCATGGGTCCCTGTCAAATACTCTCGAACTGATTGATCTTCTCATCAAGATACATCTAAGGAAAGTATTGACTAACGAGCTCACGTCGGAACTCTTCCCAACCAACCAAAACACCTAGTATCTTCTCCTACTCTATGTCCCACCAGTGGCCTACACTTCCCTTCAGAAGGTACATTACATGCTTCACGTTGTCCGTCTCAGGGATACTCAAGATCTTAAAAGCTTTCTCAAGATCGGTCAGCCACAAATCTGCATCTTTCAGATCAACCGTTCAAACATACTCAACCACTCCAACACGGTGAAGCCGCTCAAAAGTCTTCCCAATGCCTGAAGATTTAGTATGAGGAACTGGTGCCCTAGACTAAGGTGTAGGCATCCTTTCCACCATATGAGTCATAGTATCCATAAATTACCAAAAAAGAGATCGTAAGGTAGGGTTTTCAACCATGGTTGGGTCAAAATGGGGGACTTCAGGCACCCGATCTTCTCATGCATGATTCCTTGCACCACCCACTGGTACAGGAACACTACTCTCAGAAGCATGTTCTTCAGGATCTCCAGACTTCTTTAAGCTTTCGATTCTCCTTCTGCATAAGCAAAAATTACTATAAGATAGGATGGAGGACACTAGAACAAACACAAACCCTAGTCTTAGGTCCTTATAGACTCAACGAACCCAAAGCTCTGATACCACAAAATGTGTCACCCATTTCCACACAAATAGACATTACTCAACACAAAACCACGGAAGAGAGATTAATAAGCATATTATTAGAAAATACTAAAAATTAAAACCATTATCATAATACTGCCAAACAACAAGAACTTCTGCATATAGGTTCTTTCATGCCTCAAAGTACTTACTAAGTGTAGGAACTCGTTACACTAAATGACATTACTCAAAACATAAAGCACAATCAATCACTAATTAATCACATACCCAAAAATATGGGTAAATTAAAATTGATTTCAACTTCAGCACCCACTAAGAAACATTTGAATAAGAGCCCAACATATTTCTTAAATCCATACTATGCCAAGAATTTGATACAAATTGTTATATCGCCTTAGCCACAACATATATACACAGGAAAATAATATTTGTATATGCCACACAAAAAACATCTAACAAATTTTTGATTTGTTTGAAACATTGTATACAAACTTTTCATGCCCGAACTTGAGAGTACAGGGAAGACTCTAGGACACACTAGACATCTAATCAACTTTCTCAAAGATTCATTGCTATAGATTCTCTTTTCCGCCACATGTTTGTTTTTGTCACTTCCGAGAACCTAAAAAAAATGTGGCGAACCACAAGGGTGAGACCCATGTCCTTACAAGAGATATAACCTCCAACAACGCTTATTGATTACAACATTTTAAGTAATTAAACAATTTAAGCAATTTAATCAGATACAACATGTAGGATCAATAGAAAAGGATGATTGACAAAATACATAAAGGAGTAGATAATAACTATCATCATTAGCCATACTATCACCCTTTATCTTGTTGACAATATAAGCAATTCAGTAGCATATGCATATCTAGCATCATGAGCAAGTCTAGTAACATAGAATCTCTATCATTATGAATAAGTCTAGCAACATAAGCATAGATAACAACATTAGCATGTATAATAGGTCAAACATATTACATCATAAGAAGAGATAAAAACATAAGCGCAACTATCTGCATAAGCATGATTAGTAGTATATGCATCTCTAGTAAAAAAAGCATGGCGAGCATGCTAAACATAACTAACAACATGAGATATCTAGCATCATGATTATAATCAGTAGTTGTAGTATAGTTATCAACATAAGCATGTCTACTATATGTATGCATCTACAATCTTAAGCATATCCACAACATAAGTATATCTACTATCTCTTAATTGCACTAAGCATCATCTCTATGTAAAGATAACAAACAAGGGTTGTCATCCAATGTGAAATGTGGTGTATAACCCTAAACAAATATGCTACACGGATGTATTACATCTTTTATTACTCCCTGGGGAATTTGAATCGTACCATTTGAAGTCCAACCGACCCCTACAAAGGGCTATTCAGTTCCGTACAAGATCTAGGACTGTCGATTTCCTAAGATCTCTTCCCCTCAGTCAGTACGAGTAAAAAGACAGTGACATATCAGTCAAAGTTGCCACCACATTGACATATAGTCTTGTAACTAGCCCACCTTGGTACAGGTCACGGCACTAGCATCTAGGGGATTCAAACTGAATCACTGAGGTAACACCGTAGTTGTCCTCTAATCACATGATGTTATAATCACCGAGACACGACCGCAGTCATTCTCAATCACATTAGATGTATGAGGCATGACCATAGACAACCTCCACAATATACATTGTGGATGACAAGGATATATCCCCAACCTGCTACCCCCACGTACTCAACAGTATGCGCTCTGAGTTTCCCTTAGGAATACTCATTTCACCATCCAACAAGTTCTGACACTGAAGATGGCTCTATGGAACAGGGCACTACATGATTAGAGTTTCACTTGATTAGGTATGCCAATTGGGTGAATTAAGGCTGCATCAAACAAGTGGACATACAAACCCTAATTCACTTCTAGCAAGCATATAAATATCACAACTACAAAAGATATAAAATGTGTGAAACATAATTTCTCACCTCATCATCACATGGTACTATTCACTTGCCATTCATGAGACCACACTAGTCATCATACAATCACAAGATATAAATCATTTTCACAATATTACAGGGTATCAACCCTTATCAACACAAGAGGATTACACCTCATTCAGGGCTCAACCATGCCCAAAGATCAATACGACCATCATACTATCACAAGATATAAATCCTTTTCACAATATCACAGGGTATCAACCCTTATCAACACAATAGGATTACACGTCAATCAAGGCTCAACCATGCCCAAAGGTCATTAAGACCATCATACTATTCCCTGCAAGGTCAACATTATATTTGCATGCCTTATAACAAGGATCAACAACATCACTTACATGTAATACACTGGATCAACACAATATTGCATTAGTGATCTAGGAGATATTCATAAACAATCATAGTAGTGTTATATTAACTTTAAGAACATTCCTTTATTACATCAACATGCAAGGAATCAAGATATGATTAACCTTCAACACATTCATAATGCACATGTTTAGCATAAGAAAGTATCGACCATGTGGCTATGATAACCACCAATTAACAAATTAAGGTTATGATCATATTAAGGAGGTTATTCCACCATCATTCCATCATATAAGAATGTTAAACATGAATACTCATCTTTGTCTATTTGCATTAGAGTTTGGTTCAACAAGATAAATCATATTAATGTTACTTATCAGCACTTATACCCAAACCCTAACTCACGGCATCCTCATTGGATCATGGATGCATAAGGTGAAGCATCATAGTCACATTCCATACCATTCTCAAGTATAAACCCACACATAAATCAAGGTATAACCATCAGGTTATAGCATAATAGGGTTTCAACAACAGTAACAGAGTACTCAATGATTGTATTAGTCATTCAAGGACTATTCATACCCAATTACCATCATTTAGTTATATAAAAGCTAGGTATAACAAGCTATACATCATTAGGGTTACATATACACACAATACGGTTATCATCCTTTCTATTCATATGAGTGAATAGGTAGGACTACCTTATTAAGGGTAACCCTCCATTTGTTCCATCATCATTCAACCCATATCACCATACCACAATGACACCCAGAACCATTGGATGTTTAAAAGGTAAGACCATCAGTTGTTTACATAAGTAAACATCTTGGATAACCACCTATTATGTCCTTGATTTGTGGTCAAGAAAGAGTCACCATATAACCCTAGACATCCCTTGATTAACAACACAAAAAGTTCTATTGAGAGTAGGGTAAAACCCACAATCGACTGTTGATTTAAAACAAGCCATCCATTGTCAACAAGTAAGCTCCTTAAGTTGATCATATAAAGGAAACCATATAAATCAAATTATTGGACCAAAATATTACATTATCGATCATTCCACTTTATTGTAGGAATAAACATTAGAGCTTGACCATTGGGTCAAGTTCATATGTTAAAACCATCAATTACAGTATAGATCTGACCATTGCATCAAGTGACCCAAGAAACCATTGGTCTAAGGCTTAATTGATGCTACAACTATATGTAACTCACCATAGGTTTTTGAGACCTGATCCACCATTATTAGTGACCATTAAGTCACCATAGGTTTTTAGATCAGCACTATATTCATTAATCAACATCAAATATCAAACTAATATCACCATTGATTGATAGCATCATTAGGGTACATAGTTGTTAATCACTAGGTTTCTAATTAGGCCAAAACATGACCTAAGGGAGTGAACATCAGTTGACACCCTTGGTTACCACCATCAATTGTCATGAACACAACACCATAGGGTTGTTGCAATGGTACCATCATTGGGTCATGGGTTCATAGAAGAAATCAGCTTAAAACCCAAAAATTGACCATTGGTTGATAGGTGCTTAGCACCATAGGTTGTCAAACCAACCTGATAAAAGTCATATTATACCTTAGTAATAATGTACACATGATCACAGGTTCATATAGAACTGAAATCAGAATTGGGAACATTATAAAAATCGAAATCCAAGTCAAGCATAGCTTTTTAATTCATGGATCGTCATTTTCAAGAAACAACATGAGCTAGCGAGCTTATGGTAAGCAATAAACATGGAGAAAGTTATAAAACTTCCCTATAATGAGAACATAAACTCCCACACATAATAAAACACGACAAGGTAGGGTATAAAATCCGATCATAAGCTGTGAACTCGTCCATCTAGAACCTTTCTTCATCAAATGAGCAAACCCTAAGCATAAGGAGCAAGAAAGGTAGGGTTTTAGAGCTTTAGTGCAATTGCTACAATGGAAAAGCAAGGTTCCGACCTGGAGAAAGGTAGGAGGAAGGATAAAAAAGAAATAAATGGAGGAAAGAAGGGGATTCTTACTCTTTTATGTCAAGATCACTTGAAGGAAGCTTTTTAAATCCAAAAAGGAAGTCAATTGCAACCCTAGATCCTTTTTCCAAGAAGGTCCCCACTTTCTTCTTCCTTGGATAGAAAAATTCAAAGAAACACAAAGGTATAATGAGGTTGGGAGAAGGATAGAATTGGAGAGAAAATGGCTCGTTTTGGTGCTTGGGGATAAGTATATGAAACTTTAAGATAAAGAAAAAGAAAACGTTGAAGTTCTAGTTTCCATCCAAGTGTCCATGGCCTTAATTTATTAAGAATATGCAATCACACACACAAGAAGCTCCCCCCACCATCTATATAGACCTTCTTAGCTTTCCTTTGTAGAATTTCACAGCCAATCAAGTAATTCATTATTTGATAGCTACTAAAGGTAGCTCATCCATGAAGGGGTAAACCCTAAATTACCCTTGGAGAAAACACCTTCAAACCAAGGTTTAAATAGGTTCCCCATGTCTCAACAAGCTCAAAAATGATGATATAATATCCAAGGAACATAGTTCAAGTGATAAATTGCAATGAAAACCTCTCAATTGGGTAAATTGTAGAAAAGTCCAAAAAGTGCATAAAATTGCATAACTTGCTCAATCAGTGTCCAAATTGGACCAAATTTGAAACTTAAGCTTTTATTATGATTTCAAAGAATATAACAAGGTTATATTAGGGTTATAATCATTCTAGTATGGTAATTAATCTTATTCAACTCATTAAGCAAGTTTAGGGGCCTTACAACTATAAACACCTAACAGGGATTTTGCCCCCAAAATTCAAGGTAAAAAAATATGGGTACTTCCTTTGCACCTCATCCTATTAGTTTCACATGGTTACTTAAATATCATGGTGATGTCACATAATTCATACATATCTCATCTTGGGTCGGCACAAAAACCCCCACCTAAGAAGACATTCTCAATATGGAATGTAGAAACTTGTTGTGTCATTTGTACAACTCTAGTAGTAATGTTCAACTTTAAATTCTATCAATCCTTTTTTTTTTGATACACTGACACTAGAACTCTTGTCAGTTCTTTTTTAGCATCAAAAGAAATGTTGAAGCTGGCACCTGTCATTCCATACAAGGAAACGTCATTCCTAGTCAACCTTGTTAGGGGTGAAACAACAACACTATCTTCACCTAACTAGGATTTACACAACCTACTAATTATAAGACATATCATGATCCCATAAAGACATTTAATCAACCCCATCTCACTCTTTTTCAACTTGTCTCATAGCTATTGCTGCTTCGGCAACCCTAAAGTTTTTGAAGAAATATTGATCATATTTTTGACCATATTTGAATTACTTTGACATGTCATAATTAAAAGCTTGATATAACTTGTATGACATGACTGGAACACTCTGTTCCTCCTATTCATAAATTCTATTTGTACATTGGTTAGTCTAAAGGACATAACTCTCAACTCATCATGGTCATGTGAATTATGGCATCCAATCTAACTCTTATGCATTGATATTTGATCATAGGTTTATCTTAAATGAACATGGTATCACATATCTATTGACCAACAAACCATCTATCCTTGATAGTGGTCTTGCCCAGCTATTACTGAACCATACACAACATTATAGAATAACTTTTGTTTTTTTTTCTTTTTCCAAACAACATTTACAGGGTTATCATAAACTCTCTCCATCTCTCTAAGGGAGAGGAACACATGGAATGTTCATTTAATAAACATCTCCAACCTTCACATATTTCCCATACTATTCATACATCTTGGATACTAGGATTCATTACCTTGGTATCCACCTCATTTCCTATAAGGAACTCACATCCTTATCTCATCCAATTTTACCAACATAATAAATTCCAAAACATATAAGAGGAGTCTCCCAAATTATTGGAAGTCTCAAAAGCAAAATCATCACAAACTTTATGATCTTAGAACCATTATCCAAACAACCTTATGCTATAACAAGCTATCCAACTTCATGTTTACAACGAATCCACACATGCCAAGTGGCAATGATCCACTTGAAAGTTGCACACTAGAAAGAAAAGACACAAAGGGAAACACACTTCCCACATCATAGCAATATTTTTCAAGGGTCACTAGCAAAAAGGTGGCCAATTATGTTTTCATTATGCAACTTACAACTTCTTATGTATCATTTTACCCTTTTGATTTTGGGTTCCTCACCATTAGCATAGGAATCATCATGATTAACATATCTCATCACCCCTTTCTTGCTAACTATTTATCACACTTGGGTATGTTCTCTTATTTTATTATGTTTTTAAACCACTTATCAATAGGTAAATCATCATATTACACATTTTATTCATTAAACATGGATCATGTTCCTTAATTTCTTTCAAACTCTATGCTTATTTTACATTAACACTTTCTTACACACATAGGTTGGTCTGAGATTAACTTAGGTTCCACCTTATTCCTTTGTCATTATTGTCATTTATCTTCTGATTTTATGCTTATCATTGGAGTTCTCTCCATCTTATGTGGATTTCATACCTTGATTCACTTTATAAGAATAGACTTATCTATCTTTTACTTTGTTATCTTCTTGAATCACATCTTCAAAAACTCCTCTTTTCCTTGTTTGTATTTAGATTTAGATTTCATGGTGTTGTATCTTTCTCTTATAGTTATCAAACTTTCAATTTTGATAGATAATGATGTAATTCTAATCTTCTTTAAGGTAGGATTGAGATATTCAAACCATGATTTCTTATTCGTTATGCTCTTTAGATTTTCTCAAAATGACTAGATCAGAGTAATCAGAAAGATAACAATCTAAGAGTTCCATACTTACCTTTCTTCAATAATTAAAATACCTGGCCAGGGCACCCAAATACTGAGATTAGGCAGTATACACCATATTTTTATGTCATATTCCTAATTTTGACATCATCCTAGTCCTAAGTCCTAGTGTCCCTATAGACTCGATGAACCTAAAGCTATGAAACCAACTTGTGGGAACCCGTTACACTAAATGATATTACTCAAAACATAAAGCACAATCGATCACTAATTAATCACATACCCAAAAATATGGGTAAATTAAAACCAATTTCAATGTTAGCACCGACTTAGAAACATTTGTATAAGAGCCCAACATCTTTATTATCTCCATACTATGCCAAGAATTTTATACAAATTGTTCTATCACCTTAGCCATAACATATATACACAGGAGAACAATATTTGTATATGCCACACAACAAACATTTACATGCTAACAAAATTACAATTCGTTTGAAACATCATATACAAACTTTTCCTGCTCAGACTTGAGAGTATAGGGATGACTCTAGGACACACTAGACATCTAATCAACTTTCTCAAAGATTCATTACTATAGCTCCTCTTTGCTTTCACATGTTTGTTTTTGTCACTTCTGATTACCTAAAAAAATGTGGCGAACCACAAGGGTGGGACCCATGTCCCAGTAAGAGATATAACCTCCAACAACACTTATTGCTTACAACATTTTAAGTAATTAAACAATTTAAGTAGTTTAATCAGATACAACAAATAGGATCACTAGTAGGGGTGATTGAAAGAATACATAAAGGAGCAGATAATAATTATAATCATTAGCCAGACTATCACCCTTTATCTTGTTGACAATATAAGCAATGCAATAGAATATTCATATCTAGCATCATGAACAAGTCTAGTAACATAGAATCTCTATCGTTATGAATAAGTCTAGCCACATAAGCATAGATAACAAGATTAGCATGTCTAATAGGTCAAACATATTAACATCATAAGAAGAGCTAACAACATAAGCACAACTATCTGCATATGCATGATTAGCAGTATATGCATATCTAGTAACAAAAGCATGGCTAGCATGCTAAACATAACTAACAACATGAGATATCAAGCATCATGATTATAATCAACAGTAGTTGTATAGTTATCAACACAAGCATGGCTATTGTATGTACGCATCTACAAGCTTAAGCATATCCACAACATAAGTATATCTATTATCTCTTAATTGTACTAAGCATCATCTCTATGTAAAGATAACAAACAAGGGTTATCATCCAATGTAAAACTTCATGTATAACCCTAAACAAATATGCTACATGGATGTATTACATCTTTTATTATGCCCTGGGGAATTTGAATCGTACCATATAGAGTCCAACCAACCCCTATGAAGAGCTATTTGGTTCCATACAAGATCTAGGAGTGTCGGTGTCCTAAGATCTCTTCCCCTCAGTCAGTACGAGTAAAAAGGCAGTGACATATCAGTCAAAGCTGCCACCACAGTGAAAATAGTCATGTAACTAGCCCACCTTGGCACAGGTCATGACACTAGAATCTAGGGTATTCAAACCCAATCACCGAGGTACAACCACAGTTGTCCTCTAATCACATCATGTTTTAATCACCCAAAACATGACAACAATTGTTCTCAATCACATCAGATGTATGAGGCATGACCATGGCCAAACTCCAAAATCTGCATTGTGGATGACAAAGATATATCCTCAACCTGCCACGCCACATACTCAACAATATGTGCTCTGAGTTTTCCTTAGGAATACTCATTTCACCATCCAACAAGTTATGACATAGAAGATGGCCCTACAGCATAGGGCACTACATGATTAAAATTGCACTTGATTAGTTATGCCAATTGGGTGAATTCAGGTTGAATCAAATAAGTGCACATACAAACCCTACTTCACTTTAGTAAGCATATAAATATCACAACTACAAAAGATATAAAATGTGTGAAACATAATTTCTCATCTCATCATGATCACATGGTACTATTCACTTTCCATTCAAGAGACCACACTAGTCATCATATTGTGGCATCCAACTCACAAAAACATGATTAACTAATGCGGAAGCGTATCCTTAGCAGCGGATTACTGAAAATCACTAAAAATTAAAACCATTTACAAAGTGATCCATTCTCAGGAAAACTTTTTTAAACAAGAACCAAAGTATTATAATTACATACTGGTCCACATTGTACATTTCATGTACCATTTCTTCTCGAGGAAAATATATACATCATTGCTTTGCTAAAAAGCACAAGTAACAAAATCCTCGAGGCATAAAGCTAAAATCTGAGATCTAATTATTAAAAGCACTAACTCCTAGGACCTGAGAGTACAAAGAAGACACATAGGGCTCTATATAATACACATGATAGCCAGTATCTCCATCTGGATATCATTGCTGTCCCTATTGTTGCTGCTGCTCTTCCCCTGCTATAGGGTTTCTGCCTCCTTGTCTGCGTCTACCTAAAAATGTTAGATCCCACGGGGGTGAGACAATTTGTAAATTGCTCCAGTGAGAGATATAACTCTCTGCCAAAAACATTATTATTGCAGTTTAATAGAAATATACTAAACAATGGAATCCTATAACCAACAATAGATAAATCAATATCTATGTAGATTAAAGAAACATTTCTATTTAAGCAATTTAGCTATAAAACTTGATAAGTGAGCATGTCTCTAATTCAATAAGGAATTGAAGAACATATATATAACATTTATATATCAAGGACATGCTAAGCAGGATAACATCAACCAGTGATTCTTGTATTTCAATCTTATGCAAATACGCTACACGGTTGATTACATTTTACAATCACACTTAAGATCTGAGGAGATGAGGTATACCGCTCATACTCCAACCGACCATTGTGAAGTCAAAATCGGTACCATACAAGGTCAATGGAAGAGCCGGCTTCCAAGACCTCCCACATCCCAATCAGTAAGGGACCACATGCAGGACATCTTGTGCCTCTTCTACATAGCTTGCCAGGGTATAATGGCATCTTCGCTATAGAGCTACAGTGGCAGCTGCACTCTCTTCACAATCGAGAGATTTCATGTTTACCTCCATCGATCTGGCATTAACATCATCGGGAGATTCGTGATACATCCATCCTGGCACATATAATGAAGGATTGAGACGTTTAATGTTTACCTTCCATCAATTCTTCCATTAGGACGTATGGATATTTTTCACCCATTGACCCCCGCATATTCAAAAATATGCGCTCTCCAGGAGATCCCGTAAGAAAACATGTTTCACCATCACCAACTACTGACGATGATGGATCTATGGTCAGAGCACTACATGAATAGCTTTCACTTGATTAATTAAGTACATTACCATATTCTTTTAGCATCAGCCAAGTTTTCAAACATAACTTATTATAACAAATGCTACAAAGAAACATGTACTATTTTCATCAGTTACTTCTCAGTCTTTATAAGACATTTGGATCTCAGTCCCTCATTTCAATACTGGGAATACTCTTCCCTTCACAAACAAAATGCCATAATCATATGGTTCTGGGTATTCAAACCCTTAGCTCATCACTAAGCACTGTTACCACTCTTTCAGGTAACTAACACCTTCAGGTCATCTGACCAAGGTAAACATGACACTTGCTACAGAAGCATCTCTTATACAGTCGAGGCCCATTAACTCTCTTGTTACCTCTTACTAGTAAACAAGGCATATTATGGTACACAAGGCCCAATAAATAATTTCAATAAATAAAACATCATAGCTCATACCTGGATATGTTCATCATCTCATGATTCCTGCATGGTTAGTACAGATGATAACAGATATATCAATCATATTTAAATTCCATCTTATTCAAGGGTAACACCACAATTCCATCACTAAGGTTAGGGTTTTCCATTTCATGTCAATCAGGGTTACTCATTCCCGTTGCACAATTAGGACCAATGATTTATCATTTCATTGTCCAAGGTTAGAGTTTCATGCTATATAAGATAACCCAGAATTAGGGTTTCACATACCTTCACCCTATTTTATAATTAGGGTTTACCATTCACATCACATCAGGGATTATCATATAATAACACCCATTTTAGGGTTAGGTTTTACTATTCCTCCCAATTAGGGTTTTAAATTCCAATACCCACAATTAGGGTTTACTATTCATCCTAATTAGGGTTTATCATCAGGATACCCTGAATTAGGGTTACTCATGTCATTACCCTAAATTCATATCACATCATCCTCCTAGTTTAGGGTTTCACTCAAACTTGCCCTAAATTAGGGTTTGATTTCATTAATAAACTCAATTAGGGTTTTATGATCTCTTTATCAAGGATCATACCCTAATTGTATATCACATTTATTTTGAATGTGTTATGCTTAATTACTACCTGATTATCATTCATGTATTAATCTTTCTCTCTCTCATCCTACTCAGGATGTTCACTAATCAATTCTTGATTAGATTGAGCTTACTCTTTATTCGAATACATGCATTGATGGTTAGCATAATGTATTGAATTATTACATCATTATGCATCAATGATTAATCCCACTAAGGGTATCAATCATCTCAGTACATTAGGTCTCCATATGGTTTAATCAATTGAACCTTTAATTACATGAGGGTTCCGAATGAATTGACCAATTGAACCTTCAATTACATTAGATGATCAATTGGATTAACCATATTGGATCTTCAATTACATGAGGTATCCAAATGGATTAACCATGTTGAACCTCAAAAAGATTTGATTACTTAGACCCTAAATGATCTTAGTTCTCATAATTCAATTGGTAGAAAACCATTTGGGCAAATTGCCCTTGAAACCAATTGGACAAGAATGGTGTTGAAACCGATTGAACTTTGGGTCTCCAAACGGTTTGAGACCGTTTGGACCCAAACCCTCTCAAAACCGAATGGACCAAAAAGTTCTTTCAACACTTAAACAATTCATGGTTTCAATAGATTTACCCGATTATCAATTGAATCCTTGATTTCTTCATCAATTGAACTATTGAATCATCCTTAAGTTGGACCATTGATTAGGGTTTGAACCCAATTGATCTAGGATTTCTACTCAAGAACCTTCAATTAGGTCTTTGAAATCGAGGAACCATCAATGATCAACATTGTGGAATTGATTCAATTGAAATCAATGAATCATTATCAAATTTTTGATATGACCTGACCTCAAACGGTCTTGATGTCATTTGGATGACCTGAAAATGGTCTTGAGACCGTTTTCCCCATCCTATCCTTGGAATTTGTGAAATTCCATTAGGGTTTAGATCATTGGATTGATCATCAAATCATCTATTAATTGCATTTCAATTTGGTATCTCTGGACCTTCTATTACTCAACCATACTTAACCCTAGACCTCCAAACGGCCTTGGTTGACCTCCAAACAGTCTTGAGACTGTTTGGGTCACCTCCAAACGGTCTTGATACCATTTGGGTTAATCAACCGAAAAATCTAAATCAACCAATTGGAATTTCAGCACTTAACCCGATTAGGTTTTGGTAATTGATGAACATTCAACTAATGAACCCTTTTGAGTTAGTCAATTAAATTTAATGGGTCATCAACCATCAACATTAGAATCCAATATCCAAATGGTCAACTGTGGTCAACCCTCCCAAATGGTTTGAAACTGTTTGGCTTCTAACGGTTTAATGAAACTGTTTGATTTCAAACGGTTTTGTTGAAACCGAATGAACAACTTGTTTAAACTGATTGGAATAGAATTTATTTGGGAAAAGTGCCAAAGATGATGTCATCATCATCTACCTTCATCCATGTAGTTCATATTGCTTCTGATTTCATACAATTATCAATTACAACAAGCAACCGATCAAGAAGAAGAAGGAATCAATATATTTGCAAGATTGATAATTGAATAACAATGTAATGGGTTCAAGTTATATAACCCACCTCCAAATGAGAATCAAAGCTCAAAGATCACGTCAACAATGGTGGATGCAACTCCTTTCACTATCCCAAGGCTCGTCCTCAAGCTTTGAGTGAAAAGGAATGGTTAGAATTGAAGATGGGATTGAGATAAGAAGAAATCATGCATTGATTTGTGATTTCCACCATGAAATCAAGGTGAACGAAGGTCAATAAGCTTACCAACAGGTTGGGGATCGTCCTCCTGCTTCTCCTAGCTCCCTTGGTCATTGTTTCAAGCAAAGAGAAGAAGTGGATTCGAAATTACCCTTTCATTCTATGGATAAATGAGCTTATATGCATTTTTATTAAAAATTCATTTAAGAGAGAGAAAGTAGGAATTATCTCCCCCATTTCCTTGCCACTTGCCCCCTTCTCTTCCTTAGATACGAGGCTATCCTCCTCTCATATTATTCCTCTCAATTATCCACAATTTAAAGAAAAGTAAATTAAGCACCTTAACCCTTATAATATTAATATCCATAAGTTAGTGGATATTTCTTTTTCTTATAATAATGTGAGTGGAGTCTTCACCTCCTTAGGATATTTCATTGCCTTTTCAAGGCATAAGGATGTTCACATTTGAGAAAATTCAACCATCTCGTTTTTGGTTGAAGTCCCTTCAATTATTTTATTTATTTTTGCATTAAATTGAATTAAGGTTTCAATTATGCTTAAATCTTGATTATTTTAATATCAAGATTCTCTCTCCTTCAAAGTAGCTCAAATGAGATGTCCCTCTCATTTTCTTGCCTCTAAAAGATACCAAGAAATATTAGGAACCTTAATGAAGTGGAAATTTGCATATTGAACCCTAGGTTTTGGGTAAATTGCACATTACCCCAAAACTAGGTTTTAATGCACAAACATTGCTTTATCAGCTCTTTCTTGGTATTCAGGCTTGGGGTAGCCATACCTCTGCATAATCTTCATTCTCATGATGCTTCAACAAATGAGGAATATATTATCATGCACATTTTGCAAATTAACCCCTCAACTTGGGTGAATTGCACTTTAGTCCAAAACAAGTAAAACATTTCTTTCAATATTATTCAAAATGGACTAAAATTGAAATATAAATTCCTCTTGATCCTTAATTACTTTTCAAAAAATAATATAAAGCATATAATTATCTTTCTTAAACACAACACCTAGGGTTAGAGTATACCCCAAGTCAGGGATGTTACAAGTTATCCACCCCTTATAAGGATTTCGTCCCCGAAATCGTCAATGAAAACATTAAGAGAAAAGAGTAGGGTATTTCCTCCTCATCTCTTCCTCTAACTCTCACGTAGCTTCTTCAATGCCACAGTGATGCCAGAAAACTTTTACAAGACAAATGTATTTCTTTTTCAGCTTTTTAATTCTTCTATCAAGAACCAACATAGGTCCTTCAATATAAGATATATCATCATTTAGTTCTACCTCAACAGGTTGTAGAACTAACTCTGTGTCAGGATGAAACTTCCTCAGCATAGAGATATGGAACACTGGATGCAATTTATGCAGCTCAGGTGATAACTCCAGCTTATAGGCAACCTTTCCCATCCTTTCAATGATCGGATAAGGCCCCATAAATCTAGGAGCTAACTTCCCCTTCTTTCCAAATCTAAGGATACCTTTCCAAGGTGAGACCTTGAGGTATACTTTGTCTCCAATTTGGAATTCTAAGGGTCTATGATGTTTATCAGCATAAGATTTCTGTCTATCCTGGGTAGCTTTCAACTGTTGTTGTATTGCTTTAATCTTCTCGGTTGTCTGCTGAACTAGCTCAGGACCCAAAAGTTGGTACTCCCATGTTTCATACCAACATAAAGGAGATCTTAAACGTCTACCATATAATGCTTCATATGGTTCCATTTCAATACTGTGTTGATAGCTATTATTGCAAGCAAATTCTATCAAGCTCAGGTGTAGATCCCAACTTCCTACAAACTAAAAGACACATGCTCTAAGCAAGTCCTCCAAAGTTTGTATAGTCCTCTCAGGTTGTCCATGTGTCTGAGGATGAAAGATTGTACTAAACCTTAACTGCATACCAAAAGCTTTATGAAGTTGTTCCCAAAAATGACTTGTGAATTGGGGACCTCTATCAGAAACAATAGTGGCTGGAACCCCATGCAGCCACACTATCTCATCTATGTATATCTGTGCAAGCTTCTCAGTAGTGTAGGTTGTTTTGACAGGTATGAAATGTGCTATCTAAGTCAACCTATCAACTATCACCCATATGGAATCATGACTTTTGGCTGTTCTTGGAAAACCAACCACAAAGTCCATGGTTACATGATCCAATTTCCACTGCGGTATAGGTAGATGTTGCATTGTTCCTACGGGCTTCTGATGTTCAGCTTTAACTTGCTGACACACCGGACACCGCATAACAAACTCAGCAACGTCTTTCTTCAAACCAGGCCGCCAATACATATCTTTCAAGTTATGATACATGTGGGTGCTCCCTGGATGCATCACATACATTAAAGAATGAGCCTCTTCCAGAACTAACTTTCTTAAGTCATTGGCATTAGGTACTACCATCCTACCATGGTAACAGACTACCTGATCCTCTGAATCATGGAAACCATCTCATTTTTCACTACCATACTCTGACCTGATTTGTTGAATCATAGTATCAGCTTGTTGTGCCTCCTTAATTTGCTTCCTCAGAGTAGGTTTCACTTGCATCTCAGCTAACAGCCTGGCTAACAATGATACCTTAAGCTGTATATTGTTTTGCCTCAAGGAGATAAGCATATCTCTCTTAGAGCACACTAAGGAGTTCAACTGTGCTTTGTTTAAGGCTGGTGATGATAATTTTCTACTTAATGCATCAACCACTACATTAGCCTTCCCTGGATGATAATCAATTGTACAATCATAGTCCTTGATTAACTCCATCCAGCAGCGTTGCCTCATATTTAGCTCATGCTGAGAAAAGATATATTTTAAATTCTTATGGTCTGTGAAAATATGGAATGTTTCTCCATAGAGATAATGTCTCCACATCTTCAAAGCATGAACCACAGCAGCTAGTTCTAGATCGTGTGTTAGATAATTCTCCTCATGTTTCTTGAGCTGTCGAGAAGCAAAAGAAATCACTTGCTTATCCTACATCAACACACATCCTAGATCGTTCTTCGATGCATAACAAAAGACTATGTACACCTTCCCTTGCTCAAGTAAAACTAACACAGGTTCACTAGTTAACCTTTCCTTCAGCAACTGAAAGGATTGTTGGCACTTGTCATTTCAAACAAAAAGAACCTCCTTTCTGGTCAACTTGGTTAGGGGTAAAGCTATAGAACTGAAGTTCTTGATAAACCTCCTGTAATAGCCTGTCATTCCTAGGAAACTGTGTATCTTCGTCGGTATCTTTGGTCGTTCCCATTGCAGGATAGATTCTACCTTCTTAGGATCAACACGAATACCTGAGGTAGATATTACGTGTCCAAGAAAAGAAACTTCTGGTAACCAGAACTCACACTTGCTAAACTTATCATACAACTTATGCTTTCTTAGCGAAGTCAAAGCATGATGGAGGTGTTGCTCATGCAGTTGAGCATCTCTACTGTATATCAAGATGCCATCTACAAAGATGTCTATAAACTGATCAAGAAAAGGTCGAAAGATTCTATTCATGAGTTCCATGAATGCAACTGGTGCATTAGTTCGTCCAAACGACATAACTATGAACTCATAGTGACCATACCTTGTCCTAAAGGCAGACTTAGGTATATCACTCTCCTTAATACGCAACTGATGGTATCCCGACCTCAAATCTATCTTAGAATAGATAGTTGCACCATACAACTGATCAAACAAGTCATCAATCCTTGGCAGAGGATACTTGTTCTTTATAGTTACTTTATTCAACTGCCTATAGTTGATGCATAAACGCATAGACCCATCCTTCTTCTTAACAAAGAGAATTGGAGCACCCCAGGGTGAAGTGCTCGGTTGGATAAAACCTTTCTCAAGCAACTCCTATAGTTGTTTCTTGAGCTTTGCCATCTCAACAGGTTCCATTCTATATGACATTTATGCTATGGGTTGCGTGCCCGGGATTAGATTAATCTTAAAATCAATCTCTCGAGGCAGTAGAACTCTTAGAAGTTCTTCAAGAAATACATCTTCAAACTCCCTAACAACCGAAACTTCAAAAGGATTAGGACTCTCCATTGTTGTATCTACCACATGAGCCAAGAATGCAAAGCATCCCTGTCTCATCAACTTCTCAACTACCATAGCTGACACAAGATAGGTTGGAAGAATCTTCCTATCTCCCTGAAAGATCCATGTGTCACCATCATCTGTAAACGCAGCCTGCTTAGAACCACAATCCAAGACAACCTTATACTTCTCTAGGGTGTCCATCCCAAGAATTATATCAAACACGTGCATTTCAAGTGGTATAAGATCCACCTGAATGCAATGATTAGAAAAGGAAATATTGCAGGGAGAACACACTTCCCACAATACTGCAGATCCCCAACAAAGGGGTTTCTAACATCAAACTATTTGTTCTATGACTGACACTCATGTTGCAGTCATGAATCACTTCTCGAGTGATAAAAGAGTGTGTAGCACCCAGATCAATTAAAACAGATACAAAGCAGGATGATGACAGATCAGAATAAAATAGTTCCATCTGACCTGTCACAACCCGAGGGTTGACTACTGCTTTGGGCTGATTCATAGCATAGAATCTAGTCGTTGCTTGTTGTTGACCCTATGCTCGGTTGTTGGGTGCCGACGATCCAGCTTGGGATGCTTGTCCATGTCCTCGAGCACCACTAGAAAATTGTATCCTCTGTGAGCCTTGCTGACTCTGCCTCTGCGGTTGAGTTATAGTCCTGACTATCTCAGGACAATCTCTCACCAAATGTCCTGGCCTCCCACACTGGAAGCAATTGTAGCTTCCCACATTCTTCCTAGGTGGTCCTGTCACTAATGTGAATGTTGTACTAGGGGCTTTATTTAGAGGAAAACTACATCCCCTACCCCTACTCGACGTCCATTGTGTCTGAGGATTAAATCTTGGTGGTGGTGGTGCAGAAAACCTCGGCTTTTTGAAACTTTTGGACCTCTGTCCATGAAACTGAGGATACACTTTCTTATTATTGGTCTGTCGCTTCTCGATCATAGACCTCTCTATCCGCCTAACGGACTCCACAAAAGTGGCAAACCTCTCCCTATTTTCTAGAGCAGATATAGGAGTGGTCAATTCAGCGTTCAACCCCTTCTCAAAATGTTGAATCCTCTCTTCATCAAAAGCTACCATGTGCGGATAGAATCACAAAAGCTCCATGAACTTAGCTTCATATTCACTAATGTTCATCTGTCCTTGTCTAATTCTCTCAAACTGAGAGATCTTCTCATCTAGATACATCTCAGGGAAGTATCTAGTGACTTATTCACGTCGGAATTCATCCCATTAGACTTCAACTCCTGGCCTTTTGCCTTCCTCAATGGTCCACCAATGACCAGCACTACCTTTCAACAGGTATACAACATGTCTCACCTTCTCATCTTCAAGAATAATAAGGATTATGAAGGCTTTCTCCAGCCTAGTTAACCATAAATCAGCATCTGCTGGATCAGCTGTGCCAGCATACTCTGTGGCTCCCACCCAGCGAAGCCATTCAAAGGTCTTGCCAACTCCATGTCTTTCATCGTGGGATGGTACCCTAGGTGCATGTAGTGGCATCCTATCTGGCATATGAGTCATGGCTGCCATAAACTGTCCAAACATGGCTTGGAAGGTTGGGTTCCCCATATCTGCTTGATTGAACTAGGGTTGTTCAGGCATTGGTTCCTCCCTATCCTGGTCCCTTGCACCTGCTCCTGGTGCAGCAATGCTGCTTTTAGTAGCATGTTCATCATGTGTTCCAGACATCTTCAAGTTCTTCTTCTCCTATATGAGCATAAGATACTTATCTGATAAACTGGAAGACACTAGAACATACTCGACAACCTTAATCCTATGTCTCTGTAGACTCAGCGGATTACTGAAAATCACTAAAAATTAAAACCATTTACAAAGTGATCCATTCTCAGGAAAACTCTCTTAAACAAGAACCAAAGTATTTTAATTACATACTGGTCCACATTGTACATTTCATGTACCATTTCTTCTCGAGGAAAATATATACATCATTGCTTTGCTAAAAAGCACAAGTAACAAAATCCTCGAGGCTTAAAGCCAAAATCTCAGATCAAATTATTAAAAGCACTAACTCCTAGGACCTGAGAGTACAAATAAGACACATAGGACTATATATACTACACATGATAGCCGGTATCTCTACCTGGATATCACTGTTGTCCCTGTTGCTGCTATTGCTGCTCTTCCCCTGCTATAGGGTTTCTGCCTCCTTGTCTGCATCTACCTAAAAATGATGGATGCCACGGGGGTGAGACAATTTGTAAATTGCCCCAGCGAGAGATATAACTCTCCACCAAAAACATTATTATTGCAATTTAATAGAAATAAACTGAACAGTGGAATCATATAACCAACAACAGATAAATCAATATCTATGCAGATTAGAGCAACATTTTTATTCAAGCAATTTAGCTATAAAACTTGATACGTCAGCATGTCTCTCATTCAATAAGGAATTGAAGAACATATATATAACATTTATGTATCAAGGACATGCTAAGAAGGATAACATCAACCAGTGATTCTCATATTTCAATCTTATGAAAATACGCTACACGGGTGATTACATTTTACAATCACACTTAAGCTCTGAGGAGATGAGCTATACCGCTCATACTCCAACCGACCATTGCGAATTCGAAATCAATACCATACAAGGTCAATGGAAGAGCTGGCTTCCAAGGCCTCCCACATCCCAGTCAGTGCGGGACCACATGCAGGACATCTTGTGTCTCTACTACATAGCTTGCCAGGGTATAATGGCATCTTCTCAATAGAGCTACAACGATAGCTGTACTCTCTTCGCAATCGAGAGATTTCATGTTTACCTCCATCGATCCGACATTAACATCATCAGGAGATTCGTGATACATCCATCCTGACACATATAATGAAGGATTGAGAGGTTTAATGTTTACCTTCCATCAATTCCTCCATTAGGACGTATGGATATTTTTGCCCATTGACACCCGCATATTCAAAAATATGCACTCTCTAGGAGATCCCATAGGAAAACCAATTTCACCATCACCAACTACTGACGATGATGGATCTATGGTTAGAGCACTACATGAATAGCTTTCACTTGATTAATTAAGTACATTACCATATTCTTTTAGCATCAGCCAAGTTTTCAAACATAACTTATTATAACAAATGCTACAAAGAAACATGTACTATTTTCATCAGTTACTTATCAATCCTTATAAGACATTGGGATCTCAGTACGTCATTTCAATACTAGGAATACTCTTCCCTTCACCAACTCAATGTCATAATCATATGGTTCAGGGTATTCAAACCCTTAGCTCATCACTGAGCACTATTACCACTCTTTCAGGTAACTAACACCTTCAGGTCATCTGACCAAGGTAAACATGACACTTGCTACACAAGCATCTCTTATGCACTTGAGGCCCATTAACTCTCTTGTTACCTCTTACTAGGCAACAAGGCATATTATGGCACACAAGGCCCAATAAATAATTTCAATAAATAAAACATTATAGCTCATACCTGGATATGTTCATCATCTCATGATTCCTGCATGGTTAATACAGATGATAATAGATATATCAATCATACTTCAAGGGTAACACCATTATTCCCTCACTAAGGTTAGGGTTTCCCATTTCATGTCAATTAGGGTTACTCATTCCCTTTGCACAATTAGGACCAATGATTTATCATTTCATAGTCCAAGGTTAGAGTTTCATGGTATATAATATAACCCAGAATTAGGGTTTCACATACCTTCACCCTAATTTAGAATTAGAGTTTACCATTCACATCACATCAGGGATTATCATATGCTAACACCCAATTTAGGGTTAGGTTTTACTATTACTCCCAATTAGGGTTTTATATTCCATTACCCACAATTAGGGTTTACTGTTCATCCTAATTAGGGTTTATCATCAGGATACCTTGAATTAGGGTTACTCATGTCATTACCCTAAATTCATATCATGTCATCCTCCTAGTTTAGGGTTTCACTCAAACATGCCCTAAATTAGGGTTTGAGTTCATTAATCAACTCAATTAGGGTTTTATGATCTCTTTATCAGGGATCATACCCTAATTGTATATCACATTTATTTTGAATGTGTTAGGCTTAATTACTACCTAATTATCATTCATGTATGAATCTTTCACTCTCCCATCCTACTCAGGATGTTCACTACTCAATTCTTGATTAGATTGAGCTTATTGTTTATTCGAATACATGCATTGATGGTTAACATAATGTATTGAATTATTACATCATTATGCATCAATGATTAATCCCACTAAGGGTATCAATCATCTAAGTATATTAGGTCTCCAAATGGTTTAATAAATTGAACCTTTAATTACATGAGGGTTCTGAATGAATTGACCAATTGAACCTTCAATTACATTAGATGATCAATTGGATTAACAATATTGGATCTTCAGTTAAATGATGTATCCAAACATATTAACCATGTTGAACCTCAAAAATATTTGATTACATAGACCCTAAATGATCTTAGTTCTCAGAATTCAATTGGTAGAAAACCATTTGGGCAAATTGCCCTTGAAACCGATTGGACAAGAAAACTGTTGAAACTGAATGAACTTTGGGTCTCCAAACGGTTTGAGACCGTTTGGACCCAAACGGTCTTGAGACAATTGGACCCAAATGATCTTGAGACTATTTGGACTCAAACGGTCTTAACACTATTTGGTCCAAACCCTCTCAAAACCGAATGGACCAAAAATTTCTTTCAACACTTAAACAATTCATGGTTTTAATAGATGAATGGATTATCAATTGAATCCTTGATTTCTTCATCAATTGAACTATTGAATCATCCTTCAATTGGAGCATTGATTAGGGTTTGAACCCAATTGATCTAGGATTTCTACTCAAGAACCTTCAATTAGGGCTTTGAAATCGAGGAACCATCAATGATCAACATTGTGGAATTGATTCAATTGAAATATATGAATCATCATCAAATTTTTGATATGACCTAACCTAAAATGGTCTTGAGGTCGTTTAGATGACCTCTAAAAGGTCTTGAGACCGTTTTCCCCATCCTATCCTTGGAATTTGTGAAATTCCATTAGGGTTAGATCATTGGATTGACAATCAAATCATCTATTAATTGCATTTCAATTTGGTATCTATGGACCTTCAATTACTCAACCATACTTAACCCTAGACCTCCAAACGGTCTTGTTTGACCTACAAACGGTCTTTAGACTGTTTGGGTGACCTCCAAACGGTCTTGAGACCATTTGGGTTAATCAACCCAAAAATCTAAATCAACCAATTCGAATTTCATCACTAACCCGATTAGGTTTTGGTAATTGATGAACCTTCAACTAATGAACACTTTTGAGTTAGTAAATTAAACTTAATGGGTCATCAACCATCAAAATTAGCATGAAATCTCCAAATGTTCAACTGTGGTCAACCCTCCCAAACAGTTTGAAACCGTTTGTCTTCTAACAGTTTAATGAAACTGTTTGATTTCTAACAGTTTTGTTGAAACCGAATGAACAACTTGTTGAAACTGAATGGAATAGAATTTCTTTGGGAAAATTTCCCAACATGATTTTATCATCATCTACCTTCGTCCATGTAGTTCATATTTCTGTTTATTTCATACAATTATCAATTACAACAAGCAACCGATCAAGAAGAAGGAATCAATATATTTGCAAGATTGATAATTGAATAACAATGTAATGGGTTCAACTTATATAACCCACCTCCAAATGAGCATCAAAGCTCCAAGATCACATCAACAATGGTGGATGCAACTCCTTTCGCTATCCCAAGGCTCGTCCTCAAGCTTTGAGTGAAAAGGAATGGTTAGAATTGAAGATGGGATCGAGATAAGAAGAAATCATACATTGATTTGTGATTTCCACCATGAAATCAAGGTGAACGAAGGTCAAGAAGCTTACCAACAGGTTGAGGGTCGTCCTCCTTCTGCTCCTAGCTCCCTTGGTCATTTTTTAAAGCAAAGAGAAGAAGTGGATTCTAAATTACCCTTTCATTCTATAGATAAATGAGCTTATATGCATTTTTATTAAAAATTCATTTAAGAGAGAGAAAGTAGGAGTTATCTCCCCCATTTCCTTGCCACTTGCCCCCTTATCTTCCTTAGATACGAGTCTATCCTCCTTGCATATTATTCCTCTCAATTATCCACAATTTAAAGAAAAGCAAATTAAGCACCTTAACCCTTATAATATTAATATCCATAAGTTAGTGGATATTTCTTTTTCTTATAATAATGTGAGTGGAGTCTTCATCCTTAGGATATTTCGTTGCCTTTTCAAGGCATAAGGATGTTCAAACTTGATCAAATTCAATCATCTCGTTTTTGGTTGAAGTCCCTTCAATTATTTTATTTATTTTTGCATTAAATTGAATTAAGGTTTCAATTATGCTTAAATCTTGATTGTTTTAATATCAAGATTCTCTCTCCTTCGAAGTAGTCAAATGAGATGTCCTTCTCATTTTATTGCCTCTACAAGATGCCAAGAAATATTAGGAACCTTAATGAATTGGAAATTTGCATATTGAACCCTAGGTTTTGGGTAAATTGCACATTACCCAAAAACTAGGTTTTAATGCACAAACATTGCTTTATCAGCTCTTTCTTAGTACTCAGGCTTGGGGTAGCCATACCTCTGCATAATCATCATTCTCATGATTCTTCAACACATTATTATCATATTATCATGCACAATTTGTAAATTAACCCCTCAACTTGGGTAAATTGCACTTTAGTCCAAAACAAGTAAAACATTTCTTTCAACATTATTCAAAATGGACTAAAATTGAAATATAAATTCCTCTTGAGCCTTAATTACTTTTCAAAAGATAATATCAAGCATATAATTATCTTTCTTAAGAAAAACACCTAGGGTTAAAGTATAACCTAGGTCAGGGATGTTACACATACTATCACAAGATATAAATCTGTTTCATAATATCACAGGGTATCAACCCTTATCAACACAAGAGGATTACACCTCATTCAGGGCTTAACCATACCCAATGGTCATTAAAACCATCATACTATCATAGGATATAAATCCTTTTCACAATATCATAGGGTATCAACCCTTACCAACATAAGAGAATTACACCTCATTCAAGGCTCAACCATGCCCAAAGGTCAATAAGACCATCATCCTATTCCGTACAAGATCATCATTATATTTGCATGCCTTATAATAAGGCTCAACAACATCACTTACACGTAATACACTGGATCAACACAATCTTGCATTAATGATCTAGGAGATATTCGTAAAAAATCATAACAGGGTTATATTAACATTAAGAACATTCCGTTATCACGTCAACATGCAAGGAATCTAGATATGATTAACCCTCATCATTTTCATGATGCACATGTTTAGCATAAGAAAGTATCAACCATGTGGCTTTGATAACCACCAATTAACAAATTAATGTTATGATCATATTAAGGAGGTTATGCCACCATCATTCCATCATATAAGAATATTAAACATGAATACTCGTCTTTATCTATTTGCATTAGAATTAGGTTCAAAAAGATAAATCATATTAATTTTGACGACAAACTTCAATTATCAGATATGATTAATGCAGAAGAGATCATTAACAGCGGATTAATAAAAATCACTAAAAATTAAAACCATTTACAAAGAGATCCAATTCTAGGAAACTCTTATATCAAGAACCAAAACATTATATACATATACATTCTGGTTCACAAAGTACATATCATGTACTATCCCTTCTCTAGGGTTACAAGTGTCAACAACTCTATTAAAAACTATACACAGGAAGCATAAGAACCTTGAGGCATCAAGCCAAAATCTCAGATCGATCATAAAAGCACTAACTACTAACTCCTAGGACATGAGAGTACAAAGACGACTCATATGACTTATATCTACATGACACGACAGTCAGTATCTCCACTTGAGATGTTACTATTGTCCCTGTTGCTGTTGTCCTTCCCCTGTTGTAGGGTTTCTACCTCCTCATCCTCGTCCACCTAAAAAGGTTGAATCCCACGGGGGTGAGACAATTGAAAATTGTCCCAGCGAGAGATATAACTCTCCGCCAGAAGTAATATTATTGCAATTAACATAATAAAACTGGGCAGAAGAATCATATATGTTCATCAAATGATAAATCAATGTCTAAATAGATTAGAGAAATATCCTTATTAAAGAATCTCAGATATAATTGATAAAACAACATATCATTTGTCTGATAAGGAATATGAAGAACATGTATAACATTTATCCATGTAGGATATACTAAGCAAGATATCATCAACCAATGATTCTTGTATTTCAACCTTAAGAAAATATGCTACACGGCTGATTACATTTTACAATCATACTTAAGCCGTGAGGAGATGAGGTATACCGCTCATGCTCCAACTGACCACAATTAAGTAAAGCATCGGTACCATACATAGGTCGATGGAAGAGTCGGACTCCATCACCTCATCTATCTCAGTCAGTACGAGATCATATATAGGACATCTTGTGTCTCTGCTAAATAGCTTTCCAGGGAATACTAGCATATTCGCTATAGAGTTATAGCCCGTAGCATATACTCTTTTTAGGATATGCCCCATAGCCAATGCCTAGTATTGTGGAGTTATGACCCATAGCCATACTCTTAATGGGATATGGTCCATAACCATTCCTATACATAGGATATGGCCCTCAGTCATTCCTATGGGGTGTAAGGATATTTTTGCCCATTACCCCCACATATTCAAAATATGCATTCTAGGAATTTCCATAGGAAAAACATGTTTCACCATCACCAATTACTAACGATGATGGATCTATGGTCAGGACTTTACATGATAAGATTTCACTTGATTAATTAAGTACATTACATATTCTTTTAGCATCAGACAAGTTTCCAAACATCAATTATTATGACATAAGCTACAAAGAATGTGTAACACTTCTATCAAGTACTTTTCAAAGCTTTATAAAACATTGGGATCTCATTCCCTTGTCACATCAGGGGTATTCTCATCCCTTAAAATCCCATCATCATGATTATGGAATATGGGTATTCAAACCCTCAGTTCATCAAAATCCCTTGTTACCATTTATCAGGTAACTAATACCTTCAGGTCATCTTGACCAAGGTAAACATGATACTTTCTATACAAGCATTTCACATGTCTCTCAAGCCCATTTAATCTCTTGTTACCTCATACTAGGAAACAAAGCACATTATGGCTCACAAGGCCCATAAAACAATTTCAATAATAAAGCATCATAGCTCATACCTGGCTATGTCCAACATCTCATGATACCTGCATGATTAGTGCACATGATAACACTTATATCAATTACATATCAGCACTATGCAATGTAATGGTAACATCACTATTCACTCATTAGGGTTAGGGTTTCTCAAATTCATGTCAATTAGGGATACTCATCCCATTACCCAAAATTAGGGTTATGGTTTATCATCATATTACCCAACATTAGGGTTTCATGCACTATAATCCAAAATTAGGATTTCACATATCTCCACCCTATATTAGGGTAGGATTCATATAGCATTACATAACATTACCTTGTATTAGAGTTTCACATCACATCTCTATATTAGGGTTTCACATGACATCACCCTTGATTAGGGTTTTACATGACATCACTCTTGATTAGGGTTTCACATGACATCACCCTTGATTAGGGTTTCACATCACATCACCCTTGAATAGGGTTTCACATGACATCACCCTTGAATAGGGTTTCACATGACATCACCCTTGATTAGGGTTTCTTATAACATTTCCTCCAAACATTAGGGATTCATATAACTTTTCTTGAAATTAGGGTTTTCATGAAGCATCCTCTTAAATTAGGGTTTTTTTAATTAAAATACCCCGAATTAGGGTTTCTCATATCATCACCCTAGATCAGGGTTACACCATTACCCTAAATTAGGGTTTCACCTATCATTGCCCTAAATTAGAGTTAGGGCACATCAACCTTCTTGATTAGGGTTTCATGATATCTTTCTCAAGGATCATACCCTAAGTACATATTCTATTCATGTTGAGAGTGTTGAGGTTTAATCACTACATGATTATCATTCATGTATGAATTCCTCTCTTGCTCATCCTCTCTAGGATGTTGATCACTTCAAGCTAGATTAGATTAGGTCATCCTTTCATTCAAGTACACACATTTAGGCTTAGCATAGTGTGTTGAGATATTGCGTCCTTAAGTAGCAAAGATTAACCCCTCAAAGGGTAATAATCACCCTAGTACCTTAAAGGTACAACCATTATAATTATCTTGGATAAATATCATTAACAATCATAAGGTTAATTTATCTTTCATAGCTTTGAGACTATTAGATCTCCGAACAATTTTTATACTTTTGAACCTTCAAACGGTTTTGACCTCCTTAAACTTCAAACAGTTTTGAGACTTTTTTCCCTCCAAACGATCAGAAGACCGTTTCATCCCAAACGGTCTCAAGACCATTTCGGATCAAACGGTCTCAAGACTGTTTGGTCCAAACCACCTTGAAACTAAAAGGATCATCTAGGGTTTCCTTTAATCAATCAATCGATTTTAGGGTTTGCACTCATTAAACCATCCAACATTGAGACCATTGAAAGGGGATCAAAATGTAACCCTTAGATCTCCATCCATCCATGAATTTACTTGAGCTCAGACGGTCTTGAGGTACTTGACCTCCAAGCGGTCAGCACCTTCAAACGGTCAAAGTACCCAAACGGTTTTGAAGTTCAATTTACCCATTCGATCTTGAGATCCATTACCCATTCGGTTTTGAACTCAATTACCCATTCGATCTTAAAGTCAATTACCCATTCGGTCTTGAACTCAATTACCCATTTAGTTTTGAAGTAAATTACCCATTCGGTCTTGGGTTCAATTACCCATTTGGTTTTGAAGTAAATTACCCATTCGGTCTTGAAACTGAATCAACTCAATCGGTTTTGAAACCGAATTAGCTCAATCGGTTTTGAAAACTGTTTGGCCATTCCTTTGTTGAGTTGTATGCTTAAGATGACATCATCATCTTCAATATTAAAAGCTTCAAAATCAATTGTGATTCTTATGGTGATTTCAACAACTAATCAAAAGGAAATCGAGAAAGAAGAAAAGTTCAACACATGATGAATAAATTGCAAGCAATAATGACATTTAAGGGTTCAAGTTGCATAACCCGCCTTCAAAATTGAATCCAATCTTCAAGATTCACGTTCTCAATAGTGATTGAAGCTTCCTCAACTTCCAAAGGCTCGTCCTCAAGTCTTTGAGTGAAATGAATGGCTAAGGTTGAAGATTGAATGAAGAAAAGAAGAAATTAAGCATTGAATTTCGATTTCCACCATGAAATCAAGGTTGAAGATGGTTATGGAGCTTACCTACAGGTTGGGGGACGTCCTCCTATTTCTCCTAAGCTCCCTTGTGTTCAACCAAAGCAAGGAAAGAAAAAGGAATCGAAAAAGCCTTTCATGTGGGTTGAAAATGGGATGTATATAAGGGAATTTCAATGAGAGAGAAAGTGATAAATAATTCCTTCAACTCCCAAGATTGGTGTCACATACTCCCCTCCATCCCTTGCATACGAATACATCTCCCCCACCTTGTAATTCCTCTTCATTATCCATGAATTAAAGAAAACAAATTAAGCACCTAAATCAATATAATAATAATATCCAAAATTGAGTGGATATTATATTTCCTTTTACTAATGTGAGTGGACTCTCCACTCACTTTAGATATTTCCGTGCCATTGAAAGGCACAAGGAATTCCATACTTATACAAATTTATCCATCACATTTTTGGTTGAAGGACACTTCCATTAATATATTTATTTTTGCATTAAATTAAATTAGGGTTTCAATTATGCTTAAATCTTGATTATTTTAATATCAAGATTCTCTCTCCTCCAAAGAGATTCAAATGAGATGCCCCTCTCATTTTCTTTTCTCTACATGATGAAAAGAAACATGAGGAACTCTCTAGGAGTGATATTTTGCATATTGAACTCTAGGTTTTGGGTAAATTACACATTACACCAAAACTGGGTTTTAATGCACAAACATTGCTCAACAAGCTCTTTCTTGATACTCAGGCTGCCACAAGCCATACCTCTGCATCATTTTCATTCTTATGATTCTTCAACACTTGAGGAACATTTTATCATGTAACATTTGCAAGTCAACCCCTCAACTTGGGTAATTTGCACTTTAGTCCAAAATAAGCAAAACATTGTTTTCAACATTATTCAAAAAGGACTAAAATTGAAACATAAGTTCCTCTTGGGCCTTAATTACTTTTTTAGAGATAAGAGAAAGCATATAATTAACTTTATTAAACAAAACATCTAGGGTTAAAGCATAACCCTGGGCAGGGATGTTACAAATTATCTACCCCTAACAGGGATTTCATCCCCGAAATCATCATGAGAAAAGAGAAGGGTACTTCCTCCTCATCTCTTCCTCTAGCTCCCACGTAGCTTCTTCAATGCCACAATGATGTTGGAGAACTTTCACAAGACATATGTCTTTATTTTTCAGCTTTTTAATTCTTTTATCAAGGATCATCACAGGTCCTTCAACATATGATATATCATCATTTAATTCTACTTCCACAGGTTGCAAAACTAACTATGTGTCAGGATGACACTTTATCAGCATGGAGATATGGAACACTGGATGCAACTTATGCAGCTCAAGTGGCAATTCCAGCTTATAGGCTACCTTTCCAATCCATTCAATGATTGGATAAGGCCCCATAAATCTTGGAGCTAACTTTCCCTTCTTCCCAAATCTAAGGACACCTTTCCAAGGTGAGACCTTGAGATATACTTTGTATCCAACTTGGAATTCTAAGGGTCTTCGCCATTTGTCGGCATACAAATTTTGTCTATCCTTTGCAGTCTTTAATTGTTGTTGTATTACTTTAATCTTCTCCGTTGTCTTCTGCTCAAGCTCAGGACCCAAAAGTTGATATTCTCATGTTTCATACCAACAAAAAGGAGATCTACAACATCTACCATATAATGCTTCATATGGTGCCATATCAATTATGTGTTGATATTTATTATTGTAAGCAAATTCTATCAAGCTCAGGTGTAGATCCCAACTTCCTACAAACTGAAGGACACATGCCCGAAGCAAATCCTCCAAGGTTTGTATGGTCCTCTCAGATTGTCCATTTGTCTATGGGTGAAAGGTTGTACTAAACCTTAATTGCATACCCAAAGCTTTATGTAATCATTCCTAAAAATGACTAGTGAACTGGGGACCTCTATCAGAATCAATAGTAGTTGGAATCATGTGCAACCGCACTATCTCATCTATATATATCTGTGCAAGCTTCTCAGCAGTGTATGTTGTTCTGACATGAAGGAAATGTGTTGTCTTAGTCAACCTATCAACTATCACCCATATGGAATCATGACCTTTGGTTGTTCTAGGCAAACCAACCACAAAGTCCATGGTCACATGATCCCATTTCCACTAAGGTATAGGCAAAGGTTGCATTGTTCCTGTAGGCTTTTGATGTTCAACTTTAACCTACTGACACACCAGACACCGCATAACAAACTTAGCTACATCCTTCTTCAGTCCTGGCCACCAATACATATCCTTCAGGTTATGATACATTTTGGTGCTCCCTGGATGCATTGCATACATCGAAGAATGAGCTTCCTCCAAGACTAACTTCCTTAAGTCATTGGCATCAAGTACTAACATCCTACCATGGTAACATAATACTTAATCCTATGACTCATGAAAGCCATCTCGTTTCTCACTACCATACTCTGACCTGATCTGCTGTACTACAACATCAGCTTCTTGTGCTTCTTTAATCTATTATTTCAGAGTAGATTTCACTTGCATCTCAGCTTACAGCCCGGCTAACAGTGATACCTTAAGTTGTACATTGTTTTGCTTCAAGGAGATAAGCATATCTCTTATAAAGCACACTAAGGAGTTCAACTATGTTTTATCTAGGGTTGGTGATGATGATTTCCTACTTAGTGCATCAGCCACTACATTAGCCTTCCCTGGATGATAATCAATTGTATAATCGTAGTCCTTGATTAAATCCATCCAGCGGCATTGTCTCATGTTCAACTCATGTTGTGAGAATATATATTTTAGATTCTTATGGTCCGTGAAAATCTAGAATGTTTCTTCATAAAGATAATGTCTTCAGATCTTCAAAGCATGGACCACAGCAGCTAGCTCTAGAACATGTGTCGGATAATTCTCCTCGTGTTTCTTAAGCTGTCGAGAGGAAAAATAAATCACTTGATTATCTCACATCAACACACATCCTAGACCATTCTTAGATGCATCACAGAAAACTATGTACCCCTTCCCTTGCTCAGGTAACACCAGCACATGTGCACTTGTTAACCTTTCTTTCAACAGCTGGAATGAATGTTGACACTTATCATTCCAGACAAAAGGAACCTCCTTCCAGGTCAACTTGGTTAGGGGTAATGCTATAGAACTGAAGTTCTAAATGAATCTCCTATAATAGCCTGCCAGTCCTAAGAAACTGCATATCTTCGTCGGTGTCTTTGGCTTTTCCCATTGCAGGATAGATTCTACCTTCTTATGATCAACACAGATACCTGAGGCAGATATTACGTGTCCTAGAAAAGAAACTTCTTGTAACCAGAGCTCACATTTGCTAAAATTAGCATATAGCTTATGTTCTCTTAGCAAAGTTAAAGCCTGATGGAGGTGTTGCTCATGCTGTTGAGCATCTCTACTGCATACCAAGATGTCATCTATGAAGAAAACTATGAACTGATCAAGAAAACGTCGAAAGATTCTATTCATGAGTTCCATGAATGCAGCCGGTTCATTAGTTAGTACAAACGACATAACTATGAACTCATAGTGACCATACCTTGTCCTAAAGGCAGACTTAGATATGTCATTCTCCTTGATATGCAACTGATGATATCCTGACCTCAGATCTATCTTAGAAAAGATAGTTGCACCACGCACTTGATTCAACAAGTCATCGATCCTCGACAGAGGATACTTGTTCTTTATGGTTACTTTATTCAACTGTCTGTAATCAATGCAAAGCTGCATCGATCCGTCCTTCTTCTTAACAAAGAGAACCAGAGCACCCCATGGTGAAGTACTCGGTCAGACAAAACCTTTCTCAAGCAACTCTTGCAGCTGTTTCTTGAGCTCTGTCATCTCAGCATGTGCCATTCTATACAGTGTTTGTACTATTGGTTGCGTGCCTGGGATTAGATTAATCTCAAAGTCAATCTCTTGGGGCGGAGGTACACCTAGAAGTTCCTCAGGGAATACATCTTCAAACTCCCTAACTATCGGAACTTCAAAAAGATTAGTGCTCTCCATTGTGGTATCCACCACATGAGCCAAGAATGCAAAGCATCCTTGTCTCATCAGCTTCTCAGCCACCATAGATGACACAAGACAGGTTGGAAGAATTTTTCTATCTCCCTGAAAGATCCATGTGTCACCATCATCAGTGAACACAGCTTGCTTGGACTCACAATCCAAGACAACCTTATACTTTTTCTATGGTGTCCATCCCAAGAATTATATCAAACCCATGCATTTCAAGTGGTATAAGATCCACCTGAATGTGATGTTTAGAAAAGGAAAGAATGCAGGGAGAACACACCTCCCGCAACACTGCAGAACCCATCAGAGGGGTTTCTATTAACAAACTATCTGCTTTATGACTAACAGTCATATTGTAATCAAGGATCACTTCTCGAGTGATAAAAGAATGTGTAGCACCCAGATCAATTAAAACAGATATGAAGTAGGATGAAGACATATCAGAATGAAATAGTTCCATCTGACCTGTCACAACTCGAGGGTTGACTACTGCTTCAGGTTGATTCATTGCATAGAATCTCGTCGTTGCTTTCTGTTGACCTTGTGCTCAGTTGTTAGGTGCCAACGAACCAGCTTGGGATGCTTGTCCATGTCCTCTAGTGTTACTCAAAAACTATCACCTCTGAGAGCCTTGCTGACTCTGCCTCGGAGGTTGAGTCACCACTGTGTTTCCAACTTGACAATCCCTCGCTAAATGTCCTACCTGTCTACACTGGTGATAGGTTCTATTCTCTTGGTATGGTCTAAAAGGTCCAGTTGCTGACGTTGATGTTGTACTGGGAGCTCTATTCGGTGGTAAACTATGATCTCTACCCTTGCTGGATGTCCACTGTGTCTGGGTGTTGAACCTTGGTGGTGTTGTTGGTGTAGAAAATTTTAGTTTCTTAAAACTTCCGGACCTTTGTCCCTGGAACTGTGTATGCACCATATTACTGTGAGCCTAACGCTTCTTAGTCACAGACCTTTCTATCTGTCTCACAGACTCCACAAAGGTGGCAAACATCTCCCTGTTCTCTAAGGAAGACACAAGAGTGGTCAATTCAACGTTTAGCCCCTTCTCAAAACATTGAATTCTTTCTTCATCAGTAGCAGCCATATGCAGACAGAACCACAGAAGCTCCATAAACTTAGCTTCATATTCACTAATATTCAGCGGTCCTTGCCTTATCTGCTCAAACTGAGAGATCTTCTCATCTAGAAACATCTTAGGGAAGTATCTACTAACGAATTCTCGTCATAATTCCTCCCATCTGATTTCAACACCTTGCCTCTTACCCTCTTCTATTGTCCATTAGTGGCCAGCACTCCCCTTAATAATGTACACTACATGTCTAACCTTCTCAGCTTCTGGGATATTAAGAATTCTAAAATCCTTCTCCAGCTCAGTCAGCCACATGTCAGCATCTGCTGGGTCAGCTGTACCAGCATATTCTGTGGCTCCAAACCAGCGAATTCGTTCAAAAGTCTTGTCACCCCCATATCCTTCATTATGGGTTGGTGCCCTAGGTGCAGGTAGTGGTATCCTATCCTCCATATGCGTCATGGTTGCCATGAACTGCCCAAACAGATCATGGAAAACTGGGTTTTCCAGTGCAACTTGGTTAAGCTGGGATGTTCAGGTTCTGGTTCCTCCTTAGTCTGATCCCTTGCACCTCTTCTTGGTGCAGCAATGCTGCTCTCAACAACATGTTCTTTTTATGATCTAGACATCTTTAAGTTCTTATTCTCCTCCTATATGAGAAGAAGACACTATCAGATACTTGGAAGACACTAGACTAGACTCATCAACCTTAATCCTATGTCTCTGTAGACTCAACAAACCTAGAGCTCTGACACCACCAATTTGTGACGACAAACTTCAATTATCAGATACGATTAATGCAGAAGCGATCATTAATAGAAGATTAACAAAAATCACTAAAAATTAAAACCATTTACAAAGAGATCCAATTCCAGGAAACTCTTATATCAAGAACCAAAATATTATGTACACATACATTCTGGTTCACAAAGTACATATCCTGTAACATCCCTTCTCGAGGGTTACAAGTGTCAACTGCTATGTTAAAAACTATACACATGCAGCATAAGAACCTCGAGGCATCAAGCCAAAATCTCAGATCGATCATAAAATCACTAACTACTAACTCCTAGGACCTGAGAGTACAAAGACAACTCATATGACTTATATCTACATGACACAACAGTCAGTATCTCCACCTGAGATGTTACTGTTGTCTCTATTGCTGTTGTCCTTCCCTTGTTGTAGGGTTTCTACCTCCTCGTCCTCATCCACCTAGAAAGGTTGAATCCCATGGGGGTGAGACAATTGAAAATTGTCCCAACGAGAGATATAACTCTCTGCCAGAAGCATTATTATTGCAATCAATAGAATAAAACCGGGCAGAAGAATCATATATGTTCATCAGTAGATAAATCAATGTCTAAATAGATTAGAGCAATATCCTTATTAAAGCATCTCAGATATAATTGATAAAACAGCATAGCATTTGTCCAATAAGGAATATGAAGAACATGTATAACATTTATCCATCTAGGATATACTAAGCAAGATATCATCAACCAATGATTCTCATATTTCAACCTTAAGCAAATACTCTACATGGCTGATTACATTTTACAATCATACTTAAGCCCTGAGGAGATGAGGTATACCGCTCATGCTCTAACCGACCACGATTACGTAAAGCATTGGTACCATACATAGGTCAATGGAAGAGTCAGACTCCATCACCTCATCTGTCCCGGTCAGTACGAGATCATATGCAGGATATCTTGTGTCTCTGCTAAATAACTTTCCAGGGTATACTGGCATCTTCGCTATAGAGTTATAGCCCGTAGCATATACTCTTTTCAGGATATGGCCCATATCCAATGCCTGGTATTGTGGATTTATGACCCATAGCCATACACTTATTGGGATATGGTCCATAACCATTCTTGTACATAGGATATGGCCCTCAGTCATTCCTATGGGGCATAAGGTTATTTTCTCCCATTACCCCCACATATTCAAAATATGCAATCTAGGAATTTCCATAGGAAAAACTTGTTTCACCATCACCAATTACTGACGATGATGCATCTATGGTCAGGGTTTTACATGATAAGATTTCACTTGATTAATTAAGTATATTACATATTCTTTTAGCATCATACAATTTTCGAAACATCAATTATTATGACATAAGCTACAAAGAGTATGTAACACTTCTATCAAGTACTTTTCAAAGCGTTATAAAACATTGGGATCACATTCCCTTGTCACATCAGGGGTATTCTCATCCCTTAACATCTCATCATCATGATTATGGAATATGGGTATTCAAACCCTCAGTTCATCAAAATCACTTGTTACCATTTATCAGGTAACTAATACCTTCAAGTCATCTTGACCAAGGTAAACATGATACTTGCTATACAAGCATTTCACATGGCTCTCAAGCCCATTTAATCTCTTATTACCTCATACTAGGCAACAAAGCACATTATGGCTCACAAGGCCCATAAAACAATTTCAATAATAAAGCATCATAGCTCATACCTGGCTATGTCCAACATCTCATGATACCTGCATGATTAGTGCACATGATAACAGTTATATCAATTACATATCAACACTATTCAATGTAATGGTAACATCACTATTCACTCATTAGGGTTAGGGTTTCTCAAATTCATGTCAATTAGGGATACTCATCCCATTACCCAAAATTAGGGTTATGGTTTATCATCATATTACCCAACATTAGGGTTTTATGCACTATAAACCAAAATTAGGATTTCACATACCTCCACCCTATATTAGGGTAGGATTCATATAGCATTACATAACATTACCCTGGATTAGAGTTTCACATCCGATCTCTATATTAGTGTTTCACATGACATCACCCTTGATTAGGGTTTCACATGACATCACCCTTGATTAGCGTTTCACATGACATCACACTTGAATAGGGTTTCACATGACATCACCCTTGAATTGGGTTTCACATGACATCTTGATTAGGGTTTCTTATAACATTTCCTCCAAACATTAGGGATTAATATAGCTTTTCCTGAAATTAGGGTTTACATGAAGCATCCTATTAAATTAGGTTTTTTTTATTAAAATACCCTAAATTAGGGTTTCTCGTATCATCACCCTAGATTTGAGTTACAGCATTACCCTAAATTAGTGTTTCACCTATCATTTCCCTAATTACGGTTAGGGCACATCAACTTTCTCAATTTGGGTTTCATGATCTCTTTATCAAGGATCATACCCTAAGTACATATTCTATTCATGTTGAGAGTGTTGAGGTTTAATCACTACATGATTATCATTCATGTATGAATTCCTCTCTCACTCATCCTCTCTTGGATGTTGATTACTTCAAGCTAGATTAGATTAGGTCATCCTTTCATTCAAGTACACACATTTAGGGTTAGCATAGTGTGTTGAGATATTGCTTCCTTAAGAAGCAAAGATTAACCCCTCAAAGGGTACTAATCACCCTAGTACCTTAAAGGTACATCCATTATAATTATCTTGGATAAACATCATGAACCATAATAAGGTTAACTGATCTTTCATAGCTTTGAAACTATTAGATCTCCAAACAGTTTTGATACTTTTGAACCTTCAAACGGTTTTGACCTCCTTAAACTTCAAACAGTTTTGAGACTTTTTGCCCTCCAAATGGTCTGAAGACCGTTTGATCCCAAAAGGTCTCAAGACTGTTTGGACTCAAATGGTATCAAGACCGTTTGGTCCAAACCACCTTGAAATCGAAAGGATCATCTAGGGTTTCCTTTAATCAATCAATCGATTTTAGGGTTTACACTCATTAAACCATCCAACATTGAGACCATTGAAATGGGATCAAAATGTAACCCTTAGATATCCATCCATCCATGATTGTACTTGACCTCAGACGGTCTTGAGGTACTTGACCTCCAAACGGTTAACACCTTCAAACAGTCAAAGTACCCAAACGGTTTTGAAGTTCAATTTACCCATTCGATCTTGAGATTCATTACCCATTCGGTTTTGAACTCAATTACCCATTCGATCTTGAAGTCAATTACCCATTCGGTCTTGAAATCAATTACCCATTTAGTTTTGAAATAAATTACCCATTCAGTCTTGGGTTCAATTACCCATTCAGTTTTGAAGTAAATTACCCATTCGGTCTTGAAACCGAATCAACTCAATCAGTTTTAAAACTGAATTAGCTCAATCAGTTTTGAAACCAAATTAGCTCAATCTGTTTTGAAAACCATTTTCCCATTCCTTTGTTGAGGTGTATGCTTAAGATGACATCATCATCTTCAAGCTTCAAACCTTCGAAATCAATTGTGATTTTTATGGTGATTTCAACAACTAATCAAAAGGAAATTGAGAAAGAAGAAAAGTTCAACACATGATGAATAAATTGCAAGCAATAATGACATTTAAGGGTTCAAGTTATATAACCCGCCTTCAAAATTGAATCCAAGCTTCAAGCTTCACGTTCTCAATGGTGAATCAAGCTTCCTCACTTTCCAAAGTCTCGTCCTCAAGTCTTTTGAGTGAAATGAATGGCTAAGGTTGAAGATTGAATGAAGAAAAGAAGAAATTAAGCATTGAATTTCGATTTCCACCACGAAATCAAGGTTGAAGATGGTTATGGAGCTTAACTATAGGTTGGGGCACGTCCTCATATTACTCCTAAGCTCCCTTGTGTTCAACCAAAGCAAGGAATGAAAAAGGAATTGAAAAAGCCTTTCATGTGGGTTGAAAATGGGATGTATATAAGGGAATTTCAATGAGAGAGAAAGTGATAAATAATTCCTTCAACTCCCAAGATTGGTGCCACATACTCCCCTCCATCCCTTTAATGCGAAGACATCTCCCCCACCTTGGAATTCCTCTTCATTATCTATGAATTAAAGAAAACAAATTAAGCACCTTAATCAATATAATCATAATATCCAAAATTGAGTGGATATTACTTTTCCTTTTACTAATGTGAGTGGGCTCTCCACTCACTTTATATATTTCGGTGCCATTTCAAGGCACAAGGACGTCCATACTTATACAAATTCATCTGTCACATTTTTGGTTGAGGAGCACTTCCATTAATATATTTATTTTTGCATTAAATTAAATTAGGGTTTCAATTATGCTTAAATCTTGATTATTTTAATATAAAGATTCTCTCTCCTCCAAAGAGATTCAAATGAGATGCCCCTCTCATTTTATTTTATATACATGATTACAAGAAACATGAGGGACTCTATAGGAGTGATATTTTGCATATTGAACCCTAGGTTTTGGGTAAATTACACATTACACCAAAACTGGGTTTTAATGCACAAACATTGCTCAACAAGCTCTTTCTTGGTACTCAGGCTGCCACAAGCCATACCTCTGCATCATTTTCATTATTATAATGCTTCAACACTTGAGGAACATTTTATCATGTAAAATTTGCAAGTCAACCCCTCAACTTGGGTAATTTGCACTTTAGTCCAAAACAAGCAGTACATTATTTTCAACATTATTCAAAAAGGACTAAAATTGAAACATAAGTTCCTCTCGAGCCTTAATTACTTTTTAAGAGAAAAGAGAAATTATATAATTAACTTTATTAAACAAAACATCTAGGGTTAAAGCATAACCCAGGTCAGGGATGTTACATTAATGTTACTAATCATCACTTATACCCAAACCATATCCCACGACATCCCCATTGGATCATGGATGCATAAGGTGAAGCATCCCCATCACATTCCATACCATTCTCAAGTATGAACCCACACATAAATCAAGGTTTAACCATAGGGTTATAGCATACTAGGGTTTCAACAATAGTAATAGAGTACTCCATGATTGTATTAGTCATGCAAGGACTATTCATACCCAATTACCATTATTTAGTTATATTAAAGCAAGGTATAACAAGATATACCTCATTAGGGTTAAATATCCACACAAAATGGTTATCATCACTTCTATTCATATGAGTAAATAGGTAAGACTACCTTATTAAGGGTAACCCTCCATTTGTTCCATCATCATTCAACGCATATCACCATACCACAATGTCACTGAGAACCATTGGATGTTTAAAAGGTAAGACCATCAGTTGTTTACTTAAGTAAACACCTTGGATAACCACCTATGAAGTCCTTGATTTGAAGTCTATAAAGAGTCACCATCCAACCCTGGACATCCCTTGATCAACAACACAAAAATTTCTATTGAGAGTAGGGTAAAATGCACAATCGATTGTTCATTTAAAACAAGCCATCCATTGTCAACAAGTAAGCTCCTTAAGTTGACCATATAAAGGAAACCATATAAATCACATTATTAGGACCAGTATATTACATTATCCATGATTACACTTTACTGGAGGAATAAACATTAGATCTTGACCATTGGGTTAAGTTCATATGTTAAAACCATCAATTACAGTATAGATTCGACCATTGCATCAAGTGGCCCAAGAAACCAATTGTCCAAGGCTTAAGGGATGCTACAACTACATGATTAATTCACCATAGGTTTTTGAGACCTGATCCACCATCATTAGTGACCATTAAGTCACTATAGGTTGTTAGATCAACACTATATTCATTAATCAACATCAAATAACAAACTAATATCACCATTGATTAATAGCATCATTAGGGTACTTAGTTGTTAATTACTAGGCTTCTAATTAGGAAAAAACATGACCTAAGGGAGTGAACGTCAGTTGACACCCTTGGTTACCACCATAAATTGTCATGAAGATAACACCAGAGGGTTGTTGCAATGGTACCATCATCGGGTCATGGGTTTATCGAAGAAATCTGCTTAAAACCCTAAAATTGACCATTGGTTGATTGGTGGTTAGCACCATAGGTTGTCAAACCAACCTGATCCAAGTCATATTATACCTTAGGAATAACTTACAAATGAGCACAAGTTCATTTAGAACTGAAATCAGAATAGGAAACATTATAAAAATTGAAGTTCGAGTCAAGCATAGCTTTTTAATGCATGGATCATCATTTTCAAGCAAGGACATGAGCTAGCAAGCTTATGGTAAGCAATAAACGTGGAGAAAGTTATAAAACTTGCCTCTAATGAGAATATAAACTCCCACACATAAGAAAACATGATAAGGTAGGGTAGATAATCCAATCATAAGTTGTGAACTCGTCCATCTAGCACCTTTCTTCATCAAATGAGCAAACACTAAGCATAAGGAGCAAGAAAGGTAGGGTTTTGGAGCTTTAGAGAAATTTCTACCTTGGAGAAGCAAGGATCTGACCTGTAGAAAGGTAGGAGAAAGGTTAACAAATAAATAAATGGAGGAAATAAGGGGATGCTTACTCATTTAGGTTAGGATCACTAGAAGGAAGCTTTTTAAACCCAAAAAGAAGTCAATTGCAACCCTAGATTCTTTTTCCAAGAAGGTCCCCACTTTCTTCTTCCTTGGACAAGCAAATTCGTATAAGCACAGAGGGAGAACGAGGTTGGGAGAAGGAGGGAAGTGGTGGAGAGAAAATGGTTCATTTTGGTGCTTGGGGATAAGTATATGAAACTTTAAGATAAAGAAAAAGAAAAAGTTGAAGTTCTAGTATCTATCCAAGTGTTCATGGCCTTAATTTATTAAGAAAATATAAGCACACACACAAGAATCTCCACCACAATCTGTATAGACCTGATTAGCTTTCCTTTGTCGAATTTCCCAGCCAAACAAATAATTCATTAGTTGATAACAACTAAAGGTAGCTTATCCATGAAAGGGTAAACCCTCAAATACCCTTGGAGAAAACACCTTCAAACCAAGGTTTAAATAGGTGAACCATATCTCAACAAGATCAATAATTATGGTAGAATATCCAAGTAACATAATGAAAGTGATAAATTGCAAAGAAAACCTCTCAATTGGGTAAGTTGTAGAAAAGTCCAAAATGTGCATGAAATTGCATAACTTGCTCATCCAGTATCCAAATTGGACCAAATTTGAAACTTAAGCTTGTATTATGATTTCAAATCATATAAAAAGGTTATATTAAGGTTATAAGAATTCAATTATGGTAATTAATCTTATTAAAATCATTAAGCAAGTTTAGGGGCCTTACAACTATAAACCCCTAATAGGGATTTTGCCCCCAAAATCCAAGGTAAACAAAGATGGGTACTTCCTTTGCACCTCATCCTATTAACTTCACATGGTTACTTACATATCATGGTGATGTCACATCATTCATACATATCTCATCTTGGATCAACACAAAACCCCCCACCTAAGAAGACATTCTCAAAATGGAATGCAGAAACTTGTTGTGCCATCTGTACAACTCTAGTAGTAATGTTCAACTTTAAATTCTAGTTATCATACTAAAATCATATCTATTGTATCAACACATTACTCAAAAGTCATACTTGCTAGCTTTTTATCAATCATGCTATGTGTCCCATACCATACCTTGAAGCATAAAAACAAGGCAATGTATCCATCCTTTTTTTTAGATACACTGATACTAGAACTCTTGTCAGTTCTTTTTTAGTATCAAAAGAAATGTTGACGCTGGCACCTATCATTCCATACAAGGAAACATCATTCCTAGTCAACATTGTTAGGGGTGAAACAACAACACTATCTTCACCTTACTATGATTTACACAACCTACTTAGAAGTCATATCATGATCCCATAAAGACATTTAATCAATCCCATGTCACTCTTGTTCAACTTGTCTCATAGCTATTGTTGCTTCGGCAACCCTAAGGTTTTTGAAGAAATATTGATCATATTTTTTACCATATTTGAAATACTTTGACATGTCATTATTCAAAGCTTGATATAACTGTATGACATGACTAGAACACTCTGTTTCTCTTATTCATGAATTCTATTTGTACATTGGTTAGTCTAAAGGACATAACTCTAAACTCGTCATGTTCATGTGAATTATGTCATCCAATCTAACTCTTATGCATTGATATTTGATCATAGGTTTATCTTAAATGAACATGGTATCACACATCTATTGACCAACAAACCATCTGTCCTTGATAATGGTCTTGCCCAACTATCACTAAACCATACACAACATTATAGAATAACTTTTGTTTTTTTTCTTTTTCCAAACAACATTTAGAGGGTCATCATCAACTCTCTCTATCTCTCTAAGGGAGAGGAACACTTGGAATGTTCAATTAATAAACATCTCCAACCTTTACATACTTCCCATATTGTAGATACATCTTGGAAACTAGGATTCATTATCTTGGTATCCGCCTCATGTGCTATAAGGAACTCACATCCTTATCTCATCTAATTTTACCAACATAATAAATTTCAAAACATATAAGAGGAGTCTCCCAAATTATTGGAAGGCAAAAAAGCAAAATCATCACAAACTTTATGATCTTAGAACCATTGTCCAAACAACCTTATGCTATAATAAGCTATCCACCTTCATGTATACAACGAATCCACACATACCAAGTGGCAATGATCCACTTGAAAGTTGCACCCTAGAAAGAAAAGACATGAAGGGAAACACACTTCCCACATCATAGCAACATTTTTCAAGGGTCACTAGAAAAAAGGTAACCAATTCTATTTTCATTATGCAAGTTAAATCTTCTTATGTATCATTTTACCCTTTTCATTTTGGGTTCCTCGGCATTAGCATAGGAATCATCGTGATTAACATATATCATTAGTCCTTCCTTGATGACTATTTATCACACTTGGGTATGTTCTCTTATTTTATTATGTTTTGAACCACCTATCAACAGGTAAATCATCATATTCCACATTTTATTCATTAAAAATGGATCATCTGCCTTAATTTCTTTCAAACTCCATGCTTATTTTACATTTACACTTTCTTACACACATAGGTTGGTCTGAGATTAACTTAGGTTCCACCTTATTCCTTTGTCATTGTTCTCATTTATATTCTCATTATATACTTATCATTGGAGTTCTCTCCATCTTATGTGGATTTCATACCTTGATTCACTTTATAAGCATAGACTTAGCTATCTTTTACTTTATTATGTTCTTGAATCACATCTTTAAGAACTCCTCTTTTCCTTAGTTGTATTCAGATTTAGATTTCATGGTCCTGTATCTTTCTCTTATAGTTACCAAACATTCAAGTTTTGATAGATAATGATGTAATTATCATCCTCTTTAAGGTAGGATTGAGATATTCACACCATGATTTCTTATTCGTTATGATCTTTATATTTTCTCAAAATGACTAGTTGATCAGAGTAATCAGAAAGATAACAATCTAAGAGTTACATACTTACCTTCCTTCAATAATTGAATACCTGGCTAGGGCATCCAAATACTGAGATTAGGTAGTATGCACAATATTTTTATGTCATATTCCTAATTTTGACATCATCCTGGTCCTAAGTCCCAGTGTCCCTATAGACTCGATGAACCTAAATCTCTAATACCAACTTGTGGGAACCAGTTACAATAAATGAGATTATTCAAAACATAAAGCACAATCAATCACTAATTAATCACATACCCAAAAATATGGGTAAATTAAAAAATATTTCAACATCAGCACCCACTCTGAAACATTTGCATAAGATCCCAACATCTTTCTTATATCCATACTATGCCAAGAATTTGATACAAATTGTTCTATCACCTTAGCCACAACATATATACACAAGATAATAATATTTGTATATGCCACACAACAAACATTAACATGCTACCAAAATTTCAATTTGTTTAAATCACCATATACAAACATTTCCTGCACGGACCTACGAGTACATGGATGACTCTAGGACACACTAGACATCTAATGAACTTTCTCAAAGATTCATTACTATAGATCCTCTTTGCTTCCACATGTTTGTTTTTGTCAATTCCAACTACCTAGAAAAATGTGGTGAACCACAAGGGTGAGACCCATATCTCAGTAAGAGATATAACCTCCAACAACGCTTATTGATTGCAACATTTTAAGTAATTAAACAATTTAAGCAGTTTAATCAAATACAACAAATAGGATCAATAGTAGGGATGATTAACATAATACATAAAGAAGCAGATAATAATTACCATCATTAGCCAGACTATCACCCTTTATCTTGTTGATAATATAAGCAATTCAGTAGCATATGCATATCTAGCATCATGAGCAAGTCTAGTAACATACAATCTCTACTGCTATGAATAAGTTCAGCAACATAAGCATAGCTAACAACATTAGCATGTCTAATAGGTCAAACATATTAACATCATAAGAAGAGCTAACATCATAAGCACAACTATCTACATCAGCATGATTAGCAGTATATGCATCTCTAGTAATAAAAGCATGGATAGCATGCTAAACATAACTAACAACATGAGATATCTAGCATCATGATTATAATCAGAAGTAGCAGTATAGTTATCAACATAAGCATGGATACTGTGTGTATGTATCTACAATCTTAAGCATATACGCAACATAACTATATCTACTATCTCTTAATTGCACTAAGAATCATCTCTATGTAAAGATAACAAACAAGTGTTATCATCCAATGTGAAATTTGGTGTATAACCATAAACATAAATGCTACACGGATATATTACATCTTTTATTACGCCCTGGGGAATTTGAATCGTGCCATTCAAAGTCCAACTGACCACTGTGAAGGGCTATTCGGTTCCGTAAAAGATCTAGGAGTGACGATATCCTAAGATCTCTTCCCCTCAGTCAGTACGAGTAAAAAGGCACTAACATATCAGTCAAAGCTGATACCATAGTGACATATAGGCCTATAACTAGCCCACCTTGGTATAGGTCATAGTGCTAACATCTAGGGTATTCAAACCCAATCATTGAGGTAAACCACAGTTGACCTCTAATCACATCATGCTATAATCATTGAGACACGACCGCATCCATTCTCTATCACATCAGATGTATGAGGCATGACCATAGCCAACCTCCACAATCTGCATTGTGGATGACAAGGATATATCCTCAACTTGCCACCCCCACATACTCAACAGTATGTGCTCTGACTTCCCCTTAGGAATACTCGTTTCACCGGCCAGCAAGTTCTGACACTGAAGATGTCTCTACAACACAAGGCACTACATGATTAGAGTTGCACTTGATTAGTTATGCCAATTGGGTGAATTAAGGCTGCATCAAACAAGTGGACATACAAACCCTAATTCACTTCTAGCAAGCATATAAATATCACAACTATAAAAGATATAAAATGTGTGAAACATAATTTCTCATCTCATCATCACATGGTACTATTCACTTGACATTCATGAGACCACACGAGTCATCATACTATCACAAGATATAAATCCTTTTTACAATATCACAGGGTATCAACCCTTATCGACACAAGAGGAATACACCTCATTCAGGACTCAACCATGCCCAAAGGTCATCAAGGCCATCATACTATCACAGTATATAAATCCTTTTCACAATATCACATGGTATCAACACTTATCAACACAAGAGGATTACACCTCATTCAAGGCTCAACCATGCCTAAAGGTCATTAAGACCATCATACTATTCCCTACAAGATCATCATTATAGGTTGATTGGTGGTTAGCACCATAGGTTGTCAAACCAACCTGATCCAAGTCATAATAAAACTTAGGAATAACTTTAAAATGAGCCCAGGTTCATTTAGAACTGAAATCAGAATAGGGAACATTAAAAAATCGAAATTTGAGTCAAGCATAGCTTTTTAATGCATGGATCATCATTTTCAAGCAAGAACATGAGCTAGCAAGCTTATGGTAAGAAATAAACGTGGATCAAGTTATAAAACTTGCCTCTAATGAGAAGATAAACTCCCACACATAAGAAAACATGAGTAGGTAGAGTAGAAAATTCAATCATAAGATGTGAACTAGTCTATCTAGAACCTTTCTTCATCAAATGAGCAAACCTTAAGCATAAGGAGCAAGAAAGGTAGGGTTTTTGAGCTTTAGAGAAATTTATACCATGGAAAAGAAAGGTTCTGACCTGGAGAAAGGTAGGAGGAAGGATAATAATAAAATAAACGAAGGAAAGAAGGGGATTCTTACTCTTTTAGGTTAAGATCACTAGAAGGAAGCTTTTTAAACCCAAAAAGGAAGTCAATTGCAACCCTAGATCCTTTTTCCAAGAAGGTCCCCACTTTCTTCTTCCTTGGACAGGAAAATTCGCATCATAATAGAGGGAGAACGAGGATGGGATAAGGAGGGGAGTGGTGGAGAGAACATGTCTCGTTTTGGTGCTTGGGGATAAGCATATGAAACTTTAAGATAAATAAAAAGAAAAAGTTGAAGTTCTAGTTTTTATCCAAGTGTCCATGGCCTTGATTTATTAATAATATACAAGAACACACACAAGAAGCTCCCCCACCATCTGTATAGATCTTCTTATATTTCCTTTTTCTAATTTCCCATCCAATCAAATAATTCATTAGTTGATAGCTACTAAAGGTAGCTCATCCATGAAGGGGTAAACCCTAAAATACCCATTGAGAAAACACCTTCAAACCAAGGTTTAAATAGGCCTCAAAAAGCTCAATAATTATGATAGAATATCCAAGGAACATAATTCAAGTGATAAATTGCAAAGAAAACCTATCAATTGGGTAAATTGTAGAAAAGTCCAAAATGTGCACAAAATTGCACAACTTGCTCAACCAATGTCCAAATTGGACCAAATTTGAAACTTAAGCTTGTCTTATGATTTCAAAGCATATCAAAAGGTTAGATTAGGGTTTTAATGATTCAATTATGGTAATTAATCTTATTCAACTCATTAAGCAAGTTTAGGGGCCTTACATTAAGTGTGCCATCAGCCTGTTACCAGTATATAGTTGCATTTCAACTGTATATAAATGGGCACATGAGCCAAACACGTATTGAAAGAACATCCACAAAATTTATACCAAACATCCCCAAGGAATCGAGTGTAAAGGGATGACTCTAGGACTCTATCAATAAAGGACATCCAATAACACTACCAACCTCGTTAGCTACTAGCCCTCCTGCTTCTCCTCAACCTCAGCTGCACGATCTCTACCTTTTCATGAAAGTACACCTAAAAAGGATGTGTAAAACCCATGAGGTGAGATTCCAAATCTCATAGGGATATATAACTCTCCACCAACTCTATTATTATCACAGGTAAGATAAACTAAGCAGCAATATAATTACAACTATGTGAAGCAGATATTCATTATTAACAGGAAAAGAAATTATTGTTGAACTATGAAACATCTTAGCAATTTAAAAGGAATATGAAGAACATGTATAATTCATATCATCAATATCATATAATAATCAAGAAATGCCACATCCAATGTTTCCATATTTTGATCCTATAAAATTATACTACACGACTAATTACACATTTTATTATGCCCCGAGGATTTGAGTCGTACTGCTTAAATCCCACTGAACACATGATAAGTCGAAATTGGAGCCATACAAGGTCTAATGGAAGAGACAAAATACATGACCTCATCTCATCAGTCAGTACGAGAACATGTAGTGACATCATAAGTCAGACTACTATCAACGACATATAGTCCAACTGTACATATCTAGCTCACCTTGGTATAGGTTACATCACTAGTGAGATATGGCCCACAACCGTACTCTAATCAGGGTATGGTCTGTAGCCAATCCTTTATTACATATTATTGAGCTACGGCTCATAGCCACACTCTATTCAGGGTATGGCCCGCAACCAATCCTATGAGGTCAGGACACAAGGAGATACCTCAACTTGCACCCCACATATTCAACAATATGCGCTCTGAGTTAAACTCGTTTCACCATTTAGCAAGTGCTAACACAGTATGGATCTATGGCACAGAACAAACTACACTATTAGGTTCCACTTGATTAATTAGAACAATTTAAGTTTCTTTAGCATCAATTAAGTTATATAGTGTACCAATCATATAAAAACAAATCCTACAAAAAAAGGCATAGCACCTCACCAAAGTATATTGGAACATGTAAGGTTTGAAATAATCACATTATCGTTTGATGCTTGTCATTCACCATATGTCCATCAAAAGGACCACATATAATGGGGTAACAATACCTCATCTCATCATTGAGAAAACTATCATCTCATATAAGGCAATAGGCCATCATTAGGTCATCAAACCATTTTCCTCCCCTTTGTGGGTTACGATATCACATGTACCTCACAAGGCTTATTCAAACATACTATAATCACCATAGCTCATTCATGGCTATGTGTATAAGCTGAGGTTACCTGCATGGTTGGAAACTTGTAACAAGAAGAATAATACATCATCGACATTACCATCTTATGAAATTCTTCTCAATCACATGACATATTTTAGGGTTAGGGTTTCTCTTTACTCGATTATGGTTTCCAAGTTTGGATCAACAACCACACTGAAATCATCACTTCCATCATTATTGGGTATGTTATGAGTCATAGAAACATAGTTCTTATTATCATACACATAAACACCCCATAGGGTATCACATATTATCATGTCACCATATCATCATCATGGTGTATCACAAACACCATCACTAGATACTGACTAGGGCTATAACATAGAGTGTCAGATTAACCCCATGTATGTCAGGCAACCTCATCAAGGTAGGGTATCAGTTTAGGACGTATTAGATGAGAAGACATGGTGTTGGGCTACCCTCTCAAGAGGTGTATCAGTTTACAACACAGGGTGTATCGATTTACATCTCTCAAGAAGTATATCAGACTCTACATGTAAAATAGTGTGATAGGTAACAGGGTATCGGGAAACGCCATGCAAGACATAGCAGTTCTTATCATGCAATGGGCAATGCATGTGCATCGACACGAAAAGGGTGACGGGTGGCCTAGGGTTTTAACAAGGTATCATCGATCTCCACTTCACCACATATCGGGAAACATCTCCCTAGGGTATGACAACATTACATGTTATAACCTCAAAGAAATCTATTTATTTGATTTGTGATGGATTTCGTGTGAAATGGCCTTGATTGATTGATAATGGTCCTTGTTGGCAATTGAGCCCAACTAAAAAGAAAAGGAAATTGATTTGATTAAATAAAAGGAGAATAAGTGAAATAGAAATAGATAAGAGAATTAAGGCAAGTAAATATTCTCCAATATGGGAGTTCGTGCCTTTAGGTTTTCATGAGGTCCAAGGGACCCAAAATAACAAAATAATAGCAAAGGGAAAAGAAATACCAATTAATTTTGGATTAATTAAAGGATATCTTAGGAGGGAAGGAAACCTTCTCATACATTGCAATTTGTTTCCCAAAATTCGTACATAACTAGATAATGTAAAGACAAACGTTCCCTTAAAATTTGAGGAAAAAAGGAGTTATGGTTTGGGAGATATCAATTTCTCAAGATTTCTCCAAAATAAGGCATTAATTGGAAATTTAAAAAGGTATTTTCTTTTCTTTGATCGCGTGCAACGAAGGTCGTTGGATCTTGATCCAACGTGAGATGCTCATCGTCTAAGTCCCATTGGGACTGGGACTCTGTCATTGACAGAGGGATTTTCCCTCTTGGATTCCTCACGATCCACTGAATGTGCAAGTTGGATGATGATTCTGTTGGACTCAGGGATGGAAACAGAAGGGAAACATCCCAGGTTTGACTAGGATTGGTTGCTGATTGAGAAAGTTCCCAATCCGGTAAGGACTTGTCTGACCCTATATATAGGGAGGGATGAAGAGGGAACCAACACCTATGTTTTCTATCCCAATCGTTGTGGTTTTTTGCGAGGAACGTTTCTGTGCGTCTAATTGGTCTCTTCATCCTAACATTCACCCTCGTCACCACCACAAACCACGTCGGAGTCCGGTGAGAAGGGGAGACTCACGACGTGATTGCGGCTGCAATTGAGCCTACGATCAACTTCTTCTGAGGGAGGTGGAGCTTCCTGGAGGTTTGGCGCACTCTTTGGTGGCCGAAAGATCCAAATCAACCCCAAGGTTGACCATCGTGGGCTTGCTGTACCAAGGCGCGAGGAAGAAGAAGACCTCATGGTCTTTTACTAAAGTGCCCCTCGCCTCTTGCAATCGCATTGAGGTTAGTCTGATCTTTCACATGTTTCTAATCACAAATAAAGGGTGTCTGTATCCACGGCCGCTGGATCCTCAGTGGACCCGCGGACCATGGATCGGGCGATCTTGGTTTTTCTGAAAATAGCAAGTAAATCAATAAAAATGAATTTTCTTGTTAAAATCATATCTTTTGATAGAAAACTCGGATGAGGAAAGTTAATACATGAAAAGTGATCAAAAAAATACGAGGAATACAAAAAAAAATAGTTTGAAGGCCTAAATCTATATCTTTTTGCAAAAGTATCTAATTTGGATGGAAAAAGGTATTAATTTGTGCTTAGAAACCCTAATTGTTAATCAAGGATAGATTTAATACTGCAATTAGGTTAATTCAAGCATGGTTAACTTGTTTAATGATAAAGTTAGATTTTAACCTATTTTGATGATGGAATTGCAAAGTTTAGGGTTTTAAACCTAATAATGTAATTAGTACCCTTAGAAACCCTAAAGTGAGGAAAAAGGGAAGAAAAGATATAGTAACTCGAAAATTAGGATTTTTGTGGTCCAAACCTGATCTTAAGGATCTTAATGGAAAATAAGACAATATAATTAGGGTTTTATGGATATTTTGATAAAAGTAAAATCAAAGTGGTAAAAAGGAAATGAAACCTTAATTATGGTCGAAACCTTAAAAAGGGCTAGTAACCCTAGGGCACAATTAGGTCTATTAGACTTGGATACCATTATCCATGATGGAAATTGGATGTTTATTTCAGGACTGAATTGTGCTTTCTTGCTTGATTCTGGATTACTTGATTGTTTAATTAAATTCTTCATTCAATACAACATGACAGGTATGTGGTTAATTATGATTAATCGCATTAGTTTTTCCAAAAGTTTCCTAGATGGTTAATCGCATTGATTGAAACTAAATAGTTTGGATGTTCATACTACAATTATAAAGTCACTATGGTTATCACAATTATAAACACATGTGTATTCTCACACCTACATGCCACCCTGATGGATGATTCCATAAAGGTCTGGCCCAAGAGGGTAGACCAATGGGCACCATGAGAGGTGACCCCAGACACCAAGCTCGGGAATGAGAAGGTGGTCTATGTTGAATGACTATGGGGCACCATGAGAGGTGACCCCCAGGCACCAAGCTCGGGATTGAGGAGGTGGCCTTAAGTCAATGGCAAAAGAGAAACCCTAGAGGGGTATTCCAAGGTTAAGGCAAAAGTGGTAGAGAATGACACATTGAAAATGTAAATTGGTTTGCTAAATTACCCTGATTGTGATAATTAAATTGTTAGCCTTATTAGTGAAATTTTGGTTGTCTCCACATACCAGCATATTCCTGTATGTTGATCGTGTTTTTGTCTGTCGGCGTTTTAGGTACAACCCTAAAAAGAAAAAATAGTAAAGCGACACATTGTGAAAATAAGAAATAAAGTGCAAGGAGGATTAGATAGAGTAGATACAAGTTGTGGATAGATAGATTTCCAAAGTTTTTAAAAGGTATGCAAAGTTTTATTTTAATACCAGATTTCAGTTTAGATAGTAGAATTTCATAATTATTATTGGTTAATTGCTGAACCTTTGATTCGGTTTATTGGGATAATGGCTCTGACCTCTTTGTCTCCCTTAAGTGGGGGTTACTAGGAGGCGGGGTCATTACAATTGGTATCAGAGCCTAGGCTCCTCACTTAATCTTTAATAATTATTAAATTTTACAAATTCCATAGAACCGAGGGAGTTATTAGAAGATTTTCTGAAAGAATGAGGTGTCTAGAAAAGGATCACTTCTAAGGGCTGGCAATATTTTCCTCTACACCACTAGTCGGAATATAAGGACTCCCGGATTGTGTGACTGCCTGGCTAATGTCTTAGGATTTGACTCGAAATAAGATACCTTTAGGACTATCTCATCTTGTTCATCCCTTCTCAACTCAAATTTTGTTAAGGATTTCAAGGATTAGGATTTTCTCTCTCTTCCTCACCCTCTTGAGGTATGGGTAAGATTGATAAGGTTTAAGGAATCATCCACCAAAGTAATAAAAGATACATAATTAAGATGTCATCAGCATAAGTATAATTAGTTAAATATAGACTAAAGGTCTATTTGTGTGCTTATGTAGATGGCTCGTACAAAGACTGTGGCTATCCCGGTTGCCATTAATGGTGGTGGGCCTCCCCGCAAAGAGAGTGGGTCTTCTAAGAAAAGAAAGTGAAACCATGGTGGTGAAACCTCAAAGAAGAGAAAGAGACCTGAAGGAACTACTCATGAGGCCCCCAACCCTGACCCGATATCCTTCAGCAACCTTGAGTAAGAGGAAGGACCAGGATATGAGGAACAATATGAGTACGAGGAAGTCACCCAGATGGAGGAGGAACAGTCTGGAGGTCTGGAACCGACCATGGTAATTCACATTACAGAATGGATAGAACAACAGAAATGGCTGACTAAGTCTATCCATGCTTTAGTCCTTAGGGACATAGCTAGAGATGAGAATGGTGAGCCACTGCCTATTCGTCCTCGAATGGGAGCCACCATCTTAGACTTCTTCAAACTGAACATCGAGAAGTTCTGGGGAGAAGATAAGTCTGAAGTGGTCGACAAGGCGGAAGCTTGGCTGCTTGCAATCGAGAATGGATTCTGTATGCTTGAAGTACAACCAAACAAGAAGGTTATGTTTGCTACTCACCTTTTGGAAGGTGCAGGAAAGATATGGTGGGAGAACCATATCATAGGAAGAGACCTAAGCGAATAACCGATGGCGTGGACCGATTTCAAGACCATATTCACCACCAGATTCATTCCCGTCTCAGCCAAGAAGGAGATGGAGCGAGAGTTCACCAACATGACACAAGAAAGCTCGTCAGTTGCAGACTTCGGTCGCAAGTTCCACATCTTGCAATGTTTCAGTCACATGATGGATGAAGAAAGAAGGGTGGACTACTTCATAGAGCGTCTGCACCCTGCCATCAAGCCACATGTGATGGCTAGTAATCCAAAGACCTTCTCTGAAGCCTACAACATCGCCTTAGACATGGAAAGGATGGTGATTCCTGCACATAATCCCTCCAAAGGATACCTGGGTTTCACTGAAGGAGATCAAGAGCAAAGGAATGAACACAAGAAGGGAAATGGACGCAACCACAATAAAAGCAAGCATGGGCACAAAGGCAAGCCCCGTGGTCGCCTCCAGCAGGGTCGCACCTGCGGACGGACACATCCTGGGAAGTGCCGTTTTGAGAAGAAGGTGTGTTTTAGATGCCAACAAGAAGGAAACTTCATTGCCAATTGCCCTCAGCCCGACCTAAGGGGACCTTTGGGGTCTCAGCTTGTGGCAGCACAACCAGTAGTTGCATCACCTCCCACCGGAGCACCTCCAGAAAGGAGACAAGCTAGAGTGTTCGCCATCAACAATGAAGAACCTCATAAAAATGCTAATAGGTTGATCGAGGGTAATAACTGTTAGATGTTTTCCTTTTAGTTCAGTAGATCATGTAATAGTTTTCTGATGTGGTATAAACTATGTAGGCATATTGGAAGTCATGGGACAAAATGTAAAAGCACTCTTTGATTCTGGTTCTACTAATACTTTTATTTTGAGAAATCTGGCAACTATGCTTGGTTTGGATATCAAGGATTTGGGTTATGTTCTGGATGTCACAACCCCGAGTGGTCGTAATTATACCTCTCTTTTGAAAACCCCTATTTTGCCAGTTAAGTATCTGAACCATGAGCTTCCCACTGACTTCATCCTCCTCGATATGAATGATTTTGATGTGATCATCAGTATGGATTGGCTTTCCACCTACAGAGCCCAGATTGACTGTAGAGAGAAGAAGATTCTTATTAGGAAGACCGGCCATCCACACTTCACCATTTGAGGAAGGAAGGATACGACAACCAACCTTTATGTGTCTATTTTGAAAGCAGAACGGATTCTATCCAAGGGTTGTCGAGCCTACCTATCCATAGTTATTGTACCTAAAGTTAAGGGACGATCCTTAGAGGAGATAGAGGTGGTCCGGGAGTATGCAGATGGGTTTCCGGATGATCTACCAAGAATTCCCCCTGAGAGGGAGGTAGATTTTTCTATTGAGCTAGCCCTTGGGACTAAACCTATATCTAAGGCACCCTATAGAATGGCCCCTACTGAGTTACTTGAGTTAAAAACCCAGTTGCAAGAGTTGTTGGATAAAGGCTTCATCTGGCCCAGTACATCACCTTGGGGAGCACCAGTCCTCTTTGTGAAAAAGAAGGATGGGTCGCTTCGGATGTGTATTGACTATCAGATGATTAACCCAACAACCATTAGAATAATTATCCTTTACCTAGAATAGATGACCTATTTGACCAACTCAAATCAGCTCGAGTCTTCTCCAAGATCGTTTTGAGGTCAGGATACCACCAAGTGAGAGTAAGGAGTGAGGACATACCCAAAACGGCTTTCCGAACCCGCTATGGCCATTATGAGTTTGTGGTCATGCCGTTTGGATTATCCAATGCACCTAGTGTCTTCATGAACCTCATGAATAGTGTGTTCCGGCCTTTCCTTGACTCTTTTGTGATTGTATTCATAGATGACATTTTGGTGTACTGAGATGACCTAGCCCAACATTGTGACCACCTGGGTAGAGTCCTTGATATCCTGAGAAAGCATAAGTTTTTTGAAAAGTTCTCAAAATGTGAGTTTTGGTTAGACCGATTCATGTTTCTTGGACACATCATCTCAGGAGGAATGATCGTCATAGATCCAACCAAAGTATCGGTAGTTCGAGACTGACCGACACTGAAGAACCCCTCTGAGATTCGCAACTTCTTGGGGTTGGTCGAATACTACCGTCGCTTCATCAAGGATTTCTCAAAGACTGCTTTGCCACTGACCATGTTAACCTGGAAGGATGTGAAGTTCGTGTGGTTTGACATATGTGAAGCTCGCTTCTAGGAGTTGAAGGAGAAGCTGACCACCGCCCCTGTGTTGACTCTACCTTTTGGCAATGAGGGTTTCATGATATCCATTGATGCTTCCAAGATGGGACTTGGCTGTTTGTTGGAACAGAATCAGCATATGGTTGCATATGCTTCCCGGTAGCTCAAGCCCAATGAGGTGAATTATCCGACCCATGACCTAGAGCTAGCTGCTATTATTCATGCTTTGAAGATATGGCGGCATTACCTGTACGGTGCTACCTTCGAGATCTTCACCGACCATAAGAGCTTAAAATACTTGCTGACACTGAGAGACCTGGACCTATGACAATGACGATGGATGGAGTATATGAAGGATTATGACTTCACCATCGCCTACCATCCTGGTAAGGTGAATGTCGTAGCAGATGCTTTGAGTCAGAAACAACTTAAGTGTGCAGATGTTTTGTCCAGTAAGTGGAAGAGTTTGGAGGAGCTGGTGGAGTGGACTCCTCTACTGTTAGAAGATCGAGTTCATTTGGCTAATATCCAGATCCAATCTGAGTTGTTGAGTGAGATCATAGAAGCACAGTTGACCTATGAAGAGCTAGACAAGATGAAATGTTTAATGATGAAGCCACAGACTCATCTATCCGTGGGAGTAGATGGAGGAATCAAGTTTGAGAATCGCATATGGGTTCCAGCGGATTCATCGATAAAGGAACATATCTTGCAAGAAGCTCATGGATCCAAATACACAGTGCACCCATGAACTACTAAGATGTTCAAGGACTTGCAGAGGTTTTTCTGGTGGCCAGGAATGAAGAAAGACATTGTGGCGTGTGTGGCCAGCTGTCTTACGTGCCAGATGATGAAGGCTGAACACCAAAGACCCGACGAGCTTTTACAGTCAATAGAGATTCTAGAGTGGAAATGGGAGCAGATCACCATGGATTTTGTGGTGGGTCTACCCCATACCAAGAAAGGTCATGATGGGATATGGGTCATGGTAGATCGTATTACCAAGTCAGCACACTACCTTACCTTAAAGACCACTGCTAAGGTGTCAGACCTAGCTAAGTTGTATATCAAAGAGATAGTGCATTTGCATGGTGTACCTGAATCGATCATCTCAGATAGAGATCCAAAGTTTACTTCCAAGTTGTGGAAGCAAGTTCAAGAAGAACTGGGTACAAGTTTGAAGTTTAGTACAACTTACCACCCCCAGACGGATGGTCAGTTAGAATGGACAATCCAGACATTAGAAGATCTATTGAGAGCTTGTGTGCTCGATTGGGGTGGTTCATGGGAGCAGTACTTACCCTTAGCTGAGTTTGCCTACAATAACAGCTACCAAGCCAGTATCGGGATGCCTCCGTGTGAAGCTTTGTACGGGAGACCGTGTCGGTCCCCACTTCACTGGGATGATGTGGGTGAGAGGACCCTGTTGAGGTCAGATGAGCTCCAAGTGTATGCTGATAAAGTTGCTTTGATCAAGCAAAGGTTGAAGAGAGCCCAAGATCGACAGAAGTTGTATGCTGATGCAAATCAGACTGATGTGCATTTCACTGTGGGAGAGCATGTGTTTTTGAAAATCTGACCGCTCTGAGCTATAACTAAGAACAGAGGAAAGCCGAGTCCCCGATACGTGGGTCCATTTGAGGTGTTAGAACGGATTGGTGAAGTTGCATATCATTTGGTGTTACCCCCTCAGTATAGAATGATGCATGATGTGTTTCACGTGTCCGACCTGAAGCGATATGTGCAAGATCCGAGCCATGTGTTGAGCATTGAACCTGTTGAGCTTCAAGGGAAGCTGACTTATCCTGAGACACCTTTGCGGATTATAGATACCAAGGTGAAAGAGCTTATATGCAAGAAAATAGAGATGGTAAAGGTTCTTTGGAAGCACCATGGAGAGGATGAGGCCACATTGGAGCTGAAGGCGGACATGGAGAAAGCATACCCTGAATTGTTTGTTTGATTGCTTGAATTTTGAGGGCAAAATTCCTATAAGGAGGGGAGGATGTTATAACCTAAATTTCTAAAGAATGTAGTAAAAATATGTAATTCTCTTTTAAATAATAAAATAAATCTATTTATTTGATTTTTGATGAATTTCGTGTGAAATGGCCTTGATTGATTGATAATGGGCCTTGTTGGCCATTGAGCCCAATTAAAAAGAAAAGGAAATTTATTTGATTAAATAAATAGAGAATAAATGAAATAGAAATAGATAATAGAATTAAGGCAAGTAAATATTCTCCAATATGGGAGTCCGTGCCTTTAGGTTTTCTTGAGGTCCAAGGGACCCAAAATAACAAAATAATAGCAATGGGAAAAGAAATACCAATTAATTTTGGATTAATTAAAGGATATCTTAGGAGGGAAGGAAACCTTCTCATCCATTGTAATTTGTTTCCTAAATTTCGTAAAAAACTAGATAATGTAAAGACAAACGTTCCCTTAAAATTTGAGGCAAAAAGGAGTTATGGTTTGGGAGATATCAATTTCTCAAGATTTCTCCAAAATAAGGCATTAATTGGCAATTGAAAAAGGTATTTTCTTTTGTTTGATCGCGTGCAATGAAGGTCGTTGGATCTTGATCCAATGTGAGACACTGATCATCTAAGTCCCACTGGGACTGGGACTCTGCTGTTGATAGAGGGATTTTCCCTCTTGGATTCCTCGCGATCCACTGAATGTGCAAGTTGGATAATGATTATGTTGGACTCAGGGATGGAAACCGAAGGGAAACATCCTAGGTTTGACAAGGATTGGTTACTGATTGGGAAAGTTCCCAATCCGGCAGGGACTTTCCCGACCCTATATATAGGGAGGGATGAAGAGGGAACCAACACCTCTGTTTTCTATCCCAATCGCTGTGGTTTGTTGCGAGGAACGTTTCCGTGCATCCAATTGGTCTTTTCATCCTAACCTTCACCCTCGTCACCACCACGAACCTCACCGGAGTCTAGTGAGAAGGGGAGACTCACGACATGATTGTAGTTGCAATTGAGCCTGCAATCAAGTTTTCCTGAGGGAGGCGGAGCTTCCTAGAGGTTTGTCGCGCTCGTTGGTGGTCGAAAGCTCCAAGTCAACCCCAAGGTTGACCATCGTGGGATTGTTGTACCTTGACGCGAGGAAGAAGAAGACCTCGCGGTCTTTTACCGAAGTGCCCCTCACCTCCTCCAATCGCGTTGAGGTTAGTACGGTCTTTCACCTATTTCTAATCGCAAATAAAGGGTGTGTGTATCCATGGTCGTTGGATCGTCAGTGGACCCACAGACCATGGATCGGGCGATCCTGGTTTTTCTAAAAATAGAAAGTAAATCAATAAAAAGGAATTTTCTTGTTAAAATTATATCTTTTGATAGAAAACTCAGATGAGGAAAGTTAACACATGAAAAAGTGATCAGAAAAATATGAGGAATATATAAAAAATAGTTGGAAGGCCTAAATTTGTCTCTATCTGCAAAAGTATCTAATTTGGATGGAAAAGGTATTAATTTGTGGTTAGAAACCCTAATTGTTAATCAAGGATAGATTTAATACTACAATTAGGTTAATTCAAGCATGGTTAACTTGTTTAATGATAAAGTTAGATTTTAACTAATTTTTATGATGGAATTGCAAAGTTTAATTTTTTAAACCTAATAATGTAATTAGTACCCTTAGAATCCCTAAAGTGAGGAAAAAGGGAAGAAAAGATATAGTAACCCGAAAATTAGGGTTTTTGTGGTCCAAACCTGATCTTAAGGATCTTAATGGAAAATAAGACAAGATAATTAGGGTTTGATGGATATTTTGATAAAAGTAAAATCAAAGTGGTAAAAAGGAAATGAAACCCTAATTATGGTCGAAACCTTAAAAAGGGCTAGTAACCCTAGGGCACGATTGGGTATATTAGACTTGGATACCATGATCCATGCTGGAAAATATTGGATGTTTATTTTAGGACTGAATTGTGCTTGCTTGCTTGATTATGGATTACTTGATTGTTTGGATTAATTTTGCATTCAAGACAACTTGACTGGTATGTGGTTAATTATGATTAATTGCATTAGTTTTTATGAAGGTTTCCCGAATGGTTAATCACATTGATTGAAACTAAACAGTTTGGATGTTCATACTGCAACTATAAAGTCACTATGGTTATTACAATTATAAACACGTGTATTCTCGCACCTACATGCCACCCTGATGGAAGATGCCATAAAGGTCAGGCCCAAGAGGGTAGACCAATGGGCACCATGAGAGATGACCCCAGACACCAAGCTCGAGAATGAGAAGGTGGTCTATGTTGAATGACTATGGGGAACCATGAGAGGTGACCCCCAGGAACCAAGCTCGAGATTGAAAAGGTGGCCTTAAGTCAATGGCAAAAGAGAAACCCTAGAGGGGTATTCCAGGGTTAGGGAAAAAGCGGTGGAGAATGGCACATTGAAAATGTAAATTGGTTAGCTAAATTACCCTGATTGTGATAATTAAATGGTTAGCCTTATTAGTGAACTTTTGGTTGTCCCCACATACCAGCATATTCCCGTATGCTGATCGTGTTTTTGTTTGTCGACGTTTTAGGTACAACCCTGAAATGAACAAACAGTAAACACATTGTGAAAATAAGAAATAAAGTGCAAGGAGGATTAGATAGAGTAGATACAAGTTGTGGATAGATAGATTTCGAAAGTTTTAAAAGGTATGCAAAGTTTTATTTTAATACCATATTTCAGTTTCGATAGTAGAATTTCATAACTATTATTGGTTAATTGCCGCACCTTTGATCCAGTTTATTGGGATAATGGCTCTGACCTCTTGGTCTCCCTTAAGTGGGGGTTACCGGAAGGCGGGGTCGTTACATTACATATAGGCATAACACTAAGTCGTGATGGGCAAGCATTTTCTTAGGTCAGTAATGCATGCCAATTCAACAACCAGAAGCCAAGATCAAAACGACCTAAGCATGCATAAGGCAAGACGATCTAAGCATCAACAAAACGTGTCTTCCTACACTCCACTAATGTCATGAGAACCTGTAACTTGGTGTATCGGCCTATTGCCATTAGGTCATAATGGCCAGTCAGAAGAGGTGACAGTCTGTGGTGTCACAGGTAGTGTCAACCACCTTCCATACATAGCGGCCTCATCATCTTCAACCTTAGAATATGTGTTTCAAGCAAGGCAAGAGAGGTGCAACACAAGGGAAGCAACTAAGCATGACTGCTTCTTCAAAACAACACTCAAAACTACCAAGAAGAGCTACAAACATGCAAGAGGTAACACTCTAAAGATAAAGAACAAGATAGCATGTGATGAGCGATTATAATAATGAGGGTTTAGAGTTATATAACCCACCTCAAGGATCGACACCAAGCTCAAAGGTCAAGCTCCAAGATTCACAAGCTCAAGGTATAAGAAGATCTCACAAACTTGGCCACCATCACATCAAGGTAGAGGATGAAGAGAACACCACAAGCTTGGGACTCATCCACCAAGCTCCAAGGGAGGCTCCTCTAGCTCAAGGTCATCCACCAAAGAGAGAAAGCAAGAATAGAAAAAAGGATTCTCTTGCATCGAGTAAAAGGGGTATATATATAAGAGGGATGAGAGAGGGATCATGAAAGAGGTGTCACCACCTTAGAACCTTAGGTGACACTTGTCCATGAAGAAAGGACATATGCACAACACAATGTGAACAAGGAGATAAGATCTATGTCTCTTGCACTAGGTTACTTATCATGGTCTTGCTTGATACCACATCTCTACCCTCTCATAAACTGATAGGGGTGAAACCCTAGACATCACAAATCAATACAAGGCCTCTCTAAGGCTCTCAAGCCTGAGACAACACTTCTAGGTGCAAGGCACTCCTCAAACATGTGTCAAAAACACCACCAAGGTTATCATGACACAACCAAGGTCCAATGAAGGTGCCCACCGCTCTCTCTCTCCCCTCTAGATGATGTCAAGATAGATAAGGAACACTCTAGAGCTGGAAAACTTGCACATCAACCTATGTCCTGGGTAAATTGCAATTTGCACCAAAACCTTTCCACAAAACACAAGCATCAACCAAACAAGCTCAAATAAGGAACTCAAGCTTCCAACATACCCTAATCACATCTTAGATGATTATAACAAGGAGCTAAGCAACACACTTAAGCAAGACAAATAGGGTTATCCAAAAATGCGGGTCAGGGTCCTTGCATATGACTCCTCTACTAATAGATCGGGCATACTAGGATAAAGAAATCCCCCAGAAAGGAGCAGCATACATGCAAAATTTAGCAAATCAACACCCATCTAGAACTTGGGGACTGATACCCATTTAGAAAATCTTCCAACAAATGAATAATACCCCATAGTGGGTTTCCAGACGGTAGAAAGCTCTTAGAACACTAGCAGTGGTGACCAACCTCTTTCCATTCAACATGGGAGTGGGAACGTGTGTTGCATGGTGGGCATGAGGTAGGGGGAGACGAACGAGAGTAGTGGGGTTGGAAAGTAGGAAGGTGCAATAGGAAGGAAAGGAAGGACAATAAGAAAGAATAATATGAATAAGAAGACAAGGATGATGCTGAAAGATAAGGAGAGGGGTTGGGTGCTTCCCTTTAGGAACCATGAGGTTAGATAACTTCTCTTGATATCATTTGAAGAGAAACTTTTATTATGAGAGGTTAATGGCTACAAAGAGTTATATATAGTTTTGTATACGGTTATAATGTACCAAAGATACAATATAACATCAACTAATCTGTTTCCAATGGGCCTGAGTATTGGAAGTCAAATTCTAATACAGGAAAAAATAAATAACAAAAACTACCACCAAACAAATGATCAAAAATGACTTTGAACAAAGCTTTATCTCTTGCTCTTCTTAATATGTGTGAACATAACATCCTTGTTGACCCATTCTTCTCTATGAGTTTCATACTTATTATAAAAAGAATATGATATGTTATTTTTGGGTGTTAGAAGTACTAACATTCTTCTCATCCCCTTCTTAATATCATTATTCATCATAACGAATAGATCAAAATAGTCTAGCGATGGAGCCTTAATGTGTGTATAGATTGCATGAGGTATGTTCATATTGATCTCAGATGATATAACTGAGGATGTGTTCTAATTGAAATAACTAACAGACACAACCCAAATTTGGACTCCACGAGATCTATGAAGAATGGTTGAATTTATTTACAAGATTTAATAAATTTTTTTCTTGTGAGTAGGATCAAATGCTTCTAAGAAGAAATTTAATGCACACTCTCCTCACACAAACAATTATGCATATCATCACACAAATATTCCTTTGAAAAATTTATGTTTGTAATACTTAGTTTTACTATTTTATATTACTATTTTATTATCATTACCAAGCAATTTCAGAATAAAATCAACCAACCCTTTTATAGTAACCACATCACAGATTATCATTGTTAATAGTCGAGTTAGTAAATAATACTAATATAATCCTTTATCTAATAGTTATGATTAATTAGCAAGATGTGGAAATATTATTCTATAAAAACCATGCGATGACCACAAGTGACTTTTTGTTTTATAAATATTACAATAGACTTTCAATTGTCATCATACATCCCATCAAACATTATTTTAGTTTCTTTATTTATTATGCATCTATGTGTATATGTACCTATATATGTATTCATATATATATATATATATATATATATATATATATATATATATATATATATATATATATTCCACAAATAAAATTATGGAAATAAGATAGATAATACCAACATACTAGATTTTTGTGTATATAGACTCTATAAAAAAGACAAGTAAGCTCCGAGAGTACATAATGACACACATCTACTATCTATAGATATCACACAAAAATCCAACCCCAATAAGAGATGATGGCAAATACACAACTTCTCTATTGTTGTTAGTGTTCTGAATCGATTGAACGAGTTTATTTCCTTAGTGAGTTCTAAATTTCCTCTCACAAAACATGAACAATTATGTAAAATCATTTATGAGATATTTGAGTCTTACTAGTAAACACACATGTTCCCATGCACATGAAATCAAATTATAATATATTTAGTTATTATATTTTACTAATTAACATACTGATTAATTTATATAATTATTATCATTGAGGTTTAGGTGCTGAAGACCCAGGCTCAACAGTGAAGGGATTTGGGTTCAAATCCCCAATTGCGTGAGAAGAATGACCCATGGTCACGTAAGTATGGTGGCCTTTGTGTGAGTTTACATGATCCCCTGATGTGCGGGTTGTTGAAGGAGGTTGGAATTTATATTGTTAGAGTGAGTCCACACAAATGGCTCATCCACATTGACAATTTGTCATATCAACAATTAATATTGAGAAAACAACAATAACAGTGATCACTACTTTTCGTACAACATATGTCTAGAAACATTTATTTCTATCTAAGGGAAACAAATTGAGAAAATTAACATACATAACATGAGAACCATTTTGGATTATTGGTTAAATTGTTTTTCAAAATTATAAGAATATGAAATAGAAGTCACATATTATATTATTGTGTTCATCTATTGGTGAAAGTAACATGATATATTATCTAATAAATATAATTTCTTACAATGCTTGTATACAAACTTAAAGTATATTTCATCACATAAGTGAATATGCTTTCTACATTTATTATGAATCCAAACGCTCAAATATAAAATAATCTAGGAAGCTTATTCATAAAATATTTGTGCTTTTAGATGGGTAAAAAATAAATCATTTCTAAAAAGAATATTTTGATCTTAGTGAGGTTCTGAAATAAACCATTTCTGAAAAGCTTAGTTCACTCTTTGCTCCTTTGACATTTGAACTAATGTAGATATCTCTACAAGGCTATCATTCTTGTTGAAAAACAACACAATCTCCAACATTAGAAATATAAACTACCATGTAAATGATATCTACCAAATAAAGTGCCCCATAATAGCGAGCTGGGTGGAGGACACACAATAAGGAAAAGAAAAAATGATGCATTGTTTAGTTTGTATAATGGATTGCCCACCAGAAACCTTACAACTTCACTCATGTGACACTTAGTCATCATGTGATCCTAATTTATTTCTCATCATTTGCTTATGACTCGTTGTAAACTAAAGCACATACATAAACTCCTTGTTCATTTTGAACTCATCTTTGAAGAAGCTTCCATGTTTTGCCTTTTGGGTAGCGGTGATTCCCTTCTTGACGACATATTCTGGGAGGAAAAATATGTTGGAGATGTACACATATTGGAGGCTTGTTAAAAATTAAAGAATCAATTGCCTTTTAGTTTCTCTTAAGTCACATGGCACATGTGAATTAGATGAGAAGATTAAGGATCTGGTAGGAAGAAACTAATGAAAATGAGTACTTACCTTAAGGTACGACACGTAGTAGGACAACCAACTCAAAATTTTTAAAATTCAAATAAGTCTTCATTCATTCAACTGCTAACTTGGTGGATGGACCAATTAATAAGGGACAATGGTGATATGCTGCCAACCAATCTGGATAACTCTTTAGAGTCACTATAGCTATTATTTTTATAACGATGGACCTAAGAAGTGATTTTGAATGAAGTAAAACTATATATGATCGTACTTTATGCATTTTTCTAACTTAGTAGTTCATGAAACACATTGTTACCTATCCTCTGTTGATGTATGTATAGGGGGCTAAAATCCTCCTTGCCCGACACAGTATGCCCGCTAAATCTCTGACGTACACTTTCCTATCGTCCCCACAAGAAAACATATAAGATTGCATTGACGCATAGATGGGCACAGAGAATAGTCACATAAGATTTGAACCTGTATGTATATGGGACATAGTGAAGATGGTTCTAATCGAAGACAACCCACATGAATTCTAATTGTTTTCAACTCCAGCATATGAAGAGTTATATGTGACCTTGTTCATAAATCAACCCATTATGTATATTCTTGACACTTGAATGTGTTGTCTTGATCAAACAATCAATAGATCAACTAATAGAAAATAAAACATATAGAGCAGCATATGGTGAATCATAACCAAACCAACAACTATGCCTATTTCCTAGTACATCATAATACAATTTGACAATCTTTTTATCAGCATGGCTACATGTCCATGGTCAAGTAAGAAATAGCCCCTTTTGTTAGTTGTCACTACTAATTTTTGTCGAAGCTCATTTGCATTATCTATTCTTTTCCTCGACCAAGTATATCAAGGGGATGAAATTCTACAATATCAAAGTTTGTTTATAGGATCATGGAGTGAACATTTTGAGACACACTGTAAACTTAAGAAATGGAATATGGTAACATATAAAAAAAGTAACTTTTAATAAGAAAATCACTCATCGTGACAATTTCAACAAAAAGGAAACAAAAAAATTCCTTGACTCAACTTGCTGCCAGCATAATCAAGGAAACAAAAATCAAGGTTATTGCTGCTAATAGAAACGAACAAACATTTACGGTGATGCATTAGCTGACTCACCTCCATCTACAATTCCCATGCCACTCCCACATCGCACGTGCATGCTTGGCACGAAATCAGTAGGTGGAGGTGCATTGCTCGATGTTGCAGAACACAGATGATTGCATCCTGGAAGTAATATCGCGTGGTGGGCTGCTGTTGTGGCATATATAGCGGTGGTGGCTGGAGTAGGAGTAGTTCTAATAGGAAGGATGGTAGTGTTGACTTTGTGAGCTAATTGTAGTTGACGTATTGGTGTCGGCGCCACCGATGCTAATTGTAGTTGGCTTTGTGAGCGCAAGAGTGGTTGGTTGGGTGGTGATGGGGGATCTGTAGATAGGTCCGGCAATGAAGGAGGCTCTAAAATGCATGGTGGTGTAAGACGCGAGGTTGATGGATAGGTTGAGGTTGATGTTGTGGCCACTTCTGCTCCTATGTCAATCACCCATGATGTAAGTCGAGGTGGGGTGGTTGTCTTCCACGATGCTCCAGCCATTGCTGATGCTATAGGAAGAGCTCCGGTCGTTGCAATCAGCTACAGTGTGGTTGCCCTCCGTCTGTTCTACCATGACTAATATCATTCCTAGAAAAAGAGATGAAGAGGGAAATGGGAAGAGAAGAATGCATCCTTTTGCTGCTCAGTCGACGTTGCCGCTGCTTTCCATGAGACAGGCGCGGTGCCGGCAGCAGGTTCTGGTTTCCAATGAATGCTGGTGGCACTCCATGTGCCGGCGAAGATGGTGATCTTGTTGTCTCCGGGTTCATCTTGTGGTATATGATAGCGACCCATGTGCCTGTAGCGTTGGCAACTGGCCGGTGCATCTGTGGGTCGATGCGTCTAGTGCGCTTAATGTGTGTATTCCAGTGTTCTTGATCTCGTTGTCGGTGTGGCTAGGAAAGCGGGAAGCAATCAGAGACTACCTGTGTTTTGTTTCCAAGATGAGAGAGCTTTCCGTTAGAAAAATGTAAGTTCTTACAAGAATGCAATGCCAGCATCAAAGAGGGAAAGGAAAAATATGGACATTAAATTAACAGGAGAATTTGATGAGTTAGTTGTACTAAATTTTCATGTACATCGTGCAGCTTGATGATTATGTCGTCCTCCTCCTCGGTGAAGTTCCCTCTATTGATGACATGGCAAAGATACCTGATCCACTGTAACCTACAGCTCTTCTCACACCGACACCGTTCCAGACATGTGGCTTTATACAGAGCCCTGCATCATCCTTCTCACAACAAGACCTGCCCATGATAAGAAAGGCAACTGCAAACGAAGGGATCAATTATGATTTTTATGTATCAGGTTAGTACATCAACTGATCGAAGCGAGGTGCATTGCTCGATGTTGCAGAACACAGATGATTGCAGCCTGGAAGTAATATCGCGTGGTGGGCTGCTGTTGTGGCATATATAGCGGTGGTGGCTAGAGTAGGAGTAGTTCTAATAGGAAGGTTGGTAGTGTTGACTTTGTGAGCTAATTGTAGTTGACGTATTGGTGTCGGCGCCACCGATGCTAATTGTAGTTGGCTTTGTGAGCGCAAGAGTGGTTGGTTGGGTGGTGATGGGGGATCTGTAGATAGGTCCAGCAATGAAGGAGGCTCTAAAATGCATGGTGGTGTAAGACGCGAGGTTGATGGATAGGTTGAGGTTGATGTTGTGGCCACTGCTGCTCCTATGTCAATCACCCATGATGTAAGTCGAGGTGGGGTGGTTGTCTTCCACGATGCTCCAGCCATTGCTGATGCTATAGGAAGAGCTCTGGTCATTGCAATCAGCTACAGTGTGGTTGCCCTCCGTCTGTTCGGCCATGACTAATATCATTCCCAGAAAAAGAGATGAAGAGGGAAATGGGAAGAGAAGAATGCATCCTTTTGTTGCTCAGTCGACATTGCCGCTGCTTTCCATGAGACAGGCGTGGTACTGGCAGCAGGTTCTGGTTTCCAATGAATGCTGGTGGCACTCCATGTGCCGGCGAAGATGGTGATCTTTTTGTCTCTGGGTTCATCTTGTGGTATATGATAGCGACCCATGTGCCTGTAAAGTTGGCAACTGGCCGGTGCATCTGTAGGTCGATGCGTCTAGTGTGCTTAATGTGTGTATTCCAGTGTTCTTGATCTCGTTGTCGGTGTGGCTAGGAAAGCGGGAAGCAATCAGAGACTACCTGTGTTTTGTTTCCAAGATGAGAGAGCTTTCCGTTAGAAAAATGTAAGTTCTTACAAGAATGCAATGCCAGCATCAAAGAGGGAAAGGAAAAATATGGACATTAAATAAACAGGAGAATTTGATGAGTTAGTTGTACTAAATTTTCATGTACATCGTGCAGCTTGATGATTATGTCATCCTCCTCCTCCTCGGTGAAGTTCCCTCAATTGATGACATGGCAAAGATACCTGATCCACTGTAACCTGCAGCTCTTCTCACACCGACACCGTTCCAGACATGTGGCTTTATACAGAGCTCTGCATCATCCTTCTCACAACAAGACCTGCCCATGATAAGAAAGGCAACTGCAAACGAAGGGATCAATTATGATTTTTATGTATCAGGTTAGTACATCAACTGATCGAAGCAGATATTTAGGTATCTATGGATCTACTAATTCCATGCTGCTGGAGTAATGTACGTCATGGTTGGTGGATGCAGCAGCACTGCAGCAGCCATTTTAGATTATTGGTTAAATTGTTTTTCAAAATTATAAGAATATGAAATAGAAGTCACATATTATATTATTGTGTTCATCTATTGGTGAAAGTAACATGATATATTATCTAATAAATATAATTTCTTACAATGCTTGTATACAAACTTAAAGTATATGTCATCACATAAGTGAATATGCTTTCTACATATATTATGAATCCAAACACTCAAATATAAAATAATCTAGGAAGCTTATTCATATAAATATTTGTGCTTTTAGATGGGTAAAAAATAAATCATTTCTAAAAAGAATATTTTGATCTTAGTGAGGTTCTGAAATAAACCATTTCTGAAAAGCTTAGTTCACTCTTTGCTCCTTTGACATTTGAACTAATGTAGATATCTCTACAAGGCTATCATTCTTGTTGAAAAACAACACAATCTCCAACATTAGAAATATAAACTACCATGTAAATGATATCTACCAAATAAAGTGCCCCATAATAGCGAGCTGGGTGGAGGAGACACAATAAGGAAAAGAAAAAATGACGCATTGTTTAGTTTGTATAATGGATTGCCCACCAGAAACCTTACAACTTCACTCATGTGACACTTAGTCATCATGTGATCCTAATTTATTTCTCATCATTTGCTTATGACTCGTTGTAAACTAAAGCACATACATAAACTCCTTGTTCGTTTTGAACTCATCTTTGAAGAAGCTTCCATGTTTTGCCTTTTGGGTAGCAGTGATTCCCTTCTTGATGACATATTCTGGGAGGAAAAATATGTTGGAGATGTACACATATTGGAGGCTTGTTAAAAATTAAAGAATCAATTGCCTTTTAGTTTCTCTTAAGTCACATGGCACATGTGAATTAGATGAGAAGATTAAGGATCTGGTAGGAAGAAACTAATGAAAATGAGTACTTACCTTAAGGTACGACACGTAGTAGGACAACCAACTCAAAATTTTTAAAATTCAAATAAGTCTTCATTCACTCAACTGCTAACTTGGTGGATGGACCAATTAATAAGGGACAATGGTGATATGCTGCCAACCAATCTGGATAACTCTTTAGAGTCACTATAGCTATTATTTTTATAACGATGGACCTAAGAAGTGATTTTGAATGAAGTAAAACTATATATGATCGTACTTTATGCATTGTTTTAACTTAGTAATTCATGAAACACATTGTTACCTATCCTCTGTTGATGTATGTATAGGGGGCTAAAATCCTCCTTGCCCGACACAGTATGCCCGCTAAATCTCTGACGTACACTTTCCTATCGGCCCCACAAGAAAACATATAAGATTGCATTGACACATAGATGGGCATAGAGAATAGTCACATAAGATTTGGACCTGTATGCATATGGGACATAGTGAAGATGGTTCTAATCGAAGCCAACCCACATGAATTCTAATTGTTTTCAACTCCAGCATATGAAGAGTTATATGTGACCTTGTTCATAAATCAACCCATTATGTATATTCTTGACACTTGAATGTGCTGTCTTGATCAAACAATCAATAGATCAACTAATAGAAAATAAAACATATAGAGCAGCATATGGTGAATCATAACCGAACCAACAACTATGCCTATTTCCTAGTTCATCATAATACAATTTGACAATCTTTTTATCAGCATGGCTACATGTCCATGGTCAAGTAAGAAATAGCCCCTTTTGTTAGTTGTCACTACTAATTTTTGTCGAAGCTCATTTGCATTATCTATTCTTTTCCTCGACCAAGTATATCAAGTGGATGAAATTCTACAATATCAAAGTTTGTTTATAGGATCATGGAGCGAACATTTTGAGACACACTGTAAACTTAAGAAATGGAATATGGTAACATATAAAAAAAGTAACTTTTAATAAGAAAATCACTCATCGTGACAATTTCAACGAAAAGGAAACAAAAAAATTCCTTGACTCAACTTGCTGCCAGCATAATCAAGGAAACAAAAATCAAGGTTATTGCTGCTAATAGAAACAAACAAGCATTTATGGTGATGCATTAGCTGACTCACCTCCATCTACAATTCCCATGCCACTCCCACATCGCACGTGCATGCTTGGCACGAAATCAGTAGGTGGAGGTGCATTGCTCGATGTTGCAGAACACAGATGATTGCAGCCTGGAAGTAATATCGCGTGGTAAGCTGCTGTTGTGGCATATATAGCGGTGGTGGCTGGAGTAGGAGTAGTTCTAATAGGAAGGTTGGTAGTGTTGACTTTGTGAGCTAATTGTAGTTGACGTATTGGTGTCGGCGCCACCGATGCTAATTGTAGTTGGCTTTGTGAGCACAAGAGTGGTTGGTTGGGTGGTGATGGGGGATCTGTAGATAGGTCCGGCAATGAAGGAGGCTCTAAAATGCATGGTGGTGTAAGACGCGAGGTTGATGGATAGGTTGAGGTTGATGTTGTGGCCACTGCTGCTCCTATGTCAATCACCCATGATGTAAGTCGAGGTGGGGTGGTTGTCTTCCACGATGCTCCAGCCATTGCTGATGCTATAGGAAGAGCTCCGGTCGTTGCAATCAGCTACAGTGTGGTTGCCCTCCGTCTGTTCTGCCATGACTAATATCATTCCCAGAAAAAGAGATGAAGAGGGAAATGGGAAGAGAAGAATGCATCCTTTTGCTGCTCAGTCGACGTTGCCGCTGCTTTCCATGAGACAGGCGTGGTGCCGGCAGCAGGTTCTGGTTTCCAATGAATGCTGGTGGCACTCCATGTGCCGGTGAAGATGGTGATCTTGTTGTCTCCGGGTTCATCTTGTGGTATATGATAGCGACCCATGTGCCTGTAGCGTTGGCAACTGGACGGTGCATCTGTAGGTCGATGCGTCTAGTGCGCTTAATGTGTGTATTCCAGTGTTCTTGATCTCGTTGTCGGTGTGGCTAGGAAAGCGGGAAGCAATCAGAGACTACCTGTGTTTTGTTTCCAAGATTAGAGAGCTTTCTGTTATAAAAATGTAAGTTCTTACAAGAATGCAATGCCAGCATCAAAGAGGGAAAGGAAAAATATGGACATTAAATTAACAGGAGAATTTGATGAGTTAGTTGTACTAAATTTTCATGTACATCGTGCAGCTTGATGATTATGTCGTCCTCCTCCTCGGTGAAGTTCCCTCTATTGATGACATGGCAAAGATACCTGATCCACTGTAACCTGCAGCTCTTCTCACACCGACACCGTTCCAGACATGTGGCTTTATACAGAGCCCTGCATCATCCTTCTCACAACAAGACCTGCCCATGATAAGAAAGGCAACTGCAAACGAAGGGATCAATTATGATTTTTATGTATCAGGTTAGTACATCAACTGATCGAAGCAGATATTTAGGTATCTATGGATCTACTAATTCCATGGCGCTGGAGTAATGTACGTCATGGTTGGTGGAAGCAGCAGCACTACAGCAGATAGCCTAGACAACTAAGGCGATTACCAGCTCAAAAGTTGTACCTTTTTTTTCCATTGTGGATCCGAATAGCGGTAGCTGTCCTTCATTCTCCATATGGAAGGGATGCTTCTTGAGTCGAGGCTATTTCATAGTTTGGCCTAGATGGGAAGCATGGCCGTGATCGTGGGCATGAGGAGGCGGTTGGTGATGTGAAGTGAGGAAGACTATATCAGAAGAGAGATTTAAGGGTGCGGCTGTTAATTCCTTTATCATGGAAGGACGTGAGAGATGAACTCAAAGGCGGTTGGAAAATGTGGGACGTCCATTGTTTGGAGAAAGGGAACTACTCGATGAAATGGAACCGCTTTTAGTGGGAGACAACCGCTTATACTGGGAGACATGTTATAGAGAACAGAATTTTAGGGGAGTTTTAGTGGGGTGGAGAGGGGGACGTGGGGAGGTGGGAATGCGCATTCTATCTGAGAGGAATGGAACTTAAAAGAAAACAACAAAAAAGTTAAAAAACGTGAGAGGAGAGAGAAGAAGGGAGATTGCAGCATTTCAAAAATGCTGATATGTGATTGGTTGGGAGGTTTTGTCAGTGGACAAAATGGCAGATTTGTAAATGTTTGAAAAGATTCACTCTTTTTATAGTAGTATAGATATGGTGAGTAAATCATTTAATTGCACATCACTAGTCTCATACTTTGAATTGACTCTTCATTAATGTACCATTGAAATAAATACTTAAATACATAAACAAGGATATAAGTTATATACAAAAACAAGTAATACAATGAAAATATTAAAGATTTATTTCTATCATTTCACCTAAATTCACTTGACTAATATGTTCAAGTGTAAGGCTGTGTGATTATCCAACCTACATTACTTCTACTAACCTATACAAGACATTATTTACATGTCATCCATACAAACAATTCATATCAGTGTGCACATGTAAACTTTTTAATTCTTATTTAGTTTATAAAGTACAAAAGTAATCTTTCAACTAGAATCCACATATCACCAAATAACAAGATATCAAATAAAAGAATCAAAGACTCTAATTCAAAAAAAAGGGTTTCATACATTCTTATAAAAAATATAGAGAGATAGGGGAACTAAATTTGTTTCTCATATTAGTGATATGAAGATGGAATTTTAAAAGATATAAAACAAAAACTAAATTGAAACCCACCCTATTTAAATTATTTTCTTTTCATTATATTTAATTTATATCCATTTTCATTATTACATTCTAGATAAAAAATCATAAAAGTTATTCCCACGAATAGTGTGTCGATTATATGGTCCAATGGATATCACACGTAGTTATACAAAAGTTGGCATGTTATAAACTAAAAGTTACTGATATCAAAAACTCTTTATATTGTAAACATAAAATATATCTTTAGACAAGTATTTATTATTAATTATGAAACACATACAAACTAAAACATCTTTCTTCACTATAAGCTCTAGTATTTATATATAAGACATTCCAAGTTGTGAAAGTTTTCTTTTATAGTGTTAATATTTGCAGTGAAAATATTACCACGCTCCATTCAAGGGAGAGGGATGTAGATCTAGAGTATCCCCAAAACATCATAGGCATGTAATAATATAGAAGCCAAGAATGACAATATCTTTATTTATTATAGCATCAAAGAATATAATATACAAAAAATATATATACGAATTACCATACATCCAAATTGCATTCAAACTTCTTGAGGCAAATTAAATATCTTTTCATTGATATATGTATATATATGTATGTATATATATGTATATATATATATATATATTTGAGATTGTCACAAAGCTTTAAACCACCATTAGGGTCAAGAAAACCTCAAACATATTATAAAATGTTGTATTAGAGTTTTTAGATTTTAATACATATATGATTCGCTGATGATTTTTAAGATTCAAGGTTGAACCAACATGTAGATTTAATGAATCCAACTATTTAATTCAAGTACACAACCCTAGGGTCATGTTTTAGAACATGTATGTGTAGATTCACATAAATGCAGGTATTAAATTCCCTAATAACACAAAACAAATTACACTAAGTCCCATTTCTTATTAGTTATATTTTTATATATACAAATTAATATCATTACTTTGAGTACCTATAATATTTCATTAAATACTACACATAATTTTCAATTTAAAATTTGAAAAATTAATTTCAAATAGCATGTAATTCATATTCTACAACATGAATTCCAAATTAATTAAAATGTAAATAATTAATCCCACACTGATTAGGTGTGGGTGGGGGGTGATCGGACCACACCCTCTCATGCCTCGAGAGTTTACCATTTCGGCTTCACCCCGGGTGGGTTCTCTCAGTAATAAAAAATAAAATGTAAATAATCTAATCAACTTACTTAGGGTTCCATGAGATCTAATTGTATTAGGGAGAATCAAGCCTTGAGATTACTTTTATCAGATTCTAAACACTTTAATTGCCATAAGCACTTATAATTTCATATTAATGGGATGATTATATTTATTATTGATTTTTATTACAAATTTAACCAAACTAATGCAATAGAAAAAAAACTCATGGACTGCATAAAGTAGTATGTGTCAAAAGTTGGCACTGATTTACATCTCTCTACTTCATCCTCAAATTGGTCTCTTGAAATTGGGGTTCCACTTCCTGATGGTTTGGCTAGGACGTAAGGGTGGAATTAACCTGGGGCTAATATCAATATTTCTAGGGATGGGGTGAAGGTTGTGGAGGGTCCACCACCCGACTTTTTTGGAGCCACAACTAATACCAAGGATCCTTTCTACAAACATGGATACTAGAGGACCTAGACCAAGTTTACTAGTATGATAAATGAATAGATGTATGACTACCATCCCTTCTTGGGAATTATTTAGGTGTTGGGGAAACATACAAATGAAGGGATGGATGGTCAAAATGTAGATACCCAGAGGCAAACTAGAGGTCTTCACTAGTTATAATGATTTGATGTTGGTGAGATTTTTCAATGAGTTGATGACAAGACTTCTTTGTTCTTTGATGACTATTTTGTGTTGATGAAGAAGTGGACACCAGAGGATGACATTACAAGAGCAACATTCAAGACTGCTCCTATGTGGGTCTTTCTTCTATACATTTAGAAGCACCGTGCCTTTGGTACCAAATCTATTATTACAAATGTGATAGGAGAGCATGACATACATAGGATCATATGGATCAATGATTGGGTGCACATGGTTTTTTGTTGACATATCGACAGTGCTTAAAGCCCCTCCAATCATCATTGTTGAATTATCTAATAGGAGGAATGGGAGATAAAGGTCATGCATGCAACAATGTGAGATAGGTTTTATGTAGGCATGGTGTTTAGATTGGGTTACTAGGCGAGAAGAGCACCAATATCATGCTCTCTATGTCAGTTGTGAATACCAATTTTAAGGAATGAGACACCAAGAGAAGATAGAACAAGTCAAGGCTTCCTCATAGCCATCAACCACCAATGGAAGGCTCTTAACATGGGTGACACGAAGCAGTACAAATTGAGTGTGAGTTTTCACTACAAAAATGGACACTAAGCGTCGTGTATGAAAAGGAGGAAGGTGAGGTCGATGAAAAAAATTTGAAGGACCCCGATATCCTGCCCCAAGATAAATTGGGGGCTTGGACCATTTTGTGTGATGAGAAGATAGAAAAACTATATGGAAAAGGATCCATTCCCAGTGTCTAACTGGATTGAATGCCTTGAGATACCAGCTAGATGCAATAGAAGTAGAATCTTAAGACATACAAGAATCATGACTATGAAAGGGAAGAAAAGAAGGTGCATACATTTAAATGTCATGGAGTCGTTCCTTACCCAAATCCTAACTCTGAATGACTACAAAGTCAATGGCGATAGGATCTACGCGTCCATCCCTAGCATGGTATTATGAAAGTGCAAATGAGGAAGAGTAAAATCTTAGAATACATGAATAGATAAAAAGATAAAAGAACCAACCTAATCTCAACATTCAATAAAATACATTAAGAAACATTGTTTTAATACAAGATTTTAGATACATATTCAAGAGTTAAATTGTAAAAGTCTATTCATGTACATTGGGGATCTTACAATAAGTACACCTAAAAGATCTCACCGAACCAATTAACTCCTAGACATATTTGAACCTAAAAAATTCATGAAACAAGTAGGCCAACATATGAGGTGATTAGTACATGGTAGAAAGATACATATATATATAAGTGTTACATAATTTGGAAAGAGTTGTAGAAGTATATAAATAAGAATGAATGAATTAAGTATTTAGAATAATGAGAGTCCATGTTTTATTTTATTTTACAACCAACACCATCATATATAAGGCATTTTCTACTAACTTCAGAAAGAACTGGCCCTTTTATTAAATTGGAGATGGCCTTGAGGTCCCTCACATAGAAAAGGGTTATCTAATCTTGAGAACCTTTATGGACTCTTCCGATGGAAACTTAGTCAAAAATGCCTTATGATATATGATGTTGTTTATATAATTGGAGTAAAATGATACAAAACACAAGCTATTATTTTGCTAAATACTTAAATCGTTTATTCTTTTTCATAAACTTTTACAACACTTTTCAAATTATGCAACACTTATATATGTATCTTTCTGTCCTATACTCCAACACCTCATGTGTTTACTTGTTTCATGTGTTTTTTAGGCTAGGGGTTGCTGGGCTTGGTGAGTTGTGTTAGGTGTTCTTATTGTAACATACCTAGTGTACATGAGAAGACTTGTACAATTTAACTCGTGAATATGTATCAGAATATTGATTAATGTATTTTGTTGAATGTTGAGATTAGGTTGGTGCTTTTATGTTGTTATCCATTCATGTATGCTAAGATTTTACGCTTCCTCATTTGTTCTTTGTTAATACCATGCTAGGTATGGATGTTTATATCCTATCATCACTAATTTTATAATCATTTGGAGTTTGGATATGGGTAATAAATAGTTCTATGATAGATAGGCTCACAACTAGTAGGGAACGAAATACGGCAAGTGAGCAATGTTTAGGTTGTACCTATTGTGTTAGAATCATGTTAGCATACATGTTCATACTCGTATAATACTTATTCAATATGTAAATGTAAATTTTAATCATTCATGTTGTAAAAACATACATGTTGAGTGTTGAGAATGTTATGGTGTATGCTTATATAGTTATTTGTTCATGTATTCGCATATGGATTGCACAACACATTGTGAGACAATTGGTTAATGTTTTTGGAATTCATCCTCTATGCCCCTTGAGGTTTCAAGAAGGTAGAATATGGGGATATTACAACCAACAACAGAAGAGGGACCCCAAGCACATCTTGATGTTTGTCCTCACATGAAATGTGTTAGGGGCTTCCTTGCCTAAGACTAGATGATGTTAAGGAGTATCCTAAATGAGATAAATTTGAAGGTGATTTTGCCTTTGAACTAGGACTGAAAGAGACATGGTAGACAGGATGAGTTTGATCCTCCCCAACCACTAGAGCTTTCTATTCAACCTGATATCCTATGAAGGAGGTAGGATCATTCTTGGGTGGGATCCTAATGATTGGCATGTTGATTTCATCCATATGGATGATACTATGATGATGATGATGATGAGTTACTTTAACCATGGGGAATTTTCCTATATTATCTCCAGAGTGCATTGGGTGAATTGGAAGAAGAACAAAGATATTTTGAGGAAGAATCTAACACATACAATACAAGAGGAGATCCCCAGACTTCTTTTGGGGGATTTAAACAATACAAGAAGATCCAAAAATAAATATGGAGGTCTCAGGGTACCTGCACACTTTTGGACACATTTAGTGATGTTATTGATGTCATCATATTATTTGACATCAACAAGATCGGGGTGGCTCCTCTTAGTCAACAAGAAAAGTAAAGGTCATATCATCGCTAGCTAGCTGGATAGAGGATTGGTCAATGAGGCTTGGCTATATATCATTCCCAACACTGTGTTAGGATGGGATCTCACCCTATCAATGTTCACACATTGATGAAGGTCAACCTTGATGAGGCCAAGAATCCAACCCAACCATTTTGGTTTCTAAACCTATGGTGTGAGTGGGTAGGTTTCAGGGAGGAGGTGGAGAGGAGCTCGAGTATATAGATCATGGGTAATCCACTTTGTATTGTCCTCAAGGAGTTGTAGATGTTGAAGAAGAATATAAAATTCGGGTCCAGAGCCAAGGTTAATTTACCCTACCTTCTAAAAGAAGCCAAGATGAAGTACAAGTTTGTTTCTAACAAGTTCCACACCAACCCTTTCCCATTGTTAGAAATAGATGAAGAGAGACAAAAAATAAAAGAGGGAGAAAGGTATTGAGAAGGCACATGAACTCTTCATGTGGCAAAAAAGTAAGGTAAGGCAGATCAATGATAGGAATTGAAACACCCATACATAGCACACAACAATACAGAAGAGAGATATGTGTGACAAAATTAATGAATTGATGAACTAGTAGGGAAAGTAGTGTGTGGTCATTATGAATTTTCTGGTCATGCAATTAATGTCATCACTAACCTATTCAACCAGTAAGTAATGCCTAGATACGAGTGGAACTTTTCTCCCTAAAAGGGGAGTTTCTAAAGAAATGAATTTAGAGCTCTACAGAGAGCTTACTGATGTTTAGATCCTTAAAGAGGTGTTGTCCATCATCCCATACAAAGTGTACGGCCTTGACATTTTGACAACAAGTTAATCCATGTGATATAGCCTACTAGGTGGTTTGTCAAAGGTGGAAGTATGATGAGAGTAGTGAACCATTTTTTCATCAAGATAATAACGAATTTGAAGGATGACAAAGTCATCACAAAATATAGAATATTTTCATGTTGTTTAGTCATATATATGGTGATCTTCAAACTTCTTACAAAAATAATCAAACCTATTCCACCATACAATATATCTAATGAACAAAATGCCTTCATTTAGAGGGAGAAGATTGTAGTGCTCCCTTCTTTCTTCAAAGTTCTTGTAAGACTCATCTAGGGCTTGTATGAATTTTGATATCATCGAGTCATATAATCATGTTCATTGGGGAAACTTGTGGGTGATGATGGGTGCCTTGGGGAATTCTTAGTAGTGGATAGGGATCATGAAGTAGTGCATGGATACCAACTCCTTCTCCGTTCTCATTAATGGAAAATTGACTTATCCATTCAAAGCTTCTAATGGGATACTCCAGAAACACCCATTTAATCCACTATTGTTCTTTATTATTATGGAGGGTATTACATAACTCATTAAAGATATGGAGAGGGAATATGGGTTAAACCTATCAAGATAAAGGGATTAAGGGAAAACACATATAATATTTATTGGTGAAATCCTAGATTTATTGGTAGGACATGCTAAATTGGTTGAAATAGTTCACAAAATTTTTTACTTTCTTAGTAAAGAGCACTAGTCTCTATATCAGAGCCATCAAATCATAGGTATTCTTCTCTAAATCTTGTGATAATAGGAAGGGTGGACTCCAAGTTGTTGTGGGTATGAAAATAGGGAGGTTACCCACTATGTATATGGCCATTCCTATTGCATGGTAAATAGTTTCTTATAAACATTTCAATATTTGAAAATAGAAATTTAGATATAAAGTGAAAGAGTGGGGTGGCCTTATGATATCTGTGGTGGGTATACTGATCTTGGTTGGAGTTTTCCTGCATAGTATTGTTAGGTATTGGGCTTATATATGCAACATTCCTCATTCTACCATCCTACCTACTTAGGGATTGTGGCTAGCTTCATGTGGGGAGGTAAAGTACATAGAATTTTGTGAAGAACCCTTGATCAAACTTACAAGTAGTGTGGTTTAGAAATAATAAACCCACAAAGAGATCATGAAGGTCATTACTATGAAGAGAGTTGTTTGCTTCTTCTGCTAGTTGGAGGGCATCTAGTCAACATGGATGAGATCCATGTATGGTGTCAAGATGATTAGGGATGCAAAGGAAAGATTTTTTAGAGTCAAGAGGAATAAGTGTAACTCATATGGGCCCACCCAACACATATATAGTTTTTGTGGAAGTGGTGCTTGGTATAGAAGGTGTTAAGCCACCATAGATCAACACCAATGTGCATAGTAGGGGTATTATAGGCGAGTCTTTTGTGGGCCTCTTTCACTATCCATAATGAAGCACACTTCTCTATAGGGAGATGCTCATGAGGTTTCTTACAAAAGATAATATGTTTTATTGGGGGGCTTAATGAAGAATTAATCTACATATTGTTTAAGAATGGGAATGAGTCCAAAAACGATATCGTGTTCATTTGTAGATATTATAAATGGGTGTAGATGATAGTGTGCCTCAAAAATGGAAGAGGGGTTCAGATTATGAGTAACTTGAATGTTATTGTGGAATGGTTTGGAAGAAAATAGAACAATGATAAACAAGAACTAAGTTACTCTAGTCTATGCCTGCTAGTGTTTGCTGTTTCATCTCGTATGAAAGGAAAACAAGGATACATGCTTCCTAGGAAAAAAGATCAGCTGAGTTTGATCATAGAATAGCTAGTATTGTTAGATGGCTTATTAAGGCCATAGTGAACTTTTTTGTAATCAAAATGCTAACAATAGAACTATTGGGGTTTTTGTAATTAATCATGGTAGTGTGTTTTTTGTTTAGGGTATGGATCCAAATTCCTTGTTTTGTATAGTATATCCTATATCTGCAACATCTATTTGTAACAAATTTATCTATTTCCAAAAAAAGGCTTGCGGGCTAAATATGCTAGGAAAACAAGAAGAGGACAAGACTCAAAAATTGAGTTAAACGGTCACCTTACCATCACAAGATTATCTTAACTTTACCCTATAATTTTAAAAATTAATCCAATATTTTTATACACATTCATGGGCCTTAGGATCAAAGATCAACTACAAGGAATCCTCCCCCTTCATTGTTCTTAGCAACAACATCGATGAAGGGAGTCAACATTGGGCTTTAGGCTTTAGTGGATGATATTGAGGCCTTGTTGGCTTCAAATACTCTTATTGGAATTATAGACCATATGAGGAAAAGTAAGGTGGTCCCAAGAGGGTACATCCTGTAATATAAGTGAAGAATGGATAAGTATTAGTGGAGAGGAAATTAGCTAACGTTTTAGAGGACATTGGAAATCAACAAGGTTTGTGAGACCTCCACAAAGCTTATGACAAGTCTTGTGAGGTATGGAGTCATGATTATTTTCTATTGATCTCTGGATAGAGATTTCCAGTAGGGGGGAGGGGTAATGAAGACTTTGGGGTGGAAAACACTACTTCCTAACACATGGAGTTACTTTGTAGAGTCCTTGTGCACCATCTATATGATATATTTAACTAGAGACATAGATCATTGTAGGACCTATCGAATAGATATCAACAAGGAGTAAAAAGATGGGGAGATAGTTTTTAGGCTACACGAGTTGCAATTGGACTTCCTCACTATCTCTTTGGCTTCCTGTAGGGTTCTTGTTTCTTTTTTAGGAGGGCAGTGTGAAGGAGTCTGCCTAGAAAATTGAGAATTGTAATTAAGCTCAAAGGGTGATTTGGGCATTAGCTACAAAGTTCAAACTACAATACAAGTTACGATCATACATGTTCAAATTTGTAAGAGGAGTTGAGTAGGAAGGGAATTAGTTTGTGAAGTGGTCTTTTATGGGATAAATGGTATTGGATGGAGTTTGTCTATGGCTAGGCCTTGTCATGTGGTTTGAGGCAGTGTGTCAAGTGTTTGATCTGCATTTTCTAGATCTAGAAAGTTCATTTATTGGGAATATATATATATATCATATTAATGAAAATCATAACATAGGTATCTAGGTATATACATAATTGTAATTATATTGAAGTTGCTTTTTAAGACTACATCAAACCATAATATCTTTCAGGATACATTTACACTATTAATATCCTCCAAATAATCTAATAATTTAGATCTGGCATCACCTAATGGTAATCTCATACCAGAAAAAGTACTAAGTTGTTTCATGACATTCAAGCTACAAAACATAGACTCCAATCACCAAACAAGTATTTCATTAATTATTTTCTAGAAATTTTATTTAATGTCAAAATCATATCATGTTTTGAATACATTCCCATATTGACATTATCTACCACACATAAGTTTACTAGAATTATATTTTCTAAAAAATAAACTCAAATCATCAACTTACAATTTCTGAGTTTCATAGTTTGTTAAAGATTGCATACATCTGATAGCATATTAACATACATAGAAGAATCACATATTTATTTTCCTTAGACATATTTCATTGTAAGGCATCTAAAAATTTAGTTTTGTCATGATTTAATTTGCAAAAATGAAGTTTACATTTAATTTAACCAAGATCAATCCTAATGATATCGTGTCCATCAATTCCTGCATATGAATTTATGTAGTGTGATAGGTCATGCACAAAACCATGTATGAAAAATAATCCTATTTGACTTAAATAACTACTTTTATCATTAATAACATCTTGTTTTAGGTCATCGTAGTATTTTAAATAGTATTTTTATATTCAAAGCAATTTCTACAATAAAGAATCCAAGATTTTACCTATTCCAATTGTAAAATAATCTTACATACACGAAATAAGGAATTTATCGTATCTAAGTTACAGTTGGATGCCAAGGGAAAACTATTTTAAGAATAGTGATACTCAATTCAATAATGATCTAAGTTGATTATAACTAACTACAAACATAGCAAATTCAAAATCAAAAGTGGAATTTTACAAATGTGGAAATTTTGGGGTTCATAGGGTTTCGTCGCCATCACACACACTTTCTCAATTATACTATATTACCACACAACAATTGATTAGAATGGGGTTTGTAATTTCCTATCCTTTTGAAGAAAGGAAATTGTACAAATTTATAATGCCAAGGGGATTAGTGCCATTTTACCTAGGGATTCCTTATAAATCACCCTAGAGACTACCATTCTGAAGTTCTCATCCAAGAGTCAAAATGAATCAAATAATACTAAATCTTAAAGTTCACTACAATTAGTTCATAAAAAACTTGCAATTGAGTTTTCCAAATGAGATAGCACAAAAGTAAACATTTGATCCAAATTCATAGCAGTTCATATAATGGTAAACACACTACATGATCGCAAAGTACATATAACATTTCTACTCTCGATACCCCAACGATGTGACTATTTTTTTTTAGTATAAGAATTAATACGAGATGACAAGAGAGAAGGTTTCATCATCACTACAATTAAGAGGATGAGAGATTTTGTGTCAGTTAATCAATATGCAATCGACAGTGAAGGCAGTCAATATACTCTCTGTAGAGTATATGCATCATCTTATTTTGTACCTCAGCCTCCAAACATCATTGTTAATGATATTTTCAAAGCACGGAAATTAGAAACATGTTCAGTAGTTCATATTTACCTATGTAGTTACATTTTAGGACCAATAAATATAGAGAGTATGTGACCTTGTGATGTTCTAATTTTTTATCCTTTATTGGACTACGATAATCAATTAGGTTTCTAGTAAGGCATTTCAACTATATTTCCTTATATGTCTAGACTCAGAGAATGAGTCGTTTTATCAAGTTCTAGCCTTGCACTCCGATTTCAATGAGTCGATTGTCTACAAGTGAGTTGATATTCTCACTTCTAAATTAATCTATCTAAAAACTTTGTAAAACTGACTGGCTTAAGGATGAATATGTCAAGTCACCTGCATTCTTGATTTCTAGCGAGAGTCATAGTCATCTGTTGGAGGTCTTTTGGCTTTATTATAGCATCATGATTAGGGTGAGTTGGTCATCTTAAGAGATTACTAATCTTGGATGCACAATCCAACAGACTACATGGAGGATCCAACCAATTTGTAACATACTCAATTTTGACTATTATATCTATGTTGAGCTATTATCCCCTAAGTTGAATTTATCTATAATATTGCTCTTCATTCCATTTCCCACATACTTATTTTGATTAAATAATCATGGCCCTTGATATAGATTAGTCTTCAATTTAATTCCCTTGTGCCTAAATGTATCAATTATCGTCATTGGAGAAATATTTCCATCTAGTATCTCAAATAACTATCATTGGTCAAACTTTAAGATCATATACTACAATTTGATAATTTTATGCCTAACTACCTTAATTAGACCTCAAACTTATCTAATAGTCTAAACTTGTCTAATATAGGATTTGAAATCATTTGAAAGTATTAATAAAGAGGAATTGATTTTGGAGTTATTTGCAAGAGAGCTTAGGTTAACTATCTCATAAAAATATGGTGCTAGAAATTTTAATATCTAGCCAAATATACATTACATGCATGGTTTAAATCTAAGGGAAATTCGGATTTTCATTAATAAGGAATAAAATATTGAGCGTATAGGAACAATGGTAATTATCAAGATTTAATAGGATTTAATCAACTAATTTAATGTAGAGAAACAACACCTCTGTAATGCATCATTGGCTGTTATAGGAGAATGAAAACCCTCAAGGTTTGTTCTCTCAATAAACCCTAGTTTCCTTCCCCACCATTAATCCTTGAAGATGAAGGAACGAAAGTGAATAATTGATAGATGACGAAACAATAGCATGAAAATCGTCCCACTTCCACATGGACCCGGACTTGCCCCTTTTCGTCCAGAGGCACAACTCAAAGCCCTATAAACCCCTACCCATACTCTATATACGTCCATGACAATTTACACATTGGCAAAACCTACGACACCCAACACCACCAGCAACCCCCATCACTGCACACTCGGACTCCCTGAGCCCCTTCAAAATCAAGAGGCATCGTATTGATGCACATCCGAGATATAAGACATTGTGATGAGGGGATCTACAAAACCATCATTGTAATGCCTCATCTCCAACTCTTCATGGTTGCACGGCATCCCAACCTATGACCTATAAGATGATGCCAGTTCTTCACCAAAATGCCACCAACCCTAGTGCCAAATGATGATCGACTTGTAAAACCATGACACCTTCTTAGAGGTGACCTGCAATAGATTTGCTTTGCCACCAATACCTTGTTTTTTGAACGTTGTAGATCCCTAACACCCTCTACAAGAAGGCGACAACCACCACAAAGACTCCCCAGTGGCCTGCAACCTCACACTAGACACCACTACACCCAAAATAAACATGGGTGACACTAAGGAGTATGAAAACGGTGGCTCTACCTCCTTGATGACCTGTAATATCTCTACCCTACTTGGACCATCAAATTTATCCATCCACCACTTATCTAAGATCTATTGGACTTGCAAATATGAGAGATGGAACTCTCAAAAATTCTACCATGACATTTAGAGTTTAAGGAGGTAGATGACCTTCTCTCTCTCTCTCTCTGCTACCTACTCCATATGCAATATGAGCTCATGTCTGTGGTTCCTGGGGATGGATACAATCTGCATGGTGTCCTAGAAAAATACTTACAACCACCCTAATCAACATAGATTAAGCCAACCGAGGATTTGTAGTATCCATGTCAATCCACATGTTAGAATTACTCTTTTAATACTAAATATAGAAAATGAGTTGTCAATAAAAGATGAATTATAATATGATGCAATAGATGATAATATAAATATTTAGGTCAAAAAATATGATCATACTGATATACTTCATTATTAGATCCATTACACATAGGTGTATCATGTTAATGTATATGTATATTTTTAGTAATAAGTGGTGTTTTCAGAATTTAAAATACTAGAGAATGACATTAATTGAAGATATGGAACATTATTTTAGTACTACCAATTAACATAGTTGATTCATCCTAAGCTTCCACATTGAGATATACATATTGATGTGTTATGATCGATATATGGAAGTACATTATTTAGTAGTTCATATAGAACTATATTAACCTTATTCTGGAATCCATGCCCTAGACATGGATGATACAGAAATTTATACCATCCATAAGTCACTTAGATCCAAATGGATACATCCCTATGAAAACAAAATTGAGGAAGGGAAGTATCAATTCAAAGAATATGAATTTGACACCACTTTACATGTTGAAGCATTAACTTAAATAAGACTTCATTTAGGACAATGTGTGAAATTTCTATACATATAGATACACCATATTTTTTCTATGAATGAATGAGTATGACTTTTAAGAAACTTATGTTGGGAAATATAGTAGAATTAGAATGAGTAACATTATATAATAACCTCAAATGTGATTGTTGACAATTAAAAATGTAGCCATGAGGATAACATACACATATAATCCAATAATTTTATAATATCTAAATTAAATATTGAGCATGGATGACTATACATCACCCTACCTTGAAATAGAGGTATATGTGATATGAATATATACCAACCCAATAATATTAAGAACATAGAGAGATAGTATTATGAATTGATGAACATATATACTGTGGTGGTTAGCTATGTTATAAGATAAATGAACTATTGCAATTCATCATATACTTAATTTAAATAGAAACTCTAAAAAGAGAGAGAACAGAAGAGCCCACGAAATTGTAATAATCCTAGATGGGAAAGAAAACTCCAATAGAAAATTATTCAAAAAGTAATTGATTCCAAGTAGTGATGAAACATTACAATACATTGTATGTTTCTCACTCATGGATCCATTCTTTGTGATTGTGCAACCTATGGAGACTTGGATAAATGTAGGTACTAGATTCTCTATTTTCATATTGAGTTATTTTTCCCTCTTGAATTATATACTTCTTGTCAGGCGATAAATCCTAAACTATTTTATAAGCCTTTCCTTCCTTTGAAGGTTACCACCTCTTAAATCATATTTTTTTGGATTTTATTAAATATTAATATAGCACTTGATTTGATCTATTGGAGTTTTGACTCCCTAGATTTTGGTCTCTTTGGGGTTTGACCCCTTAGAGCTTTGTCTCACTTGAGGTAGGGTAAATTCCACCACCCTATGCACATGTTGTAATGGATTAGTTGCCCCATAGTCGAGTGGTTAAAATAGTAATTAGTCTTTTGTGTCGTTATTTCATAGATGACACATATGGCACTTTATCCCTTAAAGGAAATGATATGATAGTGCTCAATCCTAATATTTAAAGCTGATCAGTTTGATTGTTGCAAATATTCTTGATATTTTGAACTTGGAAAATGTTGCATAATTTGTAGCCTTATGGAATTTACCATCATAGATTATGAACATTGAAACATTGCTACTTGTATCCTTATTTTTCTGAACAAAGTCTACAAATAGTTCCCACCGAGAATTGATCTTATACCTGAATCATATTTTGCACCTAATTTTTTAATAGCTCAATCAATAAATTTTGTACCAGCTTTGTTGACCTATATTTTCCCTTTATGGGGTCCATGTGTGGTTTCATTCCTTCAAGAATTCATGAACAAGTGGTACATGGAAGATCTTGAGGATACGTGCATGGGTAGTCCTCATTGGAGAGTAGATAGGTCTTATGACTATATTGTGATTTTTTTGTATTTCTAATGTATACGCTTCTATAACTTGATGTAAAGCATGGATATACACTAGACTCATTTATATGTACTATTATTTAAATAATGTTGTAGAAAAAAATGGTCAAAAAGATTGAGTTTTACAACATGATATTAAATCCATAAATGGTCGGAACTCATATATGTCTTATGGAAAAATTAGGATCATGTAAGAATACAAATGAGGTAGTTAATATTAAAACAAAACTAATTATCAACCAACCTTCATTTTACTAGCCCCACTTATAGAATTTACCTAGATGTAAGTGATAATAGGTGTACCTTGGCCTTGCAAATGGTGGAGAACCTATGATCCAACTAGTGGATTTGAGAGACCTTATATGGAATTTTAATTATTTCTAATGATAAGTGTTTGAGATACAGGTGTGTAGAATTATAGTGAGGCCCTTGAACATGACAATAAATACCCTAGATATACAAATTGTTAGAGTATCATAATTGTTTTGTTTAGGTCTTGACATACATTAATATTTTCATATATGAAAATAGAATAAATAATTATATAAATTGTAAAATGGTAAGTTATATTATCACATTCAATACCTTCCATTTGGAAACTTAAAACATATCTAACTCCAAAAAAAGTTAACTAATAAAAAAAATCCATCACCATGTAATTGGAATGAGTTGAGGTGTCTAAAGACGGATGTTCAGTGAAGGTTTTGGCATAATAACTCCTGATCCACTTAGTTGGTGGTGGGGTTTACTAACTTTACATACTGACCTGGAGAATGTGATTTCTACTTATTGGAAAAAACCTAATCTTGAATAAATTCTCAAAATCATATAAAGAACATATTACAACGTATAATAACCAGCAATAGACAATGTGTTAATACATGGGGAAAATCCTCATTCAAAAAAAAGGAGATGTAGCTAATATGAAATTTTAATGATATACTTACTTTATATAATAGTAGTTACCCCTCATGAAAAAATAAGTATGTAAGAAAGATACAAATAAATTCAGCAATAGATCCATATAACTAGAAATTGATATTACAACTGATTTGGATTTAATTAATAATATGTTGAATTGGGATAAATAAGATGAACTCAATATATATATATATATATATACTTGAAATATTTATGTACATATAATACTTTAGAGAAGTGATGTGACCTACACCTCATAGAGATATAAAACCTATTTGACTTGGAATTGAAGAAAAAAAATGATGCATATAAAAAATATTTAACCCAATAAATCATGACACAAATATATGTAACAATCTAAAAATATTAATTATGATAAAATTATTTCCTTTGATCAATATTTATGGTCAAGACCTTACAATTTTTTATAATTAGATATAAAATTATCATGAATACAATATTAGATACATAAAAATAGGTAATAGAAGGCCAAAAATATTAAAGTGGGGTCAAAATATGAAACGGGTTGGGTTATGTTATAATTAATAATTGTTGGAAAAAATATGGACGGATGTATTATTAGACCCTCAACAACATATAGAATTCATGGGAATAATATGGTAATGAGACCCTACAAAAAGGAATATAAATTATGACACAATGTAAACATCACTCGAACAATAGTGATAGATATATGGGATTAAAATTGATGAAATATTGATAATTGTAGCTTGACAAATAATCTTGTGGTGTAAGTCAAACATTAGACGATGATGGACAAGATTAAAAATTTAATATTTCAACTCTCATAGTAGAATAAGATGCTAAGATCTTTATCGATTAGTCATTAGTAAGAAAAAAATTCAAAAACATGTATATTTTTCAAAATAGCCTTTGCACCTAAATCAGTTCTATAATTCCAAGGTATTCAACCTGAGTAGGACCTATGTTAGTAGAAGGAGAGTTATAATTATGTGTTTGAATTGAAGATGAATAGATCAAACCTAAGAAGTTTATTGGGTAATTATTGGATTAGAGCCTAGTAGGAAGAATGTTGTTAAGAAGGATTTGATTTTGAGGGTTAAATTCCTTTAAAGGGTGTTGTCATTGGCTACTATATCTATGTTTATATATTTTACCCTAAGTTGTATTCATTTACAATATTTCCCTTCATTCCAAATCCCACTGACTTATTTTTATCAGATTGTCATGGTCCTTGATACATAGTAGTCTTCAATTTAATACTCGTGTGTGTAAATGTATTAATTATCCTCATTAGAGAAATATTTCCATCTAGTTCCATAGTTAGGTATCGTTGGTCATACTTTAGATCAAATACTATAATTTGACACGTTTCTGCCTAACTATCTTAATTATACCTCAAACTTATCTAATAGTCTTAATTTATCTACTATAGGATTTTAAATCATTTGAAAGTACTAATTACACTATGAGGAATTGATATTGGAGTTATTTGCTATAGAGATTAAGGTAACTACTCATAAAAATAAATATGGTGCTATAAGTTTTAAAATCTAATCAAATTTAAATTACACACATGGTTTAAGTTTCAGTGAAATTAGGCTTTTCAGTTATAATGTATAAAATAATGAACTGATTAGGAACAATGGTAGTTATCACAATTTAATTGGATTTAGTCAACTAATTTAACATAGAGAAGCAGGGCCCTTGTAATGCCTCCTCGGCAGTTATAGGAGATCGACAACACTCACGACCCATTCTTCTCAATATGATAATGGAAGTTGATGCTTCAATACACTTATCTCCTCATTTTTACGGTATTTCCACACAAACCCTATAACCCTAGTTTCTTTCACCACCATTAATCCTTGAAGACAAAGAAACCGAAGATGAAGAAACAGTAGCACGACCTTTGTCCCACTTCCTCATGGACTTGGCCTTGCCTCTACTGATCCGGAGGATCCGCTCACAATCCTAGAAACACCTCCCCATTCTCTATATACGTCCATTACAAAGTACAAACCAACTGAGCTTACAAAACCCAACACTGCCAACAACCCCTATCACCGCACACTCAGACTCCCTTAGCCTCTTCATGACTAAGAGACATTGTACTGATACACATCTTAGATACTAGCTGTTGTGATAAGGATCTTTGCAAAACCATCATTGTAATGCCTCCTCTCTTACTCCTCCTGGTCGCATGGTAGCCCTACCTTTGACCTACAGGATGAGGACAATTCTTCACCAAAATCTTGCCAACCCTAGCGACAAACAACGACCATCCTGCAAAACCATGGCACTTTCTCAACGGTGATCTGCAATCAATTTGCTCTTCCACCAATCCCTCCCTTCTTGAATGTTGTAGAGCCCCAACAACATCAGCAACAAGGAGACAACCACCACAAAGACTCCCAGACAACCTACAACCTCACTCTGGACACCACCGCACCCCACAATCAACATGGGCATCACTAAGGAGTTTGCAAATGGTGTTTCTTCCTCCTAGATGACTTGGAACACATCTACCTTTCTTGCACCATTAGTGACATGGATAGAACCCACTAATTAGGGTTAGGTCCCACCAAATAGGTATTACTATTAGCAATCAACTTTTAACCAATAATAGAAAATCAACCATAACTTTTTCTTTTCTCAGATATATATGAACATCATATAGAGAATTGACAATATCTCTCTTAAACATAACAATAACGATACAATAAAGTTTGACTAATACAAATAAGAAAAAGTTTCACACTTTAATATACATCATGTACATTTTATTACAATATTCTCACTTTTGTCACTCACTCATTCCCAGGATCCATAGGAAGGATAAGAGACCGTCTATCTATTCTAACTACTTCTTCTTTAGGACATTTGATATATTCTTGATAAAAACTAGCTTTTGTCTCCTCAGGAAGAGCTAATCCTTGACCTAAAATATTGTTTAGTACATTGGTGAGGTACTGGCTCATTGGGTAGAAAATCAATATGTAACCAAGATATTTATGATTTTTACAATTAATAGAACTTAAATGTAAAGTGTGTAAGCATGGCAGTTTAAAAATTGTTAATCACACATCATGGTACTTGAGTAGATACTAAATGCAATAAAAGGATATCCTAATCCATTCACATTATTTTTTATCCATTTATTATTCCATTGGACCCACATGAGGGGTACCACAACATGTAGAAATATTACAACGAGGTATGATCTCACTGTACAAGACTTACAAGCATGTTCGGGATCCTAAGTATGGAGTCTCAATACCATGTTTGTAGATGGCATCACCGCATATGTCTTTCGAAAGCTAATGGAAGTGGTTGGATAACTCAAAATTCACCTCTCAACCTGGGTACTCAGGTGGAAAGTCAAATCCCTTAGGCTGGTTGTACACTAATGAACCTACCAAAGATGTTCACTAATCACCACAACTCATAAATCAGGTACCACAAGCATCCCTAGTTGGTGTTGGATATCAATCTTTTTAAGGAGTCCTCCCTCACTGGCTTATATCCCCACACCCAACTAGTGAGCTCCGACTTACCTTGACCTATGTGCGACCTTTCATTGGGAAGCATGTTCCCTCCTCACAATGCAAGCCTCCTATGAGGATTCTAAAGTGTCTAGGGCGTCTAACGTCTAGTGATATTTAGTTGATTTAACATGATTCATCATTGTTACTAATCATTACCCTATTTTCATCATTTATGCATCTCATAATAAGCACAAGAATCATTTAGCAATTTTCACATTTTTCATAAACCATAATTCGACTCTCTAAGCCCAAATTAGAGCAACCTGGATTTCCCCTTTGCCTCAATTTACACAATATCATAATATGTTGTTCATAACAACACACATGGAAACTTTTAACATGATATTACAACACTCAAATATGATTAATAAATCATTTCATCTACTGAAAATCACTACAAAAATTTATCAAATCCATCACAGCTATCATAAAAGCAATAATTGAATGTTAGAAAGATGGTCTTTTTATTTGTATGCATTAGATTTGGGCTAGAAGGTGATTTTCTACTCACATATCTCATTACAGATCGTTGATCCAAGTCTGTCCACTGATCAAGCTCATATTTTGGCTCAAGAAGACTGGAATCTCATCTCAAACCACGAGATCTCATCACAAGCAGGCCGCCAGTGAGAAAACAAGCTCAAAAACATTTGGTTGAAGGTGAAGAAGAAGAATGAAGGTTAAACCAAACATTCAATTGAAAAACCAGGTAGTGTCAAGAAAAGTAACACAAAGAGAAGGAAGGATTGATGATTAAAAACCACTTATCAAGTCAAATATATGATAAACCCTTCAATTTCCTCTGTTCTTCATGCTCTTCCCCAAATATCACCTATGAAATCGCCCTTAGGTCATATTTTCATCGGCCAAAGGGTTTGAGAATATATAGGATAGAATCACCATTCTAAAGCACTTTGCTTCATTGAAAATGGAGATTTATAGTCTGAGATAAGATCATTGTATGATCGACTATCTTGGGAAGTGATTCTTGGTGATCGTTGGGTTTTTGGTAACCAATTGGCCATTGAGCCTTGGAGGTCGCTAGCCTTTGGTGACCAATGGCCGCTAGGCCTTGGCGGTCACTGAGAAAACCCATTCTTCACAACCATTCTTGGGACCATTCTCGATAGTCACTAAGAAACTGTACATGTTACTATAAATACCATAACTCACTGATTATTTACTTTGATTTGGTTCATTCTTTTTGGTTTTATATGTAATTGAATTCTCTAAAATCCTACAATATTAGTTTGATAATATTCTCAAATGAAAATTTATTTATTAATTATTTTATTAAGTGTCATTAACTCTCCTCTTACATATACGTATGGGCTAATTCTATATCGACTCCAGCTCGGATCTTTGTGGTATGCTTAAGTAATAATTATGAATTATCCAAATAAGTATTTGAGATTGCCAAAGTTAAGATAAAGCACAAGGTAATGTGTTACTAATAAAAGCATAACAAATACTATGGTTATCTTAAATTTCTAGCATTATCAACAAAGCTAGGAGAGGGTTAACAAACACTAAGGTTATCTTAAATTTCTAGGATTACCAGCAAAGCTAGAAGAGGGTTGTAACAATTCTCCCCCTCTAATAAAAATCTATCTTAAAATTTCTAAAAGAGGAAAGGATGCTTGTTACACATCTTCGACTCTACTTCCCAAGTAACTTCTTCTATACCATGATTCCTCCAAAGAACATTCACTAAGGGTATCTCCCTCTTTTTAAAAATCTATATTCTATGATCTAGATTTGAATTAGTCCAACATATGAGATATACTCTCTCATCTGAATAGGATCTGGGTCTAAAATATTATTTATACCAGGATGATACTTCTTATACATAGATACATTAAATACATCATGTAAGTTGGCTAACTCTGAAGGCAACTCCAGTTTTATTGAATTGGTCTAATTCTCTAAATGATTGGATGGGGACCCATGTATCTAGGAGTTAATTTGCCTCATTTTCCAAACCTCAGTGCACCTTTCATGGTGAGACCTTCAAATAAACCTCATCTCCAACCTCAAACTGAAGTGGTGTATGCCTTTTTTCTACATAGTGTTTCTGTCTTCCCTGAGAAGCCTTCAACTGATGTCTAATTCCATATATCTTTTATGTTGTTTCTTCCACCAAATTTGGACCTAGAATATGTCTTTCTCCAACTTCATACTAACAAATAGGAGATCTACACTTTCTCCCATATAGATCTTCATAAGGGGCCATGCTAAGAGGGAATGGTAACTATTATCATAGGAAAATTCAATAAGACTGAGATGATCATCTCAACTACCAGTAAACTACAAAATACATGCTCTCAATATATCCTCTAGGGTCTGAATTGTCCTCTCTGACTGTCCAACTATCTAAAGATTAAATGTTGTGCTAAATTTCAAAATTTTTCCCAAGGAACGTTGAAACTGATTCAAGAACATAGATGTAAATTTAGGATTGTTATTAGATATTATAGAGACTAGTTTCACGTACAGTTTAAACTATTTGGCTAACTTTGGCATAACCCATGTTGTCTTAATTGGTATAAAGTGAGAAATTTGTGTTAGCCTATCTACTATTAACCATAGAGAGTCAAAATCATGTGGTGTCCGAAGTAATCCAACCACAAAACCATTGTAATAAGCTCCCACTTCCATTCAGGGATAGGAAGTGATTGAAGAACTTGCTGGCTTCTTATGTTCAACCTTAAATTGCTTACATACACCACACTTAGCTACATACTCAGCCACATCCTTCTTCATACTTGACCACCAATCCAATTTCTTCAGGTTTCTATACATCTTTATGTTGCATGGATGCATTGCATTCATAGAAGATTGGGTTTCTTCAAGATTTTGTTTCTTTAAGTTAGTGTCATCTAGCACACATAGTTTATCATGTTGATATAGCAACCCATAATCCAAATATATGAACTTTGTTCTTTTTCCTTCTATCATATCATGCATGATCTATTGAAATTCTCTATCACCATCTTGAATCTCCTTGATATGATCATAAAATGTAGGTTTAACCTGCAATTTAACCACCTTGATCAAACACATTCAAGTCCAAGTTCATCCCTCTCATCTTAACTAACAAGTCTCTTTTTAGACATGCCATTCAGAACATTTCTACAGAGGATGTTAACTTCCTACTCAAATCATCTGCCACAACATTGGCCTTTCTAGGGTGGTAATTAATGGGTGACATCATAATCCTTTATTAGATCCAACCATCTTTGTTGTCTCAGGTTAATATCTTTTTGTATGAAAATTTACTTTAGAGTCTTATGATCGGTAAAGACCTGACATGATTCACCATTGAGATAATGATGCCATGTCTTCAGGGCATTCACTACTACTTCCAACTCAAGATCATGTTTGGGATAGTTCTCTTCATTATTCTTAAGTTGTCCAAAAGCATAGGCCCCCACATTCCCTTCTTGCATAAGAACACATTCCAAGCTTATCCTGGATGCATCATAGAAAACTACATAACCTTTGTGTGCCTCTGGAAATATCAAGACTGGTGATGTGGTTAACTTCTTCTTTAAAGTTGAAAACTTTTCTCACATAATTCAGACCAAACAAAAGGTACATCCTTCCTTGTTAAGTGTGTAAGAGGTGTTTCTATTGCACTAAAGTTTCATATAAACCTCATTTATTATCCAGCTAACCCCAGGAAACTTTTCATCTCAGTAGGGGTCATAGGTTTCTGCCACTAAAGAATATATTCCACCATCTTAGGGTCCATAGTGACTCCTTCTCCTAATATGAAATTTCCAAGAAAAGATACTTCAGGCAACCATAAGTCAAATTTGTTTAACTTAACATAATGTTGATATTGCTTTATCCTCAAATGTTGCTCATTTTATTAAGCATTTACAAAATATATAAGAATATCATATATAAACACTACTATGAACTGATCTAGATATTGTCTTAAAACTATGCTCATCATGTCCATAACGGTTGTAAGGGCATTTGTCAATCCAAAAGACATAACTACAAACTCATAATGCCCATATCTTGTTCTGAATGCTGACTTAGGTACATAATATGCCTTTATCCTTAACTGATGATATCATGATCTGAGGTCTATCTTTGAAAAGATTATTGCTTCACATAGTTGATCAAACATGTCCTCAATCATGGGCAAAGGATATTTATTCATAATGGCTATCTTATTCAATTTCCTATAGTCTACGCATAACTGCATGGTTCCATCCTTTTTCTTCGCAAACAGTATTGGAGATCCCCAGGATGATGTACTATGTTGAATAAATTAATGTCCAACAACTCCTATAACTAATCTTTTAATTCCATCAACTCTACATGTGCTATTCTATAGGTAGGTAATGATATTGGGTGGCTACAAGGTAAAATTTGTATCTTAAAGTCGATATCCCTTTCATGTGGTAAACCTAGTAACTCATCGGGAAAGGCATCTGAAAACTCACATATTATTGGAACATTTGCTATACTGGTTGTCCTTTACTCTTCCCTAGCATCCACAACATGTGCTAAAAAGGCCTCACACCCCTTTCTCATCATGCTATCAACTACATCAGTTGATACTATACATGTGGGTAAGACTTTCATGTATCTGGTAAAGACACATGAAACACCACCTTGCTGAAAGATAGCTTCATTTTTCCAACAATATAACCGGACATGATATGTCTCAAGGAAGTCCATACCCAAAATAATTTGAAAAGAATTAATATCTAACAGTATGAGATTAATTGCTAATTATATACCCACTAAAAATCAACAAATATCTAGGTCATGCTTCTATCAAAACTGATGATTCACCTAATAGACTCTTAACAACAATTCATAAGATAAATCATGGGTTAGAAGATTTAATCCACTAACTATCAATCTTCGAATGAAAGAATTTGTCACACCAGGATCTATCAACACTATAACAGAAATGTTGTTAAAGAGGAACATCTCACCTTTCACAACTTTGGGCAAGACTCCACTTTTAAATGGTGTCATTGAGAAGAAGCGGTATGTAGCTCTCCCTCTTCCACATTGTCCTTGTTGCACACTATTGGTAGGTGCTTCCCCTCTAGAAACTAAGGCCACTAAACAACTTGCTTCTCTAACTAGAGTCTACCTCTACAGAGTGTGAAATGTGAACCTTGTTCTAAAATATATGAGAGCTTTAAGTAGTCCTTTTTTATGTGCCCAATCTGTCCACAGTGATAGCACGTTTGAGTAGTGACTCCCCAACACTATCCAGAGTGTTTCCTACAACAGTTGTCACACATGGCCACATCTTGTCTCTATGGGCTTGTCACTGGCACTCATGATCCTAAAGACCTAGTTGGAGGTGTCTACCTAGGCAGTGTGTTCCATCTACCAGAACTGGTCCTTCCTCTACTCAGTGAAGAACTGCATCTTCATCTTCCAAAACAATCAAGTGCTCATCCTATATTGGAAAATAAACCATCTCCTTTATATTTACCACTTTTCTGACCTCCTCTACTAAAGTCTCAAGTTCTTTTCTCACTCTCAGACTGTTTATCAACATTAACTGACTCTTCTACACGTCTTGTTGCTTGCACAAATTATCTAAAATTTGCTTTGTCTCTTCAACAAATAGTAGATATAGTGTGTCTAAATTTTGATATTAATCCTTGTTGAAATCTTCTGCACTTTTGTACATCATCAGGCACAAGCTATGGGTAGAAACTTTCCAATCTCATAAAGTGTGCCTCATGCTCCCCAATCATCATATAGCCTTGTCTGATATTCTCCAACTATTTGATCTTATCACTTAGGAAGGTATGAGGAAAATACTTAACATGAAACTCATCCACAAAGTCCCTCAATGTCATCAATGTATTTCTCCTCTTATCTTCAACCCCAACATCACCACAACTCAACATCTCCCTTGAGTGGATAGACTGCAAGATTGATTTGCCTATCTTTTGATAACTCTATTAGGCAAAAGACCTTTTCAAGTTGTCAAAGTCACACCTTTGTCACAGTTGGATCTGTTGGTCCAGAGAATTTGGTCCCCCCAAGCTTCTTTACCAACTCATAAGATCTCATCAAATTCTTACTAAAAGATGAAAATATCTTGTCCATCTTATATTTTTCTTTTGTCACCAGATAAATATGATACATCCTTGTTGCCTCATCCCTATATTATCCAACTTGATCCATCACTTGAGGGTCATGGCCACAGTGGCTTTCAGCTTGTTCCTCATCATATCCACATTCTCTTCCTTCCATATGCATATCTAATAGAACACATCTTTTAGAAAATTGTAGTTCAATGAGGAAAGTGTCCTAGTCCTATTGGTCTCTTATCACCCCTATCTCACACATAAACACATTTTGGGTTCAACGTACGCTTTGATACCAAAAAGTTGATGCAACCCAAACCCACTAACCAATGTTAGGACCCACCAAATAGGGATTACTACTAATCATCAACTTTTAACAACTTATAGAAAATCAACAATAACTTTTTCTTTTCTCATATATATAGTAACATCATTTAGAAATCTTAAAATATCTCACTTAAACATAACATTCAGGATACAACATAGTTCGAATACTAGATATAAGAAAAAGTTTCACACTTTAATATACATCATGTACATTTCATTACTATCTGCTCTTTTTTCTCACTCACTCATTCCAAGGATCTAGAGGAAAGATAAGAGACTGTCTATATGTTCTAACTACTTCTTCAGGACATGTGATCTATTCTTGATAAAAAATAGCTTTTGTCTCCTCTGGAAGAGCTAATTATTGATCGCAAAAATTGTTTAGTAGGTTGGAGTGCTACTGGCTCAGTGAGTAGATAATCAACAGGTGGCCAATATATTTGTGATGTTTACAATTGATAGAACTTAAATGCAAAGCAATTAAGCAATATCATTTAAAAATTGTAAATCACTCATTATGGTAGTTTAATAAATACTAAATACTATAAAAGGATAACCTAATCCATTCCATTATTTTTAATCTACTTATTATGACATTGGACCCACATGAGGTGTACCACAACATGTAGAAGTATTGCCGAACACTATGATCTAATTGCACAAGAATTAGAATCATGCCTGTGATCCTAAGTCTGTGGTCTCAATACCACATCTGCTCGGAGGCTAATGGGAGCAGTCGGATATCTCAGACTCCACCTCTCAACCTAGGTACTCAAGTGGGGAGTCAAAGTCCTCAGGCTTGTTGTGCACCAGTGGATCAATCGAAGTTGTTCATTGATCTCCACAACTCATAACTCAAGTACCATCATCATCCCAGGTTGGTGTTGGATACCAATCATTTTAAGGAGTCCTCTCTCATTGGCCCAGATCCCCGAACCCAACTAGTGCACTCTAGCTTACCTCAACCTACGTGAGACCTTTAATCGGGAAGCATGTTTCCTCCTCATGATGTAGGTCTCTTGTGAGGATTCTATAGTGTCCAAGTCATCTAACGTCTAGTGACATTTAGTTGATTTAATAGGATTCATCATTGTTACTAATCATTACCCTATTTTCATCATTTATGCATCTCATAATAAGTACAACAATCATTTATAAATTTTCACAGTTTTCATAAACCACAGTTCGACTCTCTAAGCTTAATTTTAGGGAAACATGAATTCCCCGTTGCCTCAATTTACACCATTTCATTATTTGTTGTTCATAACAACTCACATGAAAATTTTCCATATAATATACATCACTCAAATATGATTAATAAATCATATTTTCTATTGAAAATCACTAAAAAGATTTATCAAGTCCATCACGGTTTTCATAAAATCAATAATTGAATGTTGCAAAGTCATTATTTAAGTTTTTATTCTTTATTTCTATGTTAGAAGGTGATTTTCCACTCAGAACTCACATTAGTTTGCTTATCTGAGTCTATCCACTGACCATGCTCAGATTTTGGCTCACATGGACTGGAATCTCATCTCAAACCATGAGATCTCACAAACGGGTTGTCAGTGAGAAAACAAGCTCAAAAACATCTGTTTGAGGTAGAATAAGAAGAATAAAGGTTAATCCAAACCTTCAATTGATGAACTAAGGAGTTTTGAGCAAAGGAACACAAAGAGAAGGAAGGATCATTAATTAAAAATTTCTTACCAAGTCAAATTTATAATAAACCTTTTGATTTCTGTTATTCCTTGTGTTATTCCCCAAACGTTGTTTGAGAAATCATGATCCATATCATCTTCTCATTATCTAAAGGTTTTGAGAAGAGAAAGTGTTGAATCACAGCTCTAACACACTTCGTTTTGTTGAAAATGGATATGTATCACCCGAGATATGATTGTTTTACAATTGGCTATCCTAGGAGGTGATTCTTGGTGATCGTTGGGTTTTGAATGAGAAATTGGTTGCTAGGAATTGGCGGTCTCTAAGCCTTTGGCAACCAATGGTTGCTTTGCCTCAGCGGTCACTAAGAAAGCCCATTCTTGGTGACCATTCTCGATGGTTGTTGAGAAATTGTACACGTTACCAAAACTCACCCATTTTAACTCTAATTTGGTTCATTCTTTTTTTGTTGGATTTATAATTGAATTCTCTACAATACCAAAATATTCTTTTGATAATATTATCATTGAATATTTATCTCTTAATTATTTTTTAAAGTGTCATTTATTATCCTCTTACATACATGCATGGGATAATTCTATATCAACTCCAATTTGGATATTTTTAGTATGCTTAACTCATAATTATGAGTTATCCAAATAAGCATTTTAGATTTCCAAAATTAAGATAAAGCAAAAGGAAATATATTACTAATAAAATCATAACAAATAATATGGTTATCTTAAATTTATCGGACTACCAACAAAGATAGAAGAGGGTTGTAAGAATGAGATCTACCCAACCGCCGCTTATGAAAGCTCCATCATCCTTTCCAATTGAGAAATGGAACTCTCAGCGTAGCTACCAGGACTTTCAGAGTTAAAGTAGGAAGATGACCTCTGCTCTCGCTGCTTCCTATTCCATCTACAATCTGAACTCATTTCTGTGGTTCTTAGGGATAGAGACAACTTGCACAGTGGCATAGTGTAATACTTACAACCTCTCTTATCAACACGTACTAAGTCAGTTGAGGATCAGTAGGATCCATGTCAGTCCACATGTTAGAATCAATATTCTTTTTCTACTAAATATAGAAAACAAGGAGTCAATAAAAGCTGAATTAGAAAATGATGCAAAATATGATGATACACACATTTAGGTCATAAAAAATGATCATACCAATATAATTCATTATTAGATCCATTGCACATAGGTGCATCATGTTAATGTATATTTATATAACCTAGAATTTTAGTAATCATTGGTGTCATGGAATTTAAAATACTAGAGAATGATAACAATTGAAGATATGGAACATTAATTTAGTAGTACAAATTAACATAGTTGATTCATTACAAGAAGCCACATTGAGATATATATAATGATGTATTAGGATGTATATGTGGAAGTACGTTATTTATTAGTGAGTGTATAACTATATTAATCTTATTATGGAATTCTTGCCCTATAAATTGATGGTACATAAATTCATACCATCCATAAGTCACTTATATCCAAATGGATACATCCCTGTCAAAAAATAGAAATTGAAGAAGGAAAGAATTAATTTAACAAATATGAATTTGAGAGGACTTTACATGTTGAAGCATGAACTTAAATGTTACTTCATTTGCAACAATGTGTGACATTTATATACATATATATACACCATATATCTTCTATGAATGAATGAGTATGACCATTAAGAAACTTATGTTGGGAAATATAATAAAATTAGAATGAGTAACATTAGATAATAAACTAAAATGTGAATGTCGACAATTAAATGTGTAGTCAATTAGGATGACATACACATCTAATCTAGTAATTTGTAAATTCTAAATTAAGTATTGATTTTGGATGATTATAAATTACCCTACCTAGAAATAAACATATCTTTTCTATGAACATATGCCCATTCAATAATATTAAGAACATAGAGAGATAATATGATGAATTGATGAACATATAGTATGTGGTTGTTATCTATAGTATAAGATAAATGAAATAATGAGATTGATCGTATACATAATTTAACTAGAAACCCTAAAAAGAGAGACAACAGAATATCCATGAAATCATAATAATCCTAGATGGGAAATAAATCTCTAATAGAAAATATTCAACAAGTAATTTATTCCAAGTCTTGTGATGACACCATTACAATAAATTGTAGATTTCTCACTAATGCATCCATTCTTCTTTATTTTGCAACCTATGGATAAATAGATAAATTGAGGTGCTAGATTATCTGTTTTCTCATTGAGTTATTTTTCCCTCATTAATTATATACATCTTTTTAGTGGTGAGCCCTAAACTATTTTATGAGCCTTTCTTGCCTTTGAATGTCACCACCTTTTAAATCATAATTTTTGGATATAATTGAATATTAATATAGCACTTGATTTGATCGATTGGAGTTTTAAATCCATATAATTTGATCCCTTTGGACTTTGGCTCCTTAGAGCTTTGTCTTACTTGAGGTAGGGTATGTCCTGCCGTCCTATGCATAGGTTGTAATGGACTAGTTATCCCCTAGTTGTCCTATTAGAATAGTAATTAGGCTTCTTTGTCATTATTTCATAGATGACTGAACACATGGCACTTTATCCCTTGAAGCAAATGATATTATAGTTCTCAATCCATATATTTAAAGTTGATCAGTTTGATTGTTGCAAATATTCTTGATATTTTGAACTTAGACAATTTGCAAAATTGGTAGCCTTATGAGAAATTACCATCTAGGAGTATACAAATTGAATCATTGCTATTTGCTATCCTTATTTTTCTGAATTAAGTCCACCAAACAGTTCCCTCCTAGAATTGATCTTATACATGAATCATATTTTGCACCTACTTTTTCAATAGCTCAAGAATTGAATTTAATACTAGATTTGCTAACCCATATTTTCCCTTTATGTGGTCTATGTTTGTTTTCATTCCCTCTGGGAATTCATGGATAGGTGGCACAAGGAAGAGATTGAAGAGACGTGCATGGGTAGTCCTCCATTGAAGAGTAGATAGGTCTTATGCTTATTTTGTTATTTTTTTGTAGTTATAATGTATAAGCTTCCGCAACTTGATGTAAAGCATGAAAGTACACTAGACTCATTTATATGTACTCTGATTTAATTCATGTTGAAAAACAAATTGGTCCAAAAGATCATGTTTTTACACAATTCGTTGGAGTTATGGGTTATCTTGATGTAGTCTAAAAGTGTGGGATCACCACTCCAAATTTCTGTATATGGGGATTTATTATCCTTAATGCCTCAAGTGTTCCTGAAGGATGTGTTTGGAATCTCTTCTCAACCTTTGTGCATTATCTACCAAGAAATGTGTTGCTTAGTAAAACAAATCAAAACATACTAAAAACTGGTCAGAACAGTAATTCCCTTTTAAACTAAAACAAGGAGAACAAATGAATTAAAGAACAACAAAACTATTCTAATTATGCAACTATACTAAGATGATTTTTCATCCATTAAAACCCCCAAAAATATACGTTGTTTGTCTTCAACTAACAAAAATCTAGAAAGAGTTCCAAATAATTCTAACAAACCATGTGTCTACATCCCTTGCATATTATGCTCACTCTCTACCACTGGATTTGGCAATGCATTCCTAACTTGCTAACATCATAGAGCATGACTATCCTTATTGTCACTCCCAACTTTTCTTCTCAAAATCCCTTCCTCGCCACAATTACTAAAAATCACATAGAAAATAATTTTGTGGAAACTAAAGGATCCTAGGAAACCTACAAGTATGCACAACTAAGACAACACATGGGCATGTAAAACATGTAAAACTGCAGACTTTGATGATCCTTGGATGAAAATGAAAGTGAATGGGGGTATGGATAAGAAATGAATATTTCTCATCATTTCACTTGAGATTGATTTTACTTTAATTTACTTTAAACGATTTTACAAGGTTTTCTTAATCTACACATAGGCATATTTTCTATATTTTTGTTGTATGCCCCTATAACACAATAGAGACGGACATGGATGAAGCCATACAGGGAGAAAGGATTTACCATTCCAAACATATGGTTTAGCACTTTTTTACAGTTTGTATAGGTTTTTGGAGGATATTAGGTAAGAAGATGAAAGAAGAAGTGTAGAAGAGGGGTTGTATATGTTGGTGATATTACCTAAAAGATAATCATTGAATGTTGTTTGTAGAAATATTTTGTACACTTTTAGTATAATTGATAAAGGAAATGATGAGAATAAAAGATATGTTAGATTCATGTCCATATAAGAATATGATACACAGATAATTCATATCAGCTATAACTATATGAAAGTTGGGTAAACTCCAAATTTGTGTACTTTGATGTTTTCAATTAGTTAGATTCATTCTTTTTTTTCTTGCTTACTTATTCAATACTTTTTTTATATCTTATATCATTATATCTTTATGTTTACAAGATTATAATCCCTAATAGATCAAAATTAGTTATTATAGTATTTGTTTTATTAGAATGTGTAGAAATATAAGTATTGTACATAAAAAAGGCATTTAAATTCATATCACCATTAAAACTTCACAACCATTGTAAAACTTTCCTAATGTTCAACATTTAAGAAAATTTCATAAGGTTTCAAAGTCACATTTCTGTAGTATTTGTAGGTGAGCGAGAATCCATATAAGTATGAAGGTCCTTTTGGTTCCTTGATATCACTCCTTTATATGACTGAGTTTGAGACTATGACACTATATATATATATATTATATAAAGAGAGAGAGGGAGAGAGAGAGAAAGTCAGGCTAGAATACACTCGAGTGTATTTAGAGCAGAATACACTCAAGTAGTTTTTCATGATGCAATATTTTTTTCAAAAATATAATCCATTGATATACTTAAACATCTTTTGAATAGCTCATACAAAAAAATTGAGCACATTTGAACATTTATAGGTCATGTTATAAAGACCACAAAAATTATGCATTTCAAATTAGTTTTGCGCGTCAATTTTGTTGCCCTTGGATGAATGACTTACACTCATCCAAATGGGCTCAAAATTTGTATGTAGCCTAGTTATAGTATGAAGCTGAAGATAAATGGTTTACATTTTGCAAAAAATAGTCTTGATATGCAAAAACACTTGAGTGTATTCATGTGATCTGTACACTCGAGTGTATTCTAGCATGACTCTCTCTCTCTCTCTCTCTCTCTATATATATATATATATATATAGAGAGAGAGAGAGAGAGAGAGAGAGAAAGAGAGAGAGTCAGGCTAGAATACACTCGAGTGTATTTGGAGCAGAATACACTCGAGTAGTTTTTCATGATGCAATATTTTTTTCGAAAATTTAATCCATTGATCTTCTTAATCATCTTGTGAATAACTCATATAAAAAATTTGAGCACATTTGGACATTATAGTTCATGTTATAAAGACCGCATAAATTATGCATTTCAAATTAGTTTTGTGAGTCAATTTTGTTGCCCTCAGATGAGTGACTTGCACTCATCCAAATGGGTTCAAAATTTGAAAGTATCCTAATTACAGTATGACAATGAAGATCAATGGTTTATATCCTGAAAAAAATAGTCTTGATATGCAAACACACTTGAGTGTATCCGTGCAATTTGTACACTCGAGTGTATCCGTGCAATCTGTACACTCGAGCGTATTCTAACCTCTCTCTCTCTCTCTCTCTATATATATATATATATATATATATATATATATATATATATATATATATATATATATATATATATATATATATATATATTTATTTATTTATATATATATATTGTCGCTCTCTCTCTCTATATATATATAGAGAGAGAGAGTATATATATGTATATATATATATATGTAGAGAGAGAGAACATCTTTAATACCTGTTCTGGTAACCCAAAATTTGCTACCTGTTCCGCCCAAAATGTTGGACAAATAAGTAACTATATTAACCAAAATGTAGCTATTTGGCTAAAAGAGTAAAACTGGGCATAACTCGCAATAAAAAAAAATCTAGAATAAATATGTAATTGTATATTTTGCACATATGTTATAAATATAATTATTTATGCAGGAAAGGGAACGATTTGCAAGGTAAAGTAACCATGTACATGTGTAAAGTAAGAAACTCTTATAAAAGTAATCAAAATTAGAGTTGGTCTGCGCGGGCAATAAATGATCACCCATATACATACATATATATATATATATATATATATATATATATATATATATATATATATATACATATATATACACATATATATACATACATATATATATACATATATACATATATATATACGTATATAAATATATATGTATATATATGTATGTATATATATATATATATATATATATATAAGTTTGTTTTTAATACCCGCGCGGGTATCTAAACAATTCTACCCATTCTTTAAAATTTGCAAATCTGAACTATCGATTATTGGAATTTTGCAGACGTTTCGGTGCTCTGATTTCAAACTACAGTCAAACCTTTCGCCGAAGAGGATGACACCGATCCGCCGCCGTCACGACCTTCGAATAGGGAATGGAAGAAACCACCCCCTTTCTTCGTTGTACCAGTAATGACGTTGTGGTTCTTGGAGAGGAACCGGAGTGCTCGGGAGCCGGCATCAACTGGCGATAGTTTGGTCCCCCGGAGAAGAGCAGAGCCACAAGGACGCCCCCACGCCTGACCCGACCGTGACATCGAAGAAGTCGGCGATCCTGGAAGATGGTTCCCGTGTCTAAGATTAGCCCGATCTCGAGTCTGATGAGGGATGCGGTGGCTAGAAGGCCCTCAGTGGCCCCTGCAACATCGATGGAGAGGATGCAGACTTTTCCTGAAGAGTACCTTACTGGGGATGGAGGTAGGGTGGAGTAGGGGAGGAGGACAGGTCTGGTGTGTTTGTTGTGGGTGTGCCGAAAAGGAAGTTGGATTCCTACCCTCCCTCCGTCAGAGCATTCAACCCCAAAATAGCTTCTTATATGACCAAGCTCCTGTCTTTCCTCAATGCCACATGAGCCCCTTTCCTAATCAATGCCTACCCATACTATGTATTGCAGTCTTCAGCGGGAGATTGAGGGCGTCGTGAGCTGGCGACGAAATAGTTTCTGGCTCGGACAGAGAAGAAGTTTCCTGGTGGTGATGTCGAACCGTTGGTGCCTATTTCTAGATCGATGTTCCAGAGGGATCCTTCCGCGATGGGTCTCGCAGCCGGCTGACGCATAGAGACGGCTTCGTGATAGGGAGTGCACAACATCGTTCACCAAGTTTGGTGGCACTCCGCTCTGCGCCGTCGTACTGGCTATGTCTGCCACCAGAGCTCTACTTGCTACAGTGTGAGATGGAAGGCTTAGAACGATGAGGGTGTTGGATTGATGATAAGGCCGACGCTCTGACCTCCACGGAGCCATTGGTTCAAGAGCAACAGTTTACCCTCTTCAATAGGTGAGGTTGCCGGAGCTAGGATGGTTTACCATCATCGGCGGTGGGGGTGGAAAGGCAGGTGATGGGCTCCCATGGTTACGTGGACTATTATTACTGCCGGCCATGAAATCCAACAAAGTGGATCATATGTGCATCTTTAACATGGTGGTGCTTTAGCTTCTGAATGAAGTTGAAGCCGAAGATCAAGTCTGTACACATTACCGTTCTTGGGTTCCAATTTTATGGTTCCTATATGTTTACTGTTTTGTTAGGTGGATTGTTCAAATCAAAATATGTAGTGTTAATCGGTAACCTAACTTGACATTTTTGGTTTGTTTCGTCCAAACAAGAGATGGTAAACATAAATCCTTTTCTTCTTGTATGATATACAAATGACTCCTCTATTGCATCATATTTAAATCCATTCTAATGTATCCATTAAGGCAAACGTAACTATATAGTATGAAAAGTAACTATATGACATTAAAAAATAATATCCTCATATAAAAAGTAACTATCTAACACCGAAAGTAATATTAGGACACAAAAAGTAACTGTATGGTACAAAAAGTAAGTACTTGACATTAAAAGTAGCATTATACACAAAAAGAAACTATGTGACACTAAAAAGTAATTGTATGGTATGAAACGTGACTATCTGACACTAAAAGTAACATCATGACATAAAAAGTAACTATGCAACACTGAAAGTGACATTAGGACACAAAAAGTAACTATATGGTATTGAAAGTAAATACATGATACAAAAGTAACTATCTGACACTGAAAGTAACACCAAGACACAAAAAGTAACTATTTGGTATGAAAAATAATTATTCAACACTAAAAATAATGCCAAGATAGAAAAAGTAACTATCATATACTTATGTGGTATGCTCATTAGAACTGTTTTCTCTAATAGATTACCACCGTTGACATCGTATAAGTGGACAGTGAATCTACTGAAAGAATAATAGTTGGGTATCAGTTCATGTACACAACTGAAGAAACAATACAATGAAGAGGAGCTCGTGCTTGCTTACTCGAGGAAGAAGAGGAGCTCTAGTAGATTCACGACCTCTATGATCGCTGCAGAGAAAGGGACTGGAGAGAAGGCAGAGCAGAGAGAAGGACGTGAGGTGAGGAAGAATGTGGAAGGAGCGGTGATACGAGATTGAGGTGTCGGGGATGGGGAGTGAGCAGGAAGAGATGGGTGAGAACGAAGGGGCCGAACGGGATGCTTCTATAGCAGAAAAAGCAGCGGGACATCACCTGTCGTTGCTCCTCCCGGATGCAATCCCTCTAGATCTAGGATTTCTAATCACATTTTGTCAGAAGCAGGAAGTGCTAGCCATCCGTCTGCACTAAGCTCATAATGAACTGCCTGGGACACAAACTCTGTTGCATTGTCTCCTTTGACTGTAATTCGTAGTCACTTCATCCAAGTAAACATTCCATTTCTGATACAGAAAAATCCTTGGCAGCATCGCAAGCACCTTCTCATGAAGAACTAAGAGTAACTATAAGTACACTAAGAGTAACTATAAGAATACTAAGAGTAACTCTGACAACATAGAAAAGTAACCATGTGATTCAAAAAAGTAGTTCTTATACTGTGTAAAAGTAACTCTAACAGAGGAAGGTAAAACACGTATCACAAAAACAATGTGTATGGAACACAGAGTAACATGGACATCATGTAAGTAATTGTACGAACATGAAAGAAAGTGTTCTATTCCAAAAAAAAGTATCTATATCAGAACTCACTGAAAAATAAAAGAGATGAACTCATCATCAATAAAGTAATTATAAGAACACCTAGAGTAACTGTAAGAGCACTACGAGTAACTGTGACAACTTAAAAGTAACTCTATACATTCAAAAAGTAACTGTTATACTTTGTAAAGTAACTCTTATGGAGGAAGGTAAATCAAATAGACGAAACCAGTGTATGTGAATCACATAGTAACAAACTTACATTTTGTATGTAACTGTACAAACATGAAAGTAATTGTTCTAATCCAAAAATGTAAGTATTTCAGAAGAAAGAGTATTCATTGGACATAAAGAGAGACAAATATTCTTCAAAGAGTAACATCTGATCAGAAAAGATTCTTTGTAACATAATCAATGTATACATACAACTTCTGGAGCTCAAGGTAACACAACAATAGATTACAAACACAAGTCAAAATACAGGAAGGATTACAAATCAATTTCAAATTACTACACAAGAACTTCTACAATTGCACACCTTGGAATGTAACTACGTGTTGAGAAGTAACTATTTTTCATAAAAAGTAGCATATAGTCATGAAAAGTAACTAATTGACACCGAAAGCAATATTCGATTACAAAAAGTAACTACACTAATATTGTTGCGGAATGAAGTTAGAGTGTGCACTATGGTCAGCCCATTCAGTCCAAAACCGAATAAGGTGCAACTGGTGGCATCGACTTCACGTCTAGTGAGTCTTTGAACAGTCAATCATGTCATGTGAATAACACTAGATAGAGTCTATATGTATTGGAGATATGGTCAAAGAGATAGACTCTATCCGACTGAAAATAACACCAAGACACAAAAAGTATCTTCATGTACTATATTTCTGACCAATCTAAACCATCCGAAAGTAACATGAGGAAACAAAAAATAACTATATAGTATAAAAAGCAATTATCTGACACCGAAAGTAATAACATGACACAAAACGTAATTTTATGGTGCATAAAGTAACTATCTGACATAAAAGTAACTTTCAGACACCGAAAGTAACACTAGGACACAAAAAGTAACTATATGGTAAGAGAAGTAACTACCCAAAATTAAAAGCAATAGCATGACAAAAAGCAACTATTTGACATGAAAAGTAATGCCATGATACAAAAAGTAACTATATTGTAAGAAAAGTAACTATCTCACACTATAAGTAATACAAAGACACAAAAGATAACTATCTTACAATGAAAGTAACATCAAGATACAAAAAGTAACTATATCATACAAAAAGTAACTATCTATCATCGAAAGTAACACCAAAATACAAAAAGTGACAAAAAACAACAAAAAGTAACACCAATGATTTGGTGTATTATGAGACCTTAAGGGAATAAATCTATGTTAATAGCAGCTCTATGCTTATATTTATACTGAAGGAATGCCCATTGTATTATGTAAATTCACAATTTAGATGGTGTATGGCTGCATAACATAATGACACAAAATAATAACTATCTGACACTGAAAGTAACACCAGGACACAAAAGTAACTATCCGGCGTTGAAAGTAACATCAGGACACAAAAAGTAACTATCCGATGTTGAAAGTAACATCATGACACAAAAGGTAACTATATGATATGAAAAGTAACTATCTAACACTGAAGTAACATAATGACATAAAAATGTACTATCCAACGTAGAAAGTAACACCAGGATGCATAAAAGTAACTATATAGTATGAAAAGTAACATCATTACACAAAGTAGTTCTTTGATAGTGAAAGTAACACCATGACACAAAAAGTAACTTTATGATAAGAAAAGTAACTATCTGACACAAAAATTAGTACCATGACACAAAAAGTAACTATATGACACTGAAAGTAACAATAGGACACATAAAGTAACTATATGGTACAAAAAGTAACTATCTAACACCGAAAATTTTAAATGAGATCAAAACATTCTGAAAGTGAAATCCAAGCGCAGACAAGTGTGTGTGAAGTTGATTTGTGACACTTTTGGCATTTACCAACAACATCCAAAAATACAATCTTTACCCAAAGCTACAAGCTTAAAGACAAATTTGAACTCCAATGCTAGTTCATTGAGAAAGACAACATCCCTTTTCCAGTATGTGACTCTTTGATACAGTAATGACAAAGGAAGAAATCAATGACTGGACTCCTAAATAAATAAACTTGTACCTCATTTATAGATTAACTACGTACATATACATGCCTCTAGCATATACCGAACGTCCTAGTAAGTACTATGGATACCAAACTATATCAACATATATAAAATTGTTGGGATCGTCTTCCCAGTAATGATGTTGTAATCTGTATTGTAGCAAGGCTTATACACCTTGTACACGGTTGCCATCCTCCTCTGTCTGCGTCTTAGTCAGGTCCTTCTTCTATTGGTTATCCTTCCAGCCGTCATCCTCCTTTACGTCTGCAATTGTCCTTGTTGGGTTCCACCCTAGTGGACAATCCCACAAACGACTCTCGTGCATCTAATCGTCCTTCTGGGCTTGTCCACGGCTACAAGATTTCATCCTGATCCCATCGGCCCCCGATCCCTTCTATGGAAAGAACAAGGCGGCGAACAAGATGATGTAGAGGGATGGCCAGCCTGTCCTTCTCCTCTAGTTTCCTCGATGCCATCTATGGTTCAATCGACAAAGGTGACACTATTCCACTGCCTCTAGAACAGTCGGACCACCTGTAGACAAGCCACCAGAAAGTGACATACCATCAGTAGTTTTCTACAGCCTACATCGCTTACCTCCACAATGACGCCAACTACACAGCCCACATGCGCGTGTCGGACGTCCAGCCCCTTAAGTAGTCGAAGCAGAGGAAAGAGGTCGACCGTCAGTACTCGTCGGTGTGCTCCACGTCCAGCTCGTCTGTCTCGAGCAGCGCCGACGGGTTCTCGTCGTTGGAGGCCGGATATGGGAGGGGAGCGATAGCCGTGACATAAATATCTTATTATGCCTATTTATAACTTATGCCACCGTGACTTCTCGGTAAGGGTAGCAGCTGTTGAATACCCGCGCAGGCATTGAATATATATATATATATATATATATGTGTGTGTGTGTGTGTGTGTGTGTGTGTGTGTGTGTGTGTGTGTGTGTGTGTGATAGTGTGTGTGTATGTGTGATATAGTAGTCAAGCTGATGTAACACAAAATAGCAAGATAGTTTTCTGCATGTAATTTATTGTGTTGTCCTAACAAGAGTACATAGAACATACTCATCGCTAATGTTGGTCATAAGTTTATGAGCTCCTGCACTTTAAGACTTGCATTAGCCAAGGTGTTACTCAATTTTAGTTGGTTTGGTAGACCACAATACCCTTATATAGTGCGTTAAGGGATTTCATTTTGCTTTTGGTTGAGATGATTGCTTTGATGGATTGGATAGCTTATTAGAAAGAAGTGATTTCATGCAAGGAAATAGAGTATGTTCTGTCATACTAAATCAATATTTTAATTTGCTAATTGGTTTCTAGTAGATCAATAACAATTTTGGACTTCCCTATAATGTTATCTATAATATTGCCAAGATATGTCTATCATATGTGGGAGCTCAACACTCACTTGTGATCTATATGACTCTCATGTATTTATTATACACTTGATACATCTAATTCAAGAAATGGAAACATAAATATGGTAAAAGCTTAATGAAGTCATAGACCCATCTAGAGTGTCCTTGTTCTTCCACTTTTCTAATTTTTTGGGTGGGTAGTTTTTTTCGTGCACTATACCTATTGGTATATATAAAGTATTGTGTTATTTTACTTCCACTTCCCCAAAATTTGTGTAATATGTTGTTGTTCATTATCATGAAGAATAGAAATCCTACCTCTGGTGGCCATTTAATACCCATCTCACTTAATACTATATACGTAAAAATATTTCAAAAATAATTATCGAGCACTTGAAACCACATATGTCTACTTAGATATCACGCCTTTGTTCTAGGAAGAAAAATCAAGGATAATATTATTATTGTTCAAATATTTATCCACAACATAAGATGCCCTCACTACTCTCCTTATGATGTAGTGAAAATTTGTTTAGCAAAGGCATATGAAAGTATGTATTGGCCTTTTATGCTTGATACCCTTCTCAAACCAAATTTCTCATCAAGTATAATCAACAACATTATGAATTCTAATATTGGTTCATGTACTAATATTCTTTGGAATAGTGACTAGATGCAAGAATTTGAAGATAGAAGATTAAGGCAAGGGGATCCTCTTTCTAGATATCTATTTTTGATGTGTCTGAAACTTTTAAGGATCATGATTCAACAAGTTATTTTAGAAAATCATTGGTGTCCTTTAAGATTGTGCCAACATGGCCCATTTGTATCACAAGTGGCTTTTGTTGATGACCTAATTTAGTTTTCTAGAACCAATGAAGCCTACCTACAACTCATCTGATACATTTTTCTACATCCCAGTGGGCATCAGGTCAATCTATCCTAATATCTAAGACTCACATCTTCTTCTCCAAAGTTGTATCAGTTCAAACCAGACATGATATATGCAAATATCCAAATTTCAAAAAGGTATCAGGAGTGCCAATTTTCCATTGCTGACTTAACATAGAAACTTATAGTCAGAAATTGTATTCGATTTAAAAAAAGATTAATGGATGGGTGTCATGAACTTTGTCAACGGTGGGAAAAGTATGCATGGCTAAATTATTTTTGGCAATGATTCTAACTTACTCCATGCAAACATGTGTAATTCTAGTAAATATTTTCAAAACCAATGATCAACTAAACTACAGATTCATCTAGAGGACATAAGATGGTTCTCCATATGCTTTTGTGAGCTGGGAGCAAATAATTTTTATTAAGAAAGATGGTGGACTGGGTATTCCTTCCATGAGTGAATGGAACTATGCTCTACTACTACATTGTGCTTGGGATTCTATGACTCTTCGTAATACCTTATGGTATCAAGGTATATTTCAAAATATAGGTCCAACTCAACTACATGATCTAGAAGAACACCATTTTGGCATGTTATGCATCGAATACAAAGCCTCATCACGAACAATAGTTTGAAGATTATCTACAATGGAGCTTATACAAGTGCTTGGTTTGAAAATTGTATAAATAGTGAGTCACCTTTGATTTCTCAATTTATACAACCCGTACCGACAGTGGCAGAGCTAGAAAATCTTCTTGAAGGGGGACACCATTAAGGTGAAATCTTTAATAGACATACAAGGTAGGGCACTATTAGTTATTATTCCAAATTTATATGTAAAATTGGTATCAAATAATGAGCAATCATGAAACATGGGTAGGGCACTTTCCCACCCAGACCCAAGTGTTGATATGCACTGTGTACTGACAAACTTGTTGGACTTAAAGGTCAACTCAATGCCATACCTAAATGGTGATCGGGATAGAGAGTTTATCATCTTCTATTTTCCATCAAGTATTCTAAATCATATCCTGCATTTACCTACACCAGTGTATAATTTACAAGATGATGTATGGGCATGGAATCTAACCCCAACATGGTCATTCTCTAAAATGTTTGAATACACTATAGTCCTAAACGTTCTTTTTTGTATGAAATTTGGTCCTTGGGTGAAGATATGGAAGTTTCATTTACCATCTAGATATTAAACATTTCTATGTATACTTGATTGTGAAGCACTAATGACTAAATTCATATGACAAAAATGACATTGTATTGATGATCCTTCATGTTCCCAGTGCCAAGTTCCATTGGAGACCACATTTAATGCATTTAGAGTCTGCCCTATCAGATCACAAATTTGGCATATAACGAGGATACATGATTGCATCCCTAAGTTTTTCAATTTCACCGTACATGGGTGACTTTCTTCAAGGCTTCAATCATGTACTGATGTTTTATATATTTTTCTTCTTTACATGTTGGAATTTGTGGTTATCTTGAAATATGTTCATGTTCCAACAACAATATACATCCATATATTTAATCATGAGCTCTATCATTTCAAACAATATTTTACTAATTAAGGCCAGAGATGTTGAAGCTCATTTTGGGAACACAATAGAATTTCTCATCTTGGTCAGATCCTCCATTGGGTTATATTCAACTTAATGTGGATGCCTTGACGAAAAATGGAGGTTTGCAATATCAATTGTATCAAGGGATGATATTGGTAATTGGATTAAAGGAAATGTCAAAACTTGTTACAACTTATATAATACTAGTCAAGACTATTGTTATTGACCAAGCACGTAAGATGACAATTGACGAGAACTTGGAACTTATTCAAGTCATATCTAACTCAGCAAATGCTATCCAAGGCACTAATGACAACCCAAGACCATTTGCAGTTCTGATTGCTTGGATTTCAAGAATACAAGAGTTGAGGTCACAAATTTTAGACTCTTTTATGCTCAAAGTTAGTCAAGAAATAAATAATTAAGATGAGAAATTAGAATAGTTCCACTTCAGTTCAGACTTATAAATTGTCACATTTGGCAATGCCCTTTCTATTGTAGGAAATGTTGTCCATTCCACTTAATTCCTTTGTAAGTTTTCCTTTACATATGTTCATCATGATACTTATGTTTGATCTCCTATGATCAGTAAATCAATAGAAGGAAACCTTAAAAAAAGATTAAAAATCATGTGTAGCTCCTATGTTTAAAACCCAATGTGTTATACTAGCTACAACAAAAAGATGGGTATTATTCATTTAAGATATATTCTTCTTATTAAATGAGATTGTCATGTTGTTCCTTGTTGCATCCATGGCCATATGTTATGTTTTATTTTTCTAGTAAAAATTATATATATATATATATATATATATATATATATATATTGTAGTATATGTTCATGTTTGGTTGATGGCACACCTAAGCATGTCTTATATGTTTGTGTGCATATGAGATTTTTTTCCCATCAGAACTTACAGTTTGAGGTTTTAAATTTGATCAATTTTTTTTAATGATGTTTTATATCATATTATTATATTTTAGTCTAAAATGGACTTTTTTAGACTGTTTTTGCTAATCATTATATTATATTTTATCTAAAAGTATAGTCCCATAGGTTCTTTTTTCTCTTCATTAAAATGGATGACTCAGTAGTCTACACCTTTAAAAAGGTTATTCACGTTTCAGAAATCAAATGAGAAATCATACTTACAACATAGAAAATATGATTGTTCAACAATCACATTGGTCCTTTGACTTGTACTCTAGTCTGTTTGACTCGTGACACAATTTACCCAAAAGTAAATCTCACTCAACTAGACTAACCTCTCTAGCTGATTAGTTTGGCAACTTCATAGGAAGTAACTGACTTTTGGTCTAGATTAGATGAAACTCAACCAACTTCCACAACATAACCATATATATATATATATATATATATATATATATATATATATATATATATATATATATATATATATATATATATATATATATATATATGGATGTTCATTCAATACCCGCACGGGTAGCCTGGATTTTCACTACCTGTCAGTCGCGAATATAATTATATGGTAGAAAAAGTAACTATGTTGATAACAAAGTAACTATATGACTAAAAAAGTAAATCCGAACAGAATACATAGGATATATATATATATATATAAAATTGTATTTTGAAATATGTTGTTGTAAATGGAACTATCTATGCGTGAAAAGGAACAGTTTGCAAGGTAAAGTAACCCTCCACATGTTGAAAGTAAGAAATTTGAAAAAAATAATCAAAATAGGGGGTGGGTATCTACCCACATGGGTATTAAAGATGAGCCATATATATATATATATATATATATATATATATATATATATATATATATATATCACTAGTACAGGAATGGTCTGTAGCGTCAGTTTTTTAAAGCCTACAGTGTCACTTTTTAACCGACGCCTAGGTGGTCGTCGCTACAGAATTTGGTCTATAGCGTCGGATTATTTAACCACATAAAACCGACCTTACAGAGTAAACACCGACGCAAAAGGTTATAAAAATTCTGACCTAGGCGAGAAAAAAGGAGCCTGTAAGGTTGGTTATTTCATAAAACTGACCCTATAAACGTTCTCGGTCGAGAAAATTGTCGACCAAGAACGTTTACAGGGTCGGTTTTTATGAAATAACCAACTCTAAAGATTGAATAACATTCAGTGATAACACTCGGTCGAGAAAATTGTCGACCGAAAAATATTTCAGTCTCGACCGAGAACTCTCTATAATGTTGGATTTTTGAAATAACCGACCCTAAAGATTGAATAAAACATTTAAGTGTAAGACTCGGTCGACAAACCTCTCGACCGATTTCGATCGAGAGGTTTGTCGACCGAGTCTTACACAAAAATGTTTTATTCAATCTTTAGGGTCAGTTATTTTAAAAATACAACCTTATAGAGGACATTTAGAATCGTTTTTTTACAAAAACCGACGCTAGAAGTTATATTTCGGTCGAAAATTTTCTCGACCGAAGAGTGTACACTGAATTCAATCTTTAGGGTCGGTTATTTAAAAAACCGACGCTAAAAGTTACGATTTTGTTTTAAAAAATTTCTGCAGAAATTGATATAGAACAGAAGAACAAGAAGATTCATATATTCTGGGAGAGGGGAGCATTTATGCTCAACCGTCACCATTCAAAACCACACATTCATAACAAAAATGATAATAAATATCATAATTTACAAAATGATAGAGTGCAAGTCTGAGATGACATATATTATAAAAGTAAAAATATGAAAGAGTACGTACTCAAACCACATACATAAATGGAGTCGACATATTTAATCCAATGCTATTTTGACTTCACTTATAAAACACTTTGACCACTCTTCTAGGAATTCATTCAAGTCCACATGTGTGTAAGGCTGAGTTGTAAAGATCTGTAACAGAAAATGCACATGTTCATATTTTATAAAAATGACTAGAATCACTTGAAAATTTATGATGTTATTCTTTATTACTTGACTTATAGTCTGAATGTCATGTGATGCTTGTTTGACAATAGTTTGCATATATTTCATTACATAGTAGCCACAAGCCCAGTCATTATTTTGCATAGGACACTACAAATAACAAATTATACTTAATGTTAGTAAACTACTATAAACAACAATTGAGATAAGAGTATAAGAGTTGACATATTACAGTTAAAAATTAATACATAAAGAGTAAGCAGTTGTCAAAGTAGCTACCTTGACATTTTTCAAAGTCAATGTCTTTAATTTTGTGGGTATTTGTCCTCCAGCTTCACGAAAAGCCTTTATACCCCTATCAATTAAACGATAGTTGGTAAAATAGAAATTCTAAATAGAAATATCATGTTTAAGCAATTGATTAAATTTATGCTTACTCCATAGCTGACAATTTCAGTTTGTGACTCCTTGTTGTTTTACCCATTGGGTCAAGATAATAAAGAGTCATCAATTTTGGGACAATCACCAGTAATTCCCAATGTCTAGCTCTGAGTAAGAATAAAACAAATATTAAAATAAATAGTTTCATTCATTATTAAAATTATATTGAATAATAATACTTATTGGACGTTAAAAGGAATTAGGATAATTTCCTTCCCCTCGCTAGCAAAATATTTGAATGCATCAGAGAAGTACTCATTCACATCCTCAATATGTGTCTCCACCTGACTAGCTAGTGACCGAAGGAACTAAGAATGCAATATTCTTTATATCAAAGTTGGTGACCTCAGTATATAAATGGCTGTTAAACATTTGTAATTATTTTCATATGTAGAAATAAGCTAAAAATGTGTATTGGAATTGTTTATATATATTGATAGATCCTTACCTTATCCATACTTCTATTATCAAAGTGTTCAGCCAATCATACCAGAACAACTCTATAATATCATCAAGAAAAATAAAATTCTCAAAGTCCCTTCCAACTGCATCTTCTGTTAACTTGACCATCATATGTGATCCTTATCTTTGGTTGGCTAAGTATCGACACAAACATTTAGATTTGCTTCCCAATTCGTCGAATGTAGTTTCGGGAATGAAAGATGGCTTGGGCATAGGAGGATGACTAGTAGAAGTTTTACTTTTTGGTTTACAAACCTGCTAATTAAATTACATACTTATATTACATGAGTTCATATATGTAGTCAAATATGAAAAATATGGTAGAAATAAGGTATAACTTGTCATTGATAACCAAGTGTCTAGGCCAACCCACCATAGCACCCTCAGCTTCTTCAACTGTACTATATTCAGGATTAGGTATGGGTAGTGGTTTGTCCCCCATTCCGTCATACATAAGATGGATGGACACACGACAGATGTCATCAATAATTTATTGGCAATGCAATGTACCACCAAGGTTGTACACTTTGCCCGCTGCCACAAAATTATATTCTGGAACCTCCACTGCAAGTTTACAGCTCATACCAACCTAGATTGAAATAATATAAGTTATATAAGAAACAGTAGAACAGATACATGTTACAACTATATATATTATCATATATTTATCATACTAATAACACAACATATATAGAACAAAAACTTACTGCAGATTGTTGTGGTGGTTCATCGGGAGTGCTCCCATGACCTTCTAAAACTGTAGCATGGGCTTGTACCTCATCACTTGAGAGACGTGCAATATGAATAGGTTGAGAAGGTTGAGTAGGCTGAAATGAAGACATTATTTCTTTTACTTTCTCCGCTACTAATGCTTCAAGATCCTCTTGTGTAAAACCTCCTACACGACCTCTTTTAGATTGTGAAGGGCCAAAATAAGACTTGAATCATATGCCAGCTCCTAATCCCCTAACACGGCCAGGATGCTCCTTCGTACCAAGAGCAACTGTTAGTTCATCCATGTAGCCAGTTGGGATGAACTTTCCTTCCTTCCTTTACTCGTGGAGATCAATCTATTCATAGTTAATAAAAATATTAAATCACAATATCAATTAGATATAAATAAATCTAAGTTTGTGGAAGTTACTCTTTACTTAGTTGGGATAAACCTACCATCTTTTGTGCCACCTCCTTAGTTGCAAGGTTGACAATTTCACCGGCTCGATTCTTTCTAGCATCAATCCATGTCATATGTCGGGGTGGTCGCTCAACTTGAGTTGTACTAGATTCTTCTCCAGAAGATGATTGCTTCTCTTGTAGTTGGCGGCGGAAGGCATAACCACCGGGCCCCAAGCGATGGTCATGCACATTTTTAGCCCGTCTTTCCTTTTGAGCCTGGTGAATAGCCTGATCATTTAAAACGAGGTATTGCAATTTAGACTTGGCAAACATGTATAAAAAGATTCACCTCCTTAATTGTATAAAATTAAATATTCATACAATACATCACAATCTTTATTACCGGAAACTCTTCCGATCTCCTAGCTGTAACAAATCTTTCCCACACCTCAGGATCAATAAAAATATATACATCTGTAGCTTTCTTCTTTTGTTTAGGATTATTTATAAATTCCCTTACAAGATATGTCTTAAAACCCCTCCATCGTACACCACAACGTTGTAGCACTCTTTTCTTGTGATCTTTTTCATTTAGATGAAAAACACCCTATACATACAAAAGAAGCAATTAATAATGTTGTTTTGAAAAGGAATTAATTCCAAGAAATCTAAATTAGAATCAATAGATAAAAAACATATCACTTCCACTCACAGATATATCTTTCCATATGAGATCTTTTTTGGCATTAGGAACATCATGCCAATTTTCTATATCTATTGGCACCTTAGTGCGCGCAGTCGTCCCTACGTAATGCTTGAAAGCACTAGCATGTTCCCCAACAGGTGCTCCTGTCATATCAAACTGGACTGGCAATTTATCCCCTTTAGCCCTGAGCTCCTGCAGCCTACGCATCAATGTAGGACCTCTACTGTTCTTAGCATCACCACTACCATCCTCATGGTGCTCATGCTCAGAATGTTCATCTTCATGGTGCTCATGCTCAAAATGTTCATCTTCACTCGCCATTTTAGAACCTGCAAGTATACATGATAAAAAAAATAAGTGATAATAAAAGCACAAGTGATAAGGTATACATGATAATAAAATAAATAATTCAAAGAATACATGCCTTTAGTATTGGTTGAGTTGTTAGTCAAGGAAAATTCCTTCAGCATGGTCTTGACATTTATAATATTCATCGGTGTTATCTTCAACATTTACACTTGGCAAACCAACTGAGAATGGACTGGAATCATCATACTTTTCATAGTATTCTTCTTCATTTATAGGATCTACAGTAAATTGTCTTTTTCCATTAAGAACGACATACCAATTTTTATTTGCCGGGTCATCAATATAGAATACTTGTTTTGCTTAGTTTGCCATGATGAATGGCTCATCTTTGAAACCAATCTTTTCAAAATTCACCAATTTGAAACCCAACTCATCCACTGAAACTCCTTTATTGTTGTCAACCTAATTACACCTAAATATAGGAACTCAAAAATTTGTATAGTTCATTTCCCATATGTCCTCAATGACGCCGTAATATGACATCTCAGCTTCGCGTGGTCTTTTATCTTTGGCACTAGCAAAATACAATGAACAAGCTTTAACAGTGACCCCACTATTTTGAACTACACTACTTTCATCTTGACGTTTTGTGTAGTATAAAAATTCGTTAATGTCATAACCTTCATATGGCATGACATCCAGTTTTGTCTTAAAGGCGAGCCATTTTATGTTCTCAGCAACATTATTTGGTGATTCAGATAGTTGATTAAATACTTTCTCTTCAAACCTCCTAATAAATGTTCGATTATGCTCTCTTGCAAGCCACATTGAATTGGATCGCAGATGATTTCTCTTGATAAGATCATTGTGTTCTGTGATGTAGCTACTAACTTCATCGATGCTGTGTAAAATATACAAATGCGCTTGTTCCCACAACTCACGACTGATTCCTTTCACTCATCCTCCCAGAGTTCCTTTGCCACAATAAGATCCAGTGTGATGGGAATTTTTCTTATCGCTACAAGTTTCATTGCAATTCAAAAAATCATTACAAAAGTCCATCACCTCCTTAGCCACGTAACCCTCAACAATACTCCCTTCAGGACGATAACAATTCCGAACATCACCTTTAAAAACACTCATGTAGTGTTCAAATGGATACATCCAGTGTAAGAAAATTGGACCCAACATCTTCACCTCCCTTATAATATGTACTACAAGATGAACCATGATATCAAAAAATGAAGGAGGAAAGTACATTTCAAGCTGACACATGGTAACAATTACATCTTTTTGTAATTTATCGAGAGTATCAGGATGTATCACTTTGTTGCATATTTCATTGAAGAAGAAACAGAGTCTTGTGATTTCAAACCTTACATGCTTCGGAAATATAGATCGAATAGCCACAGGTAAAATTTGTTGCATTAAGGTGTGACAATCGTGAGATTTGGGACCTATCAGTTTTAGATCCTTCATTGATACCAATCTATGAATATTAGAAGAGTATCCTTGTGGAACCTAAATATTATACAAGAACTCATAGAAAGTCTTTTTCTCTTTCTTTGACAAAGTGTAACAAGCCGGTGGCAAATATGTGCGGCGACCCCTGATCTCCACTGATAATTCTTTTCAAATACCCATTAATTCTAAATCTTTTCTAGATTTGATGCCATCTTTAGTCTTTCCTGGTATGTTCAATAGCATACCGATGATGCTATCACAAATATTTTATTCAACATGCATGACGTCAATGCAGTGTCTAATTGCCAAAGATCTCCAATAAGGAAGATCCCAGAATATTGACCTCTTCTTGTATAGAGATTAGTCACATGCGAGTGTATGACTACTTGAACTCTTTCCAAATTCATTAACAATATGTTTCACCCTATCATATACAACATGTCCTGGTATAGGTCTAGGAGCACTTCGTTCCTCAGTTGACCCATTAAAGGTTTTGCGTTGCCTTCGATAAGGATGCACTGGTGGGAGAAATCTCTGATGACCAAGATATATGATTTTACCACCATGTTTCAGTCTGATTGAATCAGTATTTTCCTCACAAAGTAGGACATGCTTTGTATCCTTTTATGTTATATCCAGACAAATTTCCATAAGCTGGAAAGTCATTAATCGTGCAAAATAACATAGCACGCAAACTGAAGATCTCTTTACGTGAAGCATTATATGTCATAATACCTTCTTCCCATAGTTTCATTAGGTCATCAATTAGAGGTTGAAGGTAAACATCAATATCATTTCCAGGTTGCTTGGGCCCTGATATCAATGTTGACAACATCACATACTTATTTTTCATACACAACCAAGGAGGAAGATTGTATATAACAATTATAACAGGCCACGTGCTATGTTGGCTACTTAATGTACCGTAGGGATTCATTCCATCTGTACAGAGTCCATGTCTTAGGTTTCTTGGTTCTTTACCAAATTGAGGGTATAATAAATCAATTTTCTTCCATTGTGGTGAATCAGATGCATGTCGTAGGACACCATCATCATTGATCTTTAACTCCCCATGCCAAGACAAATTTTGTGCATCTTCTGTATTAGCAAATAAGCGTTGAAATCGTGGTATTATTGGTAGATACCACATCACCTTGGCAGGAGGGCCATTTTTAGCCTTAGCTGAATTTGTAGTCTTATACCTTGACGCACCACATTTTGGACAATTTATCAAATTACTATAGTCCTTCTGAAATAACACACAATCATTTGGACATGCATGAATCTTCTTAACCTCCATTCCCATTGGGCACAATATTTTCTTTGCTTGATATGTTGAAATTGGAAGCTCATTGCCTTCAAGAAGAATTTCCTTTAACAAAGACAACAGTGAAGTGAAACTCTTATCGCTCCACCGGTTTTGAGCTTTAAGAGTGTATAATCGCATCACAACACTCAACCTCATGAACTTAGTACAACCCTTATATAATGGTTTTTCAGCATCATGGATAATGTTTGCAAATAAAGAAGGTGGATCAATGACATTGTCCCGACAACTACATAGCATCTCATCAATCATATCATCCTGAATCTGTTCATCTTGAATCGGTTAATCATTAACATTATCATCATTATCTATATCTTCTATGCCACAACTATTAGTATCGACATTTTCTGCTCCATAATTCAATTTCTCTCCATGCCAATACCATTCAGTATAACCTTGTATGATCCCATTGCATATGACATGATTCTTAATTTCCTCACCAGTATCAACTTTCAAATTGTTACAACAATTTCTACATGAACAATATAGCCTATCTGTAGGTAGTTTCCTATGTTCCTCAGCAAATCTGATAAATTCATCAAGACCTTTGGCAAACTCTGGACTGCAACGGTTCTTGATAGACATCCAACTTCGATCCATTTTCTATATCACATTAAAATTAATTATAAAACTAACAGTTTAATATTGATACTATAATAATCTGTAATTTTTTATTGATAAAAAGTTAATTTTATATACTAAAGTGTACCACCTATCCCATTTTTGAATATTTAATCTCACTAGTAACTGTATAATGTATGTTTAGTTTTGAAGAAAATTTCAGCAGCATTTCCCCTAAGTTCTCTAAGTACACCGATGTAAATGGTAAATAACCACTCACATATGTACCTAGAGAACAAATGGAGAAATCCTACTGAAATAATCTACAAAACTAAACATACATTATACAGGTACATCCTAAGTGAGATTAAAATATCCAAAAACAATCCCAAACCGGGGACTATCCAAAGTTTACTCCTAATGAGTAAATTTTGAACGGGTTTCTAAGTTAATATATAAATGCATTATTTTCATATTTATATATTAAGTTAAAAATCATGCATCGACCCTAAAGTGTCAATCTAGGAGTACACATGTCTAATCTAGTATTAATTTCTAAAATTTATATAATGATTACATATGAAAAAAGACATGTATGCTTTTATTATTGGGTTATCAAATCATATAAAATGGAAAATACTTGTACAAATTAGCAAAGTAAGGCCGTTTCCAACAGTCCAAAGATTGAAATCATTATAACATTCAGAACTATTTGTGAACATTACAACAAATATGATTAAAACATTTATATCTCAAACATAAATAAGTTCCAGGTCCATCTCGGTCGACAATTAGTCGACCGAGAGCCCACCTGCGCGCAGCGTCCAGGTCCACTCTCGGTCGAAATATTGTCGACCGAGAGTGGACTTGGACGCTGCGCGCAGGTGGGATCTCGGTCGACTAATTGTCGACCGAGTTGGACCTGGAAGCATCAATGGCGGAGGGCGGGAATGCAGGGGAACAAGGAACGAAGGAAGCTCGAACTTACTTGGAAATGGCAGCGAGCTTCGTGGAGGAAGAGAAGAACTTCACGGAGAGGCGGCGACCTTCATGGAAGAGTGGAAGGTGGTGACGGCGAGCTTCACGGCAACGAATAGCTTCACGGCAACGAAAAGCTTCACGGCAACGATGGGCTTCGTGGAGGAAGAGTGAAGGCGGTGACGATGAGCTTCACGATCCTCTTCGCGGTGACGACGAGCTTCACGATCCTCTTGGCGGCGTGGAGAGGTGGCAACAGATTCACGGAGAAGCGTTCACGGCAACGGCGGAATGACAAAGTGAAAAGGGGTTTCGCGGCGCCGCGGGAGAGAGATTAAAAAGAGAAAAGGGTTTCACGGGAGGAAGAAAGACTAAAATTTTGTCTTTTTGCACGGAGCGAAAAACTGTAGCGTTGGTTAACAACCAAAATCCGACTCTATAGATAAACGGTGCCCGTGTCGGGTTGTTTAATAACAATCAAATGCAAACTCGGTCGACGAATTTGTCGACTGAAAAGACCTATAGGGTCGGTTATTAGGTAAAACCGACGCTACAAGTGTTAATACAAAGAAATCTGGCTCGTTTCGGTCGACGATTTGTCGACCGAGAAGGAGCAAGATTTCCTTCGTACAAGCACCTCTAGGGTCGGTTTTTTCATATAACTGACCCTAAGGTGCTTATACATGTGTGAAAAACTAAACTGGATATTGTCGGTCGACAATATTGTCGATCGAGACCCCCTATAAGGTCGGTTATTAGAAAAACCGACCCTAGAGGTGCTTCTAAGAAAGAAATCTGGCTTCATTCGGTCGACAAATTTGTCGACCGAAGATGCGTGAAAAACTGGATCGAAAATTCGTGTCAGTCGACAATAATTGTCGACCGGGGAGCGTTTTAGAGTCAGTTATAAAGGAAAAACTGACCCTATAGGTGCTTATACACAATAATTGTCAAAAATTCATGTCGGACGACTATTTGTTGACCGAAAGAGCTCTAGGGTCGGTTATAAGGAAAAAACCGACCCTAAAGTCATCCTCGGTCGACAATATTGTCGACCGAATTTGTCTCGGTCGATAATATTTTCGACCGAGATTAACCCTGTTTCAATGTTTTAAATTAAGTACCAAGTGTGTGTGTATGAGATTAACCAAGTGATGCTTTGTCAAATTTAGCCATGATTTATTTTTCAATCATTTGAATTAACAATATTCTTAAATAACATGTATATGTCCAAATGAAGCCATGGAAAACACTTTTATTCATAACAATTTAATGCCCATACACTTTATAAGATGAAACATGACATACTTTCTTTATAAAAAGATATACATTACATCATTACAAAGATATCTCATAATCTCACTGGAAAGACCGAAGGATTACATCAATGTCTGGGTCTTTTCCAAGAAAGGGCTCAGCTCCATAATATTTGACTAGTGTCTGCCACTCCAAGGCACCTGTCATGGTTAAGACATAAGCCTCCAAGAAGGTGGGAACAAGATCAAAGAGAAAGTTGGCAGCCATGTCTTGAAGTTGAATTGGGGAAAACTGAGTATGTGTGAGATCAGGAGATGGTGGAGGTGGAATTTGATAGTAGTTGTAGGAAGGATTGTATGGATTTATCATGCCAGGATTAAGGGAATAGGGATATTCATCATGTTGGTTAGGAGAGAGATCTTGCATCCTTTGGTTTAAATAAGTCATTCCATGGTGATTATAATCCAATTGCCTACTTAGGTGATATTGGGAGCCAGCAATGTATGTCAAGGTATTTGTAATAGGATCATGGGGTAGGTTGGTAGGAGGAGGTGGTGGAGGTATGTCTTGGGTGGATGTCTCCCCTTCAGCCCTAGCCCTTTTGTGGCCAAAGTCGATTCCCATCTTTTCCACCATATTTTTACTTATCTTTTGGGGCTTTCTATCCCATGTGTAACCTAAGTCATCCTCAATATTCTTCTTAAGAAAATGTTGAGTGATTTGGCATACAAAGTCAGCATAAGGTGGATTGCCAGAAAACTCAAGCATATTCTTAAGGATGATACGAATAAAGTTTATGGGAATACCTTTGAGAATGACATAGATAAGGTGCATACGAAAGGTGGGTACTTCAGATTTGTTTGCTCTAGGATGGATATTGGTGGCAACAATGAGATTTATGATCCTAGCTTCAGGTTTTAAATTTATGGCATAATAGGTACCCCTATCTTCATGACAAGTCATATTTGATTGAAAGATGGCTCTTTTGACATCACTAAGGCTAGTTGTAGTGTCATCTTGGGAGAGTTTGTTGAGTGGATTTCCTCTAGTGAGATCAAAAAAAAATTTATATTCTTCTATATCTATGTCAAGCATATCAAGAATACCCTCCTCAGTAAAATGGAATCCATACCCACCAACCATAGAGGAGAAGGAATCGTGTTCAGGATGTTCAGCTAAATTGGCATAGAATTCATTAACTACTTTGGAGGAGTAGGAATGGAAGGAGGGATTTAGAAAATCAGTAAAATGTTGCACCTCGAAAAGTTCCTCCAAATTGACAATGCTTTGGAAGTCCATGACGTCGACTGGCCGTCGTGGAAGAGGAGTTTTTGATGAGAGCCTGAGGTAGCGGTCGCCTGCAGCTGCGTCGATGAAAGGGACGTCGTTGATGAACGGCAGCATTGAAGAGACTGTCCTTCCTTTCCTACCTACGACTTGCTTCTTTCCGCGCGTAGATGATGAAGCCATTTCGTTGCTTTGAAATGGAGAAATAGCAAGCAAGAATTGGATGTAGAGAAGCTGAAGATTTTCACAAGAATACACTAGAGAGGAGCTAGAGAAGTGAGAATGTGAAGGTGTGAAGAAATGGATCATTTTGGGTGCTATTTATAGCATAACATAGTCAATTTTGGTCGACAATTTGTCGACCGACGCCCGAAACGGTCGTTTTCTGGACCATTCTCCTGGTCGGCCAACGGTTGTATTTATAGCCGTTACGACGGTTGAAATTCTAGCCGTCACGCCGGTTGATTTTTTTAGCCGTTACGACGGTTGATTTTTTAGCCGTTACGATGGTTGATTTTCTAGCCGTTCCTCGGTCGACAAATTCGTCGACTGATATGTTGCGGTCGACAATTCGTCGACCGAGATTGAGCCAAATTTCATTCGCTTAAGTACCTCTAGGGTCGGTTTTTAGGAAAAAACTGACCCTAGAGGTACTTATTCATGTGTGAAATACTAAACTGGATCCTAGTTTATCTCGGTCGACAATATTGTCGACCGAATGGACTTCTAAGGTCAGTTATAAAGAAAATACCGACCCTAAAAGTTGCTTATACACTTGAAAACTGACTCCTTATCGGTCGACAAATTTGTCGACCGAGAAATGCTATAAGGTCGGTTATAAGTGCAAATCCGACGCTAGAGGTGCTTATACATGCGTGAACTATCTGGATCCAGAATAGATATCGGTCGACGAATTTGTCGATCGAGAAAGAGCCAGATTTCCTTCGCATAAGTACCTATAGGGTCGGTTTTAAGGAAAAAACCGACCTTAGAGGTACTTATTGGTCGACGAATTTGTCGACCGAGTGAGTCGGTCGAAATATTAGTCGACCGAGGAAGGCTCTAAGGTCGGTTATAAGTGCAAATCTGACGCTAGATGTGCTTATACATGCGTGAACTATCTGGATCCAGAATAGATATCGGTCGATGAATTTGTCGACCGAGACAGCCTTTAAGGTCGGTTTTGTAAGAATAACCGACCTTAGAGGTGCTGAACCGAGGAGGACTGTAAGGTCGGTTATAAAGAAAAACCGACCCTATAGGTGCTTGTATACGTGAAATTCATCTCTTATTCGGTCGGCGAATTTGTCGACCGAGGAGCCCTTTAGATTCGGTTATAAGGTAAAACCGACGCTATAGATCGAGGCGCGAAACCAAAATCAAGCAAATTTTTGCCGCCGGAAAAATTGTCTATAAGGTCGCTTATTTTAGAAAAACCGACCCTATAGAGATGTACTACAAGGTCGGTTATTTTAAAAAAAGTGACTCAAAAGGTCTTAAGTGGTGCCTGCATTTTTATAGACATATAAGGTCAGTTATTTGGAAAACCGACCCTATAGAGATACACTACAAGGTCGGTTATTTTAAGAAAAGCGACCCAAGAGGTCTTAAGTGGTGCCCGCATTTTTTATAGACATATAAGGTCGGTTATTTGGAAAACCGACCCTATAGAGTTACACTACAAGGTCGGTTTATTTAAAAAAACCGACCTAAGAGGTCTTAAGTGGTGCCCGCATTGTTTTAGACATATAAAGTCAGTTATTTGATAAAACCGACCCTACATGTAGTGACGTTATAACACATTTCTGTACTAGTGTGTGCGTGTGTATATATATATATATATATATATATATATATATATATATATATATATATATATATATATATATATATATATATATATATATATATATGGCGTTCATTCATTGCCCCGCGCGGGTAGCCTGGATTTTCGCTACCTGGCAGCTAAAAAGTAACTCTCCTAGCCAAAAAAGTAACTCTGCTGTCAAAAAAGTAACTATGGTGAACAGAGAGTAACTACACGAATAAAAGAGTAACTCTGTACAAAATATACAATAGATATATAAGGACAGGTTTTTTTATTTTGGAGGGGGAAATGATATTATTTTTGGCTAAAATTTTTGGAGAGCTAGATAAAATAGTCCTCTACAATTGTGATTTGTTTTTTGAAAAAAAAAGTGGTTGGAAGGGTAGGCGGGTAGCTATCCGCACGGGCAATAAAGATGGGCCCATATATATATATATATATATATATATATATATATATATATATATATATATATATATATATATAGGGTGTTCATTCATTGCCCGCGCGGGTAGTATGGATTTTCACTACCCTGCAGCCAAAAAAGTAACTCTCCTAGCTAAGAAAGTAACTCTGCTGTAAAAAAAGTAACTATGGTGTCAAAAAAGTAACTCTGCTGGCAAAAAAAGTAACTCTGTACAAAATATACAGTAGATATATGTAAGGACGGGTTTTTTGATTTTGGAGGGGCAAATGATATTATTTTTTGCTCAAATTTTTTGGAGAGCTAGACAAAATAGTCCTCTACAATTTCGAAAAAAAAAATTGAAAAAAAGTGATCGGAAGGGTGGGAGGGTAGCTACCCGCGCGGGCAATAAAGATGGGCCCATATATATATATATATATATATATATATATATATATATATATATATATATATATATATATATATACACACACTACCAAATATAGGCTTTGTTTTGTAAAGCGTGTGGGAAGAGGTACGGTGAGGCTAGCCATTCCGGACATTAAACAGGTAGGATAATCACTACAATACCTAACACTGGTTAGATCTATCGCTTAAATTACTTATTGTTTTTGTATTATCAAGCGACCAACAGCATTCAGAAACACACAATCGTCACCGTGACAATTCGACGTAGTGGGAAGCGGCAGCTCCCAACACGTTGTCGAATAGCGCAATAGTATTTTCTAAAATACTCCTAGAGGATCTTAATACACTAATACATAAATTAAACAATTAGATATGTATTCTCCATTGATTTTTTGTATTTTTAGTATGCCTAAATCTGATAAGCCTTAAATGAACATTAAAAATTATTTCACCTTGAAATTTGTCTTACTATTCAACAATCCTAGTATAACGCTGGGTAAGTACTTAAATATATGATTAAATAATGGGTTAAAGGTAACTCCAGGATGAGTCTTCGCCATTTTATTCTTTTAATCCATATTTTGCATAATCATGAAGATATATAATATACAAACAATATATATATATATATATATATAGTCACGCTGGAATCAACTCGAGTGTATCCGACGCTGAATACACTCACGTAATTTTTCTTGATGCAATTTTTTTTTAAATCTTAACCATTGATCTTCTTAAACATCTTGTGAATAGATCATATATAAAATTTGAGTCCATTTGGACATTTATAGGTCAAGTTATAAAGACCACAAAAATAATATATTTCAAATTAGTTTTGTACGTCGATTTTGTTTCCCTCAAATGAGTGACTTACACTCATCCAAATGGGCTCAAAATTTGTATGTAGCCTAGTTGTAGTATGAAAATGAAGATCAATAATTTATATTTTGCAAAAAAATAGTCTTTATATGCAAACACAACTTGACTGTAGGGTGCGATCTGTACACTCGAGTGTATTCTAGCCTGACTTTGTATATATAAGGCTAGAATACATTTGAGTGTACAGATTGCACGCTACACTCAAGTTGTGTTTGCATATCAATACTATTTTTTTGAAAAATGTAAACCATTGATCTTCATTATCATACCATGACTAGGCTATATAAAAATTTTGAGTCCATTTGGATGAGTGTAAGTCACTCCTCTGAGGGCAACAAAATCGACATAGGAAACTAATTTGAAATGTATTCTTTTTGTGGTCTTTATAACATGACCTATAAATATCCAAATGGACTCAAATTTTATATATGATCTATTCACAAGATGTTTAAGAAGATCAACGGTTTATATTTAAAAAAAATTACATCATGAAAAATTACTTAAGTGTATTCGGCGCTGGATACAGCTAAGTGTATTCCAGCCTGACTCATACATACACACACACACACATATATATATATATATATATATATATATATATATATATATATATGTATATATATGTATGTATATATATATATATATATATCGTTCACAAGGAAAACAAGTCAAAATTTGAGTCATATATATTATCATATAAAACACCACTCTTACGCCTAAGTGTAAGACCCTTGAAGACCCTAGAAGTAGCTAAACCCCTTAATCATACTCTTCCATCCTTATCACCTATTTAGATGCTTTCTAAAGTATGTTCTTGCTGATAGTTTTTCATTTTTGGAAGAAGTGCAGTAACCATTGGTTAAGGGATTGATCAAAATTAGAAGATTTGCATGAGTCTTTACCTTAATGTAATACATATATGTTGGATTGCTTTATGCTTTTCATAACTATACTATGTTATATATTGACTTTGAGTCATGAATTTGGATTTAGAAAAACAATAAAGACTCTAATCCTGCTCATTATTTGTTGGACTCAACTAGTTGATTAGAAGCTACACCAAGCAAACCTACAAACATGGGAAAATAATTTTTGACATCAGATTGTAGAAGTCATCTAGTTGTAATTTTTGACATCAGATTGTAGCAGTTATCTAGTTGTCTTAGTCAGTTTTCTTCATGTTAAGTTTCTCTCTTATTTCTATATGGGCCACCTCGTAAAAACCTAATGTTTCAAATTAATGAAATACTATTGCTTTTTTACATATGATTTTGTGGGCTCTGATCTCCAAACCATAACATAAACACGATTTAAAACTTAGCGGAAGCGAATCGGTAATCAGCGGAAGACAAAAATCACGGGAAATTAAAACTTTTCGTGACAAGAGCTTGAATCCATAAAAGCTTCTTTCATAAAGAGAGATAAACTGTTTACATCTCAGGATAATTACTTCTTGAGTAATTATATACATCAAGATACAAAATCTCAAGATCACATAACACAAGACTCCAAGACCTGAGAGTACAGAGGACACATAGGACTGACTCTAACTACACCACATGGCAGGACAAATCTCCACCTGAGATTACTGCTGCCCCTGGTGCTGCTGCTGCTGAGACTGGTCACCTGTAGGTTGGTTCCTTCGTCTCCGACGTCCACCTAAAAAGTTGAAGCCTACGGGGTGAGACAATTATACATAATTGTCCCAGCGAGAGTTATAACTCTTCGCCAGAAGCTTTATTATAACATCAAAGATTATTTTAAACAGTAAAGCCTTCAAAGCATTCTATAACAGTTGCAGGCATAACAAGATCTCTACAATTTAAGAGATATGGAGAATATCAACACTATTGCAATGTAACATCAATCAACTAACTTGGAGTTATCTCTAACAAGTTATACTATATGGTTGATTATGTTTTACAAACAACATTATGCCCTGTGGAGATGAGGCTTACCGCTCATACTCCAACTGATCGGTGAGAAGCCGCATCAGTATCATACATAGGTCATTAAGAGAGCCGGATTCTCATGACCTTCACCTTCCTCAGTCAGTAAGAGGATCACTTGTAGGACATCTCGTGTCTCTACTACTATAGCTCACCAGGGTAAAGTGGTCCTTCGCTATTCTAGAGTCACAGTGGCGTTCTGTACTCTCTTCGTCATCAGGAGGTTTCATATTTACCTACCACTGATACGGATATCTGTGCTCTCTTCGTCATCAGGAGGTTTCATGTTTACCTACCACTGATACGGTATGGAACTATAGTGAAGGATGGATGGATTACACATCTACATCACTTTCCTACACTAGGATGTAAGGTTCTACACATCCATGTACCCCACATACTCAAAAGTATGTGCTCCAGGAGTTCCCTGAGGAAAACCTGTTTCACCATCATTTAATTTCTGACAACGATGGATCTATGATCAGAGCTCTACATTATACTTGATTAGTTAGGTACATTCAGTATTCTTTAACAGCATACATTGTTCTGCAAACAATAACAATAGCATAGCAGCTATAAAAGAAGAATACTAAATGTAACAGGCCTAACTCATATCAATCATCATTTCTCATTATCTTCATCACAAGTCATCTCTAAGGCATGACCTTGATGGTATTTATGGCTCTCATAGCTCAGTATCAGCATAGGATGCCACTGGCAAGGCATCAGATTACTTTACTTATTCATAAGGCTAACAACATGCCTTTAATGAATATAACATCAACATCCATACCTGGATATGATTACCTTCATATCAGAACCTACATGGTTAATACATCTGATAAAGGTATTGCAACAATAAGGAATGTACTTCCTACTCTTGTCATAAGAGTTAAATCTCTAATACAAATCAAATAGAGTTTAATACTCAAAAGCATGCCATTACCCTTGAATTAGGGTTTACTATTCACATCAAGGTGAATTAAACTCATAACATCATCATGTATGAGTAACATCTTCATTGATGCTTTTAGATTGGTTAAAGGTTCATCATTTATCATAATTAGGGTTTCTATGACCTCACACAGGTGGATCATACCCTAATTATACTCACTCATGTGCATTGGAGATACTTTACTCGAGTTTCCACTTAAAAAGGGTACTTTCTCTTTCTAGAAGTACTTTCTCTCTCTAGAAGTACTTTCTCTCTCATCATAATGTTAGGTGATGTCAACATCACTCTAAAACAGGTTAGATTGAGTCATCATAGGCTAACATAGCCAAAAGCATCACCATTATGTGATTAGGGTTACTTTCTCTCTCTAGGGTACTTTCTCTCTCTAGAGTACTCTCTCTTTCATCATACTAATGGTTGATGGTAATCATTAGATTAGATCAAGTTGGATAGAGTCATTATGATTAAAAACATCATTCTCATGTAATTAGGGTTTGAATTGAGCAAGGTATAACTTAATTGACCCTTCAGGGGTATTTTGGTAATTCACCCCATTGATCATCATCATGGTCAAAAACCTTAGTCAAATAACCCCTTACTATCCTAGATTATCATTAGGGTTTGATTTGGGCAACATTGAACCATTTACATCATCAAATGATTGAATGAGGTCAACCTTGAATCACATTGATTGATTTCAATCATTAATCATCAATTGGGTTGAAAATGGTTGAAAGTGTTGACCGTTTGCCCACTTTGACCCTCCAAGACCGCGAGCCTCTTTCTAGCTCCAAGACCGCGAGCCCCCTTAGGCTTCAAGACCGCGAGCCTCTTCAAGGGTTCAAGACCGCGAAGCCTCCCATTGGTTCAAGTTAATGTTGAGACCGCGAAGACCAATTTGAGTTGAGACCGCGAGGGTCATGAAGACCGTTTGCCCTTCTTTGACCTCAGGACCGCGAGGCCCTTCGCGGTCTTGAGACCGCGAGCCTCCTCTCGGTCTTGAGACCGCGAACCCCCTCACGGTCTTGAGACCGCGAGCCCTCTCACGGTCTTGAGACCGCGAGCCCTCTCACGGTCTTGAGACCGCGAGCCCTCTCACGGTCTTGAGACCGCGAGGCTCTCATGGTCTCAGCCGTTTGGTCCTTCAACAAGGCTCAAAAGTGCAACCACTAATGTCAAACGATGTTGAAGCCTTCAAAAGGTCCAATCTATGTTGACCACTTATGGATTGAGTCAATTAAGATTATTCTTGATCACTTGGTCATTCAATTGACCCATAATGGTTAACCAATTATGGTTGAAATCGATTCAATTAGGGTCTATCAATGTTCACCCATCAACACTCAACAGTGTGCATCAACACAAGGTTGAAACCTTCAATTGAGCTCCAATTGGGCCCAAACTTGGCCCAAACGGTCTTGAGGTCATGTGGGTGCACCCCACATGGTATTAAGACCGTTTGTCCAAGATTTCATCAAAGTCTAAGGTGATTTGATAGGGGTTGAACCATGATTGAACCACAAAACAGAATTTGATTAAGTTAATAACTTATTTGCAATTGGGTCCTCAATTGGTCAAATTACTCAACCCTAGACCTTCAAACGGTCTTGGGTGATTGTCCTCTCGGTCTTGAGACCTTTTGGATGAGTTCCAAACGGTCTTGAGACCGTTTGCCCATCCAAATTTTGGATTCTAGTGCAGATTCATCAAGGTCTGACCCATTGAGTTGATGATCATGTCAATATTTAATTGCAATGTAATTTGGTGTAATTGTACCTTCAATTGGTCAACAAATCTTGACCCCAGACCTCCAAACGGTCTTGGTTGATTGCCCTCACGGTCTTGAGACCGTTTGGTGACCCCCAAACGGTCTTGAGACCGTTTAGGTCAATCAACCCTAAAAACCCTAATTAGGTCACCATAATTTCAGTACTGATTTTATCTAGGGTTAGCCCTAGTATTCACCCTTCAACTCTTAGCCCGTTTGGAATTAGACCATCAAACTTGGTGAGTTGTTAATTAACATAATTTTGAACAGTAATATCATACGGTCAACGCTTAGTCAACGACCTTACACGGTCTTGAGACCGTTTGCCCAAAAAGGCAATTTCAGACCGTTTGAAAATCGGCAATTAATTCATTTAAAGTTGTGACTTAAAAAGGTCATATCTCCCGATTCCTTTGGAGTTAGTCTCCCATAACTTGAGGGTAATTAGCCTATATAATTAGGAACAGGTTTCTTATACGGTCCACGCTCGGTCAATGGGGCCAAACGGTCTTGAGACCGTTTTCCCTGTCGCGGTCTCGAGACCGTTTGCTCACCTCGCGGTCTTGAGTCCGAGAGAGCAAACTGTTAGGACCGTTTAAGGAAAAGAAAAGCGGTGGGTTTTTCTTGGAAATCACGCCTTCATCTTCTAGCTCAAGAACAGTACAGATATCCCACGGTTTTGCTTGCAAAATAGCAGGGAAAAGTAGGGAAATACTAAGAGCTATCATTAAAACGCATATAAAGATGCACATAGTAAAGCATGGGTTTAGAGTTATAAAACCCGCCTAAAGCTTTCTTCTTGAGCTCCAAGCTTTCAAGCTCCAAGCTATAATGGCGTCCTTGAGTTCTTACAGGTTGGCCAAGGTGAAAACTCCAAGGAAGGATGAAAAGAGACGGCTAGAAAGATAGGGTTTCGAGAATTAGCCATGAAGCTGACCTTGAATTCGAATTCTAACCATGCAATTAGGCAAGAAGAGGGGTTTAAACCTACCTTGCACCCCTTGTTCGTCCTCCTTAGCTCCAAGGCAGTCCTTGGTCGTCTTTGGTGAAATGAAACAGTAAGGGAACGAAGGGTAAGTTCCCTTGCAACTAAGGGAAGGAGAGCTTATATACATGGGGTAGGATTTTCAACATTAGTTCATAAGTTTCCCTTAATTCCAACTAAGTCCTTCCTTTATTACTTGCTCGTCCCTTCCTCTTTATTATAAGGACAAACCTTATCTTAAGTTATAGAAAAGAAGGCAAGGAAGAACAATCTAATAATAAAGTTTATACTTAAAGGGATATTGCACATATACCCTGATTATTCAATCACAAAGCCTATTTCTTAACTTGATAACCCAATTGAGGTGAATTCCTCATCATTTCTTCTCTAAATAATGGCAAGAGTCTAAAAAGATACTTTAGATGACATTCTTTACAAATTGCATCCCTTTATTTGGGTAAATTGCATTTTACCCCAAGTTAGGGTTTCAAGCCCTGGGATTGCTTCCACAGCTGCACCTTGGTGCTCTAGCTTGGGAAATCCCTCAAACTTTGTCAAAGAGATTCTCATGATGTCTCAACATCAGAGGAACATCTCATCATGTGAAAATTGCAAGCTAACCCTTTCAACTGGGTAAATTGCACATAGGTCCCTGTATATCAAAACAATGCTACAACTTTAAATAAAAAGGAGAAAATACTGAAATATACATTTCTGAGAAACTTAATTACATGATCAGAGTTAATCACAAAGATTTAATTACATATTTAGGCAAAACACCTAGGGTTGACTCATAACCCAGGTCAGGGATGTTACAAATTATCCACCCCTTACAAGGATTTCGTCCCCGAAATCGATAAAACATACTAAGAGAAAAGGGCAGGATACTTCCTTCTCATCTCATCCTCTAACTCCCAAGTGGCTTCTTCAATACCACGATGGTTCCAGAGGACTTTCACAAGACTTATATCTTTCTTCTTTAGCTTTTTAATTCGTTTATAAAGGATTGACACTGGTCCCTCCTCATAGGATATGTCATCATTCAATTCTACCTCCATAGGTTGTAGAACTGACTCGGTGTCTGGGTGACATTTCTTCAACATAGAAATGTGAAACATAGGATGTAACCTCTGTAATTCTGGGGGAAGCTCTAGTTTATATGCTACCTTTCCAATCTGTTCAATGATTGGATAAGGCCCCATATATCTAGGAGCTAACTTCCCTTTCCTTCCAAAACGAAGGACCCCTTTCCAAGGTGATACCTTAAGATACACTTTGTCTCCAACCTGGAACTCTAAGGGTCTACGACGTTTGTTAGCATAAGATTTCTGCCTATCCTGAGCAGTCTTAATCTTATGTTGTATAACTTTAATCTTTTCTGTGGTTTGTTGCACCAGGTCAGGACCTAACAACTGGTGCTCACCAGTTTCAAACCAACACAAAGGTGATCTACAGCGTCTACCATATAAGGCTTCATAAGGTGCCATATCAATACTATACTGATAGCTATTATTAAAGGAAAACTCTATCAAGCTTAGGTGTAGATCCCAGCTTCCGGTGAACTGGAGAACACATGCTCGCAACAGGTCTTCTAAGGTTTGTATGGTCCTTTCTGACTTTCCATCAGTCTGTGGATGAAAGGCCGTACTAAACCTCAGCTTAGTGCCTAAGGCACTGTGCAACTGTTCCCAAAAACGACTTGTAAACTGAGGACCTCTCTCCGAAACTATTGTGACAGGAACTCCGTGCAAACGCACTATCTCTTGAACATACAACTCTGATAACCTTTCAGCAGAATAGGTTGTTTTGACAGGTAAGAAATGTGCTGTCTTAGTCAACCTATCAACAATTACCCAAATGGAATCATGTCCTTTGCTTGTCTTGGGTAGGCCAACAACAAAGTCCATGGTCACATGGTCCCACTTCCATTGTGATATGGGTAAAGGTTGCATTGTTCCTGCAGGCTTCTGGTGTTCAGCTTTAACTTGCTGACACACAGGACACCTCAGAACAAACTCTGCAACGTCCTTCTTCATCCCAGGCCACCAATACAAATCCTTCAAATTCCGATACATCTTGGTGCTCCCTGGATGCATAGCATACATGGAAGAATGGGCTTCTTCCAGGACCAACTTCCTCAAGTTGTCCACATCCGGAACTATCATTCTTCCATTATAACAAGCTACTTGATCTTTTGAGTCATGAAAACCATCTTGCTTCTCATTTCCATACTCAGATCTTATATGTTGAACTGCAGCATCATCTAGCTGTGCTTCTTTAATCTGCTCTCTTAGGGTAGGTTTAACATGCATCTCAGCTAACAAACCGGCTAGCAATGACACCTTCAACTGTACATTGTCTTGCCTTAAAGAGATAAGCATATCTCTTCTAGAGCATACTAAAGAGTTTAGTTGTGCTCTATTCATGGTTGATGTTGCTGATTTCCTACTCAAGGCATCTGCAACAACATTGGCCTTGCCTGGGTGGTAATCAATTGTACAGTCATAGTCCTTGATTAACTCCATCCAACGACGTTGCCTCATGTTGAGCTCATGCTGAGAGAAGATATGCTTAAGGTTTTTGTGGTCTGTGAAAATCTGGAATGTCTCTCCGTAGAGATAATGTCTCCAGATCTTCAAAGCATGAACCACAGCTGCTAACTCCAGATCGTGTGTTGGATAATTCTCCTCGTGTTTCTTAAGCTGTCGGGAAGCAAAAGAAATCACTTGTTTATCCTGCATCAACACACATCCAAGCCCATTCTTGGAAGCATCACAGAAAACTACATATCCTTTTCCTTGTTCAGGTAGCACTAGCACAGGTGCACTTGTCAATCTCTCTTTCAGCAACTGGAAAGATTGTTGACACTTATCACTCCAAGAAAAAGGAACATCTTTCCGGGTTAACTTGGTCAAAGGTAAAGCTATAGAACTAAAGTTCTTTATGAACCTTCGATAATAGCCAGCTAACCCCAAGAAACTTCGAATCTCCGTCGGTGTCTTCGGTTGTTCCCATTGTAGAACAGATTCTACCTTTGTAGGGTCAACACGAATTCCCGAGGCGGATATTATATGTCCAAGAAAAGATACCTCCGGCAGCCAGAACTCACACTTGCTAAACTTGGCATACAGCTTATGTTCTCTTAGCAAAGTCAAAGCTTGGCGAAGATGCTGCTCATGCTACTGAACATCCTTACTATAAATCAGTATGTCATCTATGAATACGACAACACACTGATCAAGGAAAGGTCAAAAAACTCTATTCATGAGTTCCATAAATGTAGTTGGTGCATTGGTTAGTCCAAACGACATAACCGTGAACTCATAGTGACCATATCTTGTCCTAAAGGCAGACTTAGATATGTCACTATTCTTAATACGGAGTTGGTGATATCCAGACCTCAAGTCTATCTTTGAAAAGACTGTTGCACCACGCAACTGGTCAAAGAGATCATCAATCCTTGGCAGAGGATACTTATTCTTTATTGTTACTTTATTGAGTTGTCTGTAGTCAATGCACAACCGCATTGACCCATCTTTCTTTTTAACAAACAAGACCGGAGCACCCCAAGGTGAAGTACTCGGTCGGATAAAACCTCTCTCAAGTAGCTCTTGAAGCTGTTTCTTGAGTTCTGCCATCTCGGCAGGCGCCATCCTATACGGAGTTTGAGCTATGGGTTTTGTATCTGGGATCAGATTGATTTCAAAATCAATCTCCCGAGGTGGTGGTATACCAGGAAGTTCTTCAGGAAACACATCCTCGAATTCCATGACTATGGGAACTTCAGCAGGATTGGTCCTTTCCTTGGTAACATCTACCACATGGGCTAAGAATGCATAACATCCTTGCCTCAACAGCTTATCAGCAACCATAGCTGATACAAGACAGGTGGGCAGAATCTTTCTTTCTCCTTGAAAGATCCATGTGCTGCTTTCATCAGCAAACACAGCCAACTTGGACTCACAATCCAAGACAACTCTATACCTTTCTAAGGTATCCATCCCGAGAATTATATCAAATCCCTGCATATCAAGTGGTATAAGATCCACTTGAATGCGATGGTCAGAAAAGAAAAGGATGCAGGGAGAACATACCTCCTGCAAAACGGCAGACCCACTCAACGGAGTCTCTAACAACAAACTATCTGCTCTATGACTAACAATCACATTACAGTTACGAATCACTTCACGAGTGATGAAAGAGTGCGTAGCACCTGGATCAATCAGAACGGATACAACACAGGATATAGACATATCAGAATATAAAAGTTTCATCTGACCTGCCACTACCCGTGGATTGACCACTGCCTCAGGTGGGTTCATAGCATAGAATCTCACAGTCGCCTGGTGTTGAGGTGGTGCTGATGATCCAGCTTGAGACGCTTGTCCACGTCCTCGAGCTGCTCCTTGATGTTGTCTATTCTGAGATCCCTGTTGATTCTGTCTCGGGGTTTGTTGTGTCATACCGACAGGCCTAGAACGGCAATCCTTCATCAAGTGTCCCACCTTACCACAGTTGTAGCAACTCTTCTCCTGTTGCTGTGGTCTGGGTGGCCCAGTAACTGACACTGATGCAGAACTGTGCGTCCCTTGAAGCGGTTGACTGCGCCCTCTACCTCTGCTTGGTGTCCATTGAGTTTGAAAACTTGATCTGGGTGGTGGAGGGTTAGGTGCAGAGAATCTAGGTTTCTTGGAATCCCTAGATGAAGAACCCTGGAACTGTGGATATCTTTTATGGGTTTGTCTTTTCTCAACCACAGATCTCTCTATTCTTCGGACTGACTCAACGAAGGTAGAGAATCTCTCTCTGTTTTCTAAGGCAGACACAGGGGTTGACATATCAGAATTCAAACCCTTCTCGAATCTTCTGATTCTTTCCTCATCCGTAGCAGCCATGTGCGGACAGAACCGCAACAACTCCATAAACTTAGCTTCATACTCACTAATGTTCATCTTACCCTGCCTTAGTTTCTCAAACTGAGAGATCTTCTCATCTAGGAAGGTCTTTGGAAAATATCTATTGATAAATTCCCGACGAAACTCTTCCCATGAGAACTCTACTCCAGGTCTCTTCTGCTCTTCCATGATCCACCAGTGACCAGCACTACCTTTGAGAAGATAGACAGCATGTCTAACCTTCTCAGCTTCCGGAATCATAAGAATCCTGAAAGCCTTCTCCAACTCTGTCAACCATAAGTCAGCATCTGCAGGGTCGGCAGTTCTGAAGTACTCGGTAGCTCCGACACGACGAAGTCGTTCGAACGTCTTACTGAAACCTTGTGCTTCAGGCTGGACAGGTGCCCTAGGTGCAGGAATGGGCATCCTATCGGTTATATGTGTCATGGCAGTCATAAACTGCCCGAACATCGTCTGTACAGCTGGATCACTCATGTCAGCTGGGTCGAACTGGGGTAGCTCTCTTGGCGACTCAGGTGCAGGTTGTTCTATTCTCGGAACTCTTGCACCGCCTCGAGGTGCACTAGCACTACTCTCTGCCACGTGCTCATTATGATGTTCCGACATTCATATGTATCTTCTTCTCCTGAGGAGCAGAAGATTCTATTAGATAAGGAAGGAGTACTAAAGGTAGACTCGACATCCTAAGTCCTATGCCTCTGTAGACTCAACTGAACCTGGAGCTCTGATACCACTACTTGTGGGCTCTGATCTCCAAACCATAACATAAACACGATTTAAAACTTAGCGGAAGCGAATCGGTAATCAGCGGAAGACAAAAATCACGGGAAATTAAAACTTTTCGTGACAAGAGCTTGAATCCATAAAAGCTTCTTTCATAAAGAGAGATAAACTGTTTACATCTCAGGATAATTACTTCTTGAGTAATTATATACATCAAGATACAAAATCTCAAGATCACATAACACAAGACTCCAAGACCTGAGAGTACAGAGGACACATAGGACTGACTCTAACTACACCACATGGCAGGACAAATCTCCACCTGAGATTACTGCTGCCCCTGGTGCTGCTGCTGCTGAGACTGGTCACCTGTAGGTTGGTTCCTTCGTCTCCGACGTCCACCTAAAAAGTTGAAGCCTACGGGGTGAGACAATTATACATAATTGTCCCAGCGAGAGTTATAACTCTTCGCCAGAAGCTTTATTATAACATCAAAGATTATTTTAAACAGTAAAGCCTTCAAAGCATTCTATAACAGTTGCAGGTATAACAAGATCTCTACAATTAAAGAGATATGGAGAATATCAACACTATTGCAATGTAACATCAATCAACTAACTTGGAGTTATCTCTAACAAGTTATACTATATGGTTGATTATGTTTTACAAACAACATTATGACCTGTGGAGATGAGGCTTACCACTCATACTCCAACGGATCGGTGAGAAGCCGCATCAGTATCATACATAGGTCATTAAGAGAGCCGGATTCTCATGACCTTCACCTTCCTCAGTCAGTAAGAGGATCACTTGTAGGACATCTCGTGTCTCTACTACTATAGCTCACCAGGGTAAACTGGTCCTTCGCTATTCTAGAGTCACAGTGGCATTCTGTACTCTCTTCGTCATCAGGAGGTTTCATATTTACCTACAACTGATACGGATATCTGTGCTGTCTTCGTCATCAGGAGGTTTCATGTTTACCTACCACTGATACGGTATGGAACTATAGTGAAGGATGGATGGATTACACATCTACATCACTTTCCTACACTAGGATGTAAGGTTCTACACATCCATGTACCCCACATACTCAAAAGTATGTGCTCCAGGAGTTCCCTGAGGAAAACCTGTTTCACCATCATTTAATTTCTGACAATGATGGATCTATGATCAGGGCTCTACATTATACTTGATTAGTTAGGTACATTCAGTATTCTTTAACAGCATACATTGTTCTGCAAACAATAACAATAGCATAGCAGCTATAAAAGAAGAATACTAAATGTAACAGGCCTAACTCATATCAATCATCATTTCTCATTATCTTCATCACAAGTCATCTCTAAGGCATGACCTTGATGGTATTTATGGCTCTCATAGCTCAGTATCAGCATAGGATGCCACTGGAAAGGCATCAGATTACTTTACTTATTCATAAGGCTAACAACATGCCTTTAATGAATATAACTTCAACATCCATACCTGGATATGATTACCTTCATATCAGAACCTACATGGTTAATACATCTGATAAAGGTAATGCAACAATAAGGAATGTACTTCCTACTCTTGTCATAAGAGTTAAATCTCTAATACAAATCAAATAGAGTTTAATACTCAAAAGCATGCCATTACCCTTGAATTAGGGTTTACTATTCACATCAAGGTGAATTAAACTCATAACATCATCATGTATGAGTAACATCTTCATTGATGCTTTTAGATTGGTTAAAGGTTCATCATTTATCATAATTAGGGTTTCTATGACCTCACACAGGTGGATCATACCCTAATTATACTCACTCATGTGCATTGGAGATACTTTACTCGAGTTTCCACTTAAAAAGGGTACTTTCTCTTTCTAGAAGTACTTTCTCTCTCTAGAAGTACTTTCTCTCTCATCATAATGTTAGGTGATGTCAACATCACTCTAAAACAGGTTAGATTGAGTCATCATAGGCTAACATAGCCAAAAGCATCACCATTATGTGATTAGGGTTACTTTCTCTCTCTAGGGTACTTTCTCTCTCTAGAGTACTCTCTCTTTCATCATACTAATGGTTGATGGTAATCATTAGATTATATCAAGTTGGATAGAGTCGTTATGATTAAAAACATCATTCTCATGTAATTAGGGTTTGAATTGAGCAAGGTATAACTTAATTGACCCTTCAGGGGTATTTTGGTAATTCACCCCATTGATCATCATCATGGTCAAAAACCTTAGTCAAATAACCCCTTACTATCCTAGATTATCATTAGGGTTTGATTTGGGCAACATTGAACCATTTACATCATCAAATGATTGAATGAGGTCAACCTTGAATCACATTGATTGATTTCAATCATTAATCATCAATTGGGATGAAAATGGTTGAAAGTGTTGACCGTTTGCCCACTTTGACCCTCCAAGACCGCGAGCCTCTTTCTAGCTCCAAGACCGCGAGCCCCCTTAGGCTTCAAGACCGCGAGCCTCTTCAAGGGTTCAAGACCGCGAAGCCTCCCATTGGTTCAAGTTAATGTTGAGACCGCGAAGACCAATTTGAGTTGAGATCGCGAGGGTCATGAAGACCGTTTGCCCTTCTTTGACCTCAGGACCGCGAGGCCCTTCGCGGTCTTGAGACCGCGAGCCTCCTCTCGGTCTTGAGACCGCGAGCCCCCTCACGGTCTTGAGACCGCGAGCCCTCTCACGGTCTTGAGACCGCGAGGCTCTCATGGTCTCAGCCGCTTGGTCCTTCAACAAGGCTCAAAGGTGCAACCACTAATGTCAAACGATGTTGAAGCCTTCAAAAGGTCCAATCTATGTTGACCACTTATGGATTGAGTCAATTAAGATTATGCTTGATCACTTGGTCATTCAATTGACCCATAATGGTTAACCAATTATGGTTGAAATCGATTCAATTAGGGTCTATCAATGTTCACCCATCAACACTCAACAGTGTGCATCAACACAAGGTTGAACCCTTCAATTGAGCTCCAATTGGGCCCAAACTTGGCCCAAACGGTCTTGAGGTCATGTGGGTGGACCCCACATGGTCTTAAGACCGTTTGCCCAAGATTTCATCAAAGTCTAAGGTGATTTGATAGGGGTTGAACCATGATTGAACCACAAAACAGAATTTGATTAAGTTAATAACTTATTTGCAATTGGGTCCTCAATTGGTCAAATTACTCAACCCTAGACCTTCAAACGGTCTTGGGTGATTGTCCTCTCGGTCTTGAGACCATTTGGATGAGTTCCAAACGGTCTTGAGACCGTTTGCCCATCCAAATTTTGGATTCTAGTGCAGATTCATCAAGGTCTGACCCATTGAGTTGATGATCATGTCAATATTTAATTGCAATGTAATTTGGTGTAATTGTACCTTCAATTGGTCAACAAATCTTGACCCCAGACCTCCAAACGGTCTTGGTTGATTTCCCTCACGGTCTTGAGACCGTTTGGTGACCCCCAAACGGTCTTGAGACCGTTTAGGTCAATCAACCCTAAAAACCCTAATTAGGTCACCATAATTTCAGTACTGATTTTATCTAGAGTTAGCCCTAGTATTCACCCTTCAACTCTTAGCCCGTTTGGAATTAGACCATCAAACTTGGTGAGTTGTTAATTAACATAATTTTGAACAGTAATCTCATACGGTCAACGCTTAGTCAACGACCTTACACGGTCTTGAGACCGTTTGCCCAAAAAGGCAATTTCAGACCGTTTGAAAATCGGCAATTATATCATTTAAAGTTGTGACTTAAAAAGGTCATATCTCCCGATTCCTTTGGAGTTAGTCTACCAAATTTTGAGGGTAATTAGCCTATATAATTAGGAACAGGTTTCTTATACGGTCCACGCTCGGTCAACGGGGCCAAACGGTCTTGAGACCGTTTTCCCTGTCGCGGTCTCGAGACCGTTTGCTCACCTCGCGGTCTTGAGTCCGAGAGAGCAAACTGTTAGGACCGTTTAAGGAAAAGAAAAGCGGTGGGTTTTTCTTGGAAATCACGCCTTCATCTTCTAGCTCAAGAACAGTACAGATATCCCACGGTTTTGCTTGCAAAATAGCTGGGAAAAGTAGGGAAATACTAAGAGCTATCATTAAAACGCATATAAAGATGCACATAGTAAAGCATGGGTTTAGAGTTATAAAACCCGCCTAAAGCTTGCTTCTTGAGCTCCAAGCTTTCAAGCTCCAAGCTATAATGGCATCCTTGAGTTCTTACAGGTTGGCCAAGGTGAAAACTCCAAGGAAGGATGAAAAGAGACGGCTAGAAAGATAGGGTTTCGAGAATTAGCCATGAAGCTGACCTTGAATTCGAATTCTAACCATGGAATTAGGCAAGAAGAGGGGTTTAAACCTACCTTGCACCCCTTGTTCGTCCTCCTTAGCTCCAAGGCAGTCCTTGGTCGTCTTTGGTGAAATGAAACAGTAAGGGAACGAAGGGTAAGTTCCCTTGCAACTAAGGGAAGGAGAGCTTATATACATGGGGTAGGATTTTCAACATTAGTTCATAAGTTTCCCTTAATTCCAACTAAGTCCTTCCTTTATTACTTGCTCGTCCCTTCCTCTTTATTATAAGGATAAACCTTATCTTAAGTTATAGAAAAGAAGGCAAGGAAGAACAATCTAATAATAAAGTTCATACTTAAAGGGATATTGCACATATACCCTGATTATTCAATCACAAAGCCTATTTCTTAACTTGATAACCCAATTGAGGTGAATTCCTCATCATTTCTTCTCTAAATAATGGCAAGAGTCTAAAAAGATACTTTAGATGACATTCTTTACAAATTGCATCCCTTTATTTGGGTAAATTGCATTTTACCCCAAGTTAGGGTTTCAAGCCCTGGGATTGGTTCCACAGCTGCACCTTGGTGCTCTAGCTTGGGAAATCCCTCAAACTTTGCCAAAGAGATTTTCATGATGTCTCAACATCAGAGGAACATCTCATCATGTGCAAATTACAAGCTAACCCTTTCAACTGGGTAAATTGCACATAGGTCCCTGTATATCAAAACAATGCTACAACTTTAAATAAAAAGGAGCAAATACTGAAATATACGTTTCTGAGAAACTTAATTACATGATCAGAGTTAATCACAAAGATTTAATTACATATTTAGGCAAAACACCTAGGGTTGACTCATAACCCAGGTCAGGGATGTTACAGATTTTGTGTTATCTTTGGGTCTATGAGGGACGGACGCTCCAATCCCTTTACCACTGACTAGGCGGTGGAATTGGAATTGAGATAATAACATTTAGGTAAGAATACCTTAGAGCAATAAGATCATCATATGTGTGTCTCATAAATTACAGACAACACTCTTAAGGTTCTTAGTGAGACTGTATTTCAACAGTATTGAATGCACCTTCGGTTGTTAATTTATTACTATAGAAGGGGAAATCAATGCCGAATTTTAGCTTTGAATGATGTACATTAATTGACCATGGGTCAATCTTAAATTTAATGTCATTTTGTGATCTTAGGGATGATAATAACGGCTTTATTAATGTAGTGTAAGCGTGATGTACTTCCAAAAGGGGAGCTAACGGAATTGCTTATGGAGTAACATTGGCTTTTCTTCATTAATCTACTATTATCATACTAAGCACCAACTTTTTCATCCTCAGTATTCCCTAATAAAATCATACTCTTATATTGTGTACCATATTATAAGTTCCAAATCGTTTCTATCGTCACTATTCCCCAATAAAATTGGACTCTCCTTTGCGCTTCTGTGCTCTCCGTTTGGCTGCCATCTTTTTCCATAAAAAGACAGAGTTCCTCTCCGTCGTCCTTATACCCTAATAAAACTAGACTGATCTCGTGATCGCTCCCCTCTACTCCATAGCAAAGTAGGGTGCTTAGAACAGTTAGAAGCTTCATCAAATTTCTAGACCGAGACTTAACTTTTTGGTCATTGGCATATTCATGTAAGTGTTACCTAAAAACGATTTTAGCAGTGCTTGAGTGTGTTCTTAACCCATAACTATTCCAATACAGACTGCAATGGGCATTGACCCGATATCCTCCCTGTTTTTACTTTTTTGGAAGATGGTGGTAGCAGATTTATCAATAACCAAAGAACCTGAAGAAAGGTTGGCAAGGAGGTCGTGCTCAATCGGACGGGTACATATCACGATGTATTCACAGTAGAATACATGGTTTTAAATAAAAAATTAATGATCCGCAAGTCTCTTTGATCATCTACCACCAATAAATAGCCCTTTGTGACTTTTGATTAGTTTTTCTCAGCGGCATATCTTTGGATGGTATACAATGAATTTCGTTTGGAATAACTGTGTTAACAAATCGAATTGGTTTATATATAGATTATGTCTTCTGTTTTTCTTTGAATATCTTAGAACATGATATTTGTCTAGGCAACTACGAGTGCCACCACAATACAAAATGGTCCTCCTACATGATCTTTCTATGTCTCTTTTATCCACAACTGACCAAGCATCATTAGATCCAACCAATGAATGGGTTCAAATTTGTTGTCCGGACGTGTCCATGTCAATCTCGACCATACACACACCGCATTAAATTTTTTTAGGAATGGAGTTTTGGATAAATGTGTGGTAAGAATTTTCTGGGACACAACCAAGACAGCAAGCCTGATACAACAGATTTGGAGGCCAATGAATGCGCACTATTGTTATGCACCTTTGATCACATTTTCATAAACACCGAGTATGAATCTAATAGCTGGTAGAATCCATTCAGGGAAATATTCAGTCTTGCCCATGTGGACATGTCGTGATTATAGTTGCAAGGGCTATTATTACATGCGCACACTAATTAGCAAACAAAATAATTGGACGGATAAAGCAAACAACACCCCCACTAGAAGGACATGTCTTTAAATGTTTTATGTTCCCTCAAATATTGAGTAATGAAAATTTAGACATAGAAAGTCAAATCTTATTTTTATATTCCCTCAACATATCATTAATATTGTTCTTAAAATAATAATAAGGTAAAGGTCAAAAAAATTAATAGACAGACTACATCTCAAGATTATACGAGATAATTTTATATAGGGTTTTGAAATATAAAAAATGGGTTAGTTCTTGACGGGCAGGATGGTAAAAAGCATAAATTTGTGTTGGTTAAGTTGCATCGTCTTCTATACTATCTTGACAGAGATATAAGTGAGTATGAAATCTAGCATTAGAAGTTTCATCATGTTTGGAGTTTGAATAGATTCACCATATCTTTTCTGGTGCAATCACTTTTTACATCTGACATAAGAAAAGATGTAAAAGAAAGGCTCTATCTGGTAGACCATTTATAAATCATATTGACTAACTTGATTCTTGTAATTGGAAGATGAGTTAGTTTCCAACACCATGTTTTTTAACCTAAAGTAGAACTAAGATTTTTAATTTTCTATATTTTATTAATTGTTAATAGGTAAATGTTTAAAAAATATGTACTAATGCTCATATTATTATTATTATTATTATATAAATAATTAAACGTTATATATGTTTAAGTAAATCAAAAACATTTATCATTACATTACACATTAATTTAGATCCTTTCACAAACTGAGGTTCTATAAATTCATCAATTCAAAATGGAACGACCAACACAAAAACATTCAAACCTTAGACCACATAGATTTGGAAATTCCAACCATGCTATTTTTTTCCGGTCATAGCGGGTCAATTTAATGGGTTCAAAGGTAATTGTGACATTCTCAATGAAGATAGATGCAGGAAAAGTAATACATTTCATGAGACATGACATTGGATACCACTAGGGGAAGACAAGGTTAATTGAAGATTTTTCCACTTATAAACACATATCTATTAGTTATTTTTGTGCATAACGGAGTGTGGAAACCATAAGTGCTATCTGAAATGGGATTCAAGTTAAATATATTCTAACTTTTATGTAATGAACATTCCTAAAGACATGATCTTACTCTTGAAGAGGAACTACAATTAAATGCACCTCAAAATCATACTTTTTCATCCATCCTTTTTTTAAATCCCTTATATTCGAATTAAATAACATTAATATAGTTTTAGTTTCATTCAGAATTTTGTTCAACACAAAGATCAAATAAATTTAATTCGTATTTTATAATCTAATTAATTAAAGGATTTAAGCCTTGCCTCAACAGCGTAGTCAGACACAATGTTGAAATAATACATATCTCACATCCATTCCTTCAATGAAATTGGAAATATTGATCTTTAATTTTTTAGGGAAATAATAGATCTATCAAAATAGACAAAATTGTGGAATTATATGTAATTATGTGATACTTCAACTAATATTTTAAAACATTTTTTATTTTGATCGCATGTTATGAAAAAGGAATCATTGCTACATGTACAAAAATAGATTTACTTTATATAATGTCTATGTAGATGTCAATTTGAAATTAGTGTGCATCACCTCTTCAGTATGATCATTTCTATTTTCTTTAACAATAATATTTTGGTATTATAAACATAATAAGTTAGTTGAAGGGATGTAAAGAATGTCATACAGAAAGTATGCTTACACAATATTTACATGTTTACCATTACACCATAGTCAATAATATTATTGGACTAAATCTTGATTGTATTAACAAGTAGAATATTGTTCTGTGATTCTACTATATACACTTCTAACTCATTCTAGATAAAATTACCCAAATATGGGATAATGTGACACATGCATCAATGTAAAACGTTAGTAATTGTTTCATTCCTGATAAAAACTTGACACTTGAAAACTAAAATTATATATTGTCTTATTCATATAATATTTTGTGTGTTAGTCACTTTAAGAATTTTGACAATGTACTCTATATGGTTTACTTTGGATTCACCCTAAACTGGGTTGTGAGTCATATCCCTTAGAAGTCTATAAGAAGTTAGTTTCTATGAAGATTTTATTTGACAACCAATGTAGTAATATGTCTACACAACTGAAACGAATGCATAGGTTAATATTTTAAAACTTTACTAGAAAGAAAAGACATAATATAATACATACATTTTCACTAAAAAATATGGAGGTTTTAAGGATGTCAGCATAGAATTAGTAGCAAGTTTGAATACTTAAAATAAATATTATTTCATATTTGTTCAATACTCCAATGATTCAGATATCACATCATTGACATAGACAAATTTTTTTCAATAGAGAGATATATTCTTTATAAGAATCCATATCCAATTTTAGAAAATATTTATCCACATTTCATGTGATACTTAAGAAAAACGACATATGTACAAAGATCTATCTCAGAAGTTTTATGTAATTAAAATTTCAACGAGGCTGGCTATTCATCTTACAAAAATCCAAAGAAAAAGACATTTTACTACATTTCAAATAGAAGATTATCATGTATTGCACATCACATGACATAGACAAATATTTCTCAATAGAGAGATCTATTCTTTATAAGAATCAATATCCAATTTTAGAAAAGATTTATCCACATTTCATGCGATACTTAAGAAAAAAGACATATGTTATTTATGAAATTTTCATAATTTTATAAAGATCTATCTCAGAAGTTTTATGTAATGAAAGTTTCAACGAGGCTGGCTATTGATCATACAAAAATCCAAACAAGAAGATATTTTAGTAAATTTCAAATAGAAGATTATCGTGTATTGCACATCACATCAAGAACCAATAAAACTTATACTAATATTGACAAAGAAGATACATAAGTGAACTACATTTGGATATCAAAGGAGGATTAGAGAGAAGGTTTTAGGTAGACGGAGGGGAAAAAATAAGGTTCCCCACGTCAAATGCAGTAGAACCTTTTTAAATTCTCAAAGTAATTTTTCTAAGAATAAAATAGTAAAAGATTAATCTAAATTAGGTTTTTCTTTCACTGCATTCTTATTTTGATTATTACTTGTAATGAAACCCAATATAGAAACATATATAAAGAAGGGAATATTGGGATATATGATTGTTCAACTATAGTTTTCCATCTAATCATTATGTAAGTTTCAACTTTAGATAAAAATTTATCGTTTCAAGTTTTCTAAAATACGGAATACATTTTGGTTAATTGTAATGTGTACCATTATGCTTTATATTCAATATATTTTCCTCAATATATTAACAAGGTGCTCATATTTCTATTATAATCCTAATTATTATTAACTAAAAAATTATTATTATTATGAACAGTAATATGCATGGTTTCAATTTTAGAAAGATGTTTCACAAATATGTGCATTCTGGTGTTCATCTTCTCCATCAACAACACGTTAAAATATCTTTTAGAGTTTTCTCCAATGGAAACTGGTGAGTTAATATTTTTGTTCCACAAAACTACAAGGCAATTTTGGAATACCAACAAAGAAAAATTACACTGTGGAAACTTTTAACATAATTGGTTATTTTGTTAGTTAAACTTGGAGAATGAATCACGTGCAAAGCACGTGTGTATACTAGTCACTATATAATGGTCAGTTTATACCAAACAGAATTAAGCGTAGTCTATGGATTGATTATTCAACATCCGCCCTTGAAACTTTTGTGTTTACACAGCTCCAGCCACTTAGCCAAATTCAACCTCCTTAATTTGTGGTATTATGATTACCTACAAAGAAAGGTCTTCTTATATTTTAAAATTTCTGCCAACATGGATACAATGATGCCACTCGTGTAATACGATGAGATGCTAGTAAGTGACGAATTGATGACGTGCACCACCGACAAACAATTTTGAAGAATTTCGGTTTCCAAGCCACAAGTTCTGATATTAGTGTTTTACTAGATATCGTGAATTAGATGCATGTAAATTTGACTCAGAAACTACATGCTGAAATAACGGTATATCAGTTGTGTACGAAAAACACAATCTTACAAACCTGAGTTTTTTTTTAGTTTTAAGGAGACCCCGCTCCCCTCCTCCTCAAACAGGTGCCAGAGCCCGGATGACCCAAGGAGTTGGTAATTACAGTACGCTCAGGGGGATTCGAACCACATATATATATATATGTTAAATATTGATACATCCGTAATAACATAGTTTTACACCGCTTTATGTTATTCTCCTGCTATTGATTTTTCCCTATGAGCACCCTTCCTACTCCCCAGCCTAGTGCCCGCATTGGACTGGCACATGCAGAACTAGCACAAATGATACGAACACTGGTGGAAACAAAAGGCACACAACTCCTTGGCCACCAAGACATTGGAGAATAAACAAATGGAAGTTGAAAACATGTATATTACAAAGTCCTAGTTCGACTTAATATGCCAGGCCGGTCACCGGTTCACTACAACTGCTTCTTGGGCCTCCACTGCGTCCTGCCTCTGAGTATCTCTGACTTGCCATCATCCAGCTGCAGCAGGTGGTGGTACTCAACCAAGGAGTCGTCGGAGCTGCCAGCTTCGGCTTTGGTTAGAGAGCTGAGAACGCTGTCCCTGCCGCACTCCTTCCGGTATTCCAGCGTCATGTCGTCGATCTGGTGCGTCTCCAGAAGAGATACAGGGACACTCTGCAGAGGAGCGTGAGGAAGGGATTAAGATGCTGCTCTTTAAGTTATATACAATATTAGTTAGCATCCATATGTAAATTGAAATTTAACCATACCTTGAGAATCCAGCTGATATACTTGACGTTGTTAACGTGTTGGTTGACGTCCATGTCTCTCCAACCCGGCTGCAAATGGATAAACCCATTATAGTCATATATACACAAATGCTAACCAACAAAGTAAGGAACAATTATACATGGCCAGGGTGGGGTTCGTGGGGGAGGCAGGGGGTGGGTGGAGGAAAGATGGATCAGTGTCGTACTCACCGTGAGTCCATGGCACATATTGTCAGCCTCATCGGCGTCAAGTTTAGGTATCTTAGCGATGTCTGCGTCAAGCACGCACGGCCGCCCCTCAACAAACAGCGGCCGCAGCTCCTCCCGCACCTCCGCCGGCATCTTGGACAGCTTGCGGGTATCCTTGTTCATCATCACCCACACGCTGGTTGCCCTGATTAGGATCTGCCCCGTTGAGCAGTCACGGATAAGCCAATCCCTCCGCTGCCCGTTCTTGCCGGACTCAGCGATGCTCAACTCCACCTCAACCAGGTCTCCCCTATAAACATAATATTCGTTTTTGTTAGTGAAACGTATTAGTGTAAGAGCCAAATTAAGAGGAAGCCAGAGGTATAAAGGAAACAAGAATATGGCTGATAACGCGGCATCTGTGAAGCTAAATATTGTAAGATATACAGAACAAGAACTATGATCAACGGATGTAGGTCAGTTGCATGCATTTACGGTCCATCGATTTGCATGATTGCTTAGTTAATATGCTGAATGTCTTAGGATTTCCGTTTCTTAACATAATAACATAAATAATGGCCGTCAAAATTATGCTATTCTATAGTTAAGGGCATTAAGATTCTCCGTGGAATGTCTAATTTTAACGTCAATTATTTCAAATTCTATAATGCATGGATTGTAAGCAAAAACGATTATGTTCATAAATATCAACTTTTTGATATATAACCCAATACATTTCAAAGCCAAGTACCTTAATGATAAATCTATTGATGATTATGTTGCCAAAATTTTTCACATATTCAGAGAGCTTTTATGATACTTTCACTAACAGTCCACAATTTAATGATTATATATACACTTCTTACCAGCAGGGGAAGCGTTCCACTTGTACTTGAATCTTGGCCAGTGCCCATATGAGACCCCTTTTACTCATCTCGAAGGTCCTGCCAAAGCCATCCGCGAGAATGCCCGCCATGGATATTTGATTCAGGGATATCTCCTGATTGCGTGCATTCAAGCATGGATAAGATAACTGAATACCCCAACTGAATATAATACACTTGCTTCTATATAGCATACGTAATTATCTAGCTACCTACCTGCAGGTACTTCATGATCGTCTCGATGGACACCGTCCGGTCTGCCCCAACCTCATAGGACGGGATCACAAACCTCTGCCGGACTACTCCGGAGTCGTCCATTGACACGCTTCCAAGTACCAGCTGCCTTGCCGGACAGCTAACTTGGCCTTGTGACCTTGCTGGCTGGTCTGTAGACAAAGCCATGGACTGGGTGATTTCCGCCAGCAGCACGTCCAGCTCGGGTAAAGACTTCGTGCTGAAGATTGTGCTCAGCGCCGAAAGAGGCACCATGACGTCTCTAGCAGCTACGGGCGCCGCCTTGATGCTAGTTGCTTGAATGGAACCGGAGGTGGAGGAACATGTCTCCGCTTGATGATGAGCTGCAAAAGTCGCTGCAAGGGGCTTTATGAGGTTTGGCTTGTATATACTCTCAATGCAGCCATTACCAAGCCTCACTTTGGTTTGGATGGATCTACTAACGAGACCAATGCTGGCACCAAAGGATAGAACAGCGGGGGCAGCGGCGAAAGCTGGCGCCATAGCTCGAAGTGTATGGTAATCCAAACACTGGCTTCGGTAGAAGAGTAATGAGAATAGCAGTATCGGTATCGCCTGGCTCGATTCGAAGTGTATGGCTTATCGAAGGGTATGGCTTCTCGTGGGAAGCTGGGTGGATGAGAATGGCAGCGTTCTTACCACTATATATAATGCCTCGGGCATGATGTCAGCCTCTACGCTTTAACTTTGGACAGGTCCACTCCGGTGGCTCCTTCCTTTAGCTGCGCGAGTCATCTTGACCCAACCCCCCCACTTGAAATTGTCTACCTAGTGATAAATCTACAACTTAGTACTAACTATCTTGGGTTACCTTTGCAGTAAACCCCATCTTCCACGCACTTTCCGAAGGAGGGATGTATATACCGAAATGGAACTTGTTTCATTGGATTCTTCTTTCACCACAACAACATAAGGACAAAATCTTTAATGCTCCATCTCTATATTCAAAAGATGTTAACCCTTCACTTGTGTGCCCATGATGGAATGTATGCCCGAAATTTTCTAGGCACATAATCGCTGACACACGAGATTTGCACCCACAAGACAATGAATACATACAATCTTTTCAACCAACGTTAACTATTATGGTCATTAAATGTTTCCATCTTATGGTCATGATGGCGAGCCATTTTCATAATTAATAATGCAAATACAAAGAAACAGTTTTATAATTAATAATGTAAAATATAGAAGATTTTTCAACAATGATTATCCCAACTAGTTGAGTAGAAATACATTTTCATATTTTTAAAACCATATAATTTGTTTCAAATATACAATATTACAACATTTTTAATGAATAGTTCATTCAATTATGAACTTTTTCCCCAAATAGCCACTCAAACATTCATGTCATTTTTGTATCTTTCACATGGGACATCTCCAGATCAATTTTCTCAATCAAACAATGCCTTGATTTAATTCAAAATAGTAACTCACCTAAATTGCTAGGTCTACTTTTTTCTCTAGCTAGACCTCACACTTCTACCTTCAATTAAATTTACTTAACTAAGAAGACTGAGTTGTTATCATCTGATATATTTCAAATAATTTATTTACAAAATAGAAATTGATGTTAATTATTATATCAGAAAGAGCATACCAAAATTTCATAAGTTTCCAAATACTAAGATAAGATTTTCCTTTCAAGTTCATTCCACTAAATCCTATAGTTGAGATATTTACTTCCACATGAATATGTTATCCTTTTTTACTAGTATCAAGATTTTCTCTTTATGTGCATCATTTCCCTTTACTATGAACTCTAGAAATATCAATAATATTATGACCAGACTTATAAATTTTAATAATTTAAATTTGATCTACTCATTGATTATATAATTCTTGCACCAAGAAACTAAAGTAAATCAAAGTAGTTCCTTCCTTCAGTTGCGCTAATCACCCTGATGAACCCCACTTAAAATAACCTACCTAATGATAAATATGTAACTTGAGTTTAACTATATTTGTTAACCTCAAAAACGAACTCTATCTTTTGCCCTCTTTTAATGGAGGGATGTATATATCAAAATGGATATGTTTTTATTATATTCGACGAACTAATCATTGAACACAACAAGACCACTATCAACATAGCAACATTTTGACCAATCCTTGCTATTATGAACATTATTTGTTTCCATCTTACGGTCATGATGATGGTGAAATGATTCATAATTAATAAGTTCAAATACAAAGAAGATTTTCCAATAATTACCATCCCAACTCAATGATTTGGAGCTATTTCTTTTTGTTATTAAAACCATCCATTTTGTTTTTCTTACTAAGTATCATAACCTTTATAGCTTGTAGTTCATATCAATAATGAACCTTTTTTTCATGATACTCAAACCTACCTATAGATAAAATTATCTATCAAGTGAGACATCATTGGAAAATCTTCTCTTTCAAGCAAAGCCTAGAGATAATTGAAATCAATTACCCATCTTAATGTCATGTTTTAAGTTTTCCTAGATCTCCCACTTGTTGTTTAATTTACTTTTTCTTAGTTGAGATGATTGAGCTTTTATAGTCCTATCAATTCTGAATAAATTAGGTTTTAGTGAAAATTTTGTAATAAATATTAGTTTGTAAAGTACATACCAAAATAAAAAAGATACCAACTATTAAGATGATCAAATCAAGTTCTATCCATATAATCCTATGCTTGCATTTTGTCTTCCGCGTGAGTATGTTATCCCTTCTAACAATAATTGGAGTTTACGTATGTGCATTACTTTCCTTTGCTATGCACTCTACAGAATATCAAAAGCATTATAAATTGACAAAGTAGCTTGGAGTAATTAATTTCAAGATACTTAATTGTGATAGTAAAGTTGAACCATGACTGGGAATAAAGAAGATAAGGTGAGTGGAGTACAATACTAACAAAATACATGTTGACACTGGCCTTCTGAGTTTTCCTAGTTACTCTACATGGTGATTTGAATCATCAAAACCCTCTTTGCATTTTTTGCATGTTGTTTGTTTGATGTATAACAAATATTTATGACCCATGAGAAAGTGTGGTCACTCGTATGCCAAAATTTTCTCACTCCTTTATTTGGCTTCTCTTCATCAACAACATTGATCCTGGCATGCTTTTCTTAACCCATATTGTTTTCATGTCGCTAACTTATAGGGAAGTCAATAGTTTATTAGAAAAACTAAATCAGTAACTCGTTCAAACATCTTTTTAGAAATAGAATGAAAAATAGAAATTGGGATAAAATAATTTATTTTGATTTGGAAAGTGACCACTTAATGATGAAATTTTAGTTTTGACGTGAAACATAATATATAGAGTAATAATTTTTAGTCCATGTGCCTACTCATATAGAAATATTATGTATTGTTATCTTGTTACATCTGCCTTCTTGGTAAGAAGACTTGCAATTATATCTATCTTTAAGAGTATTCATGAATAAATGGTTATTTTATTCATTAATATACTTTGAGTAACTTGTAGATTTGTATTATATTGTGGTTGTTATACAAATTTTGTGTACATATATTACAACCCATTTATGGTTTTATGCGGTACAATAAAATTTAATTTTTATGTGGAAAGGATATAAGCATCATTGTGATTTTTTATAGATATGATATTGTTGGATTTTAGAGGAGGCAGAGAAGCAGCGGAAACAAAAATTTTCTCTCCAAAATCCAGAACAAAAGGAATCGCGTCAACGTCTATACAATAGGAAAGATTGTTTGTGGATGCATACCTTGTCTCGAGGCTTGCTCGGAGATAGTACCTCGTGCCTTGCGCGGTCTTCACCTCCGGTCTTGGATGGTGTCTGTGCAGCTCCTGGTCGCACCGGGACTGAAGACTCCTGGTCTCACCGGGACTGTCAGGATTGACAGTTGTCCTCTGAGCGACAGAGGTCTCCCGCCTCTGCAGTCGTCCACACGGACTGCCTGGAACTCCGATCTCCTTGTCCCACAAGGAACCGAAAGGAGTCGCACCCTCCTGTCGGCGTACTAGTCACCAACACACTCTCCTGCCACCAGTCGCTTTCTGCAGTTGTCTTTCCTTTGTTGTGCCTCTCTTTTTGGGTAGCACTTGCTCGAGCTCTCTCTCGGTTACCAAAACCAGAGAGAACGAAAACTTTGCAGAGCAACTGGTTTGCACTGAGTTGTACTTTGAGAAGCCCCCAATACCCCTATATATAGGAGGGTCATGGGACAGGGTTCTCCATCCTGGGCAATGCGGGACTAAAAGCAGGAGTAGAAGGGTTTGAGATTTTCCACAAAAACAACCAAATCGCAACCTGAACCGATCATTTCATAAATGAAATGGTCGGTTGGGGATCTGAGCCAGTCGGTTGACACCTCAACCGATCAGTTGGGACCCATGAACTGGCCAGTTCACTTCTGAACCGATCAGTTCGTGGTCCTGATCAGTTCCCGATTGACTTTCCTTCTTTTGTTTCTAATTGGTATCGAATACCAATCCTTGTTCCAATCAAATTGGGCAAGTGAAACGAAAGGAAATTTCTCACCAATCCTACTTTCCCAACTTGCTCAGTTGCATCAGTTGAATCGATCATTTCAACACTTGAAGAAATTGTTTCACCTTGACCTTGAGTCGATCGACTCACCACCTAAGCTGATCGGTTCACCAATCTGAGCCGATCGGTTCATCATATGAGCCGATCGGTTGGGAGTACAGATTGTGCAGAATCGGTCAATTGTGGTTTCAATCAATCTGATACTCTAATCAATCAGTTCAACAACTTGAACACTATGATATTGAGCTATCGATTAATTGAGTGTTTAATTTAACTACTAAACTCCGTTAGTAATCAATCTAAACATTATTTGTGGACAAAACTCCTTTTCCAGGTTAAATTCTATGTGTGTGACCTTGCATGTCCATTTCACGTTGGCAGTGAAAGTCCATAACACTTATGACTTCACAAGCAAAGAGTGGTGCCTAGTCCCACATCAGTGCTACCCAAGTGAAATAGAAAGTTGGAGAACAACTTTCAATCCTACAATCCATGAATGGTGTTACAGTGAATGTATAATTCCTTTGTCACTGATATCCTGAATGAACTCGAGGCATGGAACAGTCATCCTGTCAACATTCATTCATTTCCTTGATCTCAGAGCAGACTGGGTGAGATGTGTGTGACATCAATATCACATATTAATTCACACGTACATGCGCATGCCTTTCTCAATCCTACTCATCAAGTGGCCAAGGACATCAAACTCCCTCAGGAGGGACAAATCCCATATCTATCACTCACCCCTCAAAAGCCCCATGTGTCAAAGCCACCCAATCATCACGTTTATAACAACCCATGTTTTAGGACTGCGTTTGATGATGTTAAAGTGTACCCAACGACATGTGTTGAGTGTAGTGATTTTAGGTCTAAGAATCACACTCACCACCATCACTGTGAGAGTTGACTATGACTACCAAGTCATGGTTCCATGTGTCACTCTCACGGTGGGTATGTCTGGTACCTTGTTCTCTAACAAGTACTTATGTGCTTGGTTTGATATCACTATATCATGACTAATGAGATTCTATCATCAACCAACACACAATCTAGTCTTCAGTGTTATTGATGTCTATGGTTATTTCCACAATAACAACCGATTAGGGACTAAACAAGAATGTATGCTCTTAACATCTGTATGATCTCATCGTTTAGGTCCTGAACCTAAAAGCATACGTCATTGAGTAAAACCATTCTTTAGACATCTATCATGTTACACCATCATCTCAGAAACAGTTTAAACATATAGATCGGAAATTGTCTTTATTATTATTCAAATCATTTACAAAGTATCCCATTACAATCATCATATGACTTGCTCTATGGGCATACATACCAATAGACTCCCACTTGCACTTAGAGCCAGTCACCAAGGAACCTCAGTCCTTGTGACCTAGCATGACCATCATGCTTCTGCTGAGAAAGGGACTTCATCAGTGGATCAACTATGTTGTCTTCAGTTGGTACTTTGCAAATCTTCACATCTCCTCATTGTACGATGTCTCGTATAAGATGGAAGTGCCACAATATGTGCTAGGACCACTGATGTGATCTGGGTTCCTTAGCTTGTGCAATAGCTCCATTATTGTCACAATAAAGCTCAATTTCATCACAACTACTGGGAACTACACCAAGTTCAGAAATGAACTTCCTGATCCACACAGCCTCCTTTGCTGCATGTGAAGCAGCAATATTGTTATGACCCATAACTAAGTTAACTAATAAGTACCTCGATTAGCGTGAAATACCTTGATTAGTGTTATGTATTTTGTTAAACATCATGATTAATTAAGATAAGCTAAGATGTGAATCAATAGTTGAGATTGAATCATTAACTTGATTTAGTTGAATCAAGCACATAAAATCAATTAGTGAATAATTAAGATGATTTAATTTGGGTAAAGTAATAATTGGATGCAATTGGAATGTTGAATCAGTAAAACAGTATAATTAGAATGCTTTTATGCCTTGATATGGTAGTGGGTCTCATTCTTGAAAAGATGCCAAAGAAATCATGCTAATCGGACCTCCGAGGAAAAAGTTATGAGGATTTTCAGTTTCTGGGGTCAAATTGGCAATTTTTCCAAAGTTTTACTTATAAACGATTCTTTTCCTTTTTTTTCTTTTACACTTATCCTTTTCCAGCCGTTGTCTTCCTGGAGTCGGCGTAGAGGCGATCAAGCGGGCGATCGATGAGCTGAGGAGCGGGCAACCTTGGCATGGCTCCATTTCCCCAGCAATCTACTCCTTTCCTTCTTCTTTTTCCTCCCTTCCTCTTCCCCTTCCCCTCTTCTTCCTCTACCACTCCACCCGCCCAGCCTAGCAGGCCGCCCTGCGGCTTTGGCCGACGACCAAGATACAGCAGCTACTGTTGCGTACGGTTAGGGAGGCCGTTGGGCGCACCCAGTTGAGTGGGGGGGAGCTACTTGGAGTTTGCCTTGGAGTTCAGGTCACAAATCCGTATCACGAGCTATGATTTGACTACCGAAGAAGTTCTCCGCCGATCTGCTGTAGCGAGAAGCAATTGAGCCGTGAACAGGAACAGTAGGAAACTAATCCAAGGTAGAAGATAACTTAAATTCGCCCAGAATCCGACCTCTAGATGCAATTCCGGACGAACCCGGACAGTTCGAAACGCGGTGAGTAGGAGTTCATTTAGTTATCATCATTTAACTCCTTAGTTGGAATTTTTCGGTAAACTGTGCATTTTTCGCTGATACTTGGCTTTTGGACAGTATTTGTCGTTACTCGAATTTTATTTCATAAACTGCTTCCTTATGCCGTTATATGATTTAGTTTAGCATCTTATCAGTGTGGATTGAATTAATGAATTTATATGATTCATTAGAACTTGAAATACGTAATATGATTGATTAATTAATAGAATTTCCTGTATTACAACTGCAACGTATACGTTGAGCATAAAATGGATGTTTAGCATCGAAACTGGATAAGTTGATACTGAGTCATGTTTATAGATGACAAATGATGTTTATGTGTATATGTGAGTAATAGAGATTACCCGGATGCCGAGCATAGTTAGCATCCTTAGACTTTTAATTTGCATAGTTTAAACGAAATGAAATAATTAGTAAAATAAATGTGTATGCTTTACGAGTAATTTCAGTAAGATGTGAATAAATGTGATAAAGTATTTCAGGTTGAGTATTCCTTTCAATACAGTATATTTGAATGTTCAGTAATATGAAATCAGTATAGAGACGTGGAATTGATATGAAATTTATTTACAGTGAATGAATCTGTTTGCATGAAAGCATAGCTGAGTTATGAGTTATTGCGATATAAGAGAATAGTTGTTGCACTATATATACAAATGTTATGAAAGTTGAATTTTTAGTTTCAGCTAGTGAATTGCAGAATTACAGTATATTCCAGTAGTCGAATATGTGAGAGAGAGACACAATGTTATAAGAGTTTTCTTGTTATAATAAAATGCGTTAGACTTAGATGCCCTGACACCGTAGAACCCCTTTGAGAGGTATGTGCCTTAGGGGTGAAACGACCTACCTAGCGTGTGTCTAGATGGTCGGTGGCTCGTATTCAACAATAATCCGTGCGTGTGTCACGGTGGCACGAGGACAGAGAGGCAGTGTTCAACAATAATCCGTGCGTGTGTCACGGTGGCACTAGAGTAAATAGGGGTTATTTAACAATAATCTGTGTGTGTGTCACGGTGGTAACCCAGACTCTCCTCCTGTGTGCTCAGGTTAGAGGAGGAGTCTAGAGTACACTCTTTGAGAGTGTAGTGAGGCCCTTAAGCGCCTGAGAATCCTGACGCAGACCAGGACAGCAGTCAGACTTAGCATTTCCCGGGTGTGTCGCTAAGTCTTGTACGGTGGGTTCGTAGTTCGCTACGAGACTTTATATGCAGAGTACACTGCATATGATCAGGGCATAAGTTAAAAGATGATTACTTAGAATTAAGTTAGATTAATATGAAACTTGTGTATGTTCAGATTTAGAATTTATAATACTTGTTCTTTAAATGTTCATTATACTTTTCTGCGATAATTGCACTGTTTAATTAGAACTGCTCAGTTTGTTATTTTACTCACATATTCCTGTTAAATGTAAAATATGGAGTTATCTGATGATGGCTAAGTGAAATATTATTCACTGAGCGAGTAGGCTCATTCCTCTACTCAAACATTTTCAGGTCAGCGACAAATTCCAGGAATCAGAAGGATCCTTTCATCCTAACACTTAATCTGTAGAAGGTATATGTAGTTAGTTTAGTTAGATAGTGGTCTCTTAGTCCTTTCCCCTCGGTCCTTGGGACATGGTGTGGGTGAGAGAGAGTATGTATGGCGAATGTGTAAAAGATGTAAATTAATTGTTATGTTTTACTTTCTGTTAAACAATGTTACATGTTGTAAACTCTATTTATGTTCTCTAGCCAGTTTAATTGAAATGCTTCCGCAATAGTTTATTATGTTTTAGTTTACAGCAATAATCCGGATATCATTACGAGGTTTTAAAAAGAAAAAGTTCTCAGTGATTTGTTTATGTGATAATCCCTCCGTCGCGTCCTAATCTCGTGATTAGTGGTTAGTGTGAGATCGGGGTGTGACATCTTGGTATCAGAGCATAGGTTGAGTATATGAATACTCTAAGTCAAGGTCAGGGGACGATAAGAGACCAATAGGATTAAGGTTTAAGAGTTTTTCTTCTGTCTGTAATTTTCTAACAGGAAGTGTTCTGTTATACTATTATAGATGGCAGGAAAAGGATGTGGTCACGAGAACCAAGTAAAGAGTTTAAGTTGAGTCGTTAAGAATCATTAAGGTCAAAAGATAAAGTTATAAGTAAGGTGAATAATAAATGATGTGTTTTAGCTCTGGAAGGTCTGAGTGTTTAGATACCCTGGCCAGGTGTCTGAATACTTAGATTGACCAGTATCAAGCTACTCTGTCTGTTCTTCTCTGGATGCCCTGGCCAGGTATGCAGAGGAAGGATGGGCTAGAGAGAAACCCTAGAAATCTTAGGGTTATGAGATAAGAAATTAATGTAGAAATAAGAGATTACATATAAAATGCGATTCAACTCTTGTCTATTATTGCTTATTTGATTTAAAGATCACTAGAAATGCTTTTATATGTATAAAATTAGAATTTTCAGTTTGTAAAGCAAATAAGATTCTTTTATATTGTTGTGTCATGAAGTGAATTGTTTAGTGTTTGTTTTCTTTGTATTAAAGTAGACCCGAAATTATGAATAAATGAGTTCGCCATAAGTGGATATTCTTGCCACATGTTTAAGATTAATAGGGGTTGATTAATCTCGAGTAGCTCTTGGCTTCAGGACTACAGGTTCGGCCTGGTCCGGCTGGCAGGATGCGTTACTGGGATCTAATGACTCCTATTAACAGTAAAATAAGAATAGACTCTGGTTGAATTAGACCCGTAACATAGTGAGAATGTATATACACTAGGATGTTTTAATTATGATAATAAGTCTAAGTGTTATTTTGTCTTGAGAATTAGGGTTTGAGAAGCATAGACCCTAATCGGCCCAAAATAGGGTTTTGATGATACATAAACACAAAATTTGATAAGTAAAGTGTCTCAGTAAATGATTTTTAGTATTTTATATGTAACTCTGATTTAGCTAAAATTTGGATATGATTTGGATATATAAAATGTAAACAACATTGGAAAATATCAGAATTTTTGAAGAATGTTCTGACCTGTTTATCGGCCGAGTTTACAACTCGGCCGAATCTGCTGCAGACTGCAATATAGCAGTGCACTGTTTGATTTTTAGTTATTTATTGGTAACTATAAATGATATCAAATTTTTACTGGAGGTCTGAAACTTCATTAGGTATAACATATAAAATTTTCAGAATTTTTGGAGCTTCTCTTAGCTACTTAATAAACGAATTACAGAAACTATTGTGAAAACTGAATTTTCAGCCAATATAATTAAAGTCGAGTGTTGGATTAATATGCTATTGACCCAAGCAACTCAAATTGATTTATATAATCGACCACACCCGCACACAATAACGCTATGTTATTGTTAAGGACCAAACCCTAGAATGATTAAAGTTGTAGTAGTTCAAGGGATATCACTAGTGATTTAATCTTGAATACTAGCATCTCTATAAAATAAGACCTTGAGATTTGATCTATGTAAAGTAAACTAGCATTGATAGTGATCTAGAGTTTTAAGGTAGTTAATCTGAACGATACATGAACAACATGAAATGACTTAGAGAAAAGAGTAAAACATAAAGATAAAATGTAACTATAAGAAAGTAGCATAGAAATCGGAGTATTACCCGTAGACCTGTCAAAATGGGTCATTGACCCGCGGGCACCCGTGGGTCGACCCATTTAATATGGGTTTGGGTAGGGATTATGGCCACCCGTTTAAATATGGTTCAGACCCAACCCGTACCTGTTTTTATGTGGGTCTCATGAGTTGACCCGCGGGTACCCGCGGGTGACCCATCTAAATAGGCTTATTTAATTATGTACCTTTCAAAACAATTGATCAATGGTGCAGATTCATTGTGTAACGTTATTAGGGTTGTTTACGGTACGAGTTCCTATAAATATAACAATGGCTTGCATGTTGTATTATAACTTGTCGCCGCCAGAGAAACTCGGTCGCCGTCTTCAATCTGATTTCTGTCCGGTATCTGGATTCTGGACGTATAGTTCTGGTTTTCTATAGTTCTACCTGCTTCTGTCATTCTGCGGCTATAGTCAATCTATAGTTCTGCCTTCTGCGACTTCCGCCTAATCGTGATGTGCATCGTACTAGGAATCTAGGACCAACAGCCTCCGGCTCTGAGAATCATACTTATCGGCATACGTGAGTGGACAAGATAATTCTCTGATATCTTTACATCTAACAGTCATTAATATAATATGTATCAAATTCGTTTTTTTCATATACATGCACAGGTCGACGACGGGAACTTGTCCTAGACTCCTAGTGATATAGCAAACAGAATACACATTTTGTAAGGTATATTTTTAGATAATCTTCTTTCTATTGGGTTCTACATTGATAAATAAAATAATATAGATAAAATATTAGTTTATTTTGATTCAAACTTACATGTGTTTCTCAATGTTATTATAGGTTATTTGTTGAATGGTGTCGACATCAACACCTACTAGCAACACTATAAATTTGGAATGTGATGCTGGTTCGACACATATGGATACAAATATACCTCATCATGAATCTTTACATATAAATGTGCCTTCCTCTTCTCAACCAACACATAATATGGATCAAGAAATATCCGCTCCTACTAGGAAAAAAAGATTGACATCTGAAGTTTGGACTTTATTTGTTCCATATGAGGATAAGAACGGGAAACGACGGGCTAAATGTAAAGATTGTGGAAAAGATTATGCCGTGGGATCTAGTAGTCATGGGACATCAAATTTGAAAAGGCATCTTGATGAGTATGGAAATTGTTCTCTTGTTGCTCCAAAAACTGTGAAACAAATGCACCTTGACCATGAATTAAAATTAAGAAAAAATAGGATAGATCAAGAAATTCTTCGTGAAAAATTAGCAATTGCCATCATGAAACACAATCTGCCTTACATGTTTGTTGAATATGAAGGGGTTCGTGAAATACTTAAATACTTAAATGATGATGTTAAACACATTACTAGGAACACAGCTAGATCAGATTGTATGAAACTATACCACCAAAAGAAAGAACTTCTCAAACAATCTTTAGCTCGGGTTCCTGGTAGAATTTGTTTAACATCTGATTTATGGTCTTCTACTACAAAAGATGGATATCTCTGTTGAACAGCTCATTATGTTGATGAGACGTGGAAATTGCAAAGTAAAATTCTCAACTTCTCTCATTTTCCTCCGCCACACACTGGAATAAGACTTGCAGAAGCTATATTTGCAATTATAAGAGATTGGAACATTGAAAAAAAGATTTTCTCTATTACTTTGGACAATGCAACTAATAATGACAACATGCAAGATTTGTTAAGAAAGAAACTCTCTTTGCATGATACATTGTATTCAGGTGGGAAGTTTTTTCACATCCGTTGTTCTGCTCACATTTTAAATTTGATTGTAAAAGATGGTTTAAAGAGTAAGCGAGACCCATTGGTCAAGATTCGAGAGTCTATTAAATATATTAAAGGATCTGAGGCAAGGCTAATAAACTTTTCAAAATGTGCAAAAGATGAGGGGATAAATACCATAATGGGACTTCGCATGGATTGTGATACTCGATGGAATTCCACATATTATATGATTGAGAGTGCAATTAAATATCGCCTTGCTTTTTTCCGGTACTGCCTAATGGATCATGGTTTCCTTACATGCCCAACAGTTGAAGAGTGGGACAACATTGAGAGACTTTGTAAGTTCCTAAAACCATTTGAGACTATCACCACACTATTCTCAGGATCAGAGTATCCCACTGCTAATCTATATTTTTCAAATGTGTGGAGAATACAAATGAGTTTAATTGAAAACATGAATGGTGGTGATGCTGATATGAAAAGTATAGCTAAAGAAATGCAACCAAAGTTTGACAAGTATTGGAATTCATATTCTCTCATTTTGTCATTTGCCATTATTCTTGATCCTAGATATAAGCTTGATTTTGTGGAGTTTAGTTACTCAAAATTAGATCCGGGAAAGGCCAAGGGGATGGTGGATTCTTTGAAGAAAGAGTTGAATAACCTTTTTGATGAGTATGTATCTAGGCATTCCTCACGTGAATCTACTCATTCTACAAGCCAAGAAGGTAATAATGGAAATGACATTGCTGATACTGAAGACTTCATGGCAGTATGTGATTATTTGTAAAATTTATTTTGGTTACAAATTTACACCCCATATCATATCCATATTTTCATTAACTCTTTCAATGTGTAGGACTTTGATATATTTGAAGGGGATGCACGTTCCATTGATAAATCTGAGTTGGCGTTATATTTAGATGAAAAAAGACATGATAGAAAGCAACACGCTAAGATGAGTGTATTAGGATATTGGGAGTCTACCTCAAGGAGATATCCTATCTTATCAATCATGGCGAGAGATATTTTGTCAATTCCAATTACAACAGTTGCTTCAGAATCTGCTTTTAGTATTGGAGCCAAAGTGATCAACAAATATAGAACATCACTCAAACCAGATAGTGCTCAATCTTGTATTTGCACAAGAAATTGGTTATTTGGTTATGAAATGGGAGGTATATATATTTTGTCACTTGTATTTAATTCATAATGCGTTCTTATAAGTTAATTACCTTTTACTTGTCTTCGTAGATAATGGAGAATACAAAGACGTTGACCTTATGGTTAACCTTGATGAAAATGGACTTCAACATAAACAAGCATCAAACACAATGGAGGAGAGCTTGAACTTCTAGTGTGTTATTGAACAATTGCTTCTTGAATAGCTTCTAAAATTTTGAGTATGTAATTTGTGTTAGTAAAACTTTTTGATATATCATTGTGCGTTTGTCAAACTTTTTATTTTATGGTTGTGTGTTTGTCAAACTTTTTAATGTATGATTGTTTGCTTCAAAAAGAATTTTTCTAGTGTTACTTTTGGTGTTTGTAACATTTTTAACAAAAATAAAGTGTTTTACTATTAAAGGTGAAATCAAATATCAGCAACTAAGTGTTGTTTATGATGAACTAAACTTAGGTTACAACAATGTATTCGTTATATTTTACATTAAATGTCAACCTATAATTTTTTTATTGAATTATAACAAAGCAGAAATCTAATAAAGAAAGAAAAATATTAATATTCTTTTGTTCACACCAACTATGTTTCTACTTGATACAAACTAAACGGGTACCCGCGGGTCGACCCGCGACCCGCCGGGTCGGGTTTGGGTGGACTTTTTGATGACCCATTTAGAAGTGGGTCTTTTTTTACCCGCACCCATGTAACCCGCACCCGCAATGACCTAAACCGAACCCAACCCGACCCACCCGTTTGACAGGTCTAATTACCCGATATATGATCTGCAGATAGCTGACGTAGTTCATGTTTTTAAGACTTGGTGTCACTATCTTTATGATGTGACAATAGATTATCACCCTGGCAAGGAGAATATGGTGGCTGATGCTTTCAGCAGAAAGTCAAGTTCAACAACTAATGCATTCTCTATGACAGGTTTCAATAGAGACATGTTAGTAGAAATGTGGGAGTTGAACTTAGACTTACGGGTGACAACACAGAGTGATTTGATTGTACAGATGTAAGTTAAGCCTACTTCTTATGATCAGATCAAGGAACTACAATAGGGTGATAGTGAGTTAAACCAGACCATGCATGACATGATAGGAGGAAAAGAGACCAGAGTTTAAGTTTTTAAGATATTAAGGTGTTGTATTAGCATGACATGTTGTGTGTACCTCGAGATAGTGAGTTGAAAGAAAAGATTCTTATGGAAGTGCGTGTATTGATGTATGCTATGCTTTCAGGAAACACTAATATATATATATATATATATATATATATATATATATATGAATCTCAGGAGTTGTATTGGTGACCTGGTGTGAAAAGGATGTAGCTGAGTATGTGATTAAAAGTAGTGTGTACCAGTAGGTTAAGGCTGAACCCTAGAAATCTACAGCTACCTTGTAATCTTTTTCTATGCCTGAATAGAAATGGGAATATATCACAATGGATTTTGTGGTAAGGTTACCCAGGACACCTAGAGGTTGTGATTTGCTATGAATGATTGTGGATAGACTAATTTAGTCTGCTCGCTTTCTTCATATTAAGTCAACCTTTGATGTCTCGAAACTTGACTAAGATATACATGGATGAAATAATTAGGTTGCCTGGTAATTCAGTTTCAATCATATCTTATTGAGATCCTAAGTTCACATCTAGGTTGTGGAAACAGTTCCATCGTGCTTCGGGCACAAAGTTAAGATTCAGTGTAACCTTTTCATCCGCAGACGGATGGCTAGTCTGAGAGAACCATTCAGACTCTTGAGGACATGCTGAGAGCATGTGTTTTGCTTTTCGGTGAAAGTAAGAATGAATATTTAAGTCTTATAGAGCTTGCCTAATGTGAATGTTGAGATTAGAAATACACAACTGATAATGGTACGGTTTGATTATAAACCCAGGCAATACAAATTTGGTAAACCATTAGGTGAATGATTTCAAGATAGTAAGATAGCATTAAAATATGCAAATAAACCTAGTTGCATGCTTCCTGTTATGTTAATGTGTGTGACTTAACATTTACATGAATTGACACATTTCTCTGAATTGACACATTTCTTCTGCTGTAGCGAGAAGAAATTGAGCCGTGAACAGGAACAGTAGGAAACTAATCCAAGGTAGAAGATAACTTAAATTCGCCCAGAATTCGACCTCTAGACGCAATTCCGGACGAACCCAGACAGTTCGAAACGCGGTGAGTAGGAGTTCATTTAGTTATCATCATTTAACTCCTTAGTTGGAATTTTTCGGTAAACTGTGCATTTTTTGCTGATACTTGGCTTTTGGACAATATTTGTCGTTACTCGAATTTTATTTCATAAACTGCTTCCTTATGCCGTTATATGATTTAGTTTAGCATCTTATCAGTGTGGATTGAATTAATGAATTTATAAGATTCATTGGAACTTGAAATACGTAATATGATTGATTAAATGATAGAATTTCCTGTATTACAACTGCAACGTATACGTTGAGCATAAAATGGATGTTTAGCATCGAAACTGGATAAGTTGATATGGAGTCATGTTTATAGATGACAAATGATGTTTGTGTATATGTGGGTAATAGAGATTACCCGGATGCCGAGCATAGTTAGCATCCTTAGACTTTTAATTTGCATAGTTCAAACGAAATGAAATGATTAGTAAAATAAATGTGTATGCTTTACGAGTAATTTCAGTAAGATGCGAATAAATGTGATAAAGTATTTCAGGTTGAGTATTCCTTTCAATACAGTATATTTGAATGTTTAGTAATATGAAATCAGTATAGAGACGTGGAATTGATATGAAATTTATTTACAGTGAACGAATCTGTTTGCATAAAAGCATAGCTGAGTTATGAGTTATTGCGATATAAGAGAATAGTTGTTGCACTATATATAGAAATGTTATGAAAGTTGAATTTTTAGTTTCAGCTAGTGAATTGCAGAATTACAGTATATTCCAGTAGTCGAATATGTGAGAGAGAGACACAATGTTATAAGAGTTTTCTTATTATAATAAAATGTGTTAGACTTAGATGCCCTGACACCGTAGAACCCGTTTGAGAGGTCTGTGCCTTAGGGGTGAAACGACCTACCTAGCGTGTGTCTAGATGGTCGGTGGCTCGTATTCAACAATAATCCGTGCGTGTGTCATGGTGGCACGAGGACAAAGAGGCAGTGTTCAACAATAATCCGTGCGTGTGTCACGGTGGCTCTGGAGTAAATAGGGGTTATTTAACAATAATCCGTGCGTGTGTCACGGTGGTAACCCAGACTCTCCGCCTGTGTGCTCAGGTTAGAGGAGGAGTCTAGAGTACACTCTTTGAGAGTGCAGTGAGGCCCTTGAGCGCCTGAGAGTCCTGACGCAGACCAGGACAGCAGTCAGACTTAGCATTTCCCGGGTGTGTCGCTAAGTCTTGTACGGTGGGTTCGTAGTTCGCTACGAGACTTTATATGCAGAGTACACTGCATATGATCAGGGCATAAGTTAAAAGATGATTACTTAGAATTAAGTTAGATTAATATGAAACTTGTGTATTTTCAGATTTAGAATTTATAATACTTGTTCTTTAAATGTTCATTATACTTTTCTGCGATAATTGCACTGTTTAATTAGAACTGCTCAGTTTGTTATTTTATTCACATATTCCTGTTAAATGTAAAATATGGAGTTATTCAATGATGGCTAAGTGAAATATTATTCACTGAGTGAGTAGGCTCATTCCTCTACTCAAACATTTTCAGGTCAGCGACAAATTCCAGGAATCAGAAGGATCCTTTCATCCTAACACTTAATCTGTAGAAGGTATATGTAGTTAGTTTAGTTAGATAGTGGTCTCTTAGTCCTTTCCCCTCGGTCTTTTGGACATGGTGTGGGTGAGAGAGAGTATGTATGGCGAATGTGTAAAAGATGTAAATTAACTGTTATGTTTTACTTTCTGTTAAACAATGTTACATGTTGTAAACTATGTTTATGTTCTCTAGCCTGTTTAATTGAAATGCTTCCGCAATAGTTTATTATGTTTTAGTTTACAGCAATAATCCGGATATCATTACGAGGTTTTAAAAATAAAAAGTTCTCAGTGATTTGTTTATGTGATAATCCCTCCGTCGCGCCCTAATCTCGTGATTAGTGGTTAGTGTGAGATCGGGGTGTGACAAATATACTCAGCCTCTGTAGTAGAATCGGCAACTGTTTCTTGCTTGGAACTCTTCTAGCTCACAGCTTCATTATTAAGGCAAAATACAAATCCTGACTGTGATCTGTAATCATCTTTATCGGTTTGGAAGCTTGCATCTGTGTAACCCTTTACAACCAGATCTTCCTCACCACCGTAAACAAGAAACTGATCCTTAGTCCTTCGCAAGTACTTGAGGATGTTCTTTACGGCTGTCCAGTGAGCATCCCCAGGATCTGACTGGTACTTGCTCATCATTCTTAGAGCATACGAGACATCTGGGCATGTGCAGAACATAGCGTACATGATGGATCTGATGGTTGATGCATATGGGATCCCATTCATACGCTCCCTCTATTCATAAGATTGGGGACATTGAGCTCTAGAGACAGTGACTCCATGTAGCATGAGGATGATGCCTCTCTTTGAGTTCTCCATGCTGAACTGCTTCAGCACTTTGTCAATGTACGTGCTCTGACTTAGTCCGAGAAGCCTTCTAGATCTATCTATATAGATCTTAATTCCTAGAATGTAGGATGCTTCTCCTAAGTCCTTCATTGAGAAAGTATTCCCAAGCCAAGTATTTACCTTCTCTAAGGCTAAGACATCATTCCCCATCAAAAGTATGTCATCCACATACAATATGAGGAATGTAGTCGAGCTCCCACTAACCTTCTTGTACACACAAGGTTCATCTTCATTTTGAATAAAGCCAAACACTTTGACTTCCTCATCAAATTGAAGATTCCAACTCTGATACGCCTGCTTCAATCCATAGATTGACCTTTGCAGCTTACAGACTTTATTGGCATTCTTTGGATCTATAAAACCTTCAGGCTGTGTCATGTACACATCCTCATTTATATTCTCGTTAAGGAATGCGGTTTTAACATCCATCTGCCAAATCTCATAGTCATAATAAGCTGCAGTAGCAAGCATGATCATGATGGAGTTAATCATGGCAACTGGAGAAAAAGTTTTGTCATAGTCAACACCTTGAACTTGTCGAAATCCCTTCACAACCAATCTGCCTTTATAAGTTTGCACATTTCCATCCATGTCGGTCTTCTTCTTGAAGACCAACTTACACCCTATGGGTTTTACCCCTTCGGGTGGTTCCACCAAAGTCCATACTTTGTTGGAGTACATGGATTCCATCTCGGATCTCATTGCTTCAAGCCATTTCTCAGAATTTGGTCCCTCCATAGCCTCTACGTAGGTAGTTGGATCATCATCTGTGATCAACTCACCACCTTCCCGAGTCCCAAGGTATCCAAACCTCTCAGGTTCAAGACGGGTCCTACTAGATCTACGAGGTCCTTGTGTTACCTGAGGAGACTGAGATTCCACAACACCTTGTGAATCTCCATTTTCCTCTTGTACATCTACCGGTTTTTGTTTTCTTGTTGGGCTTGAACCTCTTCAAGCTATATTTTCCTCCCACTGCTTCCTTTGGAAATAAATTCCTTCTCTAGGAACACAGCTATCCTGGCAACAAACACTTTGTTGTCAGTAGGGTGGTATAGATAATATCCCCTCGTTTCCTTGGGGTATCCAACAAAATAACATTTATCGGATTTGGGTCCAAGCTTATCAGGAAACATTTTCCTAACGTAAGCCTCACAACCTCAAATCTTCAGAAAAGACAAATCGGGACGCTTCCCATACCATATCTCATATGGTGTCTTTTGAACCGATTTAGATGGTACACGGTTAAGTGTAAACGCGGCTGTTTCAAGAGCATGACTCCAGAAAGAAATAAGAAGATCAGCAAAACTCATCATCGATCGCACCATATCTAACAATGTGCGATTCCTTCTTTCAGACACACCATTATGTTGTGGTGTTCCAGGCGGAGTCCATTGTGATACAATACCACGGGCTCGCAGAAGGTCCTCAAACTCCTGGCTTAAGTATTCTCCACCTCAATCGGATCGAAGTGCCTTAATACTTTTACCAAGTTGGTTCTATACTTCATTCATGAAATCCTTGAACCTTTCAAGGGTTTTTGACTTATGCTTCATCAGGTACACATAGCCATACCTACTGAAATCATCAGTGAAGGTAATGAAGTACTGACACCCATTTCTGGCATTAGTTCTAAAAGGCCCACATACATAAGTATGTATGAGTCCTAATAGATCACTAGCTCTCTCACCTTTACCTGAAAAGGGAGTCTTGGTCATCTTGCCCAATAAACAAGATTCACATGTCTCTATTGATTCATAATCAAAAGAGTCTAGATAACCATCTTTATGGAGTCTAGAAATGTGCTTCTCATTTATGTGCCCTAGACGACAATGCCAGAGATATGTTTTGTTTGAGTCGTTGAGTTTTTGCTTTTTGGTGTTTACGTTGCATACAATTGTCTCCAAATCTATCAAGTATAGACTATAAGACATTGGGGCACTGCCATAAAAGATCCCATCTTTAGATATGGAACATTTTCCATTCTTAATAAGAAATTCAAATCCATATTTGTCCAAACAAGAGACGGAAATGATATTCCTATTTATGGCAGGTACATAATAGCAGTTCTTCAACTCTATTATTAGCCCACTTGGTAGAGTTAACTCATAGGTTCCTATGGCACTGGCGGCAACTCTTGCCCCATTGGCAACACGTAGTTCAACCTCGCCTTTCCCCAAAGGCCTACTTCTCTTAAGATCCTTCACATTTGAACAAATGTGAGATCCGCATCCGGTATCAAGTACCCATGACGAAGAAGTAGTAAAGTTAATCTCTATCACGTATACACGAGAAGTAGATATCTCTATCTCTGACTTCTTCTTCCATCGTTCCTTCCATCCTCTCCATGTAGAAGAAAGTGGTTTGGCTAGAGAACCCTTCTCTCCCTCACCTTTCGTTCCATTGATCTCTATCAATGAACTTTCTTTCTTCTTCACCAACACATTAAGCATACATAGAGTGGACTCAAAGGCTCCTGGTATATCTGGATTGTGCAGAACACTTCTCACAGTCCTCAACCAGTTATGGAATTTATTCTCAATTAATTTGCCCATTTTAAAAGATGATTCCTTTGCCATTCTACAAGAGAAAATTGCATTTTGTCAAAACTCCTTTTGATTTGATTTGAATAAATTTGACGATAGTTAATTAGGCCTTTAATTAATTACTGCTCCCACTATTTTGATTCAAATTGAAAGCCCTCACCATCATTTCAGAAGATTGCAGCGTACAATCTTCTAGTGGGTCAAGATCCTAAAATCCTCTAAGCCATGGACCAGCTAGGGCTGTTACCCACAACTCAGATCTCCCAGGTAGGCAACTCTTGCCAATTGCATCATATGCAACTCTTGAAAGATGTCACATGCAACTCCTTGCCATGATCATCTCCATGCCTCAAGGTGCTAGATCCTATCTAGGTCACCTTGTTAAGTCTGACCCAAAGCCAACACGATGAATATGCACCCTGCTAGGGTAGACCCACACATTCATCCTTCACGCTTCCATGAGATAGACGGTGCACCATGCTAGGGCGTGCCCACACTTGGTCAATCAAGATTTTCATGTGTTTCGCATTTGGAAGGCATCTAAAACTTAATACTTAATGAGGGATTTGGTTTTTATATACATATACATATCCAATCACCACAATATATAGTATGTATCATATACATGCTATATCCCACAAAAAACATGCAAAATGATAAAAGCAATGATTATGGCCATCCTATTGTGATTCCTCGAGCCAAGAGGAATCACGGTCATCTAGGTCTACATCACATGCAACCTATAGAAGATGAAATCTGTGCCCACCTTTCTGGGTTTTATCAGCTCATCTCCATGATTGATCGGCTCGCCATCAAGTTGGTTGTTCGGGTGTCACCTGCCGATCGACTGGCGCCTCCAGCCAATCGGTTCACCGGTCGTCGTGCATCTCCTTAGGTCGCCACCCGCTCGTCTGGCTCCTCGAACCGGTCGTCTGGAGCATCAACTGATCGGTTCACGCCTTGAACCGATCGTCTCAGGTTGTCCACCGTTCTTTGACATAACGGGAAATTAAATCTATGCTATTTACAATTTAATTGTGAAAGCCTGAGTTACATTCAGGGAGAGCAAAGGTAGGAAAAGAAATCTCGAATTATTTCGAGTTACATCAAGAATAGGAGAAAGGGAATCGGTGCGCAGACCGAGATGCAATTAACCACATACAACCACACACAGATATAGGGTTTATAGGTCATAACCATGCTACACATCCACCACCAAACTCGTTTAAGGGCGACGCATATCGAGTGCATTAATATTACATATCATATATGTATATTTGGTATTTGTGGATTGGACATGCATAAAGCCAATTTTATTCGCATTGTATGCAATAAATAAAGGCGACAAACCAAAATTGATCATATCAATAATCCTAAAATGTAGAATAGTTGACGTGGCTCTGATACCACTGTTTGATTTTAGAGGAGGCAGAGAAGCAGTGAAAACAAAAATTTTCTCCCCAAAACCCAGAACAAAAGGAATCGCATCAACGTCTATACAATAGAAAAGATGGTTTGTGGATGCATACCTTGTCTCGAGGCTTGCTCAGAGACAGTACCTCACGCCTTGCGCGGTCTTCACCTCCGGTCTTGGACGGTGTCTGTGCAGCTCCTGGTCGCACCGAGACTGAAGACTCCTGGTCTCACCGGAACTGTCAGGATTGACAGTTGTCCTCCGAGCGACAGAGGTCTCCCGCCTCTGCAGTCGTCCACACAGACCGCCTGGAACTCCGATCTCCTTGTCCCACAAGGAACCGGAAGGAGTCGCACCCTCCTGTTGGTGTACTAGTCTCCAACACACTCTCCTGCTACCAGTCACTTTCTACAGTTGTTTTTCCCTTTCTATGCCTCCCTTTCAAGTAGCACTTGCTCGGGCTCTCTCTGGGCTACCAAAACCAGAGAGAATGACAACTTTGCAGAGCAACTGTTTTGCACTGAGTTGTACTTTGAGAAGCCCCCAATACCCCTATATATATAGGAGGGTCATGGGACAGGGTTCTCCATCCCGGGCAATGCGGGACTAAAAGCAGGAGTAGAAGGGTTCGAGATTTTCCACAAAAACAACCAACTCGCAACCTAAACCGATCGTTTCATAAATGAAACAGTCGGTTGGGGATCTGAGCCGGTCGGCTGACACCTCAACCAATCGGTTGGGACCCATGAACCGATCAGTTCACTTTTGAACCGGTCGGTTCGTGGTCCTAATCAGTTCCCGATTGACTTTCCTTCTTTTGTTTCTAATTGGTATCGAATACCAATCCTTGTTCCAATCAAATTGGGCAAGTGAAACGAAAGGAAATTTCTCACCAATCCTACTTTCCCAACTTGCTCGGTTGCATCAGTTGAACCGATCGTTTCAACACTTGAAGCAATCATTTCACCCTGACCTTGAGCCGATCGACTCACCACCTGAGCCGATCGGTTCACCTAGCTGAGCCGATCGGTTCATCATATGAGCCGATCGGTTGGGAGTACAGATTGTGCAGAATCAGTCAATTATGGTTTCAATCAATCCGATACTCTAATCAATCAGTCCAACACCTTGAACACTATGATATTGAGCTATCGATTAATTGAGTGTTTACTTGAACTACTAAACTCCTTTAGTAATCAATCTAAACATTATTTGTGGACAAAACTCCTTTTCCAGCTTAAATCCTATGTGTGTGACCCTACAGGTCCATTTCACGTTGGCAGTGAAAGTCCATAACACTTATGACTTCACAAGCAAAGAGTGGTGCCTAGTCACACATCAGTGCTACCTAAGTGACATAGAAAGTTGGAGAACAACTTTCAATCCTACAATCCGTGAATGGTGTTACAATGAATGTATAATTCCTTTGTCACTGATATCCTGAATGAACTCGAGGCATGGAATAGTCATCCTGTCAACATTCATTCATTTCCTTGATCTCAGAGAAGACTGGGTGAGATGTGTGTGACATCAATATCACATATTGATTCACACGTGCATGTGCATGCCTTTCTCAATCCTACTCATCAAGTGGCCAAGGACATCAAACTCCCTTAAGAGAGACAAGTCCCATATCTATCACTCACCCCTCAAAAGCCCCATGTGTCAAAGCCACCCAATGATCACCTTTATAACAACCCATGTTTCAGGACTGCGTTTGATGATGTCAAAGTGTACCCAACGACATGTGTTGAGTGTAGTGATTTCAGATCTAAGAATCACACTCACCACCATCACTGTGAGAGCTGACTGTGACTACCAAGTCATGGTTCCATGTGTCACTCTCATAGTGGGTCTGTCTGGTACCTTGTTCTCTAACAAGTACCTATGTGCTTGGTTTGATATCACTGTATCATGACTAATGAGATTCTGTCATCAACCAACACACAATCTAGTCTTCAATGTTATTGATGTCTATGGTTATTTCCACAATAACAACCAAATAGGACTAAACAAGAATGTATACTCTTAACATCCGTATGATCTCATCGTTTAGGTCCTGAACCTAAAAGCATACGTCATTGAGTAAAACCATTCTTTAGACATCTATCATGTTACACCATCATCTCAAAAATAGTTTAAACATATAGATCAGAAATTGCCTTTATTATTATTCAAATCATTTACAAAGTATCCCATTACAATCATCATATGACTTGCTCTATGGGCATACATACCAACATATATAACTGTGAGGTGCAAATTAAGATTTTTAATGTGGTTATGTTTACACCCTGCCATCCCCATGACCCTATTTTATATGGAACATAAATTTCCTAAAGCTAATCATCTTAAAATACTTAATTAATTGAATACAAGTAACAACACAAATGATTTGATGCATAGAATGGTTAATAGTGATATAGATAGATTCATGTCAATCAGTAATCACTTGTCAAGTTAACTGATAATATCAAAGTTTTTCTCCCTCAATTTTATAAAGGATTGATACTTGATGATGTTATTAGATGTTTATATAGTGTGATCTATCATATTGTTCATTTTATGCATGGGTTTTTGGTTTGGAGAGTGTTGCATGAATTAGCTTGCTTGAGTGAGATCATACATGAGATACCTACTTACGACCCCCCTTTGACCTGACATTTCTTCTATCGTCTTCTTACCTCTATGCCCCATGAAAGGATGCCAATAGTGCACATATCAGCCTTGACCACCCTTCAAAAAGGTTGAAGTGGTCATATCTATATTCCCCTTGCTTCAGTCTTGTCACCATTACATATAGAGAAAAGAAAAAGAAAAATAAATAAGGGATGGCTCTATGTAATAGACTCTAAAAAAAGAGGGTTCTCCTATGTAATAGCACTTCACCTCGTTCCATAATCCTTTCTTTTCTTTTCATGCCTAGTAGGTATAGGGTAAATCAACTCAAACCCTCACACCCCTACACAATCCAAGTGGGTCAAGAAAGGTGGAATGAAGTGTATGATGTATCTCTATAAAGTGAAATATCAATTCTAACCATTTGAATGTATGTCATGCATGAAACAATTTACCCAAAACTTAATGAAAATTGCATCACTTACATGTGAATGATATCCCATATTCTATATTTTTGTTCTACGTGGTTGATCCACACTCAAAAAAGGTAAATGAATAGAGAGTAGTAAACTGCATGCCTAATTCCACATGTGAAATCATTATAGTCAAATAACATCATGATATTTTATATTTTCCTATGCATTTTTAAATGAATTAAAAGAGATTAAGTTGGAGTATACTTGAGGATAAGTATATTTTAAGTTTGGGGTGGTGATGTAGCCCTATTTTGTGGATTTATCTTGTGACTTCATGCACTTCAATCACATTTAGATATGTTAGATTGCAAGCTATTTCCCTATATATGTGTATTTTTATCAAGTGCACTTATGGACGCTCTTTTCAAGTTTTTTCAGTTACTTAGATCAAACCTTGGATGGATGGGAGAGAAGTAAGATTGATGGACATGAGAGAAGGAAGATGTTCCAGGGTTTCTCCACCCATAGAGGAGTCCAATGAAGGTCCGAGATCTCTCCCAACCTACCCCTTGTGGCCAAGGGTTAAGATAAAGAAAAAGTGTCCATAAAGATCAAAGTTTGAATCTCAAAGTACAAGAAAAGCCCACAACATGACTATGGTGACACAGAACTATCATGTTGCAAATACAGAATACATAGTAGAAATCTGAAATTTTAAGCAGTTGCAGCACAATCCACCACATATGTGCTACCCCATCTACCACGTCTGTGTTTCCCAATGCATCCGTGTTGCCACTAACCCACCACAATCATGATACCCAACATGATTGTGCCACATATCACCCACCATTTTCGTGCTACCCTACACGAACATGCTACCTAGATCCTACCACGATCGTACTTCCCAGAACGATTGTGCTACCAACCTTCCAACAACACATAATTTAATTGTAAACCTTTCCATTTCCACATCGTACGTTCCATTCTACCACGGTCATGTTCACCCCCCTACACCATGGTCATGGTGACCAAATCAACTGTGGTGGTCATCAACCTTAGTAGTAGTTTTGCACTACATTTTCTATCCTACACACACTTAACGTAGTGCTTCCCCACCACAGCTAGAGCATGAGGTTAGCCACCCCTAAATACCTCTTGGTCATTCCTAACTACTTCTCAATCACTCCTTGATCCCCCACCTACCTCTACCTCATTTCCATCTTCCTCAACCTCAAAACCCCAGTTCTCTAGGGTTTTGGCTACTTGCACCACACATTCCATGCCATCGTGCCACCAAGGAGGGAGAAGGTGACACTCTTGCTACTAGGAGTGAAGGAAAAGGAGGCTTATATGGGATTCTATGGCTACTTTCTCTTCTTCAACCGCTTCTTTTTCTCTTTTTTGTACTATTAGGAGATAAGCGTCCCCAAGTTGGCTGTTTGGGGGATAAAATGTGACTTTGATACGATGTTGGGGGACAATAACTTGTAAACTCTATACATTTATTTTATAAAGATTTCCTTCTACATTTATCTTTCTTGCTGTATTTCTTCTTGTGGTTTGTGCTTGAAAATATGGATTTCTTGGGGATTTGTGCTTGAAACCACGTAGGTTTAGGAGAAAATGGCATATGTGAAGCTATTTTGGGATTTGCTCCTAGGTCCAACTAGTGGATCCCTAACTAGCACCCCATCATCCCACATATATATCCCTTCTCTTTCTCTTAGGTGTGAGATCTAAGTAGCTAGTGTAGGAGTGCTAATTGCAATTGCTTAGGAGTTTCCCAAAAGATAGATAGTTAGTGACATGAGGTGAAATACCCTCACCTCCACTCTCCATTCCTCCCTATGACTCCCAATTGACCTAAGGATACCCACTCTAGAAGCCTAGGTTTTCCAAGTCCTATTGAAATTTCACATAAGCCTTATCTCAATTGAGCCTCGTAAGATTGGATAGGGTGTGCAAGGGTGTAGTTCCCTTTCACACACCCTATACTAGCCATGACCCAACTAATAGCTTAGGGTGATTCCATAACATTTGTCGTGTTGTTTGGTTTGTCAAAGTAGACTTAATGGATAGATTTTGCATGTTATACTCCCCTCAACTAGAATCCTAGTTACACCCCCAAGCGGCCCAAACCTCTCTAACTTTCTTAAAACCCTAATTTGCTTCCTTGTTGGATCATGCTTTCTTAGTTATTTGATGTAGTTACTTCTTAGCTAATTGCCTTCTTCTTGGTAGCTAGATCTTTCTAGTGTATTTAGTGTCTTGTTGTACTTGATTTGCTTAGCTAGTGTTAATTTAGCTCTTTGCTAATCCTAGTTTACTAATTGTTAGTCTAGTGTAGTGTGAGAACCCGTTACACTAAACGAGATTACTCAAAACATAAAACACAATCAATCACTAATTAATCACATACTAAAAAATATGGGTAAATTAAAATCAATTTCAACATCAGCACCTGCTCAGAAACATTTACATAAGACCCCAACATCTTTCTTTTATCCATACTAGCCCAAGATTTTGATACAAATGTTCTATTACCTTAGCCACAACATATATACATAGGAGAACAATAATCATATATGCCACACAAACAAGCATTAACATGCTAACAAAAGATCTATTTGTTTGAAACACCATATACACACTTTTCCTGCCCGAACCTAAGAGTACATGGACGACTCTAGGACACACTAGACATCTAATCAACTTTATTAAAGATTCATTACTATAGCTCCTCTTTGCTGCCACATGTTTGTTTTCATCACTTCTGATTACCTAAAAAATATGGCGAACCACAAGGGTGAGACCCATGTCCTAGCAAGACATATAACCTCCAACAACGTTTATTGAGTACAACATTTTTAAATAATTAAATAGTTAAGAAGTTTAATCAGATATAACAAATAAGATCAACAGTGATGATGATTAACAAAATACATAAAGGAGCAAATAATAACTATCATCATTAGCCAGACTATCATTCTTTATCTTGTTTACAATATACACAATTCAGTAGCATATGCATATCTAGCATCATGAACAAGTATAGTAACATAGCATAGCTAACAACATGAGCATGTCTAATTGGTTGAACATATCAATATCAGAAGAAGAGCTAACAACATGAGCAAAACTATCTAGATAAGTACGATTAGCAGTATATGCATCTCTAGTTACAAAGGCATGGCTAACATGCTAAACATAACTAACAACATCAGATAGATAGCATCATGATTATAATAAGTAGTAGCAGTATAGTTATCAACATAATCATGGCTACTGTATGTACACATCTACAATCTTAAGCATATCCACAACATAAGTATATCTACTATCTCTTAATTGCACTAAGCATCATCTTTATGTAAAGAGAACAAACAAGGGTTATCATCCAATGTGAAACATCATGTATAACCCTAAACAGATATGCTATACAGCTATATTACATCTTTTATTATGCCCTGAGAAATTTGAGGATACCACTTAGAATCCAACTGACCACTGTTAAGTCGAAATCAGTGCCATACAAGATCTAGGATGAGACGGACTCCTAAGATCTTCTACGCAACCAGTCAGTACGAGTCCACCACAGCGACATATAAGGTCAAGCTACTAACAACCTAGTCTGTCCTTGGTATAGGTCATGGCAGTAGTGAAAGGAGGTGGGTACGCATACCCTACCATCCAAGGTACAACCAAAGTTGTCCTCCAATCCCATCACATATATAATCACCGAGACACGACAATAGTCGTTCTCAAACTAAGGGCTAGGCATGACCACAATCATCCTCCCTAAACACTTGAATTCAAGATGACAAGCACCCTGCATACTGATCAGTATGTGCTCTGAGTTTCCTTTAGGAATACTCGTTTCACCATCTGCCAAGTTTTGACACTCAAATGGATCTATGGCACAAGGCAAGACATGATTAGAGTTTCACTTGATTAGTTATGCCAATTGGGTGAGTTAAGGTTGCATCAAATAAGTGGACATACAAACCCTAATTCACTTCTAACAAGCATATAAATATCACAACTTAAAAAGATATAAAATGTGTGAAACATAATTTCTCATATCATCATCACATGGTACTATTTACTTATCATCCACGAGGCTACACTAGTCATCATACTATCACAACATATAAATCCTTTTCACAATATCACAGGGTATCAACCCTTATCAACAAAAGAGGATTACACCTCATTTAGGGCTCAACCATGCCCAAAGGTCATTAAGACCATCATACTATCCCTGCAGGATCATCACTATCTTTGCATGCTTTATAACCAGGCTCAAAAGTATTACTTACATATAATACACCATATTAACACAATATTGCATTAATGAGCTAGGAGATATTCATAAATAATCATAGCAGGGTTATATTAACATTAAGAACATTCCTTTATTACATCAACATGCAAGGAATCTAGATATTATTAACTCTCATCATATTCATTATGCACATGTTTAGCATAAGAACGTATCCACCATGTGGCTATGATAACCACCAATTAACATATCAAGGTTATGATCATAGTAAGGAGGTTATTCCACCATCATTCCATCATATAAGAATGTTAAACATGAATATTCATCTTTATCTATTTGCATTAGAGTTAGGTTCACAAGATAAATTATATTAATGTTACTAATCAACACTCATACCCAAACCCTAACTCATGACATCCCCATTGGATCATGGATGCATAAGGTGAATCATCACCATCACATTCCATACCATTCTCAAGTATGAACCCACATAAAAATCAAGGTGTAACCATCGGGTTATAGCATACTAGGGTTTCAACAATAGTAACAGAATACTCCATGATTGTATTAGTCATTCAAGGACTATTCATACCCAATTACCATCATTTAGTTATATTAAAGCTTAACTTCAAAAAAAAAGTTATATTAAAGCTAGGTATAACAAGCTATACCTCATTAGGGTTACATATCAAAATAATATGGTTATCATCCCTTCTATTCATATGAGTGAATAGGTAAGACTACCTTATTAGGAATAACCCTCCATTTGTTCCATCATCAATCAACCCATATGACCATACCACAATGTCACCTAAAACCATTAGATGTTTAAAAGGTAAGACCATTGGTTGTTTACATAAGTATACACCTTAGATAAACCACCTATGAATTCCTTGATTTGTTCTCTAGAAAGAGTCACTATCTAACCCTAGACATCCCTTGATTAACAACACAAAAAGTTTCATTGAGAGTTGGGTAAAACCCACAATTGACTGTTCAGTTAAAACAAGCCATCCATTGTCAACAAGTGAGCTCCTTAAGTTGATAATATAAAGGAAACCATATAAATCCCATCATTAGGACCAACATGTTACATTATCCAACATTACACTTTATTGGAGGAATAAATATTAGATCTTGACCATTGGGTCAAGTTCATATATTAAAATCATCAATTACAATATAGGTTCGACCATTGCATCAAGTGACCCAAGAAACCATTGGTCTAAGGCTTAATTGATGCCAAAATTATATGTTTAACTCACCATAGATTATAGAGACCTGATCCACCATCATTAGTGATCATTAAATCACTATAGGTTGTTAGATCAACACTATATTCATTAATCAACATCAAATATTAAGCTGATGTCATCATTGATTGATATCACCAGTAGGGTACTTAATGGTTGATCATTATACTTCTAATTGATCCAAATCCTGCCTAAGGGGGTGACCCTATGTTGTCACCATCATTTGACACCCTTGATCATGACTATGAGTTGTTATGAAGACAAAATCATAGGGTTGTTGCAATGGCACCATCATCAGGTCATGGTTTATAGAAGAAATCAACTTTTAACCCTAAAATTGACCATTGGTTGATAGGTGCTTAGCATCATAGGCTGTCAAACAAACCTTATCCAAGTCATATTATACTTTAGGAATAACATACACATGATCACATGTCCATATAAAAGTGAAATCATAATAGGGAATATTATAAAAATCAAAATCCAAGTCATGCATAGCTTTTTAGTGCATGGATCATCATTTTCAAGCAAGAACATGATCTAGAAAGCTTATAGTAAGAAATAAATGTGGAGAAAGTTATAAAACTTACCTCTAATGAGAAGATAAAACCGCACACAAAAGAAATATCAAGAAAGTAGGGTATAAAATCCAAGAGTAAGCTATGAATTCGTCCATCTAGCACCTTTCTTCATCAAATGAGAAAACCCTAAGCATAAGGAGCAAGAAAGGTAGGGTTTTAGAGCTTTAGAGCAATTTCTACCATGGAACTGCAAGGTTCCAATCTAGAGAAAGTTAGGAGGAAGGATAAAAAATAAATAGACGGAGTAAAGAAGGGAATTCTCACACTTATAGGTCAAGATCACTAGAAGGAAGCTTTTTCAACCCTAAAATGAAGTTAATTTCAACCTTAGAGCCTTTCTCCAAGAAGATCCCCACTTTCTTCTTCCTTGGGCAGAAAAATTCACAACTGAACAGAGGAAGAACGAGGTTGGGAGAAGGAGGGAGGTGGTGGAGAGAATGTCTCATTTAGGTGCTAGGGGATAAGTATATGACACTTTAAGATAAAGAAAAGGAAAATTTTGAAGTTCTAGTATCCATCCAAGTGTTCATGGCCTTAATTTATTAAGAATATACAAGCACACACACAAGAAACTCCCCCACCATGTGTATACACTTGATTAGCTTTCCTTTGTCGAATTTCCCAGCAAATCATATAATTCATTAGTTCATAGCTACTAAAGGTAGCTCATCTGTGAAGGGGAAAACCTAAAATACCCTTAGAGCAAACACCTTCAAACCAAGGTTTAAATAGGCGCCCCATGACTCAACAAGATCAAGAATGATGATATAATATCCAAGGAACATAATAAAAGTGATAAATTGCAAAGAAAACCTCTCAATTGGGTAAATTGTAGAAAAGTCCAAAATATGCATAAAATTGCATAACTTGCTCAAACAGTGTCCAAATTGGACCAAATTTGAAACTTAAGCTTGTATTATAATTTCAATGAATATCACAAGGTTAGATTAGGGTTCTAAGCATTTAATTATGATAATTAATCTTGTTCAACTCCTTAAGCAAGTTTAGGGGTCATACATGTAGTTTCTCACTTAGCTTAACTAGTTGACATTTCTAGGTTGTTAGTTAGATGTTTCTTAGTATATCTTAGTGTAATTGCTCCCTTTCTTGCTTGGTGCCTTTCTTGCTAACTAATACTTAACTAATCTAGGGTAAAAGTAGGTGTTGCTTCTTGTTGTAATAATTTCTTGTTTGGACCATTCGTTTAAACAAACAAACCCCCAATCAAACCCTTAAACCCTAGACTCCGCTTTAGGAACCTAGATGAACTATGTAAAGTGTAATGCACCCTCTCTACCTATGGATCAACCTTATTCTTACTGCTTGCCTATACTATAACATGACCACGTACGCTTGTGGGTCAGTGTGTTAGTCTAAGTGGGTGTATTAGTTTAGGTCCCTTATAAAAATCGAAAGATCCCAAGGGTGTTCGCCCTTGAGGTGCACATATAATCAGAATTCAATTGATCTAGGAGTGTCAACTCGAGGGAGAGGAAAGATGCACCATCAATCATATGAGTATTTCAATACGAAGAATTTGTATCATTTGTTTTTATTAGTTTATATCAGTGTTCAGGAAATCGATCTGTGTGACCGCAAATGCGGCCGCTTAAGCGGTTCGGACAGGGGACTGCACCACATATGTCAAGGTGGACCAATAATTGATCTAGGCCCGATTATGCGGCCAATTACCCGCTTATACGGCCGCTTAATCACTGCCTTTCCAAACACACATACATGGAATTGAAGAAATGAAATTTATATGATATTTTTGTTGTTTCTAATTAAAAATTTATATGATATTGCTGCTCCCTTTCTTCTAATTAATCATTCTATATTGTCCTTGTATGTAATTGTTCAATGTGATATATAATTCTATATGACTGATATATAAATATACATAGATATATTAATTTATTAAAAAAATCCAATACCGCATATACTCTATTCAGTGCCCCGTCCGCCCGTACACCGAATAGTGCTTTTCTAAACACTGGTTTATATAATACTTTTACTTTTGTAGGCACATGCGAAGGCTGAAGACTACATAAACAAGCCCATTCTATTATATAATGAAATGAGCATTGTTTGTGGAAATGACAAGGCAAGTTGACAATTCTTCATGTCATTTGGAATATCTATAGGTGAAATTTCATGTGAGCTCACTGATTGATGCTGATTTGACTAAACATGGTGAAAATATTGACATAAGAATTGAAGTTGAGGTATTCACTAAATCCCAAATATGAAAGTGTCGAAGGAAACTCCTCCACAAGTAACTCAATGGTGAAAAATGAACTCAGAAAAAGAATGCGAGAAAGGGATGATGGTATGGTTGAAAAAATTATCAATAAAATTGTTTATGTTGGTTGTGGTTTTGTCAAAAGCTAGACTAGAAAAAATATATTTAAATGGAAGTAAGATAGTTTAGGAGTAGGACATAAAATATGTTAACCATATTAGAAGATGAATCCATGATTAGATACCACACCACACCTATGTGGCAACTTGATATACGTGAAAGCATTCATGAGTTGCAATCCAAATAAGAGGGTTGGCTTCATAAATTTTTTAAAAAGAGACAAAATATCACAGGAAACGAGCTATGGGATAAAGATAATTCATCTACAATATATTTTATTGATGACAAATTGTTGTTTTAGTTGTTTTTTTTTCATTTCAAAGTTAGTCTCCAATGTCCTACAACTTATTTCATTTTGAAACAAAATTTGAAATTATAAATGTCCTTCATACTATCATTAAGAATTTTCACAATTGATTATTTTCATTTGAAAATATTATTGTAGAGACTTATGTAGTGTATAATACCTTCTATTTCCTAAATTTTGAGTCTATGATAATAACAAACCAAACATGTGGAAGTTTGTTTTCAAGAATCATTATTTTTCAAGCCTGTCATTTAGAAGTAATTTTCTTGGAACTCAGTTTCAGTATAAGAAAATCAGCTTCAAAAATATTACTGTTTCATCAAGTCAATCTGATTCAATAGCAAAATGAATGAAGACAAGAATAGGGTGAAGATTTTTAGGGAGAGGATAGTTTTCCTATCCTTTACCCAAAATTCCAGTGTGCGTAATGTATGATCAAGTCTTTACTCTACCCTACCCTACTTATTTGCTGCCATGTATAGAGTCGATGAATCCAAACTCATTGTAGTATGAGTTTCAGCCATTAATTTTTTAGTTGTAGGTGCGGAAATGATACATGAAATGATTTCCGATGGTTATGAAATTAATGCCATTATCGTCAAACATTCTATAGAAAAAGGAAAGAGTAATGCTACCCACAGTAAGTTATACACCTACTCACATACCCATTTCTCAGGAGTATGTAAAATGTTAATCCCGACTGTTTTCTCTCATGCAAATTAACTTCACACCAACGAACTTTGTGCAGAAGCTAAAGAGTCTCAATATTCTCTCTCCACTCCTCTCTCTAGCCCCAATTTTATATTTTCTCTCTTGTAACTCCTATCTCCATATCTATTTTGTCAACCTACATTCCCATACTAGTACAATACGCTCCTAAGCTTTCGCCCATCCCGTCGGAGCGCACTGTCGTGCTATTGTTTCCAATGTAATATAAAAAGTACGGTACTAATACCCACATTGTACATGAAATAGAGTACTAGCAATCAAATTTTCATCCTTTCAAAAAGTAGTGTTTGACAAAATTGTGTACAAGAAGTACAATATTAACAGTCACATTTTACTAGATAACAATACTAACAACCATATTTTGCAGTACAAAATACAATAGTACAGTACAAGACGTACAATACAAGATGTACACTACTAACAACACATTTTACATATATTGCACACATTCTTTACAGAATATTATAATACAAGACGTACAATACATGATGTATAATACTAATAACATATTTTACAAACACAGTACATGTGTATTTGAGATAGAATCTAGGCTAAGGAGAAATCGAGAAGCGACATAGTTTTTTACAAAAAAAATTGGAAGAACTTAGAACAAAAAAAATAAAATCTAAGTATTTCTCGTAATATGTAGCGGGTGGGACATCAATGTGCAATTAATTGGGGAGTAGATACAATAACAATACTTTGCATATTGCATGTCTTTTGTATGACAATAAATATAAAAAATCGGTTGCAGGTGTGGAATGCATTAAAACACTCTTTTCCCATACCCGGGTATGCCAATGGGCAGGTAAGTGACTATGCTAAAATTTTCCAAAAGAAAACCCTACCGCCATGTTCATTGAATATATACACGTGCGCCTTATGATGACTTCTCTTTCCGAGCGGTATCCCTCCGCTTGACGGTCATATTTAGTTGAGGATCTTCACTCCCTCACCTTTGTCTTCTGTCTTTTTGTTGCTGGAAAAGGAACACCGATGTGTGTGCATCTTGGTAAAGTAAGATTCTCTAAGGACATGCGCGCGATCGTGCCGCGTCTTCCTTCTGCACCACCAAAAGGCTAGGATTCACTGTTAATTATAGTTATAGTAAGACCTGAAGTTTAGAAACGATGGCCAAAAGTATATAATAAATATTGCCAAGTCCTTGTTGGGCGTGAAGGATCTTGCCGATGGTGATTTATGTTGTTTCCGGTGCTGTGTATGCGCGTCCAATCGATGCTTTTGAGTACGACCAAACTACAATAATCTATGCAATCGAAGGTGGGAGGAGATATCGAGAAAGCCAGTCCCATCTTCCTTAGCAATGGACCTTTCTATTTTAAGCTCCCTACCTCACTCACCGCCACTATAATATACTACAACGCTAACCCTTTGTCTCTCTTTCATCACCTCACCCCTTTGGAATACTTTTAGAGGTTTTCTATACAAACCTATTTTGAAACTCAAAACGGAACCCCAAACAACCTCCACCACATGTTACAAAGTATAACAAATAAAATACATTATTTTATTTATTATACCTTGTAACATGTGGTGGATGTTATTTGAGGTTCTGTTTTGGGTTCCAAAATGATGTCCACCTAGCATTTGTCATACTTTTATAAGATTTTAGCTGCCAAACAAAAAGAATGTTGCGCCGGAACCATATAAAAAAGATGAGGTTTGCTATGCAGACCCATTTTGGAATCCAAAATAAAACCCCAAGAAATCTCCACAACATGTTACAAGGTATAATAAATACAATAATTTTATTTGTTATACCTTGTAACATGTGGTGGACATTACTTGGGGTTCTGTTTTAGCTTTCAAAATGGTGCCCACCTAGCATTTGTCTTAGATAGGAAACACTATCCTTGATGGGGACAGAGCTAACGGTCCCTCAAAAGGCATAATAACTAACCCTCTTTCTTGTTTAACGAATGGCTTCGGAGTGATAGAGTGGCTTCCTAGGAAGGTGTTTGATTTAACTTTTTTGATGTCCACTACATTAATGGGAGTTCAATTTTGATGAATAAGTCTAATTGTAGCATCCACCTTTTTGATGTAATGATGTCTAATGTGGTATAAGGGCCTTTTCGTCCCATGTCGCATTCATCTAAATTGAAGTCTACCTTTGAAATCTAGTAGACATTTATTCACAATGACTAGTAGAGGGCAACTAGGATACACACGCATACGCTCCCGTCAGGGGACACGGTATAGTTTTATACCAAAAAGTACTGAAATATATCAAGAAATATGTTAGATTTAGTATATTTTCTATTCGATCAAATATGCTTTGCACCTGTTTGGGGGGGGGGGGGGGGCTAATGGCCCTTTCATATCCAAAAAAATATGCTTTGTATCAATAGAACAAATATCACATTTTTCAAGTTGAATATTGCAGCTGTATGATCATAAACGTCAAATATATACATTGTTAGATTGATCCCAAACATGGGTGTTGCACATGATGTATATATTCAGCCAAATACACATCCTAGATCAACTATGTGTGTCCGAATATGTTTATACCCAGTTGAATACTTGAGGCAGTAACGTGCAATGAACGGATTCACGCTTAGGATTCAGAAATCTGAGAACACCTTAGAGAGAGAGAGAGAGAGAGAGAGAGAGAGAGAGAGAGAGAGAGAGAGAGAGAGAGAGAGAGAGAGAGAGAGAGAGAGAGAGAGAGTAGGCTTGTAGATGATACATCACTTTGCCATGATTAGAGATGGTTGTGCTTTCGTTAATAGTTGTATCCGAGCATCATATTTTCTACTCTTTCCGTGATGTTCTACTATTGTGGTTTCTCTTTGCTCATAGAGTGGCTCCAGTCAAGTTGAGGTGTGGTTGATGATTCTTGCGACAAATATGTCTATCTCAAAACTTGTAAGTACTCTATATTGGGTGAGAAAGATAATGAACGATGTTCATACTTGTACTACTGCAATTTTATTTATGTAACATGACCTTATAGAAGGTTCATTCAGATATTTGGGTTCCCATTTCTCTTGATTTTTTGGTGCAACCTTCAGAACACAAGCCCACCCTAAAGTTGACCGGCCACCTAGGAAACCAAAATCCATAAGCATGTATGATCTTAACTAACATTATCCTACAAGCATGCAACAATTTTTTGAAATAAGAATACTTAAAAGATTTCCATATACAATCATAAAGAAAGGTTAATCCATTTCATATAGTACAAATTAACTATATATTATTTATCATATGTGTGCCAAGTCATGACATGCTTTTAATAGAAATTCATGTTCATATTTATAACATGTGCATCCTGATTTTATCATCATATAAAATACCCATCCAAGACACGTAAAATGTCGACTCTAAGACACCAAAAAAAGTTAGATGGTCACCTTCAAATCAATGCGTCTTGGGTGAAGTATGATCCTCACTGGGAAACCTCTACGTAAGGTATTGAGAACCTGAAAAGGTGATAAAACACTAAAGACTAACACAAGTCTAGAAAGATGAAGGGTCTAGAATATTTTTTTGAGTATGTCAAGTTTACTATGATAAAACACTAAACACTAACACACAAGTCTAGAAAGATGAAGGATCTACAATGTTTTCAGAGAATGTCCAGTTTACTATATCTAGTGAATTTATTAAATATGTACCAAAATGTAATATCTACAAAATATTCTAGATTTTTAAAGGTGATATGAAGAAAAAGTGGTAAGGTAACTACACAAGTAAGAACATGTAGCTTGATTACAAATTTTATTATATAGTCTGGATAGTTTGAAATGTAATGTCAAAATTATTTGCTAGTGACTACAAAGTCCCCTACCCCTTCATAGGTGATTTTAGGATTGCCCCATCTCACTAAGATCATGACATGCCTTGGTTGGTGTGAGTACAGAAGTGAGGATTCAATAACCCACAACCTCCATAACATACTAGGCCATGGGTTCCCAAGTGATGTGCCTTAAGATCATTGTGTTAACACAATTAATATCCTGATATTAATGCACACTTATTATATGATCTACAAGTGCATAAGCTTTGGATTTAGTACAAAAGGTGGTAATTCGGGTTTGATCCTTCAGATGAGAAGAAGACACTACAACTAGGTTGTTTATTTATGTTTCTAAGCCGGATAGCTAGGGTTTTAATGATTTCAAGTTGGTTTGAGTTGATTCAGCTCATGGGTCAAGAAATAAAAATATAATGATTGAAAACTAAGTTAATCCTATAAGTTAGATACATGAACCAATTAAGAGAGAAATATATCCTAAACTATCAAGAGAGAACAACTACCTCGACTAGCATGATCAAGCAATTACACTAAAATAACAATGAAAAATCATATGTTATTAACAATACAAGAGAAATAAACTACACATAGTAATTCTACAATAACTAAATAAATCCCCAATCAAACAACTATGAACTAGGTTAAGTAACTCTAACTAGAGAAATTTTCCATCAACTATTCAAATTTAAGTGATAAAAAAGCATGCTAAGCTAGTAAACACTAAGCAATTAGGGTTTCAACCATTAATATGACTAGTGAAGATTTTGGGATATGAGACTAATAAAGCATGTAACTGGGGTTCAAGTTGATACACACTTGCAGTAGTAGTGTCACCAAACCACACAGGCATATGGAGATGAGGGTAAGAGTCATATCCCACTAGTTGGACATATGTGGCATAAGAACTGTATATGGGACTAGTCTCTATCACACCCTACCAACCTACTATGGCTCAATTGACTAGCGAATGTGTAATCCTGGGCCCAAATAAACCCTAGTATAGGTTTTCATACATGGTTTTTGGTGACATGGGTTTGCATAAGAAATGGGAGGAAGGTATTTCACCCCCTATTATTTCCTACCCAGCCTCTGAATATGATCTTGACAAGAGTGATGGTATACCCACACTTAGATACTAATATCTCACACCTAGGGTTAGTGGAATAGAGGGGTATTGGGGATGGGAGGAAAACCATCCAAGGTTCAATTAGGTAGGTTGGAAATTTTTTTCCATAAAAGCCCTACAATTTCTCTTTTTTGTACATCTTATATGGTTCCATAGCTCAAACAACCAAAGCAAGTGATAACGAGAAAGAATGAGTATAGCATGGAACCAATAAGAAATTTTAAAATTTTACATGAATATTATTGAATCACATCGAGGTATCAAAGTTATATATTCTTCCCTAAACAACCCACAAGAGGGGCTTCACCACACATAGTCAAAGAAAGGACAAATGAAGAGGAAGATGAAGAGTATAAAGACATAGATGATAAGGAAGACTCCTCCTTCAAGTCTATTGGCACAAGGTCGAACTCCAACATAGGGAATAGTTCCTTTGTTTAGTTCAAATAAGGATAATTCGGTATGGTTTTTAGAACACGTAAAGTAACAAGGAAACTAATATAATTCTAGAATTTGAGTTAAAAAGGACTTTCCATATATGTAGGTAATTGTAACAACCTCACTTCTCAGTAACCCCAAATTAAAGGAGGCCAAAAAGATGAGATTCATTAACTGAAATTTTCTCAAGGATCCAGATTTTAAACAAATAATAATCAATAATGAATAATATCCAATAACTCAAATATATTGTACAAGTTGTTCATCTAAAACTTACATAACTTTCTATCATCAAATTTGTACACATGAGAAGAAGTATCTATCTTATCCTCCTTATTTAGCTTGATGTATTCAAGTAATTTAATCTGGTTCATCACTTATCTTTATATCATTTTATCTAGCATGTACCTCAAATGTTGTGAAACAAAAGTCCAGATCAGGATATCAAAATATACTATGTACACGGGGTGCATGCAAAAGTGTTTAAGTAAACTAACAACATATATTCCATAGTACTTTCAATAAGAACTGGCATATTCTTCACATATTCTTATCTTTATTTGATACTCATAGTGGCATTATAATTGAATAGAATGTAAATAAACATATAACCATATAGTTGTTCAATCCTCAAGAAACACAGGGCCAACACCAAAAAACTAATGCGGGTAGTCATAAGCGTAACCACGTACCCTGATGGTGAGCCATGCAAATTATCATATAATTATACTTCAAGCATGTTGTTCAATTAAGCAAGCAAATCAAGCAAGCAACATTAATTTGCATGTATGTAAATACTAAAGTGTCATCATTACATTCATCACATTAAACCCTACTCGAGTCCTAGTCTATAGGGTTTAGGTTTCCTTATTATCACCAAAGTCATGCTTGATATTCCAGTTCCCATGTTTATTGATCTAATGACTTCATATTAGTTGTAACCACGATCATCAAATCTACCACATCCCTTTATTATAAACACATAGTTCATATTAACTTCATTATCAACCTAGAAAGTTGAATGTTTACACTTAATTCTTAATATGCATTGATTATCTAAATTAGAAACTCTAATTATCATCATTATGGTCATAATCACCTTAAATTCCAGTTATGTACAACTATATGAGATAATAACACAAAAGAACATCTTTTAACGATTTCAACAATTCAATACCCAAATCTAGGTTTTTAATGTACTAATATACTTAATTCTCATTTACTATCCTACTTTTGAAATAATAATCAGTTATATTTTATTTAGGCCCCTCATTTTTCTGATCCATTTGATATATAGTTTTTCCATATTTCAATTATCCAATTGATTTTTATGACTATTATAATATAACATTATTTTAGCCAATAAAAAAGTGCGTAGTATTTTTTTTTTCCACACTAGCAATTGACTGAGTTAATTGGATTGACCCACGACCCAACTTGACTTCTCCCCTAGACCGGCTGGTCTGGGACCAAACCAGTAGGCTCCATCCATGTCTTCTCCCTTGCTCGCCCGTGCTTTTGCATGAGACATGGCACTACCATTAGGGTCGGACGGCAACCAACCTCACCTACTTTATGAGTGGGACTGTGCTGCCCCTCAAAGCCTACACAAGCTCATCTTGTCTTTCCCTTATTGTGGTCATGGAGATGATGCCACCTTCAAGCTCTAGGTTTTCTTCTTCCTCTTCACCACTGACAACCCTAGTAGGTTCTCGATGTTGACAGAGAGTTGTGTCTCCCTCCTTTGTCTCCTCATTGGAAAGGCACCTGGGATTTCCCCAAGTCTTTAGCCTCCTCTAACCCAGAACGAGTTTGTCCTGGCTACATGTGCCATAAGGATACTCCTAATCCATTCTTGAACCTTCATCGTGCACTCACCCTATTGTACTAGTGGCCTACAACTCTTGTACAACACAGTCACTACAACACCTCATGTCGATGACTCATCATCTTGCACTCCTAGACTCCTCTTCATTGTACACATACAACTAGGATATGTCAACTTCTCCCTACCTACCAACCTCTTTTGTTGTTGGTAGGGTGACTTCCTTCATGGACACTAGTGTGCACCAAACGCTGGTCTTTGGTGTGTGTAACTCCAACCATCCTTGGGGTCTCTCGCATGTCATCCAAAAACCTTCTTGCCATAGAACGCCATGTCCACCATGGAGATGGACATGTCTCGGTTGAAGGGTGGTATCTCCATGTACCTTCCTTATATAGCCAACATATTGAACTTCTAGGGTCTTTAAGGAAAGAGTTCAATGAAGAGTGAGATAGCAGAGTTAGTGTCCATCATTTCCTGAGTTCCTTCCTTTTTTCTCCATTGGATATATATGATTTTGGTATAAAAATTACCATCACTTCTCTTCTATTTAAAAGATATCCTTTTTACTTAACAATCAAAAACCAACTAGGAAATAATATATTCCTTTTATTATTCTCCTTCTCTCTCATGGTTACTCATGGGAAAGTGTGTTTGTTTGTCAACATTTAATGGATTCTCAATATAGGAATTCACATATTCATAACTTAATTGCCAACTTTACCCGATTGATACAAAAAACCCATAAAGTAAATAAGATAAATACATAACACTTTATTGGCTAATTTCTCATGAATTCTAGATTATTCTTACCTCTCTCTTTGGTATGTCCTTCCAATCAACTATCCTTATTCCATGCAAACTCATAAAAACCTTCCCAATTATATTTAGTCTTTTGTGATTTATCAGGATGTCTTTCCCATATAAAACATGCACTTTTTAAATATTATTTAAAATGCCATTATATCATAGAATTCTTGACTTGAGAGTGATACATTGCCCACATTTTGATAATGACATAACCATTCCATTCCTATGTATCTAATATGTTTGTTCAAGATTGATTTCAGGCTTTAGGTACCTGAAAAGGATCAAATTACACAATCCCTAGCTTGTTCAAGTTCAAGTCAAATGCAATGCGTGTGCAATTTGGGAAATCACTCCAAATGACCTTAGATGATTTTTGCAATCACTTGTATTGATGATATGACTTGTAACTAAGATGTGAAAAAATCAGGGACACTTAATTCCATGGTTTAATCACTCAAAAGTTAATTTAGAAAATTTGTCACATGACGTTCATCGGTTGAGTTAGAATCTCGACCGATCATATGATGGATTTTCACAAAAAAAACTCGACCGATAGTTTGAAAATTGGATTTGTCTTTTAGTGGATCGGTCGAGTTACCTTTATTGAAACTCGACCGAATGTACTGTATAGAAAACTAAAAAAAAGTGATTATAACCATTGGTGAGTTGTTTTGGGTGAAAATAGATCTGTTGCTTCTTGCAAAACAACTATATTTCGACCCTAAGTGATCCCATACACTAGCCCTAGTTGTTCAAGTTCAAGTCAAATGCAACACAAGTGTGTAATTTGGGAAATAACTCCAAATGACCTTAGATGATTTTTGTAATTACTTGTATTGATGATATGACTTCTAACTAAGATGGAAAAAAGCAGCAACACTTAATTCCATGGTTTAATCACTCAAAAGTCAATTTAGAAAATTTATCACGGGTTGTTCATCGGTCGAGTTGGAAACTTTACTGATCCTATGATGGATTTTCTAAAGATGATCCATTGGTGGAATAGCACACACACAAAACTCGACCAACTGACTCACTGAGAAAAACTAATTTTAGCTCATCGGTCGAATTTTCCAGAACAAACTCGACTGATAGTTTGAAAATTGGTTGTCTTTTAGTGAATCGGTCGAGTTACCTTTATTGAAACTCGACCGAATCTACTATACGAAAAATGTAGAAAAAGTGATTATAACCATTTGTGAGTTGTTTTGGGCAAAAATAGACTCGTTTCTTCTTGAAAATGGCTATATTTGGACCCTAAGTGATCCCACACTCAAGGGAACACCCCCAGCTATAAATAGGACCCCATGGAGTTCATTCCAAGTTTTCTCATTCATGCTATTCTAAGTCCTTGCTATAGTTGAGTGTGTAGCAACTCCTTGAGCCCCTTTCTCTCTCTCTCTCTCTCTCTCTCTCTCTCTAGTTTACACTTCATTTCATGATTATGAGTGAGATAGGCCTATTTAAGGAGAGCTACTTCCTTGTTCTTGTAAAACTCTCATCTACTCCATCTTCCCTACCCCTTTCCTCCATGAAGTAAAGGTGAAGCAAGCTACTCTAAGTGAAGGTGGGGTTGTTGTTGTTCTTCTTTCAAGGTTGAAAAAGAGGTGATGATCTTCTCCAGGTGAAGGAGAAGGCAAAGGATAAAGATCCAATAAGAGTGGAAAATTCCTTGAAGGCAGAAGACTTGTTTTAGAGTGGGTAAGACCTTTGAAGAAGGCCGAAGACTCTTCCAAAGTGGGTAAGCCCTTGGTAAGGTGGAATGCTATTTGTGCTTGGATGGGGAAGTCCTTTGGTGGTCTTGTGGTCTAACTCTTATTGGTGAATATATAGATAAAAGCACTTGCAAAGTCCTAGAGGCTGACCTCTCTAGGTAGTGGACTGACTCTCTCCTAGTTTGGAGAGTGGAACTACTCTACATGACCTTGTCTAGTACTTGATATCAATTCCTCTCATCCTTGCTATGCTTGTTAGTTAGGAATTCAAATTGCACTTAAGCTATTGGTTTTAATTTGATATAATTTGAAGGTCTAATCTATCTTGTGAGAATTCTTGAAGCTTTATTCACCCCCCTCTAGAGCCCTAGATCCAACAAGTGGTATCAGAGATGAGGATCGCATCTGACAATCTCCTACAAGACAAGAAGATGTAAGACAACCTACTTGGTTCTCTCAACCTAGAGGGAGGCTTCTCCATGCATCCTCCAGTATTTGATGGCACAAACTTCCTCTATTGGAAGAGGTGTATGTGATTCTACATTCAAGGAATGAACTTTGACATGTGGAAAGTGATGGTCATACCTTAAAAGGATCCAACTAGAGTTGTTGCAACATGGAGTGAAGCTGCACTCAAAGAAGCCCAACTCAATGCCAAAGCCATAAGCATCCTCTATGCATCCCTTACCCCAATAGAGTTCAACCAGATCTCATCATGGGACACCACCTATGAGATTTGGGACAAATTATACATCACCTATGAAGGCACAAAGAAAGTCAAGGAGGCCAAGATCTACATGTTGATCATCCTTCTAGAGAACTTCAAGATAGTCAAGAATGAAGGCATTACGAAGATGTACTCAAGACTCAATGTCAGCATCAATGGGTTGGCTGCATTGGGCAACACTTTGGATAGAGGTGTAATCAACTCCAAGATCTTGAGGACTCTGCCAAAGAGATGGGAGTCAAAGGTCACCTCCATTGAATAAGTGATGATCCTTGTTGACATCCCAACTGAAGAGCTCATTGGCAACCTCCAAGCCCATGAGCCAAGGCTTGACAAACAAGAAGAAGAAGCCAACCAAGAGGAGAAGGAAGCCAATAGTGCTTTCAAAGCACAAGTGAAGGTATTCATCCTTCAACAACTTTCTTACCAGACTTCTCCTTCCTCCTCTAGTGAATATGATGGACCAAGTGAGCGTGAAGCCAACTATATCAAGGGCAAACACTTCAAGGGAAAGTAAGTTTCCTCCTCCTCTACTCCTAGATGATATAAATGTGGTCAACAGGGACACTACAAGAGTAAATGTCCCAAGTCAACAAAGTCACACCACAAGGGAAGCTCAAAGAAGGAAGAAGAGTAAAATAAGGAGAGAAAGTACAAGAGGAAGGACAAGAAGGTGAAAAGTCACAAGAATGCAGCTCACGCAGCTTGGGAAGCTTCATCTTCAAGCAGCTCAAGCTCCAAAGAAGATGGAGAGTGCCACCTTGCACTCATGGCCTCTACTAGTGAAGAAATTGGTGAGGTAAGTGAGGTAAGTTTGCATGAGTTATCTAAGGAAGATATTATTGACATGCTTATCTCTTTCCGTTCATCTTTTACTAAATCTAAATCTAAAATAAAATGGTTAGGAAAAATCATTAATGATCTATATGCTAAACTTGAAATCCTAGAGCTGAGTGAGAAAACTATTCTTGAAAATATTGATAATTTGCAAGGACAATACCTTGATCTTGAAATCTAATACAATGGGGTTGAAGTTGAGAATGGTATCTACCTTAAAAACATTGAAAGTCTTAAGGAAGAAAACCGAAATTGTCTTAAAGAGCTTGAAATGATTAAAACAAAAAGTGACAAATTTAAGCTTCTTATTGATGCTCGTAGAGATGAAAGAGATGTCTATCTTAAAGAAATCCAAATGCTTAAATCTAAAAATGCTAGGTTTCTTGGTCAAATTAATGACTTCTCTTCTAGACATATATTGCCTAGTGCTAATGTTACTTCTATTTCCCTTGAGAAGGATTCATATTTAACTAAAGCCTTATGAATTTAGGCTGATCTTATCCATTATAGGGATGACATAGCTAGCTTATCTTCTATCATTATTTCTATAATTGATGATAACCATAGATTGAGAGCATCCCTATAGAAATTCCTCAAAGGGAAGAACTCCATAAATGAAATCATTGACCATTCTATCAAACAAAGTAGTAGTGGTTTGGGATTTGTAGGGGGAGAACCAAAGGGCAAGAGCAAAGATAAAGGTAAGAAAAAGAGAAAGGAGACCTATTACTTTGTAAGAGAGTCTTCTGGCACCAAGAATCCTATGGTTTGTTCTTATTGCAGATGTGATGATCATTACTCTACTTATTGTCCTTACAAGCCTAAGGGGACCAACTCAAAGATGAAATGGGTCCCCAAGATAACTCCGGATCCCATGGTTTGAGTTGGGAATCGACATTCTCCTTTCTTGTAGGAAAAAGGAAGTTGAATTGTTGATAGTGGTTGCACTAAGCATATGGCAGGTGACATAAGCCATTTCAAGAACTTCACCAAAAATAAAGGAGGTTCGGTCACCTTTAGGGAAAATAAGAAAGGTAAAATCAAAGGTGAGAGTGATGTAGGTGAATCCTTGTGTATCAAGAATGTTCTCTTTGTGGGTGGCCTACATCATAATTTAATTAGTGTTAGTCAATTATGTGACAATGGTTATCTTGTGCTATTTAGTTCCTTTGAATTCTTGATTCTAGATTCCCTCACCTACCAAGTTATATATAAGGGAACTAGAAGTGGTAATATTTATGTTATTGTTCTTGACTCTATTGATCCTATTTTTGGTAGATGTCTAATAGTCAACTCGAATGATATTTCTCTTTGGAACCATCGACTTGGTCATGTACATATGCATTAGTTGAAGAATTTGAGCAAAAAGGACTTGCTCAAGGGACTTCCCAAATTGGATTTTGAAAAGGATGAGGAATGCCAAACTTGGACCCAAGGAAAGCAAACCAAGTCCTCCTTCAAATCTAAAGGAGTCCTTAGTACCAAGAGAGCTCTTGAGCTTCTTCACATTGATCTATTTGGACCAATGAGAACTCAATCTCTTTGTAGTTCCAAGTATTGCCTTGTTATTGTCGATGATTTCTCTAGGTATACTTGGACCCTATTTCTCATTTCTAAGAGTGACACACTTAATGTTTTCTCGAGCTTCTGTAAATGAGTTGAGAATGAAGCTTCTTGCTACATTGTTTCCATATGTAGTGATCATGGGGGAGAATTTGAAAATGAGCTTTTTGAACATTTTTGTCAAGAATTTGGTTATGCACACAACTTCTCTTCACCTTGAACACCTCAACAAAATGGGGTTGTAGAGAGGAAGAATAGGTCTTTACTGGAGATGGCTAGGACCATGCTTCTAGAGTATGATACTCCAAAGAAGTTTTGGGCTGAAGCTGTAAGTACCTCATGTTTTGTGAAAAACTGAGTTTTTACTCACCCTTCTTTGATGAAAGCCCCCTATGAGCTATGGCGTGGTAGGAAGCCTTTTATCGAGTATTTTCACATTTTCGGATGTCATTGTTTTGTCCTAAATACAAAGATTCTCTCGACAAGTTTGATCTGAAATCTTACAAGGCTTTCTTTCTTGGCTATAGCACTACTAGCAAGGCTTATAGAGTATTTAATGTTGATCTTGCCAAAGTAGAAGAATCCATAAATGTTAAGTTTATTGAGACTAACCCCTCTATTCCCAAAGAGAATGTTCCAAATGATGATGTTGCAGGTGAAGTAATTCTTATTCTAAAAGAGCTCAACATCACCCAAAAGGGAAAAGAGGTGGTCACTCAAGATGAAGAGAAGAAAGATCTGACCCCACGTTTGCAAAGAATCATCCAAAAGAGCTGATTTTAGGTGATCCTTTTGAAAGAGTGAAGATGCAGGTTGCATTCAACAAAAAACAAGCCAACAACACCTTCATCTCACAACTCGAGCCAAAGAATGTCAATGAAGCTCTTGGGGATGATGAGTGGATCTTAGCTATGCAAGAAGAGTTGGAGCAATTTGAAAAGAACAAAGTTTGGACCCCAGTGCCAAGACCAAGTGATATAAAGATCATTGGCACCAAATGGGTCTACCACAACAAGCTTGATGAAAGCGGCCAAGTGGTAAGGAACAAAGCAAGCTTAGTGGATCAAGGATACAATCAACAGGAAGGTATAGATTTTGATGAAACATATGAACCTGTAGCTAGACTTGAGTCTATTTGTATGTTGCTTGGCTTTTCTAGTTATAAAAACTTTCTTCTGCATCAAATAGATGTTAAAAGTGAATTTTTGAATGGTACAATTGAGGAGGAAGTGTATGTTGCACAACCCCCATGCTTTGAACATGATAGTTTACCCAACCATGTTTATTTGTTGCAAAAAGCTCTCTATGGACTCAAACAAGCACCTAGAGCTTGGTATGAGAAAATAAAGAACTTTTTGTTAGATCATGGGTATATCATGGGAAAAGTGGATTCTACCTTATTTCTAAAGCACACTTCTACAAATTTTTTTATCATACAAATATATGTTGATGATATCATTTTTGGCAGAACTAACCTTGATCTTTGCAAAGAATTTAGTGATCTTATGTAGAGTGGATTTGAGATGAGTATGATGGGTGAGCTCACGTTCTTCCTCGGCTTTCCAATCAAGAAAACAAAAGATGGGAACTTCATCAACCAAGGTAAGTATACAAGTGAACTACTCAAACTCTTTGGGATTGAGAATACCAAGTCGATGGACACACCCATGTCAAAGACCACCAAACGTGACAAAGATGAAGAAGGTGAGAAGGTAGATGAGAAGCTCTATAGAGGTATGATTAGAAGGTTACTTTACTTAACTACCTCTAGACCTGATATAATGTTTAATGTTGGCTTGTGTGCTCACTTTCAATCAAATCCTAAGAAATCACATCTTATAGTTCTTACGAGGATTTTAAGGTACTTAGTCAAAGCCTAAAATTTTGAACTGTGGTATCCCATGTTAAGGGACTTTACTCTTACTTCCTATAGTGATGCAGATTATGCAAGGTGCTTGATTGATAGAAAGTTTACAAGTGTCACTTTCTTTCTCGTACGACCTTTCTTCGTGTCTTGGTTATATAATAAATAGAGCAAAATGGCATTATCAACCACCGAGGATGAATACATTGTAGTTAGGAGTTGTTGTGCCTAGGTCCTATGGATGAAGCAAATGCTCCAAGACTTTAACATTCACTTTGATGCTTCTCCTATCTATTGTAATAATACTAGTGCAACTAACTTATCATATAATCCTATCTTTCATAGTAGAGATAAACATATAGAGGTTCATCATCACTTTCTTCGGGATTACATTGCCAAGAATGATCTATATCACGCATGTGGACATGAAAAATCAGTTGGTGGACATTTTCACTAAACCTCTAGCTAGAGAGAAATTTAACTTTATTAGATCTAAATTACTTATAATTACTTTGAATGAATATGTTATGCCTTATATCTAATTGTCATCTATCCCATGTGCTTTGTCTCTATTTTGATCACATTGCTTGCTAATATGCTAAAAATCTATTTTTTATGTTCATTTTTGCCTTATTTTTCTCTTGTTTTTGGGTATTTTTTGCAAACGCATGTTTTACCATAAAATAGTACCCAATGATGAGTGATATGTGCCTAAGGATGTTCAAAATACATAATGTACTTGAAAAATAAATTTAATTAACACTTTAATTGCTAGAAATTAGGTTTTGTATGTTTAGGTCAGGTTGACTATCGATCGAGTTGCCAACTCGACCGATCGGAGGCCGAGAGCTTTTTTAAAGAGCCTATCGGTCGAGTTTCTGAGTTCACAGAACTCGATCGATGGTTGTGTTGGAGCAAATTTAAGATGGGTTCGGCCGACTAATCTCCCTCTCAACTAGAGAAAAGTCGAATGATCTGACCTCCATCTCCCCTAAGCTCTCAACCCTAGCCCCAACCTTCCTCTCCCTAGCCCTAGTTCGACCTAGCTTGACCTCCTTTGACCTTCCCCCTTGCCAACCTAGGTCTGTGGATGAGTTTTTGTGGTGAGTCTTTAGCTTTTTCTCTCTCCTTCCTCTACTTTTCATCTCTATGGCATCTAATAGGAGGAAGAAGGCTGCCCCAGCTAATACACCTTCATCTTCGTCCAAATCCCACTTGATTCCGTTTGATGACACTCTCTTTGTATCAAATGAAGATGTAAATAGGTATAAAGAGCTCTTTCCCCAGAATCCTTTCCCGTTTTGTTCCCTATTTGAGGCTACACCTCAAAGACAAGAGGTCATAGATCAAGTAGTAGAGTTGCTTTATGATCACCATCTCTCTGCATTGGGTGTAAAATGTGTGTGTTATAACAATTCCATCACTAGCACAAAAGCAGTTCACAAATTCTACGCTAACTTGCGTTGAAATTATGACACACTCGTACCCCCACCTGATGCTCAAGTAGTCCTCACATCCATGATAGCTGAGAAGAAATTTCAAGTCTCTGAGGATACCCTAAATATCTTCTTTTCGGGTACTAAAGTAATTGACACTTGGCATAAGGACTACCCAGAGTACTTTGACCTAGTTGAGCATGATCCCTTCTACAAGAAATATGCTCTTACTCTCCATGATATTTACAAGCTCTTGAATAAGCCTCAATTCCCATATAGGAAGAAGTTCACCCTTCCCTCTTCAGCCTTGGACCTCAAGAGACACATCCTCACCTTGGTTGTTAACTGCAATATCCATCCAAAGAAGAATCAAACTGAGAATGCAGGAAACACTGTGGTGATCATGCATTATCTCTTGAAGAACATCAGACTCAAGTGGTCAAGATATATTCTCCACCATATGACCTACTTTGACTCGGGTAAGAAAACCTGTGGCACCCACCCTCCCTACCCAACCCTGATTTGTGGTCTTTTCCAGCTTGCCACTAGCAAATCTCTTTTCCATGACTTTCATTAAAAACCTACCTGGAAAGGAGTTTGCATCAATGAGACCACTCTTCAGAAATATGTTCCTATCATATCCTCTACCACACATGTTGCCTCTACCTCTACCTCTACCCGAGCACCTCCTCGACCTCAGCCTACCTGAACTGCCCATGCCTCATTTAATGTGTCAAATAAAACCCTTATGGGCTACATGATGCATCAACAGGCATACAACCTTCAAGTTCAAGAGCACCCACACCAGGACCTATGCTCAATCATGTCCAACATGAATATGTCCTGTGCACACCCCTCCCCAGCCTACCATCCCTACCCGAGAGGTGATTATGTGTCCTTTGCATATGATCACTCTTACCCTATCCCTCTACCTGCATCTTTTGCTACTACACCCTCTGCTATTGGTTGATCTACCCCTAGTGTGCTGCCTCTGCCTGCTAGCCCCTTGGCCACTTTGCTTTCCAGCCTCGATAGTTCTTCTCCTTCCTTTCCGTAGGCCAATGAGCTCCATGCTCTTGGTATGTCTTGGGATGAGAAGAATGCCCATTGGAGCGGTCGTGGTTTTGGTCCCTCTTCTCATGAAGAGATGTCAAACCAGGCTGATGGGGAGGCTACTAATGTTGACGAGGAGGCTGATGAGGAGGATGGTGATGCTTCTGATGATGATGGATCTGATCACTTTGCTGATGACTCTGGTGATGAAGGTGATGCTGCTACACCTTCCGACGGAGATGATGACTATGAGCCTGATGTTGATGATGTTATGGATGATGTTGACATAGATAGCTTAGATGTTTAGTTGTCTTAGTTTTTAGTCTAGATGCTAATAATTTATATCTTTCTAGGCTATTTTGTATTAAAAACATCTGGGCACATGTTCTGAGCTATACGATTTTATCATTTTAGCTTTCATCATTTTGGCTTGTAGCTATTTATGAGAACTTTCTTTCTGAGTTCTAATATTAATTATGTGTACACTTACTCTTTGATTTACTATATCTCATGAGTTGGTGCCATGTTTTACCATATTTTGATTATGCCTTAGACTGTTTGTTTCTCTCATCTCTGTTTGGTGTATGTATTGAGATTGCATGTTGTGCTTGTATGCTTATTTGTGCTTGGAGAAGACCTATTTTTGCGCTCTTCTACCCCCTCCCTTCCTTTGTGATAATGTCAAAAGGGGGATCAAAATTCAATGTTTTAAAGTTCAACCATACTGCTTTTATTGCCTATGTGTTCCTTTTCTTGTTCTTTATATGCTTTATCATGTGACTTACTATGCATGTTAGAGTAAGCATAGATTGAGAGGGAGCAATTCACATTGTCCAAATATTGAACCCCTTTGCAATTCATAAGGAAAAGGTATAGCTTCAATATCCTTTTCAATAGGATTGAGGAATGGTTTGACATTGTCAAGAAGGGGGAGAATGTTGACTTGAGAGTTATACATTGCCCATATTTTGATAGTGACTTAACCATTCCATTCCTATGTATCTAATATATTTGTTCAAGATTGATTTTAGGATTTAGGTACATGAAAAGGATCAAATTACACAAGCCCTAGCTTATTCAAGTTCAAGTCAAATGCAATGCAAGTCTACAATTTGGAAAATCACTCCAAATGACCTTAAATGATTTTTGCAATCACTTGTATTGATGATATGACTTGTAAATAAGATGAGAAAAAATCAGAGACACTTAATTCCATGGTTTAATGACTCAAAAGTCAATTTAGAAAAATTTTCACAGGTTGTTCATCGGTTGAGTTGGAAACTCTACCGATCATATGATGGATTTTCTAAAGATGACCCATCGGTCCAGTTGCACACTCACAGAACTCGACCGACTGACTCACTAAGCAAAACTAATTTTATCTATCGGTCGAGTTTCCCAGAACAAACTCGACCAATAGTTTGAAACTTGACTTTGTCTTTTAGTGGATCGGATGAGTTATCTTTATTGAAACTCGACCGAATGTACTGTATGGAAAAATAAAAAAAAGTGATTATAACAATTAATGGGTTGTTTTGGGTGAAAATAGATCCATTAATTCTTGGAAAATGACTATATTTCGACCCTAAGTGATTCGATACTTAAGGGAACACCCCCAGCTATAAATAAGACCCCTTGGAGTTCATTCCAAGTTTGTTCATTCATGCTATTCTAAGTCCTTCCTATAGTTGAGTGTGTAGCAACTCCTTGAGTCCCTTTCTCTCTCTAGTTTACACTTCATTTCATGATTATGAGTGAGATAGGCCTGTTGTAAGTGAGCTACTTCCTTGTACTTGTAAATCTCTCATCTACTCCATCTTCCCTACCCCTTTCCTTCATGAAGCAAAGGTGAAGCATGCTACTCCGAGTGAAGGTGGAGCTGTTGATGTTCTTCTTCATGGTTGAAGAAGAGGTGATGATCTTCTCCAGGTGAAGGAGAAGGCAAAGGCTGAAGATCCAAGAAGAGTGGAGAAGTCCTTGAAGGAGGAAGACTTATGCTAGAGTGGGTAAGACCTTGGAAGAAGGTTGAAGACTCTTGCAAAGTGGGTAAGCCCTTGGTAAGGTGGAATACTCTTTGTGCTTGGATGGGTAAGTCCTTTGGTGGTCTTGTGGTGTAACTCTTATTGGTGAATATATAGAGAAAAGCACTTGCAAAGTTCTATAGGTTGACCTCTCTAGGTAGTGGACTGACTCTCTCCTAGTTTGGGGAATGTAACCTCTCTACATGACCTTGTCAAGTGGTTGCTATCAATTCCTCTCATCCTTGCTATGCTTGTTAGTTAGGACTTCAAATTGAAGTTAATCTATTGGTTTTAATATGTTATAATTTGAAGGTCTAATCTATGTTGTGAGAATTTTTGAAGCTCTATTCACCCCCTCTATAGAGCTCTAGATCCAACAAGAATATGGGGGCAAGAGAACAGTAGTCCTACTCAAGAAATCAACCTGAAAGGATAGGAGTTCATATGTATTAGTTTCCATATGTATACCCTTGTATCGAGTTCAAGTTTCCCACAAACCAATGTCGGTTTGTGCATATCATCTTCTTCAAACTCTTCATCCATAACTAATATAGTTAATGGAAAACATACCTATATATTCATTAGAACTCATAGAACCATCATTCAAATAAGAAAAGTCAAAGTAGAAAAAGAATCACCAAGTATTTCATGATGGAAGGTGAATAATAATAAAATTGGGTTCAAGTTATATAACCCACCTCAAGATCAAATCAAGAGCATCAAGATTCAAAGATCCATGTTCCCAGGTTGGAGATGGCTTATCAAAAGTCCATGACTCGATAACAACACTTCTCTATGAAAGAGGATATCATAGTTAGGAATTTGGTGAAGAAAGAAGAGAAGGAAAGAATCATGATCCAAGAAGCATAGTCTTTCCAATGTTAAAGATGATCATGGATTCACCTTAGGCAAGATGCTTGAACTTGTCTTTGTTCCTTGAGCTCCTAGGATCATCCTCCAAGAAAGACGTAGTAAAGGATTTGAAAGGTTTACTAAGAGGTGAAAAGAGAGGTATATATAGTTGAGGTTCATGAAAGAGAGTGTGTATAAGGTGTCATCACTATGTGTACTTAAGTGACATGTGTCCATGCATGGTAACTTCATGCATCCATAATTATCATGCCATGAAAAACTCTTGAGGATAATCTATAGATAAGATATCGGCCATTTGGGTATCTTGCTTGACAAGATATCATCACCCAATCTTGCTTTATGTGCAAAACGATACCACTTTTTCTAAGAACATGCAAACCAATAGACTTCACCTACTTGAGGTGGTTAGCCCATCATGAAAACCTTTGAAGGCTAACAAACTGATATAGGACCTCCTCTACAGCTTCCAAGCTGATAGGCACTCCCATATACACTTCAAAACTCGATACAACCTCAAATAGGGTTCAAGACACTCAACATTTTGGTCGTTCTTTCACCTCAAAGAGTTTTATCTTTCAACAAAGACTCAAACAAGGTGCCCCCTTCTTTATCTTTCCTCTACTTGATACTAAGAGAGAGAAGAGACATTCTAGAAATAATAATTTGCACATAAACCCCTCAATTGGGTAAATTGCAATATTTACCAAAGTTATCATACAAGGCACAAACAATTTGCAAACAAGTTCAAAATTGAGAAATAAATTCTTCTCAAGTCTTAATTACTTTTCAAAAGATTAAGACAAGGTTCGAAGCAACTTAGTTAAGAAAAGCTTCTAGGGTTATCCCAAAACCCAGGTCAGGGGTGTTACAAGTTATCAACCCCTAATAAGGATTTTGTACCCAAAATCTCAAGAGAAAATAGAAGGGTACTTCTTCCTCATCTCTTCCTCCAGCTCCCATGTGACTTCTTCAATGCCAAGATGATGCCAAAGAACTTTTACAAGAACTATGTCTTTCTTTTTCAACCTCTTAATTCTTCTATCAAGAATCAATACTAGACTTCCACATAGGATATATCCTCATCGAATTCTACCTATACAAGTTGTACTACAAGCTCTGTATCAGGGTGACATTTTCTCAACATAGATACATGAAACACTGGATGTAGTCTATGCAACTCAGGTAGAAGTTCCAACATATAGGACACATTTCCAATAGGTGTTATCACAGATACAGTTCCATAAATCTAGGAGCCAACTTACCCTTCCTCCCAAATCTAAGGAGAGATCTATAGATACACTTTGTCTCCAACTTGGAATTCTTAATGTCTATGACGATTATCAGTATATGATTTTTGTTTGTCCTGTGTAGTTTTCAACTTTTGTTGTATTACTTTATTTTTTTCTATTGTCTATTGCACAAGTTCAGGACCAAGAACTTGGTATTGTCTTGTTTCATACCAGCATAACAGAGATCTACAACATCTACCATACAATGCTTCGTATGGTGCCATATCAATGATGTGCTGATAACTGTTATTATAAGCAAACTCTATCAAGCTCAAATGTATATTCCAACTTCCTACAAACTGAAGAACGCATGCCCTAAGCAAGTATTCCAAAGTTTGTATAGTCCCTTCATATTGTCCATCTATTTGAGGGTGGAAGGCCGTACTAAACTTCAACTGCGTACCCAAAGCCGTATGTAATCGCTCCCAAAAGTGACTTGTAAACTGAGGACCTTTGTCTGACATGATTGTTTCTGGGACTCTGTGAAACCATACTATCTCATCTACATAAACCTATGCAAGTTTCTCAACAGAGTACGTTGTCTTAACAGGAAGAAAATGTGCCGGTTTTGTCAACCTATCAACAATCACCCAAATGAAATTGTAACCCTTGGCTATTCTAAAAAAACCAACTACAAAATCCATTGTCACGTGATCCCATTTCCATTTTGGTATAGGTAATGGTTGTAACATTCCTTCCAGCTTCTGGTGCTCAGCCTTAACTTGCTAACACACTGGACACTACATAACAAACTCAAGTACATCCTTCTTCAAACCAGGCCACAATTACATATCTTCGAAACATCTTGGTACTTCCTGGATGCATAGCATACATAGATTACTAAGCTCCTTACATAACTATCTTCCTCAAGTCATTAACATCAGGTACCACAATTCTACCATGGTAACAAACTGTTCCATCTTCTGACTCATGAAAACCATCCCACTTCTCACTGTCATATTCTGATTTGATCTGCTGAACCACAATATCAGCCTATTGTGCTTCTTTAATCTTGTTGTCTCAATGTAGGTTTAACTTGCATCTGTGCTAACAATCCAGCTAGCAGAGATACTTCCATCTATACATTCATTTGTCTTAAGGAAACTAGCATGTCCCTTTTATGACACACCAAAGAATTCAACTGTGCTTCATCTGTGAGTGAAAATGATGACTTTCTGCTTAGCGCATCTACCACCACATTAGCTTTTCCTGGATGATAATCTATCGTACAATCATAATATTTGATTAGTTCCGTTCATAGATGTTGTTTCATATTTAATTCTTTATGCAAAAACATATACTTTAAATTCTTATGGTCTATGAAAATCTGACACTTCTCCCCGTACATATTTATTTACACATACATTCTGGTTCACAAAGTACACACCATGTATCTTTTCCTCTCGAGGATTACATACAACAGTTGCTCTGTTAAATCTACATATAAGCAACATAAAATCTCAGGGCTTTCAATACCAAAAATTAAAACCATTTACAAAGAGATCCATTTCGAGAAAACTCTTATAAAAAGAACCAAAATATTTATTTACGCATACATTCTGGTTCACAAAGTCTTGAGGTGCTTGACCTTCAAACGGTCTTGAGGTGCTTGACCTCAAAACTGTCTTGAGGAGCTTGACCTCCAAACGGTCTTGAGGTGCTTGACCTCCAAATGGTCTTGTGGTGCTTGACCTCCAAACGGTCTTGATCTCAAAATCCCTAAACGGTTTGAGGCCATTTGAATTAAAAATTATTAAACCCTAAATGGTCTTAAGACTGTTAGACCTTAAACGGTATTGATCTCAAATCTTCAAATAGTCTTGCCCTAATTCCTTCAATCAGTTTTGAAACATTTGAATTAAATATTATTAGACCCCAAACGGTTTGAGATTGAATGGTCAAATCAGCAATGAAACTGTTTGAACTTAAATTAGGGTTTTAGGTTCAATCGATTTAGGGTTTGAAATCAAGGAACCATCAAATGTTGAAACCTTTGGAACTAGATCAATTGTAACCATTGGATCATCTTCCAACCATGACACCACTTGACCTTAAACGGCCTTGAGACCATTTGGTCTCAATCAGTCTTGAGACTGTTTGACCTCAAACGGTCTTGAGACCGTTTGGTCACCAAAAAGTGAAACTGTTTGCTCATGATTTTTGTTGAGGTGTGTCTTAATATGACATCATCATATTCAAGCTACAAACCTTAGAAATTTTCTGTGATCTTTGTGGTGATTTCAACAATTAATCAAAAGAAAATTTGGGAATGAAAAAGGAATCAATGTATGATGAAGAAATGAAATCAATAATGATATTTAAGGGTTCAAGTTATACAACCCACCTTCAAAGTTGAATCCAAGCTTCAAGATTCACGTCCTCAATGGTTAATGAAGCTTTCTCAACTATCCAAGGTCCGTTCTCAAGTCTTTGAGTGAAAAGAATGGCTAAGGTTGAAGATTGATGGAGAAAAGAAGGAAATGAGCATTGAATTTCGATTTCCACCATGAAATCAAGGTTGAAGATGGCTATGGAGCTTACCTACAGGTTGGTCCGCATCCTCCTATTTATCCTAAGCTCCCTTGTGTTCGGCCAAACCAAGGGGAGAAAGTAGATTCAAAAAAAGTCTTTCATGTGGATGGAAAATGGGATATATGTAAAGGAATTTCAAGAGAGAGAGAAAGCAATAGAAAATTCCTTCAACTCCCAAAATTGGTGCCACTTAACCCCCTCACTTCCTTGCATACGAAGCCATCATCCTTGCCTTCAAAAACTTCTCATTTATCCTTGAATTAAAAGTAACTACTTTAAGCACCTTAATCATTATAATACTATTATCCATTTTTAGTGGACAATTCTTTTTATTAACAAATGCAAGTGGGTTTCTTCACCTACTTAGGATATTTCGGTGCAACTCAAGGAATTTGGACGTACTTGCACTATAGGATTTCAACCAAAGCCTTTTTAGTTGATGGGAACTTCAATTAATATATTTATTTTTGCATTAAATTGAATTAGGGTTTCAATTATGCTTAAATCTTGATTATTTTAATATCAAGATTCTCTCCTCCAAAGAGATTCAAATGAAATTCCCCTCTGATTTTATTGTCTCTAAATGATACCAAGAAACATTAGGGACTCTCTAGTATTGGTATTTTGCATATTGAACCCTATGTTTTGGGAAAATTGCACATTACACCAAAACTAGGTTTTAATGCACAAACATTGCTTATTAAGCTCTTTCTTGGTGCTCAGGCTTGTGGTAGCCATACCTCTGCATCATTTTCATTCTTATGATGCTATAACATTTGTGGAATATTTTATCATGTAACATTTTCAAGTTAACCCCTCAACTTGGGTAATTTTCACTTTACTCCAAAATAGGAAAAACATTGTTTCAACAATATTCAAAAAGGACTAAAATTGAAACATAAGTTCCTCTTGAGACTTAATTGATTTTTTAAAAGATAAGAGAAGGAAAATAATTATCTTTCTTAAACAAAACATCTAGGGTTAAAGCATAACCCAGGTTAGGGATGTTACAAATTATCCACCCCTAACAAGGATTTCGTCCCTAAAATCATCAAGAGAAAAGAGAAGGGTACTTCCTCCTCATCTCTTCTTGTAGCTGCCACATAGCTTCTTTAATGTCACGATGATGCCAGAGAACTTTCACAAGACATATGTCTTTGTTTTTTAGCTTTTTAATTCTTTTATCAAGGATCATCACAGGTCCTTCAACATATGATATATCATCATTTAATTCTACCTCCACAGGTTGCAAAACTAACTTTGTGTCAGGATGACACTTTCACAGCATGGAAATACGGAACACTGGATGTAACTTATGCAACTCAGGCGGCAACTCTAGCTTATATCCTACCTTTCCAATCCGTTCAATGATTGGATAAGGCCCCATAAACCTAGGAGCTAACTTTCCCTTCTTTCCAAATCTAAGGACACCTTTCCAAGGTGAGACCTTGACAAATACTTTGTCTCCAACTTGGAATTATAAAGGTCTTCATCATTTATCAATGTACGATTTCTATTTATCTTGTACAGTATTTAACTATTGTTGTATTAATTTAATATTCTCAGTTGTATGTTGCACAAGCTCAGGACCCAAAAGTTGATATTCTCTTGTTTCATACCAACATAAAGGAGATCTACAATGTCTACCATATAATGCTTCATATGGTGCCATATCAATACTGTGCTGATAGCTATTACTATAAGCAAATTCTATCAAGCTCAGGTGTAGATCCCAACTCCCTACAAACTGAAGAACACATGCCCTAAGCAAATCCTCCAAGGTTTGTATGGTCCTCTCAGACTGTCCATCTATCTGTGGGTGAAAGGCAGTACTAAACCTTAACTGTGTACCTAAAGCTTTATGTATTTGTTCCCAAAAATGACTCGTGAATTGGGGACCTCTATCCGAAATAATAGTCTTTATCAGAAACAATAGTAGTTGGAAACTCGTGCATCTGCACTATCTCATCTATATATATCTGTGCAAGCTTCTCAACAGTGTAGGTTGTTTTGACAGGAAGGAAATGTGTTGTCTTAGTCAACCTATCAACTATCACCCATATGGACTCATGACCTTTGGTTGTTCTAGGCAAACCAACCACAAAGTCCATGGTCACATGATCCCATTTCCACTACGGTATAGGCAAAGGTTGCATTGTTCCTACGGGCTTTTGATGTTCAGCTTTAACCTGCTGACACACCAGACACCGCATAACAAACTCAGCTACATCCTTCTTCAATCCTGGCCACCAATATATATCCTTCAAGTTATGATACATTTTGGTGCTCCCTGGATGCATTGCATACATCAAAGAATGACCTTCCTCCAAGACTAACTTCCTTAAGTCATTGGCATCAGGTACTACCATCCTACCATGGTAACAGATTACCTGATCCTCTGACTCATGAAAGCCATCTCGTTTCTCACTTACATACTTTGACCTGATCTACTGAACCACAACATCAACTTGTTGTGCTTCTTTAATTTGCTATCTCAGAGTAGGTTTCACTTGCATCTCAGCTAACAGCCCGACTAATAATGCTACCTTAAGTTGTATATTGTGTTGCCTCAAGGAGATAAGCATATCTCTTTTAAAGCACACTAAGGTGTTTAACTGTGCTTTATCTAAGCTAGGCTGATGATGATGATTTCCTACTTAGTGCATCAACCACTACACTAGCCTTCCCTAGATGATAATCAATTGTACAATTGTAGTCCTTGATTAACTCCATCCAGCGGTGTTGTCTCATGTTCAACTCATGTTGTGAGAAGATATATTTTAGATTTCTGTGAAAATATGGAATGTTTCTCCATAAAGATTATATCTCCAGATCTTCAAAGCATGGACCACATTAGCTAGCTCTAGATCATGTGTCGGATTATTCTCCTCATGTTTCTTAAGCTGTCAAGAGGCAAAAGAAATTACTTGATTATCCTGAATCAACACACATCCTAGTCCATTCTTAGATGCATCACAGAAAACTATGTACCCCTTCCCTTGCTTAGGTAACACCAGTATAGGTGCACTTGTTAACCTTTCTTTCAACAGATGGAAAGAATATTGACACTTGTCATTCCAGACAAAAGGAACCTCCTTCCTGGTAAACTTGGTTAGGGATAAAGCTATAGAACTGAAGTTCTTAATGAACCTCCTGTAACAGCCTACCAGTCCTAGGAAACTGCATATCTCTGTCGGTGTCTTTGGCTGTTCCCATTGCAGGACATATTCTACCTTCTTAGGATCAACACGGATACCTGAGGCAGATATTACATGTCCTAGAAAAGAAACTTATGGTAACCAAAACTCACATTTGCTAAACTTAGCATACAACGTATGCTCTCTTAACAAATTTAAAGCCTGACGGAGGTGCTTCTCATGTTGTTGAGCATCTGTACTATATATCAGGATGTCATCTATGAAGACTACTATGAACTGATCAAGAAAAGATTGAAAGATTCTATTCATGAGTTCCATGAAAGCAGCTGGTGCATTAGTTAGTCCAAACGACATAACTATGAACTCATAGTGACCAAACCTTGTCCTAAAGGCATACTTAGGTATATCACTCTCCTTGATACACAACTAATGATATCCCAACCTTAGATCTATCTTCGAGAAGATAGTTGCACCACACAACTAATCAAAAAGGTCATTGATCCTTGGTAGAGGATACTTGTTCCTTATGATTACTTTATTCAACTGTCTATAATCAATGCATAATTGCATAGATCCATCTTTCTTTTTAACAAAGAGAACCGGAGCACCCCATGGTGAATTATTCGGTCAGATAAAACCTTTCTCAAGCAACTCCTGGAGATGTTTCTTGAGCTCTGCTATCTCAGTAGGTGCCATTCTATACGGTGTTTGTGCTATAGGTTGCATGCCTGGGATTAGATTAATCTCAAAATCAATTTCTTGGGCAAAGGAACACCTAGAAGTTCCTCAGGGAACACATCTTCGAACTCCCTAACTATCGGAACTTCAGAAAGATTAGGGTTCTCCATTTTGGTGTCTACCACATGTGCCAAGAATGCAAAGCATCCTTGTCTCATCAGCTTCTCAGCTACCATAGATGACACAAGATAGGTTGGAAGAATATTTCTATCTCCCTGAAAGATCCATGTGTCACCATCATCAATGAACATAGCTTGCTTGGACTCACAATCCAAGACAACCTTATACTTTTCTAGGGTGTCCATCCCAAGAATTATATCAAACCCATGCATCTCAAGTGGTATAATATCAACCTAAATGTGATGTTCAGAAAAGGAAAGAATGCAGGGAGAACACACCTCTCGCAACACTACAGATCCCATCAAAGGGGTTTCTAATAACATACTATCTACTTTATGACTAATAGTCATATTGCAGTCATGAATTGCTTCTCGAGTGATAAAGAAATGTGTAGCACCCACATTAATTAAAAAAGATATGAAGCAAGATGAAGACATATCAGAATGAAATAGTTCCATCTGACCTGTCACAACTCGAGGGTTGACTATTGCTTTGGGTTGATTCATTACATAGAGCCTCGTCGTTGCTTGCTGTTGACCCTGTGCTCGGTTGTTGGGTGCCGACGAACCAGCTTGGGACGCTTGTACACGTCCTCTAGCGCTACTAAAAAACTGTCGCCTCTCAAAAACTGTCACCTCTGAGAGTCTTTTTGACTCTGCCTCGGAGGTTGAGTCACCATTATCTTTCCAACTGGACAATCCCTCGCTAAATGTCCTACCTGTCTACACTGGTGACAAGTTCTATTCTCATGATATGGTCTAAAAGGTCTAGTTGTTGATGTTGATGTTGTACTAGGAGCTCTATTTGTTGTAAACTATGACCTCTACCCTTGTTGGATGTCCACTATGTCTGGGTGTTGAACCTTGGTGGTGCTTGATAACATCAGTTTTTGTGACGTTTTTGCCCTTTATTTTGTTATCAAAACTGCCCTTTTTTCTGCTATTTTCCTCTATTTTATTAGCAATTTTGCAATAATTGGCCAAGCAATGCTCTTACTCCGATTTTCCTATCTTTTACAGAATTTTCCTCTCTTTTGTGCAATAAGGCCGATTCTGGCCCATGAATAAGTCCAGACCCGTCTCGGCCTCCCTGACGCCCGATACAGCCTCTGCCTGACACGGGCTGGGCGACACAAAGATGCTCGACGAGGAGATGCCGCGCGACAGGAACGTGCCGGCCGACACACCTTCTACCCGACAGGGAGCCAAAGCCGCCTCAACGACATAGCTCGTCGGGCGACACAACCACCCACCGGCAGGCGTGCCACCCGCCATGTGACCAATAGCCATCACCTTGCACCGAGAAATGCTTGTATTAGCCGTCCATCTCCATCGACCGGCGTACAAGGGAGCTATGTGGCGCTTCGAGCACCATGTCTTCCCACCAAGCAGCTGACTATAAATAGCAGCTACAGTGAGCCGAAAAGACTGCTCGCACGGCTGGAACAGTTCACATTCGGACAACTAACAGTTAGACAGTTGAGAGCTTGAGCGAGGAAACTCCGAGAGCACCCGTATCGTGCCCCAGTGTTCGTCTCGGGCGACACTAGGTGAGCTTCTCCTCATCCCGAGAGGGAGGGGACAGTTCACTTAGGACCGTCCCGGGCGACACTGTGGGCCGATATCGGCCGACATCACTGCCCGACATAAGTGACTGACATCAATAATGCTTAGCTCTTAGCCCAAAATGATATCAACCCAATACGCTTAGTCTATCAAACGTGCCGCCCGAGAGGATGTGTCGTCCGACATGAGCGTATCGGCCAGAGCCCTTGACCGATGCAGTCGCCAGTCGGCGCGTGCCGCCCGAGAGGGTGTGTCGCCCGACACCTCTGTATCGGGCTAGGCCTTTGACCGATATCAGGCAGGAGAGCTACAGCACCCTGTCGCCGTTCTACATCAAGGAGGCGACACCTATCTTTTAATTCTGTTATTTAATTCTTTGTTTATGCAATGAATTAAGACCTTTAAATGTTTATGGAAATGGAAAGATTCAATTACTTGTTTCTCTATGCTTGGTGTACAATGTTGGATGACTGCTCTGTTTAATATCCGAACCCTAGCTTGCATGATTTGGATCGCATTTTGATTAGCTATCGAACCGTTTTCCCGTCACAACAACTTCGAGAGTTGTGTTGCAGCTCTAGCGTTTGGTCCGATTCTGGAGTACGAGAGTGCCGGGAACGGAGCTATTTTCTGTAACATTCCACTCTAACTGAAGCCCAACAACCTCGAGAGGGGTGTTGATGTAGAGGTTAGAGGTACCCGCTCTGAGAGGAGGGGTGCAGGGTGTTACCGCTACCGCTTGTTTTACTACAGTCTTATCCTCCGAACCTTGCCTGAGCTCTAGTCTTTATCTTTCTGCTTCTGTTGCATGAAAACCCCTAAAAACTGCTAAATGACTAAAACGTTAAATCTCTCTTGTAGCTCCATTTGGAGATAGTTTTCTTGTTTATTTCGTGACGTCTTACCGTTCCCTTTCGGGAATTTATATCTCTTTATACCTACCGGAGTGTAGCGTGTCGATTTATGGTTCTCAACACTACCCCCTTGTCCCTGTGTTCGACCCCGTATGACTACTTCGACCCCGTGAGCAAAGTTGCGGGGGCATAGAAGGATCCAGGTTTATAAATGTAAAAGCTCAACTACCTCAAATCCGCCTCCAATTTTGGACGCGCGATTTAGGCCGGTCAACTTTTTGGCGCCGTTGCCGGGGACAAGGCAATAGCGGTACTGTAAGACGAACCTGAAACAACTAACTACACTCATGTGCCTCAAGCTTAGAGATAAGCTTGACATCACTCTTTTTCCTTTTTCTTTTCGTAGCATTATACTTTGCTTTAAATAAAAATCTCAATTTTCTAAACTTGATTTTCCATGCCTTTTTAGAAACTCTGAAGATCTGCGACTTGTTCCGCCAAGCTTTGAGACATGTCTCACTGCGAGCAGTCCCTTTCTGCTGATGAATGTCAGGGCAAGGGCAAGAGGTCAAGCCAGCCTAACTTGGTTGGCCAGCTTTCTGCCTATATAAAGAGACATGATGCCATCATCAGCCGAATGGTGCAGAACACGCTCCCTAGCCCTGGGGCTCTGGATTCAATGCAGTGCCAGATGGCCACCTTGCAGACGCGCCAGCGCGAGGTTGATCAGCGACTGACCCAGATGGCTTCTCTGATGAAGAATCCTGCAATAAAAGCACTCCCACACCCTAAATCTTCCGTAATGGCAGTTCTGAGGTCTGGAAGGACGCTGGAGTGCCCTGATGAAGCCAGGCCCGAGCCTGAGCAAAGGCCTGAGGGTGAAGATCCAGCAGAAGGAGAAGAAAGACAGGCAGACGCTCGCGAGTCTGCGTAAGGTTCCCCTGAGGAGCTACCTGGCAGAAGGAATGCCTACGCTCCTAGGATCCCGTTCCCGTACAAACTAATAAAGGCGAATCTGAAGAAGCATCACGAAAGGTTCATGGACTCAATCAGAAAATTGCATCTTGAAGTCCCCTTCCTTGACGCCCTGGAGGAGATGCCTACGTACGCCAAGTTCCTCAAGGACCTTATCACGAAGAAGAGAAGGGGAGGAAGGATAGAGACAGTGCAGCTAGCTTCCACCTCATCCGCCTTCCTCAAACCTGACTTACCAAATAAGAGAAGGGATCCCGGAGCTTTCACAATCCCTTTCGCCATCGGGGAAAACGTCGAGTGCAAAGGTCTAGCGGACTTGGGGGCAAGCATTAGCCTCATGCCTCTAAGTTTCGCACGAAGGGTGGGCTTGACCGACATGGTTGGAACCAGCATGCGGATTCAACTGGCGGACCACACCTTTAAGAGACCCTTTATTTTGTACCCGATAAAGGGCAGTTTTAAGAGCTCAGGCAAGTTTTGAAGGAAGGCGTTGCAGGCACTATCTTTCTGCCTATCGTGCATTACAATCACTGGATGCTCCTAGCGATGTACACTCGGCAACGAGCTGGCATTTTCTACAACAGCTCAGACAGCAACAAGAATCATCCGGTGCCGTGTACATCGGAACCTTTGACACACGTCAAACGCATAGTTCGAAAATATTATGACGAAGTGTCAAAGATGATCGATCCATTCCTGAACATACAGGGAGGCATATGGCACAGACTCCAGTTCTGCCACCGCAGTCCGCAGCAAGTTGCTTTATCCAACAACTGTGGCATCTTCGTCCTGGAGTGGATGGCAAATGAAGCGACGCCTGACCAACTCCAACACATAGGATACCACAGCAAACGAGGAGAATATGTGTGGGAGCTCCTCTCTAACACAGGCGTGACCTCACTGGAATAAACATCACCTCACCTTATCTACTTCACAACTCTGGGGACAGAGTGTGGAGTAAGTTTGGGGGGGTACCATGTTCCAGTGAGGGAGGTACAAATTTCCTTCCTCTTCCGCTTTGTTCTTTCATTCTTTTTGTCCCATATTCGTTATTCTTTTACGTACATATACACTTTCAGTTTTGTACATATACGTTTTCATACCAAAATTTTGAAAATTTTGAAAAATTCTTTTGTCTATATCACCCCTATGCATATGTACAAAGTTCCTGTAATAATAATGAAAAAAAAACTGTTGTTACTTTTTGCAAAGTTTATTTTCTTTGTGCTAAATGTGAAGCAAGTCCTGTTATATCTTTTTGATAATGCTGCTCCAAACGAACAAAAGAGTATACTTTTCCATGTCAAAAATTCCAAAAATATAATAATCTCACGAACAGCTAAGAGATAAGTATGGATAAGGAAAAAGCTACCCAAACAGCGGAAATATCTTTGTTTCCCTCACCCAACAAAATCCCAAAAAAAAAGAGAGAGAAGCCTCGAGAGAGTGAATAAAAGCATGAGAGTTGTGCCCAATAAAAGAAAAAAAAATATATATATACACCTCTTGTCTTCCAAAAGTACCCATCTTTAGGCATGGTAGATTCGGGGCAGTGGTACGTAGGATGTGAAATCACTGCTCTAAAGCCAACTGGCTTGGACTGCAGGGACCACTTGCCCGTTAACGGACCCTTACCTGGATGGACTGATGGGAAACAAGAATGAAAAACCCAAAAAGCCTTAGCCTACCCTATACACAACTTTCTGCCCCGAAAATAAAGCTGTTTGGTGCGTAAGCTAACTTTGGAATCATACAACAAAGTCTCCCTGAAGCTGTAGAGAAATTTTTTATTGAAATAATAAGGTTAGGAAACGCGTAGTCTTTTGTTTGAGTGAAGCAGCATTATCTATAAAGGCATTACTACACTTGTTTTACCTCTTGGCCTGAAAGTTATCCGAGCAAAAAGAAGCATCACAAAAATATAGTTTAAATATTGATTGAGGACAATCAAAACACTAAGTTTGGGGGAGTTGATAACATCAGTTTTTGTGACGTTTTTGCCCTTTATTTTGTTATCAAAACTGCCCTTTTTTCTGCTATTTTCCTCTATTTTATTAGCATTTTCGCAATAATTGGCCAATCAATGCTCTTACTCCGATTTTCCTATCTTTTATAGAATTTTCCTCGCTTTTGTGCAATAAGGCCGATTCCGGCCCATGAATAAGTCCAGACCCATCTCGCCCTCCCTGACGCCCGATACAGCCTCTGCCCGACATGGGCTGGGCGACACAAAGATGCTCGACGAGGAGATGTCGCGCGACAGGAACGTGCCGGCCGACACACCTTCTACCCGACAGGGAGCCAAAGCCGCCTCGACGACCCAGCTCGTCGGGCGACACAGCCACCCACCGGCAGGCGTGCGGCCTGCCACGTGACCAATAGCCAGCACCTTGCGCCGAGAAATGCTTGTAACGGCCATCCATCTCCATCGACCAGCGTACAAGGGAGCTACATGGCGCTTCGAGCACCACGTCTTCCCACCAACCAGCTGACTATAAATAGCAGCTACAGGGAGCCGAAAAGACGGCTCGCACGGCTAGAACAGTTTGCATTCAGACAACTAACAGTTAGACAGTTGAGAGCTTGAGCGAGGAAACTCCGAGAGCACCTGTATCGTGCCCCAGTGTTCGTCTCGGGCGACACTAGGTGAGCTTCTCCTTATCTCGAGAGGGAGGGGACAGTTCACTTAGGACCGTCCCGGGCGACACTGCGGGCCGATATCGGCCGACATCACTGCCCGACACAAGTGAGCGACATCAATAATGCTTAGCTCTTAGCCTGACACGATATCAACCCGATACACTTAGTCTATCAAACGTGCCGCCCGAGAGGATGTGTCGTCTGACATGAGCGTATCGGCTAGAGCCCTTGACCGATGCAGTCGCCAGTCGGCGCATGCCGCCCGAGAGGGTGTGTCGCCCGACACATCTGTATCGGGCTAGGCCTCTGACTGATATCGGGCAGGAGAGCTACAACACCCTGTCGCCGTTCTACATCAAGGAGGCGACACCTATCTTTTAATTCTGTTATTTAATTCTTTGTTTATGCAATGAATTAAGACCTTTAAATGTTTATGGAAATGGAAAGATTCAATTACTTGTTTCTCTATGCTTGGTGTACAATGTTGGATGACTGCTCTGTTTAATATCCGAACCCTAGCTTGCATGATTTGGATCGCGTTTCGATTAGCTACTGAACCGCTTTCCCGTCGCAACAACTTCGAGAGTTGTGTTGCGGCTCTAGCGTTTGGTCCGATTCTGGAGTACGAGAGTGCCTGGAACGGAGCTGTTTTCTGTAACATTCCACTCTAACTGAAGCTCAGCAACCTCGAGAGGGGTGTTGATGTAGAGGTTAGAGGTACCCGCTTTGAGAGGAGGGGTGCAGGGTGTTACCGCTACCGCTTGTTTTACTACAGTCTTATCCTCCGAACCTTGCCTGAGCTCTAGTCTTTATCTTTCTGCTTCTGTTGCATGAAAACCCCTAAAAACTGCTAAATGACTAAAACCTTAAATATCTCTTGTAGCTCCATTTGGAGATAGTTTTCTTATTTATTTCGTGACGTCTTACCGTTCCCTTTCGGGAATTTATATCTCTTTATACCTACCGGAGTGTAGCGTGTCGATTTATGGTTCTCAACACTACCCCCTTGTCCCTGTGTTCGACCCCGTATGACTACTTCGACCCCGTGAGAAAAGTTGCGGGGGCCTAGAAGGATTCAGGTTTATAAATGTAACAGCTCGACTACCTCAAATCCGCCTCCAATTTTGGACGCGCGATTTTGGCCGGTCAGTGCTGTTGGTGCAGAAAACCTTGGTTTCTTAAAACTTTCAGACCTCTGTCCTTGGAACTGTGTATACACCTTCTGACTATGGGCCTGATGCTTCTCAGTCACAGACCTTTCTATCCGCCTCACGGACTCCACAAAGGTGGCAAACCTCTCCCTGTTCTCTAAGGCAGACACAGGAGTGGTCAATTCAGCGTTCAACCCCTTCTCAAAATGCCGAATCCTCTCCTCATCTGTAGCAGCCATATGCGGGCAGAACCGCAGAAGCTCCATAAACTTAGCTTCATACTCACTAATACTCAGTAGTCATTGCCTTATCCGCTCAAACTGAGAGATGTTCTCGTCTAGAAACGTCTTGGGGAAATATCTACTGACGAAATTCTTGTCGGAATTCCTCCAATCTGATTTCAACACTTGGCTTCTTGCCCTCTTCTATTGTCCACCAGGCGAGAACTCCCTTTTAGAAGGTACACTGCATGCCTCACCTTCTCTGCTTTAGGGATATTGAGGATTCTAAAGGCCTTCTCCAACTCAGTCAACCATAAGTCAGCATCTGCTGGGTCAGCTGTACCAGCATAATCTGTGGCTCCAACCCAGCAAAGTCGTTCAAAAGTCTTGTCGAATCCTTGTCCTTCATTATGGGTTGGTGCCCTTGATGCAGGTGGTGGCATTCTATCTGCCATATGCGTCATGGTTGCCATGAACTGCCCAAACAGATCATGGAAAGCTGGGTTTTCCAGTGCAGCTTGGTTAAGTTGGGGATGTTCAGGTTCTGGTTCCTCCCTAGTCTGGTCCCTTGCACCTCTTCCTGGTGTAGCAATGCTGCTCTCAACAACATGTTCTTCGTGTGATCCAGACGTCTTTAAGTTCTTCTTCACCTATATGAGCAGAAGACACTTATCAGATAAATTGGAAGATACTAGAATAGACTCAACAACCTTAATCCTATGTCTCTATAGACTCAGCGAACCTATAGCTCTGATACCAACTAAATTGTGATGAATAAACACCAAATATTGGATACGATTAATGCAGAAGTGATCATTGCAACATATTAACAAAAATCACTAAAAATTAAAACCATTTACAAAGAGATCCATTTCTAGAAAACTCTTATAATAAGAACCAAAAATTAATTTACACATACATTCTGGTTCACAAAGTACATACCATGTATCTGTTCCTCTTGAGGATTACATACAATAGTTTCTTTGTTAAATCTACACATAAGCAACATAAAACCTTGGGGCATTCAATACCAAAATCTCAGATTGATCATAAAAGCACTAACTACTATCTCCTAGGACCTGAGAGTACAGAGACGACTCATAGGACTCATATCTACAAAACACAACAGTCAGTATCTGCACCTAAGATGTTATTGTTGTTCATGTTACTGTTGTCCTTCACTTATTGTAGGGTTTCTACCTCCTCGTCCTCGTCCATCTAAAAATGTTGGATCCCACGGGGGTGAGACAATTGAAAATTGTCCCAGCGAGAGATATAACTCTCTGCCAGAAGCATTATTATTTCAGACGAATAGCAATAAACTGAATAGAGGAATCTTCATTAAACAGTAGGATTTAATCATTATTAAGCAGAATAGAGCAATGTCGCCTCTTAAAGTATGACAACTATAAAGTGATAAGCAGTAGATCATCTATTATTTAATAAGGAATATGAAGAAAATGTATAATATTTATCCACTTTAGGATACAATAAGCAATATAATATCAACCAATGATTTCCGTATTTCATCCTTGAGCAAATGCGCTACACGACTGATTACATTTTAGAATCATACTTATGCCCTGAGGAGATGAGGTATACCGCTCATGCTCCAATCGACCATGATTAAGTAAATCATCGGTACCATACATAGGTCAATGGAAGAGTCAGACTCCATCACCTCATCTGTCTCAGTCAGTACGAGATCATATGCAGGACATCTTGTGTCTCTATTAAATAGCTTTCCAGGGTATACTGGCATCTTCGCTATAGAGTTATAGCCCGTAGCATATACTCTTTTCAGGATATGGCCCATAGCCAATGCCTGGTATTGTGAAGTTATGACCCATAGCCATACTCTTATTGGGATATGGCCCATAACCATTCATGTACATAGGATATGGCCCTCAGTCATTCCTAAAGGGCATAACAATATTTTCACCCATCACCCCCACATATTCAAAAATATGCATTCCAGGAGCTCCTGTAGGAAAACCTGTTTCACCATCACCAGTTAATGACGATGATGGATCTATGGTCAGGGCTCTATATGATATGATTTCACTTGATTAATTAAGTGCATTACCATATTCTCTTAGCATCAGTCAGGTTTTCAAACATAAATTATTATAACAATTGCTACAAAGAATGTGTAATACTTTGAACAAGTATTTTTTGAAGCTTTATAAAACATTGGGACCTCAATCCCTTGTCACAACATGGTAATCCTCATCCCTTAACATCTCATCATCAAGATTATAGAATATGGGTATTCAAACCCTCAGTTCATCAAAGAACACTTGTTACCACTTATCAGGTAACTAATACCTTCAAGTCATCTGACCAAGGTAAACATGATACTTGCTACACAAGCATCTCACATGGCTCTCAAATCCTGTTTAATTTCTTGTTACCTACTACTAGGCAATAAAGCATATTACGGCTCATAAGGCCCATAAAACAATTTCAATGATAACACATCATAGCTCATACCTGGCTATGCCCAACATCTCATGATACCTGCATGGTTAGTACACATGATAACAATTATATCAATTACATATCAGCACTATGCATTGTCATGGTAGCATCACTATTCCCTCATTAGGGTTAGGACTTCCAAATTCATGTCAATTAGGGATACTCATTCCATTACCCAAAATTAGGGTTATGATTTATCATCATATTGTCCAAGATTAGGGTTTCATTCACTACAACCCAAAATTAGGATTTCACATAACTTAACCCTATATTAGGGTTAGGATTTCATATAGCATCACCCTTTATTAGGTTTTCACATAACATCACCCTATATTAGGGTTTCACATGACATCACCCTATATTAGGGTTTCACTTCACATCACTGCATTAGGATTTCACATAACATCACCCTGGATTAGAGTTTCACTTCACATCACCCTAAATTAGGGTTTCACATAACATTACCCTATATTAGGGTTTCACCTAACATTACCCTATATTAGGGTTTCACCTAATATTACCTTAAATTAGGGTTAGGGATCATCAACATTCTTGATTAGGGTTTCATGATCTCTTTATCAAGGATCATACCTTAAATCCGTGCTTCCACATATCTTGGAGCACATAGCATTATTTAAGTATCAAATCATACTTATCATTTTTTCATGTACTTAGGAACACACAACATCATCATCTTACCTTATTAGGTTGACTTAATCTCTCACTAAGTACATACACCTATGCTTATCATAGTGTACTGAATTTAATACTTTCATAAGCATCAAGTGATAATCACTTTTAATTATACTAATTACCTAAGCACTTTAGAGGTGTTTCCATTTGAAATCATCCTTTAGATACTCTTTAACCACTCATAGGGATATTAGTACTTACATGGAATGAATCAATTAGACCTTCAAACGGTCTTGAACCAATCAACCCTTCAAACGGTCTTGGACCAATTGACCCTCAAACGGTCTTGGACCAATTGACCCTCAAACAGTCTTGGACCAATTGAATCTCCAATCGGTCTTGAGGTGCTTGACCTCCAAACAGTCTTGAGGTGCTTGACCTCCAAACGGTCTTGAGGTGCTTGACCTCCAAACAGTCTTGAGGTGCTTGACCTCCAAACGGTCTTGAGGTGCTTGACCTCCAAACGGTCTTGATCTCAAAATCAAAAAATGGTTTGAGACCATTTGAATTAAAAATTATTAAACCCTAAATGGTCTTAATAACGTCATACCTTAAATGATCTTGATCTCAAATCTTGAAACGGTCTTGCCCTAATTCCTTCAATCGGTTTTGAAACCGTTTGAATTAAATATTATTAGACCCCAAATGGTTTGAGACCGAATGGTCCTCAAATGGTTTGAGACCGAATGGTCCTCAAACTGTTTGAGACCGAATGGTCAAATAAGTAATGAAACCATTTGAACTTAAATTAGGGTTTCAACTTCAATTGATTTAGGGTTTGAAATCAAGGAACCATCAAATGTTGAAACCTTTGGAACTAGATCAATTGTAACCATTGGATCATCATCCAACCATGACACCACTTGACCTTAAATGGTCTTGAGACAGTTTGGTCTCAATTGGTCTTGAGACCGTTTGACCTCAAACGGTCTTGAGACCGTTTGACCTCAAACGGTCTTGATACCGTTTGGTCACCACACAGTCTTGAGACCGTTTGGTCACCAAAAAGTGAAACTGTTTGCTCATGATTTTTGTTGAGGTGTATGATAAGATGACATCATCATATTCAAGCTACAAACCTTCTAAATTTGTTGTGATCTTTGTGGTGATTTCAACAATTAATCAAAAGAAAATTTGGGAATGAAAAAGGAATCAACGTATGATGAAGAAATGAAATCAATAATGATGTTTAAGGGTTCAAGTTATATAACCCGCCTTCAAAGTTGAATCCAAGCTTCAAGCTTCACTTTCTCAATGGTGAATGAAGCTTTCTAAACTTTCCAAGGTCCGTTCTCAAGTCTTTGAGTGAAAAGAATGGCTAAGGTTGAAGAATGAATGGAGAAAAGAAGAAAATGAGCATTGAATTTTGATTTCCACCATGAAATCAAGGTTGAAGATGACTATGGAGCTTACATACAGGTTGGGGCACGTCCTCCTATTGTTACTAAGATACCTTGTGTTCGGCCAAAGCAAGGGGAGAAAGTAGATTCGAAAAAAGTCTTTCATGTGGATGGAAAATGGGATATATGTAAAGGAATTTCAAGAGAGAGAGAAAGCAATAGAAAATTCTTTCAACTCCCAAAATTGGTGCTACTTAACCCCCTCACTTCCTTGCATACTAAGCCATCATCCTTGCCTTCAAAAACATCTCGTTTATCCTTGAATTAAAAGCAACTACTCTAAGCACCTTAATCATTATAATACTATTATCCATTTTTAGTGGACAATTCTTTTTATTAACAAATGCAAGTGGGTTTCTTCACCTACTAAGGATATTTCGGTGCAACTCAAGGCATTTGGACGTCCTTGAACTATAGGATTTCAACCAAATCCTTTTTAGTTGATGGGCACTTCAATTAATATATTTATTTTTGCATTAAATTGAATTAGGGTTTCAATTACGCTTAAATCTTGATTATTTTAATATCAAGATTCTCTCTCCTCCAAAGAGATTCAAATGAGACGCCCCTCTGATTTTCTTGTCTCTAAATTATACCAAGAAGCATTAGGGACTCTCTAGAAGTGGTATTTTGCATATTGAACCCAAGGTTTTGGGTAAATTGCACATTGCACCAAAACTAGGTTTTAATGCACAAACTTTGCTTATTAAGCTCTTTCTTGGTGCTCAGGCTTGTGGTAGCCATACCTCTGCATCATTTTCATTCTTATGATGGTATAACACTTGAGGAACATTTTATCATATGACATTTGCAAGTTAACCCCTGCACTTGGGTAATTTGCACTTTAGTCCAAAATAGGCAAAACATTGTTTCAACAATATTAAAAAAGGACTAAAATTGAAACATAGGTTCCTATTGAGCCTTAATTACTTTTTTTAAAAGATAAGAGAAAGAATATAATTATCTTTCTTAAACAAAACATCTAGGGTTAAAGCATAACCCAAGTCAGGGATGTTACAGTGTCCATCCCAAGGTTTACATAAAATCCATGCATCTCAAGTAGAATAAGATCCACTCGAATGCTATGTTCTGAGAAAGAAAGAACATAGGGGGAACATACCTCTTGTAATACTACAAAACCAACTAAAAGAGTTTCTAACAACATGTTATCCGTTCTATGACTAATAGGAAAAAGACAGTTATGAATCACTTCTTGAGTGACAAAGGAATGTGTAGCACCCGGGTCAATCAAAATAGATATGAAGCAAGATGAAGACATATCATAATGAAATAATTCCATATGACATGTCATGACTTGTGGGTTGACCACTACTTCCGTCTAACTCATAGCATAGAATCTCGTTGTTGCCTATTTCCAACCACGTCCTCTGTTACTTGTGCATATGAACCTACTTGAGACACATATCCATGTCCTTGTCCTCTTACACCACTACTAAACTACTACCTCTAAGAGCCTCACTGTCTCTACCTCAATTTTGAGTTACTTCATTATCTCTTACTGGACACACTATCTTTAGATGTCCTTTATACCCACACTTGTAGTAGATTCTAGTCTCCCTGTTGTGGCCTAGACGACCCTATAACTGACATTGGCATCGTACTTTGGGCTCCAATAGACAGAAAATTACGACCTCTACCCTTACTTGACATCCACTGCATCTGAGCACTGAACCTCTGTGGTGCTGATGGCACAAAAAACCTTGGTTTCTTATAGCTTCCGGACCTCTATCCTTGGAACTGGGCAGGTCCTTTCCTATAATTGGCCTCACATTTATTGGTTACTGACCTTTCTGTCTTCCTAATCAATTCTACAAATGTAGCAAAGCTCTCTCTATTCTCCATAGTAGCTGCAGGTGTAGTCAATTCAGCATTCAAACCCTTTTCAAAATCCTGAATCCTCTCTCGGTATGTAGTATCCATGTGCGGACAAAACCACAAAAGCTCCATGAACTTAGCTTAAGACTCATTAATATTCATAGGCCCTTGCCTAATCCGTTCAAACTGTGAGATTTTCTCATCCAGGAATGTACGAGGAAAGTACCTATTGGTGAACTCACGTCAGAATTCCTCCCATCTGACCTCAACATTAGGCCTTTTCTCTTCTTTGATGGCCTACCAGTGGCCAGTGTTTCCCTTTAACAAGTACACATCATGCCTAACTTCATCAATTTCTGGGATGCTAAAGATCTTAAAGGCTTTTTATAACTCAATGAGCCACATATCTGCATTTTTTTGGTATCAGAGCATATTCTAGGCCTCCCACACGACGTAGCCATTCAAAAGTCTTACTGGAACTCAAAGATTCACTATGACCTGCTGCCCTAGGGGTGGTACTGGTATCTTGTCTTCCATATGTGTTATTTTCGTCATAAATTGCCCAAATAGAGCATGGAAAGCAGGGTTCTCCAGCATAGTCTGATCCATTTGGGGATTCTCAGGCACTTGTTCTTCTCTCTCCTGTTCCCTTACACCTCTTTCCGATGCAGCAATGTTGCTCTCAGCAACATGTTCTTCATATTCTCCAGACATCTTTGAGCTTTACATCTTCTTCTATATAAGAAAAAGTCACTATAAGATAAACTAGAGGACACTAGAACAAACTCAATGACCTTAATCATATGTCCCTATAGACTCAGCGAACCTAAGGCTCTAATATCAAAAATTGTGACAATTGTTATCAAACTGACGGCTTAATTGCACAAAACTATGAAGAACTAATGATTAACAACACATTATCAAAAATCACAAACACACACACACACACAAATATATATATATATATATATATATATATATATATATATATATATATATATATATATATATATATATATATATATATATATATATATATATATATATATGGCCCATCTTTAATACCCACCCCCCATTTCGGTTACTTTTTTCAAGTTGGTTACTTTTGACATGTAGAGGGTTACTTTACCTTGCAAACTGCTGAGTTTCATGCATAGATAGTTACGTTTGTAACATCATATTTCAAAACACGATTGCATATATATATATATATATATATATATATATATATATATATCTACTGTGTATTTTGTATAGGATTACTTTTTTAGACGTATAGTTACTTTTTGATCAACATATTTACTTTTTTTAATAGTAAATTACTTTTCTGGTCAGAACAGTTACTTTTTTGGCTGTCGGGTAACGAAATCCAGGCTACCCACGTGGGTATTAAAGAAATGGCCATATATAAATATATATGTATATATATCATGGTTTACTTGTACAAACAATGTTCCATCACCTTACAAGGATTTGAGATAACATTTTCTTTATTAAAACATACACAAAAGTAACATCATGCATCAAAATGTACTAGCAAAAATCTCAGATCAATTATAAAATCTTTTACGCACTATCTCCCAAAGGACCTGAGAGTACATGGACGCCACATATGACTTTATATCTGCAAGACACATAGCAGCACACTCAACTTGAGATGTTACTATTGTTCTGGCTATTGTTGCCTGCTCTCTACTGTACAATATTTACCCTTTCATACATCCACCTAAAAAGTTGTGGAATCCACGAGGTGAGAAAACTTTTCCCAGTGAGAGATATAACTCTCCGACAACAGTATTATTATTGTAGTTAAACTTTTATGAATGAGAGCAAAAGAAACCTATATTGAATCAAATAAATATAACTGTTGATTATATGCAGAGTAGAGAAGTATCATCATCTTATTAGTTCAGATGTCTACAACTAAACAATAGATCATTTAATCACTTTTAAAAGGAATATGAAGAACATGTATAAATATTATAAACTAAATAGTATAATACCAAAGCAAGGCATCAAACAATGTTTCAGTATTTGGTCCTTAAACAAATATGCTCGGATGATTACATCTTTAAACATTCCATCTTATTATGCCCTGCGGAGATGGGAATATACCTTCCATCTCCAACTGACCACTATGAAGCTAGCATCAGTACCATATAGGTCTATGGAAGAGCTAGAATCCACAACCTCTCCTTTCTCAGTCAGTATGAGATTGGCATTGACATTATGAGTCATTCTACATTTCAGCTAGCCTGGAATATAGAGACTTTTTGCTACAGAGATACAACATGTAGCATGTTCTCTGTCTAGGGTATGAGCTACAATCAATCCTTCTTGTATATCTTAAGTCGTGGCCTGTTGCCATACTCCTCTGGGGTATGGCTTTACCACCAATCTCGATGTTGCATTATAGCTACGGCCTACAACCATACTCTTTTTAGGAAAATGTCTCAAGACCAAATCCTAGGGTTTGAAGGAAGCAAGGTAGTACTTGTCGTGCACCCTCGCTTATTCAAAAATATGTGCTCTGAGTAAAACTCATTTCATCATTCAGAAGATCCTGACACTGAATGATTCTATGGTCAGGGCAACTACATTTTTAATTCACTTGATAGATTAAGTGCATTACAACATCTTTTAGGATCAATCAATTTACAAGCATGAATTATTGATAAATGCTATGCAGAAAGGTGTAACATATTTTCAAGTGATCTTATATCAATTGGTACATGTCTTGTTACACTTATCTTGGGATCTGAATCCCGTCAATACTTTATTGGGAATATGATCCCTTCACCATTATTATTATCATGATCATATTCTTGGGTATCAAACCCTTAGTTCATTACTGAATAGTATCACCTCTCATTGGGCAATAACCAACTCTAGGTCATCAGATCCATATATAAATCATACTTTTTGTACATGTATATCAAATTGCTCACAAGGACTTATATAATCTATATAATATTAAATCATCATAGCTTATACTTGGCTATGTTCATCATCTCATAGTACCTGCATGGTTAGGACTTCATAGAAAATGCAATATCAAGAAAATATCATGACCATGCCATTAAGAGAATTATTCAAATTCAACCCTCTCATAATTAGGGTTAGGATTTACCTTTGTAACTTATTTAGGGTTTCCAAGTGCATATTTATCAATCAAACCCTTATTCACATTATAACAGCTATTTAATTACCATAAATGTTCAAGCCTACCTCATCAAATATCATCAATTGATTATCAACATGAGGTACAAGTTTCTTTCTCATCCTTAATAGGATATTGACTTCAACATACTTATTACATTGATTTAACCTTCTATAGAGTTATCAACCTACACTTATTAAAGTGTATTCATCTCATTACTTTCATGATGTATTCACTGATTGTATTCAAGATATATCAGCCTACACTCATCAAGGTGTATCAGCCTCCATTCATCAAGGTGTGTCAACCTTCATTCCAATCTTTATATTGTCCTAGACACATCACTTGTGTCATCCTAAACACATATACTTGTGTCATCCAAGACACATCTACTAGTGTCAGCCAAGACATATCTACTTGTGTCAAACAAAGCATATCAAATTATATCACTATAGAGATGCTTAAAGTGGTATCATTTGTATGGTGCTTGAGGTATATCAGCTATAGTGCATACTTGTGGGTGTCGGCCATACTATCATCTTATGTATCGTCCACCCAACATCAATTTAGGTATCGGACACCCAACATCAACTAGGGTATCATCCACTTTATACACTAGTGTGTCGAATAGATCATGGACTCAGGTATCGACCACACCATCAACAAGGATATCAGCCTCATCTTCTACTAGGATATCAGCCTCACCTTTAATTAGGGTATCAACTTCCTCAACATCAACTAATTAGGGTATCCACCCCTTCAATCTTAGAGTATTGGCCACTCAACATCACTTAGGGTTTCGGCCTTATTATCCCTTTACGTATCAGCCACTCAATCTACTAAGATATTGACTACACCATACATAGCACATTATGAGATATCGACCTCTAGGGTTTAAGTTGTAATAGATGAACCCTTATTCAATACTTTAGTTCTCTCACCTACTGACCTTACCATTAATTGGTGTATCAGGCTAGAGGGTGTCAGATTGTGAGTATATCAAATTGCCAGGGTTAAAGTTGACCATGTCGGCCTCTACACTCAACCAAAGTATCACCATTTGATATTCTATCTTTACTAGAAATCTCTTATTCATGACAAGCTAATTCCTTTGAGGCATATCATTTTCAGAACAACTAACATATCATCCTAACAACAACCAATGCTTTAAAGCATCACAAGTCATATCGTCCATCAATGCTATGGTGCAAACACATCTGTCAACATGGATATCTTATATATATCAGCCCACCATATTCTTAACATTTTGGTGAAAAGTTAAAAAGTTAAGAGAATAGTAGTCCTACTCAAGAAATCAACTCAAAAGTATAGGAGTTCATATGTATGGGTTTCCATACTTATACCCTTGTATCAGATTAGGCTTTCCAACCAATATCGGTTTGTGATTATCGGTTTCATCATCTTCAAGCTCAAACTCTTTGTCCATAACTACTCTAGTTCATGGAAAATATCCCTATATATTCATTAGAACTCATACAACCCTCATTCAAATAAGAAAAATTGAAGAAGAAAAAGAACCACCAAGTATTGCATGATAGAAGGTGAATAATAATAAAATTGGGTTCAAGTTATATAACCCACCTCAAGATCAATGCAAGAGCATCAAGCTTCAAATATCCACGTTCCCAGGTTGAAGATAACTTATCAAAAGTCCAAGACTCGATCACAACACTTCTCTATGAAAGATACCATAATTAGGAATTTTGTGAAGAAAGTAGAGAAGGAAAGAATCATGATCCAAGAAGCATAGTCTTTTCAAGGTTGAAGACGATCATGGATTCAACTTAGGTAGATGCTTAGCCTTATCTTTGTTACTTGATCTCCTAGGATCGTCCTCCAAGAATGACATAGTACAGGAATCAAATGGTTTACTAAGAGGTGAAAAGAGAGGTATAAATAGTTGAGGTTCATGAAAGAGAGAGTGTATAAGGTGTCCACTATGTGTACTTAAGTGACACGTGTCCATGCATGGTAACTTCATGCATCCATAATTATCTTTCCATGAAAAAATCTTGAGGATATTCCATAGATAAGATATCTGCCATTTGGGTATCTTTCTTGATAAGATATCATCACCCAATCTTGCTTTATGTGCAAACCAATACCACTTTTGCAAGGAACATGCAAACTGATAGGCTTCACCTACTTGAGGTGCTTAGCCCATCATGAACACCTTCAAAGGTTAACAAACTAATATGGGACCTCCTCTATGGCTTCCAATTCAATAGGCACTCCCATATACACTTTAAAATTCGATACAACCTCATCTAGGGTTCAAGACACTCAATTCTTCTATAGTTCTTTCACCTCAAAGAGTGTTATCATTCAACCAAGACTCAAACAAGGCACCCCTTCTTTATTTCCTGTATTTGATATGAAGAGATAGAATAGACATTCTAGAGATCATAATTTACACATAAACCCCTCAATTGAGTAAATTGTAATCTTTACCAAAGTTATCATATAAGGAACAAATAATTTGCAAATAAGTTCAAAGTTGAGAAATAAACTCTTGTCAAGTCTTATTTACTTTTCAAAAGATTTAAAAAAGGTTATAAGAAACTTACTTAAGAAAATCTTGTAGGGTTATCCCAAAACCCAGGTTAGGGGAGTTACAATAAATAAGAGTTTTGCCTTCAACACTTGTGGAGAGGCTTGAAAGGAGATCAACTATATTGTTTTCAGTCCCCTTTTTGTCTTTGATTTCCAAGTCAAACTTATGTAATACCAGTATCTAGCCTATGAGATGAGGCTTTGAATCCTTCTTAATAATGAGATACCTAATTGCAACATGATGCATATATACAATGACTTTGGATCCCACATGATACTGTCAGAACTTATCGAAAGCATAGACAGTAGCAAGCATCTCTTTCTTCATAGTGGCAGAATTGATTTGAGATTAATCTAAAGTCATTCTTGCATAATGAATATCATAGAGTTTGTTGTCTCACTGTTGACCTAGAACTACCCCTATGGCGTAATCACCGACATCACACATGATTTCAAAAGGAGCACTCCAGTCCGGTGGTAGGATGATAGGGAATGAGATGAAGGCACCTTTCAATTTCTGGAAGGCTATTTTACAGACTTTATTTAATGTGAATTTGACATATTTACCTAACAAGGAACAAAGAGGCTTTGTAATCTTTGAAAAGTCTTTGATGAATCTTCTATAAAACCTTGCATGTCCCAAAAAGCTTCAAACTTCTTTCTCATTTTTTCGAGTTGACATCTTCTCAATAGCTTCAACTTTTTCCTTATAAAACTCAATCCCTTTGTTTGAAATGTTGTGACCAAGTACAACTCTTGATTGTACCATAAAATAGCACTGCTCCCAATTGAGCACAAGGTTGACCTATTTAAATCGTTGCAAAAGTTCAGTCAAATTTAACAAACAATCATCAAAGGAATTACCATTAACATTGAAATCATCCATAAAATTTCCATAATATTTTCTATGAAATCAGATAATATGGCCATCATTCATCTTTGGAAAAGTACCAGGTGCATTACACAACCCAAAAGGCATTCACCTATAAGAATATGTTCCATCAGAGCATGTAAAGGTTGGTTTTTTCTTGATCGAGCGGATAGATAGGAATTTGAAAAAATCTGGAATATCTGTCTAAATAACAAAACGTAGAGTGATTAGCTAGTCTTTCCAACACTAGATTAATGAAGGGTAGGGGAAAATGGTTTTTTCTTGTGGCTTTGTTTAATTTTGTTTCATCAATACACATTCACCACCCAATTACTACCCTTATTTGAATCAATTCATTGTTTTCCCCTTTTATTATAGCAGTTCCCCCCTTTTTAGGTATGGCATGCATAACACTTACCCATGGGTTGTCACTGATAGGATATATTATCCCTACATTTTTTCGTCTAATGATTTCCTTTTTAACAACTTGTATCATGTTTTGATTAAACCGTCTTGGTGGTTCAATGCATGGTTTAACATCTTCTTCTAAAGCTATGTGGTGCACAAAAATGGAAGATTTTATTCCTTTCATATCATCATTTGAATAGCATATCGCCTCTTTGTACAGTCTAAGCTCCTTCAATATCTTATCTTCTTCTTCTTGAGTCAAATCTGCATTTAATATAACATGGGAAGAAAAATGTAGGTACAACAAAGCATACCTCGACCCTAGTGGGAGGGGTTTTAGTTCTACCTTTTTTTCTGGAGTGGTAGTAGTATCACTTGCCTCCTTCTCAGTAGGTGCTTCTTTGGATTATGAGTCTAATGCGGAGAATACAAGAGCGTCTAGATATACAATACAAGAGCTTATTCTCTGACTATAACATTAGTTTCCCTTCTCTAACATCTTCTATACAACTTATAGTCTAGAGAAATGGTCTCCCTATATATTCATGCATGTCCAGAACTACAAAGTCACAAGGAATGTAGAACTTTCCTATCCACATAGGAATATCTTCAACAACACCTCTTAGATATTTAATTGATAGATCATCTAGTTGTATTGTCATTAATGCTGGATTCAAATCTCCCAAGTCTACCTTTTTCCATAGACAAAAAAGAATCAAACGGATGTTTTCACCAAGATCAACTAAGCCTTTATCAAAAGTTGAATCTCTAATTATCCAGGGATAGTGAATGAATTTATATCATCTACTTTTTTAGGCAAATAGTTTTGAATGATAGAGCTTATCCTTTCAGATAACATAGCAATTTCAATTTGGTTAGGCCTCCATCTTTTCATGAGGATTTCTTTTAAAACATGGCATAAGAAGGAATTTCTACTATCACTTCAACTAAATGAATAATAACATATGACTTGCTCAAGATATCCATATACTTTTTCAACTTTGCATCAACTTTGTGTTAGCAAACCTGTGAGGGAAAGGAACATTAGTCTTGCAAGAAGAGTCACCTTGTTGTAGATATTCAGCAGATTGATTTCTTTGGTTTTCAACGGTCTCCTCCATAGTTGTGTCAATAACTTCCTCAGATTTCCTCTTTGAAGGTGGTGAGGAAACTTCTATCACCACTCCACTTGTTAGTGTCATGGATTTACATGTTTCCTTAGGATTCATTACCGATCGAATGGGCAAGGAGTAAGAAGATGTTCCTTGATTGGCTAGACCTTGTTGAGCAATTTGGTTCTCCAACATCTTGGTATGAGTAGTAATGACATCCACCTTAGAAGAAAGCATTGGATGGCATTTTTTGTAATCTAACCGTGTTGGCAAAATTCCTCATTTTGTTTCAGTTGAGTTGAAACAAAAACTTCAAGTAGAGACTCCAAATTGAACTTTGTCTATTGTTGTTGGTTGAATTTTCTATTGACATTGTTGTTGAAACATGGAGGATTGTTTCCCATAGGCGGCATGTTCCCCACATTGAATGGTTGTTGTATTTGGGCTTGTTGAGGGTTGTTATTGCAGTAGGAGAAATTTGAATGATCACGCCAACCCGGATTGTATGTATTGGAATATGGATTGCATAATGGTTTGTTCCCAAAGCTTCCTATAACATTGCATTGTTCCACATGCTCTTCACATGGAATGAAAGAAGTGTAGCTTGAAGAAGCTACTTGTCCCATGGATTCACTTGCATCACAAATAAAATTTACCAATTGTGATGGTTGAGAGGTTAACCTCTCAAACTTTTGAGTCAAAGCTTCTAACTTTATAGAAATTAGATCAACAACTTCAATAGCATGGACACTTTCTCGCTTCCCAGAAGAAGCATAAGATGAGAGTGGATGATTTCTCATTTTAGTACTCCATTGGCAGTGGTTGATTGCCATGTCTTGTATTATATAGTAGGACTCCCTAAGACTTGTTCACAAGAGCTCCACTGGCTACAACTTTTGTAGACATCCTAGTTCTAGAATAAAGTCCATTATAGAATGTTTGAAGAAGAAACTAGTTGTTAATACCATGGTGAGGAAAAAGTCATTGGAGATCTTTGAGCCTCTCGCATGAATCAAATAGAGTCTCTCCATCATGTTGAGTGAAATTGGTCAATTGGCTCCTCAGTTTCACTGTCTTTCTTGGAGGGAAATACCTGGCTAAGAATGATTTAAGTAGTTCATCCCAGTTGTTAATGGAGTTCATGGGTAGTGAAGAGAGTCACTCCTTGGCTCTATACTTCATAGAGAAAGGACACAATAGTATATATATACCATTAAGAGAAATTCCATTAATCTTGAATTTATTTAGATAGTAAAAAATTCAGCTACATGAAGGCTGGGTTCTTCCATGGGATTCCCCCCAAAGAGGTTTTGCTGAATCATTTGCATGATCATCTAGCTGATGGAGATGTTGTTTGCGTCGATCTGTGGGCTATTGATAGTCCCATTGATGTTGATTGCATATGGAATGACAGATTCCTTGAGAGGACAATCATATTCCATGATTGATTCTTGATTGTCCAGTGAAGATGGCAGTGAATAATGAGGTGATGATGGTTGTGGGTCTCCCAAGTTTGTAGAGTCTTCAGTCCTTCTTGCTCTTCTATAACTTCTAAGAGAATGTTCAATCTCTGGGTCTAGAAACACTGATGGTTGAAGACCACACTTAGATCTCCACATGTAGTCCTGCAAATGCACAAGTAGTGAGAACACTTAACATACAATGGAAGATAAAGTAGATGAATGGAATGATGGTGGACTGATTAAATGGTGGCGAGTGATCAAGTCTCTCTTATCTCTCTAACAAAAATATCAATGGTCCCAGGAAACTTCGCCAAGAACTTGTTAGATATGTGCACACATTTTAATATTTATAAACTAGAACACTATTCCACAAGTATACGAGTGCGTGTAGTATTATTGAGGACGTCCAAGGAGCAAGGAACTGTTAGGTGCAAGCATGTTATGGTTCAAAAATCTGGATTAATTTGCAAAGGTTGAATTTGGTTGTGATTGACTAACTATCAATTAAAAGATGAAAGCAACTAAATTAAGAGAATTTAGATCATATTAAGGAGATCTTAGACATATGATTTCACTTCCATACCATTACATCATGTGGAACTAAGAAATTAACATGTCAATTAACTTGCAAAGGAGGTTGCCATCGTCACACACTTCTTGGTGATGTGAGACAGTTCTCATTTTTAACATAACACTCCCATCTCTTTATCGAAATCCAAACTACAACCTTAGATCCTCAATGTATCCAAGCTACTCCCTTGGTCATGGATTCATTACTAAGATAACTACTCCCTAATTCCCTATACACCTTTCGATATCATACAAAGAAGCATAAAACATGTAGATTTGATGGCCAAGCAAATATATAAGCAATTATCACCATAAAAACTCTTCGGAAGCAAATTAACTAAAATTAGTTAAGATATATGAGTTCACATGAGTAATGGCATGGCCAAAAGAAAGGGTTCTACTTGCACATGATGAAGAAACACAAGTGCAAGGCACACATTTCAAAGCTTTGCTTGATTAAAGAGAAGAAAGATCAAATGTTACCCAAGAGTGAAGTCAAATGAAGTAAAACTCCAGATGGAGGATGGAATTCCACCCTTGTTTCATCTCCTACTCTGACTATCTTCCCTCTAGACAAGATTGTATGAGTAGAGAAGCTTTGCTGCACCTTTGGTGAAGAAATGGTCAAGAACAAAGGTTCTTTCCCAATAAATCTCTTCTTCCTCCCCAAAATTTCCCTCCTTTTGCTATGTAACTTCCTTTGGTCCTAGAGTGTTTCAAATGATGAGAGATAACTACCCCATATGGCTGGTCTCATCTTTAAAATGAGGGGCGGTTCTTTTCAAAATATACAGAAACTGACAAAGACACATCATGACTTTTGGAAGACACGCTGTGTCACTTAGTGTAACTGTCTGGTGGAACTTCTCTCTAGAAAGAGTGCATGGTGTGTTTCTGAAAGACATGCCATGTAGATTCAACCTGAAGTCGACCTGGGTGGATGGTGCACGTTGTGTGAAAATAAACACACGTCATGTGAGTTCGTAGAACTTTGAAATGAAGCTTTTAACGTGCGAACACACAATGTTCTAGATCAAACATGGTGTGTGTTTTTCTCTATAGTTGTAGGAAAAGGCTCTATAAACTTCGTGTCTTCTTTTTTGTGCTTGAGGATCGTCCTTTTTGGAATGCTACACACTGTGTGTAAATAACACATGTTTTGTCTTATTCTAAATCTTTAAGAGCTCCTCTAGATCAATTGTAAATCATCAAGGAATCCAACTAAGGTTGGATTTGGGTTGGATTAGCCCCATTTTACCATCTTCATTATGCACTTATGATCAAAATCATGTAACGAGTAAAGCAACTTAAAAGATGGTAAACTAAATATGATTAGAGGCCAAATGGAGATCAAAGTGAACTAAATTTGTGTGCGAAAGTGATCAAAAAGCATATATAAAATGTGCACATCAGATATTACCCCCAGTGAGTGGTTATGCCATTGAATCTACCCCCAACGAATGGGTATGCTGAGATTACCGCCAGAGAGTGGGTATATGAAATGTATGATATTGATTCTACTCCCAGTGAGTGGGTACATGACAAAGACTGAGCTAACAAGGGTTAAAGCAATTATAACACAAAATACATGCTTGATTGTTTAATGATAATTTCTGATATGGTTGTTATTTGTTACACCTACATGCACATATTTTTTGCACCTTACATACACAATATAGCAATGTACTGGTCCATGTTTTGGTTTTGTCGGTGTTTTAGGAAGTTACAAGATATGAAGATATCAAGACATGATGAACCAGATGAAATCAATATGAATACATTGAAATAATTTAAGGAGTATTAGTTATGTAATTCTTCTCATATGTAGTAGACCCATGTTGGAAATTGATGTAACTCCTTAGCGTAGCATTATATTATACATCTTGTAAACAATATATGTGAAATAATTGAAATCAGTGTTCAGGAAATCGGTCCGTGTTCGGCCAGGGGACCGCTCCACATATGTCAAAGCGGACCATTAATCGGTCCAGGACCGCTTATGCGGCCGATTACCCGCTTATGCGGCCGCTTAATCACTGTTTTTCCAAACACACATACATGGACTTGAAGAAATGAAATTTATATGATATTTTTGTTGTTTCTAATTAAATATTTATATGATATTGATGTTCCCTTTCTTCTAATTAATCATTCTATGTTGTCGTTGTATGTAATTGTTCAATGGGACATATAATTCTATATCACTGATATATAAATATACATAGATATATTAATTTATTAAAAAAATCCAAAACTGCATATACTCCCACATATACTCCCGCATACCGCATATACTCTATTCAGTGCCCCATCCGCCCGTACACCGAATAGCGCTTTTTCTGAACACTGATTGAAATTATTTTTTAATATATATAATTTGTTAAATCTAGATCTTGGGAATTTTAGGTACTCTCAACTTTAAGGTCCTTTCATAATTAAGGGATGTTGAAAAGTGAGATTGTTACATTTGGTATCCAACCCCCATATTTCAATAATATTTAATAGCTGATAATTTTGAGTAATATGTAGAAATAGAAGGAAAATTATTAGGGAATAACCTAAATATTTTTATCCGCCCTTAGCTAAGTGGTATCTACCTAGACAGAACCTAGGGGTTGTGTGAAGTAATTTTTCCTCTATGTTTCTCATGTTTATTTACATCCACTTCTCATCATCTTGCTTAATGAATCATAAAAGTTACTTCCCTCATCATCTCAAGTTAGGGTTTTGAGAAAAAGTAGGATTAAGGCATTTTGTGCCAATAAATGTACATAAAAGATTAAAATGATGAAATGGTTTAAAAAGTATTATGGGTTTTCCTTGCAAGGGTAAACCCTTGATGGAACTAGTGTTGGTTTAAGAAAACCCTAGTGGGTCAAGGAATATAGAAACCCTAAGATGTAGGGTGTAGTCCCTAACCATATACCTAAATCCTAATCATGGGTAATCAAAGTAGTGTGCGTAAAATAATGACTCCACCCAAATAAATCCTAAGCAATGGAAAAGGAAAGAGAAAATTAAAATAAGTTTGTATACCTTAATCTTCATATGCACGGTATGTGGAGTAATGCATGCATGATGATTGTGAAGGGTTTTGAATATGTAAAGATAAAACATAAGTAATCATTGGTTACATTAAAATGAAAATATGAGACCTTTAACTCACATTTAGGAATGGTGTCCCAAGATCCACTGTCTGTCCCCTCACTGCTCGTCACTCTGGCGATTAGGGTTCTGAGAAGTGGATGCTTCCCCACCCTTCTAGGGTTTTCTCTCTTGTAGATTCAAGCGATTGGTTGTCTTCTAGTCCCATTCCCAGGATGGCAGTATGTTTAGTACACAGATATGCAGGATTATGATTGTCGGATGAGGAAGAGGAACCCATCGACGTTCAACCTGTAGGCAGCAGTGATGAGGAGGATCATACAGAATTGGCACTGATAGGGAAGTTTTTGACGGTTGCACATTCAACTTCGAATCCATGGAACAAACGTTATCGAAGACATGGATCCTAAAAGAGAAGGTGGAGTTCAAGCAACTGGAATGAGAAATCTTTGTCATCCAATTCACCCATTGGTGCGACAGGCAACACGTCATTGACGGGACACCTTGGCACTTCGACAGACATTTATTAATGATTAAGGGGAGTTGTAAGGAGGAGCAGCTGGGGTAGGTTTCTATCAATAGGGAGCCCTTTCTAGATTCGATTGTATGGCCTCCCTCTAGGTTATAGAGGAGAAGCCACGATTCGTGAAATCGCTGAACGTATGGGCGACATGATCAGATTGGACACTGATGGCTTGGGGTGGGATGCATCCACCTACATTAGGATATTGATGGACGTTGCCAAACCCTTGAAATGGGCACTGAAGATCAGGGTGAAAGGGGGCAACGTCGTGGAGATTGAGGTGAAATACGAGCGCCTATCCAACTTTTGCTTCGTGTGTGGGATGCTTGACCCCATCGACAAGGATTGTCAGGGTACATCACTGAGGAAGACCATGTGCAGTGGTGGGGGAACTGGAAACGGGCGTCAGCATGGAAGTAGCGACAACCAAACCAAGACAATGAAGGAAATAATGGGACGACGAGGCGCAAGCTCACGTCCAGAAATGAGATGCAAGGGGAGTGTCCCAAAAGGGAAGTATTGAGCGTAGTGGATCTATTGAGAGGCAGACGGAGAATCAAAGCATTAGTGGGATAGCGGGTGCACCACGACATCCACTTTGGCGCAGCATCGAGGACACATCGAGTGATGCGGAACGTGCTATATGGGTTGTGGATGATGGGGGGAGATCGATGTCGGGTGAGGGTGTCGGCGTTATGCGCCGTAGCTGTGGGCGCAACGTCGGGAGTGAGAGGAGGGGCACGATGCGTGATGACGGGACTAAGGATGATGAGGGCCGAATGGCGCTGGGCGGGGATGATGGTGTAATGCAGCGCCGGGTGGGATGCATCGTCGGGGAGGCATCAGGGGATAGGGAACAATAGAAAGGTGTTATGCATCATTGCAGCGGGCACATCGTCAGGAGCGAGAGGAGGGGCGCGATGCAAGATGATGGGCCTGAGGATGATGGGGGTCGAACGACACTGGGTGGGGATGATGGTGTAATACAACATCAGGTGGGACACACTTTCAGTGAGGCGTCAGGGGGCACGAAGCAATCAAAAGGAGTAACGGAGGGTGGAGGGAGTGTGTCACCGAGTGAGCAGGAGGTGGGGGACCTGACGCAAGACGAGGGGCTAGCAACGCGAGATGTGTGGATGTCACACTCAGGGGACGTTGTGGCGGGGAAGAATGTCAGAGCGCAATAAGAGGAACGATGCACGAGGGAAGAGGTTGATCGTTATGGGCGGGTCAAAATCAAAGAACAAGCACCGGTAGAGGAGGAGGAAGAGCTGGACGGGGAAGTTGTAGGGATGATAAAGATGCAACACTGTAATGAGGGGAAGCACAATAACGAAGACATCTCTCGGAATGGAACATCACCTTTGCAGCGTCAGCAAGATGAGGGACGCAACACACACAAGGAAAAGGGGGAACACCCTGTAATCACAAGAGCACAAAGAAGGAAGGCGGTTGGACTAAAGTTGAAGCAAGGTGTAATTACAACCCGAGCAAAGAAGAAGCACCAACCTTGGGTGTACAAGATGAGGAGAGGTGCCTGTCTTGGCATCGCAGAGGAGGAGGTGGTTTGGGAAAAAAGGGAAGGGAAGAGGGATAGGAACTCAGACTGGTGCGACATGGAGCTTGATGAACTACCAATAGTTGGGACTGGTGAGAAGAAGGAAAAGAAATCTATGACAAGTGGTTTTACCTCAACTAGGGTTTGTGAGACCCATGTAGTGGAGATCGGCGGTGCCCAATCCCGTAAAGGACAATGAAACTCTTCAGCTAGAACTGTTAGGGATTGGGTGACCCTAACACATATATGGCTCTCCGATCCTGGTGTTGGAGAGAGCACCCGAATATAGTTTTCATTATGGAAACTATGATTGCTGGAAAGAATCTGGAAGGTATTCAAAGAAGTTGCGGCTTCAAAGATGGATTGTGCATATCTAGCACGGGTTAGGCAAGGGGTATTGGTTTATGGTGGAAAGATGAAGATGTGGAGGTACTCAACCACTCAAATAGACATGTCACCAGTCTAGTCAAAGACAATGCTACAGGGGCCAGATGGCGTGCCATTGGGATATATGGATGGGCGGCTCAGCAGAGCAAATCAAAGACATGCACCTTGATGAGGAGTCTAAAGGAAGAAGCTGAGGAGCTGATTCTCTTCTTTGGTGATTTCAACGAGATAGTATCTAATACTAAAAAGAAAGGTGGTCCACCCAAAGAGGAAAAGATCATGCAAAACTTCCGGGACATCATTGATGATTGTGAACTGGTGGACCTTGGCTTTGAAGGTAACGTGTACACTTGGAGAAGAGGACTTTCAGAGAGAACCCTTGTGCAAAAAAGGCTTGATAGATATCCTTCGCAGCTCAGTTGGCATGATCTTTTTAGCTACTATAAGGTTATCCACCTACCTATCTATGAGTTAGATCATGCCCCTATCATCTTGATGGCTGAAAATAGAGAAAGAAAAGGAAGAATGAGAAGAAGGTACTTTTCTTTTGACCCCATGTGGGCAGACGAGGAGGACTGTGAAAACATTATTGGGAAAGCATGGACAAGTGGTGGAGATTTGAAGACAAAGCTTAACACATGCAAAGATCATCTCAACATGTGGGATGTAAAGAAGTTTAGGAATCGGAAAAAAAAAGATTCATGAGCTTGAAGGCGAGCTACAAAAATTCAGGCTCAACCTCTGGATCAAGTAAAGTTACAAAGGGTAGAGGAGATATCTAAAGACCTCCAATACAAGCTTCAGAAGGATGAGGAGTATTGGGCAGCAAGGGCACGGGTCAAAGAACTCAAAGAGGGAGACTGTAACATGACTTATTTTCATCAAAAGGTGTCTAGTAGGAAAAGAAGAAATCGGATTGAGGGTCTTGAGAATGAAATCGGAAATTTTAAAACAAATGAAGAAGAAATTTCAGCTATCATCACCAATTTCTTTCCCAACTTTTCCAAACTAGTAATCCCGTGGGATTTGAACAAGCAGCAAGAGGCATTAGGCGGATGATCAGTGAGGAATAGAAAGAATATCTAGAAAGATGTATCACTAATGAGGAAATATGGACAGCCCTTAGATAGATGCATCCTAATAAGGCGTTGAGCCCGGATGGAATGAAGGCGATGTTCTACCAAAAATACTAGAACATTGTGGGCCAAGATGTGGCTAGCTACATTAAGGGGTGGTGGAAAGGGGAAAGGAGCTTGGAGGAGGTAAATGATACACTGGTGGTGATGATCCCAAAGACTGATAAGCCCAAAATAGTAGGGGTGTTTCACCCGATCAGCCTTTGCAATGTTCTGTACAAGCTAGCATCGAAAGTGATGACAAATAGATTAAAGCCTCTCATGAACAACATCAGAACGTAGAATCAAAGTGCTTTTATTCTGGGGTACATGATTACCGATAATGCTCTTATTGCTTATGAACTTTTCCATGATATGAAAAGGGATAAAGGAAAGAAGAAAGGCAGCCTTGCTCTGAAGTTGGACATGTCCAAAGCTTATGATAGAGTAGAATGAAGTTTTCTAAACTACGTGATGGAGAGAATAGGATTTGGGGTGGTATGGAGGGAGAAGATTCAAGACTGCATCACATCTGTCCAGCACATGTTTGCCATCAACGAGGACCAGACTAGGAGAACAAAACCTTTGCGGGGACTTCGCCGGGGTGACCCTCTCTCCCCCTATCTTTTTATCATATGTGCGGAAGCGTTCTCTACCATGTTAAGTATTGCTGCATGTGACAACCTTATACATGGTATCACTCTATTTTGAGGGGCGCCACACATATCTCACCTTTTCTTTGCAGACGACAACATCCTTTTTGCTAGAGCAACCTCGTCAGAATGCTTGAAGATAGATGAAATTATCAGCCAATATGAACATGCATCCAAACAACAAATTAATTTATCCAAGACAGAGGTAGTTTTCAACAAAGGGATGATGGCCACAAAATGGGAAGAACTCATGGGACTTTTGCAAGTAAAGGAGGTAGACCGGCACGCAAAGTACCTAGGCCTTCCAACAGCGATAGGTAGATCAAAGAAACTGATTTTTAGCTTCTTAAAGGAAATGATTTGGAAAAAACTCCAAGGATGGTCTGAGAAGTTGTTGTCCAAACCCGGAAAGGAGGTCCTTATCAAGGAAGTGACAAAGGCTATTCCAACATATGTGATGAGCATTTTTCAAATCCCAGCGGGCACTCTTGATGAGATTCAAAGCATTATAGCAAGGTTTTGCTGGGGTGCAAAAGCAAATGAAAGGAAGTTAGCTTGGACAAGTTGGGAAAATATGTGTAAACCAAAAAGGATGGGAGGGCTCAGTTTTAGGAATTTCCACATCTTTAACCAAGCCCTTCGAGCCAAAAAATTATGGAGGTTAGGAGTGAACCTGCACTCCCTTGTGCATAAGGTGCTGAAGGCTAGATATTTTCCTATAACATCTATTTAGGAAGCAAGGAGAGGCTATAACCCCAGCTATACATGGAGGAGCTTATGGGGAGCAAAGGTGCTACTGAAGGAAGGGTTGGAGTGGAGGATAGGAAATGGGAAAGATGTTGACATTTGGGAGGATTCATGGCTGTCGGGAGAGGAGGACACCCTTGCACGATTCAAGAACATGGACGACACATCCTATTTGAAGGTACATGATCTCATGACACCGGAAGGCTTAACATGGGACACTGCAAGGTTGGAGGATTGTTTCCCATCGACTTACATAGAGAAGATAAGAGCTATCCCGCTTAGTCTATGTGAACAAGATGATGTATGGTCTTGGTGGCTGACAAAGAAAGGAATATTCACGGTGCGTTCAGCGTACTGGCTTAGCATGCTTGGAAAAGAGGAAGCCCAGAAGCAAGAAACGCAACAAGGTGATAGGTTATGGCTACACATTTGGAGAGGTGGGTGGGCTCCCAAAGCTGGGCACTTCATTTGGAGAGTGTGTACGGGGGGTCTAGCAACCAAGGGAAGGTTGTTTGACTGACTTTACATCGACGACTGTCAGTTGTGCATGTTGGAAAAGGAGTCTATTCCACATATGATATTCCGGTATCTGAACGCTACTGAGGCTTGGGAACACTTGGAGCGAGGGACTCAAGAATGGGTGGAAGACTATAAGGATGAAGACATCATCATCACCATGGGTGCAAAATTGGACAGGGCTGACAAAAAGATGATCGTTGCAGCCATGTGGGTTGTTTGGAGGGGGCGCAACATGTGAATCTTCCAAGACGGTGAAGTGCACAATGGATAACTCTTTCGCTCGGTGCTGACATGGGTCAAGCAGGTTGGGGGAGAGCAGCGCCCAAGGAGGAACAACAACGCCCAACAGGACAGAGATGTGATGCCACAGTGGGTCAAGGCAGCATAGGGAAGACTGAAGATCAATGTGGATGCTACATGTGGGGAGGATGGGACGATGACTATTGGGATGGAGATGCAGGATAGTGAGGTTGCGTTGATCAGGATAGCAGGTGAGAAGATTTGTAGCGGCATAGGGATAATAACGACAGAAGTTACAACCATGAGGACAACACTCCAGTGGGCGAGCAACCACAGTGCCAGGTAGTTGGAGATGGAGACAGACTCCCTTGAAGTTGTCCAAGCTTGCAGCGCTTCCTCTACATGGAGAGACTATGTGGGGATCCTTGCTGATGACATTAGGACCCTGAAACATCTTCTCTCTTTTTGCAGCATTTCTTATGTTAGTCGTTCATGTAACAAACTTGCCCATGAAGTTGCCACCATGGCACGGAGGGGACAAGTAGATAGGTTTTCTTTTTTCCAGTCTTTTCCTTCATGTTTTGTAAACCTTGCTTTGGCTGATTTAGCCTAATTTTATAGATGATGGGGGGGTACCAATAATAGGGCCCTCCTTCCTTCTGTAAAAAAAAAGGAATGGTGTCCCAACCTTGGGTGGGTCAACCTCAGAATGTAGAAAGGGCCTATGGGAAGGAAAAACCCTAAATTCATGAAGTCAGGTTGTTTCTAGAAAGTCTAACCTCCTCCTGATCAGGCACCCTAATAGGATAATGTGTCCCTACCCCAATATGAGTAGGAGGTAGTTATTCACCTAAGTGAAAGTGGGCGACAACGTGATACAAGAGGAATTAGATATAGACCAAATGCCTAAAGACTTTTTGGAATATGTGATAGATGAAATAAGTATGGATGATATGATATAAGTTTTATATAATGAGATAATATGGTTTATGATAATCTCATTCAGATTTGAGAATTTGATTCTAGTTTTAAGTTCTTGACTTATATTTGATGATGCAAGTATGTGTACTTCTCTAAGATAAGATAAAATAAGTTCAAAAAGGATTTGAATCAATAAGATCCTCAACCTCTTCTACAAAGGAGGACCTCTAGTGTTAGGATTAGTTATAGGTTAACTCCAGAGAGAGTGAGACAAAGAGGTAGAAGGTCAGAAACCTAAACTCCAATCTTTGAGAAATTATGAGAATCATTTGTTGAGATATGTTCTAAATTAGACTACTCCTTAGTGAATGAGTCAAGTTTCTTTATGCATGATTCCTATAGCCTTATTGTACCCTATATGTCCTAGGCAGGACAAACCCTAGAGATAGGAAATAGGATACTTACATATGTGTGAATATGATATTAGTACCTACCATCTAGGTGAGGGAGAGAGAGTCCCAAGATCTTCAGGAGTTAAGGAATGTTAGTATCTTGTGAAGCTTTATGCTCAGGTCGGTGGTTTCCTGCATAAGACTCTAGTGGTTGTATTATGAGAAAGATATAGTTAGGTAAGAATATTTTATTAGTAATGATCTATAAAGATGATGCCATATTATGTTTTGGGTCGGTTTGGTCTTGAATGGCTAGATCATATGATGTTTATGATTGACGCTAATGAGATATACCTGAGAACCCTAGACCAAAGAGGAAAGGTAGAGCTAGTTCATATAATACTGATAGTTTTGAGTGATCTTATAAAGATTGATCATGGAAAAACCCTCAAGTAAGGGCTTAGGGGAACCGAAATTGGACTTTTTGATATATGTTTGACAATCCACTCATGTGAGTTTGTTTGGTACAACCATACTATAATATATGTATCAAACTAATCAAACCTTGAGATGTGATAATGGATATGACATGATGGGAGACAGAAATGATTTAATAGTTCTCTATATTTCATTGGCTAGCCATATGCATGAATTATGATAATGTGAAATAGCTGTCTAATCTCAGGATGAACCTTCAATGAAGTTTACAACTTAATTAAAGAAATTTAAATGAGATAATATTCATGATAAACATTGAATGTGGTTGTAGTTGATATAGAGAATATATGGTGACTAGATTTGTCTTCCTTAAGGTATGATTTACCTCTTACATGGCCTAGTATATAGGATGGTGATATTATGTGTACCAAATACTAGGCATATAATATGGGATGAAATAGTTGTTCTTGTATGCCATCTTGCTAGTTTTTCTATATATATAGTCTTGGACACATGAAACATAAATTTTTTTCCATTACATCCAAGAACTTCAACTCTTTGGTAGTAGAATGATGGAAGTAAAATACTTCAACTCTTTGGTAAGTAAAATACTAGAAAGTAAAATACTTGAACTCTTTGGTAGTACTTTATAGTGATCCATTTCTTGGGTAGTAGATCACATTGTATAATGATATAACTCTTTCGTAGTTGATCATAAGGCATTAATGCATTCAACTCTCAGGTCATAAATCCATGGATGATATAATGGGAGTATTGCTAAAATACATGTTTTATTTTGTTAGTATACATCTTTGTTCAAGTATGCTTTTGTTATCTTTTGTTACTGTCAACTATTAGTTTTAACTTGTCCTTGGTTAGGACCTTCCCTAGAGGGGTGAGTTCACAAAACAATTTAAGAATTGATACAACCCTCAATGCCACCTAAAGCATGAAATATTAAGTATACAAAGCATGATAGCACATATGTTGAGTATAATTATTTGAACCCAAGTATGCCATCTTTGAGGAACATGAGGAAAAGGCACTGTGTAAGTGGATGACACTACGAGACCAAGCCCAGAAGGGAAGGTTGCCATGAGCCTAATGAAAGGACATAAAGTAAATAATGTGTACCCTAAAAGATGAAGGGAATTCTAGTAAAAGAATTATAAAGGATATATAATGTCCTTGAATATCATTAGAGAAAACTAAAAGAAAATGTGTAATGAAATAAAGTCATGACATATCCATAAAACCTTAGAAAGGGGTAGATACTTGAATCAATCATGAGGTTTAGTAGGGATGATTAAAGGTACATGGGACTTATGAGGTCAGGAGGTGATCATTTCCTAAGTGCATAAGATCCTGACATCAAGAGATAGCCATCCATGTGTACCCAAGGCCCATGGGGTCAGGAGATTGACCACCTTGGTATGTTGATGAGGCCTAAAGGGGACAATGTGAGAGGCACTGCATAAGTGCATGCGACCCTTGGGATCAAGAAGAGATCACTCCAAAAGTACAAAGAATCCTATATATTGGAAGGAAATGACCAAGGATATTGAGATATGAGATGTAGATATAAAGAACACAAGAAGTCATGTAATGATGTTTGATAAAGTCTTAAAGAAAGTTGTGCATAAAGTCAGGAATTATGAGTAAATTCACTTTCCCCTATGAGTGCATCATATTTAAGAAAATTATGCAATAAATAATACTCATGGTTTTCAATCATTGTTTCGAGCGACTCAATCCAAAATTTGTGATTAAAGGATAATGTGCGAGTAAACCATCTCTACTCTTAGAATGGGGGGAACTTTGTAGTTGGATTGTAGCCAAATTCTTTTTTCATCTTGTTATGAGTGAGATGTATTAGGTGTACACATGCTATGCTTAAAGGAAATATTTTTTTATAAAAATGAGAATGAACACCCTAAGTTGAAATTTAATGAAATAATATAGGGTTTTTAGGTGTTACCTCACCTTTATATTAAAACAAATGGATGATAGTTTGGAAAGTTAGTGAAAAGGTAATCATCAAGGGAAAAATAAAATTCAAGCAAAAATGTTATCACTAATTGATAATGTTATATTGTGGATAAGGTTGTGGATTTGGGTTACAACCTTTGAGTTTTGCATATGACTAAAATTTGTTAAAGGTAATCAAGATAAAAGATATCCATGCAAGTTTGCTAACCCTAAGGTTTGAATCTATTGAGTTATCATTCATGTTAACCTTACCAAGTTTGAATTTTGGGGACAAAATACCTTTTAAAGAACAATGAATGTATGATCCTAAAATTTTGGTAATTTTAATTATGTAAACATGAAGCTTGAGTTAATAAAATAATAGTGTTATCTTGAATCCACTTTGTGGCAAGGGTTCAACCCATGGCCTAAGGGAGGCCCATGAGAGTATTTTTTTAAATAGGACCTTGTCACACAAGTTAAAGAAATAAAAATGTGTGCATAAATAAAAGGTAATGCCTTTATGGTTTGTTAGATAATTGAAATATGGAATAACAGACAAGTTTCTAAAAGTTTGCTAACCATGTCTTGCAACACAAGTTTGAGGCATCAAATAAGGATAATCTTGTCTAGCTTTTAGAACACATAAAGATAATGAAGAAACTATGATAATTCAAGAATTTGAGGGAAAAAAGACTTTCCTTGTGATGTGTGTAACTGTTTCAACGAAAAATAATGAAGGACTATTTTTGCCTATGAAAGTTATCCCAATAAATACTAAAAAATAGATATAATTTTCTAGATATATTAATGAGTTTCTCTCCAAGTTTCATAGTGAAGGGATGCTCCTAGTACCCTATGGAAGTCAAGAAGGGAGAGGTACTTGTGTGTAATAATTTAATGTTGTTTCTGTTGTTTGAAGAAAGACAAAAGGGTATCTAGAAACATTCCTTTTTTACCAAACTTGGATCAATACGAGATTCTAGGATAATAAAGGAATTATCTAATTTTTGGACCAATTGGAGTAAAGATGAGAGAGAGAAGTTGAGAAGGGAGAGGTACTTGTTTGTAATAATTTAATGTTGTTTCTCTTGTTTGACAAAAGACAAAAGGGTATCTAGAAACATTCCTTTGTTACCAATATTGGATCAATACGAGATTCTAGGGTAACAAAGGAATTATCTAATTTTTGGACCAATTGGAGTAAAGATGAGAGAGAGATATGAATTACTTAAGTTCCACAATCAAGGTTTACAAAGGGGTTCCTGGTATACCAAATAGGTAAATAAGTATTTTGGTGCTCACGAAAAATGATCAAGATAATTTAAATGATAGATAATTAAATATAGGATTATGGAAGAAAACCCAGGAAGTTATAAGATATTTTGTGGCCAAGATATTTTAACGGATAATTATGTTGATTTGCCTTTGAAACCAAGTGTTGGTTACTGAAAGAGTTTTCATTTTCCCAATGGGAGGTACTAATATGAATAGAGTCTTTCTAAAATAATTGTATATAGAGTGGTTTCTTTATGTGACTTTTGGGTTAATAAAGTAAAAGATATGAGATTGTTATGATAAGGACATGATGGAGGAATATAGTTATTACTTTCCTAGCATGATGCCTTGTCAATTGCATAAGGAATCTTTATGGAAACCAAACCCATTGATCTCTAGCCCTTGTGCTATATAAGAAGTGGTACAAAGAGAAGATGGACTACCCCAATCCCCACCTTCCTTGATGTGCATCCTTCCACATCAGTACAACAACAAATCTCGCTCCTGTCATCATGGCAATGCTCTTCCATATACATGATGGTCTCGTTGTATCTCATAACATGGTGTCTGCCTCAATGATATAGAAGTGCAAGATCTTCTAGAGTACTTTTCCCCTCATCCCTTTTCTTCCGAGTTTCCACGGAAGAGACCACAACTTCAACCCATGTTTGAGCTGTAGATTCTTATTTTGTTTATTTCATAGAAATTGCTAGGATTACCCATATATTGCAAAAATATACACCAAACTTATCAAGAGAATTAATTGAATCTAAATAAAATAGTATCATGACCTAGATCTAATCCTAATTCCAAAAGTAGGGATAATACATGATTAATTGTTCATTATATACATGGAAGGCCTAGATCTTATAGTTAACATATGGAGTATATGAAAAACGTTTACTTTGATATATAAATTAATATTGTTGAATATGATGAGAAATTGAGATGATGATGAATATAATGAATCCCTTCATTTGATACATAATCTGATATTGTGAGAATCCATCACGATGATTGTGAAAATGATAATGAATTAGGAATTTTAAATGAAAGATCATAACTTTCCATGATATTATTGCACATAATATAATCTAGGTGTTCATAATGTGATAATATGTTAGATCTAATATTAAAGAGTCTAGAACTGAATCTTCTTAGGTCATTATGATCTGAAGTTGCATAATCTAACATTGTTTCACGTAGTGACATAAAATGCTTAACTTGATAATTAGGGTATCACCTAATATCTAAACATGGTTTATAACTCTATTAAAATGTAATAAAATGTAATTAGGGTTTGTTCACTTATTCCTTATTCCAACTTGAGACAACTCTAAAGCCTATTTTAGGGCATATGTAGATAAATATGCCTTAAATATGATTGGTGGCACTTCAGGATATACATACATGCAAATAATATCAGTTGATTATGTTGAATATTTGGATGTTTGGATATGTTCTTAAAGTACATTATGTGTGATTATATATGGAAACAAGATACATGGTTATGACTATGAATACTTGCCCTTATCAACTTTCAAGGTTTTCTGAAGTTTCACAAATGGATTGAAATTAAACTGCTTGGCTATTTATTTACATCATGTAGTCTATAAGACCCTATGAGTATTGCCCTATAATGAAATAACTTGCTCAAGAGAAAGATGCTATTTCTGGTGGGATGGATGTATCCAAATAAGTGATTACAGAGACTACCCCCAAAGAGTGGGTATGTTTTAAAGATTACCCCCAGTGAGTTGGTATGCGTTGAATGTACTCCCAGTGAGTGGGTATGCTATTTAGATTACCCATAATGAGTGGGTATATGAAATGTATGCTATTGAATCTACCCTAAGCTAGTGGGTATATTATAGAGATTGAGAAATCAAGGGTTGAGTAGTTATAATAGAAAATGCATGTTCAATTATTTAGTGATAAATAATATGGTTGTCATGTTGATACACCTACATGCACATATGTTTTTTCATCCCACATACATCGTATAGACAAATATTTAACTGCTTTTCGGTTTGTTGACGTTGGAGGAAATTGCATTATATGAAGATATCAAGACATGATGAACCAGATGAAATCAACTGAAGACATTAAAGATAATTTAACGAAGATTATTTAGATACTTCTTCTCATATGTATTTGCCCCTATTGGAAATTCATGTAACTCCTTAGAGGAGCATTATGTTATATATCTTGTTAACAATATCTGTGAAATAATTGAAATTATGTGCTATTATTTTTTATTTTTTAAATCTAGATCTTTGGAATTTTATGTAATGGCTCTCAACTTTAAGGTCCTTTCTTAATTATGGGATACTAAAAAGTGTGGTTGATAAAATATCACTTAGACTTTTTCTATTTTAAATTATATATAAATACTCCATTGTACAACCTTCTAGTGGACAAAATCCACATTTTTCCAAACCATGAGTCAACTTTGAATGATCACCCCTAATTCCTTATTTAGGTAGGCAAAGTTTTCCAATTGTATCTAATGCAACTCTTGGTAGATGGATGCACAACCCTTTGTCATAGCCATCTTTATGCCTCTAGGTGATTAATTATCTCAAGTTCACCTAGTTAAGTTTGTCCCAAAGGCCAACATAATAGAATATGCACCCTACTTTGGCTGACCCACACAATATTCTAATAATTCCTCATGGTAGAAAGTGCACCATGCTTTGGCACCCACACTTAGTCGAGCAAGGTTTTCATGTGTGTTGCATAATGGAAACCATCTAATATTGATATTTTACTTGAATGGCTTATATATATACATATACATATCGAAACACAACATACTTATAATGTGTATCATAGACACATTATATCAAAAATTTATGAGCATAATCCACATATACCACTAGTATGGATACCATCACTAGCATCAGTTAAATTATTTCATGATATCAGTTTTATACCAATGAAACAATGAAGGACCTAAAGATAGATTTCTAAGGTAAGTACAACTAAGGACCTAAACATGAATTTCTACGATAAGATAAAATCAACAACACAGAGCCAATGTTGGTTTCAATGAAAACAAAAACCAATGATACATACAAATATTAACAACAATTATAAGATTTTATGGGATTACAATTGTCATCTCAACAGAAAGGAACTGACGACATAGATCTTTGTCATCAATGAGACTCAAAGAAATCAATGATATGCAGTAATACCAGTAAACAATTATAAGATTGTCCTGGGATCATAGTTTTTGATTTACCTAAAACAACTGACTTTGTACTTCTATATCAGATAAATTTTTAACTTATAAAGATGGATATCTCATAAATTTTTATGAAAAACTCAAAATGCAAATCTACATTGTTTGATTTTTTATAGCAATCGACATCACATGTTTCTTTATTATATAATAGGTATGCATACAACTTTGGACTATTTAGAAGGATGTAGAACCTACAACTCCTTAGAGATACATGTTTCATCCTATATTCAACTTAACAACAGGGCAACATACCTTAAAATGTGTAATAACAAACGCATGCAAGAGTCCACATCCACACAATTCATTCACACACATGCATTATCCCATTCTCATCAAAACTTGATTCCATTCTCATATACATACATAATTCAAATAACACACCTGCAAATTGATTCTCATCTCATACAAATGCAGTTTTCATTGTATTCATTCCTCTTCACAATCATTCACACACATATACATATATACACACATCATTTACATATGCATCAACAATTCACTAGCATCAAATTTAAAGTTGCAAGAAGTCATAACCATCATATGTATATAGAAATAACACATTTAAGTTTATAAACTCATACGTTATCCTTATGATATGCAAGTTGACTTCCTTAATGAAGGATTGTTCCCACTCTTCTCATATCTCATCTAGCCCTTCTTTTCTATGGGGCTTTGTCGTGTCAAATAGCTGCAAACAGAATGACATAATTCAAGAGTTTGATATGAGTTTTTATATCATCAAATGAGACTATTGAATTATTATTCAAGACTATAAATATTACCTTTTGTATACATTGGATGTCTTATGACACATGTTGGACAATCAAATCCATATATTATTTGCCTTCAGAGTATATAGTCTTAACACATCACTCTACTTTATAAAATTAGTAAACCCTAAGTGTTATGGTATCCCAGTAGAATGCCTAATGTTTCTATATAATTAAGGTGTATTGTAAAGATTTACCTCACAACTATCTAGCATTACATCAACTATGTCTATCAGAATTGGTTCATTCACATCAACGTTGTCAGAAATTTAGTCTTCAACACAAATATTACTATTGATATCTATTGATCTCATTGTAGAAATCTTTCCATGCCAGTACCAAACTGAATTGCCTTGTATAGTTGTGTTGCATATGACATGACTTTTGATTTCATCAACAATGTCGATATTTATGTTGATACTGCAATATCTTCATGGACAATAGATCCTATCTCCAAGTCATTTACCATGTTTCTTTGCAAATAGTATAAACTGATCAAGACCAATAATAAACTTCAGAGTGAAGATATTTGGAATGGGCATCCTTGATCAATCCATTCTACTATCATAGAGAAAATGAGTATTCATTAGGTGTTAGAGATTAGGGTTTAAAAATTAGATTTTATTGTTTCATGTGAAGGGTTTAGGGTTTAGTGATGAATGTGTACCACCTATCCCATTCTTAAACACTTAATATCACTAGTAAGTGTATAACTGTATTCAATTTTCATGAATATTTAAGCATCATTTTCCCATAGTTCTTCAAGTGTACCAATGTATATTGGAAAATACCCACCAACATATGTACTTAGAGAACAAACAGTGAAGCACTGGAGAAACCTATTGAAAATCAAATACACATTATACACTTACATCCTAAGTGATTTTAAGTGTTCAAGAACAGTTCCAAACTTGGAACTATCCAAGATTTGCTCCTAATGATAAAATTTTAGATGGGTTTCTATGCCAACAAGATATATGTTTAAATCAGGATAATGGTTTAAAATCTAGGTAAATATAACAATTTATTATCCTTTTTAGCTAATTTAGGACATTCATATCAATTCACTATACTTAATTTATAGGCGAGATTATAAGCGTACAATATTGAAATTTTACAACACACCCAAATTAAAACCATGGTGCATTCATATTAATTTAGGAAAATTCAAATCAATGCGTAAGTCATGCCAAGTTAAATAAACAATTAGATAACAATATATTCAACAACAATTATAAAATAATGCACTCAACAAATAATTATAGTGAGATAGGAAAGAGAAGAAGGAGAACAAGGACCTTCCATAGTAAGGGAAGAGGGCTCGTAGTAGTGCTAGAGTGAGAAGGAGGAGCACATGATATATGGTAGTTGGTAGAAAGAAGCACAAGCAGAGACAATGACAAAGGTTGGAGATTGGCAATGGTATAGAGGAACCTGGAAGTCGATGGTGGTGGCTACATTGGCATTTGGTGATGGTGGATAAGTGTCTGGCTACATTGGTGGTTGTGGCTGGCTACCCTAGAGGTTCCAAGATTGAGCAGAGAGTAGGGAGACAGGTCAAGAGAAATAGCAGTTGGTATCAACTTCATAAAGAGGAGAAGGAAGAGGAAGTGGGGGAGGCCATGGTTGTAAATGAGGCAACATCAATGTCTAGAAGAGGTGATGGTTGGAAGTAGCTAGGTCATCATCATTGGCCTCTCTAGAGAGAGATAGGGATCATGGGTGAGGAAATAGAGAATGGGGGAAAAGTTTTGCGGGTGTTGTTAAGTAGGACTTAGTCATCAATTGATATAATAAAATCAACACTAAAAACATAGTTTTCGATTAACTCTGTATAACCAACTATAGAAGTCCAACTCTATTGTCGGTTAGACACTTAGAAACCAATGAAAAATGTCCTTATTCCTGATAAGAAATGCCAACCTCATTAAGAACTTATTCATTGGTTAATTTAGTAAATCGAAGCCAAAAGTCCAACTATATCATCTGTTGGACACTTATAAATCAACAACATATGTCCTTATTCCTAATAAAAAAATGTCAACTTTGTAAGACCTATGTTGTCAGTTATAAAACCAAAATGGATGACATGACACAAGTTGGGAGAAAATATATTTCGTAGACATGTGGACGAAACCCGATATCATTGGTTTTGTAAGAAGGAATTGACAATACTTGTGTTTTAGAGGTAGATCTTTTTACAGTGAACTTGACCTAAGATGTCAAATTACATATAGAATAACTGATGACAAAGGATTTTTGATGTAAAATATATTTTGAGGAAAGGGCTACATCACCAATTTCTTTATCACTGATACTCAACGTCTATATTTTTTCTTGGAAAATTTGAATTTTGCGGTATGTTATGATGTAAATACTACCCCAACAATACAAAGATACATTGAAAGAAATACCCATGTTTTTTCCTAATTGGCAAGACCTGACCAATAATGAGGTTTGTAATATATGAAGCGACGATAGAGGCATTTAGCGTCTCTTTTCTGTGGAAACCAAAGTTCAGAAAAGTGACATTAGAGGTCAAAAATCTACTAATGCGTACACCCATTTGTTATAGGGATACTAATGTGATACATTGGATCCACAAATGATTACCACCCGCCTATGGTCCATGTATCATATGCATCATCAACATGTGAACTGGCATTTGTGTTGCATCACGACAATGACTCTATGGACACTCCTTGGATCTTTATCGTTTCCTCATCATGCCAAGTCCTAAAAGAAATATTATATCCCTATTTAATATTAGATGATATGTGGAAACCTCAAGTTAAATACAAGGGTAGTAGTATTGATTTGAAACAATTGTATATGGAATAAAAGTTGAGGTTTAGAGTACAATTCAAATATTTGCCAACAAAAAGGATCCATTCACACATGTATCATGAATACACAAAAAGGCATTGTTGACCATAAACATGAACATATCCACCATGGAAAATATATTTTTACGGTTATGCATATGATTTATAAAGATATCACAAGTTGTGTATGGTTGCCTAATATGGTATGGAGATGTGTAGTGTTGACCAACAAATGCACCTATTTGAATCAAGGTAATGGATTCTAGCACATTTAAAAGAATTAGAGATAGATTAAGTTGGGAAGATTGTGTAAAGAGACATTTTGAATTTGCATATCCTAATCAGAGTTTGATCCATAATAGAACTGATTGGAAAAGAAGGATCCATACAGTTGACCTCAACATGGTTGGGGTTGAGGATTAGATTATGGTGATGATAATAAGAACTTGTCCTTGATGCTCACCACCTCCATTTTGTTCCCAATATAGTCATTCCTCAAATGATGTTTTCTTCTCTTCCCATACATCCATATCAGCATATGTATTTAGGCCACATTCATCTAGTTAATACCTTGTTTCTTCATTTCCCAGAATTTACAGTCATATAGTTGTTGTATAAAACTTGCTATTTAATCTGTGAGGGATCTTATAGTCACATGCTACTCTTGTCACACTCCACGACTTCAAGAATCCTACTGATGTTTTCTTCTCTTCCCATACATCCATATAAGCATATGTATTTAGGCCACATTCATCTTGTTAAAACCTTGTATCTTCATCTCCCAACATTTATAGTCATATAGTTGTTGTATAAAACTTGCTATTTAATCTGCGAGGGGATCTTATAGTCACATGCTACTCTTATCGTACTCCACAACTTCAAGAATCCTTCTATGATCCTATGGCATACATCATGTTGAACTTCACACTCCCTTTTAATAATAGAACCCATGTAAAAAACATATCACATATTGATGCATTCATTCCATCCAACTTGACCCCACAACTCACAATTCTAGATTGGATAAAATTGCAATGCCAATATTCAGTTTTGCTTCTATTTTTTTTACTTTCATGAACAACAAAATGACATCAACAAATACCTTGCACCAAGGTATATATCATACCTTATATACATCTATGTATATGTATGTATGTTTGTATGTATGTATCAAAAAACTGGCAAATATATTTCTGAACCCTAAAAGGGGACAAAGGAAGATTTATACACTAAAATTTAACTCATTGGAGAAATAAAAGTTCCCCTTAATATAGATCTTTAAATAAGTCCCAATTCCCCAGACTAATACTAGATATAGGTCCTATGACCTCTTTATAACATTTATACATGAGTTGAATCTCATGTTCAGTTTTAGAGAAAAAAAATGATGACCTCGTAAGATGCCTGACCTCCATCTCTTTTAACATTTCTCTTAAACCATACTTAGTGTGTGCATGTAGTAACACACCATAGAGTTAGGTTTTTCTCCTGTTATCATAACTTCTTGGTCAACAAGAGAGCTAGTTTCAGGTTAATAGTTTGTTCTACACGCATCATTATTGACATCCTCCACATTAGTACTTTCATGGTTTGCACAAACCAAACAAATGGTCCACTTTCTCTCTTGAGAATTTCATATGTAGACGGTGTTCAGGATCAAAGGATTCCAACTTCGAAGCATGTAAAGGGTATTGAAATAGTGATTATAAGCCTTGAAAGTTGATATGATCCATCTAGGATTCTGATACTTGAGCTACAGATTGGCAACAACTTCATCATTTTGTAAAACTTGTCAGCATATTTCCATGTCTTTACCATCATTATCGGTGGGCCAAAACATGTTCCATAAATCCAGAATATGTCTCCAGAGAGTTGAGAAGCCCCATCTGTGAGTAGTATAGTTTTGAATATTAGTTCCATACCTCTTAAGAATCCATATTTTTTAGATTGAGTCACTTTGTAGTAGCTTCTTGATCCTCTTAAGGCTGAAGTGATTTGCAACATCACTTAGCAACTGAAAGAATAAACCTCCATGTTGTAGATAGGCAAATCTAGATGAGATACTAGGGTGTATACCACTACTCCAAATGAAGTCCCCATCATTATCTACATACATCTTAATGTAGAATCATTGATATCCCCTTATGCCATATAGTTACGGATGAGGCCCATCCCACAATTTTTGATAAGTACTAATATCCCACCCATTAATAGCTTGATGCCCAAATACATACTTATCATGTCTTTGAGCTTGTCACTAGTACATTTTTGACATCTGGTGTCACTTTTCTTAAGGTTGGTTTTAACAAAAAATCTATTCTACATGGGTATATCTCCAATTGGTAAACCACAGGCGTCACTACTAGTTAAGTCTTTCTAATTAAAAAGGCAGGAGTACCACTTTTATTATAACATTGATTTTTAATGCAGAACTGATAACACCATATTTTATGTACTTTTTGTATATATTTTACACCACTTTTAGTATAACTTTAGTTAACTTTTAACAAAATCTCCATATCTTTTTTACTAAAGCCTTGTTTAATGATTTCAGGAATCAACACAACTTAGGTCGCGATCTTGGAGACCACAACCGTAGTTACTCAAAAACCTGTGACCACGATCATCCAGAGACCGCGACCGCGGTTCTTCTCCTCACTCACTCCACTCACAACACCTGCAGTTTGAATGGCCTCAACACTGGGACCGCGGTGATCCAAAGACTACGATTGCGGTTATTCTAGAGACCGCGACTGTGGCTATCCAAAGGAATCGCGACCACAGGAATTCAAGGACCGAGGCCGAGGAAATCCAAAGAATTGCGACTGTAATTATATGAGGACCATGACCAAGATGGATTGCGACCAGAGAAGAATAAGGCAGAGACCGCGACTACAGTTTTGCGCTCACTTAATAGAAAAACTGTGACCGCAGTTCTAAGTCGGTGGAAGACACCTATAAATAGAACCCCACCTATCTTGTCAAATCATTAGATCATACAGATCAGATCCTGAGGACATGAAGTGTTGCTGAGTTCTAGACTCGTCTCTGACCATCCGTCCATCAGTCTTGGATCTCCAAAGGTGGAAGTTGAGGAGAGATAAGACTGCCATCTGACCCCTTCTTCGACATGTGAAGGTTGTCTAGGCGGTAGATTCAGATCTGAAGAAGTAGTGTGTACTATATCATTCTCTTCTTCGAGATCTATCGTCTAATCCTGCTATACCCCTTCCCCTCTGCGTGAACCTTATGGATCTATCTATATGTAACATCATCATGTTGTCTGCAAGAATGAATGGTTAAACACCTTAACTTGGGTTGGGAGTAGCCACTAAGGCTCTCCCAACATGTATATTGTCTCTTTCTTTTGAATATATATATTCTTATCAAGATTATCTCCATGCACCTATTTTAATGCTTCACTTGTATGCTTAGCTACCATCTTGTGATGTTTGATTGTTGATATCTCGAGAGAGTAATATCACTTTTATCCCTTGTCATGGAGTGGTATGCATGAGAGTGTTGGAATGCTAAGGCTTTAACCATATGTTTTGTTGTGAGGGTTTTTGAGTTGTCATCTCGAGAGAGAGGCTTCTTTTGGACTTAGATCTATGCACATCTCGAGAGAGAGTGGAATGGATGTTTTTGTGGTTGGTTGTAATCTTGATATGGGTACGCAAGATAAAGAGATAGTATCACGTGTTGGTGAGGTGCTTTAGTTGGTGAACCCCAACCCGAGTTTTCCCTATATACTTGTTTACAATTCATTTCTTTTTCTTGTTTGTTTTTCTAGTTCTCGTTCTTGTACTACCGTTCCTTAGGGAACATCTCTTTACACCCCTTTTCGGCTGGAGTATAAGAGTGTTGATTCCGTGTTCTTGACATGACCATCCTTGTCCCTGTGTTCGACCCCAGTTGCTACATCGGACCCCATTTATCGTTGTGGGGGCCTGAGAGTCGGGTTATCTCTTTAAAAGTCTGACTACTTTAATCCACTCCTTTTGGATGTGCAATTTAGGCCGGTCAACTTTTTGGCACCGTTGCCAGGGAAAAGGGAAAACGGTACTATTAAGAACCTGAGTCTGCTTACTATACTCCCGTGCCTCAAGCTTAGCAATAAGCTTGACAACATAGTGATTTTTTTTAGCTTTCTAACTTGAATTTGTGCAGGATAGTTTGTGTTACCAGTTTGGTTTCCTAACTTGACTGTACGATCTATTCAGGTACCCAAGAAGAAGTGATTTGTTTGAATTAACTCCCATTCATTATGTCATCTCGCGTGGAAGGTCCCCTTTCAGTAGACAATCAGAACAAGAGGATTGGACAACACCCACCTCCGTCAAGAACCGATGAAGATAGAAATGACCGTTATAATGACGATCATCTCTATGAAGAACAAGAACAACCTGAAGATGATCATCACCACGAGGAGCGTCATCATCACCACAGGCACAGAAGAAACCACCATGTGCAAAGTCGCAGGGACATCGCCAGCGAGGATGATGAAGAGGAAGAAAAGACTCTTCGGGAGTTGGCAGCTACAAAAGCCAACAACTCAAGATGCCTTGTGATCATCCCAAGGTTCAATGCAGTGAAGTTTGAATTGAAGCCAGCTGTAATCTCTATGATCCAAAACAAAAGATTTTGAGGGAATTCAAAGAATGATAACCCTTATCTTCACCTCGATGCTTTTAAGAACATTTGTGAAACCATTAAAATGCGGGGAGTTCCACAAGAAGTCATCTATTACAAGGGTTTCATTTTCTCCTTAGCGGACAAAGCACTATCCTGGTACCTTGGGCTACCACATCAAGCTTTGAATGGATGGAATGCATTGGCAGACGCTTTTGTGAAAAAATTCTACCCCACTGAGAAGACTATTTGTAATAGGCAGAAGATCACGTCTTTCATGCAGAAACCAGGTGAGAATCTGCATGAAGCCTGGGAAAGGTATCAGGAATACCAAAGTGATTACCCACACCACAATTACAAGAAGGGGTTCTTGATAACAACATTCTACAATGGTCTAACTCCTAAAGAGAGAGTCTCGCTAAATGCAGCAGATGGAAGCGACTTTCTCGGTAAAAAGCCCAATAGATCTAAAAAGATCATAGAAAACAAGGTTGAGTTACAAGCTAGGACTGACTATGATAGGACCGAGAGAGGGTATGCTAAGAAAGCCACCAATGAAGGGTCGTCGATTGAATCAAAGGCTCTCGAAGCAATCACATCTCAAATACAAAAGATAGCGACGAATGTCAAACAGCTGAAGGAATTAGGAGGGAAAGGAAAGAAGCAAATTGAGAAGGTGATGAAATGTGTCACTTGTGGTGAAGGTGGGCACGGAAAAGATAATTGCATATACACTTGACCTAGAGAATCAAGTGAAAGTGAGTCTGAGGAGGAGGAAGCTGAAAATGTCTCTTATGCCAACTTCAAGAGGCCAGATCACCCCGATTTCAGTTATGGCAACAAAGATGCTGTAGAAAATTTGCATCAATTGAATAATCCACCCAAGCAACCACCAGGTTTCGAGAAGAAGAGTGGACAAGGGAAGTACACCAAGACAAGCACTTTCCAGACAAGCAAAACCAATTACCAAGGTCAAGGGAAGTATCAAAACTTCCAAGCTACTAACACAAGTCAACGACAAGGACAAGCTCAAGGACAGAGTCAGACAAGGAGTAATAGTCAGCCTGACTTAGTGAACCAACTATTCAATTTCATCAAGAGACAGGACACAATAAACAATCAACTAGCACAAAGTGCACTGTCCAACTCTGGTGTTCTGAACACTATGCATGAACAAATGGCAGATATGCAAACACGCCAATGCCAGATAGACCACCAGCTCGCTCAGTTGGTCGAGCTCATGCAGAACCCTTCAGGGAAGATTCATTCTAGCACAGAGTCTGCCAAGATGGCGATCCTTAGATCGGGAAAGACAATAGAGAGCCCTGAGGTGACAAGACCTGAAGAACCAGAGCCAGAGAATGTTACAAAGAACCCAGCCAAAGGAGAAAACGGGCATGCTCAAGTTAGAGAACTGGAACCCGAGGAGGAAATATTTGCCAAAAGAAATCAATACTCCCCGAGATTACCTTTTCCATACAAACTTATAAAAGCACACCTCATGAAGAGGTATGGGAAGTTTATGGAGTCGGTGAAAAAGCTTCACCTCGAGGTGCCATTTCTGGATGCTTTAGAAGAAATGCCAACATATGCCAAGTTTTTCAAGGACCTAATCACAAAGAAAAGAAGAGGAGGAAGGATTGAAATAGTACACCTTGCTAGTATGTCAACTGCCTTCGTAAAAGCAGAATTACCTACCAAAAAGAAAGACCCAGGAGCCTTTACTATACCTTTTGTTGTAGGGGATAACATCAAAAGGAAAGGTCTCACCGACTTGGGGGCTAGCATCAGTTTAATGCCTTTTAAGTCTTGTGCGACGATTAGGACTGACTGATATGGTTATGACTAATATGAGAATCGAGTTGGCGGATCACACCTTCAAGAGGCATGTGGGAGTAGTCAAAGACGTTCTGATTCATGTAGGGAGATTCTTCATCCCATGTGATATTTTTATCATTGTCACTATTGAAGACCCTAAGTGCCCTATCATCTTTGGACGTCCTTTCTTGGCGACCGGGAGAGCAGTGATCGATGTCGCTGAAGGCATCATAACTCTGAGGATCGAAAACAACCCCATTGATTTCAAGGTAAAAGACGCAATGAAGGGACCATCTCTGCTCAAATCTGCTTACTTCATGAACAGCTACAACTAATATTTTGAAGAAGTAGAATAAGATATAATAGTAGTAGACCCTCTCATAAGGGCATTAAACAACCATGATCCAGAAATTGAAGACCCGAGGTTGCTGAGATCCTTGACTACTTAAATCAAGACGAAGAAGGTCTGAGCGATTAAGAGGAAGTTATCGAAACAGTCAAGTATGCTTCTCTAGAAATGACACCAGGAGAAGAGAAGGAACTTAAACCCAACCCAGAACTAAAAAAATTACCGGAAGGTCTGAAGTATGAGTTTCTTGATCTTGAAGAAAGGAATCCTATTATAGTCAATGCCAGTCTGACTGAAGAGCAAATGGAAAGACTTCTTAAAGAGCTAAGGCTCCATAGGCATGCTATAGGGTATTCAATGAATGATATTAAGGCTCCATAGGCATGCTATAGGGTATTCAGTGGATGATATTAAGGGGCTAAATCCTACCCTATGTATGCACCACATAAACCTGGAAGAGTTAGCCAAACCCCTTGTTCAACCCTAGAGGAAGTTGAATCAGATGTTAAAGAGGTTGTAAAGAAGGAAGTTATCAAGCTAAGGGATGCAAGTATTATTTACCCAATCAGCGACAGTAATTGGGTGAGCCCTATTCATGTAGTACCAAAGAAAGGAGGGATGACAGTTGTCAAGAGTGATAAAGGAGATGAAGTGGCCGTCTGGACCGCCACCGGATGGAGAATGTGCATCAATTATTAAAAGCTGAATCAAGCAATGAAGAAAGATCACTACCCTCTTCCCTTTATCGACCAAGTGCTAGAAAGACTTGCGCATCATGAATATTTTTGCTTCTTGGACGGTTATTATAGATTTTACCAAGTTCCCATACTACCTGATGATCAAGAGAAAACTACCTTCACCTGTCTATATGGTACATATGCCTTCTGAAGAATGTCGTTTGTATTATGCAATGCTCCTGTGACATTCCAACGTTGCATGATTTTGATGTTCTCAGACTTTCTAGAGGACATTGTGGAGGTTTTTATGGATGATTTTTCTATCTATGGAAGACATTTTGATGGTTGCTTGAAAAATCTATCGTTAGTCCTACAACGCTGTGAAGAGAAGAACTTAGTCCTCAACTGGGAGAAATGCCATTTTATGTTGCAAGAAGGCATAGTCCTGGGCCACAAGGTCTCAAAGAGAGGAATTGAAGTAGATTTCAGCAAGGTCGAGGCTATCCCTAGACTGCCTCCACCTAGGTCCATGATAGGAGTGCGAAGTATTCTTAGTCACGCTGGTTACTATCAAAGATTCATAAAGGAAATTTTGAAGATTTCAAAACCCTTGTCAAATCTATTGATCAAAGATGCAGAATTTGATTTTACAGATGATTGTTTGAATGCTTTCAGACTTTGAAGGAAGCACTCATAAAACCACCTATTCTTCAAGCTCTAGATTGGGAGATGCCCTTTGAGCTAATGTGCGATGCTAGTGACTATGTTGTGGGGGCAGTTCTAGGGCAGAAGAAGGACAAGAAACATCATGTCATCTGCTATGCCAGCCACACTCTTGATGAGGCACAAGTAAATTACACTGCCACGGAGAAAGAAATGCTCGCTATTGTTTTTTCTTTCAACAAATTCAGGTCTTATCTGATTGGAGCAAAAGTAAAGGTCTACACTGACCATGTAGCAATACAATACCTGATGTAGAAAAAGGACACTAAGCCTAGGTTGCTAAGGTGGGCCCTATTACTCCAGGAGTTTGATCATGAGATCATTGATAAGAAAGGGGTGGAAAACATAGTTGCCAACCATTTGTCAAGGATTATCGTCAAAGACAAGAATGAGCCACCTGTAAATGATAACTACACAGATGAGGCTTTGCTCGTGATGGAAGCTGAAGAACAAAACTTGCCATGGTTCGCAGACATCTGCAATTACCTTGCTTGTCGGGAGTTACCACCAGAAATAACCTACCATCAGAAAAAGAAACTCTTCTCTAATATAAAGAATTACTATTGGGATGATCATATGTTCTTCAAAAGATGCTCAGATAATCTATACAGAAGAAGTGTTGCTGAAGAAGAGGTGTCTAATATTCTGAGGGAATGCCATTCCTCACCCTATGGAGGACATCTTGGGAATGACAAGATAGCAGCCAAGGTCCTACAATTAGGTTTCTACTGGCCTTCACTGTTCAAGGAAGCCACGGCATCTGTAAAAACCTATAAGGAATGTTAGATGACTGGGAATATTGGGAAAAGAAGTGAAATGCCTACGGTAGAGTGGGTTGAAGTTGAAATTTTTGATGTATGGGGGATCGACTACATGGGACCTTTCCCACCATCCCAAGGATACAAATACATTCTTGTTGATGTAGATTATGTTTCAAAATGGGTGGAAGTTGTTGCCACCCAAACTTGTGACTCCAAACCTGTCATAAGGCTATTTGAGAAAACCATTTTCCTAAGATTTAGTGTGCCACACACTGTTATAAGTGATGGAGGGTCCCACTTTGGAGAAAAGCAGTTTGAAAAGTTGCTAAACAAGTATGGAGTGAGACACAAGGTTGCTACACCCTACCACCCACAGACCTCAGGGAAGCTGGAAGTTTCAAACAGACAACTGAAGCAAATTCTAGAAAACATCGTTAGCAGAACGAGAAAAGATTGGGCTATGAAGCTGGATGATGCCCTTTGGGCATACAGAACAGCCTACAAAACCCCCATTAGAACTACATCCTATCGACTCTTATATGGGAAATCCTTCCATCTACCTCTGGAACTCGAGCACAAAGCCCTTTGGGCCATAAAGTTTCTGAATATGGATATGGAGAAAGCTGGTCAAGGACGCTACTTACAACTACAAGAATTGGAAGAATTAAGATTGCATGCCTACGAAAATGCTAGAATCTACAAACAAAGGACAAAGGTGTGGCACGATACCCACCTGAAAAACAAAAATGTCCATGAAGGAGACAAGGTGCTTCTTTACAACTCCAGTATTCGTCTCTTCCCTAGAAAGCTAAGAACCAGATGGTCAGGACCCTTAATTGTTGTAAAAATCTACCCATCTAGGGTAATCGAGATCCAGGGAGAGAAGACTAGAATCTTCAAAGTTAATGGACACAGGGTAAAAAGGTTTTATGAAGATCAAGCTTTTGTGAGAAGATCGGAGATTGACTTGGAGGAACCAAGACAAACAAAGGAGGGGAACAAGGAGGGACACAAGGAGAAATTGCCACACCCTACTACAGTGACCAAGGAATGAAGTTGTATGAAGTCTAGCTAAGATACTTTAAAGCAAGCGCTTCTTGGGAGGCAACCCAAGTCTTTATCTTTTCTTTACCTTTGTTTTCTCTTGCTTTCTCTCATTTAGTTAAAGTTTCTCTCCACCTTCTCACCAATTTTGTTTTCATTATGAATTTTATCAGTTTAAGTTTATATCTCATAGAAACTGACTCTTCTTTGATCTGATCGGGCTTATAACCGGGACCGCGGTTTTTCTTGTGTTCCTAAAAAATAACGATCACGATCGTTCCCTTACAACCGACAAGACCGCGACTGCGGTCCCTTCTAGGAAAATCATGACCGCGATCATAACCGCGACCACGGTAAAAGTCGTGACTGTGATTCCTTCAAGCAAAACCACGACCATTGTCTTTTCCCTCGATCAGTTTGATCATGATCTGGACGCCAATATATACCTTTTAAGAACCCAAATGTTTGATTCTTTATGCTCTCATCACTATCGTCTAAACCCTAAGACCTCAGTGCTGATTTGAGACCTGCATCCTATCACCGCACGTCCACCGTTTGTCATCCGTGATCACCGTCGTGCATCCATCGTTTTCCGTCCATGATTGTCGCTGCCATTGCAGCCGCACCCATCGATATGGTAACTGCTCATTTTCTCTATGCTTCGCATCGAAGAACTTTTTCCTTGATCTTGAGCTTTTCCATCGTCGCTATGGTGATTCGCTCCCGTAGTTTAGCCAGTGATAGCCCCACCGATGCTTTGTTTCCAGACACATGGTTCTGTGTCTTTTCATCCCTAAAAAGGAACAAAAAAAAGAAAACCTAAAAACCCTAAAATTGGAATAATGGACGCACACAAGGATGAAGAACAAACGGTATGAAAAACTGAATGAATGGAGAAGACGAATGACGATCGTGGTCATCTTAACCAACACAAGATGGAAACCCTTAGAAAACACAAGATGGAAAACCCTTGGAATTGCGACCACAATGTTCACCCTACCCCCAAGAGCTTACTAGTTTAGGCTCTCCTGAAGAAACCCCACGACTGTGATTATAATCGCGATCGTGATTACTATCGCGATCACAGTAATAATTGCGACCACAGTCTTTCTTTAGGAAACCGCAACCTCAATCTTTTCAAAAAGGCCGCGAATGCATCTTGCTCTGAGGTGACAATAACTACGACCGCGATTAAAAAATCGCGACCGCAGTTCTTATTGTCCACTTAATGAAAATTGAAACCTAAGTTTTTAGTTAAGGAAGATAACCTATAATCTGATGTTAATGGTGCCCAGAACAATAGAGGTGATCTTCGGTAAACCTTACTAAGACCTAAACTCCTTTAGTGTTTTAAATTTTGTAAAATGTCTTCTCCAGAAACCAGTGACCCCCTTTTCAAGGAGGCTACTTCACTGAAGGAGGTAGAGATGATAATGAAGGGCTTGATAGGAACAACTAAAGAATAACACCACTATACTAGTGCCCAAATGCCTGGAGATACAACTAAGATTGGAGCATTATCAGAGGATATTGGTGGGGGTACCACAAGAGGAGTCCTCAGAAGAAACCAAACAAACAGAGGAGATAGAGACCTCTGAATACCGACCAGAAGAGTTGGGGAGCTCGGTGCATGGGAGGAAGCAAAAAGCTACAACAAAGGAACCTAAGCCCAACAAGAAGGCAAGGACAGAAGAGGCAGTGGAAAGAACCTATGTATAGGAAGGGGAGCCGTCGTTTGTGCCCCGGGACATAGTGCACCAGTCTTCTTACGAATGGATGTACGCAAGCAAAGAATGCAGTCTGACATGTTACTTCAATGTGGAGGATTTCAAGAAACTGGGGATTTACGACAGGATAGTGAAGTTCCTAGAGGCCGCTAATTCACGGAGCATCTGCACGCCCAAAGTAAAGTCCTAATGGAGGTTGACCCTAGAATTCTTGTATTCTCTAATGAAGATCGCCTTCGGTAGTGAGGCGCGAGCAGCGGGAGGTGGGGACTTCATGATCCAAGTGCGGCTAGGAGGCAAAACCCACAAGGTGATGGAGGCAGATCTGAATAGGATATTCACTACAACAGAAGAAGAAGCCAAAGTCTATTCAGCTGCTCTAGTAGAAAGAGAAATTGTTGAATATGACAACAACAAAACATGGGAAGAATTAACTGGGGAGGAAAAGCACAACCCTAAGAATTCCAAATCCTCTCAGATTAGCTCCTACTTCATCAAGATAATACAGTAGATCACCACCTTTACTATAGATGCCAGATCAGAGACCAGGACAGTCAGCAAGGGGGACCTTTTCCTCATATGGTCAATGATCAAGAAACAACCAGTTAATATAGGTAGAATCCTAATCAGATGGCTGTCTGTGGTAGTAGGCGGTGACGTAAAATGAAAATCTGCTTTCTGCATGGGCGGTCAAATTATGATTATTGCTGATTACCTGCTGGAAGAAGGAGAAGTTCAGAAATATGAAGAAATGGAGGGACATCAAAGCATAGACATCAAGTCCCTCGCCAACATGGGAATCCTGGAGCTGAAGGGGGAGAAAGCATATTTCAAACATAAAGGATCAAGGAAACTAGGCCCACTTCCTAAAATGGTGTTTTATGATGCTCATAAACTGTGGCCAACTCTCGACGACATCAAGAAGATGAGTTCCAGGGCACTGCACGCCAGCACACCAACAGATCAAACACCGATAATAGGGGAAAGAAGTCCCCCAGCACTAAAAACAAAGAATTAGGAGCCGAGGAAGAAACTGGTAGTGGAGAAGAAGAAAATAGACACTATCATCAAGCCAACTAAGAAAGAGAAGGCCACAGGACAATAGGTGGATGCAAGAACTATAGACCCTGCCTCTCTAAATCCATAAGAGTGAATAATTGCAGTGGAGGGAGATGCGGAGAAGAATAAGGCTACAGAAGAGGTGCCACAGCCAGTAGACATACCAGAGGCAGGAGAGGGCAAACCTTATCCAGAAGCCCCATGGCCAGTAGACGTACCAGAGGCAGGGCCAGAAAGACAAGGCTCCCAGGCCGTACCGGAGGCGGCAATAGAGAAATCAGGGGAGATGCCCCCACTGCCATCAGTACTGAAGCATTCGGTCGTGCTGTGTTTGTCGACGGCACACGCGGAGCAGTAGCTGCATCAGCAACAATGACAAGCACCCTTTTTCGAGGGTGCTTTAGATACAAGGTTTGATGTAATGTGGGAACACATGCATCAAACATATACTATAAACAAAAATATTTCTACATCTTTGTCATTCATAACAATGCAGGTACAGGCATTGGATGAAAGGATGACTATATTCCTGGACTTCATCCAAGAGGTTTTAAGTAACTAGTAGATGATGATGGGGATGTTGAAGAAAATGTAGGAGGAGATGGCGCTCCTGCAAAAAGAAGGGCAGGCCATCCGTGCAGACAACAAACAAATGTGCCAAGAATATGAAGAATCAATGGCCGTCCTTGAAAAAGAGCACCAGGGCGTACAAGAAGACCACTGGAAGCTCAACTAGGAATGTGAAGAACTCGAGGCTCGGCGGGAGAAGAAGAAGACCAAGTTCCCTACCAGCCCAGCATGCTCCTTGGCCAGCCCCTCCAGCCACAATGAAAACGTGGGGGGGGGGGGGGGGGCAGGAGCTGGCGCAACAAAGAACGGGAGCACAAGCAAGAAGCCATCTCCTATGGCTGAACAAGAAGGAACCCAACATCAAAAAGGTTGAGCCCCCAGACTAAAAAGCAAGAAGCACAAACGATGGGGTTCGACCTCAACTGTGACCCTAAGGAGGTGATGGATAAAACTGCTGATGAAGATAAGCACTAGGCATCACATCACCTCTCTCCTTCAGCACACACTCTGACTATAGAAGAGCAGATAGCAGCTGCTCATTGGGAGGAAGTGGTCACAGAGCTTAGCTCGGTCAGAGCAGTAGAAATAGACAGGCTGATAGATGAGCTGGGAGCTAGGCTCGATGAATCTAATGACTTCCTCCTCTTCCCACCTCATGAAGAACACCATGACTACATCTATGATGGGAAGATGGAGGCCACTCTAAAGATGATAATAGATGCCAAGTTGGGATAGACCTCTGAGGAGAGTCACTCCAATGACAACGCCGCTATAGAAGCCTCCTTAGAGGAATCTAGACCAACAACCACACTGCAATCTATGCATAAAACTACTGAGCAAGTGGTAATGGCTATGCTGACAATCCAAGAAGCATCAACACCGATTGCACCCGAGGCAACATCTGAGGATGAGGTTGGTAGGCTAGCAACCTTCTTCATGGGTGAGCCTGCCAAGGATAGAAAAGATGAAGATAGGATAGAGATACCTACAACAACTCCTCCTCTGCCATGCAAGATGAAGGACATGGACATGACAGACATGTCGCGCATCTCCTGTAGAGATACCCATGTCCTGGCAGACGTCCTCAATGATGATCTATCTGGGTCAGACATACTATACATCAACAAGGGTAGACGTCTGTCCAGAGATTACTTTTGGAGGGTTTTCCTGAAAAAGGTGCAAGTACACAAAAGAATGTTCAAGGTACTTTGTGCCGCCCTCCTAGAAGAGTTCCTACATCTGGAAAAGCCGCAACCAGTTTTCAATGGCACCACACGTATGGCCAGTTTACTATACAAAGAAGAGTACTTGGTGGCAGAGGTGTTGGAAGTACAAGTGGTGGTCTGGAGAAAAGATACCAAAACAATGGTGCTTCCCATCAGGAATGCAAAGCATTGGGCACTAATAGTCATTGATCTACATGAACGAAAGACAACAGTGCGGAATTGATGCATAGTTGAGATGGACAACACATCTTTAATTTACAAAAGGAAGGAGGCTAGGGACGCCTTGAAGATTCTGATATGCCTACAATGAGCTATCAAAGAGATGAGCACAAAATTTCAAGGGTCTTGGAAGTTGTTTTCCATCAATAAGAAAGTTTTCCAGGAAGAAGCTGGTTCGGGGGATTGCACCTTCATTGTTCTGCGCATGATGGAAGGCATCAACAAGGGCATTCCCCTGGAAGATGTGAGCGCGGAAGACCTGCATGGACTGCGGGGTGTGTACTTCATGGAAGTCATCTACGATCGTCAGTTCTTTAAGGATTCGGCGATGGCTACAAATATCATACCCCACAGGCTCCATATGGACATCCCTCTCCCCGAGAAGATATCTAGGAGGGAACAAATCAAGACCATGTGGATCGACCCGTCTGAATCGTCCATAGCTACAACTTGGAAAGTGGGCTGGACTGCAGAGACTAAAGAAGCTATGAAGAAAATAGAAGAAGAACAACAGCCTTCAGTAACAGAAGCTCCCGAAGTTCCTCGTGTAGAAGCATAGCCTACAAAATCAAAAGCTGAAGAAGACCTGGGAAACGATGGACTAGACGGGCCGATAGGAGAAATAGCGCCTTCTTTCAAGAACTTCAAAAAATGGAGTTGCTTCAGTATGTCGATGGAAGAACTCACAATAATTATGAGTTCTCTGAAAGAAGATGACTTGCTGGGAGATGTCATATTTCATAGAGATGACATATGTGTATTAAAAGATGACCTTTGTGAAACTTTGAAAATAGGAGGGCATCTTTCTGTAAGCATGATGTCGGCCTACCAGGCGCTATTAGGGGACTCTATGTCAAACTCCCACATAGCATATTTCCTACTGGTAGATGACATCCTCAAAGATAAGAAGACGGGAGAAATGGAGCGGCTACAATGACGGCTTCAAGCGGCCATGCCCGAGCACATTTTCTTGCTGATTCTTCATGACAACCACTGGACTTTGCTGCACGTCAACCTTCTGAAAAGGACTGCAGTTCTGTACAACAGCTCTGACACAACCTTCTCACTCAAGAAAATGACCAACATGATGAAAACAAAGTCTCCTACAGAAGAAAAGGCAAATACATGTGTCGAAGCTATTGTCGAGATGATAAAACAGCACGGGTACATAATGACAAAAGGCAAGGACTTCAAGAAAACTCAGTATTGCCACAGAAGTCCTCAGTAGGTACCCCTATCAAATGACTGTAGGTTCTTCTGCCTATCATTGATGGTAGCTATCGCAACTACCTGCCTTGAGGTGGAGAATATGCAGTATGAGCAATATCATGCACTTAGGGGTATCTATGCCAGCATGCTCCTGGAGTCCAAGTGGGCTTTCCCCGCCAAATAAACAACAAAGAAGGCTCGTTTATACAACTTACTCAAATTTTGACACCCTAGGATGGGGTGCAGGATAAGTTTGGGGGAGGAGTTATAAACGGGCCACATAGGTGCTTGTACCTCCCTTTTGCATTTACTTCCTTTTTCATTTCACTTCCCCTTTTATTACACCGTCAAAATTTTTTGAAATTTTGAAATTTCGTTACAACTAACCTTTTAGAAGCTCACTTTCTCTTGCTAAAAATTTCTGAATGTAGTATTCCAGCCCTTAGAGAGAGAAAAATATGAGCAACATACACAGGAAAGCATGAGTAAAACAACAACCATAAAAATATTGCTATATCTCATTATTGCAATAAGACATTGTAAATGTAACACCTTAACTCATGAAACCACTGCAGACTAGAGAACCTCAGTCATACTCCTAAACAACCACCCCCACCTGACGCTTTTATCTAGAAAAATCCTCATCTCTATAGAAGGGAAAAAGCTTCCCTATTTAAGGAAAATATCGAAAAAGAGGCTTGGTCGCCTAGAAAACCAACCAAAACCCTCAAACCCAAGCCTGAAAGGAGAGATGAAAAGCCAAAAATAAAATTTAAAAAAAAAAGAATATGAGATATGTGCCCTAAAAGATGCCAAAAGATTCTTCCCGGCCGGTATATTGTTGCACTCATGAATGCAGATATGTCGTGCCCGTAAGTGCAAACTTGAAGCCAAGCTTACACACCTCCAATCCTGAACGGAACCTCCCATACCACCTGACTTAAAGTTAGAACCCCAGAAAAGGAAACACTGTTCTTACAACAGTTGTTGGTGAGGAGTTCAGGGGGAAGAGAAAACACCTAAAAGCTTCAGTCCTACCTATACACATTAGCATAGGGCCCACTGAAAATAAAGAATAGGTGTGAAACCTACCTTTTGAAAAGATGTGGTTTTAGTATGGATATTAGCTCAGGGAGGGGTGGTGAGTTGAGAAGGAGAGCCTTTTACAATAGAAGGTTATGATAGATAAGATGAGGTTATGCAACACCAAGTCTAAAGGGGGAGATTGAGACCTAAGGGATTGAATACATCCTACAATAGTCTTGATGCAAGGATGAGATATTTTAGTCATTCTTTTATGTTATCTCTTAAGTTTGTTCATTCTTTCTCTCTCTGAGTTCTTGAACCTACACTTAGCCTGAGGACAGGCTTGATTCTAAGTTTGGGGGAGTTCATAACACCGTATTTTACGTACTTTCTGTATATATTTTACACCAATTTTAGTATAACTTTAGTTAACTTTTCACACAATCTCTATATCTTTTTGACTAAAGCCTTGTTTAATGATTTCAGGAATCAACACAACTTAGGTCACGATCTTGGAGACTGTAACCATGGTTACTCCCAAGACTACGACCGCGATCATCCAGAGACCGCGACCACAGTTCTTCTCCTCACTCACTCCTCTCACAGCACCCGCAGTTTGCATCACCTCAACGCCGTGACCACGGCGATCCAAAGACCGCGAACACGGTTATTCCAAAGACCGCGACCACAACTATACAAAGGAATTGTGACCACGGGAATTCAAGGATCGCGACTGAGGCAATCCAAAGAATCATGACCCTGATTATATGAGGACTGCGACCAAGCTAGATCATGACCAGAGAAGAAATATAAGGTAGAGGCTGTGATTGCGGTCTTTCCCTCACTTAATAGAAAAACTACAACTACGGTTCTAAGTTGGTGGAAGATGCCTTGAAATAGCACCCCCACCTGTCTTGTCAAATCATCAGATCATACAGACCAGATCCTGAGGACATGAAGTATTGTTGCATTCCAGACTTGTCTCTGACCATCCGTTCATCAGTCTTGGATCTCCAAAGGCGGAAGCTAAGGAGAGAGAAGACTGCCATCTGCCCCCTTCTTTGACAGGTGAAGGTCGCCCAGGTGGTAGATCCAGATCTGAAGAAGTAGTGTGTAGTATCACGTTCTCATCTTCCAGATCTATTGTTTCATCCTTCTAAACCCCTTCCCCTCTTCGTGAACCTTATGGATCTGTCTGTATGTAACACGGTCATGTTGTCCACAAGCATGAGCAGCTAAACACCTTAACTTGGGTTGGGAGTAGCCACTAAGGCTCTCCCAACATGTATATTCTCTCTTTCTTTTGAATATACATATTCTTATCAAGATTATCTCCATGCACCTATTTTAATGCTTCACTTGTATGCTTAGCTACCATCTTATGATGTTCGATTGTTGATATCTCGAGAGAGTAATATCGCTTTTATCCCGTGTCGTGGAGTGGTATGAATGCACGAGAGTGTTGGAATGCTAAGGCTTTAACCATATGTTTTGCTACTAGGTTTTTGAGTTGTCATCTCGAGAGAGAGGCTTCTTTTGGACTTAGATCTATCCACGTCTCAAGAGAGAGTGGAATGGATGTTTTTATGGTTGCTTGTAATCTTGATATGGGTACTCAAGAGGAAGAGATAGTATCACGTGTTGGTGAGGTGATTTAGTTGGTGCACCCCAACCCAAGTTTTCCATATATACTTGTTTACAGTTTGTTTTTTTTTCTTGTTTGTTTTTCTGTTCTCATTCTTGTACTACCATTCCTTATGTAACATCTCTTTACACCCATTTTCAGATGGAGTATAAGAGTGTTGATTCCACATTCTTGACATGACCATCCTTGTCCCTATGTTCGACCCTGATTGCTACATCGGACCCCGTTTATCGTTGTGGGGGCCTGAGAGTCAGGTTATCTCTTTAAAAGTCTGACTACTTTAATCCACTCCTTTTGGATGTGTAATTTAGGCCGGTCAAGAACCTAGGCCATAGACAACCTATAGAATTTAATTATTTAGGGAAAAAATGATATTAGCATTCAACATAGGTTTTACTAAAACCGAAGATGCACCCCTTCCCGCAAAATAAAATTTTCCTTTAAAAAGCTTCTATTGTTGGTTGTACTGCATAAAAAATTGACATTGTATGTCACAACCACCGCAAAAAAAATTACCTTCAAAAAACCTCTGGTGTCAGTTCCTTCTTAAAGAACTGAAAAGAAAGGGTTCCTACCATGTGGGCTACCAAAAATTTCCCCTCCCCCAATTGGGTAATGTATTCAATGTTTTTGCTACAAACTGACAATGTAAGTGTTATTGAGGTTTTCATTTTCTATTAGGGATAAGTACAACTATCATCGATTCTAAGTAACAAAAATACGATAGAGATTAATCATTGTCTTCTATTTTTATGAATGAACTGATGACAAAGATCTTAGTCAAGTTGGCATTTTTTATTAGGGCTAATTACATTTGTCATTGGTTTATGTGAATGAACCGACAATGAAGTTTGTAGTCATCGATGTGGTTGAAAAACCAACAACTAAGTTCCACTGAACAACACCTCCAAAGATTTCTTTTCCCCATTCTCAGTTGTAAACCCTGATTTCATCATCTTGAACGATCATTCCTATCGTGTTTTTCTAGACATTTTCATTGTGTTTTGCTAGTTATTGCCTCTATTCCATCACCAACTACTTGTGCCTCTCCGCTAGGTTACCACCATTCTACTACTCCTCCCTCAACCCATTGTCAGCTCCACCTCTCTTCATTGATGACCACTATTTCCATTATTGCTAGCCTCTCTCCATATTCTACCCTACAACCGCTAGCCTCCAGCTCTGGAGGTTGCCACCAACCATACTTCTGCTTCTCTGCTGCCCTTGCTTCTACTTCTTACTGCCCACTATTTTTCATGTTCTCTACCCCTGCTTACGTTGCTCTGATACTGCTATGAGTGTCCATCTTTCCTACGGTGGAAGGTCCTTCTTCTTCTCTTTGTATACTTCCATGCACCAAATGCATGTATAGTGTGACGTCTCTAGATTTTCTAAAACTTAATCTTATGTGTGACGTCCAAATTGAAACCCTCACCTCAATGAGAATTCCAATTTAAACACCACACACTAGGCTAAGAAGAAGAAAATTAAATGAAGTTAGAAGGAAACAATAGTAGTACATGTATGTGAACAATAAAGAAACCACAACACATGTTCACTATTCAACATATGATTACAAAATGAATTATTACAAATTGATATTAAAAATTGAATAGTAAACTTTTACATATGCATGTACTACCACTAAACAACAGGATCTTAAGACAACATGTCCACCTATAAATTAGTTCGCCAGACAAAACTATCTTGGTTCTTCAAGAGAATATGTCCACGACCTAAAGGAAAGATTACATGTGGTACACGTCAACACAATATTCTAAAATATTGTATTGATTACACCTACATTTCTTTTATATACCTCTCATTTCTAAGACTTGGCAATAAGATAAAACTAATACTTGGCAGTAACAAAAGAAATATACAACAAGAAGCATACTTGAACAAAGATGTTTATTAATAAAAGAGAACACATATTTTAAGCATATTTTCCATTATATATCCATGCCTTGACAGTCAAAGGTATTGATTCATTCTCTTGAATCTGAAGGAGATCAAATTAAGGCCTTTACAATCAACTATGAAAGAGTAAGATCAAATGTACAATGTGACTGACCACCAAAGAGTTAGTTCACTTCCAAGAACTGTACTACCAAAGAGTTTAGTGCTTTCATATAATGTAATAGATATATTATGTTTCATGTGTTTGTAACCATAAGTATGGAAAATCAAGCAAGATATCACACAAGAACAATCATTTCATCCAATATCATATGCCAAGTATTTTACTACACATATACAAGCATACTATATAATAAGCCAAGTAAGAGGTAAAACATACCTTGATCAATATATCCTAATCATCAGATATTACTTATGTTACTATATCCTCTTGGTCAAACCTTCATAAAGACAAGTTCACATATACCATCATCACATTCTCATCATCCTATTCCTAGTTGGCTCATTAGGGTTTTCTTAGTTCGTTAGGATATTCCCATCATTATTTCTTGTCTTACTCTTCTTATTATCTAGGATTCATGTTACTTATGTTGTATTCTAGATTATAATCAATTATATGACCATTAGTTTCCATATCATTGTGTGCATGTATTAACCCTAGATCATATTCATAAAGCATATTAGGGTTTATATCACATCAAGAGAAATCATCACGTAACATGAATTTTGTGCATAACTACTGTTATCAAAGTCATATATTAGCTTTCAATTACTAAAATAAGGGTTGACTGTAAATTCCATCATTTATTGATTATATATGTATTTATTGCATTTTATTTAGGGTTATCAGCCCTAGATATCCATACTAAAAAAATTACATGATTACATGTCCAATTATGATCATAATTGTTATCTTATGAATTATATGTAATGTTTAAAAGTTACTGGTGCATTGTCATAATTTAGATCATCATTTGATATTTATTACTCATGAAACTAGTGCAAAAATCTTACATTATATCATCTATATTTATACATCAAAACTATGATATTATGGTTCCACTATGTTCTACACATTTTTCTAATAATTTTGGTATAACACTTGTAATTTTCTAATAACTATACAAATTACTATGAACTATTAAAGATCTGCATATTTTCTAAGTTTTAATACCGTTTGGACAATCTGAGGTTGCCACGTGTCTTAGACTGCTCTACTGGGTAGGGACCCGACCAGGTTTGAATTGTCTGATTCATGGGCCTGAATCTGGCCTGCTTTGGTCTTATATTTGGTTTATAGGCACCCTCTTTCTTTCTCCGTCCTCAGGACCACGTGATAAATGTGACCCTATTCTTCCATGAATAGGAGTTGTTATTGCTAATTCTCTCTCCATGGTCTGCATGATCTCACCACTATGCCTACACATTCATCATCGCACTCGTCATGTGAAAAAGGTCTCGACTCACATATTCTTCTCAATATTTTCTTCTAATCGATGATGCTCATTGCTTAGAACTGCCGCTCTCAACACCTGCCTGCGTGAGTCCTTTGTTATACTAGATTCTAGTCACCAATGTCGATTCTCCTCTTCGGCTTGAGAGTAGTGTAAATATGCTCCTCTTTGCATTCACTTCCACAAGGATACGCATGACTCAAGTTCTGGTTGTGGCACTAAATCTTGGTTCTCCAATTCTACAAGCATTGTTGTTGGTCTCCAGTCTCCGACGAGTACTCATGCAAGCCATGGTCTTTCCTGCCTACTTCTAAAAACTACATGACTTTGAGTGTTACGCCGGAGCCGACCTCACACCTCTTGGTCCCTAGGGTTTCCCCTTAGCCTGCTCATTGCTACAATGAGGCTCTCCTCTAGTGAGAACTATATTTCTCTCCCAATCATCCTTCTTCCTCTTTATCTTCTTCGGAACTACCTCTTCTTCTAACTCATACTTCTTCCCATGTTGCTTGCAAAATGTAGTGGAGAGGTGGGTAGGAGGACCAGATGGTTCATTCTTGGTTTGTGACTTCATGTCCCATATGAGGGGTCACTGTAGAGAATTGATTAAGCCGAACATAACTGTGTTTTCAAAAGTTGTCCTCCACCCATGATGCAAGAGTACAAGTATGGGGTCTACCACTACCCAGAACACAATTGTAACACAGTCATAACTGTTAGATAGATGATGAAAACTAAGATGTTGGTTCCTCACTTGTGGTTGATATGGAGCCTACACTAAACTGGATCCATGGTTACCCTAGTTAGAGGGTGTGTTACACATCGTATTGATCATCAACTTAGATCTATAAATCCTAGATAGTGTACATTATTTCACCAATTTCAAACCTGAATAACTCCATCTAGAAACATCCAAAAATTATGAAATTTTAACCATAGATTTATTATCATCCCAACTACCTTCCATTTAGTGTTGGTCCCAAAACTCAATTGTTTGATTATTAAATTAAATACCTCAAAAAGACATAAACTTAGGAATCTTAATCATGATATTAACCTCAAATAACATCCATATTTCATCATAATACTTGAAAAAAAATCTTAATATAACTCAGACACATGAATTCACTTATGTCATTAGGTATATGAATGTTCCAAAAAGTTCATTCCAACACACATAGTTTGTTGAATTTGACCAATATATCCCCCACCTATCTAATGATAACTATATATTGAGTGCATTATTTTGTAATTGTTTGTTGAGTGCATTATTGTATAACTATGTAATTAACTTGGTATGAGTTAAACATTGATATGAATTTACCTTAACTGATATCAATTGAATAATGAATTGTAACTAGGTTATTCATTTGGATATTGGAGAAATCATACTTGTATAGATGAAATTCATGTATAACTACTTGTATAATTTGGCGTACTATTCAATTTGAATATTGTATGAATATAAAATCTCACCTAAGAATTATTACACTAAATTTATATGAATTACCTACATTATATTTATTTAGATTGAATATTTTAATTTATGTAAATTAAATCATAATTCAAACATATATCTTGTTAGCCTAAAAACCCATTTGATGTCCCCAGTTTGAGATTGTTCTTGAACACTTAAACGTTGTCATGATGTAATTGTATAATGTGTATTTGATTTTTCAAAATGTTTATGCAGCATCTCTGCATTTGTTCTCTAAGTACATTTGTAGGTGAGATTTTCCCATCTACATTAGTGTACTTGAAGAACTATTGGGAAATTCTACTGAAATATTATTGAAAACTGAATACACATTATACATTTACTAGTAAGATTAGGTGTACAAGAATAGGATAGGTGGTACACATTCATCACTAAACCCTAACCCTAATCTGTAAACCCTAAACCCTAAAAATATAATTCCTAACCCCTAAGTGATAAACCATAATCTCTAAATCGTGATCACTAATGGCTAGTCTCTAAACATCTAATTTAATACTCATTTTCTCTATGATCATAGAATGGATCAGTCATGGATGTCCATTCGAAATCATTGCACTCCACGGTTTATTACTGGTCTTGATCAATTTATAAGATTTTCTGAGGATCATAGGAAATGGCCTGGAGATAAGTTCCATTGCTCATGTTAATAACAACTTGAAAACCAACATTGTTGATGAAATCAAAAGTCATGCCATGTGCAACAAGATTGTATAGGGCTATATAGAATGGTATTGTCGAGGAGAGATTCCTACTATGGCATCAATATATGTCGATAGCAGTACTTGTATTAAAGAAGAAATTGTCGACAGTGTAGATGTGAACGAACTGATTCCAATAGACATGGGTTGATGCAATGCTAGATAGTTGTGGGGTAAATCTAGATGTATATACTTTAATTTATTAACATTTACATAACTTTATATTTGTAGTTCCCTATTCAAGATAATAAATGGGCATGCAGATACTAAGTGATGTGATAAATGGACCAATTTCCATACAAGGGATAGCAGGCATCCATTGTATACAAAAGGTAATCTATAAAGTCTTGATCATAATAAGTAAATAATCTCATTTGATAGTATAAAAAATAAAATCAAAATATCAAAACATGTCATTCTCTTTGCAGCTAGTTGACATGAAACAACCCTATACAATAGAAGAGTTGGATGAGATGTGAGATGTGTACCCAAGTTCCATTGTTAAGAAACTCAAGTTTGCATTTTATAGGGATAAAATATGAGTTTTACAAACTTTAATGGCATTATTTCTATATCCATGTGATGGTTATGATTTTTTGTAACTTTAAACTTGAAGTAAATAAATTGTTGGTGCATATGTAAATGATATGTATATATGCATGTGTGTGAATGAATGTGAAGGGGAATGAATACAATGAGAATTACATTGGTACATATGATGACATGGAATTGGAGAATGGAATTTAAGTGTGTGTTTTGAATTGTGTATGTGCATGAGAATGGAATGAGAATGGAAATGAGTGTTGATGCGATGGAATGCATGTGTGCAAATGAATTATGTGGATGTGGACTACTTATATGTGTTTGTTATTGCAAGTTTTGTAAGTATGTTGGCATGTTGTTAAGATGAACATAAGTTGGAACCTAAAGTTCTAATGAATTGTAGGTTCTACATCCTATAAGACAACCAGACAGTAGGTATACATACCTGATATAAAAAAACACGTGATGTTGGTTGCTTCAAAAGAAAACTGACGATGTAGATTTGTGTCGGTAGTTTGGCAATAAGACCAACGACACAACTATCCTTATTAGTTAAAATGGTTGTGCCACATAGAATGACCTTCTACCCAGCCCTCACCATAGTCATGCTACCCAGAATGACCATGCTACCTAGCCTTCAATTCAGTCATGTTTTTTCGCATGAAAGTTCTACCAAGCCTCCAAATCCCAGTTTTTAACTGCTTCAAACTATGATATCATTTTGTATTTTTCGATTCTTCTAAAACCAATAAAAACATATAGATATTTTTTGTTGCTTTCTTTTTGTTGAACCAATGAATATAACCAAAAAGAATCTTACAATGGTTGTTTATATTGCTCTGTGTCTTTGGTTTCAGTTTCCATAGCAACTCACACTAGATTTGTGTTGTCAGTTTTAGCTTACCCTAAAAACTGACAAAGTAGGTCCTTAGTTGTAGTGTCACACACATAGGTGTTGGTACAAAATTGATATTATAGGTCTAATTTTATCGATTTGATAGATTGTATATGTACTAATGTATCAAGAAATTCATGGAAATGAACTCTCCTTAGGTTATCGCCAGCTAAAGGATAGCCCATGTATTTGTTTGAGAAATTGCCAAGTTGGACCCACAACTAATTGGCTATTTCTTCTTTGTTATGACATGACTTGGAGATATAAACATTAGTATTCATATCATGAATCCTTATTTCTAGATAGTTCTAAAAATTTTCTAACTAGTTTTTGAGAGCTTGTATGCTTTGAGCTCTAGCTTCAATGAAAACTTACACATCATCAACAAACAAAAGATTGGACATGAATGGTGTTTTACCGGTAGTGTAAGTGTGGATCTTCTTGGTTTCCTTATCTTGAATCAATAGTTTTCTTAATCCTTCTATGGTTATGTTTATGATTAAGGCAGAATAGTACTCTCAATGTCTGACACCATAAGAGTTAGAAAAGAGACCTTCAATGCTCCATAATCATTAGTGAGAAAGAAGATGTCATAACACATTATTGAACAAGAACAATCCACCTATCAAAAAAACCCAAGGCTTTGAAATAACTCCATAGATAGTCCCAAATAATGGAATTGTACACCTTAGTAATATCTATCTCCAAGCATGTTGATGGTGTAATTCTTTTAACATTAAAATTCAAGATGGATTCATCTACCAATAGAAAATGGTCATCTATATCCTACCTCAAACAAAAGTACCTTGGGTCAGGGTAATGATTCTTGGTAGAATGTCAGCCAATCTCTTTGTAATGATCTTTGTTACAATTATATAGACCATAAAACAACACATGACAGGTCTAAATGTCATCTAAGGATGAGATGATATCCTTTTTGGGAATCAAAGCTAGGAAAACATGGTTAATCTAGAGAACCACGTTACCTCCCTCAAAGAACCAACTGACAACTTTGCACATATCCTCTTTAATAGTTCCCCAATTTTTTCTATAGAAAAAATCATTGAAACCATATGGACTCAGGCTTTTATTAGCCCCAATACTATGATGTTCCTTATGAATTTCATATTCATCATGTATATGATATAGTAGTTTGTTATCATCATCAATAACAAGTTTGTCCCAATTAATGCCTGACTCCTAGAATGCCAGTTTGTCCTAATGATATAGCTTATTGAAGAGCTTGGTAGCTTCAGTTGTGATTGCTTCCTCATCATCAATGAAATTTCCTTGGTCATCATATGAGCTAGTGGTCATATTGATAACATCTCTAGTTTTGATAGTACCATGGTAGAACTTAGTGTTCCTATCAACATTATCAGTCCATTTATATGGCTATGTTGCTAGTAGAACTTCTCTTCTACCTTGTCAAGTAGCTTAATTATATCCAGCGTTAATTTCTAAACATCAATGGGTTGCTCTCCTAATGGATTCTTCCTTAAGGCAGTGGTAATATCATCCAATTCAAGCTATTCTTTATTCAATAGATTGTTATTTTTGTCATATTTTTGGGACTACCTTTTAAGCTCAATGTTCACACTCTTGAGTTTTTGGGTGTGGCTTTAAAATGGATTACCATGAGCTTCTTTCAGTCATGCTATTAAAACAATAATAGTACAACCCGAATATTCTTTACATAAGATGAAAAATCAAAATGGTCTATGTTTCTTCAATTCTTTCAAATTAACATTGATCAAAACATGGTCTGTGAATTTATAATTCAAGATTTTAGACTTACTACTTGGGAATTTTGTAAGCCAATCATCATTAACAAAGAAAGATCTAGTTCACATGCAAGACTATTGGATTTGACCAATTGAGTTCTCCATGTGAAAATGTCCCCGCCCACTATAGGCGATTCACTAAGCCCAATGTTGTCTATGGATGAGTTATAAAGAACTCGATATAGAATTAAGTACCTCTCTTCCCACAACCTTCTCTTCTCTCTTCCTTATGTTGTTGAAATCACCAATGACCATCCAAAGTTCATAGGATTGTTGATCCAAGTTAACCAACTTATCCCATAGTTCTTCTCATTGTGACATGAGAATTGCAATGACCGCCTCCTCATGTTCTCCCTAATTAAGGTGGACTGAGAGGGAAAGGGCCATTATCTTAGTACACGATTGATGGTATAGAAATTGACCAAGAATAATCATTACATTTCATTCACAAAAAAAAGAGTTTGATACATTATGAAAGATAAAACCTCCATAATGGAGATACATGAATAGGGAAACCATTGTTTGCAACTACAAATAAAATCTATCTCACTAAATCCTCCATGATTTCTTTAGATATACTTCCTTTTAGCATCTTCTTCTCTAGATGTCCATTTTGCATAATAATGACAGTTTAACCTAAAACTAGGTGAAACAAAACAACGATCAATATTACAAGTTATATAGGTATCTGGGGAAACAAAATATTAGCATATAGGTGTAACCACATAATCAACCATAGTTACAATTATCATTAGAAAATTGAACATGTATTTTCTTTCTAACTTTTCAAATTAATCTCTGTGGTATACTCCCTCTATGGAGTACTCATTGTGGAGATCCCTCTCTCTAGGGTTTAGTCCCTATAGTGGATTTCTCATGACCTCATGTTCCTAGGCTCAATTTGTTATGGCCTTCCTTTCCTAGAAGGGCCTCTCACTAGCCATCCTATCCCAACTTGACCTCATAATGACCATCCTATCCCGACTTGTTCTTGTTAATGATCATCTTATCTCATCTCAACCATTCGTCACCATAGTGACATTTCATACATCCCACATGATCATTCGTCACCATAGTGACATTTTAGAATTCTCAAAGTTCAGAAAAACCTAGAATAGGTAGGTTTACATTGATCTTACAAATCTAATGAACATATTTTGAAGAATGCTCAATATTTGATGAGGGAGAGGAGAGAAATGGAAAAAGTCGATTTACTATTCTGAATTTCCCATCTTGTGCAACATAGATGATGACTTGGTCATTGTCAAATCTGACCTAGTAGCTATCTTGTCACATGAAAAGTAAAGGGTAAATTTTATTTCCAATCAATTCATGATATTTAATGTTTACTTCCCATAATCCATTCACTTTATTATTTATAGAAAGATCTATATCTCTCTCTCCTTCTATCGTTTTACTCCCAAATTTTAAAAATGCCTTAAACAATTTTATCTTGATGTGGGCGAGATTTGGGACCAAAATACTCAACTTAAAGGTGTTTCTTTTAGTCTCCAAGTCTCCCTTTATATCTCATTATTTAAGGCATAGAATAAATTCTTTTCTATTTCTACCTCTTCCATATATTTTATTTTGATTACTTTTCCTAATAGGAACCATGTGAAAACAAAATCAAACCATTAATGGCCTTCAATATCACTTTTCTAGATAATTACACATAATTACATATGTATATTATTAATCACCCATTACCTTTTGTAATATACTTTATATTGCATTTTATTTCTTCCTTTTTCCCTATATTCATTATTGGACTATTAAAATCAGTAAAAACCACGCAGACGGTTGTAGAGGATGATTTACAAAAGAAATTCATACATTTAAAACAATGCACACAAAGTTTCTAGTCTATCCTTAATATTCAAATAATTGCATTACATGCAAAAAACCATGTTTTAACATCCTTTCCCTCTTATAGGATTGTTTCCTCAAATTCGACTAACCATAGAAACAAATCTAGATGAGGCTTTTCCATGTTTGTCTTTAGCTCCTATGTGGCTTCATCTTCACCATGGTCCTTCCAAAGAATCTTTACCATCTCTAACTTTGTATTCCTAAGCTCTTTCACCTTGGTATCCAATATCCTCACAGGTGACTCAGGGTATTCAACCTCCTTTGGAGTTTAATAGGCTCAATGTTCAACACATGGCTAGGATCCTTCACATAGAACTTCAAATTGGAAGCATGGAACACATCATGCATCATGTTGTACTATGGTGGAAAGGCTAAACAATAAGGGGCCTCATCAATCCGTTCTAAAATCTCAAACAGACCCACATATTAGGGACTCAGCTTTCCTCTATTTTTAGCTACAGATCAAAGGGGTCAGATTTTCTGAAACACATGATCACCTATAGTAAAGTGAAAATCTATCCTCTTTGCATCAATATATGACTTATGTTGATCTTGAGCTCTCTTCAGCCTTTGCTTGATCAAAACGGCCTTGTTAGCATGAAGTTGTATTTCCTCTGACCTCAACAAGGTCCTCTCACCGAAATCATCCTAATGAAATGGTGACCTACTCAGCCTCCCATTCATAGCTTCATAAGGAGGCATCCCAATATAGTCTTGGTAACTTGTTATTATAGGCAAACTCATCAAGTGACATGTGTTGTTCCCATTGATCCACCCCAATAAAGCACGCATGCTCTCAACAGGTCTTCTAAAGACTGAGTTGTTCTTTCTGACTATACATCAGTCGGGGGGTGATAAGTTATACTGAATTTCAACCTTATACCAAGTTCTTCTTGAACTTGTATCCATAATTTTGAAGTGAACTTAGGGATATGGTCAGAAATAATTGAACTCAGAACACCATGTAAGTGAACTATCTCTCTAATGTAAATTCCATCTAGGTCTGAAACCCTGGCAATGACCTTGAGGGCAAGGAAGTGTGCTAACTTGGTTAAGCAATCCACTGCAACCCATATTGCATCATGTCCTTTACTTGTCTTGGGAAGACCCACCACAAAATACATGGTGATATGCTCCCATTTCCACTCAAGAATGTCATTCAACTATAGTAACCCATCACGCATTGGTGCTCATCCTTCCCCATCTGGCACATGAGACAACTGGACACATAAAGAGCTATGTCTCTCTTCATTCCTAACCACCAAAAGTATCATTACATGTCCTTAAACATCTTGGTGGTGTTTGGGTACATTGTATAAATTGACCCATGAGCTTCTTCTAAGATGCAGTCCTTTAAGGGTGAATCCTTAGGAACCCAGATATGATTGTTGTATCGAATTCCATCATCCACATCCACTAAGAGATGTCTTTGAGGCTTTTCCATCAAACCCTTCATCTTTTCTAACGTTGGGCTAGCTAATTGGGCTTCTACTAGATGGGTCAACAGGTCAGTCTTGATCTAGATACTGGCATGATGAATCCCATTTGCCATTGGCTATGGTGCCCATCGAGCAAAGTCTTCCAATATCTTCCACTGGCTAACCAAACCAACTGCACAAATGAGACATTTTCTACTGAGGGCATCAACAACCATGTTAGCCTTGTCAGGATGGTAGGCTATAGTGAAGTCAAAATCTTTCAGATATTCCACCCGATCTTTTTTTACAAGTTTATATCCTTCTGAGTCAATAGGTACTTCAGGCTTTTATGACTAGTGAGGATGTTGAAGGTATCCTCATACACATAATGTCGCCAAATCTTTAAGGCATATATAACAACAACAAGTTCTAGATTGTAGGTTAGATAATTCAACTCATTGGGCTTGGGTTGTATGGAAGCAAAGGCGACCACATTCTTGTTCTATTCTAACATGCATATTAAGCCCATCGATGTGTATGTGAAGACTATAAATCCTTTAGTACCCGAGAGTATGGTCAAGATAGGGGTGGAGGTAAGCTTTTCCTTCAACTCTTGGAATATTGCTTGACACAATTTGGACCAAATAAATTTCTCATCCTTTTGAGTAAGATTGGTCAAGGGAAAAGAAGCCTGTGAGAAATCCTTGATGAATCATCAGTAATGCCTGGTCAATCCTAAGAATCTTTGAATCTTGAATGCATTTTTCAAGGCTAGCCATTGTTGAACGGCCGCTACATTGGCATGGTCCAATGAAATGGTTCATCCAAATATAATGTGCCTGAGGAACATAACTCGCTCTATCCAAAACTTGCACTTTGAGAATTTCCCATAAAAATTCTTCTTTCTTAGGATATCAAGGACCTTAGCTATTTGTTCACGATGTTGTTCTAGGTCATCAGAGTAAACCAGCATGTCATCTATGGACACTATGATAAATGTACAAAGAAAGGGTTAGAACACACTATTCATGAGGTTCATGACCACATTTGGAGCAATGGACAATCCAAAAGGCATAACCAAAAACTCAAAGTGGCCACAATGGGGTCAAAAGGCAATTTCTGGGGTATCCTCACTCTTAACTCACAACTAGTGGTAACCAGATCTCAAGTTAATATTTGAAAAGACTCACGCAGTTCTGAGTTGTTCAAATAGGTCATTTATGCGGGGTATATGATGCTTATTCTTAATGGTAGCTTATATTATCATTCTATAGTCTATGTGCATGTGGAGTGATCCATCCATTTTCTTGACAAAGAGGATTGGTGGCCCCTACAAGGATGTACTAGGTTGGTTTAAGCCCTTGTCTAATAGTTCATGTAGTTGCCTTTTCAACTTAAGCAACTCGACACGAGCCATCCTGCAAGGTGCCCAAGAAATCGGGTTTGTCCTGGGAGCTAGCTCTATTGAAAAGTCTACTTCTCTCTCTGGAGGTATGCTTCGCAAATTGTCCAGAACTCATCAAAATAGTTCCTAATTACCTCTATTTTCTCAAAGGGCCACACATTTGGCTCTGGCTCAATAACTACAGCTAAGAACGCTAGACATCCTTTGTCTACCATCCATTCTGCTTTCATAGATGACACATACAGGCTGTTAGTGGCATCCTTCCTACCTCTAATGGTAAAGGGTGCCAACCCTGGTCTCTCTACTCTTACTTTCTTTTCCCTACAGTCTATTTTTGCATTATAGTTATAAAGCCGATCCATTCCTATAATGACATCAAAATCACTCATATCAAGGAAGATATTATTAGTAGGGAGATAATTGTTCATATATTTAACATGCATGATTGGTTCCTGTAAGCGGGATGAAAAGAACCAAGCACTAGGGGTAGTGACTTCTAAAACATATCATAAGTCCTTGAAGTCCAAACAAAGCATAGTTGTGAGATTTCTCAAAATGAAAGAATTAGTAGAACCAAAGTCAAACAAATCTTTGACATTATGGCCCATTATGTCAAGCTTCCTACATTGTCTATATGATAGTTATACTATGCATATCATGGTAAGGATAGGAAAAGGTACTCTAGGATGATTACCTTCTATAAGTTGGTTGGCATTATCCTGAGCTTCTTCATTATCAATGGCAAAGACTCAGGCATGTCTCCACTCTCCTACAAGTGGGGTTTCTCCTTGGGCTGCTTTAGGTATTGGTTGGGCCGCTATTGGGCCAAGATGGGGTTGTGGAGAGGAGAATTGGCTATGAGATGACCCTCCTACTAATAGCATAAACACACCCTCTTTGCTAAGCGGCACTTGCTAGGGTTCTTCCTCCCACATGTATGATGGATTTGATTGTGGTCCTCATGACGGGGCTTTCCGTTCCTTGAATCCTTCCCTTATTGTTGTTACAACATTGGCCTTTTATGTTGTCATTCCTTGGGGCAGTAATTGTTGGTATGTATGCCCTGAGAGCCAATCATGCGATGATTGGTGGGATACATTAAGATTGATTTGATAAACATCAAAGGAGAGCTTCCAATTCTTTCTAGTTCAGTCATATGAGATAGTGATAGAACAGATTGAATGTCTAGAGAATGACAGTACTGAATGATGTATGCCTTCAGGTTCAGGACCTGAACGATGAGATCATACGGATGCTAAGAGTTTGTACATTCTTGATTATGTCCCTATTCGGATGTCATTGTGGAAGGTAGATAGACAGCAACGACACACAAGACTAGATTATGGTGTTGGTTGATGACATAATCTCATTAGTCATGATATAGAGATATCAAACCAAACACATAGGTACTTGTTAGAGAACAAGTGTACCGGACAGACCCACCGTGAGTTTGACACATGGAACCATGACATGGTAGTCACAGTCAGTACTCACAGTGATGGTGGTGAATGTGATTCTTTGACCTGAAATCACTACACTCAACACATGTCATTGGGTACACTTTGACATCATCAAACGCAGTCCTGAAACATGGGTTGTTATAAAGGTGATGATTGGGTGGCTTTGACACATGGGGCTTTTGAGGGGTGAGTGATAGATATGGGATTTGTCCCTCGTGAGGGAGTTTGATATCCAAGGCCACTTGATGAGTAGGATTGAGATAGGCGTGCGCACGCATGTGTGAATCAGTATGTGATACTGATGTCATACATATCTCTTCCAATCTTCTCTGAGATCATGAAAGTGAATGAACGTTGACAGGATGACTGTTCCATGCCTCGAGTTCATTTGGGATATCAGTGATAAAGGAATTATACATTCACTATAACACCATTCACGGATTGTAGGATTTAAAGTTGTTCTCCCACTTTCTATTTCACTTGGGTAGCACTGACGTGTGACTAGGCACTGCTCTTTGCTTGTGAAGTCATAAGTGTTATGGACTTTCACTGCCAACATGAAAAGGACCTGCAGGGTCACACACATAGGATTTAACCTAGAAGAGGAGTTTTGTCCACAAACAATGTTTAGTTGATTGCTAAAGGAGTTTAGTAGTTCAATTAAACACTCAATCAATTGATAGCTCAGTATCATAATGTTCAAGGTGTTGGACTGATTGATTAGAGTATCGAATTGATTAAAATTGCAATTGATTGATTTTGCACAATCTGCACACCCAACTGATCGGCTCATGAGATGAATCGATCGGCTCAAGTTGTGAGTTGATCGGCTCATGGTTAGGGTGAAACGATTGCTTCAAGTGTTGAAATGATCGGTTCAACTGTTGCAACTGAGCAAGTTGGGAAAGTAGGATTGGTGAGAATTTTCCTTTCGTTTCACTTGCCCAATTTGATTGGAACAAGGATTGGTATTTGATACCAATTAGAAACAAAAGAAGGAAAGTCAATCGGGAACTGATCAGGACCACGAATCGACCGGTTCAGAAATGAATCGAATGGCTCATGGGTCCCAACTGATCGGTTGAGGTGTCAACCGACCGGTTTAGGTCCCCAACCGACTGTTTCAGTTGTGAAACGATCGTTTCAGGTTGCGAGTTGGTTATTTTTGTGGAAAATCTCAAACCCTTCTACTCCTTCTTTTTGTCCCGCATTGCCCGGGATAGAGAACCCTATCCCATGACCCTCCTATATATAGGGATATTGGGGGCTTCTCAAAGTACAACTCAGTGCAAACCAGTTGCTCTACAAAGTTTTCAATCTCTCTAGTTTTGGTAACCGAGAGAGCCCAAGCAAGTGCTACCCGATAAGGGAGCCACAGCAAGGGAAAGACAACTGCAGAAAGCAATTGGTGGCAGGAGAGTGTGTTGGCGACTAGTACGCTGACAGGAGGGTGCGACTCCTTCCAATTCCTTGTGGGACAAGGAGATTGGAGTTCCAGGTGGTCCGTGTGGATTACTTCAGAGGTGGGAGGTTTCTGCCGCTCGGAGGACAGCTGTCAATCCCGACAGTCCCGGTGAGACCAGGAGTCATCAGTCCCGGTGCGACCAGGAGTTGCACAGACACCATCCAAGACCGGAGGTGAAGACCGTGCAAAGCGCGAGGTATTATCGCCGAGCAAGCCTCAGGACAAGGTATGATTCCACAAACCATCCTTTCCTATTGTATACACGTTGACGCGTTTCCTTGTTCTGGGTTTGGGGAGGAATGTTTTTATTTCCGCTGCCTTCTCTGCCTCCTTGAAAACCCAACAATGGTATCAGAGCCACGTCAACTGCTCTATACTTTAGGGATTATCGATATGATCGATTTTGGTCTGTCGCCTTTATTTATTGCATACGATGCAAATAATATTGGCTTTATGCATGTCCCATCCTAAATCCACAAATCCCAATTTACATATATGATATGTATTATAAATGCACTCGATACGCGTCACCCTTAAATGAGTTTTGTGGTGGATGTATAGTGTGGTTATGGCCAATAAACCCTATCTGTGTATGGTTGTATGTGGTTGCTTACATCTCGGTCTGCGCACCGATCTTCCCTTTCTCCTATTCCTGATGTAACTCAAAATAATTTGAGATTTCTTTCCTACCTTTGCTCCCCTCGAATGTAACTCGAGGTTTCTCTTTTACAATGTAAAATAGGATAGATTTTATTTCTTGTTATGTCAAAGAACGGAGGACATCGAGACGACAGCTGAAACGATCGGTTCAAGGCATGAACTGATCGGTTGATGTTCCAAACAATCGGTTCAAGGAGTGAACCGATCAGTTGATGACTGGTTCGAGGAGTGAGACGAGCGGGTTGCGGCCATGACGAGATGCACGATGACTAGGCAAACCGATCGGTTGGTAGAGCCAACCGATCGGCTGATGGCACCCAGCCGACCAGCCTGATGGCGAGCCGATCGGTCATGTGATGAGTTGATCAAACCCAGAAAGGCAAAGCACATAGTTCATTTGTATAGGTTGCATGTGATGTAGACCTAGATGACCGTGATTCCTCTTGGCTCGAGGAATCACATTAGGATGGCCATAATCATCGCTTTTATCACTTCGCATGCTTTCTGTGGGATATAGCATGTATATGATACGTACTATATATTGTGGTGATTGGATATGTATATGTATATAAAACCAAATCCCTCATCAAATATTAAGTTTTAGATGCCTTACAAATGCGACACACGTGAAAAGCTTGATCGACCAAGTGTGGGCACACCCTAGCATGGTGCACCGTCTATCTCGTGGAAGCGTGAAGGATGGATATGTGGGTATGCCCTAGCAGGGTGCATATTCATCGTGTTTGCTTTGGGTCAGACTTAACAAGGTGATCTAGATGGAATCTAGTACCTTGAGGCATGGAGATGATCATGGCAAGGAGTTGCATATGACATCTTATCAAGAGTTGCATATGATGCAATTGGCAAGAGTTGCCTACCTGAGAGATCTAAGTTGTGGGTGACAACCCTAGCTGGTCCATGACTTAGAGGATTTCAGGATCTTGCCCACTAGAAGGTTGTACGCTGCAATCTTCCGAATTGATGGTAAGGGCTATCAATTTGAACTAAAATAGTGGGAGCAATAATTAATTAAAGGCCTAATTATATCGTCAACTTTTCAAATCAATCAAATAAGTCAAAAATGAGTTTTTTGGACTAAAATTGCATATTTTCCTTTTGTAGTACAAATGGCAACAAACAACAATCACTTTTATTTACGATCGGTCCTTGAAAAGGACAAGCTAAATGGGACAAACTTCCATGACTGGTATAGGACATTGAGAATTGTTCTCACTCAAGAGTGAAAGCTCTATGTCCTGGATACTCCAATTCCAGAGGAACCTGCTCCTAATGCACCAAAGGCAGAAAGGGATGCTTACAAGAAGCATTTTGATGATGCCATTGATGAAAAGTGCTTGATGTTGTGCTCTATGAACCACGAGTTGCAGAGACAACATGAGAACATGGGTGTCATTGAGATGATTGAACACCTCAGGAACATGTATGAAGATCAAGCACGGCAAGAGAGATACATTGTCTCAAGGGAACTGTTCAAGTGCATCATGACAGAAGGAGATCCAGTCGGTCCTCACACACTCAAGATGATTGGGTATGTGGAGAACCTAACAAGACTGGGATTTCCACTGAGCCAAGAGTTGGCTACTGACGTGATACTGCAATCATTGCCAGAATCCTACAGTCAGTTTGTGATGAACTACAACATGAACAACTTTGATAGGCCACTTTCAGAGTTGTTGGGCATGTTGAGGACAGCCGAGATACAGATGAAGAAGGACAAGCCTAAGTTTGTGATGGTGATCACGAGCAAGAAAGGCAAGTCCAAGCGCAAGGGCAAGGGCAAAGCTAAGAAAGGTTCTGATGCTAGCCAGGAGCCCAAGTCGTCTTCATCTCTCAAGGCCAAGGGAGGCGTGACCAAGAAAGGAAATTGCCACCATTGTCAAAAGCCAGGACATTGGAAAAGGAATTGTCCTCTCTATCTGGAAGAACAAAAGAAGAAGGAGGCGAAAGACGTCTCTACTTAAAGGTGTCATGAAAGTAAACTTGTAACACTTTTTGAGGTATATGATACCAAGATGTAAAGTGTAAAGCACTCAATAAATGGGGCAAATGTTGCCGCCATAGATAGGAGTACTTTAGTTTATTTTCAGCCTAAAAGGCATGTAATACAATTATGAACTGCTATTTCATATTTTCCAATAGATAGAAACACTTTATTTTTGCATATTGTATGACAATGATGGCAATCAATAAAGATATGTTTCAATATGATCTTTGTGGCAATGCCTTGTTTATCTTGTGGTATTTGATATGCATAAGATAAAATGATACCTAAAAGTTATAGATAACTCAAACAATCAAATTAGCATCAATCATGAGAAATTCATTTCTAGTTTCCATGTGATGGATAAATCTAGACTCTTTTGGTTAGAGAACCAGTAAGAGACATGAATATCTTGGACATGATTAATCAATCTTCACTAAAGGTAGTGGGAGAATGATTCTCCTATTAGGTATGATACATGTGATGTATTTACATACCTATTGGAACAAATGCTAATACTTCAAATGGTGTTTAGAGAAATACCAATATGAATATCTTGAAGTGTTCAAGATTATCATAGATGAAGTACAAATTCGGTAAAGTGTTAATTCTTGATGAGATCAATGAATGAAATACTTGGACCAAATGTTTGATATCCTTATGAGTGATTATAATAGTGTATCATAGGGAGCTCATGATTAAGGCATGGTGATGTCTAAATCAAAGAAGGAATCATACTCTAAGGAGTTAGAGAATGATTATCAAATAACTGAATTCTTCTTAATAAAAGAATACCCCACACTAATAAAGGACATTGAGAATCACAAGGAGTTGTGAGTTCTTATGTCCTTGACGGATACACCTCAATTATCTATGTGATGATTTATTCATGTGATGAGTCAACTATCTAGATGAATATGAGGAACCAAATTTTGAGTTATGCTTTATGACCATTACATCCTAAATGACATCCATGTGAACCATAAGGTATGACCTTGATGGTAGCACCCATTGGAATAAAATCCATAAGTGTGAATAAGTCTTTAGTGTTATGACACATGGATAACATTTTGAGAAGGATGATGCTTGTTGATTGCAACTTAATGACTAAGACATTTGGCATATGGATACTAAAACCACATTCCTATGAGGAATAAAACAAGGATGTGTACGTGACACAACCTATAAGGTTTATGAATCCACTAATGCAAATGAAGTCTATAAGTTACAATGGACTAATCAATGTGATTGATTGAGTACAAGTAACTCGAAATTGGATCTTTACTTTGATGAAATAGTCAAAGGGTTTGATTGATATATCAAAGATAAAGAAGGGATCTATGATTTAGTGGGAGCGTGTTCACATTCCACATATTGATGTGAAATGGAAATGTTCTAGAATGGAAATCCAAAGTGGAAATTATCTTTAAGGAAGATAGAGATGTTTCCTATGTGATAGGAATAGAGATCTATAGAGATAGTTCTCGAAAACCTCTTGATCTGGAAAAGAGAGAACATACATTGGCAATCTATACTGAAGGGTTCAGTGTACACAAATTCAGTGGGAGAAAACTTATCCATGATACATGGAGTTAGTATTCCAAGGCCAAGTGTCCAATTCTTATGAAGAATGGGAACACTAAGAATAGATATGGATCTATCATGTATGTAATCATCCCATTATCTTGCATGCTTCTACATGGCAAGAACAAAATGCATTCATCATCTTGTATGTAGGACATGGCAATATGATGTGCTCATCCTGATAACTCGTATGTGGGACATGACGAGTGGATGTTTGTCTGCTTCCAGTAAGGGTTACTGGAATACCATGAGAACTTGATAAGTACTTGAGAAGTACTAGTTCTATGGAGATAAGGAAGAGTTCAATGTAAAGAGTTACATTGATGCGAACTTCCGAAAGGACAGAAAATTAATCGCAAAATATATATAGGATATATAAAAGTGAAAGTTTTTTTATAATTGGAAGTGTTCCAATAAAACCATTTAAAAGGGAATGTCGAGTATCTATGCGTTAGAGAACAACAGTGGATACTATATGGATCTGGAAGTTCATGAGATGAACTTATAGATATTCTGCTCATTGATGACAAGTATGGAATCCTTGATCATGCAATGTGGCTAAAGGTTAGCAAAGGAATACTAGATCGCATATTACGACAACTCCATCTCATACGTGTGACGTACAGTGAAGAGATGTGATACATGCAATTTATACTGACTTTGGCAAGGTGTTGCCATAACTCACTATGTTGGCACAAGAGCACAGTAACATGTGGGACATGCTTGAAGATCACTATGAATATGATTCAAGGGTGATTGGCTCGCAGTGCAAGTGGGAGTCTGTTGGTATGTATGCCCTGAGAGCCAATCATGCGATGATTGGTGGGATACATTAAGATTGATTTGATAAACATCAAAGGCAAGCTTCCAATTCTTTCTGGTTTAGTCATATGAGATAGTGATAGAACACATTGAATGTCTAGAGAATGATAATACTCAATGACGTATGCCTTTAGGTTCAGGACCTGAACGATGAGATCATACAGATGCTAAGAGTTTGTACATTCTTGATTATGTCCCTAGTCGGATGTCATTGTGGAAGGTAGATAGACAGCAATGAGACACAAGACTAGATTGTGGTGTTGGTTGATGACAGAATCTCATTAGTCATGATATAGAGATATCAAACCAAACACATAGGTACTTGTTAGAGAACAAGTATACCGGACAGACCCACCATGAGTTTGACACATGGAACCATGACATGGTAGTCACAGTCAGTACTCATAGTGATGGTAGTGAATGTGATTATTTGACCTAAAATCACTACACTCAACACATGTCGTTGGGTACACTTTGACATCATCAAACACAGTCCTGAAACATGGGTTGTTATAAAGGTGATGATTGGGTGGCTTTGACACATGGGGCTTTTGAGGGGTGAGTGATAGATATGGGATTTGTCCCTCCTAAGGGAGTTTTATATCCAAGGCCACTTGATGAGTAGGATTGAGATAGGCGTGTGCACGCATGTGTGAATCAGTATGTGATATTGATGTCATACATATCTCTTCCAATCTTCTCTGAGATCAAGAAAGTGAATGAACATTGACAGGATGACTGTTCCATGCCTCGAGTTCATTCGGGATATCAATGACAAAGGAATTATACATTCACTGTAACACCATTCATGGATTGTAGGATTGAAAGTTATTCTCCAACTTTTTATTTCACTTGGGTAGCACTGATGTGTGACTAGGCACCACTCTTTGCTTGTGAAGTCATAAGTGTTATGGACTTTCACTGCCAACATGAAAAGGACCTACAGTGTCACACACATAGGATTTAACCTGGAAGAGGAGTTTTGTCCACAAACATTGTTTAGATTGATTTCTAAAGGAGTTTAGTAGTTCAATTAAACACTCAATCAATTGATAGCTCAGTATCATAATGTGCAAGGTGTTGGACTGATTGATTAGAGTATCCAATTGATTAAAACCACAATTGACTGATTTTGCACAATCTGCACTCCCAACCGATCGGCTCATGAGATGAACCGATCGGCTCAGCTTGGTGAACCGATCGGCTCAAGTTGTGAGTCGATCGGCTCATGGTCAGGGTGAAATGATTGCTTCAAGTGTTGAAACGATCGGTTCAACTGTTGCAACTGAGCAAGTTGGGAAAGTAGGATTGGTGAGAATTTTCCTTTCATTTCACTTGCCCAATTTGATTGGAACAAGGATTGGTATTTGATACCAATTAGAAACAAAACAAGGAAAGTCAATCGGGAACTGATCAGGACCACGAACCGACCGGTTCAAAAATGAACCGACCGGCTCATGGGTCCCAACCAATCGGTTGAGGTGTCAACCGACCAGTTCAGGTCCCCAACCCACCGTTTCAATTGTGAAACGATCGGTTCAGGTTGCGAGTTGGTTGTTTTTATGGAAAATCTCAAACCATTCTACTCCTGCTTTTAGTCCCGCATTGCCCGGGATGGAGAACCCTGTCCCATGACCCTCCTATATATATAGGGGTATTGGGGGCTTCTCAAAGTACAACTCAGTGCAAACCAGTTGCTCTGCAAAGTTGTCGTTCTCTCTGGTTTTGGTAACCGAGAGAGCCCAAGCAAGTGCTACCCGATAAGGGAGGCACAACAAGGGAAAGACAACTACAGAAAGCAATTGGTGGTAGGAGAGTGTGTTGGCGACTAGTACGCTGACAGGAGGGTGCGACTCCTTCGGATTCCTTGTGGGACAAGGAGATTGGAGTTCCAGGTGGTCCGTGTGGACTACTTTAGAGGAGGTAGGTTTCTTCCGCTCGGAGGACAACTGTCAATCCCGACAGTCCCGGTGAGACCAGGAGTCGTCAGTCCTAGTGCGACCAGGAGCTGCACATACACCATCCAAGACCGGAGGTGAAGATCGTGCAAGGCCTGAGGTATTGTCGTCGAGCAAGCCTCGGGACAAGGTATTATTCCACAAACCATCATTTCCTATTGTATATACGTTGACGCGTTTCCTTGTTCTGGGTTTGGGGAGGAAGTTTTTTATTTCCGCTGCCTTCTCTGCCTCACTAAAAACCCAACAGTAATGCCTTCAATGAACCTTCAATATCCTTTAGGTCAGTTCTGTGTAGGCATGCCTATCTTTTCCATGTCTAGGGTGAAGTCAAGGGCCTTGGTGAAGCTTTTGGATTTACTCACCATCACATGAGGCTTGGTCTGAGGGTGCATGTTCTCTACAAAATGTTCCACTCAGCACTCCTTAGTCAATATATACCCAAAATGTTCCAAGAGGTGGAACTTTTGAGGGAAATTCGCTACCATCATGTTGCCTTGGTAAAGGAACATGAATTGCTTTTCCTTGTCTTTCTTGGTGGAGGTGGGTATGAATCTTACAAAAAAGATAGTATAAATGTTTGCCTAGGCCATTGGTTCCTCTTTTAGATCTCGGCCCATGATATGATTTTCCCACCATATTTGTGTTGCTCCTTCAAGAAGGTGAGTGAAAAATAGAACTTTTCTATTTGGTTGCACCCCCAGAATGCAAAAGCCATACTCCACAGATAGAAGATAGACATCTGCATTGTCAACTACCTTTGTTTTTTCTTAACCCATAACTTCTCTATATTCATCTTGATGTAGTCTAGGATGGTGGCTCCAAGATGAGGGAAGACATGTAGAGGTTCACCATTCTCATCTCTGGCAACATCTTTGAGTGAAAGAGCATTGATATCCTCAGTGAGCTTCTTCTGTTGCTCTAGCCAAAGTGTAGTGGGGGTTTGAACAACTACTTTCCCGACTATCAGTGCGGAGACGGTAGCATAATCGGGGTTATATTGCATCATATGATCACCTTTAGGTTTAGGACCATCTTTAGGGTTCAACATGTCAAAAGTGACTGCCTGGTGCTCAGGCTCATTCTCTACAAAGGCCCCACCTTCCGTTTTTTTCTTCTTGGAGGACTCGTCCTCCATTGACCTCCTCTTCTTCTCTGACGGGAGTCTCTTCTTATGAGGGGCTCAATCAGGGGTATTCCCAGGGGATGTCATCCAGGATGATTGTTCCCTTGATGTGGGCAATGATATTTCAAATATGTTAACTTTGTTAAATCACTTCCATATTTAGGGCATTTAAAGAATCATAACATTATGTCCATGACATCTTATTTACATGAGTTTTATTATTTATTGGAGGATGCCTTAATTTCTAATATCCATAAGCCTAGTTCTCAAAAGGGGTAGAAGAAGCAATTATAGGTTCCTAGGGTTTTGGTGTGTGAAGCAAGGGGTAGAGAAGGGATGAAATTAGATGAGAAGAAATCCTAGAGATATTTTATTTTGAGTAAAAATCTTTGACTTTGTCTAAGCATGATGCATAAGTTCAGGAGTCCTTACAAGTCCATTAGTGCTGAAAAGGAATGTTTTGCCAACCCTCAGATCATTGTCCATTACATACACCATCGTCTTTAGAAAGTACTCTAATAATTCCCTAGGGCTCTATGAAATTATCAAAATTTAATAATCATTAAAGGTTACATGGTAAACCAAGCTCTGATAATAAATGTAACAACCCCCTCCCCCTGTTATCCTCCATTAAGGTGGGTCAGGAGGGTAAGGGCCATTACCTTAATACAAGATCAATGGTTTAGCAATTAACCAAGAATAATCATTAAATTTCATTCAAGGAAAAAAGTTTGATACATTATGAAAGATTAAATCTCCATGAAGGAGGCACATGAATAGAAAAATTGTTGTTTGCAACTGGAAATAAAATCCATCTAACTAAATCCTCCATGGTTTCTTTAGATATACTTCCTTTTGGAGTCTTCTTCTCTGCATGTCCATTTTGCAAAAGAATATCAGTTTAACCTAAAACACCATGAAACAAAATAATGATTAGTATAACAACCTATGCTGGTATGTGGGGGAAACAAAATATTCACATGTAGATGTAACAACATAATCAGCGATAGCAACAATTATGATTACAAAATTGAGCCTGCATTTTCTTTCTAACTTTTCAACTTAATCTTTATGGTACACTCCCTCTCTAGAGTACTCATTGGGGTTCAATCTCTCTAGGGTTTAGTCCTTGCAGTGGAATTCTCATAACCTCCTATTCTTGTGATCGGTTTGTTATGGCCTTCCTTTCCAGGCTAGGCCTCTCACTGGACATCCTATCCCAGTTTGGCCTCATAATGATCATCCTATCTTGGCATGGTCTTATTATTGATCATCCTATCCTGAATTGATCATTCATCACCATAGTGACATTTCATGCATCCCACATGAATCACTTAAATCCACCAGAGATAGTTGAGCAAGTTATACTTATATAAGGTGATGCTCATAGAGGCTTTAAAGATTGTAGGAATTAAATAAACAACAAATAGTCTATTTTCAACCAATGTTGGAAACCTCGGAAAACCACATAAATCATTTAAGTTGAGTAGTCTTACCACATACCTTTCTCACAAGAGATCAAAAGTACAAGATATGAGAAGTGGAGGATAAGGAAGCTATCATTCTAAAATTAGTGCATAACATAGAAGTATTACTTGTTTATCCAAAATCTACCATTAAGGATGAATTGGATTCCAAGTTAGGTTTTTGGGGTCAACTAAGGGTTTCATTATGGTTTTGGCTTTCCAAACCCTAATTATCAATTTTCATGTCCTTTATAACTTATAAACCCAAAACTCGATGATTTATACATAATTAATCTCAAATTAGGTAAAATATGTCTCCTTTATCCAAAAAGACCCAACTTTATCCATTAAATTTATTTAGGCATATTTTTATAATTAAACTTAAGAAATTAGGGCTTTTATAAATGTAATACAGTAAAGATAGAAACTTTAGGCACTTTCATAATTTAAGACAGAGTTATTTCATGCAACTATTCTTATTGCATTCCTTGCATTTTTCTGATCAAATTTCATATATTAGTTATTGTCATTGGACCTTCCTGAATTTCTATGATTTAACAAAATTAATTGATTTTGTTGAATCAAAGCTCGCCACTTAGGTGATGATCTTGGGCTCTAGCCTTGTTAGATAGGCTTGGCAGAGCTAATGAGCTCATGCCACTCGGAGGTCCAATCTTGCATGGATTTCTCTTAGTCAAGAGAGCAAAGAGGGAAAAGGGCCAAGGGGTCCTTACCTATTTTGAAAAGGAGACGAGGGTAAAGGGGTAAAATCCCTAGAGGTTATCTTCAACCTATGCTCCTCTTGTGCGAGTAGGTGTTCAACTCACTAGTTGACTTCGAGATCCAAGCCCCCTCACTCAACTAGGTTAACAAGACCTCTACCACACCTCCACGATCTCACCAATGGTTCCAACTACTCTGGTGTTGGTTGGAGTTGCTAGAATGACAAGAAGGGATCTCCAGCGATGATCCAGGGAGGGTTATAGGTGAAGGGGGTTCCAGAGGAGGAATTGAGGCCAAGGAAATGAGCCTAATATTGCTTAGAGCCTTGCGAGTGCAATGGTGTTGTTGCATTGCATGCATATGCCGTTATACAACCTTGGAGTAGAGGAGTCAGTTCTTATCACATCGGTGATTTGGGAAATTCTTCTAGACTTCTCCAAGTTAGGCAAAACCTAGGGTAGTTAGGTTCACATTGACCTTACAAATCTAATGGACAACTTTCTAGGATTGCTTGATCATTGATGAGGGAGAGGACAACAATGGAAAAAGTCAGTTTACTATTCTGACTTGCTTAGTTCATGTGAGCTAGATGATGACTTGGTCACCATTGGATCCCAATCCAGTGACTATTATGGCATGTGAAAAGTGAAGGGTTAATTTTTGTTTCCAATCAATTAGTTAAATTTAATGTATACTTCCCACAATCCATTCACTTTAGGATTTCTAGAAAATTCCATATCTCTCTCTCCTTTTATCCTTTCAATCCCAAATTTTTAAAGGAAAGACTTAAATACTTTTATCTAGATGTGGGAGAGATTTGGGACCAAAATAGTCCACTTAAAGGTATTTTTCTTAGTCTTCAAGTTTCCCTTTATATCTCATTATTTCAGGCATTAAATCAATTCTTTTCTCTTTCTACGTGTTCCATATTTTATATTTTGATTACTTTTCACATTAGGAACCATGTAATAACAAAACCAAACCATTAGTGGCCTTCAACACCACTTTTCTAGAGAATTACACATATTTCCATATGTATAATATTAATTTCTTATTACCTTTTGTAATATACTTAATATTGGATTTTCTTTCTTCATTTTTCCCTTTACTCGTTATTAATGGACTTTTGAAATCAATAAAAATCACAAAGACCATTGTAAACGGAGATTTGTAAAAGAAATACATACTTTTAAAATAACGCACACCAAATTTCCAATATATCCTCATTATTCAAATAATTGCATTACACATGAAAAACCATGTTATAACAAGAATATAGACATAAATTGTTGTCAGTCTAATAAGTGGGGCACCTTTGTTGATGCATTGATAGGTGGCGTATTGATAGTCCATATCAACTGCCTAAAAATCCCATGATTTGGGATTCCATCCTACATATAACCTATCACTAGGGTCATGTGCATGGTTCACAATGTATTTCCAATCAGAAGGAAATAGTTTGACAATAATATTACTATTGTTGTATTTGATCTTTGTCTCACTAATGCATCTATGGAGGCATTAACCAATCTTATTGAGTTACATAACTCCTTCTTCTTATGTGGCTTCCCAGCTCCAATAACATTGAGCATAAAGATCTTCATTTATTGGAATTATCAGATGAGTGGGTTTTACTAGACATGTTCACTCTAGTAAACCCAACTTAAGACTCCCTTCCATTGCATTTATCAGCCTCTACCTACTTAACCTAATTGTTATCAGTACTAGGGCATGTATCCTTATGAATATTTTCATTATCTTTGGTCTGCTTCTCTTTAGATTGTCCCTACTTAGATCCTAAATTTTGGGAGCTTTCAGTGTCTTTGTTCTGATGAGTATCCTTCTAGACTTGATCATCCTTGTTTGGTTCTTAATTAGGGAACTCTTCTTCAAATGTCTTTCTAGGTTATTTATCAACCCACTTCTACAAATTCACCATCTCTAGGTTATCCTCAGATTGTTTCTTTAATGGGTAGTCATCATTATCATGCCTAAAAACCTTACAACCATAACATCTCTTGGGCACATTATCTGTGATGACCCATGATTTTAGGATTTTGAGACTCATTATAGTATTTGAAGTCCATGAATGTTTTTTTCCTTTTTTTTCATTAATTTGAAACTGAGTTGACTTTTATCTAAACATAATTTCTTTGACCCTCAAGTATGACTATAATGCCATGTGAGGATCAATAACATCTACCAAGGGCCATTAATGTAGGTGGAGATGATTAATAGTAGTAATAAGTCTATGTTGAGGACATATAGATTTTAGTATCCAATGAAGTGTACATGGATTCATATGACTAAATAGTGCTATTGGATACTATTGAGATTTGGAACAAAGAAGCAAGTTAATGAAATGATGTTTATGAACCTAGGTTATTATAATATTTGACACATACTGAGATTTCGGCATGTGTGATGCGGCTATTTTTTTCCTCATTGCGTTGTTGTTTCAATTCAACTTACGTTATACTTTCATATTAGACAATAGGATACATGGAGCCTTAGCCATAGATTAGCATCTAAGCAATTAATTACTCACTCCTATCTCCGTTTCTCACATAGAAGCCAGTACACTTGGAGATCAAGTCTCGTTCGTTTCAAGTATCCGAGATAATAGGATCTTGATCTGGATACCGAGTGAGCCATTAGCTTCGGAAGTCTTAGATCTTTCTGAAGACCCTTAAACCTAGGTTTTCCACTGTCGAGTGCAGACCTAAACTTCTCCTCTCTCAAGGCTAGACTAGAAGGCGATAGCTCTGGATTCATGCCCGATCCTGCACCTAATCACTGCTGCTCCAAGAAAGATGCCCCAATGGAGTTCTGAAGCTGCCCTTTATACTAAGGCTTCTGGTCACTATTATCATGATCTCTGACTAGACGATGAGTGGGGCAACCTGGTAGAATCGTGCATAACAACCAGTGAATACTTAACCCTCGTTCAGAGAGAACGGTACCACATCAAAGATGAACCGTCACCTTCTCCCTGCCTCCATAAGAAACGAGAATCACCACTGAACACCCAACCCACAGAACTGGGATCAGAGATCTGGCAGGAGGTGGATGATGGCTGAGACTCTCCGACACTGCAGGCAAAAGCCATGGGAGTATTCAAGTATGCGCCTCGGCCATGATCCAATCCTCTCATGCCTGCAATTGTTGCCTTCATGGCCATCGTGATCCTTCACCATCATTGCCGCAGAGGGGACCGAGACTGGTTTTGAGGAGAGGAACTCGATCTATCGAACTCCAGGGAGACCGCAGGGTGTTCCATCCGGTGTGACGGAGCCAACAAAGGCTTCCAAAACCCTATCGTGGAGAGCAACCGTAGGCCTATCACCCTAACTCGACGGAGATCAAGACATCCCCCCCCCCCCCCAACGCTTTCCTGGCCCCTTGCGAGGATGATTCTGGAGCAGGAGCACTTTCAGGCGGCGTCGTTCAGGTAAGCGGAAGCAGAAGGATCATTCTGGAGCCAACCACAACGGAGGTGGTGATCATCCTGGCGAGGGACGAAGAAGAAAGATCTTCATCTAGCCTACTCGACCTCGTCACACGTCTGGGGGTGCGTCTGTGAGCTTTGAGGATCTGAGGAGTTTCTAGCTGGAGCTGACCCTCACGACGACGGTCAGACATAGGAGCGCATCCATGATGTAAGATTGCAGGACTCCTCATCGAGAACCCAGGCCACGATGGCGCTGGAAATCGGGATGAGACAGCTGCGTGAACGAAGGAGAAGACTAAGTTGCGAGTGTCCCTATCCGAGTTATTGGACCCTGGATTTAGTGGATCCTGGCCGTCCGACTTGTTTTGAAGGTAAATACTTATATGTTTTCAATAAATAGGCCTGATCTTAGAAAATCACCATAAATAGCTCCCTTGGCCAATAAATGTCCCAAAAATGTCCATAGACTCAGAAAAATATCCTTTACATTACTAGACCCTTAGATCAGTCTTTTGAAGAACAAATATTGATGGGTTATAATGTAGATGATTTAGAGTTCATTAGTTGAAATAAATAGTATCCAGTTGAGATTAATTCTCAGAAAATTACATTTGAAACATGGCATCACTTAGAAACCATATATGGACTCTGATCTAAGTAACAATGCCCAACATTGGGTCTTTTCTATTAATACATAATTAGATACATTAAACCTCATACTAATTTTAGAAAATAGACCAATCATCAAAAAAATATTAAATTTGGACCAGACCCCTAAAATTACAAACTGATCAGTATAAAACTACTAGAGACATATTTTATATTTGTAACACCTAGATTTGACCAAACCCTAATTTGGACCTAAAATATCTAAAATATGATGAACATTTATTAATGATGATTAATTGCTATTAATCAGGTGATGACCATAGATGTAGATGATCTAGAATATAAATAGGACTCTATGAACTCAGGTACGTGGGTTTTTATTTAAGTATATGACTATGGTTTTCTTGGTTGCAATCATGATATGTATGTATGCCCTCTTCTATTTGCAAATATTGGTTGTAGTAGCACTATATAGTACTCGATGTTTTATCACTTGAAAACATAAATGATGAGTAGATATTTTGTAGTTATTTAAGGTGTCCATTATCCCCTTATGAGGGAATGGATTAATGTTGACTAGTACACCTCCCTAGAGCACACGGTGTATGGGGAGTTTCCTTAGAGTACTCGGTACACAGGGATGGGCCCAATATATATGTTTTCGTACTAGTCCACCATAGTACTGCAATCCATCTAGAAAAATGAGTAAAATTGGAATATTTTGCTTAATAAAGAAATGTTTTCTATGATTTTCTTCCTTTCTTTCTACAAATCTTTTCAAATTATGAAAACCATAAATATATGTATCCTTCTACCCATGTACTCGAAACCATGTGTGTTGATTCGTTGTTTTTCGTATGTTTTAGGTTCAGAGCTATCATGGAATAAAAGAATAGGATGTGAGCGAGCAAGTTGTACATGTTATACCTATTGTGTAGATCCTAGTTTAGCATACATGTTCATAGACTATAGAATTTTTCATTCAATATGTAAATGTAAATCGTGTTGTAATAACTCACTTTGTAATATATACATGGTGAATGTTGAGAAATGTTTATGGTATAAGTTATGGTTGAATGTTTATGTATGCACATATTGCTTCCGCAATGCACTCTGATACAATTGCATAACATTTTTAGGTTTGTCCTCTCGGGCCTTCTAAGTCTCGAGACAGCAGAATTCGGGGACGTTACAGTTGGTATCAGAGCAGGAACAATAGCTACACCAAACAATTGCTCATCGTGAAGCATATAAACTAAACCTCACCTTTCACCTTAATCTCTAGAAACTTAGTAAGTTGTTCTATAGGAATAAGGTTTGAGTTAGCCTCTAAGTTAGAACCTAGATGTTTGATAACTAGGTTTAGATAAGTGTACGAAATCCTTTCCATATAGAGCTCATAAAGTATTTGGTAGCTACACAAGTCTACACTGTGTTCTCACCATTTCACTAGGTGACATGACACTGTACTATCTACTATGTGTGGAACACTCATTTTGCTAATTTTCTTTTGTTTTCCAATCGGCGCGAGCCTCGATAGTTTCTCTGACATTTTCTTCTTAGAGAAAAACTATATAATATTTTATTATATATATGTAAATATGAAAATGTGTCCCTCACACGGGAGAGTAGTCGGTGTTCGTGCAACCTAAGTGAAAGGAAGTGACATCAGTCTAGAAGAGAGAGTAGATCTAGATTAGATGCCTAGAGCCTTATCAAGATATGTGATAAATAGAGTAGATGATAGAATGATAGTTGATATAAGCATGGATGATCTTATCTAAGTTCTATCTCTAATGATATAAGTTTCTTTATATGGATCTAAGTTGTATATGAGTTGAATCCAATTTTGGAGATTCTAAGCTAAGTCTTGATGATGAAAGTACATTTCCTTTTCTTACTTAAGATGAGCTAAGTTAAGATAGAGTTGAATATGCATGAGCCTCAAGCTCTTTTACTAAGGAGGACCTCCAGTGTTAGGACAAGATATGTGGTGAACTTCAGAGAGAGTGAGACCCACAAGGAGAGGTACATAGGACCGACCCTACAATATATGAAAATTATGAGATATATGTGAAATGATGTGTCCTAAGCTGGGTTACTCCTGAGTAGATTAGTTGAGTCCTTTTGCATGATTCAAACCTATATGTGAGAGTTGGGTAAAAGAAAATGATGGGTAGGTGACTCATAATGAGAAGTGAATCCTTTGGTTGAGTTAGGTCCTAGCTTGAGTGACATATGTTTATGAATCTCATCATTAGCTGCAAGTGAGGTGATATATGAACTCTGGTTCTGAGAGTAAAATGCCTTGTGCATAAGGTACTCATAAATGTTGTTCCTTCTACACCACTTTCTTAATATATGATACTAGAAACCTCACTTGAGCTATATAGATGACTTATATATGAGGAGTCACTCATAGAAGCTTGACCTATTCTATATTCTCTTCCAATACCATACATGTAATATACATGTTTGAAATTATGATAACCTTTGTTGAGCATATTCTCTTTCCTTTACATGAAAGATGTAAGTTTGAAACCATGAGATCAAAATATAGATATCTTTGGATCATAGATTAAATGATCACAAATATAGTGCTTAACCTCAATCCTTCTCAATCTATGCTTAGAAGTTCGAGGATAACTCATGCACAATAGGGTGAAACCCTAATACATAAATATGAAAAGTCACTCCCTTAACTAATGATGAAATCCTAGTATGATGTTTATCATAAACCACATTAATGATGTGAACATGATAATTCTACTAACTAAAAATGTGAGATCTTGACATCACCTTACATAGGTTAGTAGGGTGAAAGATGAAACCTTTAGTAATACCTCCTTAACTTCTTATGAGAAAACAAAACCCTTATCATGAAGTGACTGTGGGGATATAAATCCTCAAATATAAGAATGGCATGTGATGACTAAGATTATAAGTCATGCTACATTTCCTTAAAAAAAAGATGATGCTTCCACCTATATAAGGTGGGGTGGGTACACCCTACAGGCTCTAAATCCTAAGATGACAACATCGAGAGAATGCAATGCTATGATAACATTGTCACTAAAAGTAGTGGCCTAGGGGTGTTATAAACGTTTTGGCTTCACCTTCAGAATGATAATTGAATTTTGAGGATGAAATTTCATATAAGGTGTGGTGAATGTGATGACCCATGATTTTAGGATTTTGAGACTCATTATAGTATTTGAAGTCCATGAATGTTTTTTTTCTTCTTTTTTTGTTAATTTGAAACAGAGTTGACTTTTATCTAAACATGGATTCTTTGACCCTCAAGAATGACTATAATGCCATGAGAGGATCAATAACAACTACCAAGGGCCATTAATGTATGTGGAGATGATTAATAGTAGTAATAAGTCTATGTTGAGGACATATTGATTTTAGTATCCAATGAAGTGTACATGGATTCATACGACTAAATATTTCTATTGGATACTATTGATATTTGGAACATAGAAGCAAGTTAATTAAATGATGTTTATGAACCTAGGTCATTATAATATTTGACACATACTGAGATTTAGGCATGTGTAATGTGGATATTGTTTTTGCCTCATTGCGTTGTTGTTTCAATTCAACTTAAATTATACTTTCATATTAGACAATAGGATACATGGAGCCTTGAAAGCCATAGATTAGCATCTAAGAAGTTAATTACTCACTCCTATCTCTATTTCTCTCAGAGAAGCCAATACACTTGGAGGTCAAGTCTTGTTGGTTTCAAGTATCTGAGATAATAGGATCCTAATATGGATACCGAGTGAGCCATTAGCTCCGGAATTCTTAGATCTTTCTGAAGACCCTTAATCCTAGGTTTTCCAGTATCGAGTGCGAACCTAAACTTCTCCACTCTCAAGGCTAGAATAGAAGGTGATAGCTCTGGATTCATGCCCGGTCCTACACCTAATCACTGCTTCTCCAAGAAAGATGCCCCAATGGAGTTCTGAAGCTGTCCTTTATACTAAGGCTTCTGGTCACTATGATCATGATCTCTGACTAGATGATGAGTGGGATGACCTGGTAGAATCGTGCATAACAACCCATGAATATTGAACCCTCGTTCAGAGAGAATGGTAGCACATCAAAGATGAAACGTCACCTTCTCTCGGCCTCCACAAGAAATGAGAATCTCCACTGAACACCCAACCCACAGATCTGGGATCAGAGATCTGGCAGGAGGTGGATGATGGCTGAAGCTCTATGACACTATAGGAAAAAGCCATGGGAGTATTCAGGTATGCTCCTCAGCCATGATCCAATCCTCTCATGCCTGTAATTGTTATCTTCATGGCCATCATGATCCTTCACCATCGTTGTTGTAGAGGGGACCGAGACTAGTTTTGAGAAGCAGAACTCAATCTATCGAACTCCAGGGAGACTGCAGGGTGCTCCATCCGGTGTGACGGAGCCAAAAAAGGCTTCCAAAACCCTATCGTGGAGAGCAACCGTAGGCCTATCACCCTAACTCGGCGGAGATCAAGACATACCCCCACCACCACTTTACTGGCCCCTTGCTAGGATGATTCTAGAGTAGGACCACTTGCAGACGACATCATTCAGGTAAGCGAAAGAAGAAGGATCATTCTGGATCCAACCACAACGGAGGTGGTATTCATCCTGGGGAGAGACGAAGAAGAAATATCTTCATCTAGCCTACCCAACCTCGTCACACGTCTGGGGTGTGTCTGTGAGCTATGAGGATCTGAGGCGTTTCTAGCTGCATCTGGCCTACATGATGACGGTCAGATATAGGAGTGCATCCATGATGAAAGATTGTAGGACTCCCACTGAGAACCCAGGCCATGATGGCACTGAAAATCGGGATGAGAAAATTGTGTGAACGAAGGAGAAGACTAAGTTGTGAGTGTCCCTATCCAGGTTATTGGACCCTGGATTTAGCAGATCATGGGTTAGGTCTGACTTGTTTTGAAGGTAAATACTTATATGTTTTCAATAAATAGGCTTGATCTTAGAAAATCACCATAAATAGCTCCCTTCGCCAATAAATGCCCCAAAAAATCCATAGACTCTGAAAAATATCCTTTACATTACTAGACCCTTAGATCAGTCTTTTGAAGAACAAATATTGATGGGTTATAATGTAGATAATTTAGAGTTCATTCGTTGAAATAAATAGTATCCAGTTGAGATTAATTCTTAGAAAATTACATTTGAAACCTAGAAACACTTAGAAACCATATATGGACTCTGTTCTGAGTAACAATGCCCAACATTGGGTCTGTTTCTATTAATGCATAATTAGATACATTAAACCTCATATTAATTATAGGAAATAGACCAATCATAAAAAAAATATGAAATTTGGACCAGACCACTAAAATGACATCATGATTTAGATCAAGAACACCTAGATTTGGCCAAACCCTAATTTGGACCTAAAATATCTAAAACATGATGAACATTTATTAATGATGATTAATTGCTATTAATCAGGTGATGACCAGAGATGTAGATGATCCAGAATATAAATAGAACTCTATGAACTCAGGTGTGTGGGTTTTTATTTAAGTATAGTATATGAATATAGTTTTCTTGGTTGCAATCATGATATGTATGTATGCCCTCTTCTATTTGCAAATATTGGTTGTAGTAGCAATATATAGTACTCGATGTTTTATCACTTGAAAACATAAATGATGAGTAGATGTTTTGTAGTTATTTAAGGTGTTCATTATCCCCCTTACGAGGGATTGGATTAATGTTGACTAGTACACCTCCCTAGAGCGCACGGTGTATAGGGAGTTTTCCTAGAGAACTCGATACATGGGGATGGGCCCAATATATATGTTTTGGTACTAGTCCACCTTAGTACTGTAATCCATCTAGAAAAATGAATAAAATTGGTGTATTTCACTTAATGAAGAAATGTTTTCTATGATTTTCTTCCTTTCTTTCTACAAATCATTTCAAATTATGAAAACCATATATATATATATATATATATATATATATATATATATATATATATATATATATATATATATATATATGCCCATGTACTCGACACCTTGTGTGTTGATTTGTTGTTTTTCATATGTTTTAGGTTCAGAGCTATCATGGGATAAAAGAACAGGATGTGAGCGAGCAAGATGTACATGTTGTACCTATTGTGTAGATCTTAGTTTAGCATACATGTTCATAGACTGTAGAATTTTTCATTCAATATGTAATTTTAAATCATGTTGTAATAACTCACTTTGTAATATATACATGCTGAATGTTGAGAAATTTTTATGGTGTAAGTTATGGTTGAATGTTTATGTATGCGCATATTGCTTTCACAACGCACTCTGATACAATTGCATAACGTTTTTGGGTTTGTCCTATCAGTCCTTCTAAATCTCGAGACGGCAGAATTTTGGGATGTTACATTATCATATTGGATGTCAGCAGGAATCGCTTCCCTTCCTAGTAGATTGACCCATATTTCTTTTGGTGATCATTGTTAGCTCCAATCTCCACTGGAGCTTAGGCTTCTCCCAATGATTCATGACTGATGGATCAAAGATATATCTTTAGTAGCTTATCGAATCTACTAGACACATCCCCATTAACACGTTTAGACAATTTACTACCAGTTCTAGGGATCTGAATGCAAACTAGCATGGTATTGAACATATCTTTAAGCAAATCATCTCCAATATTGTAGTCTTTGATGACTACAAGCCTACTATAAAACCATATTGATGATGTTCTTCTTCTCGCCTCTATTACCAAATAAGATAAGGAAGAATTTATTAGGCTTAGAGAGAAGACCAAAGTCCCCATTAGGCTTCCAAACTCTCCTAATACATTCTAGAAGATGGTACTAGCAAGGCCTTTTACCCATGACATAGAGGATCAGTGTGTGGTCCTAGGACTTCTCTGTATTGGTGTTGGTCTGATCATTGATGGTGAAGAATCTCTTTCCATCAATTATATCTACGGTAGCACACATCTATTCTTTGAAGACTCAAAACACCTTTTCATCTGGTGTTTTCATCTTAATGATAAGAGGAATATCCGACAGACTATTCTTATAGACATAAAACAAAGGTTGAAAATATTGTTCTTGAATGTTAAAAATGATATTTTCATCTTTAATTTTCCACCCTAGATTCTTGTATTCCTCACCTTCCATATTATATAGGTACAAGCAGTAGCACACAACATGTTTATGGCCTTCTCTTCCTTTGCGAGCTTGGTAATACGCAACAATGTATCTACTAGATATGTTCATCCACATTTTCCTAGTTTCAGTCAAGCTCTCCCCCAAAGGTATTTCCATTATTTTCATGTACCAAATAGATGATCAGTAGAATCTTCATGATAACCACACATGAAGCAAGTAGTCTCCACATTCATTTTTAACTTTTTCACATTCACCATAGTCGGTATGAAGTTCTTGCAAGCTCTAAAGCTATTCGAGCTCCATCTTGGATTGTATAATGTTAACCAAAGAGTGTTAGCACATTGGTTAAGCTACGTATGTTATCTACAAACATTCCATATCTCTTCATTTGAGCCCCCCTCCTTCCACTTAGGTCACATATCCACCATTCTTCTCTGTATCATGGAGTATACCCACATATGTTTGGGTTTCTGGTGAAGTGTATTCTTCTACCTCATATTCATCCACTGAGACCATGTAGATTCCATAGGAACAATCTCTACATCCTCTTATCATATGATAATTTTCTAAATCATTAAAAGATTGGAGATTAAGACCTCCTTCTGTTGTGGGTAATCTAATCTCTCATAGTTGGCCGAATGTATAACATTACCCCATAAGAAAACATACATCACCCTATCTCATATGGACCATGATGATGCTGATAGTAGAACTCTTTATCAACACTATCTGATCTACCTTTGCCATATTGGATCCATGCCATTTGTTAACATGCTTTTATGTCTATCTAGAGATTCATGGAAATGTTTTCTTCTCAGGTTACCACCAATGATGGGGTACCCTAATTATTTAATTGGACATTCACCTCTCTAAATCCCTCCACCCATAAAAGTTCATCCTTCTTATTATATGAGGAATAAAAGTACATGTTGAACTTGTTTTCATAGAGTTTCATCCTAGATATGTTGTAGAAAAGTAAATGGTGAACTTGTTTTCATTGAGTTTCATCCCAGATATGTTACAAATTCAGTGAGAAAGTTCCTTAGATTCATTAAGATGTTTTTGCTTCCTTCTACAAATACCAAGATATCATCAACAAACAACAAATTAGATAGTACCATGGTATTTCTTATAATATAATTCTTGATGTGTTTTTTCTTGATACTCATCTCAGTCATAATGGTTAGTCCTTTCATTGAAATTGTGAAGAGCAAGGGTGGCAATGGGTCACCCTTCCTTAGACCATTATATTTAGTAAATAACCTTTCGAAGATGTCATTAATCAATAAAGAAAATGATATATTAAAGCTTTTTATATCATTTTTATCCATTTCCCACAGAAACCCATACATTCTATGCATTTCTAATGATTGTTCTAGTTCACAATATTGTACACCTTTGTGATATCTAATTTGATACAAGTTAAAAAGTGAGCTTCCTTTGGCATCAAAATACAATGTGAATTCCACTGCTAGCATAGCATAGACCTCTAGCTTCTTTCTCTTCACGAAAGAACCCTCATAGGATCTATAAATCTTAGTAGAACTGGGGAGAAATGAGTTGTAATGCTTTTATTTATGGTCTTGTATAAAACTTAGCAACATGAAATTGGTCTAAAGTCAACAGTCACTAAAATGATTTCCTTGTTGGGTATGAGGGAAAGAAAGACAAGGTTGATTTATTTTACCATGCTTCCCTATTGAAGATCCATGTAATAGCTTCTAGCATAGTGTCCTTCACTATATCCCAATTCTATCTGTAGAAAGAGACATTCCATCTGGACATGGTCTCTTATCAACCCTAATGTTCCATACTGCAATTTTCACATATTCTTCAGTTGAACTTTTTCAAAGCATGATGTTATTCTCTTCTGGAACCTTGTCACACCACTATATATGCACACTTGAACAATTATCCTTATTCTTATTTTACAAGTTGTCAAAGTTGGTTGTTGTTTTCCTGATGATACACTCATCATGATGAAGTAGTTCCCTTCACTATTGTACAACTCTATGATTATTTTATGGCCTCCCTTCTTTTCGATATAGCATCGTATTGCAATTGCCTTTCTCAATACATTTGGATTGGCTATTCTTCCAATAAAAAGTTTCCTCATATTTCTCCAAAGTAGTGATTCTATCAAAAGTGGCATTTTTAGAAATGATAAGGTCTTCATCAAGCGGGTTTTCTTGCAAAACTATTGCAGTATCATCTAGCTCACCATTTTCCTTTGCCTAAGATTGTATGGGTTCACATATTTGCTCAACCATTTCATTAGGGAGAACTACACATTCTTGAGTTTCTAGTTAAAGAAGTAAAGTGGATTACCCCGAACATCCTCCCTCGCATCTTTAATAATGACATCTTTACAACTAGGCCATTCCTGACATAGATTTAAGATCTTGAAAGGATTGTTTTTCCTTGTGACCTCTTTAAGACTGACATATAAAGAAACATGATCAAAGAAAAACAATGCAAGTAGTTTAGTTTTTGAACTTGGTAAAAATTCAAGCCATTAATCATTGACCAAAGTTGTATAAAGCTTGCATTCTATATGTTTGGCCTTTTTTAGATTATTGTGCTAGGTCTACATTTCTTTGCCAATAAATGAAATTTAGTTAAGTATGTTTTATAAATGGATTTTTTGAATGAGCTCAGGATAGCATTCATGACCTCTCTATCACAAACCTTTTTCTCTTTGTTTCTTATATTCTTGAAATCTTTAAAGACAATCCATGGGATTTCTATTATTCTAGATAAGGATTCTAGTTTTCCCACATATCAACCATTTGGCTAATGAGGCTTTGTGCATAAACTACAGTCACCACTATGTTTAGACTACCTTTGTCATTCGCATTTGATCAAAATTTTTTGATCATTAATATCCATAGGATTTAAAATCCAACACTTAGGGTTCCATCTCATGCATACTATACCACTATTAGCATCATTATGGTTAGTAATCCATTGCCAACCTCTAGGAAACATTTCCCTAATTAGTGTTTTGTAGTAAGTTTTGATTTTAGGTTCCACTTAAGTAGATATTAAAGATTGCACAAACCAACTGACTTGTCGAGCCACTTTTCTTTTATGTGTCTTTCATGAGACACATACTTCATACATGAAGAATGTCATTGAAGAACTCTTGTAGATGATTTGTCGTTTGCATGTATTGATCACCTTTGAAGTCTCTCCAACTTTTTTGGAACCCGTTTCCTTCTCGGGATTGTTATCTGAGTTGTGTGTCTACTCCTCCCCATATAATTTATATAGCCCTTCAAACCTATTTTGGGTATTAACACTTATCTCTTCATCTATATTAGGTTTTTCTTTCTCAGTTGTCAACTTTTTCCTATTGACCTAAACCCATTGCTTCTTCTCAGTAGTTTGTTTGTCATTCACTTCTTTCTCATGTAGAGAGTAATCCTCATCATGGATAAAGAGCTTACACTCTAGGAATCTCTCATGGATATACTAGTATTGAAATTCCACTGGGAGTGAATCTTATTTCAAGAGACTAACCCATATCTCTTTAGGGTGGGGGGGTATCCCGAGTGTTAGTCGTGTGCACAAGTTTTAATATTTATAAATTGAGGACTACCCCACAAATATATAGTTGTGTGTAGTATGTTCGAGATCATCCAAGGAGCAGAGTACAACTAGGTGCAAGTGTGTTAATCTCCAGCAATCTAGATTGATTTACTAAGATTAGTTTGGTTCATAGTTAATCTATTTTACAGATTAAAGAGATATTTAGATCAGATTTAGAGGACCTTAGTTATGGTATTTCACTTAAACATCATTACTCACATATAACCATGAAAATTAACATACTAATTAACATGCAAGGAGGTTTTTTTCATCACACACCCCCAGTGATGTGAGATAGTTCTAATCGCCACCTAGTACTCCCATACTTATGCAAAGATTCAAACTGAAACCATGGATCCACAACACAATCCCAGCCACTCATGTGCTCAAGGATACATTGACAGGATATATATTCCCTACTTCTCTACACATCTTCCCAGATCACATAAAGAAGCATAAAGCATGCAAGGAAGATGGCCAGTATTGCCTTCAAGCATAAAAACCCCATGGAATAACTTGCAACAAAAAATTAACTAACATTAGTTAAGAAATTCAAGTTCACATGAGAAATGATGTGGGATCTACTCTCTCATTATCAAGAAGAGGAAAACTACTCGTCCATGATGGTGAAACAAAATCACATGTTAAATATTTTAGGTTCAACATGACAAGAGAAGAAAAGAACAAAGGAAATCCAAGGAGTGAGAAAGAACTAGGTAGGAGTTTGACTTGGAGAAAAAATTCAGCCCAAGATGATGCGTCTGATTCAACAAGCTTCTCTCCTAAGAGGTCTGAATGAGGTGGAGAAGATCCCATTGTAACTTGAAGAAGAATGAAAGTTTTCTCTCAAGTAACCTCTTCTTACTCACCAAAATCGCCCTTCCTATGCTCTGGACTATTCTCTGGTCCAAAGGTGTTTGAAAATGATGAGAGATAACTATCCCTTGAGTGAGTTTATGTATTTGAAATGAGGGATAGTTGTTTTTTAAAACTGTAGAAATCGACCAAGAATTGTCGTGTTTGAGAACCCCATGGGTTGTCACGATGTGTAACTAACGTACAAACATCTTTACTTGAGTAGTATGTGGTGTGATGTTTGAGAGAAATGACATGTAGTTGAGAACTGGTGAAGTCCTGAGTCGAAGTTAATCGGGTTGGACACGACATGTCTTAATAAACACACACTATGTAACTTTACATAACTTCTAAGAGTATCTTTTGATTTGTATGGCATATTGTATAGTCAAAGGGACACATTGTGTCACTCCTCTTCAAGGGGGAACGAGAAAGGCGATAATCTTACACAATGTGTGTTAATTAACACACATCGTGTTACCTTAAGAATATTCAAACAAAACTTTATGAAGTATTCAATCTCCTAGGGAATCCAATTAGGGTTGTAGTTTGGTTGGATTGGGCCCATTTTCTCATCATAATCATGTACATGTGGTCACAAACATGATATAAGTAAAATAACAAAAGGGTTGGAAATCAAGTATGATTAGACACAAAATGAGATACAATTAGGATTGAAAGTATGTGCAAAAGTGAATGAAAAGTCTATATAAATTGTGCACATAAAATCCCCCTAAGCTTGAACTATTTCTTTTCCTCAAGCAAAAAGAGCAAAGAATTATAAATGAAGAGAGTATCAAGTACATGCGACCATCAAATGAAATAGAAAGAGGAATGAAACCAATCCAACCTTAATGGTTGATTTAGCTTTATAGACACAAATTCATCTCAAACACCCAAGATAGAAATTTTAGTTCATCAGCAATGGTAAGAATCTAGATGAAACAATCAATAGAACAACACCCAGAAAAATTTAGATGAGTAACCCAAACAACTAGTGGATATGATGTGTAAGGAGTGGGACCTGAGAGGGGATCCACTCCCTACTAAAATTTTGAAGAATAAATCATCCATTCCAAACACACCATAAGGTATGTTGTTATAGGTGTAAAAATTTCAAAATCTCAATACGTGGTATTCAAAATGACCAAAGTGTAGCAGCAAAATTAAACCAATGACTATATTCAATTTTTACAAAAGATTACAAAAGTAAATCATAATATCCCATAAGGGTTTACACATAAGATACAACATAAGGATCTAAGTAGAGGGAGTTGAAACTACTTCAAATATGTCTACAAGCAACATCTCCAATTGCTAGGTCCATGTTGGAAGCTATGTTCTCCTTGGTCATGTTCAACACCTCGATCTAAACCTGGGTGGTTGGGAAATCACCCAACAAGAGGGAAAGAAAACAAGGTATGTGTCAAATAATGAACAAGAATAAAAGATAAGGAAATAACATGAAAGTAAAGACTTAGATTTCATCATAATATGAAAAGAACAAGAGTATGAGGCATAATCAGGAAGATGCTTGTCATATCAAGAAAAACAATACAAAGTTTTACATACATTATTAATATTGACTATATTAACTAAGTAGGGTTGAGGCCCCTACCAGACCTCAACTTATAGGTGAGGGGATAATTAATACATTCCCAATCCCCTACACATATTTTTATCTAAGGGGGATAAGACATTCTCCAGGGCGAATTAATACATGCCCTATCCATGGGTGGTTGTACATAAGTACCACTACTGTAGCTAAATAGTCCATAAAATAAACATGATAGAAAAGAAATCATGGCAAGTAAAAGAATCATATCAATTAGAACATGGCAGTGGGTACAAGACCCAAGAAAAAGAATATCATTACCAATTTTTGAGGTAATTTAACAAAAGAATCATGAATAGAGGGAATAGGGTTCATTAAAGCCACATTAGGGAAATATAGGGTTTTATTTGCAAATATCCCAACTTAGCATGTAATAATGCACATACCTCTATTACTAATATCAATTACTAACTTTCACCACTTTAATTGAGTCCAAGTTCCTCTATGCCAATTTTGAATGTATTGACATTTATTAGAGTACATAATGCACATTAATGTATAGAAACCCAAATTTTAGATCTTTCTAGGAAAACTCAGATTTAGACTCTAAAACCCTCACCAATTAACCTATTAGGTTCTCCTAATCAAGAAAATATATTTTTATGTTAACTTTGGAGTTATGATGGTTAAGATAGAATTTTTATGGATTTTATGCATTAAATTCATTTTTTGAAAATCACCCTTCATCACACCTCAAAATAAGACCTTGAAAATACTTTTATTAGATAGAGATTAATTTTACAATTCCAAAACATATTTATTTGTCAAATTTGGATAAGCAGATTCAAAGATATGAATTTTTAAATTTGAACCAAATTAGGAAATAACAAGTCAGAATTCCTTGCGAGAGAGAGGAAGAGAGAAAGAAAGAGAGAGAACACCAATTGACACAAGATCAGGGTTGTATATCATAGGTAACCAAACTATATATTCTAGAGAAGGTAAAACAAAATGAAACCAAAACCTTAGAAGAACATGGTAAATAGAGATGGAGATCATCGATTTTAAACATAGAAGCATGAGTTTTAAGCATGTAGTAAGCAATATATGGGAAGCGGGTTATAAAACTTTCCTATAGAAAAGGTGGACAGGTTCAAGGAGCAAGGTTCCTGGGCTGGAGAGGCTGGTTTATTCAACAAATCTCCTATCTCGAGTAAGAAGTACCTTCTCCACTTTAGAGGTGAAAAACCCTAGCAAAAGAACATGGAGATGAGGTGTTTAAGGGTTCTAGGTGCGGTTTCACCATGGAAGTCCATAGTTCCGACCTAGAAGAAGGTGGGAGGAAGACGAACAACATGAAAATAGGGAAGGGAAAGGAGGAAACTTACTAGTTTTGGTCAAAATCACCAAGAAGAGCTTTAGAAACCCTAAATAGAGAGAATTCAGAACCCTAGGAGTTTTCTTCACCAAAGTAAGCACCATCTTTTACCTTGGGACAACACCTTCATGTCCAAAAAAAGTAGGAAATATGCTCTAATATGGAGTAAAGAGAAGGAGAGAAAGATTTTTTGAAGTAGGAGGTGGGAAGGGGTAGATATGTCTTTATAAAAAGGGGACAAGCATGAGGTGTCTATGGGGCTTTCCATGTGTCCTTAGCCTAGGGCTTCATGGCCATGCAAGAGGACAGATCATAGAGGCTTCTTGAATATCAAATGTCAATTCTAAAATCCCATGGAGACTTCTAGGCCATCCCCACTGACCTCCAGTCAATGAAATAACCCCATTGGTTGATAGATTCTAAACATAAGCTCATTTATAAAGAGGACAATCCCTAAAATGCCCTTGGAGAGAAACACATTCAAACCGAGGTGCAACTAGGTGCCCCATAGTTCAAAATCTCAAGAATGGTAAGGTAATATCTAGGTATTATAATACATGAGATAATACAAAGAAAACCTCTGAATTGAGGTAATTGCATAAAAGTCTAGAATGTACCTAAAATTGCAGAACTTGCACAAACGATATTCAAATTGAACCAAATTTGAAATTTCAGCTCATTTTATGATTCAAAACACATCACAAAGTTATATTAAGGTTTATAGTACTCAGTTATGGTAATTAATCTTGTTTTATGCATTAAGCAAGGTTTGTGACCTTACACTTCTGGCACAAATTTATTTACCATTGTTCCAGTTAAGTGGTGATTTTGCATTTTAGATCCTTAAATAAGATTTCACTGAGGTATTTGTGCATAAACCATTCCATTGGTATAATTATAGAGCAATTGTTCACCAAACCACTATAAATTTCACTAATTTAATATCAAGGACAGAAATGAAAGGGAAACTTGGAAAAATGATTATATGGAGATTACATATAAGATTCAGTATGTTACAAAATGCAACCTGACATTCTCAATTATTAAGGATGTAAAAGATGAAATCCAAGTTAACATGAATAGTTCAGTGGTTCTCTCCATGTTTTAAAAAATATTGTGGCAATGAGGTATGGGTCTGGACACTCGACAGTTAAAATAGACTTATGCGCACATGGAATGCCAATTGGGGTACTTTATCCTCTTTTAAGACATAGCACCTAACTGTTGTGGCCAAATAAAACTTACACTAGGATGGCATCATATGTGGGAATTTTAGCCATCTTTTGATAGGGTATATGTGTGAAATTTTAAAAACAACTAAGATTCTCATAAATGAGTCTGGTTTAGGTTAAGAACCAGACAATCTTGAACTAAAGTTTTTCCCAAAACATAGGAGAGTTCACTACATTGCACAATCGACTAGATTTCATGCATTTATTATTTTTTTCTTTTACAGGTTGGTTGACAATGCATAAAAAGCTTGGCAAAGACATCTAGAATGCTAAATGATGTTGTGGTGTTGATTAATCCAAAAAGATTGAGCCATTACATGAGTTTGACAATAAAGAGTATGAAGGTGAGAATTCAGGTTAGAAGCATAAACCAAAGTTATAAGTGCTTGTTTTTGGTCAAGGGTTTCATTTAGTTGGTGCATGACTTGTACAATTCTCTTCTAATAATATATCTCCAATAAAAATAGGACAAAAAATTCAGCTTTAAGTAACATAAACTCAAACACAATGAAAAAAGCCAGAGGTCATACTTGATTTTCCACAACTAAAACCTAAACTAAAACAAAAAAACACAAAAACATGTTGAAAAGAAACTACAAAATAGAAACTACATCTACACTACTGGTCGGTTCCTCCCCACTAAGGTTGAAATTTGTAGTGTCCTCACTACATCTATCAAACTCAAGTTGGTAGCAATTGGGTACCTACCATGGTGAATCAGAGTGAAGGGTCAGTGCCCTCATCTCTAGATGTAAAATGTTGGCTCAAATGATCATCATCAGGAATGTCTACAATAGGTGGCTCAAGATGTGGTTATGGTGGTGGTGGTGGATGCATGGTATAGTGGCCTTGAGAGATATTCCATGTATCCATTCTCTAGAGCATATTGTGCATGTCTAAGTACTACTGACTAGTCATGTCAAAACAAGTGTTCTGCTGATCAAAATGACATTAAACATAGCCACAGAGATGTTTTGGACATCAAGCATAGCCTAGCTCCACTCCATCTGTGTGCCATTGGATGGAGGTAGAGATGAAGCTACACCAACATTGGAGGTCTCAGGTTGGTCCCCAGAATCAGAGTCGTCATCCAAAATGAATTTCCAGTTGTCTTTGTTTGTTAGTGTAACTATAAGAAAATATGGGAGTTCAATGAAATCTTCATGATCAATAAAGTATTGCCTAAATTCGTCATCATCAAAAGGGTCCCTAACACTCAATATGAAAGAGATAATAATCTTGAGATCAATTAAGTTCCTCCAAAGAGAAACTTCTAATCCTATAAGTTAAACTTTGACCTTTGTGGATGATGTGGGTTATCAATCCTCCACTCATAATATCTCCAGATTTGCTATGTTTGATCTCAATGAAACAATAGAGGATATAGTAGCCATCATTAATTTGTATGTCTTGTAGCATATTCCACATGAAAAATACATCTTTCTTCCCAAAAATGCCTTGTGTTTCTTTTCTTAAAAACACACAAGTACTAAAAACCCTATGTATATAATACAAAATGGGGTTGTGGATATGTGTTGCACTATATTTTGCAACCTCATGAATATTGTCCTCATGGATCTCCCTCCAAAATTCATCACTTATAAATTGAAGAAGGTATGACATTGCTACACCATAATGGCATCACAAAATTATTTAAAACTGAGCTCGTAACCATAACCCAAATGTTGGAAAGCAATGATAGACAAATGCTCATGTAGCTTTCTGGGGTCATCCTCAACCCTCAAGGTAGTCATAAATTCATAATTAAGACTGTGGTAGGTGTGTCATACTGTGCAACATGTATACTAGGATCCTAGCTCATTAAGTAGTTCTAGGACTTCATCCTTGTAGCCAAGAGCCTCCAATGTCTTTTCATACCAAATCTTGTAGGCACGGCCCTATGGGTCATCATGGTTTGGTAGGCCTTGTCCTCCTCCTCTATGAACTTGAACTGAGTGTAGGAGACATAATCTGGGCTAGAAGAAGAACTATCCCCTCTATGGAAATTTGTTGCTTGCTTGATAGGTGCCATTGATGCTTTGATGTAATTTTAGAACATAGGAACATGATGTGTGTTGTGATGGACACAACATGTCTTCTAAGCTCGAAGAAGTTGCTGATGAATGAATGAGAAAGGTCTAAATGGTGGAACCCACAAAATGTGTTCTACAAATCGAGCGACTTACATGTAGTAGATGAACTAGGGTGTCATGGCATGTTGGCTCCCTTCACGTTGTGTTTTCTGAGCTTGGTGATGGATTCAAGTCAAGGATGACCTAAAGAGAGGGAGCAAGGAGGTCTAATAGCGGTGAGGATGATGATCAACCACAGATTTGAGCTCATTTGCTTAAACAAATGCAACTGAATATGACTGGATGACATCACTGCTACTCTGCATTGAAAGTAAGGGAGGTGTCGACAGAAGCCTCGAGGTGACAAGGAGGGGCACGATGCATCGTCGAGGAAGATGTGGAGCTAGACCTCATCAATGGAGATGGTTGTGATGGCTAGAGTCTGAGACGATGGAGATGATGCATGTGACTAAGAACATGGGAAAGGGAGCCCACGACTTCTGTTGGTGGCTTCTTGTTCAAACACATCATGAGTAAATTCTAGGGTGGAGAGAGAGTAGTTTTGAATTTGGGTTAAAAACCCTAGTTCAAATTCCTGAACATGTTGTGTCTTATCAAATACACATCATGCATTGATACATATATTAAGCTATTGTCTCCTTTTTTATTTTTGCATTGACCAATGAGGATAAGACACATATTTTAACACACATGTTGTGTCCCTACTTTAAAAAAGTTTTCTAATGAATCTCTTAATGGATGTGTCGTGTGTTAATTAACTGCATCAACGTTGCCCTGCATTGACGGAAAGGGAGGTGTCGACGGAAGCCTCAAGGTGAGAAGGAGGGGAACAAAGCATCATTGAGGAAGATTTGGAGCTAGACCTCATCAATGGATATGGTTGTGATGGCTGGAGTCAGAAGAAATGAAGATGATGCACACGAATGAGCAAATGGGAAAGGGAGCGCATTGCTTCCGTTGGTGGCTCCTTGTTCAAACACATCGTGAGTAAATGCTAGGGTGGAGAGAGATTAGTTTTGAATTTGGGTTAAAACCCCTAGTTCAAATTCCTGAACACGCATGTCTTATCAAATACACATCGTGCACTGATGCATATATTAAGATATTGTCTCCTTTTTTATTTTTGTCATGCCCAATGATGACAAGACGCGTATTTTAACACACGCATTGTGTCCCTACTTGAAAAAACTTTGCTGATGAATCTCTTGATGGACACATCGTGTGTTAATTAACACACGATGTGTAAGTTTCCAATGGGTTTTGTTGATATCTTCAGCCTGATGAGGACATGTTGTGTGAAAATTTACACATAGAGTATTAGTTTTAAATAGATTATCAGTATGTAAATGACCTCATAGACACATCGCCAATTTACACACATCGTGTGACTTTCAGGAAGCTTCCTAAAAAAAATTTTGGGACAGTACACGATGTGCATAGATACAAATACACCATGTATTTTGGGCATTTTGATTGAATTTCGACCTGATTGTGATGACACACCATGTGCTAGGTATGCCACATTGTGTCTGACTAAGTTTTTACAAATATATGTTATGTTCTTTGATATTTCTCTGGCACCTGCAATGATGATGATATGTTCTTCATAAGGATCTAGATTATTACATGCATCCCTGAAAATTTTATTTAGAAAAAGGGAAAGTTCTGGAGAAAATGTATGAAATGAAATCTAATCTAATTGTGGGGTCAAATACCACAAGGTCCTCCATTTAGATTCCAGAGTAAGACTTAAGTCTTCAACATAAAACTTTTGATAGGGAGTAGGAGCTCCCTGATCTATCTTCTCTCCATCAGTGTAGAGTTTGTAGTGCTGACTATTAACTTTGAATGAAGATTCCTTCCCTGGCATATACATGGTTCTATATGGATAAACTTTCAACACTAGAAAAGGTATAGAGCATTTTGAACACAACTTCCATGTAAATAGTTTAAGCTTGGAATTAAACAACAACACCTGATCTCCTCCTTTGAAATCTTCTCTCTGGATTCTCTTATCATGCCATCTCTTTATTTTCTCCTTATAAATCTTGGCATTTTCATATGCATCTAATATGAGCTTTTCTAGTTTTTGAAGTTGTAGCAACCTTCTTTTATCTACTTTCTTCAGATTATAGTTGAGAAATTTGATTGCACACAATGATCTATGCTCTAGTTCCATAGGTAGTTGACAAGAATTTCCATACACCAGCTTGAACAGAGTCATACCAATGAGTGTCTTTTAAGCTATCATAAGCCCAGAATGCATCATATAATTTCAATGCCCAATCTTTCCTTGAGTTGGGGATTATCTTTTCTAGTATTGATTTTAATTGCCAATTTGAGATCTCAACTTGCCATAAAGTTTGTGGATGGTATAGTGTAGAGATTTTATGCTTGAGACAATACTTGCTCAGTAATTTTTTGATGTTTCTCTCTTTGAAATGACTACCTCCATTTGATATGACTGCCCTTGGAACACCAAATCACAAAAAATAATCTTCAGGAACAACTTCATCACTAATTATGCATCTGGAGCTTGTATGGGAATTGCTTCTACCAACTCTAACAAGTAGTCACACACCACTAGGATGAACTTGTAGCTAAATGAAGAGGGGAAGTGGCCCATATTGTCTATGCCTCATACATCAAAAACTTCAATATCTAGTATTGAGTTCATAGGCATCTCATCCTTCTTTGAAATTCCTCACGATCTTTGAAACCTATCAAATGCTTTACCAAATGCATGCACATCCCAAAATAGAGTTGGTTACTAAAAGCCTGCATGTAGAATTTTGGTGAATTCTTGTCTCCTCCAAAATGTCCTCCAAAGGGACAGGAATAACATAATACAATCACACTTGGGATATCCTCATTGGGAATACTTCTCCGAATCACCCCATGTGGATATTGTTTAAACAACAGTGCATCATCCCAAAAGTAAAATTTTGCATCATGAAGGAACTTCTTTTTTTGTTGATAAGTAATATCTGGAGGAAAGCACCCAGTGACTAGATAATATGTATAATTGACAAACCATGGCATCTAGTGAGTTCAAAACATACAACTTATCAATTGAAAGACTATCATCAGTAAGAATATTGTCTTTGGCACTTGTGGAGAGGCACGAAAGATGATCAACTACATTGTTCTTTGTCCCCTTCTTGATGTTGATTTCCAAATCAAATTCCCACAATAGCAATATCCAATGGATCAGATGGGGTTTAGCACCCTTCTTGTTCATGAGGTGTCTGATTGCAACATGATCTATATATACAATGACTTTGAACCCCATGAGATATTGTCAGAATTTATCAAAATCATAGACTATCTCAATCATCTCATTTTCTATTATGGCATGATTGATTTGTGTGTCATCTAAGGTTTTACTTGCATAATAAATTGCATGGAACTTGTTGTCTCACCTTTTTCCTAAGACTTCCCCTATGACGTATTTGGCGACGTCATAAAATATTTCAAATGCAGCAGTCGAGTCTCATGGTTAAATGATAGGGGTTGAGACGATACCATCTTTTAATCTTTGGAAAGATGTTTTGCATTCTTCATTGAATATGAATTCTACCTCTTTTGTTAACAAGGATTTGAAAGGCTTTGCAATCTTTGAAAAATCATTAATGAATCTTCCGTAGAACCCTGCATTCCTGAAAATCTTTGAACTTTTTTCACTATGGTTGGAGTTGACATATTCTCAATGGATTATACCTTTGCTAATCAACCCTCAATTCCTTTGCTTAAAATGACATGACCAAGTACAAACCTTGATTGCACCATATAATGGCACGTCTTCCAATTGAGAACAAGGTTTACCTTAACCACGGTGGAAGGGATTTGAGTTTTACCTTTTTCTTGGTGTAGTAGCGTCACTTGCCTCCTTCTTGTTTGGAGCTACATTAGATGATGAATTTAATGCAACTTCATAATTTTCTTAATTAAATTCCTCTTTTTCTTCTTCACCTTCAAGTTCATCAAAAACTTGTTCAAGAACATTCTTGTCTTCCTCAAGCAAGGTATTAATGCTATTCGTCAAGTAAAGATATTCTTTTTGTGTTGAGTGTTTTCATAGCATCATAGATAGAAAAATACTAGAGCTTCATCTCCTACTCTGACAATCAACTTTCCTTCTCTCACATCTACAACACAACATGTAGTCTTGAGAAATGATCTCCCAAAAAGGATGGGATTTACCTGATCCTCATGCATGTCTAGGACTACAAAGTCATAATGAATGTAAAACTTCACTATCTACATAGGGATGTCTTGAACAATCCCTCTAGGATATTTAATTGATCAATCAGCCAACTATATTGACATTGAGGTAGGTTTCAAGTCACCCCAATCTATCTTTTTCCATAGGGAAAAGAAATCAAGCTAATTCTAGCACCAAGATCAATTAAGCCTTTATCAAAAGTAGAATCTCCAATTTTGCATGGGAGAGTGAATGCAACTAGATCATCAAGTTTCTCTAGAAAATGTGTTACCACCTCAATTTTACATGATTTTTCATAATTGAAATGAAATAATTTTATGAATATGGACTTGAATTAAGAAGGTTGTATGCTTTGCTTCAAAGAATGGGTTTCTTTACAAATCTCCCCTTTGATATGAATTTCATGATTTCTACTGTTTTGTTAATCCAATAATGGATATAAAAGAGAAGAAAAGAAGAAAAGTCCAAATAATAGAGAAAGATACAAGATAATGGATATTAAGCAATGTATTTATGAGAAATGTATAGAAATATCTAGAAAGTGGCATTGATGGCCACAATTGATTAGATTTCATTTACATATGATTTCTAATGGTAAAAGGAATCAAAATTGAGATTAAGAAAGATAAAATACCAATTAAATAAGTGATAACTTGCATATGAGTATAATGCCTCTTTCCTTTAGAGTTTGGAACTCGAATTTGGTACACGAGTAGATAAATCAAATAAAGAATTACTCAGAAGAAAATTTGAGATATAAGAAAGGTATATTTGAATCACATTGATGGTATTTCGAAGCTATATGGTTATAATGGCAATAAGAGGATAATTTTAGTGTCATGAACTAATGAGTATATGTGGTGGCTTTTGTGTTGTCAAATCAAAATACTACCTAATAAGGAAATATATCCTCATAACCAATGGATTAAAAGCCAAGTACAAAGGGAATATAAGTAATGGTTTTTGGATTTTCCATTATATGAATACTCTAATAATTGATTCCTTGATAACCAAGGAATGTGGATTGACAAGGAAGTAATCAAAATATAATTACACCCTATTAAGGAAAGTGGGTTTCCATCGACAGAGGGACTTGTTTCCTCATGGGTAGGCGTGCTAGGGTGTTGCTATCTATCCCTATAAAAGGCTTGGACCCTTAGCCTCGAGTCCAAGAACACATAAAATCAAGGAAAATATGCAATGGAAAATGACTAAAAACCCATGCATCACAATACTGCATGTGGAATTCAAAACATGTTCTTCAACCATCTATATTGTTAGACCTGGATATTGAATGTACCTTGAGAAGTCATATAGGAGCAAGGAGGAGTGAAGACTCATCAAGCTTGGGAGACACACAACCATCATCACCTTCATCTTCACCTCCATCTTCATCAGACTGTCAAGAACCAATCATTGAAGATGATCGTCCTCTTAAGGAATTCACTGTTCCAACTACAATAAACATCAATGTGGCTGTCAAAAACCTACAGATTGAGGCAAATAACTTCTCAATAAGCCCGACAATAATGCAGATGATTCAGCAAAACCATTTTCGAGGGACTCCCATGGAGGACCCTAATATTCATGTAGATGAATTCTTGCAATATCTGAACACGTTCAAGATTAACGACATTGCTCCTGATGGTTTATGCCTACATCTATATCCATTTTTTTAGGGATAGAGCCAATGTGTGGCTCTCTTCTTTACCAAGGAACTATGTACACAGTTGGGAAGAACTATTGAAGGCCTTTCTTGGTAAATACTTTCCACCAAGAAAAACAGCTCAGTCGAGAAGCCAACTCACCAACTTCTCTCGAATAGATGGAGAGACCTTGTAAGACACATGGGAAAGGTTCAAGTACCTCCAACATCTTTTTCCTCGCCATATTCTCAACAATTGGCCTCTTCTTCAAACATTCAATAATGGGCTTTACATAATACCAGGATGTCTATAGATGTTGCAGCCAATGAGGCTTTAATGAACAAATCCTACAAGGAGGCTTACGTTATAATAGAAGACATCGAAATCAACCCTTGCCAATGGAATTATGAAAGGAGTAATAATCCACCTTCATCTTCTGTTGCTTTTGGGAAACAAGTTGGTGTTCATGTTGTTGATGTCGTTGATCTGATTACTACCAAGTTAGATGCCCTGACGCAAAAGTTTGAGAGGTTGAGTGATCATCCGACTCAACCAGTACACTTGATATATGATGAAAATGAAGCCACGAGACAAGTATTTTCTTCAATCTACCCTCCTTGATCCCATCTGAGGAGACTATGAAGCAATGCAGTGCAGTAGGAAGTTTTGGAAACAAACCTACAATCCATATTCTAATACTTATAATTTCGGTTGGCGTCATCATCCAAACATCTCCTACCACAATAACAATTATCAAAATCCTTAAGAAGATCAAGGTCAACAACCATTGCATTTGGGGAACAAGAAACCAATGGAAAACAATCCACGAGGCTTTAACATTAATGTTAACAGAAACTTCAACCAACAACAACAACTGAAGTCCAACTTAGAATCTCTTCTTGAAGCCTTTGTTTCAGCTCAAATGAAATAAAATGAGGAATCATTCCAGCATGGTCTTCTTATGAAAGATGCCTCCAACAACTTTCTTACAAAGTGGATGGCACCACTACTCATACACAGTTGTTGGAAAACCAAATTTCATAACATGCTCTTGGTAATAAAAGAACACCTTCCAAATCCTTGTCTAGCCATCCAGAGATGAATCCTAAAGATACATGCAAGTACATGACCCTCAGGAGTGGAGTGGTGATTGGAGGATACTCACCACCTTTCAAAAAGGAAATATGAAGAAGATATTGACAGAACTATAGAAGATATTGCTGAGAATCAAAGAAAGAAGACTGTTGGAAATTCACAACAAGGTGATTATTTTTGCAAGCTTAATGCTTCTTACCCTTACAGGTTTTCCAACACAAAATATGATGCTAAATTAAAAAATTATAGACATGTTGAACAAGCTCTATGTAAATCTTCCATTAGTAAAAGTCATAGATAAAATGGCTTCTTATGCCAAGTTCCTAAAGGATACTCTTACAAGGAAAAGGAGGCATGACCAAGTTGAAACTGTAATCCAATCTGAAAGAATAAGTTCTATAATTCAGAACCATTTTGTAACAACCCCGCTTCTCGGTAACCCCCAATCAAGGGATACCAAGAGGTCAGAGGCGTTATTCCAAAATTCAGGATCAATGGTTTAACAATTTAATCAAAAATAATTATCAAATTCTACTAACACTAAACTGGAAAGCGGGTATTAAATAAAAGTTTTACTTACCTTTTCAAAGTAGGATCTAAGACTTCTATCCACATTAGAAATATAAATATTTAATCCTCCTTTGTATTACTTAACTTTATCTTCACAGATTCCATTTTACTATTTGTCTTTTTCAGATTATACCTAAAATGCCAACAAACAAAACGTCGATCAACATAAATGAATATGCTGGTATGTGGGGGACAAACAAAACTTTGAACATAATATTTAATCAACATAATACATCAAATATTTTTAACAATGCAAGATTACATTTTCAGTATGACTCCCCAACCGCTTTTACCACCTATGGGATACCCACTCTAGGGTAAAGTCCTTGCAATTGACTTTAAGGCTACCTTCTCCATCCTAAGCTTAGTACCTGGGGTCACCTCTCTAGGTGCCCTGTGCTCTTCCCTCCGGGGCTTGACTCACTTTGACCTTCCCTCCAGGGCTTGGTCCATTATCTGACATCCATAGGGATATGTAGGTTCCAGCGAGTCACACTTATACTTAAATTTTTATACACATAGTACTTTAAAGATTGTAGTAATGAAACATCCAAGCAGTTTTATTGCACTGCAATCGATAAAGCCTCGAGAAATGCTGGGAAACTAAAGCGTGTACTCATAAATAACCACATACCTAATTTGTAAGTATCAAGGATTGTAAGAGAATAATCAATCAAGCAGTCAGATAAGCCAAGCAGCCAATCACCCCAATCACTCAAGCACAACAAGAAACCTGGAAAACATGTGCAATCCAATTACTACATTTTCAGCATGCACGTACTATATTGAATTGGGATTCCCTCCTAGGTTGTTCCGAAGTTGAATTAGAGTTTTCTTATAGTTATTTATATTTCTTTCTTAACCTTTACCTTTTAGGTCAATTAAACCCTAAAACAGTGTTTCTATATTCCAAAATCCTAATTACTCCATTATTCATATTTAAGCCTTTTTATTATCAATTAAGATCATTTCTAATTTCATCTTATACATAGGGTTTTCGAAATATAACTCATCCCAAAAGTAAAAAATACTTAGGTTAGGGTTTATAGGTTTTCAAGTACATCATTATTCATATGAAACCTTAAAACAACCCTTTTTACATTAGAACTCTATTTACTCAAGTTATCTGCTCCAAAGCTCTTTTATTCTTAATCAGGCTTAGAATCATAATATATCTGTCTCAAGTATGCATTTTCAAAATAAGAGCCATTACAGTCATATTTAACAAAATTAGGGCTTTTAGGCCCATTAATGCATTTTCTTAGTCATAGCACCCTAATTAAGCAAATCATGGGTTGTTAAACTCAAATCAGATTCATATTATCCATTTTATGATAGTAGGCTAAAAGTTGATTCATAATGGCAACTTAATTAATTGCACTTATTCCTAATCAACAACTAGGGTTTTGATTGCACTTAAAGCATTAAAGTTACTAACTTTATGCACTTTTAGAATTAGGAACATAAAAAGACTTTGATTATATTTTTACTAGATTACTCGTGTTTTTCTGAGCAAGATTCATATATTACATGTATCAATCTGAGCTACCATTAATTAACTATGAATTTTGCAAGTTTTACTTATGTGGACCAAGGAGATGTTGACACGTCATCCGTTGCATGCAATATTTCTCCTGGGTAACCCGGCCACTTAAAACATAATGAAAGGACACTTATGCCCCCGCACGGCTACTTGGTTCTACATATCAGGAGGGGCAATTTTGTCCAGAGGCTCTTGGTCATCTTCTTCCTTGGAGAACCCTCTATTGTCGTTGCAGCAAGGATCAGGTGTGGCCCTTCCTCCCTTTTCAGACCTCGAAGGCCACCAGGGGTGGTCCCCTACCTCTGCCGCGCCCCTCCGTACACGACCATGCCTTCAAAAGGCAGCTACGGTGGCTGGGCTTCACACCTGCAAGGTCTGCAACTGCGGACGGCCAGCAGCCATCATGCTGGCGTCGCGTAGATGCAGATGGTAGTCGAGTCTCTCTCCGATGATGTGGGATCATCATGCTTCCATCATACCTCCTTCCACTGCCCCTCATCGCTCCAGGGGTCACGCTCCTTCCCACTGTTAGGGCCCATATGGATATAAGGTTTGAAGAAGACGTGAGATGCCTGAGACCCTCTTAGACTCGAGGCTATGGGTCCAAGCCTTTTATAGGGATAGATTGCAACGTCCTAGCATGCCTACCCATGAGGAAACAAGTCCCTCTATCAATGGAAACCCACTTTCTTTAATAGGGTGTAATTACATTTTAATTAATTCCTTGTCAATCCACATTCCTTGGTTATCAAGGAATCTCATATTAGGGTATTCATATAATGGCAAATACGAAAATCATTACTTATATTCCCTTTGTTCTTGGCTTTTAATCCATTGGTTATGAAGATATATTTCCTTATTAGGTAGTATTTTGATTTGACAACACAAAATCCACCACATATACTCATTAGTTCATGACACTAAAATTATCCTCTTATTGCCATTATAACCATATAGCTTCGAAATACCATCAATGTGATTCAAATATACCTTTCTTATATCTCAAATTTTCTTCTTAGTAATTCTTTATTTGATTTATCTACTCGTGTACCAAATTCGAGTTCCAAACTCTAAAGTAAAGAGGCATTATCATCACGTGCAAGTTATCCCTTATTTAATTAGTATTGTCTCTTTCTTAATCTCAATTTTGATTCCTTTTAGCATTAGAAATCATACGTAAACAAAATCTAATCAAATGTGGACATCAATGACACTTTCTTGAGACTTATATACATTTCTCATAAATATATTGCTTAATATCCATTATGTGTATCTTTCTCTATTATTTGGACTTTTCTTCTTTTCTTCTCTTTTATATCCATTATTGGATTAACAAAATAGTAGAAATCACGAAATTCATATCAAAGGGGAGATTTGCAAAGAAATCCATTCTTAGAAGAAAAGCATAAAAACTTCTTAATTCAAGTTCATATTCATAAAATTATTACATTTCAATTATGAAAACTCATGTAAAATTGAGGTCGTAACATACTTCCCCTCTTATAGGAATTTTGCCCTCAAAATTCCACTAAACAAACAAGCAAATAGGATAAAACTTTCTCATGTCTATAATTGGCTCCCATGTGGCTTCATCCTCTCCATGATGCTTCCAAAGAACCTTTATCATCTTATATTCTTACATCTGAGTTCTCTCTCACCTTGGTATCTTGTACCCTCGTAGGTGACTTAGGATATTTCAACCTCCTTAGAAGCTCAATAGGTTCATGGCTCAACACATGGTTTAGGTACATCACATAGTGCTCTAGATCGAACACAAAGAACACATCACACATCATGTTATCCTGAGGGGTAAGGCTAAATATAAGCAACTCCACCAATCCATATCAAGTGGACCCATGTATCAGAGACTCATCTTTATCTATAGCTCAGAGGGGTCAGGTTTCCATAACACATATTCTTCAATAGTGAACTGCATGTCAGTCTTCTTTGCATTAGCTCACGACTCATGTCGCCCTTGGGCTTTCTCAGCCATCGCACGATCAAAGAGACTTCATCTACTCACAATGTGGTCTCTCTTTGACCTTCATGAGGTCCTTTCACCAACATCATCTTAATGAAGCGGTGACCGACACAACCTTCCTTACAGAGCTTCTTACATCCCAATACTGGCTATGGTGGATATCATCACAAACTCTCATGAACTATCCCTATGTATCACCCTAAACGTGCACACATGTTCTCATCAGACCCTCTAGTCTGGATCATACTAACTATGAGTTAGGGGTGATAAGCTATACTCCACTTCAATCTAGTATCAAGTTCTTTCTTGTACCTACTCCACAACATGGAAGTAAACTTTAGGTCATACTCATGATATCAAACTCAGATCACAGAGTAGATGAACTATCTCTTTCTCATATATATAGTTCAACTAGATCTGTCACACTAATAATTCCCTCTTTCTTAGGTGAGGGATTAGGTCAACTTGATAAGGTGATCTGCCATAACCCATATTGCATCATGACCTCCCTTGGTCCAGGGGAGACTCATCACAACATCTATGGTGATATACTCCCATTCCCTTTTGGGGACTCTTAATTATCTATAGTAACTCATTGGGTACTGGTGTTTGACCTTCACCTCCTAGCATGCATGACAACAATCCACATGTAATTCTATATACTTCTTCATCTCAGGTCTTCAAAGCACTACTGCAAACTTTAATCATCTTAATAGTACCAGATGTAGGGGGTACTTATCATCACAAGCTCTTGCATGTCATGATTCCTCAAGGTTGACTCCTCAAAAATCCTAGAACACTCTATTCATGGGTTCCATTACCTTCCTTTCCGGAGAAATGTATATGAGGTTCTTCAACCATCCTCTTATCACATCAAGCCCTAGGCTGGCTAACCATGCAACCACCACTAACTCAACCAACAGATCTCGTTGTATTTGAGTGTTAGCTAAACATATCTCACAAACTTAAGGTTCGCCTAACCACCTCTTCTAGCCTCTCTACTGGCTGAACTAGACTACTGTGTCTCGATAAAGAGCATCCATTACCACCCTACATCCTTATGTCCTAGGTAACGGTGAAGTCATAAACCTTCATATACTCCACTAATCATCCTCATCTCGGATTTAGGTCTAACTGAGTCAAGAAAACTCTGAGCTCATCATCTTGGTTATCAAACTCAAACGTATATGACTCATAAATTCCATACTTCCCTTGAGAAGAACATCCTCATGATGACTATCTTAGTTCTTCTCATGTTTGTAAACCATCCATTCCAGGTTCTTTCCAAAAGGTATGATAATTTCTATATCCTCAAACATCATGGCAATGTTTCAATTCACATCATATTTATGCTCAGTGTATGGCATGTGTATTTACCTATCTCTCACCCCCATAACGAGGGGAAATAAGAATTTGGTTGTAGTCCAAATACAAAGTTCATCTGGTTCCAAGAGTAGAGATGGTGCATCACACATTGCTGGTACACTTTCCAAACTAATTTTAAATGTACATCACATGTCTCCACATCATACTCAACTCAATCATGGTTCTATACCCACGGGAAGACTTTTCTCATCACCTGTTGGATCTTAACATATCTCCTTTATGTACAATCCTTAGTCGTTATCTCAAGGTCTCTAGGGTGCCGACACTTTTGGGGTGATCTGACCCTTATTCATCTAAGGAGTGCCTCTCACCTTTACCCCTTAGGTCCCATGAACTCATGAAGGTGGTCAACCTCCTAACCCATGGTCCTTGGGCAAAGGTAGATGTTACCTCCTGACCCTATGGTCTCATGCATCCAGGGAATAGACAACTCCTACTTCCATTGGTCTTATCCCTTTGTGACCTTAGTATTGACTTATGATTCTATCATGGTACATCTCAAACTTGAATCCTTACCCAGAACACCATCATCTCTTTGGGCCCTCATGGTCAAACTTACATCCTTTCACAGGGATCATGGCGACCTACCTTCCTCGGTCTGGCCCCATGCAGGTTACCTCCATGGCAACATATCCTCATGCCCTTTAGAGATGGTCAAACTTGGGTCTATAGATTCGTTCTCATACTTCTCCACTTAGCTCATCAAACTCCTATGAGAAACCTCTTTAGGTTACTTTGAACCTAAACAAAAGTTGCTACTCACCCTACAGAAGGGTCCCTCCCCAAGATGGGAGAAAACTATCTCTTGATAGCAACAAAGGTCACAAATGTCCCTACGTCCAGGGTTTACATCATCATGTGTAAACTTAACCTTATCATGCTACTTAGGCACGTATTTAGAAAGAAGACAACTCACTAAGACACTATGGGTTCCTTAGTATGTCATACTTGCTCCGATTCCTCAACATCAGACCAATATCATACATACATGTGTCACCAACCTATGTGTGAGGGGTTCATCAAACATATACCTTAGTCCAAGGGGTTTCCTTTTCCTCTAAACATGAGGGGATGCCAAACTCAAATCTGAAGGAACTCAAACATCATTGTGAGCATCAGGTGTACCAGGTACTACTACTTCCCCTCTTAGGTCAAGGAACTCTATGTTCACTTTTTATGCATCAACTGTCCAACCACAAACCAAACATGCACAATGTAGGGCATACACTTCCTACAATTCTTACATGTGAACAACACCTCATAGCTCTACACTAAGACGACCAATGAGGTATGAGGCATCACAACTTGATACCATACCTCCTCGATCGGTCTAAGGAACTCTCCTTTCTACACCTATAAGGTAAGGTAGGCACCTACATCTTCTGTACATTGGTTCATGAAGTCTCTTCTCATTCTAGGGTTTGGTTCCTCTAAAGGCATCCAAGGTACGGTGAGTCTACAAGGATCATTCACGAAGCAACCACAACCATCCTCTTAGTCTGTCCATTCTAGGTCAAGGCATATGCAACCTCTAATGGTCCCTCATGTCTCAGAGTCTAAGCTTCCAATCCTCTTTCTCAGGTCTTTCTCTCTTTCTAGAGATAACCCTACCACCGACCTTACCACTGAAGGTCCTCTCTTTAGGAAGGTGGAACAAGCTCTTAAGGATACATGCATACATATACATGGGTGAAACGTATGATCAAAACCTATGTTCGATCAAGATAATCCAAATCTTTGCATGTTCATCTCCTAACTTGTCAGGCATAACCCTTCAGACCTAAGTCTCATCCTACTTCCAGTACTACTGACGATCTCTCCTACATAGGTGCATTCTCTTCTAAGCTCATATATGCGGATAAGGGTTTCTATATGGTCACCACTATCCTCTTTAATGAAGGCACTATCCTTCACCTTCTAAGGCTGGGTTGCCAAAAGGAACTAGGTCAACCAACCTCACATACATGCATGTCAACCCACGTACATACATGCATGGTCAACTGTGATATCCAACTCATCTTGGCATCCCTCTTTCTAACAACCCCTTAGGGTTAGGGTTAGCATTGTCCTCAGAGGATGTGTTAGGTTTCTACCTCATCTTATAGGTCTCTGCCCCTAGGGATAATTCTCTCCTCGTCCTCCTACAACAAGGTCTAACCTCGTAGCTCTCATGAGGGCACGACAACACATGCCATGCAACCTAAGCATGTAACTAATCTTTAGTTTACGCTTAAACTATTAAGCTTATATCCATGACATCTTGTTTACATGCTTTTCATTAATTTGGTGGAGGGTTCTTTACTCTTATCATACATACCCTGACCTTAAGAGGGTGGGGAAGAGAGAAAAACCCTAAACCTTATAACCTTAATTGAATTAGGGTTGAGAAGGGATGAAATAGATGAGAGAGTCCCAAAAGGTATCTTATTTTGAGTCAAGAGCTCAGACTTTGGCCAGGTAGTCACACGGCATCCGGGAGTTCTCGTGATCGACTAGCGGGGCAGAGGAAAATATTTCCAGCCCCCATACCATGATCCTTTTCTAGACACCTCCATCATCGAAAAATCCTCTAATAACTCCCTCGGGTTCTATAGAGGTTGTAAAATTTAATAATTACTAAAGATTAAATGAGAAACTGTCGCTCTGATACCAAATGTAATGACCCCCTTCTCGGTAACCCCCAATAAAGGGAGACCAAGAGGTCAGAGGCGTTATCCCAAAATTTAGGATCAATGGTTTAACAATTTGATCAAAAATAATTATCAAAATCAACTAACACTAAACTAGAAAGCTGGTATTAAATAAAAGTTTTACTTACCTTTTCAAAGTAGGATCTAAGACTTCTATCTGTAGTAAAAATGTAACTATCTAATCCTCCTTTGTATTACTTAACTTTATCTTCACAGATTCCATTTTACTTTTTGTCCTTTTCAGATAATACCTAAAACGCTGACAAACAAAACGTCGGTCATCATAAATGAATATGCTGGTATGTGGGGAACAAACAAAACTTTGTACATAAGATTTAATCAACATAATACATAAAATATTTGTTAACAATGAAAGATTACATTTTTAGTATGACTCCCCAACCGCTTTTACATCCTATGGGATACCCTCTCTAGGGTTAAGTCCTTGCAAGTGACTTTAAGGCTACCTTCTCCATCCTGAGCTTGGTACCTGGGGTCACCTCTCTGGGTGCCCTACAGTCTTCCCTACGGGGCTTGACTCACTTTGACCTTCCCTCCAGGGATTGGTCCATTATCTTACATCCATAGGGGTATGTTGATTTGAGTGAGTCACACTTATACTTAAATTGTTATACACATAGTCACTTTAAAGATTGCAGTAATGAAACATCCAAGCAGTTTAATTGCAGTGCAATCGATAAAGCCTTGAGAAACGTTGGGAAACTAAAGTGTGTACTCATAAATAACCACATACCTGATTTGGAAGTCTCATGGATTGTAAGAGAATAATCAATCAAGCAGTCAGATAAGCCAAGCAGCCAATAACCCCAATCACTCAAGCACAACAAGAAACCTGGAAAACATGTGCAATCCAATTACTACATTTTCATCATGCACATACTTTATTGAATTGGGATTCCCTCCTAGGATGTTCCTAAGTTGAATTAGAGTTTTCTTATATTTATTTTTATTTATTTCTTAACATTTACCTTTTAGGTCAATTAAACCCTAAAACAACATTTCTATATTCCAAAACCCTAATTACTCCATTATTCATATTTAAGCCTTTTTATTATCAATTAAGATCAGTTCTAACTTCATCCCAAAAGTCATAAATACTTAGGTTAGGGTTTCTAGGTTTTCAAGTACATCTTTATTCATATGAAACCTTAAAACATCCCTTTTTACATTACAATTCTATTTACTCAAGTTATCTGCTCCAAAGCTCCTTTATTCTTAATGACTTGCAATCATCATATCTCTGTCTCAAGTATGCATTTTCAAAAAAAGAGCCATTAAAGTCATATTTAACAACATTAGGGCTTTTAGGTCCATTATTGCATTTTCTTAGTCATAGCACCCTAATTAAGAAAATCATGGGTTGTTAAACTCAAATTAGATTCATATTATCCATTTTATGCCAGTAGGCTAAATGTTGATTCATAATGTCAACTTAATTAATTGCACTTATTCCTAACCAACAACTAGGGTTTTGATTACACTTAAAGCATTAAAGTTACTAACATTATGCACTTTTCGAATTAGGAACATAAAAAGAATTTGATTATATTTTTCCTTGATTCTTCATGTTTTTCTGAGCAAGATTCATATATTACATGTATCAATCCGAGTTATCATTAATTAACTATGAATTTTGCAAGTTTTACTTACTTGGACCAATGAGATGTTGACACGTCATCCGTCGCATGCAATATTTCTCCTGCGTAACCCTGCCACTTAAAACATAATGAAAGGACACTTATGCCCCCACACGGCTACTTGGTTCTGCATAATCAGGAGGGGCAATTTTGTCTAGAGGCTCCTGGTCGTCTTCTTCCTTGTGAAACCCTCTACTGCCATTGCATCAGGGATCAGGTGCAGCCCTTCGGCACTTTCCAGACCTCGAAGGCCACCAGGGACGGCCCCCCTGCCTCCGCTGTGCCCCTCCGTGCACGACCATGCCTTCAACACATGGCTACGGCGGCTGGGCTTCACACACGCTAGGTCTGTGAGCCATCAGCCATCCTGCTGGTGTGGCACAGGTGCAGATGGGAATCGAGTCTCTCTCCGACGACGTGGGATCATTATGCTTCCATCATACCTCCTTCCATAGCCCCTCGTCGCTCCAGGCATCGCGCTCCTCCCCGCTATTAGGGCCAAGATAGATATAAGGTTTGAAGAAGACGTGAAGTCATTTATTTTATTAATAATGCATGACATGTTATTAATGGCCTATGCTATCTAAATACATCAAAGTATATGATTTTTACTATTTAAGATAGTTTAATATTTATCTCAAGCATTTATCCACATTCTTGTGCATTTTTAGGGACGATTGAACTTCACAGAGTCGATACTACCGACACCAAAAGTTGGTGGTACCGATTTCACATCAGTACTTGACCAGAAGAGACTCACTTAGACTCAATACTACCGACACTCAAAGTCGGTAGTACCAAAACCTCATAAGTAAAGCACAAGAATGAATCACAAAAACTTAGTACTATCGAGTTCACAAACTCAGTACTACAAAGATGGTGTCAGTAAGGCAGTGCTTGGGCAACCTAAAGACTTGGTGATATCAAGACAAGTCGATAGTATCGACATTTTCATGAATCGCGACTACCCTAAGAACTCGATAATATCGACTACCAAGTCGATACTATCAAGTCTGCTCGATTTGGAAAATATGAAGATAGAAATCTAATCCAATGATTGGCGTTATTTCATACTCTAAGTGACTCCTATGACCTTAGGGGAGTTCGTCCAGACATGGGGAGGCAGCCATTTTTCTATTTCACGGCACCAGAGAGAGAGGAGAGAAGAGAAAGGAACTAAAGGCTTCACCTGAGATGATCTGAGCACCTCTGGAAGGTGAATCGATAGACAAAAGATAGTTGATTGCACGTATGACGTAGGGGATCATTCAGATCAACTATTCACCAGGGGTTACTTAGTTTTTCTAATATTTCCCTCATTTTTCTCTTTCTCTACCATGTATTCACCAATGAAAATCATGCGGGCTAAACCCTTTGATTCCTTAAGACTTGGGAGTAGCCTGGATATGTATTGTAACTGATTTCCATGCAGTAATATCATCCCTGGATATGCATTGTAACGGATTTCCATTTAGTAATATCATCTTTGTCCCTATTTTCTAGATATAAATCTATGTAGTTGCTTTGTATAGTTTATGCCTGATCAACATAGATAGATCAATAGATTCTTAATCATTTCAGGAGAGAGGTTAAGAGTTGGAAAGCATAGATTTACCCGTTTATTTCACCCCTTGGGAAAGGCGGAGAATAAACGGTAGGAGAAACCCATAGTTTAATCATAAAGCACCTAACTAATCAACCAATTGCTATGGGAATGGGGATGACATTAGAATAGGTAGTGAACTACACTGTAGGAGTGGGTAGATCTGACTACATTCTCTTTATCCCGGGATAGGGGTAATAGATATTCGTGTATGAAATAAATTGCAATGTTATCTGTGGTGAAACCATAATCCTAAGGAATTCCCTAAATATGAGTAATTTAAGTGCTAAGTTCATTTTGTTCTATTTTTGTTTCTGTTCGATCAAACCAGTTTAATTTCACTGGCCTAGCTGATTTGACCATAGTTAGTAGTATTCTTCAGGAGACTGTTTCCCTGTGCTCGAATTGGGCCTCAAATGGTCCTATATTACTTTGATACATTCACTTGCGTATAATGCACGGTAAACATGTGTCAAGTTTTTGGCGCACTATGAGTGTTGTGGTCGTCCACTCTAGTCTAACCCTTTTTATTTATTTGTTTTTTTATTTTCCATTTCACTAAGAGATGAATCATAAAATCATTATTGCTTCTATCTCCTCTACTATACTCTGACAATCAATTTGCTACTTTTAGGTATTGGTGTATGGTGCATACTCATGCCCACAATTACAAAGAGCCATCTTCGTGGGTTTTGGGCAACGAACTCCTTCACAGAGAGAGGGAAGTTGTATAGTTTGTGGATAGATTCAATTGAATTCCACCACCGATGCCTCTACCTGAAAGACCTATAACACCAGAAGAACCTGAGTTAGTAGAAATGGGGATGGAGTAGAAGAACAAATTATATGGGAGAGGATCAGAACCTCTGCCTCAACAACTCAAAAAGGACCAATCAAAAGACAAGCCATCAATGTGGGTAGCTACAAGATTGACCCAGGGTTAATCTTTTTAGTCAAATCCCAAGCTTTCCATGGCCATCGTTCTGAAGATCCGATGGTGCATATCAGTAACTTTGTGAAGAACTGTGATATGGTCAAGATAGATAGAATACCAACGAATGTCATATATCTGAAGCCCTTTTCTATCATCATTGGAAGATAGCGCAAAGTTATGGTTTCATAATCTTGATGATGAATGTATCAAAATGTGGGATTAGATGATTTATGCCTTCTTCGAATGCTACTTTCCCCCACAGAAGACTAATGACTTGGTGAAGAAGATTTATAATTTCAGACAACAAGCCGATGAATCCTTTTATGAATCATGGAGAGGTTCCAGAATATGCTACGGAAAGTACCTCATCATGGTATTGATCTTTTGGGATAGTCAAAGATCTTCTATTGTGGTCTTCATAAGGGAGAAAGGATTACACCTAACAGTGTGGGAGAAGGGTTCTTCCTCAACAACAAACTGCCTGATGTCATGAGATATGGAAGAATATGTCCAAAAATCAATCATGGGGCAATGAGGGAGAGATTTTGACAACTGTCAAAAGCTTCAATCAGTTCAAGGTCATCTATGCATTAAATGAGAAGTTGGACCTAATTGCTAAACATTTATGTGCTAACGATGGACCACCTTTAGTAGAAGACGATGATGAGTTTAAGTTTGTGTGCCAACAATAGCAATATAGGAGCAATGACTACGCATGGAGGAAGGATCATAACAATTTCCAAAAGGACCCATCGCAGGAACAACAACCTAAGCCACAACAGTTTGGTGGCTAGACACAATATCAACAAGAACAAAAGAAGATTGATCGTATTAAAGAAATGCTTGGAAAGATGGTCAGTTAGAATGAAGTGTTGATATGACAAACTCAAAGAGAACTCCAGATGCAAGGGGTGAGGATCCACAGTATAGAAACTCAGATTTCTCAAATAGCAGCAGATGTGGGTCCTATGAAGCAGCCAAATCAATAGGGTTCCCAGCTAATACTAACGTTCCATATGGAAATCATCACATCAAGGCAGTCCTACTCTGTAGTGGTAAGACGCTATTGAATAAGGCACCGGAAACCATAGATGTAGGTGAAGCTATAGGAACAACAACTTAGACTATGACAGGAGGTGCAACTAAGATGGATATTTTGGAACAGGAGAAAACAACTGAAGAGCACACTGATGAGGTCGAGGATACCAGACAAAAAGCATATGTCCCACCTCACCAGAGGACACCAATGACTCTAGTGCCCTTTCCATGCAACTTGAAGGTAACCAAGGCAAATTGACAGTTCCAAAAATTCTTAGAGGGTTTTAAAAAGTTGTCTGTCAATATTCCACTCATTGATGCAATTGAGAAGATATCATCATATGGAAAGTTCTTAAAAGACATCATCAATAAGAAGAGAAGGATACCTGAGGTTGACGTGGTAGTGTTAAAAGAGAAAGTGAGTGCTTTAATTTTGGGAACACTACCTCCTAAAAGACAAGACCCCGATTTCTTCAACATCACATGCTTCTTAGGAAAGACCAAGTTCGGTGAGGCTCTATGTGACTCAGGGGCCAGTATCAACCTCATTCCTTTGTCAACCTTCAATAAGATAGGTCTTAAGGAGATGAGAAAAAGTGCTATGACTATTGAATTGGCTGAAAAATTTGTGGTCGGGGCATATGGCATTTGTGAAGATGTCCTAGTAAAATTGGATAGATTTGTTTTCCCCACAAATTTTGTGGTGATGGAAATGCAGGACGATAAAGACAATAGGCTCATGCTAGGTAGGTCATTCCAAGCCATAGCTGACATGATCCTAGAAATGAGTAGAGGACGTCTGAAAATGGCGACTTATGATGATCGGTTTGAAATAAAAATGCATGAACCCTCGAAAGAAAGAAGGGATACATCACACTGTAGCATGATGTAGCATATGGAGCGAAAGATTTCTCTATGTCTGGGGAAGCCATTTCTTGACATGGCTCATGTGATGAACAAGGTGGAAAAAGATACTCTCGCAGTTGATATAATTGAAAACACTAAGGTGATCTCATTGAAAGAAGCAATATATGTTACCCAGATGATAGAGAAGAAGACTATGACATGGCTACCATAGAGGAGCTCACTACTGATTCCATGATGCAAACATATCAATAGTTACCCTTGGAAGCATGTTTTATGAATAGAGTATATGACAGAACATGCAATCGCTCTCTGGAGGAGTGTGTATTGATGCTAAAGGTGGTACCCTACTATTTTACAAGAAATTTTGAAGATTTGGGACCATCTCCCCTTCCACTAGTTCCATCTCTGCTCAGCCCTCTTGAGTTGGAATTGAATTTGTTGCCGCCACATCTGAAATATTTCTTCCCGGTTGTACAAGAGAAGCTCCCAGTGATCATATCATCGTCCTTGAGTGGTGAAGAAGAGGGACAGTTGCTTGTTGTATTGAAGAACCAATGAGCTACTTTTGGGTGGTCTATAGTGGACATCAAAGGAATCTCCTTGAGTTTGTGCCAACACAAGATCCACCTAGAAGGAGCTAAAGAAATAGTTCAACCTCAGCGGTGACTCAACCCGATCATGACTGAGGTGGTGAAGAAAGAAGTGGGAAAGCTCCTGTCGGTAGGTATCATTTATGCAATTTTAGATTCTATGTGGGTTAGCCCAACTCAGGTAGTTCCTAAGAAAGGGGGTTCACTGTCACAACCAATGCATCTAATAAGTTGGTTTTAACTAGGTTGGTTATGGGGTGGCGTGTTTGCATAGATTATCGTTGTTTGAATGACGTCACTTTAAAAGATCATTTTTGCTACCTTTCATTGATTAGATTTTGGAATGACTCACCTGTCGTTCACACTTTAGTTTCCTCGATGGGTATTCTGATTATAATCAGATCTTGATCAAGCCAAAGGATCGGGAGAAATCTACTTTTGCTTGTCCTTGTGGCACGTTTGCATATAGACGGATGCCATTCAGCCTTTGTAACTCCCCTAACACCTTCCAGCGTTGTATGCTTGCCATCTTCTCTGATATGGTAAAGCGGTGTTTGGAGGTGTTTATGGATGATTTTTTTGTGTATGGGGAGTCACGTAGTGATTTCCTGTATAATTTGGATAAGGTTTTACAAAGGTGGGAGGACACTGATTTAGTCTTGAATTGGGAGAAGTGTCATATGATAGTGAGTGAGCGCATAGTTCTTGGGCACAAGGTGTCCAACAATGGCATGGAGTTAGACCCAGTTAAGATAGAAGTCATCTGTAAGCTACCTCCACCAATATCGGTGAAAGGAGTAAGGAGCTTTCTGGGACATGTTGGGTTTGACCGCCATTTTGTGAAAGATTTTTCAAAATTTGATAAACCTTTGTTGGAACTTTTGAAAAAAATGCTGAATTTTCTTTTGATGATCGATGTTTGAATACTTTTCAAACACTAAAGGATAAGCTCAGTTTTGTGCCTATTGTGTAGGCTCCTGATTGGAGCCTACCATTTGAGTTGATGTGTGATACAGCAGACTATGTTGTGGGATCTATGTTTGGTCAACACAAATATAAAACTCCCACCATCATATATTATGCGTCCAAAACATTGAATGATGTGGAACTTAATTATACAACCACAGAATTAGAACTCTTACTAGTTGTTTTTGCATTTGAGAAGTTCCACTAGTACCTAGTAGGGGCGAGGGTGATTGTTTGGACCGACCATGCTGCCATCAAATAAATATTACAAAAGAAAGATGCAAATCCTAGATTGATTAGGTGGATTCTATTGTTATAGGAATTTGCATAGAAATTAAAGATAAGGCAGGGGTGGAAAATGTGGTAGAGGATCACCTATCTAGGATGGAAAGAGTGAATGAAAAAGATGTAGACATTCCCATTGTTGCAGATATTGTTAATCATTTATCCTGGAAAGTCTAAGGATCCATGGTTTGTAGATATTGTTAATCATTTATCCTGGAAAGAGATGCATGCAGATTGGGGGAATTAAGAAAAGAAGAAATTTTTCCACTCATTGAGGTTTTACATTTGGGATGACCCAATTCTTCTTAAGCAATGTAGGGATGCACTTTTGAGGAAGTGTGTACCCGAGTGTGAGGTAGAGAGTATTTTGTCACACTGCCATTATTTACCTATGGGAGGGCTTCACACTAGCTTTAAGACTGCGGCCAAAGTTTAGATAGTGGATTTTATTGGCCAACATTGTTTAAAGATGCATATGATTTTGTTCATCATTGTGATGCATGTCAACTTGTTGGTAACATTTCTAAGTGACATGAGATGCCATTGAATATGTTTCAAGAGGTTGAGGTTTTTGATCTTTGGGGCATTGATTTCATGGGTCCATTTGTGTTGTCTAATTCTAACCTTTACATTTTGCTTGCGGTTGACTATGTATCTAAGTGGGTGGAAGCAATTACAACCCACACCAATGATGCTCAAGTGGTGTGAAGATTTGTGAAGGATAACATTTTCCACAGATTTGGTGTCCCCTTACTAATCATTAGTGATGGTGGATCACTTTTCACCAATAGGAAATTCGAAGCCTTACTCAGCAAATATGGGGTGAAACGTTGAGTGGGTACTCCTTACCACCCACAGACAAGTGTCCAACACAGAAGTGAAGAAGGTCTTGGAAAGGACAATCTCGACTAATAGGACAAATTGGAGTTTTGTGCTTAACGACACTCTGTGGGCATATAGGATGGCCTATAAATCACCTATAGGGACGACACCTTTTTGGTTGGATTATGGATGTGCCTTTCATTTACCAGTAGATCTTGAGCATAAGGCGAAGTGGGCGTTGAGAAAGTTAAACTTTAGATTGGATGAATCAGGTACGAAAAGACTATTAGAGCTGAATGAACTAGATGAGCTTAGGATGGATTCTTATGAAAGTTCTAGGATTTATAAGGAGAGGACAAGAAAGATTCATGACAGACACATTTTTAATAGGGTGTTTCTTCCTGGATAAAAGGTTCTCCTTTTAATTTCCAACTTAAGTTACATCCAGGAAAACAGAGGTCCAAATGGAGTGGACCATTTGTGATTGAGCAGGTTTTTCCCCATGGCACTGTGAAGATTTTAGATGGGACTAGGTCATTCCTCATTAATGGCTAAATATTGAAGCACTACTATGGTGGGGAAATGGAGAAGAGAATAGAAGAGGTACAACTTATGGAAATCCATTAGATTCTTGCTCTTAGGAATGTCTAGTCTAGGATGTTAAATAATGGTGCTTGTTGGGAGGCAACCCAACCTTCATTTCCCTTATCCATGTTCATTTTAGCATTGTGGTTGTCTTTTTATTCCTACTTCTTGAAAACAGGTACCTTGACTTATTTGTTGAGTGTGTAGATTTTTCCAAGGTCAGTTCTACTGAGACACCCAGTCGGTAGTACCATGATTACATCAGGAAGTCACCCACAACATATTGACAGACTCAGTACTAATGACTCTCCCAACCGGTACTACTGAGTCTATGAAGGTTTTCGAGCCCTAACTAATAAGCACTCAATAGTATCGACATCAGAGTCAGTACTACCAACCTTTTGGTGCTCCCATAATCATAACATCGAGACAAAACATTCAAAAGTATCAAGCCATCATTGCACTGACATTCTAGTCAGTAGTACTGATGCATGGCGTCAGCAATCCATGGACACTGGATTCAATGGTAGATGTGGTCTCCATCACACGGTTGATAGAACCGATCCATGACTCAAGTTGGTATTACCGACTTGAACTCGGTACTACCGACTCTGAGTGATCTGTGCTCAAGACATCATCAAACGTCAGTAGTCGATACATCCGAGTCATGGATTTGTGCTTGCATCTTGGTACTACCGACACAAAAGTCTGTAGTACTGACTTTCCCAAATCAACTATATAAAGATGGGTGGTGAATCTATTTTCTTCACACCACTTCCTCCACCCCTCCTGTAACTCAGAGCAGAGCTGCACCAAGCACTGACAATCTTCACTAAACTGACGATCTTCACCGAGCTTCTCTTTCCTCTTCCTCCTTCTTACATTAGCATCATGGCACCAAGGAGAGGCAATTCTACATTGACGAAGCAAGGCGAGTTGGTCCCTCTACCAACACACATCCAACATCCATCCTTAGAGATCAGAAAAGTCTATGAAGAGTTGCAAATGAGGTTGATGGTGCCAACGCGATATGGAGATTACACATTGATCGAGTGAGAGGGCTTCACTGAGAACATGCGATGGGCATGTCAAAAGCAGCTCATGGAGGGAGACAATCACTTCTTCAATGTATGACAGACTTACGCGGAGCTCGTCCTTGAGTTCTTGGCACTACTAGATGTTCTTGTCACCCCCTGAGCAGTAGTTAGGAGGTGAATGGCGCGAAGGTAGAGTTAGCTTTCACCTCTTCAACAACAACTTCTCCATCACTCTACGGGCCTTCAACAACATCTTCAATTGGGCTCACGTCCCAGAATGCTCGATCCCTTCTAATTTCAATTTTGACTTGGATTGGGAGCAGCTGACTGAGGTGCCAGAGGTCTTTTGTATAAGCTATCATGTCAAATATATTACTGACATCGAGCACCCCTTTGATCGAATCCTTCATCGCCTCTACACCAACACCATCTTTGCTCATTCCAAGCAAGCTCAAGGAAAGGTTCAACAGGAGGACCTCTGCTCCCTCTACATGCTATTGGAGGGAGAGACTGTCAACTTTGGAGCCTTCCTTCTTCTTTACATGATCGCAGTTCAATGCAATGTGACAAGGAAGGTGCCGATTGTATTTGGGGGTCTCATCTCCCCCATTGCGCTACACTTCTTCCTTGACTTGTCTACCCTCACGCCAATGGAAAATACAAAGAAGTTGGACCTCCTACACTTCCACAAGGTGACCATTCTCAACTTCCACCACAACATGATATATGCGAATTGCACACATCGAGGAACATTCTGGGAGCGGAGCCTCCCTGACCCCATCTTCAACCTATGCGGAGTAGACCATATTCAGTGGCCATTAGATGAGGGGGAGGTAGAAGATCCACCCAGGGCAGTAGCTCAGGACGATGACAAGCAACAAGGCGACAATGACTCAGATGGCGTTGAGGAGTTCACTATCCCCATCACTCGGAGAGTGATCCCATGCAAACAGGCTCGCACCTATGCTACCTTGACTTCTTCTGCCCTACCCCATTCTCAGGAGGAGCAAGACTCATACAACATGGAGGGTATGTATGGGATGCTGTAGGAGATCCACACTGGACAACAACAATAATAGGGGACGTTGGTTGGTGTGTAAGAGATACAGGGAAGGTTGTATCAAAACCAGCTATCGATATATGAGAATGAATGTCTTCTCTTGGCCAACCAAGAGAATGTTCACATGCACCTACAACGGATGGAGCAGTACCAACAACCATTGTTTGACCACTATTGGAACTAGGGGTACTTTGGAGGGTACTCGTAACCACAGTAGATGCCATCGCTGGATCTATCTTTTCAGGGGATGTTTCCCCGTCATGACCCCAATATGCCTTAGCCACATCCTCCATTTTGAGAAATGGTACCACTATTCCACCTCTTGAGTGAGAGTATTGACTATGCAGACATAGTCATATTCAAGCTTTGAGGGGGGGGTGTTGGAACAACATTCTATCTTAGTTTTTATAGTTTTTTTTGCATTTTTTTGTTTGTATTATGCATTTTTAGGAACCACACCTATCTAGTGTAATCATGGAGCAGTAATGCATGGCTGAATATGTCGATTCATAGGTGTTAGAGTAAAGAAATGGTTGTGTCTTCATAGCTTAATTTGTGACATCTTTGTGCATCACTACTTAAGTGTTTGGTTAAGACAACTCTAGGATATAGGATATGAATGAACATATAAATCAAAATGGGAAATTGAATGAAGATGTTGTTGAGCTTAAGCTAACCAAACCTTTAACAAGATCTTAAATGGAAATCTAAGAAAGAAACCTTTAGATACCCTATGAAAAGGTCATTAAAGAGGGACATATCATAATCCTATGAAAGGCATTGTCTCTTAATTATGTGATTCCATCCATTCTTTCCATCCAATTTTGAATCACCACCTCAAGTTGAACGAGTGCTCCAACTTATTTCTTTTGATTTCATTGCATGGCATGATAGGTGACATGGTACATTAGCTCATATCCTTATTTGCATTTGAAAAAAATAAGAACAAAAGTTGCATTTGCATGTATGAACAATCTTAGTGCATACCATCTAAGTTGCATAGAAATTGCATGTATGTTACATACGTTTCATCACATTCATTCATTTTTGTCATGTGGATTGTAGTCTCTATTTACAAAGATTGAAGTAGGGGCAGACCTCCACATCAATAAAAAAAAGAGAAAGAAAAAAATATGAAGTGAACATTCGAGCATAACCCAATCATGCCAAAGACAAAAAAAAATTATGGGCTAGAAAAAAGTTTAATCTAAAGATTTCTTAAGGAGGAAGTATGTCCTTTAGTCTTCTTGAAGGGATGAATTAATTCACATGATGCATTTGTTTGTTTTTAACAGTCTCATTTTCTGTTATGAGATAGCTTCATACAAGCATCATGTATCAAAAAGAAGAAAAAGAAAGAGAAAAAGTCAGTAGGCATTAGGTCTCATGCATAACATTCCTTTCACTCATGTAGATCATCATTCTTTTTGCATAAATAAGTTGGATGTACTCGTGATTCTTCAATTTCTACCCATCTCATATCATTATTTTCTCTCATTGGTAGGCCACTCAAAATGACTTATCTCCTCATCCATTATTACAAGGAGATCTGCTTCCAAGTAGTTGGTAGTTATGAGAGAGAAAATTTGATTAGGGAATCACATAGTGCACCAAGTGAATGCCTAAATTATTATGATATTAACTGCTTTCTTAGTGGTGTTCATTGATCAAAAGGTAGACATCTTCTATGGAAATGTTTGGTCGTTGTAGAGCAATTATTGGTTCAGTGGTCATTGGAGGTCGGTTCAGGGATTGTCTGGTTGATATGATTAAGAAAAGAGTTCATGTGTTATATCCTTTTGCTGACTTACATCAAATAGATCCAGGAGTAGTGTTGTTGTGGACAAGCGACATTTAAGCTTAGGGGAGTTTGATGCATGGGTTTTTAGTAGTTTTCATAGGCATATTTTCCTTGATTTTATGTGTTGTTTTGTCATTTATTTGATTAATAATGCATGAAATGCTATTAATGGCATGTGCTATCTAAATGGCATCAAAGTATATGATATGTTTAACATGGTTTAATATTTATCCTGAGCATTTATCCACGTTCTTGTAGATTTTTAGGTAAGATTGAACTTCACAGAGTTGATACTACCGACACCAAAATTTGGTGGTACCGACTTCACATCAGTACTTCACCAGAAGAGACTCACACAGACTCAATACTACTGACACTCAAAGTTAGTAGTATCGAAACCTCATCAGTAAAGCACAAGGATGAATCACAAAAAGCCAGTACTACCAAGTTCACAAACTCGGTACTATAGAGATGGCGTCAGTAAGGCACTACTCAGGTGACCTAAAGACTCGGTGTTATCAAGATAAGTTGATAGTACTGACATTGTCATGAGTCGTGGCTACCCTAGGAACTTGGTCCTACCGACTACCAAGTCGGTACTACCGAGTCTTCCCAATGTGGAAAATCTAAAGATAGAAATCTAATCCAACGACTGGTGTTATTTCGTACCATAAGTGACTCCTATGACCTAAGGGGAGTTCATACAAAAGTGAGGAGTAGCTATTTTTTCATTGCATGGCACCGAAGAGAGAGGAGAGAAGAGAAAGGAACTGAAGGCTTCACCTGGGATGATCCGAGCACCTCTGGAAGGTGAATCGACGGTCGAAAGACAGCAGATTGCACACACCACGTAGGGGACCATCCAGATCAGCTATTCACCAGTAGAGATGGCAAAATTCTCCTTAACTCAATGAGTCACACAGACCTAATATAAATTGACCCAAATATAACGACGCATGATGGGTCTTAATTACTTATTGGGTTTTAATGGGGATAGTAATGTGGAGTTTGGTTTTCAACGGGATTCCCAAAAAGACCCATTAATACCCACAAATATCTAATCCTAGTCTCGACAGTCACCATCCCACCCCCAACCCCAATCTCTCGTCACACCTCTCTCTCGACTCCCGCATCGACGGTCCGACTCTTTCCTTCCTATCCGACTGGCATCTTCGCTGCCTATCGTCGTCTCCATGCTGCACCATACTGGTTGCTATGTGATTGACTCCTTCATGGAGGCCTGCTATGGAGGAGGCTCTTCCGATGTGGAATTCGCAATACACAATCTCATCGGCTAGGTCTTTCTCTCCTAGGTCCCTAGCAGCAGATGGTCCCTACCGTCACTGACCACATCGCCGAAATCCATGAGAGCCGCTTCTGCCCCAGCCGACTGTCATTTCCCCTGGTGCTGCTGCTGCTACCCCCAGCCCTCGGCATCATTGTAGATCTTCTCGATGAGCAAGGCAAGGAGCTTGACCCTCCTCGTGAGCATGGCGAAGTGCCTGCCATGCATGTCATTACGGTAATCTCCTAGGATCGTGGACACGACTTTTACTGCCTCGAGCAAGCAGTCGATGAATGGCGAGTCCGACTGAGATGGCAGCCATACTGGATCCTCCCTGTGTGATGTTGCATCTAGATCCACCTATGGCTCGCGTCCCAAAGATAAAACACCTACTGTACCCACAACCTCCGCAAGCAGGCTCACCTCCATAGCAGTAGTAGCAGTTGTAGCTGCGGCCAGCCTCCTCTCCACGAAGTTGGTGGTGGTGTTGTTCCAATTAAACTTACATGCGACTGTTGCTTTCTACCTGGGATTTCAATGATCTGTCCAACTTCTACTTCTTTTCAGTAAGGACAAATTGTCATTGTCCATTGATGTGTACCAACAGTGTGATTCGATTTGCGCACGTGAACTGTTCGTTGGAATGCTTGAAACATAATAAAACTAAAGTTAACAAATCTCATTTCTTGGCTTTTGTGCTATTTTGTAAATATTAATAATAGACTACACCCATAAAGTAATCGGTTAGTGTCTTAGTCAATAGATGATATACTATATTTCTCTTATAAAATGCATATATTGCATTCAGTATCTATCATAGAAATGTCATAAGTAAAAGTTACACCTACAAGATATAACAAATATTGTTCTTTCCGAATGTATATCGCATTCAAAGTGAGTAATGGTCTCAATATTAATTATATAATATATGTAGGGGTTTTGGTGCAAATTGTGTTGAAATGAATAATAAGAAAACACATCTTTCATAAGTTCTGAAAATAATTTTGTATTGTGTGGCAAACGCATGGAGTTGGTTAAGATGGGTTCTAATGGGTCCCCATTTCTTAATGGGATGGGTATGGGTATGCATGGTTTTATTTTTTATTCAAATGGGGTGGGTATGGGTTGGGTCAAAATTTATATGGGTATCATGAGTATAGGTATGGGTTGCTCATACCCGCCCATTTGCCATCCTTATTCACCAGGGGTTACTTGGTTTTTCTAATGTTTCCCATGTTTTTCTCTTTCTCTACCATGTATTATCCAATGAAAACCATGCGGGACTAAACCCATTGATTTCATAGGACCCGAGAGTAGCCCAGATATGCATTGTAACTGATTTCCATGTAGTAATATCATCTTTGTCCCTGTTTTCTAGATATAAATCTATGAAGTTTACTTGCTATGTTTATGTCTGATCAACATAGATAGATTATTATAAATCATATATTTACCCATTTGTTGCACCCCTTGGGAAAGGTTGAGAATAAACAGGAGGAGAAACCTAGAGTTTAATCATAAAGAACCTAACTAATCAACCAATTTCTATGTAAATGGGGTTGGCATTAGAATAGGTAACGAACTGTGTTGTAGGAGTGGATAGTTCTGACTACATGCTCTTTATCCAGGGATAGGGATAATAGATATTGGTGTATGGGATTATTTGCAATGTTATCTGTGATGGAACCATAATCTTAAGGAATTCCCTAAATCTGAGTAATTTAAGTGTTAAGTTCGTTTCGTTCCGTTTTTGTTTCTTTTCAATCAAACCAATTCAATTTTACCGGCCTAGCTAATTTGACCATAGTTAGTAGTAGTCGCATGGAGAATGTTTCCCTATGTTTGACTTGGGCCTCAAAAGGACCTATATTACTTTAATGCGTTCACTGGCGTATAACGCACAGTACACATGTGTCATATTGCAAATTCACAAGTAGGTGAGAACACTTAAAAAACAATAGGAGACATCATAGATGATATGAATGAAGATGGAATGATGAAATCGGGGGTGAGTGATATAGTCTCACCTACTAATTAATAGTTATTACTCTAACAAGATAATACGGATGCTCCCCGGAAATAGGGCTAATAACTTGTTAGCTGTATGCACAAGTTTTAATATTTATAACTCAAGCACTACCCTGCAAGTATACGGGTGTGTGTAGTATGTTTGAGATCATCCAAGGAGCAGGGTACAAATAGGTGTAAGTGTTATAATCTTCAATAATCTTAGATCAATTTACTAAGATTGGTTTGGTTTATAGTTAATATATTTCACAAATCTAGGAAACAGGAAACACTAATCGCTTAAAGAGAGATTTAGATTAGATTTAAAGGTACTTGGTCTTGGGATTTCACTTCCACATCATTACTCACATATAACCACTAAAATTAACACACTAATTAACATCCAAGGAGGTTGATGTCATCACACACTGAGATGTGATATGAAACATTTCTTATATCCACATAATACTCATGTACAAATGCAAAGATTGAAACTACAATCATTGATCCTCAACACCATCCCGACCACTCTCATGGTCAAGAATACATTTCTAAGATATCTATTCCCTACTTCTATACACATCTTTCCATATCACATAAAGAAGTATAAAGCATGTCAGAAAAATGGCCAATAATGCATACAAGCATAAAAACACCAAAGAATATCTTGGAACAACAAATTAACTAGAATTGGTTAAGAAATTTGAGTTCACCTGAGCAATGACGTGGGAGTTTTTCTCCCACCCCAAGAAGAGGAAAACTACTCATCCATGAGGTGAAACACAAGCACATGTTACAAATTTTGAAGTTCAACATCACCTGAGAAGAAAAGAACAAACAAAATCTAAGTAAAGAGAAAGAACTATGTAACATCCCTAACCTGGGTTATGACTTAACCCTAGATGTTTTGCTTAATAAAGTTAATCATAAGCTTTCTCTTATTTCTTTAAAAGTAATTAAGGTTCAAAAGGAACTGATGTTTCAATTTTAGTCATTTTCGAATAATGTTGAAACATTATTTTTCTTGTTTTGGACTAAAGTGCAAATTACCCAAGTTGAGGGGTTAAATTGCAAATGCTACATGATAAGATATTCCTCGTGTGTTGAAGCATCATGAGAATGAAAATGATGCAGAGGTATGGCTTATGGTAGCCTGAGTACCAAGAAAGAGCTGATAAAGCAATGTTTGTGTATTAAAACCTAGTTTTGGTGTAACGTGCAATTTACCCAAAACCTAGTGTTCAATATGCAAATTACCACTTCAAAATAGTCCCCAATGTTTCTTGGCAGCATTTACAGCAAAGAAAATGAGAGGAGCGTCTCATTTGTATCTCTTTGGAGGAGAGAGAATCTTGATATTAAAATAATCAAGATCTAAGCTTAATTGGAACTTTACTTCAATTTAATGCAAAAATAAGTATATTTATTGAAGAGCCCTTCAACCAAAAAGTGAGGGTTGATTTTTCAAAATAATTGACGACCATGTGTCTTGCAGAGGAACGAAAATATCCAAAGGAAGTGGATAACTCACTCACATTATTATAACAAAAAGAAATATCCACTCACTTATGGATATTAATATAATATGATTTAAGGTGCTTAATTTGCTTTTCTTTAAATCATGGATAATTGAGAGGAATAAGAGGCAAAGGGGATATCCTCATAACCAAGGAAGGGAACGGGGAAAGTGGCAAGGAAATGGAGGAGATAATCCCTACTTTCTCTCTCTTAAATGAATTTTTAATAAAATTCATATATATGCTCCTATATCCATGAGATGAAAGGGAATTTCGAATCCACTTTCACTTCTTGCTTGCAAAAAAGACCAAGGGATCTTGGAGAAACAGGAGGAAGACCCCCAACCTGTTGGTAAGATTCTTGACCTTCGTTTATCTTGATTCCATGGTATAAATCAAAAATCAATGCATGATTTCTTCTTATCTCGATCCCATCTTCAATTCTAACCATTCCTTTTCACTCAAAGCTTGAGGACGAGCGTTGGGATAGTGAAAGGAGTTGTATCTACCATTTTTGACGTGATCTTGAAGCTTTGAATCTCAATTGGAGGTGGGTTTTATAAGTTGAACCCTTACTATTGTTATTGCATTCAATTCCTTATCAATTGGTTGATCATTTGTTCTTCTTGAAATTTACTTGATCAAATCGTTAGAACCACCATGAAAATTATAGAAAAATATGAAGTATCGTATCTTGATGATGATGAAATTATCCTAAGCACACACCTCAAAAATATCATAGGAAAACGGTTTCGAAATGTTGGACCAATCGGTTTCAATAATTTAGTCCAAACGGTTTCACCAAACCGTTTGGAGACCAAATGGTTTGCAAACCATTTGGAGATATGAATCCCAAACCGCTTAGAAGGGTTGACTTTGGATGGGTTGACCGTTTGAGTTCAGGACCCTAGTACATGATTGGATGATGATTTATTGGATCCAAGTAATTAATTCAATATATGGACAATCCTCTAATTAGAAACCCTAATCGGGTTAAGTGCTGAAATTTCAATTGGTTGATTTAAAATCTTGGGTTGATCAACCCAAACGGTCTCAAGACCATTTGGAGGTCACCCGAACAGTCTCAAGACCATTTAGAGGTCAACCAAGACCGTTTGGAGGTCTAGGTTTGAGTATGGTTGAGTAATTGAAGGTCCAAAGATACCAATTGAAATGCAATTAAATGTTGAATTGATGATCAATCCAATGATCTAAACCCTAATGAAATTTCATAAAATACAAGGATAGGATGGGGAAAATGGCCTCAAGACCGTTTGGAGGTCATACAAATGACCTCAAGACCGTTTGAGTTCAGGTCATATTATGGTTTGATGATAATCCAATGATTTCAATTGGACTAGTTCAACAATGTCAACCATTGATGGTTCCTCGATTTCAAAACCCTAATTGATGGTTTCTTGATTATAAACACTAGTTCAATTGGATTCAAAACCCTAATTGAAGGTCCAATTGAAGGGTGATTCAATGGTTCAATTGAATAATAAATCAGTGGTTCAATTTATAGATGGTCCAATGATTGAAACCCTAAATTGATTAAGTGATGGAAGATCTTTTTTGTCCATTCGGTGTTGAGAGAGTTTGGATCAAACGCTCTTAAGACCGTTTGAGTCCAAACGGTCTCAAATTGTTTGGAGACCTAAGTGGTTTCAAGTGTGAATTGTCCATATAGTTTCATCATTGTTTTGCTTAAACGGCTTCAAACCATTTGGAGCATCAATGGTCAAGAACGTTTGGATGTTTTAATGTGATTAAGTTAATTGGAAACCTAAGGTGATGAAAGATAAAATTAACCTATGGTTGTTACTGATTTATCTCAAAGATAATCACTAAGGTTGTACCTTTAAGATACTAAGTGATTGATAATCCTTAGGTGAGTTAATCCTTGAAGCTTAAGTAAGTAATAACTCTGTACACTATGTCAATCATACATGTATGTACTTGATTGAAAGGTTGATGTAACCTATTCAAGTTTAGAGGATGATAGAAAGGAATTCATACATGAGTATTGATCATGTGGTGATTAGGTTATGATTCTTAGTAAAGAAATCATGAAACCCTAATCCAGAAGGTTAATGAACCCTAACCCTAATTGAGGGTAACATAATATAAAACCCCAATTGTGGGAATGGAGAGTGAAACCCTAATTGGGATGAGTATCTCCAATTGTTATGAAATGAGAAACCCTAGTTGAGGGTGATTCCATGAGAAACCCTAATTGAGGGATATTCCATGTGAAACCCTAATTGAGGGAGATCCCACGTGAAACCCTAATTGAGGTTGATTCCATGAGAAACCCTAACTAAGGGAGATTCCATGTGAAACCTTAATTGAGGTTGATTCCATGTGAAACCCTAATTGAGGTTGATTCCATGCGAAACCCTAATTAGGGTGATGCCATGAGAAACCCTGGTTGGGATGAATAGTAAACCCTAAGTATAGGCAATGTGCTGTGAAAGCTTAATGAAGGGTGATGCTATATGCAATCCTAACCCTAATGAAGTATGATAGTATGTGAAACCCTAAACCCTAATAAAGGGTGATGGTATGGGAGACCCTAATCCTAATAATGGAATGGTAACTAATACATTGATGGGGGAAATACCTAAAGTGATAGATTATAGGTAACGTTATAGAAAGTAATGCCTTAACCTAAAATGAGTCCATATCATTAAAGATAGTTGGACCATTCTTGTGTGTGACCTATGCACTTCATGGTGAGAGTGATATGTTAGTGGATGAAAGTATTAAGATGGGAATACCTTAATCCAAGAAAAGTTGATAACTCAAGAAAGTTGGAGGTGATGAGGAAAGCGATATATCAAGATATGATAGATATCACTTTTAGTATTCCAGGGTTGGTTAAAGTCCAATGTCTGGCGGTGTAATCAGGATTGGTAGTGTCTAATGCCTGGCGGTGTAATTAGGTTTGGTTAAAGTCCAATACCTGGCAGAGGCATGATGCCTGTAATCAGGGTGGGTTAAAGTCCAATGCCAGGCGGTGTAATTAGGATTGGTAGTGTCCAATGTCTGGCGGTGTAATCATGTTTAGTTAAAGTCCAATACCTGGAAAAGGCATGAAGCCTGTAATCAGGGTTGGTTAAAGTCCAATATATGGCAGTGTAATTAGGATTGGTAGTGTCCAATGCCTGGCGGTGTAATCAGGTTTGGTTAATGTCCAATACCTGGCAGAGGCATGAAGCCTATAATCAGGGTTGGTTAAAGTCCAATGCCTGGCGGTGTAATCAGGATTGGTAGTGTCCAATGCCTGGCGGTGTAATCAGGTTTGGTTAAAGTCCAATACCTGGCAGAGGCATGAAGCTTGTAATCAGGGTTGGTTAAAGTCCAATGTCTGGCGGTGTAATCAGGTGTGGAAGAGTCCAATACCTGGCAGAGGCTCAATGCCTATGATGATGATACATGATTGGTAATAACTCAATGCCTGTAATGATAACACAAGATTGGTAATAACCCAATGCCTGTATTAATGATATATTAGTACATGGTAGATACAATCCCATATCTGTTTAGTAGATTGGCAAAGGCCAACATATTGAATTAAGAATGTCTCATGGGTGACATATCAAGATAATGAGTGTCACAAGAGAAGTTTTTGACATGATGGTATAATATGATGGATAAATGATATACATGTTCTTCCTATTCCTTATTAAGTGAATAGTTGATCTATCGTTCTATCATAAATAGTTACAATGCTTTAAGATGAGAATGCTTTAAACTGCTTATCCTCTACACAACTTTATATCATTAAACTACAATAATAATGTTTTGGCAGAGAGTTATATCTCTCACTGGGGCACTTAAAATTGTCTCACCCCCGTGGGATCCAACATTTTTAGGTGGACGGGCACGGAGGAGATTGAGAATATCTTGCAAAGGAAGAACATCAGCAGCAGTAGTGACAGTAGTGACAACTCAGGTTGAGTGTACTGTCTGTCGAGTCTTGTAGATAGAAGTCCTATGTGTCGTCTCTATACTCTCAGGTCCTCCGAGTTAGTAGTTAGTATTTTTTACATCGATATGAGTTTTTGGCTTGATGCCTCGAGGTTCTTATATTGTCTGTGTTTAGCTTTTAACAAAGTAGTGGATAATGTAACCCTCGAGGAGAGATGGTACAATATATGTACTTATGAACCAGGATGTAAATGCAATACATTGGTTCTTGTTGAAAGAGTTTTCCTATGATTGGATCTCTTTGAAAAAGGTTTTAATTTTTAGTGATTTTTGTTAATCCACTACGAATGATACACTTCCACATTAGTTAATCTTGTTTTTGTGAGTTGGATGCTACAATTTATTGGTATCAGAGCTCTAGGTTCGCTGAGTCTACAGAGACATAGGACTAAGGTATTGAGTCTATTCTAAGTGTACCTTAGTGTATCTTATAGTGCCTTCTGCTTATGCAAAAGGAGATATATAACTCCAAGATGTTTGGAGAACATGAGGAACACATTGTTGAGAGCAATGTTGTTGCACCAGTAGAAGGTGCCAGGGATCAGGAAAGAGAAGAAACAGTGCCTGAGAATCCCCTTGTTGATGAGGTCATGATGAGAAACCCAACTTTTTCTACACTTTTTGGGAAATTCATGACTGCAGTGACGCATATAACAGATCAAGTGCCGGTACCACCATCCAGGGCACTAGTTCCCAATGAGGGATATGGGTCTGGTAAGACCTTTAAATGACTACGTCATGTAGGAGCCATAGAATATGCTCAGACATCTTACCCAGTAGATGCTGATATCTGGCTCACTGAGTTAGAAAAGGCTTTTAAGATCCTTAGTATCCTGGATGCTGACAAAGTTAAACATGTTGTGTACCTTTTGAAGGGTAGTGTTGGACATTGGTGGGCTATAGAAGAAATAAAAAGGAATGATGAAGAGGTTGGATGGGAGGAATTCCGTCAAGAATTTGTCAATAAGTATTTTCCAAGGACTTATTTAGATGAAAAGATCTCACAATTTGAGAAGATACGACAGGGAGACATGTCAATAAGTGAATATGAGGTTAAGTTCATGGAACTTTTACGATTTTGTCCTCAGATGGCTGCTACTGAGGAGGAAAAGATTTGACATTTTGAGAAAGGATTGAATGTAGAGATGTCTATTCCGGCATCTGCCCTAGAAAGTAGAGAGAGGTTTGCCACATTTGTGGAGTCAATTTGAAGGATAGAAGGGTCTATGACAAAGAAATATGAGACATACCTTAAAAGGAAGTCTAAATAGTTACAGGAACAAGGAGTTGGTGGTACTAAACAATCAAAGATTTCAGTAGTACTGACTCAACCAAAATGTAGTGCACCCAAGCAATAGTCACCTAAAAGGTTCAGAGCCTGCTATAGATGTGGACAGAAAGGACATCTGAGGTGGCAATGTCCAAATAGAAAGTGATGGGGTGACCCAACATACAAGATACTAGATAACTTGTAAAAGGTAGACTGGTCAAGATAGAACTTTCTATTTTGAATTATCTTCTGTCCCCTACTATCATGAAGGTAGTTGTTGTTTAGTTCATCTGTATAATCCTTTGAGAATATGAGGAAGAAATAAGTAAAATGAAAACTTGTGTTCAGTTTAATATTCTTTTATATGTCTTGAAATTCCTCTTTCTTCATTAAGGAAGGGAAGAGATGAAAAAGGAACTCAGAGGAAATATGAGATATTAAGTATATCAAATTTAAAGAGATGAAAACATAAAATAAAATAAATGCATACTACCTAATTTCAGTTCTTGAATACCCTGGCCGGGTATTCATTTATTGAAGGCAAGGTAAGTATGACATACCTAGATTGTTTTCTTTCTTATTACTCTGATCAAGTAATCATTCGGAAACAATCCAAAGAAACCTAATCAAGGAGAAGATGCGGTATGGATATTTATAGCACATTCTAATCGATATACGGAGGAATTTGATTTAATTATAAATCAACTTATAAACAAAAATGAAGATGAGAATGTGATGTGTTATTAACACATGTGTTAGATACCAAGGTAAGGGATTCTGGTATCTGAGAAATATCATGCTATCTTATGATAGTTACATGGAATGGTTAACTGTGGAATCAGTCCAGTTACCTAATGTAGTATGGACATCATATGTTAGGGGTTTATGCTTTGCATAAACATAACATTGATGAGAATGAGTTATTTGAAGGAATAATTGTAAAAGTATTACAATAAAATTTTATCAAATTAAATTAACAAATAACCTCTATCTAAATAAGAAAAGTGTTACCTGACCTAGAATTAACTACACAGTCAATAATGAAAGGACAGTGATGCATGTATCCTATGTGTTTGATTCCATGAGAATTTTATGTTGAAGAACTTTGTATTGATCAAATTTCAATGGTGTCTCCATAACAATGAGATGTTATGTGGATACTTCATGATATAACGAATGAATAGTATATGTCTCCTTTTATTTGGGATTTCGGGGACAAAATCCTTGTTAGGGGTTTATGATTTGTAACATCCCTGACCTGGGTTATGCCTTAACCCTAGATGTTTTACTTAATAAATTTAATCATAAGCTTGCTCTTATTTTTGAAAAGTAATTAAGGTTCAAACGGAACTGATGTTTCAATTTTAGTCCTTTTCGAATAATGTTGAAACATTGTTTTGCTTGTTTTGGACTAAAGTGCAAATTACCCAAGTTGAGAGGTTAAATTGCAAATGCTACATGATAAGATGTTCCTCATGTGCTGAAGAATCATGAGAATGAAGATGATGCAGAGGTATGGCTTATGGTAGCCTGAGTACCAAGAAAGAGTTGATAAAGCAATGTTTGTGCACTAAAACCTAGTTTTAGTATAACGTGCAATTTACCCAAATCTAGGGTTCAATAAGCAAATTACCACTTCAAAATAGTCCCCAATGTTTCTTGGCATCATGTAGAGTAAATAAAATGAGAGGGGCATCTCATTTGTATCTCTTTGGAGGAGAGAGAATCTTGATATTAAAATAATCAAGATTTAAGCTTAATTGGAACTTTACTTCAATTTAATGCAAAAATAAATATATTTATTGAAGAGCCCTTCAACCAAAAGGTGAGGGATGATTTTTCAAAAGAATGGAAGACCATGTGACTTGAAAAGGCACGAAAATATCCAAAGGAAATAGATAACTCACATTATTATAAAAAAAGAAATATCCACTCACTTATGGATATTAATATAATATGATTTAAGGTGCTTAATTTGATTTTCTTTAAATAATGGATAATTGAGAGGAATAAGAGGAAAAGGGGATATCCTCATAACCAAGGAAGGTAAGAGGGAAAGTGGAAAGGAAATGGAGGAGATAATCCCTACTTTCTCTCACTTAAATGAATTTTCAATAAAATTCATATATATGCTCCTTTATCCATGAGTTGAAAGGGAATTTCAAATCAACTTTCACTTCTTGCTTGCAAAAATGACCAAGGGAGCTTGGAGCAACAGGAGGACAACCCCCAACCTGTTGGTAAGCTTCTTGACCTTCGTTTATCTTGATTCCATGGTGGAAATCGAAAATCAATGCATGATTTCTTCTTATCTCGATCCCATCTTCAATTCTAACCATTCCTTTTCACTCAAAGCTTGAGGACGAGCCTTGGGATAGTGAAAGGAGTTGCATCCACCATTTTTGACGTGATCTTGAAGCTTTGAACCACAATTGGAGGCGGGTTTTATAACTTGAACCCTTACTATTGTTATTGCATTCAGTTCCTTATCAATTGTTGATCATTTGTTCTTCTTGAAATTCACTTGATCAAATCGTTAGAACCACCATGAAAATTACAGCAAAATATGAAGGATCATAGCTTGATGTTGATGACATCATCCTAAGAACACACCTCAAAAATATCCTAGGCAAACAGTTTCGAAATGTTGGACCAATCGGTTTCAATGATTTAGTCCAAACGGTTTCACCAAACCGTTTGGAGACCAAACGGTTTGCAAACCGTTTGGAGGTATGAATCCCAAACCATTTAGAAGGGTTGACCGTTTGTATGGGTTGAAGTTTGAGTTCAGGACCCTAGTACATGATTGGATGATGATTTAATGGATCCAAGTAATTAATTCAATATATGAACAATCCTCTAATTAGAAACCCTAATTGGGTTAAGTGTTGAAATTTCAATTAGTTGATTTAAAATCTTGGGTTGATTAACCCAAACGGTCTCAAGACCATTTGTAGGTCACCCAAATGGTCTCAAGACCGTTTGGAGGTCAACCAAGACCGTTTGGAGGTCCAGGGTTGAGTATGGTTGAGTAATTGAAGGTCCAGAGATACCAATTGAAATGCAATTAAATGTTGAATTGATGATCAATCCAATGATCTAAACCCTAATGAAATTTCACAAAATCAAAGGATAGGATGGGGAAAATGGTCTCAAGACCATTTGGAGGTCATCCAAATGTCCTCAAGACCGTTTGACGTCAGGTCATGTCATGGTTTGATGACAATCCAATGATTTCAATTGGACTAGTTCCACAATGTCAACCATTGATGGTTCCTCGATTTCAAAACCCTAATTGATGGTTTCTTGATTATAAACCCTAGTTCAATTGGGTTCAAAACCCTAATTGAAGGTCCAATTGAAGGGTGATTCAATGGTTCAATTGAATAATAAATCAGTGGTTCAATTGATAGATGGTCCAATGATTGAAACCCTGAATTGATTAAGTGATGGAAGATCATTTTGGTCCATTTGGTTTTGAGAGAGTTTGGATCAAATGGTCTTCATACCGATTGTGTGGTGACTCAACTTCTTAAAAACAAGATCAAAGAATGCAGAAGCGATTAACTAGCAGTGGAATTATTAAAAATCACTAAAAATTAAAACTTTTTATAAAGAGATCTGTAAATGATAAAACTCTTTCATAAAGAAACATGATAAGTTGTTTACAGATTGATTCATCATTACATCTCTGTAATATCACATCTCGAGTATTAAAAACATCAACTACCTTGTTAGCTGTACAAGGTAAGATACAAAAATCTCAAGGCATTAAACCAAAAATCTCAGATCTATTTTTGAACATCTACTGACTCCTAGGACCTGAGAGTACAGAGACGACACATAGGACATACTATCTATAAAACTTGACAGACAGTGTCTCCACCTGAGAATTACTGCTCTCCCTAATGTTGTTGTTGTTGTTGCTGTTGTTGCTACTGCTGCTATTGTTGCTCACCCACTCATAGGTTCCTTCGTCCTCGGCGTCTACCTAAAAATTCGAATCCCACGGGGGTGAGACAATTTAATAATTGTCCCAGTGAGAGTTATAACTCTCCGCCAGAAGCATTGTTATTGCAATAATGGAATAACTTTAAGCAATAAAACTATAAACATTCAACACCAGGTTTAACATTGTGTAAACTAAGTGAAGCAACATTCTTATAAGCAATCATTTCAATTATAACTTAATTGAATGACAAGACATATATTATTAAGGAATATGAAGAACCATTATACTAGTTATTTAACTAGAACACTGTAAACAATGTAACATCATTCATTGTTTCTCGTAGTTCAACCTAAGCAAATATGCTACACGGCTGATTACATTTTACAAACGTATTTATGCCCTGAGGAGATGAGTTACACCTCTCATACTCCGACCGACCATTACCAAATCGCAATCGTTACCATACATAGGTTATTAGAAAAGTCGGATTCCTATGACCTCATCCTCCTTCGTCAGTATGAGGAACAACATGCAGGACATCATGTGTCTCTACTATAATAGCTTTGCAGGGTATTCTGGTAACTTCTCTATTAGAGTTACAGTGGCGTTCTGTACTCTCTTCGCCATCGAGGGATTTCTTGTTAATCTCACATCGATGCGGAATTAACAATATCATCGGGAGATTAGTGATACATCATCCCGGCATAAACATATAATGAAGGATTGGGAGATTACAGGTACATCTCACATTAAATCCTACATTAGGACGTAAGGATATTCACGTCCATGACCCCCACATACTCAAAAGTATGCTCTCCAGGAGTTCCCTAAGGAAAACCTATTTCACCATCATTTAACTTCTGACAATGATGGATCTATGGTTAGGGCTCTACATTATATCATTATACTTGACTATTTAAGTACATTATAGCATTCTTTTAGCATCAGGCATGTTTTCAAACATAAACCAATAAGACAATTTCTATAAAGAAGGAGTACTAATTATATCAAGTTCATTTCTCATCCAGTTATCATTAGGATATCAATCCCTAACCATCTCATCGTTATGATTCAGGAACATGGGTGTTCAAATCCTTAGATTATCAAAACACTTGTTACCAAGTAACATATTGTCATTAAGTCATTTCAATAGTATGACCTTAATTGTGACAATGCAGGTATTTCTCATGACTATCACAGTCTATCAATATCATATGTTACCTCACACTAGGCAACATAGCATATTATTACTTTCAAGGTTCATAAAGTTCTCTTAATGAATATGATATCATAACCCTTACCTGTCTATGATCACTTCTGTATAAAGACTTGTATGATTAACACAATTGATAACATGCACATTTTGTCTATATAAGCACAGTACAAATTATTTCCTAATTCAATCATAGAGTTTCATGCTTAAAAGCATAACCCAGAACTAGGGTTTATTGTTCATATCATCACATTACCCTAGATTAGGGTTTACTATTCACATTACATCACATTACCCTAGATTAGGGTTTACTATTCACATTACATCACATTACCCTAGATTAGGGTTTACTATTCACATTACATCACATTACCCTAGATTAGGGTTTACTATTCACGTTACATCACATTACCCTAGATTAGGGTTTACTATTCACATTACATCACATTACCCTAGATTAGGGTTTGCTATTCACATTACATCACATTACCCTAGATTACAGTTTACTATTCACATTACATCACATTACCCTAGATTAGGGTTTACTATTCATATTACATCATATTACCCTATATTAGGGTTTACTATTCACATTACATCACATTACCCTATATTAGGGTTTACTATTCACATTACATCACATTACCCTAGATTAGGGTTTACTATTAACATTACATCACATTACCCTAGATTAGGGTTTACTATTCACATTATTGTGAATTAAGATCATACCATCATCATGTATGAGGATCACTTCCATTAATGCTCTCAAATTAGGTTAAGATTCATTAATTATCATAACTAGGGTTTCCATGATCTCACTATGAAGGATCATACCCTAATTAGATGTATTCATACATAATGGAAGCTTGTTATTTGATTCTCATTCATATTAGGAATCTTCTCTCTCCTCTTACTATTAGATGATGTTTACATCACTCTTGATTAAACTAAATCAAATCAACACTGACAACATAAGTTATATCATCACCATTATGGTCATTAGGGTTTACTTGATCAAGGGGTATTAGTCACACTATCCCATCAAGGGTACTTTTGTAATGTTCACCATTGATCATAACATGCATCAATCCACTAAATACTTGGTCCCTTAATCACTTTAGGTATCTATTGGGTTTAAGTTAATCAACTACTAAACCATCTTGACCACTAAGGTATCAAACGTTCTTGACCTTTTTAGACCCCAAACGGTCTTGCACTTCAAACCCCCAAACGGTTTTGGATGGACCTTGAAGCCGTTTGGTGGTGTTTACCATTTGGTCCCTTTGACTTTTAAAACCATTTGATAAAGTGCACACTCAAGACCATTTGCCCAAGGTGGGGTGAAGACCATTTGGTCTTGTTGACCGTTTGGCCAACTTTGACTTTGAAACCGCATGGGCAAAATCAATCTTGAAACCGCATGAGCACCAAACGGTTTGGGATCGTTTGGTCCCAAACGGTGTTGAGACCGTTTGGTCCCAAATAGTCTTGAGACCGTTTGGACTCAAACGGTCTTGAGACCATTTGGACCCAAAAGGTCTTGAGACTATTTGGTCCAAACCATCTCAAAACCGCATGGACCAAAAAGTATCTCAACCATTGCAATTGAGTTAGGGTTTCCAATGTTGAGCCCCTCAAAAGTTCATGCACTTGTTAGACACTTATCAATTGAGTCAATTAGGTCAACCCTCAACTGATTTGACACTGAATTGACCCTCAATTTATCACCAATTAGGGTTTGGATCAATTGAATTAGGGTTTAGAATCGATCACCCTTCAACATGTATCAACATGAGTCTAATTGACATTGAACCCATTGAACCATCATTCAATTTGGTCATTACCTAACCCCAAACGGTCTTGGGATCGTTTCTATGACCTCCAAACGGTCTTGAGACCATTTTATCAAGTCAACACCAAAATCTAACTCAACCTATTAAGGTTCGACTCATAGATTTGATCATTAGGTCACTAATCGATTATACTTCAACTTGTTGCCTTTCAATCTTCAACCACTTAACCATGGTCAACCCTAGACCTCCAAACGGTCTTGGGTGACCCCAAAACGGTCTTGGGATCATTTGGACACCCTCCAAACGGTCTTGAGACCGTTTTAACATAATTGCATCAAAAACCAAGTAATTCACTTAAGGGTTGAACCCTAGATTTGGTCACAAAATCAGCACTTAATTGTTTAACAACTTGATATCATTGGACCCTCAATTTGTCAACCCCACTTAACCCTAGACCTCTAAACGGTCTTGAGTGATCACCAAACGGTATTGAGACCATTTGGGTGATCCCCAAATGGTTTTGAAACCTTTTGGGCCACTCAACCCAAACATCAACATGATTGCATTATTAAAATCAGCAACTAACCCAATTAGGGTTTAAGTGATTAATGTGCCTTCAATTGGTGATTTACTTGGAATTACTTGATGATTTTTGGTGGGTGATTAGTCCATAATGTGTACAAAAGACCTCCAAATTTTCAACTCCTGGTCAACACATCCAAATGGTCTTGGACCGTTTGCGTTCATGCGTTCTTGGTTGAAACTGTTTGCTTTCAAACGGTTTGAAACTGTTTGCTCCCAAACGGTTTGGGAAACCATTTGTGCAAGAGGTGGAAGACCATTTGCTAAAGCAAGATTAGGATGAACTTTGGAAATAACATCATCATCTTTTACCTCAATAACAGGGGTTGTTCTTCACGGATTTTCTAGCAAGAACACTTAGAAGTGTCTAAAGGAAGAAGAACAAGCAATGATTCTAAGGAAAGAAGATGCAAGAGCAAAGCTTAAGGGTTAGAGTTATAAAACCCACCTCTAGAACTGATCTAGAGCTCAAGCTTCGTATATTTAATGGTGGCTTGAGATACAAAGGTTTCCCAAGGTCCATTCTTCAAGATTTGGATGGAGAAGAAGGCTAGAAAGAAGAATTGTGTAAGGAAAACTAGCAAACCAACCTTGTAGTAGGGTTTCCACCATGAATTCGGGTTAAGTGATGATCCAAGCTTACCCAAACCAACTTGGTCATCTTCCTCTGCTCCTGAGCTCCTCCTTAGTCGGCCAAAGCAAGAATATGAGGAAAAAGAGCTAAAGGAACAATCCTTTTCTTTGTGGAAAAAGGTTGGTATATATTTTTTTTGGATATTTTCAAGGAAAAGAAGTTTGTGTCTTTTATTTCTCAAACATATCCCCCAAGTCCTTCTCCACTTCTTGGTCACGTTTCCTCCTCCTTTTCACATGCAAAACATCTCTCTCATCAAGGTTAAAGGAAAAGAAACCATATATTTTAATAAGCTATATATATGTATAAGGGCCATTTTGCACAAAACTTGGTTATTTTAATATCAAGGTTATCTTTCTTACTTGATTATTCAAATGAGGCACCCTCCTCATTATCCTTACTCCACTTGATGTCGAGAGTCATGAAAGATACTCTAGTGAGTAGATTTTACATGTTGCACCCTATATTTTGGGTAAATTGCACTTTACACCAAAACTAGGTTTTAAAGCATAGGGATTGCTCTACAAGCTATATCTTGGTGCCCTAGCTTGTGGAATCCATATCACTACATAATATGCATTCTTATGATGTCCTATCATCAGAGTAACATCTCAACATGTGCAATTTGCAATTTAACCCCTCTAATTGGGTAATTTGCACTTTAGTCCATACTTAACAAAACAATATTGCAACATTATACAAAAAGGACTGAAATGGAAATATATGTTCCTTAGAAGCTTTAATTACATATAAAAAGATAACCACAAGTATCTAATTACATATTTAAGCAAAATACCTAGGGTTAGTTCATAACCCAGGTAAGGGATGTTACAAATTATCCACCCCTTACAAGGATTTCGTCCCCGAAATCAGCAAAACATACTAAGAGAAAAGAGCAGGGTATTTCCTTCTCATCTCTTCCTCTAGTTCCCATGCGGCTTCTTCAACACCACGGTGACTCCAGAGGACTTTCATAAGACTTATGTCTTTCCTTTTCAGTTGTTTAATTCTTTTATCAAGGATCGATACTGGTCCTTCCTCATAAGACACATCATCACTCAGTTCTACTTCCATAGGTTGCAGAACTGATTCTGTATCAGGGTGACATTGCCTAAGCATGGAAATGTGGAACACAGGGTGTAACTTTTGTAGCTCTAGTGGTAACTCTAGCTTATAAGCTACTCTTCCAATCCGTTCAATGATTGGATAAGGCCCCATAAACCTAGGAGCTAACTTTCCTTTCCTTCTAAATCTCAAAACTCCTTTCCAAGGTGAGACTTTGAGATACACTCTGTCTCTAACCTGGAACTCTAAAGGTCTACAACGCTTATCACCATAAGATTTCTGCCTATCATGTGCAGTCTTCAACTGTTGTTGTATTACTTTAATCTTCTCTATAGTCTACTGCACAAGATCAGGACCTAAAAGTTGATGCTCACCAGTTTCATACCAACATAGGGGTGATCTACAATGTATACCATACAAAGATTCATAAGGTGCCATGTCAATGCTATGTTGATAGTTGTTATTGTAGGCAAACTCTATCAAGCTTAGGTGCAGATCCCAACTCCCTGTAAACTGAAGAACACATGCTCTAAGCAAGTCCTCCAAGGTCTGTATAGTCCTTTCTGACTGTCCATCAGTCTGTGGATGAAAGGTTGTACTAAACCTTAACTGTGTGCCTAAGGCTTTATGAAGTCGCTCCCAAAAATGACTCGTAAACTGGGGACCTCTATCGGAAATAATGGTGACTGGGACTCCATGCAGTCGTACTATCTCATCAACATATAACTGTGTTAACTTCTCAGCAGAATAGGTTGTTTTGACAGGCAAGAAGTGAGCTGTCTTTGTCAACCTATCAACTTGTTGCGCCTCCTTAATCTGCTCTCTCAGAGTAGGTTTTATATGCATCTCAGCTAACAACTCGGCTAATAATGATACTCTCAACTGTACATTGTCTTACCTTAAGGAGATAAGCATATCCCTCCTTGAGCACACTAAGGAATTCAGTTGTGCTCTATCCAAGGCTGGTGTTGCTGATTTCCTACTCAAAGCATCAGCAACCACATTGGCCTTCCCTGGATGGTAATCAATTGTACAACCGTAGTCCTTGATTAACTCCATCCAGTGGCATTGCCTCATATTAAGCTCATGCTGAGAAAAGATATACTTAAGGTTCTTATGTTCTGTGAAAATCTGGAATGTCTCTCCATAAAGATAATGTCTCCAGATTTTCAAGGCATGAACTACAGCAGCTAGTTCTAGATCGTGTGTCAGATAATTCTCCTCGTGTTTCTTAAGCTGTCGGGAAGCAAAAGAAATCACTTGTCTATCCTGCATCAACACACATCCTTGTCCATTCTTGGAAGCATCACAGAAAACTATATATCCTTTCCCTTGCTCAGGTAACACAAGCACAGGTGCACTTGTCAACCTCTCCTTCAACAACTAGAAAGATTGTTGACACTTGTCACTCCAAACAAAAGGAACATCCTTTCAAGTCAAATTAGTCAAGGGTAAGGCTATAGAACTAAAGTTATTAATGAACATCTGATAATAGCCCGTCAACCCTAAGAAACTACGGATCTCTGTCGATATCTTTGGTTGCTCCCATTGTAGAACATATTCTACTTTTCCAGGGTCAACACGTATACCTAAAGCCGATATTACGTGTCCAAGGAAAGATACTTCTGGTAACCAGAACTCACACTTGCTAAATTTAGCATATAACTTATGCTCTCTTAGCAAAGTTAAAGCCTGACGAAGATGATGTTCATGCTGCTGAGCATCTCTACTATAGATCAGGATGTCATCTATAAAGACAAAAACACACTGATCGAGAAAAGGTCGAAAGATTCTATTCATGAGTTCCATAAATGCAGCTGGTGCATTAGTTATTCCAAACGACATAACTGTGAACTCATAGTGATCATACCTTGTCCTAAAGGCATACTTGGGTATGTCACTATCCTTAATACGTAGTTGATGATATCCCGGCCTCAAATCTATCTTTGAAAAGATAGTTGCACCACGCAACTGGTCAAAGAGATCATCAATCCTCGGCAGAGGATACTTATTCTTTATTGTTACTTTATTTAGTTGTCTGTAATCAATGCACAGCCCCATTGAACCGTCTTTCTTTTTAACAAAGAGGACCGGAGCACCCCAGGGTGAAGTACTCAGTCAGATGAAAGCCTTCTCAAGAAACTCTTACAGTTGTTTCTTGAGTTCTGCCATTTCAGCAGGCACCATCCTATATGGTGTTTGTGCTATCGGTTGCGTGTCTGGGATTAGATTGATCTCAAAATCAATTTCCAGAGGCGGTGGCACACCTGGAAGTTCTTCAGGAAATACATCTTCAAATTCCCTGACTACTGGAACTTCAACAGGGTTAGGACTCTCCATGGTAGTATCTACCACATGGGCCAAGAATGCATAACATCCTTGCCTCATCAGCTTTTCAACAACCATAGTTGACACAAGATAGGTGGGTAGAATCTTTCTCTCCCCTTGAAAGATCCATGTGTCACTATCATCAGCAAACACAACTTGCTTGGATTCACAATCTAAGACAACCTTATACCTTGCTAAGGTATCCATCCCAAGGATTATATCAAATCCATGCATCTCAAGTGGTATAAGATCCACTTGAATGTGATGTTCAGAAAAGAAGAGAATGCAAGGAGAACATACTTCCTGCAACACAGCAGATCCCCTTAATGGAGTTTCTAGCAACAAACTGTCTTCTCTATGATTTATAGTCAGGTTGCAGTCAAGAATCACTCTTCGAGTGATAAAGGAGTGCGTAGAACCCGAATCAATTAAAACAGATACAACACAAGATGTAGACATATCAGAATATAACAATTCCATCTGACCTGCCACTACCTGAGGGTTGAACACTGCATCAGGTGGATTAGTCACATAAAATCTTGTCGTTGCTTGTGGTTGATTCGGTGCTCACTGACCTTGTGTTGATGATCCAGCTTGGGACGCTTATCCACTTCCTCTAGCATTTCTTGGTAATTGTCTCCTTTGGGATCCTTGCTGACTCTGCCTTTGAGGTTGAGTCACACTCACTTCTCTAGATCTACAATCTTTCATCAGATGTCCCATCTTTCCACATATATAACAGCTTCTGTTCAGTTGTTGTGGTATGGGTGGTCCTGTAACCAACATAGATGCTGAATTGTGAGCTCCTTCTAGTGGTAAGCTTCGTCCTCTACCCCTATTGGACATCCACTGCGTCTGGGTACTGAATCTAGGTGGTGGTGTAGGCACAGAAAACCTAGGTTTCTTGAAATCTTTAGATGAAGATCCTTGGAATTGGGGATACATCCTCTTGTTCTGGGTTTGTCTCTTCTCTGTTATAGACCTTTCTACCCTTCTGACAGACTCAACAAAGGTAGCAAACCTTTCTCTGTTCTCTAGGGCAGACACAGGAGTAGTCAACTCAACGTTTAATCCTTTCTCAAAATGCCTAATCCTTTCTTCATCTGTAGCTGCCATGTGCGGACAGAACTGCAACAACTCCATGAACTTAGCCTCGTACCCGCTAATGTTCATCGGGCCTTGTCTTAACCTCTCAAATTGAGATATTTTCTCATCCAGAAACGTCTTAGGGAAATATCTATTGATAAATTCCTGTCGGAAAACTTCCCATTCAACCTCTACACATGGCCTCTTCTGTTCTTCCATGGTCCATCAATGACCAACACTCCCCTTGAGAAGATATACAACATGTCTAACCTTCTCGTCTTTAGGGATGTTCAAGATTCTAAAGGCCTTCTCTAGTTCAGTTAACCATAAGTCAACATCTGCTGGGTCAGCTGTTCCAGCATACTCTATGGCTCCAACTCAGCAAATTCGTTCAAATATCTTGCTAATTCCTTGTCCTTCAGGATGGGTAGCTGCCCTAGGCACAGGTATAGGCATCCTATCAGTCATGTGTGTCATGGCAGTCATAAACTGCCCAAACATGGCTTGGACAGTTGGGTTCCCCATGTCAATTGGATTGAACTGGGGTGGTCCAGGCACAGGTTCTTCTCTATTTGGGTTTCTTGCACCTTCTCTGGGTGCAACAACACTACATTCTGCAACGTACTCCTCATGTTCTTTGTGTGGTCCATACATCCTTAGTCTTATCTTCTCCTCCTAAATGAGCAAAAGACACTGTCAGACATACTGGAAGACACTAGAATAGACTCAACATCCTAAGTCCTATGTCTCTGTAGACTCAACGAACCTAGAGCTCTGATACCACTAAATTGTGCGACTCAACTTCTTAAAAACAAGATCAACGAATGCGGAAGTGATTAACTAGTAGCGGAATTATTAAAAATCACTAAAAATTAAAACTTTTTATAAAGAGATATATAAATGATAAAACTCTTTCATAAAGAAACATGATAAGTTGTTTATAGATTGATTCATCATTACATCTCTATAATATCACATCTCGAGTATTACAAACATCAACTACCTTATTAGTTGTACAAGGTAAGATACAAAAATCTCGAGGCATTAAGCCAAAAATCTCAGATCTACTTTTGAACATCTACTGACTCCTAGGACCTGAGAGTACAGAGACGACACATAGGACATACTATCTATAAAACTTGACAGACAGTGACTCCACCAGAGAATCACTGCTGTCCCTGATGTTGTTGTTGCTGCAACTGTTGTTGCTCACCCACTAATGGGTTCCTTCGTGCTCGGCGTCTACCTAAAAATTTGAATCCCACGGGGTGAGAAAATTTAATAATTGTCCCAGAGAGAGTTATAGCTCTCCGCCAGAAGCATTGTTAGTGCAACAATGGAATAACATTAAGCAATAAAACCATAAACATTCAACAACAGGTTTAACATTGTGTAAACTAAGTGAAGTAACATTCTTATAAGCAATCATTTCAATTATAACTTAATTGAATGACAAGACATATATTATTAAGGAATATGAAGAACATGTATACTAGTTATTTAACTAGAACATTGTAAATAATGTAACATCATTAATTGTTTCTCGTAGTTCAACCTAAGCAAATATGCTACATGGCTGATTACATTTTACAAACATATTTATGCCCTGAGGAGATGAGTTACACCTCTCATACTCCAACCGACCATTACCAAATCACAATCGGTACCATACATAGGTCATTAGAAAAGTCGGATTCCTATGACATCATCCTCCTCAGTCAATATGAGGAACAACATGCAGGACATCATGTGTCTCTGCTATAATAGCTTTCCAGGGTATTTTGGTAACTTCTCTATTAGAGTTACAGTGGCGTTCTGTACTCTCTTCGCCATCGAGGGATTTCTTGTTTATCTCACATCGATGCGGCATTAACAATATCATCAGGAAATTAGTGATACATCATCCCGGAATAAACATATAATGAAGGATTGGGAGATTACAGGTACATCTCACATCAAATCCTACATTAATATGTAAGGATATTCACGTCCATAACCCCCACATACTCAGAAATATGCTCTCCAGGAGTTCCCTTAGGAAAACCTGTTTCACCATCATTTAACTTCTGACAATGATGGATCTATGGTCAGGGCTCTACATGATATCATTATACTTGATTATTTAAGTACATTATAGCATTCTATTAGCATGAGGCATGTTTTCGAACATAAACCAATAAGACAATTGCTATAAAGGAATACTAATTATATCAAGTTCATTTCTCATCCAGTTATCATTGGGATATCAATCCCTAACCATCTCATCATTATGATTCAGGAACATGGGTGTTCAAACCCTTAGATTATCAAAACAATTGTTACCAAGTAACATATTGTCATTAAGTCATTTTAACAGTATGACCTTAATTGTGACAATGCATGTATTTCTCAAGACTATCACAGTCTATCAATCTCATATGTTACCTCACACTAGGCAACATAGCATATTATTACTTTCAAAGTTCATAAAGTGCTCTTAATGAATATGACATCATAACCCTTACCTGGCTATGATCACTTCTGTATAAAGACCTGCATGATTAGCACAATTGATAACATGCACATTTTGTCTATATAAGCACAGTACAAATTATTTCCTAATTCAATCATAGAGTTTCATGCTTAAAAGCATAACCCAGAATTAGGGTTTATTGTTCATATCATCACATTACCCTAGATTAGGGTTTAGTATTCACATTACATCACATTACCCTAGATTAAGGTTTACTATTCACATTACATCACATTACCCTAGATTAGGGTTTACTATTCACATTACATCACATTACCCTAGATTAGGGTTTACTATTCACATTACATCACATTACCCTAGATTAGGGTTTACTATTCACATTACATCACATTACCCTAGATTAGGGTTTACTATTCACATTACATCACATTACCCTAGATTAGGGTTTACTATTCACAGTACATCACATTACCCTTGATTAGGGTTTACTATTCACATTACATCACATTACCCTAGATTAGGGTTTACTATTCACATTACATCACATTACCCTAGATTACGGTTGACTATTCACATTACATCACATTACCCTAGATTAGGGTTTACTATTCACATTATTGTGAATTAAGATCATACCATCATCATGTATGAGGATCACTTCCATTAATGCTCTCAAATTAGGTTAAGATTAATTAATTATCATAATTAGGGTTTCCATGATCTCACTATGAAGGATCATACCCTAATTAGATGTATTCATACATAATGGAAGCTTGTTATTTGATTCTCATTCATTTTAGGAATCTTCTCTCTCCTCTTACTATTAGATGATGTTTACATCGCTCTTGATTAAACTAAGTCAAATCAACCCTGACAACATAAGTTATATCATCACCATTATGGTCATTAGGGTTTACTTGATCAAGGGGTATTAGTCACACTATCCCATTAAGGGTACTTTTGTAATGTTCACCATTGATCATAACATGCATCAATCCACTAATTACTTGGTCCCTTAATCACTTTAGGTATCTATAGGGTTTAAGTTAATCAACTACTAAACCATCTTGACCACTAAGGTATCAAACGTTCTTGACCTTTTTAGACCCCAAACGGTCTTGCACTTCAAACCCCCAAACGGTTTTGGATGGACCTTGAAACCGTTTGGTGGTGTTGACCGTTTGGTCCCTTTGACTTTTAAAACTATTTGATAAAGTGCACACTCAAGACTGTTTGCCCAAGGTGGGGTGAAGACCGTTTGGTCTTGTTGACCGTTTGGCCAGCTTTGACTTTGAAACCGCATGGGCAAAACCAATCTTGAAACCGCATGAGCACCAAACGGTTTGGGATCGTTTGGTCCCAAACGGTGTGGAGACCGTTTGGACTCAAACGGTCTTGAGACAGTTTGGACCCAAACGGTGTTGAGACCGTTTGGTCGAAACCATCTCAAAACAGCATGGACCAAAAAGTATCTCAACCATTGCAATTGAGTTAGGGCTTTCATTGTCGAGCCCCTCAAACGTTCATGCACTTGTTAGCCACTTATCAATTGATTCAATTAGGTCAACCCTCAATTGATTTGACACTGAATTGACCCTCAATTGATCACCAATTAGGGTTTGGATCAATTGAATTATGGTTTAGAATCGATCACCCTTCAACATGTATCAACATGAGTCTAATTGACATTGAACCATCATTCAATTTGGTCATGACCTGACCCCAAACGGTCTTGGGATCATTTGGATGACCTCCAAATGGTCTTGGGATCGTTTGGATGACCTCCAAATGGTCTTGACACCGTTTGCTCAAGAAAACACCAAAATCTAACTCAGCCTATTAAGGTTCGACTCATAGATTTGATCATTAGGTCACTAATCGATTATACTTCAACTTGTTGCCTTTCAATATTCAACCATTTAACCATGGTCAACCCTAGACCTTGTTGGGTTTTAGGGGAGGTAGAGAAGGTAGTGGAAACAAAAAAAGGTTCTCCCCAAACCCAGAACAAGGAAACACGTCAACGTCTATATGATAGGAAAGGGATGGTTTTTGGAATCATACCTTGTCCCGAGGCTTGCTCGGCGACAATACCTCACGCCTTGCACGGTCTTCACCTCTGGTCTTAGACGGTGTCTGTGCAGCTCCTGGTCGCACCAGGACTGACGACTCCTGGTCTCACCGGGACTGTCAGGGTTGACAGCTGTCCTCCGAGCGGCAGAAACCTCCCGCCTCTGAAGTAGTCCACACGGACCACCTGGAACTCCAATCTCCTTATCCCACAAGGAATTGGAAGGAGTCACACCTCCTATCAGCGTACTAGTCACCGACACACTCTCCTGCCACCAGTCACAACTGCAGTTGTCTTTCCCTTGTTGTGCCTCCCTTATCGGGTAGCACTTGCTCGGGCTCTCTCGGTTACCAAAACCAGAGAGAACGACAACTTTACAGAGCAACTGGTTGCACTGAGTTGTACTTTGAGAAGCCCCCAATACCCCTATATATATAGGAGGGTCATGGGATAGGGTTCTCCATCCTGGGCAATGTGGGACTAAAAGCAGGAGTAGAAGGGTTCGAGATTTTCCACAAAAAACAACCAACTTGCAACCTGAACCGATCGTTACACAACTGAAATAGTCAGTTGGGGACCTGAACCGGTCGGTTGACATCTCAACCGATCGGTTGGGACCCATGATCCGATCGGTTCACTTCTGAACCGGTCAGTTCATGGTCCTAATCAGTTCTCGATTGACTTTCCTTCTTTTGTTTTTAATTGGTATCGAATACCAATCCTATTTCCCAATCAAATTGGGCAAGTGAAACGAAAGGAAAATTCTCACCAATCCTACTTTTCCAACTTGCTCGGTTGCACCAGTTGAATCGATCGTTTAAACACTTGAAGCAATCGTGTCACCCTGATCATGAGTCGATCGACTCAACACTTTAGCATATTGGTTCACCAAGCTCGGCCGATCGGTTCATCACATGAGCCGATCGGTTGGGAGTGTAGATTGTGCAGAATCAGTCAATTGCAATTTCAATCAATCTGATACTGCAATTAATGTGTCCAACACCTTGAACATTATGATATTGAGCTATCAATTGATTGAGTGTTTAATTGAACTACTAAACTCCTTTAGTAATCAATCTATACATTGTTTGTGGACAAAACTCCTCTTCCAGGTTAAATCCTATGTGTGTGACCCTGCAGGTCCATTTCACGTTGGCAGTGAAAGTCCATAACACTTATGACTTCACAAGCAAAGAGCGGTGCCTAGTCACACATCAGTGCTACCCAAGTGAAAGTAGAAAGTTGGAGAACAACTTTCAATCCTACAATCCATGAATGGTGTTACAGCGAATGTATAATTCCTTTGTCACTGATATCCTGAATGAACTCGAGGCATGGAACAGTCATCCTGTCAACGTTCATTCACTTTCTTGATCTCAGATTAGATTGGAAGAGATATGATGACATCAATATCACATATTGATTCACACATGCGTGCGCACACCTATTTCAATCCTACCCATCAAGTGGCCTTGGATATCAAACTCCCTCAGGAGGGAAAAATCCCATATCTATCACTCACCCCTCAAAAGCCCCATGTGTCAAAGCCACCCAATCATCACCTTTATAACAACCCATGTTTCAGGACTACATTTGATGATGTCAAAGTGTGCCCAACGACATGTGTTGAGTGTAGTGATTTCAGGTCAAAGAATCACACTCACCACCATCACTGTGAGTACTGACTGTGACTACCATGTCATGGTTCCATGTGTCAAACTCACAGTGGGTCTGTCCGGTACACTTGTTCTCTAACAAGTACCTATGTGTTTGATTTGATATCTCTATATCATGCCTAATGAGATTTTGTCATCAACCAACACCACAATCTAGTCTTGTGTGTCATTGTTGTCTATCTACCTTCCACAATGACATTCGACTAGGGACATAACAAGAATGTACAAACTCTTAGCATCTGTATGATCTCATCGTTCAGGTCCTTAACCTAAAAGCATACGTCATTGAGTACTGTCATTCTCTAGACATTCAATCTGTTCTATCACTATCTCATATGACTAAACCAGAAAGAATTGGAAGCTTGCCTTTGATGTTTATCAAATCAATCTTAATGTATCCCACCAATCATCCCATGATTGGCTCTCAGGGCATACATACCAACAGACTCCCACTTGCACTGTGAGCCAATCACCCTTGAATCATATTCATACTGATCTTCAAACATGTCCCACATGTTATTGTTCTCTATTACCAACATAGTGAGTAATGGCAACACCTTTCCAAAGTCAGTATAAATTGCATGTCTCTCATCTCTTCGATGTACGTCACACGTATGAGATGGAGTTTCCGTAATATGTGATATAGTATTCCTTTGCTAACCTTTAGCCACATTGCATGATCAAGGATTCCATACTTGTCATCAATGAGCGGAATATCTATAAGTTCATCTCATGAACTTCCAGATCCATATAATATCCACTGTTGTTCTCTAATAAAATAGATACTCGACATTTCCTTTTAAATGGCTTTATTGGAACACTTCCAATTATCAACAAACTCTCACTTTTATATATCCTATATATATTTTGCAATTAATTTTCTGTCCTTTCAGAAGTTCGCATCAATGTAACTCTGTACTTTGAACTCTTCCTTATCTCCATAGAACTAGCACTTCTCAAGTACTTATCAAGTTCTCATGGTATTCCAGTAACCCTTACTGGAAGTAGACAGACATCCACTCGTCATGTCTCACATATGAGTTATCAGGATGAGCACATCATATTGCCATGTCCTACATACAAGATGATGAATGCATTTTGTTCTTGCCATGTCGATACATGCAAGATAATGGTATGATTACATACATGATAGATCCATATATATTCTTAGTGTTCCCATTCTTCATAAGAATTGGACACTTGGCCTTGGGATACTAACTCCATGTAACATGGACAAGTTTTTCTCCAACTGAATCTGTGCATGCTGAACCCTTCAGTACAGATTGCCAATGTATGCTTTCTCTTTTCAGGTTAAGAGGTTTTCGAGAACTATCTCTATATATCTCTATTCCTATCACATAAGAAACATCTCTATCTTCCTTAAAGATAATTTCCACTTTTGGATTTCCATTCTAGAACATTTCCATTTCACATCAATATGTGGAATGTGAACACGCTCCCACTAAATCACAGATCCCTTCTTTATCTTTGACATATCATTCAAACCCTTTGACTATATCATCAAAATAATGATCTGATTCTGAGTTGCTTATACTCAATCAATCACATTGATTAGTCCATTGTAACTTATAGACTTCATTTGCATTAGTGGATTCATAAACCTTATAGGTTGTGTCACGTACACATCCTTGTTTTATTCCTCGTAGGAATGCGGTTTTAGTATCCATATGCCAAATGTCTTAGTCATTAAGTTGCAATCAACAAGCATCAACTTTCTCAAAATGTTATCCATGTGTCTTAACATTTAAGACTCATTTGCACTTATGGATTTCATCCAATGAGTGCTACCATCAAGGTCATACCTTATGGTTCACATGGATGTCATTTAGGATGTAATGATCATAAAAAATAACTCAAAATTCAATTCCTCTCATTCATCTAGATAGTTGACTCATCACATGAACAACTCATCACATAGATAATTGAGGTGTATCTGTTAAGGATATAAGAACTTACAACTCCTTGTGATTCTTAATGTCCTTTATTAGTGTGGGGTATTCTTTTATTAAGAAGAATTCAACTATTTTATAATCATTCTCTAACTCTTTAGAGTATGATTCCTTCTTGATTTAGACATCACCATGCCTTAATCATGAGTTCACTATGATACACTATCATAATCACTCAAAAGGATCTCAAACATTTGGTCCAAGTATTTCATTCATTGATCTCATCAAGAATTAATACTTTACCAAATTTGCACTTCATCTATGATAATCTTGAACACTTCAAGATATACATATTGGTATTTCTCTAAACACCATTTGAAGTATTAGCATTTGTTCCAATAGGTATGTGAATACATCACATGTATCATACCTAATAGGATAATCATTCTCCCACTACCATTAGTGAAGATTGATTAATCATGTCCAAGATATTCATGTCTCTTACTGGTTCTCTAACCAAAAGAGTCTAGATGTATCCATCACATGGAAACTAGAAATGAATTTCTCATGATTGATGCTAATTTGATTGTTTGAGTTATCTATAACCTTTTAGGTATCATTTTATCTTATGCATATCAAATACCACAAGATAAACAAGGCATTGCCACAAAGATCATATCTTTAGAAATTGAAACATCTCTTTATTGATTGCCATCATTGTCATACAATATGCAAAAATAAAGTGTTTCTATCTATTGGCAAATATGAAACAGCAGTTCTTCAACTCTATTTCGTGCCCTTTAGGTTGAAATAAACTGAAAGGTACTCCTATCTATGGCAGCAACACTTGCTCCAATGATGGGTACTCCTTTCTTGGTCCTTTCAAAAAGGCCATCACTTCTTTGCGGATCTTGCATATCATATACCTCATATTAAGAAGCGGTTCATTTCATGATACCTTAGGTGGAGATCTCCATCCCCTCCTTTATCTTCTTTTGTTCTTCCAGATATAGAGGGCAATTCCCTTATACACCCTTTCCCCATGTGCCTTGAGGCTGAAGACGGCTTGGATTGCTGGCTAGCATCAGAACACTTCTTTGCTTTGCCCTTGTCCTTGCCCTTAAGAATTACCTTTTCTTTGATCACATCAAAGATTATGGTTTGTCTTTCTTCATATTTGCCTCTACTATCCTCAACATGTCCAACAACTTTGTCAACGCTTGTCAAAGTTGTTCATGTTGTAGTTTATCACGAACTGTATGATTCTCGCAACAGTTGCAGTATCATACCAATAGCCAACTCTTGCCTCTGAGAGAATCCTTCTTAGTCAGGTCTTTCCACATACCCAATCACATTGAGTGTGTGAATACCTTACTGGATCTCCTTCTGTCATGATATACTAGGACAGTGTCCTGGAGACATCATATGTCTCATGTTGTCTTTGCAACTCATAGTTCAGAGAACACAACATCAAACACTCCTCATCAATGTCTTCCTCGGTATACTTCCATAAGCATACTTGCAGCCATTGATATGGTGGGATCGAGTTCATCTGGTTCTGGTATAACTAGGACTTAGATCTTTTGCTCTTTGATTGAGAACACTTCTCATCGTCCTAACCAATCGTGGAATTATTCCCATTTAATTTTTTGGTCTCAAAGACCGATCGCAAAGAAAAGTGATTGTTGTTTGTTTCCATTTGTACTACAAAAGGAAATATGCAATTTTAGTCCAAAAACTCATTTTTGACTTATTTGATTGATTTGAAAAGTTGACGATATAATTAGGCCTTTAATTAATTATCGCTCCCACTATTTTACTTCAAATTGATAGCCCTCACCATCAATTCGGAAGATTGCAGCGTACAACCTTCTAGTGGGCAAGATCCTGAAATCCTCTAAGTCATGGACCAGCTTGGGTTGTCACCCACAACTTAGATCTCTCAGGTAGGCAACTCTTGCCAATTGCATCATATGCAACTCTTGATAAGATGTCATATGCAACTCTTTGCCATGATCATCTCCATGCCTCAAGGTACTAGATCCTCTCTAGGTCACCTTGTTAAGTCCGACCCAAAGCAAACACGATGAATATGGACCCTGCTAGGGTAGACCCACACATTCATCCTTCACGCTTCCACGAGATAGACGGTGCACCACGCTAGGGCGTGCCCACACTTGGTCGATCAAGCTTTTCACGTGTGTCACATTTGGAAGGCATCTAAAACTTAATATTTAATGAGGGATTTGGTTTTATATACATATACATATCCAATCACCACAATACATAGTACGTATCATATACATGCTATATCCCACAAAAAATATGCAAAACGATAAAAGCAATGATTATGGCCATCCTAATGTAATTCCTCGAGCCAAGAGGAATCACGGTCATCTAGGTCTACATCACATGCAACCTTTACAAGATGAACTTTGTGCTTTGCCTTCTGAGTAGATCAACTCATAACATGAATGACTTGCTCATTTTGGCCCGGTCGTCTGGGTGCCACCAGCCGATCGGTTGGCTCCTCCAACCGATCGGTTCGCCTGGTCGTCGTGCATCTCATCATGGCCGCCACCCGCTCATCTCACTCCTCGAACTGGTCATCAACTGATCGACTCACTCCTTGAACTGATCATCTGGAACGTCAACCGATCGGTTCACTCCTTGAACTGGTCATCTCAGTTGTCGTCAGGATGTCCGCCGTTCTTCGTTATAACAGGAAATAAAATCCTATCCTATTTTACATTGTTAAAAGAGAAACCTCGAGTTACATTCGAGAGGAGCAAAGGTAGGAAAGAAATCTCAAATTATTTCGAGTTACATCAGGAATAGGAGAAGGAAGATCGGTGCGCAGACCGAGATGCAAGAAACCACATACAACCATACACAGATAGGGTTTATTGGCCATAACCACACTATACATCCACCACAAAACTCATTTAAGGGCGACGCATATCGACTGCATTAATAATACATATCATATATGTAATTTGGGATTTGTGGATTTAGGATTGGACATGCATAAAGCCAATATTATTCGCATCGTATGCAATAAATAAAGGCGACAAACCAAAATTGATCATATCGATATTCCTAAAATATAGAGGAGTTGACGTGGCTCTGATACCACTGTTGGGTTTTAGGGGAGGCAGAGAAGGCAACGGAAACAAAAAAAAATTCCCCCCAAACCCAGAACAAGGAAATGCGTCAACGTCTATATGATAGGAAAGGGATGGTTTGTGGAATCATACCTTGTCCCGAGGCTTGCTCGGCGACAATACCTCGCGTCTTGCGCGGTCTTCACCTCCGGTCTTGGACGATGTCTGTGCATCTCCTGGTCGCACCGGGACTGACGACTCCTGGTCTCATCGGGACTGTCGGGGTTGACAGTTGTCCTCCGAGCAGCATAAACCTCCCGCCTCTGAAGTAGTCCACACAGACCACCTGGAACTCCAATCTCCTTGTCCCACAAGGAATTGGAAGGAGTTGCACCCTCCTGTCAGCGTACTAGTCACCGACACACTCTCCTGCCACCAGTCACAATTGTAGTTGTCTTTCCCTTGCTATGCCTCCCTTATCGGGTAGCACTTTCTCGGGCTCTCTCGGTTACCAAACCAGAGAGAACGACAACTTTATAGAGAAACTGGTTGCACTGAGTTGTACTTTGAGAAGCCCCCAATACCCTTATATATAGGAGGGTCATGGGACATGGTTCTTCATCCCGGGCAATGCGGGACTAAAAGCAGGAGTAGAAGGGTTCGAGATTTTCCACAAAAAGCAACCAACTCGCAACCTAAACCGGTCGTTTCATAACTGAAACGGTCGGTTGGGGACCTGAACCGGTCGGTTGACATCTCAACCGATCGGTTGGGACCCATGAGCCGATCAGTTCACTTTTGAACTGGTCGGTTCGTGGTCCTGATCAGTTCCCGATTGACTTTCCTTCTTTTGTTTCTAATTGGTATCGAATACCAATCCTATTTCCCAATCAAATTGGGCAAGTGAAACGAAAGGAAAATTCTCACCAATCCTACTTTCCCAACTTGCTCAGTTGCACCAGTTGAATCGATCGTTTCAACACTTGAAGAAATCATTTCACCCTGATCATGAGTCGATCGACTCAACACTTGAGCCGACTGGTTCACCAAGCTCAACCGATCGGTTCATCACATGAGCCGATCAGTTGGGAGTGCAGATTGTGCAGAATTAGTCAATTGCGATTTCAATCAATCTGATACTCCAATCAATGTGTCCAACACCTTGAACATTATGACATTGAGCTATCAATTGATTGAGTGTTTAATTGAACTACTAAACTCCTTTAGTAATCAATCTAAACATTGTTTGTGGACAAAACTCCTCTTCCAGGTTAAATACTATGTGTGTGACCCTGCATGTCCATTTCACGTTGGCAGTGAAAGTCCATAACACTTATGACTTCACAAGAAAAGAGCGGTGCCTAGTCACACATCAGTGCTACCCAGGTGAAAGTAGAAAGTTGGAGAACAACTTTCAATCCTACAATCCGTGAATGGTGTTACAACGAATGAATAATTCCTTTGTCGCTGATATCCCGAATGAACTCGAGGCATGGAACAGTCATCCTGTCAACGTTCATTCACTTTCTTGATCTCAGAGTAGATTGGAAGAGATAAGTATGACATCAATATCACATATTGATTCACACATGCATGCGCACATCTATTTCAATCCTACTCATCAAGTGGCCTTGGATATCAAACTCCCTCAGGAGGGACAAATCCCATATCTATCACTCACCCCTCAAAAGCCCCATGTGTCAAAGCCACCCAATCATCACCTTTATAACAACCCATGTTTCAGGACTACGTTTGATGATGTCAAAGTGTGCCCAACGACATGTGTTGAGTGTAGTGATTTCAGGTCAAAGAATCACACTCACCACCATCAATGTGAGTACTGACTGTGACTACCATGTCATGGTTCCATGTGTCAAACTCACGGTGGGTCTGTCCGGTACACTTGTTCTCTAACAAGTACTTATGTGTTTGGCTTGATATCTCTATATCATGATTAATGAGATTCTATCATCAACCAACACCACAATCTAGTCTTGTGTGTCATTGCTGTTTATCTACCTTCCACAATGACATCCGACTAGGGACATAACAAGAATGTACAAACTCTTAGCATCTGTATGATCTCATCATTCAGGTCCTTAGCCTGAAAGCATATGTCATTGAGTACTGTCATTCTCAAGACATTCAATTTGTTCTATCACTATCTCATATGACTGAACCAGAAAGAATTGGAAGCTTGCCTTTGATGTTTATCAAATCAATCTTAATGTATCCCACCAATCATCCCATGATTGGCTCTCAGGGCATACATACCAACACTCCAAACGGTCTTGGGTGACCCCCAAACGGTCTTGGGATCATTTGGACACCCTCCAAACGGTCTTGAGACCATTTTCCAATAATTTCATCAAAAACCAAGTCATTCACTTAAGGGTTGAACCCTAGATTTGGTCACAAAATCAGCACTTAATTATTTAACAACTTGATATCATTGGACCCTCAATTGGTCAACCCCACTTAACCCTAGACCTCCAAATGGTCTTGGATGATCACCAAACGGTCTTGAGACCGTTTGGGCGATCCCCAAATGGTTTTGAAACCGTTTGGGCCACTCAACCCAAACATCAACATGATTGCATTATTAAAATCAGCAACTAACCCGATTAAGGTTTAGGTGATTAATGTGCCTTCAATTGGTGATTTACTTGGAATTACTTGATGAATTTTGGTGGGTGATTCATCCATAATGTGTAACACAGACCTCCAAATGGTCAATGCCTGGTCAACACATCCAAACGGTCTTGGACCGTTTGCTCTCATGCGTTCTTGGTTGAAACCGTTTGCTCCCAAACGGTTTTAGAAACCATTTGTGCAAGAGGTGGAAGACCGTTTGCTAAAGCAAGATTAGGATGAACTTTGGAAATAACGTCATCATCTTCTACCTCAAGAATAGGGGTTGTTCTTCACAGATTTTCTAGCAAGAACACTTAGAAGTGTCTAAAGGAAGAAGAACTAGCAACGATTCTAAGGAAAGAAGATGCAAGAGCAAAGCTTAAGGGTTAGAGTTATAAAACCCGCCTCTAGGACTGATCCAGAGATACAAGCTTCGTATCTTTAATGGTGGCTTGAGCTCCAAAGGTTTCCCAAGGTCCGTTCTTCAAGATATGGATGGAGAAGAAGGCTAGAAAGAAGAATTGTGTAAGGAAAACTAGCAAACCAACCTTGTAGTAGGGTTTCCACCATGAATTCGTGTTAAGTGATGATCCAAGCTTACCCAAACCAACTTGTTCGTCCTCCTCTTCTCCTGAGCTCCTCCTTAGTCAGCCAAAGCAAGAAGATGAGGAAAAAGAGCTAAAGGAACGATCCTTTTCTTTGTGGAAAAAGGTTGCTATATATATTTTGGATATTTTCAAGGAAAAGAAGTTTGTTTCTTTTATTTCTCAAACATATCCCCCAAGTCCTTCTCCACTTCTTGGTCACGTTTCCTCATCCTTTTCACATGCAAAACCTCTCTCTCATCAAGGTTAAAGGAAAAGAAACCATATATTTTAATAAGCTATATATATGTGTAAGGGCTATTTTGCACAAAACTTGGTTATTTTAATATCAAGGTTATCTTTCTTACTTGATTATTCAAATGAGGCGCCCTCCTCATTATCCTTACTCTACTTTATGTCAAGAGTCATGAAATATACTCTAGAGAGTATATTTTACATGTTGAACCCTATATTTTTGGTAAATTGCACTTTACACCAAAACTAGGTTTTAAAGCATAGGGATTGCTCTACAAGCTATATCTTGGTGCCCTAGCTTGTGGAATCCATATCACTACATCATATGCGTTCTTATGATGTATTATCATCATAGGAACATTTCAACCTGTGCAATTTGAAACTTAACCCCTCTAATTAGGTAATTTGCACTTTAGTCCATAATTAACAAAACAATATTGCAACATTATACAAAAAGGATTGAAATGGAAATATATGTTCCTTAGAAGATTTAATTACATATCAAAAGATAACCAAAAGTATCTAATTACATATTTAAGCAAAATACCTAGGGTTAGTTCATAACCCAGGTCAGGGATGTTACAGTTTGAGTCCAAACGGTCTCAAGACCATTTGGGATCAAACGGTCTCAAGACCGTTTGAGGCCAAACGGTCTCAAACCGTTTGGAGACCCAAGTGGTTTCAAGTGTGAATTGTCCATATGGTTTCATCATTGTTTTTCTTAAACGGTTTCAAACCGTTTGGAGCATCAATGGTCAAGAACGTTTGGATGTTTTAATGTGATTAAGTTAATTGGAAACCTAAGGTGATGAAAGATAAAATGAACCTATGTTTGTTACTGATTTATCTCAAAGATAATCACTAAGGTTGTACCTTTAAGATACTAAGTGATTGATAATCCTTAGGTGAGTTAATCCTTGAAGCTTAAGTAAGTAATAACTCAGTAACACATGTCTATCATAGATGTATGTACTTGATTGAAAGGTTGATGTATCCTAATCAAGTTTAGAGGATGATAGAAAAGAATTCATACATGAGTATTGATCATGTGGTGATTAGGTTATGATCCTTAGTAAAGAGATCATGAAACCCTAATCCAGAAGGCTAATGAACCCTAACCCTAATTCAGAGTAACATAATATAAAACCCCAATTGTGGGAATGGAGAGTGAAACCCTAATTGGGATGAGTATCTCCAATTGATATGAAATGAGAAACCCTAGTTGAGGATGATTCCATGAGAAACCCTAATTGAGGGTGATTCCATGTGAAACCCTAATTGAGGGTGATCCCATGTGAAACCCTAATTGAGGTTGATTCCATGAGAAACCCTAACTAAGGGTGATTCCATGTAAAACCCTAATTCAGGTTGATTCCATGTGAAACCCTAATTGAGGTTGATTCCATGAGAAACCCTAATTACGGGTGATGCCATGAGAAACCCTAGTTGGGATGAATAGTAAACCCTAATTATAGGCAATGTGATGTGAAAGCCTAATGAAGGGTGATGCTATATGCAATCCTAACCCTAATGAAGTATGATAGTATGTGAAACCCTAAACCCTAATAAAGGGTGATGGTATGGGAAGCCCTAATCCTAATAATGGAATGGTAACTAATACATTGATGGGGGAAATACCTAAAGTGATTGATTATAGGTAACCTTATAGAAAGCAATGCCTTAACCTGAAATGAGTCCATATCATTCAAGATAGTTGGACCATTTTTATGTGTGACCTATGAACTTCATGGTAAGAGTGATATGTTAGTGGATGAAAGTATTAAGATGGGAATACCTTAATCCAAGAAAAGTTGATAACTCAAGAAAGTTGGAGGTGATGAGGAAAGTGATATATCAAGAAATGATAGATATCACTTTTAGTATTCTAGGGTTGGTTAAAGTCCAATGCCTGGCGGTGTAATAAGGATTGGTAGTGTCCAATGTCTGGTGGTGTAATCAGGTTTGGTTAAAGTCCAATACCTAGCAGAGGCATGAAGCTGGTAATCAGGTTTGGTTAAAGTCCAATGCCTGGCGGTGTAATCAGGATTGGTAGTGTCCAATGCCTGGCAGTATAATCAGGTTTGGTTAAAGTCCAATACCTGGCAGAGGCATGAAGCCTGTAATTAGGGTTGGTTCAGTCCAATGCCTGGCAGTGTAATCAGGATTGGTAGTGTCCAATGCCTGGAGGTGTAATCAGGTTTGGTTAAAGTCCAATACCTGGCAGAGGCATGAAGCCTATAATCAGGGTTGGTTAAAGTCCAATGCATGGCGGTGTAATCAGGATTGGTAGTGTCCAATGCCTGGTAGTGTAATCAGGTTTGGTTAAAGTCCAATACCTGGTAGAAGCATGAAGCCTGTAATCAGGGTTGGTTAAAGTCCAATGTCTGGCAGTGTAATCAGGTTTGGAAGAGTCTAATACCTAGCAGAGGCTCAATTCCTGTGATGATGATACAGGATTGGTAATAACTCAATGCCTGTAATGATAACACATGATTGGTAATAACCCAATGCCTGTATTAATGATATATGAGTACATGGTAGATACAATCCCATATATGTTTAGCAAATTGGCTGAGGCCAATAGATTGAATTAAGAATGTCTCATGGGTGACATATCAAGATAATGAGTGTCACAAGAGAAGTTTTTGACATGATGGTATAATATGATGGATAAATGATATACACGCTCTTCCTATTCCTTATTAAGTAAATAGTTGATCTATCATTCTATCATAAATAGTTACAATGCTTTAAGATGAGAATGCTTTAAACTGCTTATCCTATGTACATCTTTATATCATTAAACTGCAATAATAATGTTTTGGCAGAGAGTTATATCTCTCGCTGGGGCAATTACAATTGTCTCACCCCTGTGGGATCCAACAATTTTAGGTGGACGAGCACGAAGGAGATTGAGAATATCTTGTAAAGGAAGAACATCAACAATAGCAGTGACAACAGTGATAACTCAAGTTGAGTGTACTGTCTGTCGAGTCTTGTAGATAGAAGTCCTATGTGTCATCTCTATACTCTCAGGTCCTCCGAGTTAGTAGTTAGTATTTTTACATCGATATGAGTTTTTGGCTTGATGCCTCGAGGTTCTTATACTGTCTGTGTTTAGATTTTAACAAGGCAGTGGATAATGTAACCCTCGAGAAGAGATGGTAAAAGATATGTACTTATGAACCAGGATGTAAATGTAATACATTGGTTCTTGTTGAAAGAGTTTTCCTATGATTGGATCTCTTTGAAAAAGGTTTTAATTTTTAGTGATTTTTGTTAATCCGCTGCGAATGATACGCTTCTGCATCAGTTAATCTTGTTTTTATGAGTTGGATGCTACAAACTAGGTAGAAGTTTGACTTGGAGATGAAATTATTATCAAGTTGATGCATCTAATCCAACAAATGTCTGTCTAGAGAGGTCTAAATGAGGTGGAGAAGCTCCTACTGCAATCCTTGAAAAAAAATAAAAACGAATGGAGGTTCTCTCTCAAGTAACCACTTCTTCCTCCCCAAAATCACCGTTCCTCTATTCTGGATTCTTCTCTGGTTGAAAATTGTTTCAAAGTGACGAGATATATCCATCCCTTAAGTGAGTTTTTGTTTCTGAAATGAGGGATAATTGTTTTTCAAACGGCAGAAATTGATAGGGACATGTCGGGTTTGAGGACCACTTGACATGTCGCCATGTGTAACTGACACACAAAATTCCTTATTGAGGAGTACACATCGTGTTAGTTAAGAGACATGTCATGTAGTTAAGAACTGGTGAGGTCCAAAGTCAAAGCTGATGGGGTTGGATAAGGCATGCCTTAATAAACACACACCGTGTAACTTTACAGAACATCTAAGTGTATCTTTTGATTGGTGGGACACGCCATGTAGTCGAAGGGACATGCCATTTTGCTGCTATTCGGGGGGACGAGAACATATATAATCTTACACAATGTGTGTTAATTAATGCACATCGTGTTTTCTTTAGAATCTTCAACAATAACTCTATGAAATCTGCAATCTCCTGGGGAATCCAACTAGGGTCGGATTTTAGTTGGATTGGCCCCATTTTCTCATCATAATCATGTACCTATGGTCACAAACATGAAACGAGTAAAACTACTAAAAAGTTGGACCGAAGTAGTATTGTCCCATAGCGAAAGGCCTGCTATCCAACCATCAATGACGATTGTCTTGTATTCTTTTATGCTTTTCCATAGGTTTGTGATTGGTTATTTCCTCTTTTTCAATCGAGTATGATTAGATACAAAATGAGATACAATTTGTATTGTATGTATGTGCAAAAATGAGTGAAAAGTCTATATAAAATGTGCACACGAACGAGGGACTTAGTTTCACTAAACAATTCTTATTGAATGGATATGTGATATACTCACGTTAGTTTCCTGACTCTTGAATCTAGGATGTCCACTACTCTATCTAAACAATTACTCTCCATGCTTGGAATCTTGATCCAAACAAGAATAGAATTGAACATATCTTTCTGTAGATAATTACATGTATGGTGCACATTGACTACTACTAATTGATCACTAAACCAACAAGGTCCCATATTGAACATTAAGTTCTTTTGTTCTTCATTAATATATTGAACTAGAAAAATCTACTAGGCTTAGAATATAGATCAAACCCACCTTGTGGTTTCCAAATCCTTCATATACAGGAAAGAAAGTGGCAATAGTATGGCCTTTTCCCCATAATATATTCATATGGTATATTCCCTAGCATTCTCGATGGTTTTGTAGGTACCATCATCAATGGTGATGAATCTCTTCCCTTCTTAAATCACATATGGGCCATACTGAAGGTTGGGATTGAACTTATCAACGCAACCAAGAGTGGGCTCTAAGATCTCATTTTCTTCCCAGTCTACTTGTCTTTCTTCATGTCCATCTTCCACATCTTCATTATTGTAGAGTGGGAGACTGGAGGAGGAAAACTCCACTCCATTATGGATAGAAGTTAGAATCTAATTTCTACTGAGATATCTAGATCTATCCTTAAACCATAGGCACATGTATGTATGCATGTATGTATATTGCATGTATGGGATTAGGAGAGGCATTCTCTCCCCCTCTCCCATACCCGTGACAGAGGCCGAACATCCGGGAGGATGGTAAACCAAGGTGGTAGATAGGATTTGAACCCAGGTCCCTTTGTTAGGGGACATTGTGCTTTACCACTTGAGTCACTCCTTTCCAGCATGCATGTATGTATATTGCATGTATGTATGTATCTATTACAAATTGTAGATTTTCTCATGCATGACAATCTCCTTGGGTAAATTTTTTACATCCGTACAAACTAGAAGGGTTACACAGGAGAAGCACCCATGTGCAAGGATCTCGCTTCTAAGTCAGTGGGTAGGAGTCGAGGGTATGCCTCCCCTGATGGTTTCATAGGGATAGATAACCTAAAAATGTATATGGAATTTTACTTCCATGCATTGGAAAATAACATATATCCATACTCAACCCTATCCTCTATATCTATATTTTAAATGTAGATGTATGTGTAATTAATCAGTATATGCATGTTAAATTTACATTCACATCACATGTACCGACACCCAAGGTACACTCAAATATGATCATATCAATTATGAATCCTAATATATTGTATATTGACATATCTCTAATAATACTATAGTGATCTATGGATATGACATGTGCAATGAAGCAACACAAATTTTATTATACACATTCTCATGAGTGCATCAACAATATAATGAGAAGGAAGGTTATGAGATATACTTTTTCAATAAGTATATCTAATTTTTTTACACAAAGAGTATAAGATGCAACAATGTCGATAACATTATCCAATCACATTCACAAAATAATATGTGTCTCTATATAATCTGTACGGACAAAGGCGACTCTATATCATACTCCAAGAATTGGTTGGGAATAAGGAACCTTCTCAATTAACACATGCTAGCATTGAACAACCTCACCTCTCTCTCTCCTTATGGGTAATGATGACTAGTCCTAAGGTGTACCCAAAACCATGGCCATTATGTGAAATTTATAGGAGAGACAAGGAAGCATGATTGCTAATAAACCTCATAGAAACCCCCTCCATAGAAAGTCAGTCGATCAAATACTTTGTCCAATTGATTGATTGGGTCAAGTCAAGACTTGTTGGATCTGATCCATTGGTCCAATCTAGTTGGGAAACTAGACCAACCATTCGGCTGCATCTAGTCAATCAACTGGGCTACTCACTTAAGTGGTTGAGTGGGACTCGATATGGTTTGTCAACTAGATATTCTAGTTAGGAAATTGGATTTTCTAGTCTTGTGAGTAGGCTTCCAGTTATTCTGTTATGATCTAATTGATTACGTAAATATGTTCGTAACCAACTTATCATATGTCCATTATTATACTCCTCTTCCATGTACATTCTATGTATGTGACCCTATAGGATCCAAATGAAGTTGGTAATGATATGTATAATCATATTATGATATAATAGGAAATGATTGGACTCTAGCAAGACTTCTTTGCCACTCGAGTTATTGAAGAAGTTGGAAAACAACTTCAACCTAGTACTATGACCAGTGTAATAATGATTGAACAATCCTTTTGTCTCTGACATCCTAATTGAATCTAAGGCATAAAGTTGTCATTCTATTTATGTTTGAACTTTGTTACTTGATCTAGAGTAGAATATCTAAGATAAATATGAGCTCAATATCATATATTGGCTCACATGAGCATGGCCATGCATTGCATAATCTTATTCATCAAGTGGTCGGGATATCACTCCAATGGGTGGGGGGTTGTCATGGAACCATTCTTACCCCAATCCCAATCCTACTGCCTAGGCAGTAGTAAACGGATTGAAGCACCCATCCCTGAGTTGCCCGATAGGATCTAACACATTGGTATATACAATAAGAAACAATAAATCAAAAACTTGATATTTAAAGAACAAACTAAACCAATATGGAGATATATCCTTATCATCAGAGTATGTAGAGTGCGGAAGCGATCTTAGTCAGTTTCCATTTGTATTGCCTAAAATCAAGAAAATCAAGACACAAAGTCAATGCAATTGCACATCACACTATATAAAAACAAGTAAAATGGTTTATAACAAAATTAGATTACTTGGTAGGACTTATATTTCAAAAGTATAATGAGAAATTTTCAAAACCAACATTTATTTGACAAGATTTTATTTCAAAACAATTCACTTTTTATTATGAGTCTCCATTATGCTGTAATCAATAAGCATGCTTATATATTTTGTGTGACTCTATTACCCCAACGTGATGGGGAGGTCACCAGGCTCCTTCTCACCATAGGAGATAGGAGGTCAATGTACAAGTCCACCTCCAAATGAGCGGTTGCTTGCACTCAATATCAAAATTATCATCATCATCATCATCATTATTAATATACGGGCAGTCATAATGGGCATGTCATTTATGTTTTCCAATTTATCTCAAAATATAATATAAGAAATATGGAATCCTAATCAATAGGGAATAATAACTCAACTAAGTATATAGCCAAGTACACAATCAAGAGATACATAAAAAGTATCTTCATTACATCCAAAGAGGAGGTATAATAGCATACTTTTCATTGAGGATTTTGAGTATAATCAATATCTGAATCAATAGGTCAACCCTTCGAGTTAGATCCTAAATCATCAAGATTGGATGAAGGGTCAAGATCATGATGTTCAGAATATCATGTTTCAATACTCGAGATTAGGGTTACACTTTTCCTACGCCAACCTTAGGGTTGGGTCATTCATTTATAATCAACCCATATTTCAATATGTCCAACATTATTTCAAGTGTCAAGTATTTTCGAGTGTGAATGACCTACCTAGGTTTTCTAGGATCATATGTGTTAACCCTAATTTATGATCATTATCCAAGTCATCATAAAATTTCTAAATCATCATCATGATTCTTAGTATAATTGGAATTTCAAGATTAGATGGATGGGTCAAAAATATATCAAGGGTTTTGCAAGATTAAGATCAATATTAAGATTACTCATTATTCATAAAGATTATAATCAAGATTGAATCAAGTAAATAGATCTAGATCACTAATGATTCATTTTCAAGAGTAGATGATTCAACTAGATTAGATCTAGGTTACAAGATATCATCAGAGTCCAAATCTAGGGTTTCCAAAGACTAAACATCATTGTTGAATCATTAGACAAATTAAATAAGAAAAGGAACAAATATAGGGATATCAATATAAATAATTCTGAATTAGGCTTCCCAACCATTTTTAAAAGATTCATAGGATTTTTCTGATCAATATTGACTATTTAATCGAATTATTTGGAGCTAGGATGAATTTTCTATGATTTAACCAAGATCTGGCTATTTATTGCTATTTTGGGCGGAGGGGAGAAGAGAAATACCAAAAAGCAAGGCTGAGGAAAAACACAAGTTGTTGATTTGGCAGGTGACCTTTGACCACAGTTGTGATCATGTGGCTAAGAGTGTGCGGCCTCCCAGGCATGTGTGAGGGGGAGGGAGAGGAGGAGGCGAGAGCGATTCATCTGGTATCATTGGATTTTGGTCAACCCTTGACCATGGGTCCAGATCGAGGGCTGACAATCATCTTCTCAGCCATAAGATGGACTTGCAGCGCGGCGGTGTCGTGATGGTTTCACGGTGGAGCAAAAAGAGGGGAATATGAGAGAGAGAGGGACAGTGGGATCATGTGTGCTGGTTGGGGTCGTGGGTGAGAGACAAATCCAAGGGTAGGATTTTTATAGGGAATCAGGGATAGGTTCTAGGGTTTCAAGGGGGCTCCACACCCATGGTGGTGCTTGTGAGAGAGGGCTCTCAAACACCCTCGAAACAGGTCGATTTGAATCATCTAAAGGGCACGAGGAGTTCGAATTTGTGAGACACATCCTTTTCATTCATTTGATTTTCAAATTATGGTCGTTTCGAGTTAATTTTCCTATTCGGTCCCATAGCTACCTTCCCCATTGATTGCGGGAGGTAGGAGACAGGTCATTAACCCTCCAATGTGGCCCAGGATCCGCGTGCCTCAGATCCAAGGGCTGGGATTCACCCCCAAGCGAGCCCTGGATCACGACATCAGTCAGGATCAGTTCAGCATGAAAAGAAGTGGATATTCCCCGGTTCAAGGGGTCTACAGTCGGTTCAGGCCATCCAGCTATTGGGCTGAGCCCAGTAAACAAGAAAAAGGGAGTAAAGAGGGTATTTTAGGGCTAAAAGGGAGCAAAACTTAGAAAACTCATATAAAATCATAAGAGTGTCCAAATGGCCTCAAATTTGGACCAATGCTTCATGATAGAGTCTACAACATGTATGCAAAATTCCAAATCAAAATGAGTACATATGATCAAGAATTTAATCAAAGGGTTAAAGGGTATGACAAAATTAGGGTTTCATGAACACAAGTGTATCAACTTGATTTTAAGTGAGTTACTCTACTTTGGAAGTCATTTTAGAGTCATGAATTCATGGGAGACATAATGAGTGAGATATTTAAGTCTTTGAGGGTAAATGAGTAATTAAATCATAATTATGCAAAAATTCACTTTGTCACAGGGGCAAATTCCAACTACATCTTTACCTATAAACACATATGTCAAAATGCACCCAAGCACTACATGTATGGAAACCCTTATTCAAGGTCACACAGAGTGGTGTTAAAGAACACAATACAATTTGTGATCATTGTAGTGAATCCAGGTCTAAATACCACAATCACTACTATCACATGAGATATGATTTAGACTACAGTTATGGCTTCCATGTATGCTTAAGTTGATTTTTGTAGTATGCTTGTTCATAACAAGTACCTATGTGTTTGACTTGATATCGAATATCATGACTAATGAGACATAGTCATATGTCAAAACACATACTAGCCTTAATGTATTACAGTTGTCATAATTTCCACCATAATATGACTATAGAACTAGAAAAGAATGGAAACTCTTAGCATAGATATGATCTCATGATCATGTTGCCATCCCAAAATTAATTCCATTATTCATACATCATCAAAACATTATTATATATATTCAATATCTCATAAAGAAGTAAACATAATAATTACCATTTCCTTTATTATATGCAAATCATTTACAAAGTGTACCATCACAATCATCATATGACTAGTACTACCAGCATAATGATCATTTTGGTGGTGGTTGGTCTTGATCGGAACCTCCATGAGGAAGTGATGGTAGTTACAAGTAGTGGTTATCTTAATAGTTTGCTTGTGGAGGCGAGTATGTATCCTGACACCTATACAAGATGCCCTAGTAGTCATATGCCCACTCTAGGTTCCTTCACAACTATTTATGAAGATAAGAGTACATGTGGCTTATTTGATCTTGCATCTATTATTAGTCCAATCACATTAGATACAAAATACTCTAAATTCCGTCCAACTGTGTCATAAGGGATTACATATCATATGCATTAGTTGGAGAAGGTGGTTGAACATCCTCTAGCTCTAGCCATCTCCTTACATGATAAATAGTGATATGTTGCACCTACGCATCTATCCCGCAACCTTAGACAAGTCCACTAGAGGCCACCAAAATCTATCTCTAGCTTGGTCTTCCTCCAACTTTACAATAAATGTCTTGAATATTGGGACAAGTCCAATCTTATGCAAGAAGATGGTAGTGTGGTAGGGTAACTTAGATGTGAAGATAGGTATCTCAGGGATGAGGTGCTATTGGGTCTTCTTGTTATTCATGGAAATCATATCTGACCTAGATATATAGATCAAATCCACATATTTAGAACCTAGAGATATGATTACTTCAATCAATCTAAAGGAACTAAATGATGTAGGGCAGACTTTAATTAATTAGGTCAGCTCTCATGTTTGAATGCATCATTCAAGTTACAAACGAGTTCTAAATATATAAAAATGTAGAATTATTCAATTATATAACAATATCAACATATATGAAATTTACTAAATAAAATATAAGTACCCATTCAACTTACAAGTAACCATCCTTAGCCATAACAAGGTGTAATTCACCCATCAAGGGTACAACATGGGCCAAATCACCTTTGAAGCCTCATCAAGGCCAATGCCATGTAGGTATCTTATATTCACTTCAAATTGCACATGTATCATTCCACGACAGTTCATAAATAGGAAGAAAATATTGGATTCGAACTTTCAATCATATGGAATATATGTTACATACATGATTATGGCAAAAAGAACAATTTTACGACACAAATGAGTTGTTGACCTAAATGATATACGTCGTCCATATTTTGATGATGACTTAACCATTCCATTCATATGTATCTAACATGTCTATTTGAGATTGATTTTAGGTATTAGGTACATGAAAATGATCATTTCAATCAAGCCCTAACTTGATCAAGTTCAAGTCAAAAGCAACGCAAATGCACTTTCTTGGAAAATTTCCTAAAACCCTTTGGACAATTTTTATAATCATTTGTATTGATGATATGACTTATAACTTAGATGATAAAAAATAAGGAGCGCTCAATTCTAATGTTTAATCACTCTAATGACTATTTCTAAAATTCATCACAGAGTACTCGTTCAGTCGTGTTTCATCCTTGATAAACTCAACTGACAGCCTTGATGAATATTAGGAATGTCCATGTTCGACCAAGTTTATCTCTGGACAAACTCGACTAACACCCTGCACTAGCAAAATAGATTTAAGTGATCAGTTGAGTTTCATCCAGGATAAACTCGATCAATGCTTCAAATTTGCTTTGTCGTACAGTGTGACCAATCAAGACTTTTATTGAAACTCGACCGACTGCATTGTAAGGAGTGTGTAGAAAAAGTGATTCTAGCCATTGGAGTGTTGCAAAGATCAAAAATAGATCTGTTGCAACACTACAAATGAGTAGAAATCATTCCTAAGTGCTCCTAGACACTATTGGACATCCCCAATATAAATAGGACCCTTGGACTTCATTCCAAGTTTGCACCTTCATGCTATTCAAGCTCCTAGCTATAGTTGAGTGCATTTAATTCACTAGAGCCCCTTTCTCTCTCTTTCTTCCACTTCAAAATGTCCATACGAGTGAGATAGGCTATGTGTTAGAGAGCTACTCCATTGTAGTCTTGTAATGCTCTCGAAGCTTCTCTTTCTCCAACCCCTTTCTTCAAGCAAAGTTGGTGAAAAGCTACGTTGAGTGAAGGAGGGGTCCAAAGCTTCTCCAAGGTGAAGGAAAAGGTCAAGGATGAAGATCCTTGAGGCGGATAGGTAATTCCTTCTAGACAAAAGACTCGTTGCAAGAAGGGGAGCTCATTGGAAAAGGTGTTCAATTGCTTGCAAGAGTGGATAAGCCCTAGTATAGGTTGAAGATTCATCTCTCAAGGATAGGTACGACATCGGTTGGGTATCATTGGCCCCGAAAAGGAAGGACTTCTTGTATGTCTTATAATGGAATTTAAGTATACATTGGATGCAAAATCTTAGAGCTTGATCTCTGTGAGGAGTGGGACCCGATAGTGGGCCCACTCAGATGGTATAATATACAAGCCGTGAAAGTTTAAGAAGTGGAAAATATAACTATTACAAAGTTACAAATGTATCTATGTACATAACTTTCTCACCCACAAGGTGGTACATAAAAAGAAAATACTATAATTGTATTTCATAAGAACCCCAGATGTAGAGGGCAACCCCACTATTCCAAGATATCATTAAAAAGTAAAGTAGGATGTTCCAACCAAAAAGAGGCCAATACAATTTAGGTGAGTTTCAATGAGAATTATCAAAAGAAATGAATATTCAAAAGAACGAGGCAGTATAAATATTCAAATAAATAACAGATCTTACCACCATTAATCATCATTTTACAACAAATATTTGTATGTAGATATATTGGATTAAGTTTACTATAGAAGGGCCAAGACACCACGGAGTCATTGGCCTATATATAAATTTTGGGTAGAGGTAGCACACCCATAGGTAGAATTAGCACGCCTCTGTATAAATAATTAGCACGCCTCTGTATAAATAAGGGTAGAAGTAGCACACCACGGGTATAAGTAGCACACCCTAATGGTTACACATAAGCGTCTACAATAATTAGCTAGTCAAATAGTCTACCATGCATTAAATATTGGCAAAATGTATCATTCATTAGACATTTGTGTCATAAGACAAGCACAATAACATGTGGGGTCATTGACCCAATTCAACCTATAAATAATATTTCCAAGAGAGTAGGATATGTCAAAGTGAAACAAGAGTAAGTATTTCAAAAGATGCATCATTATGGGAAATTTAGTCATATAATGCCCAGTTATAAACTAGAGAGGAGTGCATACCTCCAGTTTGGTTTAAGTCAAATAAATTGTCGCCTAGGTCTGATCCAAGAATAATATCACCTACGTGCAAAATTATGTTTTGTGTTAATATTGCTCCTCATGCGATATTTAATTTAGTAAAGCACCCCCTATGGAAACTCGATATTAGCACCGAGGCCTGTATAAAACACCCGGAAAATCTTTCTAATTTCTAAAACACGCCCACAATTATTACTCTGACTATCGATTTGTATAGTACTGTAATATCAATGGTAACAATTACTAACAACGATTTCACTCTTTGACTTCCCATGGCCGGTGTCCCCAAGCAGAAATTGCGATTGAAAAACTCAAAGCATTCAGCTCCTGCTTCTCATACATTGCAAGAGTAACTCCGAAGAGTATAGTCAATCAACTGGACACTATGTCAGAGCATACGAACGCGTATTATATCAACCACCGGCCAAAACTCTAAGCTGAATCAATCGTAGCATAAGAAGGTCAGACTAGTGGTATTTCAGCACGACCGTCTTGCAAGACAAAACCTTCTTGATCAACCAATTCAACTAGAAGCCTAGACTCGGTGAAATCTATCGATCGGCTGGATTCTGCATAATCATATAAGCCGTTGTGACCAACACCTCAATGGCTAGATCATCAAGTTTCAGAAACTCCCGAACACGCCCACAACACTAGTCCTCCCTGCTTGCCCGAACAACGGCACACGAAGCAGAAACGGAATCAACAAGGTAGAGGAGGCGACCGCCCAACAGACCCGATCATGGCGCACCATTGCAGAATCGAAACCAGGGTCCTGGATTACTCCGGCGGCAACCATTGCGGTACCAGGATCGAAATGCGCACTCACGGCTGCATTGTTGATCGCTCAAAATCGTAGCAAAGCCCGACATTCATGACGAAACTGAATAAGGTCTTCCAGCGTCAATGACGTGAGAAAACACAGTAGGAATCGGTAATAAGAAATATGCCAGCGTCAATTCAAAATGAATCACCGCAGCGTTCTAATCCATCCCTACGACCTTACGAGCAACCGCGTATCGTCATCGGCCCCCAGGTCAGTAGCTAGCCCAATGGCCGGTGACCGTGAATCGACACAGGTGTGAGCAAGATACTAGTGCGTGACTCCCTAATTCGTAGGTTGGCCACTAAACCAACAATGAACATGATTTTGACCTCACAAGTCCCTTACGAAAACAATAAGTCCTATTACCTATGTATGGGGCTAAATATCTCAATAGAAGGGTGATTTCATCTTACTACATTATTAAGATAGACTTTAGGTATTTTCTCTTCACTAGTACTCCTCCCAATGTAATAGAGGATCCAACATCATATTCGACCCCACACACAAGGGTTAAGTGTGACTATACCAACAAATGTGAATTTAACTCCCAAAGTCCTCGATGTCACACTCATGTAAGTCTATATGAATGGGTGGTGACATAAAGTCCAAACTACTCTAGAAGATTATTTTTAGGGTTGAACATACTACTCAACAAATTTTATAAGTAGGGAAAAGAAAATAGAGGGTGTTACCTAGATTTAAGGTCGTTACAGCCTCTCTAGGTAGTGGACTGACTTTCTCCTAGTTTGAGGATTGGAACCACTCTACATAGCTTGTTTTTGTACTTAATTCAATCTCTCTCATCCTTGCTATGTATGCTTAATTGCACTAAAATTACACATTTGCAATCTTACCTATTGAAGTAACTAGAAGTTCTAACATGTTTTGTATGAGTGTTTTTTAGCTCTATTCACCCCCCATCTAGAGCCCTTTGATCCAACACGAGCAACTTTCAATTATCAATTTCAAGTCTAATAAAATTTTGTTAAAAGAATAATTATCGAATCATATAGATTTTATTTTTCTCCAAGAAGAAATAAAAGATATACATTTCTCTTCCCTTCATTATTAAAGTACCTCAAAAAGGGAATTTTTAGGGAACAAATGGATCTATATCAAAAACATAGCTCTCAAACAAGAAATTGATCATGCTATATCTATCATGCGACACAATCAAAGAGAGGGGTATAAGACATAATTTTGGATTCAATTCATATTACAACATAAGTGTATGAAAAAAATTTGTATAGACCTAAATAGCACGTTCTACCATGAATTGGCATTTTCATGTGAATATATGATATAAATGCATCGAAAGATTATATCACTCTCCTTCCAAGGTGAAGAAAATGAGATCTAGGAAAAAATCTTTAAGGGTCTTCCTTTCCATGTTCAATAAACTTACCCAATCTCCAAGATGATCCCTCCAAACCATGTCAAGCTCACTAGGGCAAAAAGAAAGATAGAAAATAGATGCTTTACCTAGATGAGACACTTTCCACCATCAAATTTGAAGGATTTGGACCACGGTTGAATATAAGAGGGAAATATAGATAAAAGAGAGAATATAGAGAAGAACTTACATGTAGGAAGGTAGGCAAGAAGCTACATATGCTAGAGCCAACAAGTAACCTTGAATATTTAAAAAGTGCATGCATGCACTTGATTGAAGCAATCCTACATTTCATTATTAGTAGGTAACTTATCAAAAAAATAATGCTAGAGTTCAAGAGGAGGTTGGATATAGATAGAAAGATGGTTTATGATTCCTAAAATACCTTACTTACAACATGGGTTTGAGAGGCAAAAGAGGATCACTAATGAGGTCTTCGGACCCAGGCTTTTAAGGCTAGGAAAATCTAGGTCTATCATACACCACATACATAATTAGTGTCAACTCACCAAGATCTATAGAAGGTCACACCTCCACCTATAGAGGTACAATATTGAACATATTCAGTGGTAAAACCAAACCTATTATGGTGTGTATACAACCCACCAATTGACCATCAACAAAGCATCAACCCGTGGAGGGTCCACTCATGAGGGATCCTTGATACCTAGGCACCCTTGGGACCTTTCTAGATAATATATAGAGGTTGGGTGGGCCTAAAGATATCCACCCTCATGGTTCAGCCAAGTAAAACTCGATCATCTACACTAAGTTTGAGACCAAGGCTTGAAACCTCATCAAATGTAGCTCAAAAACATCCAAAGTTTATCAAAACTAGCATCAATATTAAATGGAACATATATAAATATAGTTTGAACATTATTTGCAATTATAATATTAATTATGGTAAATTTATAGATTCCAAAAATGTATAAAAATTTCAAATGAGAGAAAACATGGTGACTATAAATTGAAATTAGAAATACACGTTAGTTAATTGAGTTCACAACATAATCAAGCATGCACTCAATTATGATTTTCAAACATAATTAGAGAGTAAAATAGGCTATGGACTTACAACCATAAACCCTAACAAATATTTCACCCTAAAAAAATAAGACTAGGCACTTCATGCACATCTCATCCTATAACTCCCACATAGTTTCCTCCACCGTCATTGATGCCAAAATAGGTTCACAAGAACCATATAATTCTTCTTCAACTTTTGATCATGTATATACACAATCAATAATAGGACCTCAACATAAGAGTTATCATCTAACTGAACCTCCATTGGCTAGATGGTCTTCTCTATATCAAAATGACACTTCTTAAAAATAGAAACATGGAACATATTGTGCAACTCTAATGGTAAGTCCAACCTATAATCAACTATACAAAATCATCACAAGATAGGGTAAGTTCCTATGGACATGAGAGCCTTTCTTAACCCTCTTACAGAACCTTAACACACCTCTATAAGGAGAGACATTGAGTTACACATTGTTTCCAACCTAGAACTCTAACGATCTATGTATATTACCAGCATATGACTTCCACCTATCTTGAGATGGATTCAACTATAGTCTAATCATGTTGATCTTATTTGATGTTTGATGCACCAACTTAGGACCTAACAATTGATATTCACCATCCTAAAACCAACAAAGAGTGCATGTTCCATTTCTTCCATACAAAGCCCCATACAATTCCATGTCTATACTACTCTGTTATTTGTTATTATAAAAGATCTAAACCAAACTCAGGTGGATATCCCTACTACCCAAAAATTATATAATATATCCCTTGAAATGAAATCTTAAGACCTATATCTCTCTCTTAGATTGACTATTTGTGTGAGTATAAAAACCCATGATGAATTGCAGTTGTGTCCTAAAATCTAAATACAGTTCTGAAAAAACTTGCTCATAAATTGAGGTACAATATCTGGCACTACCTTATCCCGTACACTATTTAGTGAATGATCTCATCCACATATATTTATGTCAATATCTCTAGAGTAAGGTAGAATCTACCAGTATAATGTGGGTAGACTTCATTAAACAGTCAATGATCACCAAAATGAAATCATGTCCCTTAGTTATCCTAGGAAGACCAATCACAAAAGCTATGGTGACATGGTTCCACTTACATTTTAGAATTGTCATAGGATACAATAACCCTACAAACTTATGATGTTCCACCTTGCCTAGTTGATAAACTATAAACCTTTCCATGAATTCTATCATATCTTAGTTCAACCCTAGACACCTATACATATTTATAAAATTTTGGCACATATTGGTACTTCCATGATGCATTGCATACATGGAGAAATGTGTCTCCTCAAGCACCATATCCCTTAGACCTATGGCATATGGAACCACCATACTATTGTTAAATCGCATTGTTCCATCAACTATATGATGAACCCATCATTCATACCATTTCCATGCTTTGCTCAAATATTTTGCATCAAAATATTATCCCACTTAGCATATATATTATAGTATCAATGTTAGCTTCAGTTGTAAATATTCCAATAACCCACCTAACATGTAAACATTTATGTAAACATTTATGTAAACATTCATCATAGAGACACCAAAAAGTCCGTCTTACTTTAAGATGATGAGTGCAACTATGCTCTATTCATACAAGATATGAAGATGGAGATGAATTTATTCTCAATGAATTAACCACTACATTCTCCTTTAACTGATGCTAGAATATAGTAAATTCAATGTGTAAGGACCCTGACCTTCATTTTGGGCTTACCCTATTTGCTTTGCCTAAACCTTGTGTTGAGATGCTTGCTAATCACTTGAAGTTGTGATTAGGGTTTGTTTGTACTTTGTTGAGAGGTTGAGGTGCAACTTGCAAATTACCCAAGTTTTAGGGTTGGTGTGCAAGTTTTTCACCTTGAGATATGTCTTTCTCTCTCCTTGCATCCTCCAAGGTTGAGAGGATGGGTTGGGCTCTTTGTTTGAGTAGCTTTGGGCCTGATTGGACTTTGTTTTGCCTTGTTGAGCCTTGTTGAAGCTTGGTATCAAGCTTAACCTTAGTGTATCGACCAAAGAGTGTTGTTGTGTCGGGTAGGGAGCTGTATCGGCCATGGTGTGTGGGGTTGCCATCTTGGGCGACACACACCCTCCATCTTAGCCTCATTTATGTCACCATCTTTGGACAAGTGCCTGTTGCTTTGCTTGGTGGGTGGCAACTCATGGGCGTGGGTTTTTACGGTGCTAGCATGTGGCACACTCCTTGGACAAGTGTGCTAGGGGTGGGTGCCACCTTGCCTTGCTTCCCCCATTCACCCCATAGTATATAAATGAACCCCTCCTTTGCTTTCTAGGATATTTGGTTCCTTTAGTTGCTTCACTTCCTTTGGTGGTCAAGCTAGGAGAAGAGTGGAGCAAGTGGTGGTCGATACTACGGGTGTGTTGGGCGACACACCTTGCTAGCTTGTCCCTTTCCTTCTCTTGTGGTAGGTATCTCTCCCTTTGCTTGGCATCTTCTTCCTCTTCTTATTCCTTCTCTTCGGCCATGATGGTTACAAGTTGTTCTTCTTTGTGTTGGCCAAAGGTGGTGCCTTGGAGCTTGGTTCTAGAAGCTTGGAGCTTTAGAGATTGAGGTGGGTTACATAACTCCTAACCCTAGCTATACTACTTCTCTTTCATGTTGCATGCTATATGTGCTATCTTGATCGGCCATGTCATCTTTTAGCTATGTTTCTTTCTTTAATGGTTATAAGGTCACTTTAGATGCACCCTAGACTTTTTGGAGATGGTTATCTTGGGTTGCCTTGGGTTGGCTGAACCATGGACGTGGAGTTCCTTGGGAAAAACCCCTCTCTCACTTAGTTGTTGAGAGGTGAGCTTAGGGTCTCCAAATCCAATGGTGAGTTGAGCTTTGGTTGGTTGGCTGATACGATATGATGGACCTCCTTGTTGCCCAATAGATGATGGAAGTAGTGCAATACCCCTCTCTCATTTAATTGTCTTGAGAGGTGAGCTAACTCTCTTGAATTTTTAGGGCTTCTTGGTGGCAGTCTTGAGGTTGAAGGTGACCAACCCGTCATGGTCTTTGAACCCTTGCACGATACCCTTATGATGTGTTCTACCCGATATCCCTCTCCTAGGGTTGAGCCTTGGGCGATATGCTAAGTGGTGTTTTGTTAACCCTGACCGATATGGACTCTTAGTTGATGTAACCCTGGATGGGCGATATAGTGGCTGGTTCCCTTGACCGATATGAGTGTGGTAGGAAAACCTTGTGTTGGGTGTTATGGTTTGTACCTTGCACAACACTCCCCTAGTTGTGTTGCCCAACATGGTGCCCTAGTGGCTACGTTGCCTTGAGCAAGATGCAGCTTGGGCGTTAGGGTTTGCTATCTTGGGCGATATGGGAGCTCCTTGGGCGCCATGGTGAGCTGCCCATGATGTTGCTTGAAGGATGGTAGTGGAGTGTCTTGGCCGATAGAGTGGAGGTGCTGCCCGATACACCCTGCACCTGGTTTCACGATACATCCTACACCTGGTTGCACCAAACACCTTTGGTTCTAGTCTTCCTGTTATCCCTTGTGCATGAGTGCACGTTATGCTCATGGCCGATATGTGTGGCCAGTTCCCTAAGGTTTAGGTGCCCTAAATGTTAGCATTTTGGGTGAGGGATATGACCCTACCCGATATCCCTTGGGTGAGGGATAATGCTACCCGTCACACCTTTAGTGAGGGTAGGCGACACCTTTGGTGAGGGATGCGCCTAGCTCAGGAACCCTAGTTGCTGAGATATGAAAGATAGGTTGTGACCAGTGACATGACCTAAGGATGATGTTAAGTGAGATAATAAGATCATGGTTGTGTAACCTTTAAGGATGTATCCTTAGGGGTGGTTGTGTTTGTGATGTAGTGAGAGATTGGGCATGGTGGATGCTCACGGTTTGGTAACTTCAATATGAGTTCATTGGCTTACCATCTACAACTTTATGCTTCATGTGTTCATAATAATGAATGTTGTTTCAAATCATATGCACCCTAAATCTTAATGGCATGATAATCATAACATGTTCTCTAAAGATCTATGTTTGGTGATTAAGTTATCTCTCTTGATATGCATACTAACCATGCAGGTGTTATCAAATGAATTCATAGCCAAGTAAGAGATATGATGTATATATGTTTTGTAACGCTGAATAATGATACTCCTTGTTGATGAGATAACATGTATTGCTAGTTAGATGAGAAAGTTTTGGTGACCTGATAAAGGCTGAGTGCTTATTTGAGGTGTTATCCTCTATGATGAGATAAAGGATTGATACCCCATTATGATGTATGATGATGAAGCCTTGAGAGGCAGTGGCACTATGGGATGAGGGATTGAGATCCCATGGTAATATGATAATGGCATTTATAGTGTGACACAATGTTGTTTATGTTTTATAACCTGGTTGCCTCAACAATTCATCTAAAATATACTAATTAATTATAGTGGAACATTTCATGTAGTTTTGTCGTGGCCATAGTGTGACGACAGTTGCCAAACTGACAGACAAATCATTACTAATTAAGCAGAATAAACATAAATAACATATTAACAAAAATCACTAAAAATTAAAACCATTTTGCAAGGAGATCCTTGTCCAGAAAACTTTTACTGAAAGATCTAAAACTCATATATGTCATGATTACATTATACAACATCTTATCTTGAGGACAACATTTAACAATTGCTCTATTAAAACACATATTGGAGCAACATAAAACCTTGAGGCATTCAAGCAAAAATCTCGGATCATTCATGAAACCAGTACGAACCAACTCCAAGGACCTGAGAGTACAGAGATGACACATAGGACTTCTATCTACAAGACACGACAGATAGTACACTCAACCTGAGCTGTCACTTCTGCCACAGTTATTGTTCCTCCTCTGTAGAAAGATCTTCGCCACCTCGTGCATGTCCACCTAAAAAAAATGTGGATCCCACGGGGTGAGACAATTTTCCCAGCGAGAGATATAAATCTCCGTCGAGCATATTATTATCATAGACTAAGCATTTATAAACTGAGTAGAGGTTCTTTTTATATTAATAGGAAGGATAATTCACTGTAAGAACAGAATGAATTAATCTCCTTTCTTAAGGAGAACATTGCATCTACCCATGGTCGAGTTATAAATCATCTATCTGCTTTGCAAGGAATGTAAAGAAACATAAATAACATCTATCCACTAAGATGTATAACTATATTGTGCATCAAACAATGTTTCTCATATTTGATCCTTAAGCAGATATGCTATACAGCTGAACATATTTTACAATCACACTTATGCCCTGAGGAGATGAAGCGTACCCCGGTCATCTCCAACCGACCACAAACTTCTCACAAGCCGGTACCATACAATGTCAATGGAAGAGTCAGTTGCCATGACCTCTTCTTATCTCGGTCAGTACAAGACCATATATAATTCAGCAGGACATCTCATGTCATCTACTGGCAGGACATCTAGTGTCAGCTACAAATAGATGTGCCAGGGTATGTAGACATCCACGCTTAGAACTACAACATCAACTGCACTCTCTTGGGGGAAACATCTACTAACAACCATCCCCAGTTAACGAGTCATGGCGACACAAGCACCATACTCTGAGCCATGGGCCAGTTCATCGTGCTCAACATAGAGTCGACGACTGAAGTCGCACTCGAGCCAGGATATGGCATATAGCCAAATACCCATTCATCTTGGGCTCATAAGGGGATTGGCTCACACATGGACATTCGTACTTACGCCCCCACATACTCAAAAGTATGCATTCTGGGTTATGCCATGGAGCAACCCATTTTACCATTCAGCAAATCCTAACACTGATGGATCTATGGTCAGGGCAATGTTTTATAGTTTCTAGTGATATATTACATGCATTACAACATTCTTTTAGCATCAAACAAGTTATCATTATTAATCACAACAAATGCTACAAAGAAAGGTGTAATACATCTATCATGTACTTTTCCAAATCTTTAAAACACATGATACTTGGGATCTCAGTCCCTTATCACATTACTGGGAATTCTCATCTCTTCATTATCATGATTACTGGATCTGGGTATTCAAACCCTTATATCATCACATAACATTGTTACCTCTCTAACAGGTAACCATTACCTCTAGGTGCTCAGACCAAGGTATTCATTTCACTTGTTGTATAAGTATTCTCTTGGCTCACAAGGCCATCACACATCTTGTCACCTCTCACTAGGCAACAACTAACCACATGGCTCACAAGGCCATTAAACATCTTGTCACCTCTTATTAGGCAACAACTAACCACATGGCTTATAAGGCCATTAAACATCTTGTCACCTCTCATTAGGTAACAACTAACCACATGGTTTATAAGGCCATTAATCATTATACTTGTTATACAAGCATTTAACATGCCTTACAAGGCTTATGTAATAAGAGAATTACATCCTTCCCATCATTAGGGTTAGGGTTTCCCTTTATAGTCGATTAGGTTTTCATGTTCATATTATTAATCCAAACCCTAATTCATTGCTATACACATCTAGGAGTTTGCGTTGATGTCATAAGTATTCAATCATACTTATTTATTCTCATCATTTATCATTGAACGATTATCAACACAAGGTATGAGTTTCTCTCTCATCCTCACTAGGATATTGATTACATCATGCTTCATTAACTTGGCTTGACCCTTTCTCAAGGCATGTAGCCTACACTTATCAAAGTGCATTAATCTCATTACATCTCAATGTAACAATTGACATAACACACTTCATGTGTTACTTATCCAACTATATTGGATTTAAGGTGCATCAAGATGTAACAACCTTAAAGTACTAGATGTGATATTTACCATGCCTTGGTGTATCACTTCCCTCATAAATTTTAACTTACTTAAGTTCATCAACTTATCTTGTATTAGGGTATTTCCCATCCTAATACTTTATCCACTATCCCATCATATTAATCTTGTAAAGTATTGGCCATAAGTCACACACTTGAATTACCCAACTATCATCAATGATATGGACTCATCTCGGGTTAAGGCATTGTTGATATAAGGTTATCCATTATCAACCACTTTAGGTGTTCCACCTATCAAGGTATTAGCCACACCATTACTTGGTGTTACACTCATAACTCCTAAGAGTGTCTTGCCCTCACCTTTACAAGGTATCTCGGGTTAGAAGTGTGCATATGTTCACCATATCGGGTTGTAAGTATATGAGCACTCACAATATTGGGCTAGAAGTATATACACACCATTCATATCGGGCTAGAGGTATTTGTATGTGTTACCCATGTCGTGCATGAGGTATTAAGCCATCACAATTTTAGGCTAGAGATGCATTCAATCACCATATCAGGTGGCTCACCATCTAGGGTTGGCCGTGACGGGCTAGGGTTTGCCATATCGGGCTCAACCCAATATGCAAGTCGATAGGAGTGAAAAGTACCAAGCCATGTTGGGAAACACCATCCCATGTTGGGTTTTAACACCCATGTCGGGTTAGGGTTGGTCGTGACAGGAATATGGTACATGTATGTATCACCCATGATGTTTAAGAGGTATCATCTCATCATCATGTCGGGCTAGACATCGACTAGGGTTGTGTATCAGGTTACCATATCGTGCAATAGGGTTTATTTAAATGTTCATATCGTTCACCAGATATGTGTGCTTCATGATACCAAGTACCAAAGATATATTATATGATCATATCGTGCAATAGCATTTGCTATTCTTTACTCATATCGGGTTACCCAAATTAGGGTTTCATGTCAACTTATAAGTATTCATTTAACCTTGTATCATGCATTGAGTCTATACTTGACTCCCTATCATGAAAGAGGTGTATACTACACCCCCATATCGTGCAAGAAGTTATACAATTATATCCATATCGTTTTAGTGAAGTAGGTGCATCATCATATCAGGTTAGAGGTGCTTGCTTGTGTGCTTGCACCCAATATCACTTTTATAAGGTGATATCATCATCTTCAAGCTCTAGACCTTTGTTCTAACTGTTATAGTTCATGGAAACAGGTATAAGAAACTACTAGAACTCATAATTCCATCAACTATTCCAAGAAATTTTGGAATTAAAAGTAATTCATTAAGTATAGCAATTTAGATGATGAATAATAACATGGTTGAGTTCAAGTTATATAACCCGCCTTAAGAACAACTTCAAAGCTCCAAGATCCAAATCTCCAAGTTCCTAAGGTTGAAGATAACTTATCAAAAGTCCAAGGTTCGTTTAAAACTCCTTCATTAATAAGGAATCACCATGGATAAGCAATTGGTGAAGAAGAAAAGAAAGGAAGATCAAAACCCTAAAATCATGCTTCAATCAAAGGTTGAAGATGATCATGGCCTCACCTCAGGGTTAATACTTGAGCTCCTTATTTCTCCAGCACCTTTGCACGATACCTCACAACCTTTGCACGATATGCCACCACCTGTGGCCGATATCCTCCTCACTTGGGGCCAAAAACACTTCACTATGGCCGATATCACCTTTCTTGGCCGATATCACCCTACTTGGGTGATATGCTCTTGCTATGGACGATACCCAAAGCCCATGCATGATACCATATCCCTCATGCACGATACAAGAGATCTATGCATGATACTTTAGGGTAGGAGGGTGGTAAGGGTCACAAAATTGCACTAAGGGATGAAACTAGGGGTATATATACTTGTTTCTCACAAAGGAAGGTAAAAAATGAGGTGTCATCAATTTGAGCTAGTAGGTGCCACGTGTCCATGCATGGATGACACGTGTACATTCATGCATCAACATTTATCTTGACATTAAAATATTTGAGGGTTATCTACGGATAAGGATTCATCCATTACATATACCTTTGATTAAGATATATCAATTAATTCATCACTTTATGCACAACTCGTCACAACTTTACTAAGGAAGTTCTAACCCGACACAACTCACCTCCTTGAGGTGCTTTGCACGACATGACCTTTACCAAGAGTTAAAAAAACTATATGAGGATCCTCTTATGGTTCCTTGGCCGATAGGAACTCATATATAAGCTTTTCAACGTGATACAACTCAAGTTAAGCTTTCATATTCAACCCTTTTTCTTGATTATTTTATCACCAAGAGCACCATCACTCATAATGGAATCAAACATGGTGTCTCATTCATTCTCTCTATGCTAAATGATACATATAGGAAGTAGCGACACTCTAGATGTGGTAATTTTCATATCAACCCTACATTTTGGGTAAATTAAAATTTGTACCAAAATTGGTGCACAAGTCGCCAACATTATTCAAACAAGTTCAAACTTGGAATTTAGGCTTTCCACAAGCCACCACCTTGCATCAATATATCTATAATGATGATAAAACACATGAGGAATGTTCAACAAGTGACATTATGTAATATAATCCCTCATCTTGGGTAAATTTCATTTTGGTCCAAAACAAAGGAACATTGGTCAAACAACATTTAATCAGGACCAAACTTGAAACATAAGTGTGTCACATGATAGCAAAACACCTTAAAGGATTTTAGTAAAGTTCTAAGAAACTTTATTAGCCAAAAAAATAGGATTACCTCATAACCCAGGTCAGGGTTGTTACACATAGATCCATCATCGTCAGTAGCTGGTGATGGTGAAACAGGTTTATCCTGCGGGATTACCTGGAGTGCATATTGTTGAATATGTGGGCTTTCTCCTAGCCAAAAATAGGAGGATTAGAGTACAACTTCAGTTGTAGACTCAGTATGGTTAGAGCATGGTGAATATGCCCATGGCTCAGTGTGATGGACTATGAATGTGTTCATGGCTCATGAGCACGGTGAATAGGCCCATGGCTCAAGGTATGCTAGCGCCGAGACGTGCACCAAGGTGGGCTAGAGAAAAGGGTAGCCTGCAGAGCTGACCCTATGACTGAGACCACTTAAGAAAGAGATTGTGGTCCTGCTTTGGTTATCGTGCACTGACCACGAGGAGGTGAGGTCATGGAGTCTGGCTCTTCCATTGACCTTGTATGGCACCGGTTTTGGGCTTCACAGCCGAAGGTTGGATTTGAGCGGTACGACTCACTTCCTCAGGGCATAATAAATTGTAATCTAGTTGTATAGTATATATTGCTTAGGGAAAAATACGGAACATTGGTTGAGGCCTTTATTGTATAATTGCTCTAGTTATATTTTGCATTTAATTACATGTTCCTCCTATCTTATGATAAGTTATTATATAGCTTATCTTGTCAATCATGTTCCTTAAGAAATATATGGATTGTATGTCTCTCGGATGTCTTGGTAAGTTGTTAATAAAGTTGTAACTGTTCAGTATGCTACATATATGAGCTACATGTATCAGTTATCTGTTTTACTTGTTCTAGCTTTTTGAAGTTTTATAGTTCGGTGGGGAGTTATGTTTCTCGTTGGGACTATGTATCTCACCCTGCTGGTTTTAAACCTTTTTAGGTGATCATGCTAGACGTGATTGTGGTCGTAAGGTTGCGTCCGAGCAACAAGAAGAACAGTAGGAGGCAAGAGATGGATATGTTGTTATTTGGGTTGTTTTTTAGTAGAGTCTTAGAGTCATCCTTGTACTCTCAGGTCCTTGGAGGTGTTTTGATGGTGTTTCATGATGTATAGCTGATGTAGCTCATTTATCCTATTGTTGGCCTGGTATGGCCTATTCTGTATATAAACAGGTGGTGAACTCTTTGTTCCTATGTGACAGCTGGATCCCATGAACTATGGACACGTATCAAGGTTTATGTATGTTTATGTAACATGTTTCCTAGTAGGATAAGAATCTGGATGTAATAGTTCTTTATTTATCTGCTTTCCGCAATCGGTTTTAATTAACCTGTATTTTTAGTAACATGTGGTTTATGGATGTTCCGAACGTTTTTGCGTGGCATTTCGTTGTCTGTGTGATAGTGCGATGTCACATATAAGGTTGGTATCAGAGCTCTAGGTTCGCTGAGTCTACATGGATCTAGGACTTGGCTTGAGTCTGTTCTTATGAGTTTTCTAGATTTCTTACAACAACCTTCTGCCCCAGTAGAAGGTAAAGCTTAAAGATGTTTGAAAATCATGAAGAACATGCTGCCGAGAGCAGTGATGATGCATCTGTTGATGGAGAACAGATGCAAGCACATGAAGATCGGGTGCCTGAGGTCCCCCAAATCGACCCAACCATTCTTGAGAATCCTGTCTACCAGCACCTTATGGGACAGGTAATGGCTATGATGAATCTCATGGTGGAGAGATTTCCAGTGCCTCTTCCAAGAGCACATGCTCCCCCTGGTGAATCTTCGGGTGTTGGGAAGACCTTCAAGTAGCTTCTCTGAGTCGGTGCTTCGGATTATGTTGGAACGTCTGATCCAGCAGATGCAGATTTGTGGCTGACATGTCTTGAGAAGACCTTCCGGATCCTCAACATCCCTGAAGCAGACAAGGTCAAGCACGTTGTCTACCTTTTGAAAGGTATTATTGGCCACTGGTGGGACATCAAGGAGGAGAAGCAGCCTGGTGAGGTGATAGGTTAGGATGTCTTTCGGCAAGAGTTCATGAGTCGATACTTCCCGAAGACTAAGGTTCTCTGAGCATCACTGAGTATGAAGCCAAGTTTATGGACTTTCTAAGGTTTTATCCTCACATGGCGACGATAGATGATGAGAGAAATAGATGGTTTGAGAAAGGTCTGAGTGTTGAGCTAAGGACACCTGCTGCTGCTTTAGAAAATCAGGAGCGGCTTGCCACGTTTGTGGAGTTTGTCCAAAGGATTGAATGGTCAGTCAAGGAGAAGAGAGAGACCATGTCTAAGAAAAAGCCTGCTCAATTCTAGAGGTAGAGGTTTGATGGCTTCAAGAAGTCGAGGTTTTCTACACCTTTTGCAATGCAAAGCTCTAGCATGTCGTCACAATGGTCTCTGAGTAAAGGAAGAGGGTGCAGTTTTTTGCCATCTAGAGCCCACAATACAGCTTCAGTAGCCGTGATAGGGCCATCTAGGCCACAGACAGAAGACATGCCATTCTATCACTGTGGACAAACAGGGCATTTGAAGTCAAATTTCCCAAAGAAAGACGTTGAAGTGACACAACAACCAAGGCAGAATAAAAAATGGTCAAATAGACAGTGGTCCAGTGGTAACAGAGGGTGAGGATGTGGTCAAGCGTCGCAAGCTGGATCGTTTTCTCAAGGAAGCAGAGTACATGGACGACAGCAAGCAACAACATGATTCTATGCTATGAGTCAGCTTGAAGCGATAGTCAACCCGCGAGTGGTGGTAGGTCAGATGGAGTTATTTCATTCTGATTTGTCTTCTTCTTACTTTATATCTATTTTGATTGACCCGGGTGCTACACGCTCTTTTATTGCTCGTAGTATGCTTGATAGTTGTCGTTTACCTGTTAGTTGTAAGAAAGATAGCCTGTTGTTAAAAACCCATCTTGATGGTTCCTCGATGCTTCAAGAGGTGTGTCCATCTTGTGTTCTATCCTTTTTAGGACACAACATACAAGTGGATCTTATACCACTTGATATGCATGGATTCGATGTGATCATTGGGATGGATACCCTAGAGAGGTATAAGGTTGTGCTGGACTGTGGTTCCAAGCAAGCGGTGTTTGCTGAGGATGGTAAGAAGTGGATTTTCCAGGGAGATAGGAAGATTCTTCCGACGTGTTTAGTATCAGCCATGGTGACAGAGAAGTTGTTGTGGCAAGGATGTAAGGCGTTCTTATCTCACGTTATGGATACCAAAGTGAAGGGTCCTAACCTTGAGGAGGTCCTTGTTGTCTGAGAGTTTACAGACGTGTTTCCCGAAGAGTTTCCTGGTGTTCCCCCACCTCGAGAGATTGACTTTGAGATCAATCTAGTTCTAGGGACACAACCAGTTGCTCAGACACCATACATGATGGATCCAGCTGAGATGGCAGAGCTAAAGAAGCAATTACAAGAGTTGCTGGATAAAGGTTTCATCAGATCAAGCACATCGTCGTGGGGTGCTCCAGTTCTATTCGTAAAGAAGAAGGATGGATCGATGCATCTGTACATAGATTACCGGTAGTGGAACAAAGTTACGATCAAGAACAAGTACCCTTTTCTGAGGATAGATGATCTGTTTGATCAACAGTATGGTGCTACAATGTTCTCAAAGATCGATCTACTGTCTATATATCATCATTTGAGGATCAAGGATGAGGACATACCAAAGTCAGCTTTTAGGATGAGGTATGGTCACTTTGAGTTCATGGTTATGCCATTCGGGCTAACCAATGCACCTACTGCTTTTGTGGACCTGATGAACAGAGTGTTCTGTCCATTTCTAGACCAGTTTGTTGTGGTTTTTATCGATGACATCTTGATCTATAGTTGGGACAATCAACAACATGAACAACATCTTTGACAAGTGTTGACTCTCCTTCGCCAACACGAGTTGTATGCCAAGTTTAGTAAGTGTGAGTTCTGGTTGAAGGAAGTGACATTCTTGGGTCATGTGATATCTGTAGAAGGAGTCAGGGTGGACCCCAAGAAGGTGTAGTCAGTTGCAGAGTGGGAGCAACTAAAAATGCCGATTGAAGTCTGTAGTTTTCTGGGTTTAGCAGGATACTACAGGAGGTTTATAAAGGACTATAGTGTGATCGCGTTGTCATTAACAAAGTTCACCAGAAAGGATGTACCTTATGTTTTGGATGATCATTGTCAGCAAGCTTTCCAAAGTTTGAAGGAGAAGCTGACTAGTGCTCTAGTGTTGGTGCTGCCAGAGCCTGGGAAAGGCTATGTTGTTTTCTACGATGCTTCCAAGAAAGGCTTAGGATGTGTGCTGATGTAGGAAGATCATGTGGTTTCTTTTGCTTTGTGACTGCTTAAGAAACATGAGGAGAGCTATCTGACACATGATTTGGATCTGGCAATGGTGGTCCATGCGTTAAAGATATGGAGACACTATATTTATGGGGAAGTGTGTCAGATCTTTACAGATCATAAGAACCTAAAGTATATCTTCTCGCAGAGTGAGATGAACATGTGACAACATCGTTGGATGGAGTTGATCAATGATTATGATTTCACCATTGAGTATCATCCTGGTAAGGCGAACGTGGTAGCTGATGCGCTTAGCAGGAAGTCTTCTTCTCTTCCTACGAAGAAGGCACAAATGAGTTCTTTGATATGCCATAGGCGGAATATGTTCGTCTCTTTACGGCGGATGAATGTACAGTTGGAAGTGTCCTTGTTGGCAGGACTATGGGCACAGCTGCAAGTGAATCCTATGTTGAGACAACAGATCAAAGAAGCACATCAGGCATATGCTACAGTTCAGTTGATCAGGATAAAGTTCGGCAGCAAGAAGCGTGATGGATTCAATGAGTCCAAGGATGGACTAGTTTGTTATCATAATAAGATGGTGGTCCCAGATGTTGACGATTTGAGGAAGTTAGTGCTTGAGGAAGTGCACGCGTCAATGTATGCTATGCATCCAGGTGTCACCAAGATGTATCATAATCTAAATGACCTGTATTGGTGGCCCAGTTTGAAGAGAGACATGTCCAAGTTTGTAACTAAGTGTGCAGTATGCTAGTAGGTTAAGGCTGAGCATCAGAAGCTGGAAGGTACGTTGCAACCTATGTCGATACCATAGTGGAAATGGGATCATATAACCATGGATTTCGTAGTTGGTCTACCAAGGATAGCTAGGAATCATGATTCCATTTGGGTGATAGTGGACAGGTTGACAAAGTCTACTCATTTCATTCCAGTAAAAACAACATACACAACAGAGAAGCTTTCTTAGGTATATGTGGATGAGATTGTGTGTTTCCATGGTGTGACCGCAATGATAGTCTCTGAGCGAGGTCCTCAGTTCATTAGTCATTTTTGGGAACAGTTGCACAAAGTGTTGGGAACGTAGTTGAGGTTCAGTACTGCTTTCCACCCACAGACAGATGGACAGTCTGAAAGGACTATTCAGACTTTGGAAGATCTTCTCCGAGCTTGTGTTTTGCAGTTCCTAGGAAGTTGGGACGTGCATCTCAGTTTGATAGAGTTCGCCTACAACAACAGTTACAAACGGAGTATCGACATGGCACCATATGAGGCTTTATATGGCAGGAAGTGCATATCTCCTTTATGTTGGTATGAGTCTGGCGAATATCAGCTTTTGGGTTCAGAGTTAGTGCAGCAGACAACAGAAAAGATCAAAGTGATATAGCAACAGTTGAAAGTGGCACAGGACAAACAGAAGTCATATGCAGATAATCATTGATGACCTCTAGAGTTCCAGGTGGGAGACAAGGTGTATCTCAAGGTCTCACCATGGAAAGGCGTGTTGAGGTTTGGCCGGAAAGGCAAGTTTAAACCCAGGTATATGGGGCCATATCCGATAATAGCACGTGTTGGCAATGTAGCTTACAAGTTAGAACTACTTCCAGAGTTGCATAGGTTACATTCGGTGTTCCACGTCAGTATGCTAAAGAAAAGTCATCCAGGCACAAACACAGTGATACAGCCGGTTGAGGTTGAGCTGGATGAAGTTGTGACCTACGAAGAAGGTCCAGTGATGATCCTTGATAGAAGAGTAAAGAAGTTGAAAAGGAAGGACCTGGTGCTTGTGAAGGTTCTTTGGCATCATCGTGGCATTGAGGAAGCCACATGGGAGCTCGAGGAAGAGATGAGGAGGAAGTATCCCTCACTTTTCTCTTTGGATTTTGGGGGTGAAATCCCTTTGTAGAGGTTTGTGGTTTGTAAGGACCCTGACCTTCATTTTGGGCTTACCCTATTTGCTTTGCCTAAACCTTGTGTTGAGATGCTTGGTAATCACCTGAAGTTGTGATTAGGGTTTGTTTGTGCTTTGTTGAGAGGTTGAGGTGCAACTTGCAAATTACCCAAGTTTTAGGGTTGGTGTGCACGTTTGTCACCTTGAGAAATGTCTTTCTCTCTCCTTGCATCCTCTAGGGTTGAGAGGATGGGTTGGGCTCTTTGTTTGAGTATCTTTAGGCCTGGTTGGACTTTGTTTTGCCTTGTTGAGCCTTGTTGAAGCTTGGTATCGAGCTGGACCTTGGTGTATCGGCCAAGGAGTGTTGTTGTTGCAGGCAGGGAGCTGTATCGGCCATAATGTGTGGGGTTTCCATCTTGGGCGAGACACCCTCCACCTTAGCGTTGTTTATGTCACCATCTTTGGAAAAGTGGTTGTTTCTTTTCTTGGTGGGTGGAAATTCATGGGTGTGGGTTTTTGGGGTGCTAGCATGTGTCACACTCCTTGGACAAGTGTGCTAGGGGTGGGTGCCACCTTGCCTTGCTTCCCCCCTTCACCCCATAGTATATAAATGAACCCCTCCTTTGCTTACTAGGCTCTTTAGTTCCTTTAGTTGCTTCCCTTCCTTTGGTGGCCGAGCTAGGAGAAGAGTGGAGCAAGTGGTGGCCGACACTGCTGGTGTGTTGGGTGACACACCTTGCTAGCTTGTCCCTTTCCTTCTGTTATGGTAGGTATCTCTCCCTTTCCTTGGCATCTTCTTCCTCTTCTTATTCCTTCTCTTCGGCCATGATGGTTACACATTGTTCTTCTTTGTGTTGGCCGAAGGTGGTGCCTTAGAGCTTGGATCTTGGTGCTAGAAGCTTGGAGCTTTAGAGCTTGAGGTAGGTTACATAACTCCTAACCCTAGCTATACTGCTTCTCTTTCATGTTGCATTCTATATGTGCTATCTTGATCGGCCATGCCATCTTTTAGCTATGTTTCTTGCTTTAATGGTTATAAGGTCGCTTTAGATGTACCCTAGACTTTGTGGAGATGGTTATCTTGGGTTGCCTTGGGTTGGCCATACCATGGACATGGAGTTCCTTGGGCAAAACCCCTCTCTCACTTAGTTATTCAGAGGTGAGCTTAGGGTCTCCAAATCCAATGGTGAGTTGAGCTTTAGTTGGTTGGCCGATATGATATGATGGACCTCCTTTGTAACATCCCTGACCTGGGTTATGAGTTAACCCTAGGTATTTTGCCTAAATATGTGATTAAATCTTTGTGATTAACTCCGAGCATGTAATTAAGTTTCTCAGAAACATATATTTCAGTATTGGCTCCTTTTTATTTAAAGTTGTAGCATTGTTTTGTTATACAGGGACCTATGTGAAATTTACCCAGTTGAAAGGGTTAGCTTGCAATTTTCACATGATGAGATGTTCCTCTGATGTTGAGACATCATGAGAATCTTTTTGGCAAAGTATGAGGGATTTCCCAAGCTAGGGCACCAAGGTGCAGCTGTGGAAGCAATCCCAGGGCTTGAAACCCTAATTTGGGGTAAAATGCAATTTACCCAAATTAAGGGATCCAAATTGTAAAATATGTCATCTAAAGTATCTTTTAGACTCTTTCCATCATTTAGAGAAGAAATGGTGAGGAAGTCACCTCATTTGAGTTATCAGGTTATGAAATATGCCTTGTGATTGAATAATCAGGGTATATGTGCAAAAGCTCTTTATGTACTTTATTATTAGATTGTTCTTCTTTGCCTTCTTTTCTAGACCTTAAGATAAGGTTTGTCCTTAGAATAAAGAGGAAGGGACGAGCAAGTAATGAGGGAAGGACTTAGTTGGAATTAGGGGAAACTTATGGGCCTTTAATGAAACATCACCCAAGTATTTATACACTTTACTTCTCTAAGCAAAGAAACCTTTCCTTCGTGCATATCACTGTTTCCTCTTTGCATGGACGACTAATGACTATCTTGGAGCTCAAGAGGAATGACCAAGGGTGCAAGGTAGGTTTGAACCCCTCTTCTTTCCTAATTCCATGGTTAGAACTCGAATTCAAGGTCATCTTCATGGCTAACTCTTGAAACCCTACCTTTCTAGCCGTCTCTTTTCATCCTTCCTTGGAGTTTTCACCTTGGCCAACCTGTGGGAACTCAAGGACGCCATTAGAGCTTGGAGCTTGAAAGCTTCTAGCTCAAGAAGCAAGATTTAGGCGGGTTTTATAACTCTAAACCCATGCTTTACTATATACATCTCTTATATGCGGTTAGATGATAGTTCTTCATGTTTCCCTACTTTTCCCTACTATTTTGCAAGAAAATCCATGGGATATCCGTACTGTTCTTGAGCTAGGAGACGAAGGCGTGATTTCCAAGAAAAACCCACTGCTTTTCACTTTCTTAAACGGTCTCACCAGTTTGCTCTCTCGGTCTCAAGACCGCGAGGTGAGCAAACGGTCTCGAGACCGCGACAGGGCAAACGGTCTCCAAGACCATTTGAACCCGTTGACCGAGCATGGACCGTATAAGGAATCGGTTCCTAATTATATAGGTTAATTACCCTCAAAATATGGGAGGCTAACTCCAAAGGAATCGGGAGATATGACCTTTTTAAGCAACAACTTTAAATGAATTTATTCCTAATTCTCAAACGGTCTGAAATTGCCTTTTTGGGCAAACGGTCTCAAGACCGTGTAAGGTCGTTGACCAGGCATTGACCGTATGAGATTACTGTTCAAAATAATGTTAATTAACAACTCACCAAGTTTGATGGTCTAATTCCAAACGGGCTAAGAGTTGAAGGGTGAATACTAGGGCTAACCCTAGATGAAATCAGTACTGAATTATAATAATATAAATTAGGGTTTTTAGGGTAGATTGACCTAAACGGTCTCAAGACTGTTTGGGGGTCATCCAAACGGTCTCAAGACCGCGAGGGCAATCAACCATGACCGTTTGGAGGTCTGGGGTCAAGAATAGTTGACCAATTGAAGGTACAATTACACCAAATTATATTGCAATTAAATATTGATATGATCATCAACTCAATAGGTCAGACCTTGATGAATTTGCACTAGAATCCAAAATTGAATGGGCAAACGGTCTCAAGACCGAGAGGACAATCACACAAGACCGTTTTAAGGTCTAGGGTTAAGTAATTTGACCAATTGAGGACCTAATTGCAAATAAGTTATCAATTTAATCAAAATGCTGTTTTGTGGATCAATCATGGTTCAACCTCTATCAAATCACCTTGGACTTTGATGAAATCTTGAGAAAATGGTCTCAAGGCCATGTGGGGTCCACCCACATGATCTCAAGACCGTTTGGTCCAAGTTTGGGCCAAATTGGAGCTCAATTGAAGGGTTCAACCTTGTGTTGAGTCACATTGTTGAGTATTGATGGGTGAACATTGATAGACCCTATTTGAATCGATTTCAATCCTAATTGGTCAACCATTGAGGGTCAATTGAATGACCAAGTGGTCAAGCATAATCTTAATTGACCCAATTCATAAGTGGTCATCATAGCTTTGACCTTTTGAGGGCTTCAACTTTGGTTGACGTTAGGTAGTAACCTTTGATTTTGTTGTTGAAGGACCAAGTGGCTAAGACCATGAGAGCCTCGCGGTCTCAAGACCGTGAGAGGGCTTGCGGTCTCAAGAACGGGAGGGGGCTCACGGTCTCAAGACCGAGAGGAGGCTCGTGATCTCAATACCATGAGGGGCCTCGCGGTCCTGAGGTCAAAGTGGGCAAACGGTCTACATAGCTTCGCGGTCTTGAATTCACATGATGGCTCGCGGTCTTGAAGTAGGTTGAGGGGGCTCGCGGTCTTGGAAGAGGTTGAGGGCTCGCGGTCCTAAAGTCAAAATAAACTAAACGGTCAACACACCCTCGCGGTCTTGAAAAGTCAAAATTGGCTAAACGGTCAACACTTTCAAACGATCTCAACTCAATTGAAGAATGATGGTTGAAGGTCAATCAATGTGATTCAAAGTTGACTTCTTTCAATCAATTGATGAAATAAATGGTTCAATGTTGCCCTAATCAAACCCTAATGATAACCTAGGATATTAAGGGGCTAATTGACTAAGATTTTGACCCTAATGATGATCAATGGGGTGAATTACCAAAATACCCCTGAAGGGTAATTTGAGTAATACCTTGATTAGATCAAACCCTAATCACATGATGATGATGTTTTAACTATATTAGTCTATGATGACTCAATCCAACCTGATCTAGAGTGATGTTGACATCACCTAATAGTATGAGGAGAGAGAAAGTACTTCTAGAGAGAGAAAGTACTTCTAGAGAGAGAAAATACCCTTTTTAAGTGGAAACTCAATTAAAGCATCTCCAATGCACATAAGTAAGCATAATTAGGGTATGACCCACCTGTGTGAGATCATAGAAACCTAATTATGATAAATGATGAACCTTTAACTAACCTGAGAACATCAATGAAGATGTTACTCATACATGATGATGTTATGAGTTCAATTCACCTTAATGTGAATAGTAAACCCTAATTCAAGGGTGATGACATGTTATGCGAATAGTAAACCCTAATTCAAGGGTAATGGCATGCATTTGAGTATTAAACTCCAATTAATGAGAATTAGAGATTTAACTCTTATGATAAGAGTGGGAAGTATATTCCTTATTTCTTTATTACCTTTATCAGTTGTATTAACCATGCAAGTTCTGATATGAAGGTAATCATATCCAAGTATGGATGTTGATGTTTATTTCATTAAAGGCATGTTGTTAGCCTTATGAATAAGTAAATTAATCTGATGCCTTGTCAGTGGCATCCTATGAGGATAATGGGCTGTGAGAGCCATGAATGCCATCAAGGTCATGCTTTAGAGATGACTTGTGATGAGGATAATGAGAAATGATGATTGACATGAGTTAGGCCTGTTACATTTAGTATTCTTCTTTTATAGCTGCTATGCTACTGTTATTGTTTGGAGAACAATGTATGCTGTTAAAGAATACTGAATGTACCTAACTAATCAAGTATAATGTAGAGCCCTTGTTATAACCCCAATTTTTGGGTTCAATTGGCGAGAAATGCAATTTCTCATATTAAGGATAATTGAACAAATAATGATGTGATTGGTTTTGAATAATTGGATTTCGTTTAAAATAGCCTTGTTGTTTGATTTGTGGGCTTTAGTGGCTATTGGGCCCAATAACAAGGAAATAACAAAGAAAGTTCAATTAGTGAATGAATAATTGAATAATTGATAAAAGAAATATGTGGAAACCTCTAGAAGGCAAATCCAAAGAGGATTTCGTGCCTCTTGGGTTCCTTGGGTACCAAGGAGTCCAAGGTTGCAAAAAGAAAGCAATAGGAAAAGAAAAGATTAATTAAGTATTTCTTTATGAAGAAAGAAATTGGGAAATAATGATATAATGTGGATAATAAATGAAAAGAGGCATAAATGAGATGTCTTTGGGAAATTTCGTATCCATGAGGTTGTTAATATTAAAAGGAATGCCAATGAGGAAAATAAAAGAGAAATAAAAAGAAATCCTCAAAAAGGAATATTTAAATGAGAAATAAACAAGATAATGTGAAATAAGGCATAAAGATGCATCTAGAAGGATAATAAGTATCCTTAAAAAGTAATTTCGAAATAATGGAGTATCTTGGGATCCAAGGAGTCTCAATAAAGAGGAAAGAAAGAGAAAATACTAAAAAGGCAAAATAAGAGGGTTATGTGTTGCATTATTAATGATTTTGGTGGCATTATGAAAAAGGAAGTGATCTATATTAAAAGAAGATAGAAATTTGTGCCAAAGAATTAAAAAGTAAACATACAGTGAATAAGAGAAGGGGAATTTCGAATTTCCTAATATCCATAAAATAAGGAAAATCCAAAGGATAAAGAAGAGAGAGAAAGTTTGCTTTATAATGAAGGAAGGTGGTTTCCTAATAAGGAGAGGACTTGTTTCCTCTTAGGTAGGTATCTTAGGGCGAGGATATCCTCCCCTATAAAAGGGGTATACCCCCTGGTCGATTTCAAAGAAGAAACCCACGTCTTCCTCTCTCTTCCCTATCTTCTTCTTCCTTACTTTCATACGTAAACCCTAATCCTAGAACGTAGCCCTAACCAGGAGCTATACGAGGTTGGGGAGAGGTAGCAAGGAAGTCCTGCCACATATAAAACGACATGAGACACCTGGGTGAGCGTTCCCTCGCTCTAGACGGCTGTGGTGGCAGCAGCATGGCTTCTTAGGGCAGCCGTGTGACAGGTGTGTTCGGCCCGTGTTCCACCACTATGGCAGTGGTTCTGGACACCAATGGGTGCGGCGGAGGGTAGCCGATCGAACGGGACCGCCGCCGGTCGCTGGAAGAGTCCAAGACGAGTGCTGGGGGCGTGCCATGGGCAGCTAGGGCAGCCGTGTCGCGGCTGGTCCAAGGAGGAAGATGATCGACTATTCACTGGACCGTTCTGCCCCTCCGCGGGACAAAGAATGCACTGGTTAAGTGGAGGACAGTCACGTAATTTTGAAATGTTTTCATCTAGCCAACGTTGCATGGAGCAGATGACGTGGCACTCCCGGATTGGCCAAGTAAGTGTTTTATTACAAAAATCATATCTAATGATTGGTAACTCTGATTAGGACAAGTTATATATGTATTTTGATCAGAAAAATGCAAGGAATTCATTAAAAATAGTTTTATAGTCTTATTCCTTATGAAATTCGAAAAGTAATGAAAGATATCAACTCTAATGTATTAATATTTAAAGAACCCTATTTTGGTATTATTAAAGTGTTTAGTAGGGTTTAATAGATGATTAGAGTTGGTATTAGCCTGTTAATGATAAAAAGGATGGTTTGAATCTAAACGGATGATCTTTATACATAATTGGTTTAATTTAGGGTTTCTTATACCTAAGTTTGCATTAATGGAGTTAGAAATCCTAATTTGGGAAAATATGCCTTTTAATGGTTTTAATTGTGCAAATCCATGAATAGGATAGAGTTATGATGTTATAAATACAGTTTGAATATACAAAAGTTCCTAATTATGGATAAAACCCAAAATGTAGTAATTAGGGTTTTCTCATGAATAAAAGGTAGAGTTATGGCAAATGAATTTATATGTTAGTTAGGCTCTAATGAACTTGGAAATTGATGATTGATGCTGATAATGATCTCGTTATGGATTAAAAGGATAAAATAGTAGCTTTAATGAAAAAGAAGCTTAATTGATAATTAATGTGCCTATAATATGAAAATAGGATTATATTTTGGTTAAGATAACCTTAATATTGAAGAATAGATGAGATAATTAGGGTTTGTGAGTAATGGCATAAATATAGAGTTTAATATGATAAAGGATGAAGGAAAACCCTAAATGCAAAACGAAACCCTAAAATGGATACAGAAACTTTAGGAAGCGATTTCAAGTTGGATAGAAAGAATCTTGATAAAGTGTGTAGTAAATGGAATACATGTGTTTTTCAAGATTCTTGAATATGTGGTTGAATTACTTCCTTGGATTGCTTTCTTGGTTGGAATTGATATTAGCTTGAGAAATCTACTGAACAGGTATGTGGTTACGCTTATGAATAACCGTTCTAGTTTCACGGTGATTTCTGAATGTTTTACCGGTTGCTTTAAATAAACTGTTGGATGTTTATTTAGTTCATGTAAACTATAATGTGGCTATGACTATCACAAAGAGTATATTCCTACAAACTCAGATCCTGGTTCTCTCCGTGGCATAATAGCTAACCTAGTACATGGCTGCCTATGGGCAGGACCATCAGGTTAGAGAAAGACCTAGTACATGGCTACCTATTGGGTAGGTCCATCAGGTCTATGGATGACCTAGTACATGGCTACCTATTGGGTAGGTCCATCAGGTCTATGGATGACTTAGTACATGGATACCATGGAGGTAGGACCATCAAGTCACATTGAGTTAGATATTGGACTACCTTTGGGTAGTGCCATGCGACTCTATTACCTAAAAGAGAGGTGAAATCTATGTCCACTGCAGGGACAGCCCAGAGTTCGAGAATATGTATGGATTGAGTTGTATGGTTTAAAATGTAATCTTGATTGTTAAATGATTAATTGAATGATTATATTGTTACCATAGTTGAACTTTATCTGTTTCCTCCACATACCAGCTTCGGCTGACCGACGTTTTGTTTGTCGGCGTTTTAGGTACAATGAAAAGAACAAACAGTAAAGTGGCACTTGTGATACTAAAAGAGAATTAAAGTACAAAGGAGGATTAGATAGATTAGTATCGATGTGGTTAGAAAACCAAGTTTTCAAAAGGTATGTAAAGAAAATTTTTATTACCATTTCCAATATAGTCTGTTAGAATTTAATAATTGTTTATGGTTATATGTCGAACCTTTGATCCGTGATTAATGGGTGCGGCTCAACCTCTTGATCTTCCTTAATTGGGGGTTATCGGGAGGTGGGGTCATAACATTTGGTATCAGAGCGTAGGTTCCTCATTTAACCATTAATAATTATTAAATTTTACAAACTCCATAGAACCCAAGGGAGTTATTAGAGGAGTATCCAAAAGACGGAGGTGTCTAGAAAGGGATCACGACCGGGGGCTGGCAAGATTTTCCTCCGCACCGCTAGTCGGAATACGAGGACTCCCGGACCCGTGTGACCGCCTGGCCAAAGTCTTAGGGTATGAATCAAAATAAGATACCTTTAGGACCCCTCATCTTATTCATCCCTTCTCATCACAAAATTATGTTAAGGACCTAAAGGATTAGGGTTTCCTTTCTTCTCCTCACCCTCTTGAGGTATGGGTAATGTTAATAAGGTTTAAGGAATCCTCCACTAAATTAATGAAAGGCATGTAAATAAGATGTCACGAACATAAGCTTAATAGATTAAGCGTGAAATAAATAATAGATACATGCTTAGGTCGTATGACATAAGATGTCATGTCCTCAGATGAGACCTGAGGCTAGACCTTCTTGTTAGGAGGATAAGTTAGTCTTGGAGATAGCAATCTCCATTGCAAGAAGAGACCTGGCATATCCTCGGAGGATGATGCTAACCCTAACCCTAAGAGAAGGTTAGAGAGAGATGAGTCAGACTAGGTGTTTGAAAGAACATGCCTTGGGATGCCATATGATCCATGGGTATCCTAGCACCTTTGGCAACCCAACCCTGTGAAGGGTCGTGCATGTTAGGGTAACAGATAGCTCCTTAGATGATGATGTTAGTGAAGGACCATAGAAACCCCATGGGCTTGTAGGGCATAGTTGGCACCTAGAGCACGTCATAGTGCTGACAGTGGGATGAAACCCGGAATAAGGAATTATGATGGAACATAAAGGGTTATGGATGATCTTGAGCAACCATAGGCTTCTCCCACGTAGAACATACTTTTGAGGTTGACCCTTCGTGAAGAAAGGACCTCTAATGGTGAGGTTGGATGTGGGATTAGCTCTAGGGAGAGTAGGAAACCCAGCAAGAAGGTCGGAAGCCTAAAACCCTGAACAATGGATGATAATGGTTGCCTCATGAACGGTCCCTGAAAGTTGATCATACCCTGGTTGACTTTAGAGGGACCAACCCTTGAGAGAAGAGGAAGCTTATGGTACCTACGTTCCCATGGTAGGTATGTTTACCTTCTGAGGTAGGAAGAAGAGCTCCTTAGGCTTAGAAAGGTTTTGGTAGAAGGTTATGGGGCCTTGTACCTTGATGACTGTCCTTAAGGAGGACCCAACCCTAAGTGTTGCTCGAGTTGAGGGATGACAAGAAGTGCACGTCATGCCTTTTGCATGCTTGGGGCGTAGTTGAGAGATAGAGCATGCAGTTGGACACCTACAAGTGAACCTAGGGTTCCTAGGCCTAAGAGGGGAAGTGGTATACCTAATGCTCATGATGAGAAGTTGAGTTCCTATAGAAGTGAGCATGGTAATCCTCATGTATAGAGGAAAAAGGGAGCCCCTGAAGTTTAAGGTGTGTTTGATGAACCCCTCACAGCTAGGTTGATGATAAAGAAAGGTATGTTTTTGATCCAACTTTGAGGAAAGAGGACAAGAATGACCTAGCATGGTACAGTAGGTGATCTACTTATGCCTTAACGGTTTGTTAGGGTTAAATAGGCTCCTGTGGATGTAAACCCTATACCTTAGAGCTTTTGTGATCTTGTTGTCAAGAGATGGTTTTCTTTCCATCCTGGGAGAGGGACCCCTTTGGTAGGGTGTATATCAGTTTTGATGGTTTAAGGTGACCTGAAGAGGTCTCACATGATCTTGAGAAGTTAATTGAAAAGTACATGGTATGAGAATGAACCCGTAGGCCCATAGATATCCATCTCTAAGTGCATATGGATGTGTTACCATGGAGGTAACTAGTATAGGGCTTGACCAAGGTAGGCAGGTTGCCATGATCCCTATGAAAGGATGAGGGCCAGCCCATGAATGCAGAAGGAGAGATGATGAAGACTTGGGTAAGGTTCTAAGTGAACATGTACTATAATGGTAAATCCTAAGTCTATCCTAGGGTCGGGTAGGGATAAGACCGATGAAAGTAGGAGTTGCCTAATTCCCCAGTTGCACATGACCATAGGGTCGGGAGGTAACAACTATCATTGTCTGAGGGCCATGGGTTAGGAGATTGATCACCTTCATGAACTCATGGGACCCAAAGGGCAGATGAGTAGGGCACTCTCTTGATGCATGAGGGAAGAGGGATGACCCCAAAAGATTCGGTACCCTATAGACCTAGAGGAGATGACCAAGGATATAAACCTCAGTAGGTTCAAGACTGGTTTGATATCATGATGTTTGTGATGAAGAGACATATGTGGCACGTTGCAACTTAGATCTAAAGGTGTATTGGCAAGGTGGGATGTACCATATCTACTCTTGGAACAGGAAGAACTCTGTATTTGGACTGCAGCCAAATGCTTATTTCCTCTTGTTATGGGGGTGAGAGATAGGACATTATGCATGTCATACACCAATGATAAGAAATGAGGTAGTCTCCTTATGAGGATGTTTGTATCATGAGCTATGTGGAACTTACAAGATATACCAAGTTGAGTTTGATCACCATGATGATAGAATCAGAGAGTGTTCTTATGAAGATGAACATATAGTTTAAGGTGACATGATAAGCAAAATACATGGAAGTGTAATGTTACCTAAGGATGTGAAGTGATAATGAATGCTCTGATTAAGACTTGTTTGACTAGAAGTTAGAAGAGTTTGTTTGGCTAACCCTAAGTTTGAAAAGGAGAGGTGTTTGGATAACACTCAGATGAAACAAGATGCTTTGAAAAGTTAAGGGTTGCTTGGTTAGCCAGCCCAGTTCTTGATGCAATGAAAGGATGGTGGTAGAACCTCAAGTGCGCTTCTTTGGAAAAGAAGGTGATGAAACCCTGACAAGAGGGGTTTGGGGTTTCGAAGGAATCGATCTTGAAAGAATCATGACATACAGGAAATCATGATACACCATGGAAAAAGGCAATAGCACGTTAGATGCTTAAGATGAGGTTGCATGTGGTTTATGGCCATGCAAGCCAGGAGTAAAGGACGAATCCCAGTAACACAGTGTATCGATATGGAGGACAAAAGAATCCCTGAGAGGAAATGAGAGCTCAATGGATGTTGTGATAAGTCTTCCCTGGATCGGGGAAGGTCGAGATACAATAAGGGTTATGGTAGATCGCCTTACCTAGATGACATAAGAAAGAAAGAGTTCTTTGAAAGGACAAATCTAGTTGAACTATCCATGAGAGAGATGGTTCGACTACACCATGAAGCGAGTTCAAAGGTTCTTGAGTTTGACCTAAAGGTTCACTTCCATAAAGTGGAAGTAGGTACATGAAGAACTCAATGTTAGTATAGTTTATCACCCCTAACTATGGTTGGTATGGTCCAGACTAAAGGGTCTGATGAGGGCATGTGTGCTCGTTCAGGGTGATATCTAGAGAGAGTTCTTGTCCTATGAAAGATGTGACAATGACCACCGTCGCCAGTATCGGGTTTTATATTAAGCTCTGTAAAGGAGGTTGTGTCGGTCACCACTTCAGCAAGGTGATGTTGGTGAAAAGGGCCACATGCTGGTTAGAAAAGGACCACATGATGGCTAGAAAAGGACCCCAGTGCGTGTAGAGGAAGTCACTTTGATCGTGCAAGGGTTGAAAAGAGCCTAGAGACGATAAAAGTCGTGAGCAGATGCAAAGTAGACTGACATACAAGTTACTGTGGGAGAATATGTGACATGAAATCCGACCCCTCTAAGTTATAACTAAGAGAGTTGAGTCCCCGATACATGGGTCCATTAGAGATGGATGGGTGGAGAAGGTTAGGTTTGACCCTACCCCTCAGGATAGAGTAATGGGAGATGTTTTTCCATGTGTCCAATTTAAAGCACTATGTGAGGTACCCGACCATGTGCTGAGCAATGAACCTAGTGAGCCCCAAGGGAGGCTGAAATGACGTGAGTCACCTGTGCAGTTTATAGACGCCAGAGTGAAAGAACTCAGGGAAAATAATAAATGATGATAAAGGTTCTATGGAAGCGCCATGAGTACGGAAAAGCCACATAGGGGCCAATGATGGACATGGAAAAATCTTATCCTGAATTGTTTGTTGCTTGTTTGAATTTTGAGGACAAAATTCCTATAAGAGGGGAAGGATGTTATAACCCCAATTTTTGGGTTCAATTGGCGAGAAATGCAATTTCTCATATTAAGGATAATTGAACAAATAATGATGTGATTGGTTTTGAATAATTGGATTTCGTTTAAAATAGCCTTGTTGTTTGATTTGTGGGCTTTAGTGGCTATTGGGCCCAATAACAAGGAAATAACAAAGAAAATTCAATTAGTGAATGAATAATTGAATAATTGATAAAAGAAATATGTGGAAACCTCTAGAAGGCAAATCCAAAGAGGATTTCGTGCCTCTTGGGTTCCTTGGGTACCAAGGAGTCCAAGGTTGCAAAAAGAAAGCAATAGGAAAAGAAAAGATTAATTAAGTATTTCTTTATGAAGAAAGAAATTGGGAAATAATGATATAATGTGGATAATAAATGAAAAGAGGCATAAATGAGATGTCTTTGGGAAATTTCGTATCCATGAGGTTGTTAATATTAAAAGGAATGCCAATGAGGAAAATAAAAGAGAAATAAAAAGAAATCCTCAAAAAGGAATATTTAAATGAGAAATAAACAAGATAATGTGAAATAAGGCATAAAGATGCATCTAGAAGGATAATAAGTATCCTTAAAAAGTAATTTCGAAATAATGGAGTATCTTGGGATCCAAGGAGTCTCAATAAAGAGGAAAGAAAGAGAAAATACTAAAAAGGCAAAATAAGAGGGTTATGTGTTGCATTATTAATGATTTTGGTGGCATTATGAAAAAGGAAGTGATCTATATTAAAAGAAGATAGAAATTCGTGCCAAAGAAATAAAAAGTAAACATAAAGTGAATAAGAGAAGGGGAATTTCGAATTTCCTAATATCCATAAAATAAGGAAAATCCAAAGGATAAAGAAGAGAGAGAAGTTTGCTTTATAATGAAGGAAGGTGGTTTCCTAATAAGGAGAGGACTTGTTTCCTCTTAGGTAGGTATCTTAGGGCGAGGATATCCTCCCCTATAAAAGGGGTATACCCCCTGGTCGATTTCAAAGAAGAAACCCACGTCTTCCTCTCTCTTCCCTATCTTCTTCTTCCTTGCTTTCATACGTAAACCCTAATCCTAGAACGTAGCCCTAACCAGGAGCTATACGAGGTTGGGGAGAGGTATCAAGGAAGTCCTGCCACATATAAAATGACATGAGACACCTGGGTGAGCGTTCCCTCGCTCTAGACTGCTGTGGTGGCAGCAACATGGCTTCTTAGGGCGGCCGTGTGACAGGTGTGTCCGGCCCGTGTTCCACCACTATGGCAGTGGTTCTGGACACCAATGGGTGCGGCGGAGGGTAGCCGATCGAACGGGACCGCCGCCGGTCGCTGGAAGAGTCCAAGACGAGTGCTGGGGGCGTGCCATGGGCAGCTAGGGCAGCCGTGTCGCGGCTGATCCAAGGAGGAAGACGATCGACTATTCACTGGACAGTTCTGCCCCTCCGCGGGACAAAGAACGCACTGGTTAAGTGGAGGGCAATCACGTAATTTCGAAATGTTTTCATCTAGCCAACGTTGCATGGAGCAGATGACGTGGCACTCCCGGATTGGCCAAGTAAGTGTTTTATTACAAAAATCATATCTAATGATTGGTAACTCCGATTAGGACAAGTTATATATGTATTTTGATCAGAAAAATGCAAGGAATTCATTAAAAATAGTTTTATAGTCTTATTCCTTATGCAATTCGAAAAGTAATGAAAGATATCAACTCTAATGTATTAATATTTAAAGAACCCTATTTTGGTATTATTAAAGTGTTTAGTAGGGTTTAATAGATGATTAAAGTTGGTATTAGCCTATTAATGATAAAAAGGATGGTTTGAATCTAAACTGATGATCTTTATACATAATTGGTTTAATTTAGGGTTTCTTATACCTAAGTTTGCATTAATGGAGTTAGAAATCCTAATTTGGGAAAATATGCCTTTTAATGGTTTTAATTGTGCAAATCCATGAATAGGATAGAGTTATGATGTTATAAATACAGTTTGAATATACAAAAGTTTCTAATTATGGATAAAACCCAAAATGTAGTAATTAGGGTTTTCTCATGAATAAAAGGTAGAGTTATGGCAAATGAATTTATATGTTAGTTAGGCTCTAATGAACTTGGAAATTGATGATTGATGCTGATAATGATCTCGTTATGGATTAAAAGGATAAAATAGTAGCTTTAATGAAAAAGAAGCTTAATTGATAATTAATGTGCCTATAATATGAAAATAGGATTATATTTTGGTTAAGATAACCTTAATTTTGAAGAATAGATGAGATAATTAGGGTTTGTGAGTAATGGCATAAATATAGAGTTTAATATGATAAAGGATGAAGGAAAACCCTAAATGCAAAACGAAACCCTAAAATGGATACAGAAACCTTAGGAAGCGATTTCAAGTTGGATAGAAAGAATCTTGATAAAGTGTGTAGTAAATGGAATACATGTGTTTTTCAGGATTCTTGAATATGTGGTTGAATTACTTCCTTGGATTTCTTTCTTGGTTGGAATTGATATTAGCTTGAGAAATCTACTGAACAGGTATGTGGTTACGCTTATGAATAACCGTTCTAGTTTCACGGTGATTTCCGAATGTTTTACCGGTTGCTTTAAATAAACTGTTGGATGTTTATTTAGTTCATGTAAACTATAATGTGGCTATGACTATCACAAAGAGTATATGCCTACAAACTCAGATCCTGGTTCTCTCCGTGGCATAATAGCTAACCTAGTACATGGCTGCCTATGGGCAGGACCATCAGGTTAGAGAAAGACCTAGTACATGGCTACCTATTGGGTAGGTCCATCAGGTCTATGGATGACCTAGTACATGGCTACCTATTGGGTAGGTCCATCAGGTCTATGGATGACTTAGTACATGGCTACCATGGAGGTAGGACCATCAAGTCACATTGAGTTAGATATTGGACTACCTTCGGGTAGTGCCATGCGACTCTATTACCTAAAAGAGAGGTGAAATCTATGTCCACTGCAGGGACAGCCCAGAGTTCGAGAATATGTATGGATTGAGTTGTATGGTTTAAAATGTAATCTTGATTGTTAAATGATTAATTGAATGATTATATTGTTACCATAGTTGAACTTTATCTGTTTCCTCCACATACCAGCTTCGGCTGACCGACGTTTTGTTTGTCGGCGTTTTAGGTACAATGAAAAGAAAAAATAGTAAAGTGGCACTTGTGATACTAAAAGAGAATTAAAGTACAAAGGAGGATTAGATAGATTAGTATCAATGTGGTTAGAAAACCAAGTTTTCAAAAGGTATGTAAAGAAAATTTTTATTACCATTTCCAATATAGTCTGTTAGAATTTAATAATTGTTTATGGTTATATGTCGAACCTTTGATCCGGGATTTATGGGTGCGGCTCAACCTCTTGATCTTCCTTAATTGGGGGTTATCGGGAGGTGGGGTCATAACAGCCCTGATCATAGATCCATCATTGTCAGAGATTAAGTGATGGTGAAACAGGTTTTCCTCAGGGAACTCCTGGAGCACATACTTTTGAGTATGTGGGGTACATGGATGTGTAGAACCTTACATCCTAGTGTAGGAAAGTGATGTAGATGTGTAATCCATCCATCCTTCACTATAATTCCATACCGTATCAGTGGTAGTTAAACATGAAACCTCCTGATGACGAAGAAAGCACAGATATCCGTATCAGTGGTAGGTAAATATGAAACCTCCTGATGACGAAGAGAGTACAGAATGCCACTGTGACTCTAGAATAGCGAAGGACCAGTTTACCCTGGTGAGCTATAGTAGTAGAGACACGAGATGTCCTACAAGTGATCCTCTTACTGACTGAGGAAGGTGAAGGTCATGAGAATCCGGCTCTCTTAATGACCTATGTATGATACTGATGTGACTTCTCAGCGATCAGTTGGAGTATGAGTGGTATGCCTCATCTCCACAGGGCATAATGTTGTTTGTAAAACATAATCAACCATGTAGTATAACTTGTTAGAGATGACTCCAAGTTAGTTGATTGATGTTACATTGCAATAATGTTTATATTCTCCATATCTCCTAAAATTGTAGAGATCTTATTATACCTGCAACTGTTATTAATTACTTTGAAGGTTTTACTGCTTAAGATATTCTTTGATGTTATATTAAAGCTTCTGGCATAGAGTTATAACTCTCGTTGGGACAATTATGTATAATTGTCTCACCCCGTAGACTTCAACTTTTTAGGTGGACGTCAGAGACGAAGGAACCAGCCTACAAGTGATCAGTCTCAGCAGCAGCAGCACCAGGGGCAGCAGTAATCTCAGGTGGAGATTGTCCTGCCATGTGGTGTAGTTAGAGTCTGTCCTATGTGTCCTCTGTACTCTCAGGTCTTGGAGTCTTTTGTATAGTGATCTTGAGATTTTGTATCTGGATGTATATAATTACTCAAGAAGTAATTATCCTGAGATGTAAACAGTTTATCTCTCTTTATGAAAGAAGTTTTTATGGATCCAAGTTCTTATCTCGAAAAGTTTTAATTTCCCGTGATTTTTGTCTTCCGCTGATTACCGATTCGCTTCCGCTAAGTTTTAATCGTGTTTATGTCATGGTTTGGAGATCAGAGCCCACAACTAGTGGTATCAGAGCTCTAGGTCAGTTGAGTCTACAGAGGCATAGGACTTAGGATGTCGAGTCTACCTTTAGTACTCCTTCCTTATCTAATAGAATCTTCTGCTCCTCAGGAGAAGAAGATACATAAGAATGTCAGAACATCATGATGAGTATGTGGCAGAGAGTAGTGCTAGTGCACCTCGAGGCGGTGCAAGAGTTTGGAGAATAGAACAACCTGCACCGGAGTTACCAAGAGAGCCACCCCAGTTCGACCCAGCTGACATGAGTAACCCAGCTGTACATACGATGTTCGGGCAGTTCATGACTGCCATGACACATATGACCGATAGGATGCCCATTCCTGCACCTAGGGCACCTGTCCAGCCTGAAGCCCAAGGTATCGGTAAGACATTCGAACGACTTCGTCGTGTTGGAGCTACTGAGTACTTCGGGACTGCCGACCCTGCAGATGCTGACTTATGGCTGACAGAGTTGGAGAAGGCTTTCAAGATTCCTATGATTCCGGAAGCTGAGAAGGTTAGACATGTTGTCTATCTTCTCAAGGGCAGTGCTGGTCACTGGTGGAACATGGAAGAGCAGAAGAGGCCTGGAGTAGAGTTCTCATGGGAAGAGTTTCGTCGGGGATTTATCAAAAGATATTTTCCAAAGACCTTCCTAGATGAGAAGATCTCTCAGTTCGAGAAACTAAGGCAGGGTGTGATGAACATTAGCGAATATGAAGCCAAGTTCATGGAGTTGCTGCGGTTCTGTCCGCACATGGCTGCTACGGATGAGGAAAGAATCAGAAGATTTGAGAAGGGTTTGAATTCTGATATGTCAACCCCTGTATCTACCTTAGAGAACCGAGAGAGATTCTCTACCTTCGTTGAGTCAGTCCGAAGGATAGAGAGATCTGTGGTTGAGGAAAGACAAACCCATAAAAGATATTCACATTTCCAGGGTTCTTCATCTAGGGATTCCAAGAAACCTAGATTCTCTGCACCTTACCCTCCACCACCCAGATTGAGTTTTCAAACTCAATGGACACCAAGAAGAGGTAGAGGACGGAGTCAACCGCTTCAAGGGACGCACAGTTCTGCATCAGTGTCAGTTACTGGACCACCTAGACCACAACAACAGGAGAAGAGTTGTTACAACTGTGGTAAGGTGGGACACTTGATGAAGGATTGTCGTTCTAGGCCTGTCGATGTGACACAACAACCCCCGAGACAGAATCAACAGGGATCTCAGAATAGACAACATCAAGGAGCAGCTCGAGGACGTGGACAAGCATCTCAAGCTGGATCATCAGCACCACCTCAACACCAGGCGACTGCAAGGTTCTATGCTATGAACCCACCTGAGGCAGTGGTCAATCCACGAGTAGTGGCTAGTCAGATGAAACTTTTATATTTCGATATGTCTTTATCCTGTGTTGTATCCGTTCTGATTGATCCGGGTGCTACGCACTCTTTCATCACTCGTGAAGTGATTCGTAATTGCAATATGATTGTTAGTCATATGACAGATAGTTTGTTGTTAGAGACTCCGTTGAGTGGGTCTGCCGTTTTGCAGGAGGTATGTTCCCCCTGCATCCTCTTCTTTTCTGACTATCGCATTCAAGAGGATCTTATACCACTTGATATGCAGGGATTTGATATAATCCTCGGGATGGATACCTTAGAAAGGTATAGAGTTGTCTTGGATTGTGAGTCCAAGTTGGCTGTGTTTGCTGATGAAAGCAACACATGGATCTTTCAAGGAGAAAGAAAGATTCTGCCCACCTGTCTTGTATCAGCTATGGTTGCTGATAAGCTGTTAAGGCAAGGATGTTATGCATTCTTAGCCCATGTGGTAGATGTTATCAAGGAAAGTTCCAATCCTACTAAAGTCCCTATAGTCAGGGAATTTGAAGATGTGTTTCCTGAAGAACTTCTTGGTATACCACCACCTCGGGAGATTGATTTTGAAATCAATCTGATCCCAGATACAAAACCCATAGCTCAAACTCTGTATAGGATGGCGCCTGCCGAGATGGAAGAACTCAAGAAACAGCTTCAAGAGTTACTTGAGAGAGGTTTTATCCGACCGAGTACTTCACCTTGGGGTGCTCCGGTCTTGTTTGTTAAAAAGAAAGATGGGTTAATGCGATTGTGCATCGACTACAGACAACTCAATAAAGTAACAATAAAGAATAAGTACCCTCTGCCGAGGATTGATGATCTCTTTGACCAGTTGCGTGGTGAAACAGTCTTTTCAAAAATAGACTTGAGGTCTGGATATCATCAACTCCGTATTAAGGATAGTGACATATCCAAGTCCGCCTTTAGGACAAGATATGGTCACTATGAGTTCACGGTTATGTCGTTTGGACTAACCAATGCACCAGCTGCATTCATGGAACTCATGAATAGAGTTTTTCGACCTTTCCTTGATCAGTGTGTTGTTGTCTTCATAGATGACATACTGATTTATAGTAAGGATGCTCAGCAGCATGAGCAGCATCTTCGCCAAGCTTTGACCTTGCTAAGAGAACATAAGCTGTACGCTAAGTTTAGCAAGTGTGAGTTCTGGCTGCCGGAGGTATCTTTTCTTGGACATGTGATATCCGCCTCGGGAATTCGTGTTGACCCTACAAAGGTAGAATCTGTTCTACAATGGGAACAACCGAAGACACCGACGGAGATTCGAAGTTTCTTGGGATTAGCTCGCTATTATCGAAGGTTCATATAGAACTTTAGTTCTATAGCTTTACCTTTGACCAAGTTAACCCGGAAAGATGTTCCTTTTTCTTGGAGTGATAAGTGTCAACAATCTTTCCAGTTGCTGAAGGAGAGGTTGACAAGTGCACCTGTGCTAGTGCTACTTGAACAAAGAAAAGGGTATATAGTTTTCTGTGATGCTTCCAAAAATGGACTAGGATGTGTGTTGATGCAGGATAAGCAAGTGATTTCTTTTGCTTCCCGAAAGCTTAAGAAACACGAGGAGAATTATCCAACACACGATCTGGAGTTAGCTGCTGTGGTTCATGCTTTGAAGATCTGGAGGCATTATCTCTACGGAGAGACATTCCAGATTTTCACAGACCACAAGAACCTTAAGTATATCTTCTCTCAGCATGATCTCAACATGAGGCAACGTCGCTGGATGGAGTTAATCAAGGACTATGATTGTACAATTGATTACCATCCAGGCAAGGCCAATGTTGTTGCAGATGCCTTGAGTAGGAAATCAGCAACATCAACCATGAATAGAGCACAACTAAACACTTTAGTATGCTCTAGGAGAGATATGCTTATCTCTTTAAGGAAAGACAATGTACAGTTGAAGGTGTCATTGTTAGCCGGTTTGTTAGCTGAGATGCATATTAAACCTACCCTAAGAGAGCAGATTAATAAAGCACAGCTAGGTGATGCTGCAGTTCAGCAGATTAGATCTGAGTATGGAAATGAGAAGCAAGATGGTTTTCATGACTCAGAGGACCAAGTAGCTTGTTATAATGGAAGGATGATAGTGCCAGATGTGGACAACTTGAGGAAGTTAGTCCTGGAAGAAGCCCATTCTTCCATGTATGCTATGCATCCAGGGAGCACCAAGATGTATCGGAATTTGAAAGATCTGTATTGGTGGCCTGGGATGAAAAAGGACGTTGCAGAGTTTGTTCTGAGGTGTCCTGTGTGTCAGCAAGTTAAAGCTGAACACTAGAATCCTGCAGGGACAATGCAACCTTTACCCATACCACAGTGGAAGTGGGACCATGTGACCATGGACTTTGTTGTTGGCCTACCCAGGACAAGCAAAGGACATGATTCCATTTGGGTAATTGTTGATAGGTTAACTAAGACAGCACATTTCTTACCTGTCAAGACAACCTATTCTGCTGAAAGGTTATCAGAATTGTATGTTCAAGAGATAGTGCGTTTGCACGGAGTTCCTGTCACAATAGTTTCCGACAGAGGTCCTCAGTTTACAAGTCATTTTTGGGAATAGTTACACCAAGCCTTAGGCACCAAGCTAAAGTTTAGTACGGCCTTTCATCCACAGACTGATGGACAGTCGGAAAGGACCGTACAAACCTTAGAAGACCTGTTGCGAGCATGTGTTCTCCAGTTCACCGGAAGTTGGGATCTACACCTAAGCTTGATAGAGTTTGCCTATAACAATAGCTATCAGCATAGTATTGATATGGCACCTTATGAAGCCTTATATGGTAGACGTTGTAGATCACCCTTGTGTTGGTTTGAGACTACTGAGCACCAGTTGTTAGGTCCTGACCTTGTGCAGCAGACCACAGAAAATATTAAAGTAATACAACAAAAGATTAAGACTGCTCAGGATAGGCAGAAATCTTATGCTGACAAACGTCGTAGACCCTTAGAGTTCCAGGTTGGAGACAGAGTGTATCTCAAGGTCTCACCTTGGAAATGGGTCCTTCGTTTTGGAAGGAAAGGGAAGTTAGCTCCTAGATATATGGGGCCTTATCCAATCATCGAACGGATTGGAAAGGTAGCATATAGACTAGAGCTACCACCTGAGTTACAGAGGTTACATCCTGTGTTTCACATTTCTATGTTGAAGAAATGTCACCCAGACATCGAGTCAGTTCTACAACCTATGGAGATAGAATTGAATGATGACATATCCTATGAGGAGGGACCAGTGTCAATCCTTGATAAACAAATTAAAAAGATAAAGAAGAAAGATATAAGTCTTGTGAAAGTCCTCTGGAACCATCGTGGTGTTGAAGAAGCCACTTGGGAGTTAGAGGATGAGATGAGAAGGAAGTATCCTGTCCTTTTCTCTTAGTATGTTTTATCGATTTCGGGGACGAAATCCTTGAAGGGGTGGATAATTTGTAACATCCCTGACCTGGGTTATGAGTTAACCCTAGGTATTTTGCCTAAATATGTGATTAAATATTTGTGATTAACTCTGAGCATGTAATTAAGTTTCTCAGAAACATATATTTCAGTATTGGCTCCTTTTTATTTAAAGTTGTAGCATTGTTTTGTTATATAGGGACCTATGTGCAATTTACCCAGTTGAAAGGGTTAGCTTGCAATTTGCACATGATGAGATGTTCCTATGATGTTGAGACATCATGAGAATCTTTTTGGCAAAGTATGAGGGATTTCCCAAGCTAGGGCACCAAGGTGCAGCTGTGGAAGCAATCCCAGGGCTTGAAACCCTAATTTGGGGTAAAATGCAATTTACCCAAATTAAGGGATCCAAATTGTAAAATATGTCATCTAAATTATCTTTTAGACTCTTGCCATCATTTAGAGAAGAAATGGTGAGGAAGTCACCTCATTTGAGTTATCAGGTTATGAAATACGCCTTGTGATTGAATAATCAGGGTATATGTGCAAACGCTCTTTATGTATGTACTTTATTATTAGATTGTTCTTCTTTGCCTTCTTTTCTAGACCTTAAGATAAGGTTTGTCCTTAGAATAAAGATGAAGGGACGAGCAAGTAATGAGGGAAGGACTTAGTTGGAATTAGGGGAAACTTATGGGCGTTTAATGAAACATCACCCAAGTATTTATACACTTTACTTCTCTAAGAAAAGAAACCTTTCCTTCGTGCATATCACTGTTTCCTCTTTGCTTGGCCGACTAAGGACTATCTTGGAGCTCAAGAGGAACGACCAAGGGTGCAAGGTAGGTTTGAACCCCTCTTCTTGCCTAATTCCATGGTTAGAACTCGAATTCAAGGTCATCTTCATGGCTAACTCTTGAAACCCTACCTTTCTAGCCGTCTCTTTTCATCCTTCCTTGGAGTTTTCACCTTGGCCAACCTGTGGGAACTCAAGGACGCCATTAGAGATTGGATCTTGAAATCTTGGAGCTCAAGAAGCAAGCTTTAGGCGGGTTTTATAACTCTAAACCCATGCTTTACTATATACATCTCTTATATGCGGTTAGATGATAGTTCTTCATGTTTCCCTACTTTTCCCTGCTATTTTGCAAGCAAATCCATGGGATATCCATACTTTTCTTGAGCTAGGAGATGAAGGCGTGATTTCCAATAAAAACCCACCGCTTTTCACTTTCTTAAACGGTCTCACCAGTTTGCTCTCTCGGTCTCAAGACCGCGAGGTGAGCAAACGGTCTCGAGACCGCGACAGGTCAAACGGTCTCCAAGACCGTTTGGCCCCGTTGACCGAGCATGGACCGTATAAGGAATCTGTTCCTAATTATATAGGTTAATTACCCTCAAAATATGGGAGGCTAACTCCAAAGGAATCGGGAGATATGACCTTTTTAAGCAACAACTTTAAATGAATTTATTCCTGATTCTCAAACGGTCTGAAATTGCCTTTTTGGGAAAACGGTCTCAAGACCGTGTAAGGTCGTTGACCAGGCGTTGACCGTATGAGATTACTGTTCAAAATAATGTTAATTAACAACTCACCAAGTTCGATGGTCTAATTCCAAACGGGCTAAGAGTTGAAGGGTGAATACTAGGGCTAACCCTAGATGAAATCAGTACTGAATTATAATAATATAAATTAGGGTTTTTAGGGTTGATTGACCTAAACGGTCTCAAGACTGTTTGGGGGTCATCCAAACGGTCTCAAGACCGCGAGGGAAATCAACCATGACCGTTTGGAGGTCTGGGGTCAAGAATAGTTGACCAATTGAAGGTACAATTACACCAAATTATATTGCAATTAAATATTGATATGATCATCAACTCAATAGGTCAGACATTGATGAATTTGCACTAGAATCCAAAATTGGATGGGCAAACGGTCTCAAGACCGAGAGGACAATCACACAAGACCGTTTTAAGGTCTAGGGTTAAGTAATTTGACCGATTGAGGACCTAATTGCAAATAAGTTATCAATTTAATCAAAATTCTGTTTTGTGGATCAATCATGGTTCAACCTCTATCAAATCACCTTGGACTTTGATGAAATCTTGAGCAAATGGTCTCACGGCCATGTGGGGTCCACCCACATGATCTCAAGACCGTTTGGGCCAAGTTTGGGCCCAATTGGAGCTCAATTGAAGGGTTCAACCTTGTGTTGAGTCACATTGTTGAGTATTGATGGGTGAACATTGATAGACCCTATTTGAATCGATTTCAATCCTAATTGGTCAACCATTGAGGGTCAATTGAATGACCAAGTGGTCAAGCATAATCTTAATTGACCCAATTCATAAGTGGTCATCATAGCTTTGACCTTTTGAGGGCTTCAACTTTGGTTGACGTTAGGTAGTAACCTTTGATTTTGTTGTTGAAGGACCAAGTGGCTAAGACCATGAGAGCCTCGCGGTCTCAAGAACGTGATGGGGCTCACGATCTCAAGACCGAGAGGAGGCTCGCGATCTCAAGACCGCGAGGGGCCTCGCGGTCCTGAGGTCAAAGTGGGCAAACGGTCTACATAGCTTCGCGGTCTTGAATTCACATGATGGCTCGCGGTCCTGAAGTAGGTTGAGGGGGCTCGTGGTCTTGGAAGAGGTTGAGGGCTCGCGGTCCTAAAGTCAAAATAGACTAAACGGTCAACACACCCTCGCGGTCTTGAAAAGTCAAAATTGGCTAAACGGTCAACACTTTCAAACGATCTCAACTCAATTGAAGAATGATGGTTGAAGGTCAATCAATGTGATTCAAAGTTGACTTCTTTCAATCAATTGATGAAATAAATGGTTCAATGTTGCCCTAATCAAACCCTAATGATAACCTAGGATATTAAGGGGCTAATTGACTAAGATTTTGACCCTAATGATGATCAATGGGGTGAATTACCAAAATACCCCTGAACGGTAATTTGAGTAATACATTGATTAGATCAAACCCTAATCACATGATGATGATGTTTTAACTATATTAGTCTATGATGACTCAATCCAACCTGATCTAGAGTGATGTTGACATCACCTAATAGTATGAGGAGAGAGAAAGTACTTCTAGAGAGAGAAAATACCCTTTTTAAGTGGAAACTCAATTAAAGCATCTCCAATGCACATAAGTAAGCATAATTAGGGTATGACCCACCTGTGTGAGATCATAGAAACCTAATTATGATAAATGATGAACCTTTAACTAACCTGAGAACATCAATGAAGATGTTACTCATACATGATGATGTTATGAGTTCAATTCACCTTAATGTGAATAGTAAACCCTAATTCAAGGGTGATGACATGTTATGTGAATAGTAAACCCTAATTCAAGGGTAATGGCATGCATTTGAGTATTAAACTCCAATTAATGAGAATTAGAGATTTAACTCTTATGACAAGAGTGGGAAGTATATTCCTTATTTCTTTATTACCTTTATCAGTTGTATTAACCATGCAAGTTATGATATGAAGGTAATCATATCCAAGTATGGATGTTGATGTTTATTTCATTAAATGCATGTTGTTAGCCTTATGAATAAGTAAATTAATCTGATGCCTTGTCATTTGCATCCTATGAGGATAATGGGCTGTGAGAGCCATGAATGCCATCAAGGTCATGCTTTAGAGATGACTTGTGATGAGGATAATGAGAAATGATGATTGACATGAGTTAGGCCTGTTACATTTAGTATTCTTCTTTTATAGCTGCTATGCTACTGTTATTGTTTGGAGAACAATGTATGTTGTTAAAGAATACTGAATGTACCTAACTAATCAAGTATAATGTAGAGCCCTGATCATAGATCCATCATTGTCAGAGATTAAGTGATGGTGAAACAGGTTTTCCTCAGGGAACTCCTGGAGCACATACTTTTGAGTACGTGGGGTACATGGATGTGTAGAACCTTACATCCTAGTGTAGGAAAGTGATGTAGATGTGTAATCCATCCATCCTTCACTATAATTCCATACCGTATCAGTGGTAGGTAAACATGAAACCTCCTGATGACGAAGAAAGCACAGATATTTGTATCAGTGGTAGGTAAATATGAAACCTCCTGATGACGAAGAGAGTACAGAACGCCACTGTGACTCTAGAATAGCGAAGGACCAGTTTACCCTGGTGAGCTATAGTAGTAGAGACACGAGATGTCCTACAAGTGATCCTCTTACTGACTGAGGAAGGTGAAGGTCATGAGAATCCGGCTCTCTTAATGACCTATGTATGATACTGATGTGACTTCTCAGCGATCAGTTGGAGTATGAGTGGTATGCCTCATCTCCACAGGGCATAATGTTGTTTGTAAAACATAATCAACCATGTAGTATAACTTGTTAGAGATGACTCCAAGTTAGTTGATTGATGTTACATTGCAATAATGTTTATATTCTCCATATCTCCTAAAATTGTAGAGATCTTGTTATACCTGCAACTGTTATTAATTACTTTGAAGGTTTTACTGCTTAAGATATTCTTTGATGTTATATTAAAGCTTCTGGCAGAGAGTTATAACTCTCGCTCGGAAAATTATGTATAATTGTTACACCCCGTAGACTTCAACTTTTTAGGTGGACGTCGGAGACGAAGGAACCAGCCTACAAGTGATCAGTCTCAGCAGCAGCAGCACCAGGGGAAGCAGTAATCTCAGGTGGAGATTGTCCTGCCATGTGGTGTAGTTAGAGTCAGTCCTATGTGTCCTCTGTACTCTCAGGTCTTGGAGTCTTTTCTATAGTGATCTTGAGATTTTGTATCTGGATGTATATAATTACTCAAGAAGTAATTATCCTGAGATGTAAACAGTTTATCTCTCTTTATGAAAGAAGTTTTTATGGATCCAAGTTCTTATCTCGAAAAGTTTTAATTTACCGTGATTTTTGTCTTCCGCTGATTACCGATTCGCTTCCGCTAAGTTTTAATCGTGTTTATGTCATGGTTTGGAGATCAGAGCCCACATCCTTGTTTCCCGATAGATGATGGAAATTGTGCAATACCCCTCTCTCACTTAATTGTCTTGAGAGGTGAGCTAACTCTCTTGAATTTTTAGGGCTTCTTGGTGGTAGTCTTGAGGTTGAAGGTGACAAACCCGTCATGGTCTTTGAACCCTTGCACGATACCCTTATGATGTGTTCTTCCTGATATCCCTCTCCTAGGGTTGAGCCTTGGGCGATATGCTAAGTGGTGTTTTGTTAACCCTTTGACCGATACAGACTCTTGGTTGATGTAACACTGGATGGGAGATATAGTGGCTGGTTCCCTTGACCGATATGAGTGTGGTAGGCAGACCTTGTGTTGGGCGTTATGGTTTGTACCTTGCAAGAAACTCCCCTAGTTGTGTTGCCCAACATGGTGCCCTAGTGGCTACGTTTCCTGGAGCAAGATGCAGCTTGGGCATTAGGGTTTGCTGCCTTGGGCGATATGGGAGCTCCTTGGGCGCCATGGTGAGCTGCCCATGATGTCACTTGAAGAATGGTAGTGGAGTGTCTTCGGCGATAGATTGGAGGTGCTTCCCGATACACCCTGCACCTGGTTGCATGATACATCATGCACCTGGTTGCACAACACACCCTTGGTTCTAGTCTTCCCATTACCCCATGTGCATGGGTGCATGTTATGCTCATGGCCGATATGTTTGTCCAGTGCCCTAAGGTTTTAGTTCCCTAACCGTTAGCATTTTGCATGAGGGATATGACCCTACCCGATATCCCTTGGGTGAGGGATAGTGCTACCCACCACACCTTTAGTGAGGGGAGGTGACACCTTTGGTGAGGGATGCGCCTAGCCCGAGAACCCTAGTTGATGAGATATGAAAGATAGGTAGTGACTAGTGACATGCTTGTTACCTAAGGATGATGTTAAGTGAGATGATAATATCATGGTTGTGTAACCTTTAAGAATGTATCCTTAGGGGTGGTTGTGTTCATGATGTCATGAGAGATAGGGCATGGTGGATGCTCACAGTTTGGTAACTTTGATATGAGTTGATTGGCTTACCATCTACAACATTATGCTTCATGTGTTCATAATAATGAATGTTGTTTCAAATCATATGCACCCTAAATCTTAATGGCATGATAATCATAACATGATCTCTAAAGATCTATGTTTTGTGATCTAGTTATCTCTCTTGATATGCATACTAACCATGCAGGTGTTATCAAATGAATTCATAGCCAGGTAAGAGCTATGATGTATATATGTTTTGTAACACTGAATAATGATACTCCTTGTTGATGAGATAACATGTATTGCCAGTATGATGAGAAAGGTCTGGTGACCTGATAAAGGTTGAGTGCTTATTTGAGGTGTTATACTCTATGATGAGATAAAGGATTGATACCCCATGATGATGTATGATGATGAAGCATTGAGAGGCAGTGGTAATATGTGATGAGGGATTGAGATCCCATGGCAATATGATAATGGCAGTTATAGTGTGACACAATGTTGTTTATGTTTTATAACCTGGTTGCCTCAACAATTCATCTAAAATATACTAATTAACTACAGTGGAACATTTCATGTAGTTTTGCCCTAGCCATAGATCCATCATCATCAGTAGATGGTGATGGTGACATAGGTTTATCCTATAGGATTACCTGGAGTGCATATTGTTGAATATGCGGGGTTTCTCCTAGCCGAAAATAGGAGGATTAGAGTACAACTTTGGTTGTAGACTCAGTATGGTTAGAACATGGTGAATAAGCCCATGGCTCAGTGTGATGGAGCATGAATGCATTCATGGCTCAGGAGCACAGTGAATAGGTATGTGGCTTAAGGTATGCTAGCGCTGAGACCTATACCAAGGCGGGCTAGAGAAAAGGGTAGCCTGTAGAGCTGACCCTGTGGCTGAGGCCACTTAATCAAGAGATTGCAGTCCTACATTGGTTATCCTGCACTGACCACGAGGAGGTGAGGTCATGGAGTCCGGCTCTTCCATTGACCTTGTATGGCACTGGTTTTGGGCTGTGCAGCCAAAGGTAGGATTTGAGTGGTACGGATCACTTCCTCAGGGCATAATAAATTGTAATCTAGCCATATAATATATATTTCTTAGGGAAAAACACAAAATATTGGTTGAGGCCTTGATTGTATAGTTGCTCTAGTTATATCTTGCAGTTAACTACACGTTCCTCCTATCTTATGATAAGTTCTTATATAGCTTATCTTGTCAATCATGTTCCTTAAGAAATATCTAGATTGTATGTCTCCCGGATGTCTTGGTAAGTTGTTAATAAAGTTGGTTCTATTCATTATGCTGCATATATGAGCTGCCTGTATCAGTTATCTATTTTACTTGTTCTAGCTTTCTGAAGTTTTATAGTTTGGAGGGGAGTTATGTTTCTCGCTGGGACTGTGTGTCTCACCCCACTAGTTTTAAACCTTTTTTGGTGATCGTGCTAGACGTGGTGGTGGTTGTGAGGTTGCGGCCGAGCAGCAAGAAGAACAGTAGGAGGAAAAAGATGGATATGTTGTTGTTTGGGTTGTTTTGTAGTAGAGTCTTAGAGTCATCCATGTACTCTCAGGTCCTTACAGGTGTTTTGATGACGTTTCACGATGTATAGATGATGTAGCTCGTTTATCCTGTTGTTGGCCTGGTATGGTCTATTTTGTATATAAACATGTGGTGAACTCTTTGTGCCTATGTGACAGCTGGATCCCATGAACTATGGACACGTATCAAGGTTTATGTATGTTTATAAAACATGTTTCCTTGCAGGATAAGAATTTGGATGTAATAGTTTTTTATTTATATGCTTTTTGCAATCGGTTTTAATTAACTTGTATTTCTGGTAACGTGGTTTATGGATGTTCCACACGTTTTCGTGTGGCATTTTGTTGTCTGTGTGATAGAGAGATGTCACACCATGTCTTTAATAAGCTCCATCCATATCCTCTTCTTTATGTTCAACTTCACTAAAAAGAGGTTGTCTTTTGAGTGAAATTAGGGCAAAATTCTATTTTTTGGGTGCTCTTGTAGAAGAAAGACAAAATAAAGCATGCCACTTATGTGGGTGAAACCTCGACTCCTCATGAAACTCCCCTTTGATCTCCTCTTCCTTGTGAAAATGCTTCCAGAGAATGTGACTAGGGTTTCTAATCACCACCTTAGACACATCCCTATTCCAATGTGATCTTGCCATACCCCCCCTACCCTGGTGGACCTCCCCCATGCGGTGCTCTTCTCCATGGAAACCTCATTTCTGAAGGTGTCAGATATAGATGGGTCACTCCATTGGTGTGTTTTACCATTGACTTCATTGGATCATCATACTCCTATTGATATCTAATAGCACCTTCTAGTTGTCATCATGGAGTCATCATCTTCTCATTAGCACCTTGAAGTATTTTCCCTTTGTAGCCCTGGACTGCCTTCTTATTGCTTCCTTGGAGCCATCATTTTCTATAAAGTTCATTTCCCACAAATCACTTACTCCTCCCCCACTCCTTAATTGCAAGTTTCTCATTGATTTCCAATCATTGATTGGTCTTCTTTATCATACTACCATCATAACCCATCCAATATTTGGGCGTTGGCCTCCTAAGCAATCCTACATTTTGTTCGACATGTTGTTGTTGAGCTTTTTGGTTTTGGTTGGTGATGCTTTCTCTTATAAAGACTAGATCTATGTGATGGTTATACACTACATTGGTCCTTATGTAAGAAGTCATGTTTATCATGTTGCAGGAATACATATTGGCTTCATTGGTGAGTATGACTATTATATTCTTCAATCATTATGTTGACTTTTTACCATCTACAAAACCGATCCTACTATGTACTCTTCTTCATCACCTTGAATAAAAAATCTATCTTGATAAATAAATCTAATCTAGTCCAACCTCCTCATTTAGGAAAATATATTAAGATTTTCATCCTATGTTTCAAACTTCTTTATGCTTATATATATATATGTGTGTGTGTGTGTGTTTATTAATTTTGTGAGCTTAGTGGTCATTCAATTTACTCATGTTCCTTCCTATTTAGGTCCTTAAAGAGGTTCAGATAAGTCAAGATATAAAATTGATGTGATTTTGCAGGTATCAACTGATTTCAATGTGTTAGTTTCTATACATGATGAGGTTATCAAGTCTACAGATGTACCCGAGTATGCCTCTAAATGTTTTGCTGAAAAAATTAAAGGGGCAATTTATAAAATCTACTTTCTAGTGTGCAATTATACATCTTCCCTAACAATATTCCAAAGTGTGCTTACTTGCAATCTATTTTTTTTATCAATTTTAATGCAATTGAGTTTCATGAATGTAATATAACCACGCTTTCATTAGTTCCTCCTTTAAGAAAAGCTTTCAATTGACACCTAATTCTCATTTTAAATATGACTGGGGAAGCCCTTTCTTTCTCAAAGTTTTTGCCTTACATTTCTTGCTTTCTCTAGATAATAAGTGTTATATATATCTTTGTTAGTATCATGGTAACATATATGATTACATATAAACAAATATTGTTGCATCACAAAATAGGAGCAACCTAAAACATGACACAATTATGTTTGTTGAGATGTGGAAACTCTACAAGTATCTAAAGTTCTAATAGATGGATATATTCAGAAAACATTCTATTTATTATATCTTAACTATAACTATCTAATATGATATATTTATTACTACATATAATCAACAAGGTGGATTTGGTTCTATAATGTTAGAAGTATCCAATGAGTTGGAAGCATTGGAAGAGATTTTAGAGAATCTCCTCATAGTAATTAAAGCATTTTTGAAATTTAATCAACTTTTTATGTAACTACCCACAATGTCTCATGAATGTGTGTGTGTAATGTTAGATCTTTATAATGTGAATTGTCACATTAAAATGCTTGATGTCACAAGTAGTGATGTCATGTGATAAATTTCCATATATATTGGAAATTAATACTTTATATAATGAAATATAACTTATTTGTGTCATGTGATGTATTTATGTATATATAATAATATTTGTGCAAATGTCCAATTTATCTTAGAATATATATATAAGACTTGATACTATACATGCATGCTCTGTCTATGTTTGTTCCATGAGGGACAACCTCTTGTTAAGGCCACAATATGTAATTTTTCAACATCTCTACCCAAGAGCTTCTACCAATTTTTGGCTAAAGATGGGCTTTTGGTATGACTTATTTTTTACTGCCTAGAACTTCCTGTCCTTTTTGTATATTGTCTTATAGTTGTGTTATGTTAACTTTAAGGGACCATTTAGCACCGATTAATTCAAACTTGAACAATTTTTTTGACAATTAGATGTGTTATTACAACATAAAATAATTGTTTTATCCACCCATTTATTACAAAATACAAGATATGTTTAATAAAGTATCCCTATGATAACATGTGTTTCTAAGAAACTACAACATATATTAATTATTGTATCAAACATTATATTACAACATAAAAAACTAATTATATAATGAACCCTTACCACAACAGGCATGCCACAAAACTATAATAGTCAGTAAGTGTTGTATAAAACACATATATTACAATAGAAACACCTACTGTAAAAAAACCAACCCACCATTAAGACCGCAAAAAATATTAAAATGGTAGAGACCTATCCTAAAATGTGATAATGAACTATTGCAATTATACTTTATTAGAATAGGGTATAGTCCTTAAATCATCTGTTATATACATGTTGTGGGTTTTATATGTTTAAATACACGACTTACAATGTAGGTTTGAGAAAAAAATATTGCTAAAGAAGTAGGCTTGATTTTAACATTCTTTTATCATGTTCATATTTCAACATGTATTGAATTATTAATAATATATTGACATATTTGACATGATTGATGGTATGATTTAAAGTATAGTGTCCATTTATATGTCTGAGAAGAGATGCATGAAATTTGACATGATTGAACGACACTTGTTTTCCCAATAAATGTCAATTTCTTGAGACATTAATATCTTATTTCTCAATTTGGTTGATGATATATGTTAATATTAATGTATGACATCAGAAATATTACTTACTACTTCATATAGATACATGGTTCTTATTACTCTTGTTTGTATGTTTAGATCATAGTGTGGATACTATACAAATTTATTACATGGTTTGATTAAATTTTTTTCAATATATAATCATTTATGATATTCAATATACATATTTTTGAATTTAATATAAAATATATAAAGACAAAATATTGGTCAATAGATATGGTTCTACATGAGCAGTCTTGTGAACATTATAACATATTCCAAATATAAAACAATACAAAAATTACTGGCTTATTGTCATAGGTGTAGTTTTACAACAAGAAATACATGTCGTATAAGTGATATATGATAAAGTGGTTAGTGACCTATTGTAATAGGTGTAGTTCTACAATATACAATCTAGTCGTGAATACCATTTATCAAAGGATGTGTGCCTCCTTAACTAAAAATGTGTTAAGTTTTGTATGTAGAACAACAGACAACACCTAAATACCCCCATCACAATAGGTGTTCCTAGTCAACCACAACACACATTTTTTTTTAAATTTGATATATAATAGGAAACATTTAATGTATGAAGTAATCCCCATCGAACAATGCAATTTATTACAAAAATTGTGAATTGTCAAACAAAGGGATAAACATGCATTCAAGAAAATCTTTTCTTTAGTAGTGAGGTATCCACCCTTATCTACTGCCAATATATAGGAATAATATTGGGTGCTTTAGATTAGGCTATACAACTTATTTAGATCCATATTTATGCCAATGTCATCTATACTAATTCTTGATTGATACTTTAGAATGTATGCATGAGGATCCCTCACTTTCATAGATAAGTAAAATCTAATTAGGAGTCTTGATATGGAGTTTAATTTAAATTATGAATCACATAAATATTAACTATTGGAAATAAAACAATATTTTTATGAATTTATTACCTTATTTGGCAATTTAGTCATTGTTTAAGGGTTGAATTTGTTTGATTGATTATATATTGAAGCTAATCTTTCTTAAGATGGTAGGAATGACTGATATAAGCCCAATTGTACAGATTTATAAATATAAAGTAGAAAGTACAATGAGTCATGTTGTGATCCATATTTATTTTGTGAAATAGGTAAATGAAATAAACCTCCTTAAGGTTGAAGGCACTTTGAAACCAATCCTATGTGGTACATGCCACATGTCAATAACTTTTGGAGTACCAAATCTAACAATGATCCATAGAAGGTAAATAGGAAGTTGGTATAAACAAAATAGGTCAATTAAGACTCTTATTCAACAATTTCTTAAGAGGAGAATATGTTGGACACTATATTTATATACTAAACTATATACATATATTGATCACAAGCATTCATGTCGATTACTCAAATATATTCCAACTCATTCCACCATTTAAACCTATACAGGAGAATAAAACGACATTCTACTGATGAATAAGCTTGAAACAAAGTACAATTCCTATTCATCTTGAAGATTCTAGAAGAATAATTGTCAATGTGGAGAACTTAAGTTCCCTCATAGTGTTTTTATCCTAGTTCCGTTTAGTTGTTTAGATTCATGTCAATTCCTCAAATAAATTTCAACTCATTCCACCATTTCAACCTATGATGGAGAATAAAATGGCATTCTAGTGATGAATAAGCTTGAAACAAAGTTGAATTCCTATTCAACTTGAGGATTCTTGAAGAATAATTGTCAATTTTTAGAACTTAAGTTCCCTCATAGTGTTTTTACCCTAGTTCCATTTGGTTGTTTACTTTGGGATAAATTATTAATTTAGAGGAATGTATGCCCTACTTCTTATCTTCTACCCCCTAATCTCTTATCTTATTAGCTTCTTGAAGACCATACTTCAATATTTATTGTTAGAAAAATCTTTTGAACATGACTCTATCATTATTAGTTGAACTATTTTGTTTGAAAATTGACAATTTATATTTGAATTATCACTATATAGTCACGAATAGAGCTAATTTTTCATAATACAACTATGTTTGGCATAATTGATATGGTTTATAAGAAAAGAAACTTATAGTACAACTTAATGTATAAATTTCGTTTTATCTAATACTAAATGTTGATCTGTCTATTACAAAAAGTGATTGTAAAATGAGAGAAATATTTATTTCAAGCTAGTATGCAATTCTAGTTGATATTTTTCAATTTAATTTTTGATAGACATAAGATTGAACTTTGATTGTTGATAATATTTTAAAATAAATGATATGATTATAATATGTTCATAACTTCTCCATTGTATGTTCATGAAATGAAATTCACTTATACGAGTAATACTTTTTCGCGTTTAGGATAGTGGTATTTTGTCATAAAACTCTTATATTTATGAGATGCTTTACGAAAAGTGAATAAATAATAATTTTGATAAGTGAATATTCGTAATGATTCCATCATAATTCATAATTTCTTGATCATAGATACATTTTGAGTGGTTTCCTTGAAATCATAATATATGAATTTGTTAATATGACAATTGTGCTAAGTGAAAAGATAATAATGAAGATAAAAAACATAAAATAAACACTAAATTTGATAAAAGTAGGAGTAAACATTGTGATCTTCTTTTTTTCCATATCAGACACATATAATGGGTGTTTTATAGTATTACAATATGGGCCACTAGAAGGAACAAGATTCGTGTTCAATTCTAGAGTTAGTTTCGTAGATTATGAAGAATAGTAATAACCTTGCCAATCTACCATAATATTTTAATAATTGTTCTTGGTTAATTAATTTCCTATTACTTTTTAGTGGACTACTGATAATATGATAATGATGTTATAGTGTTGAGTTGGTAATTGTGTTGATTTAGCTTGTAAGCATTGTGTTGTATTTTGAGGTCACTATAGAAATATAAGGCTACCAATTTTTAGGATAATATGGCCCTACTTTATTACACATGGAAATTTAGAGAAGTAGAATAAACCCTATGGAAATACTTTGAAAAATAAAAAAACACTATTTAACTATGATGGGTTGTTGTCACAATAATCAAGCGTATTGTTAGTCACTTGACCTACTTTAGTGACAATGAGATAAATTATTTATTATACTTGATTTTTGTAATTTATTTTCCGAATATTCTTTTTAAATTAAACTTTTTTAATAACTACTAATATACTCGTATGTGTCCTAAATCAAGAAAATTGTCTTGACATGATAATAAGAAATTTATTAGATGCTTTCTCACATAATTTTAATATTTTACATAAATGAAATATATAGAAATATCTTTTAATTCATTATTTTTCATACTTGTGATTGGAACATTATGACTCACTAAAATGGTGGACTCATTAATTATATTATAATATTATGTTCTCATACTGTTATATTGGAGGTTGCCACCTTGGGTCATGCTGAGTTATAAAGTCATAGTTTTGTTTATCCGCACTTGTGTATGGATGTTGTGAATCCATGAAGCTATGCCATATTAGTGGGATTTTGAGATATATTAAACAAAAAATTAGAATTTAGAAAATATCCCCAAAGAAGGATATCTATGGTACATATATACCAATATTGTGGAAGTTAAAGTTATATGTGGAAGAAACTCCAACAAGTGTGGTTTCTCATTACTCAGTATAATCTTATACATATTAGACATATTCATAAAAAAGTGTAAAACATGTTTGCTCCATCAAGATTTACAATACTACAAGGGCTACAATACTATAAGGGCATTTGGGGTGCCTTACAACTTCCCCAAACATAACTTCATGCCTTACCTAATTGTTGGTGTTCCTTTTACCTTATCCACCCATTTTCCAAAGTGGTTTTAACAATTTTTATCATTTTCCCTTTATATACATGGTAGTGACTCCTCTTTCTAGACCCATCTATCAACATCCACACACTAGGTTCATTAAGATTCTCATCCACTAAGACCACACTAAAAATTTCATTATCCCTAATTTCATTACAAGAATAGTTTTAGAATAGGTCCACAAAGGGGAGTAACATTCTCTTTCTTATATCTACCCCCTACTTGTGTGATGCCTCCTCAGGAATTTTGTAGGCAAAGCAACTTGATATGTGGTTTTAGCCTTCGAAGGTTGAGGCTAGAGATGTGTGGAATGGGACCCAAATATCCTCTCATTCAACATTGTATAAATAGCGAGAAGAAAATATAATGTAGAATACTACATGATCATCATTTCCCCTCTAATAAAAAATTTAGGACTTAAGGCAATAGGAGGAAAATGGGACCAAAAGATTTAGTACTTCTCTCTTTTCATTTATTTTTAAATTTATTTTTCCTCTTTAAATGTAACTCACAGTTTTAACCAAATTTTGGATTTTGTTGATCCCTAAGTAAGGTAGCTTCCCACCAAATATAAGGGAAAATTAACCATACTAACCCTTTCAATTGAATTTCCAAAGTAAAATCACTATTAAGCTCCATTCCTAAAATTAGTGCCAGTTTAATTTAATATTAATCCAAGTCCACCAACATTCATTTCAAGTTTGGAATCATTCTCATAGTCTAGTTATTTCATTAAATTCTAACACTGATATATGTATTTAATTTGCATTATTAAGTTCCATTTAGGCCCAAAAGCAAACATGCCATGGTGGACTCAACTATAGATCTGATCCTGGTTGTTTGACCAATAGAGGTTCATTCACATATGTATAATAATATTTCCCTTATTTTTTTACCAATTATATAACCCAAGTAGGGCTTTGAAGTCTAGTCTGGGATCTTTGAATTTGGAAACTATATCCGCAATCCATATCATGCCATGCATGTACCTTATCTGATAAGAACTAACCTTAACCACAACCTAACCTATTAAGATTGTCCAATTACAACCCAATATTTTTGTGTACATGGGTTAGGGCCTTGATTTTATTCTCAAATACTTGCTTGGATCACGTTAAAATTTTTGTAAGTATATTCTTGTGGACCTAACAACACTCATGTGAGTACCTTTACCTATATATCTATTTTATTGATTAAAATCTTGAAGTTATATTAGTGACATGTATAATCGTAATAATAATGTATAATCTTGGTTAAGGATCACCATTCACACTTTTTTATATAGAAATACATATCTAAGTGTTTCACTATTCTTGTATATTTTATTTAATTTTAATAAATTGGTTACATGTTGTACTAATTTAGCATGTTGTTAATACACCAGAATAGACGTATTCTACTATTCTTTTTTATAACCATGTTGCCTATATAATGAGAAAAACCATAAGACATATATAGACAAGAGAAATCAGAACCAACTCAAAATACAAAGGAGGATTACCCCATCTATCAATATATAATATTGGATAAAACATAATTCTTCTTCTTGGATTCCTCCCCTTCATGCTTGAAGCATGTTTCAACCAAAATCTTGGGGAACATCTATGAAATGGAGTTTTCTTCCATCGCGACCAGAGTTGGACGATCTACACTTGCAGTAGGCACCATGAGACATATGAGACCATTAGTAAGAGCATTCTATTAGGAAACATACAACAACAAAAGTAAGGGGTAAAATCCCAATCATGGTCGAGAAGCTGGAAAAACCAAGATCTCCAACCACCTCCACATTGGAAGACTAACGACACCTAACAAGGAGACCACAAGTGCCAAAATTGGTGCTTAACCTAAGACCAAAGAAAAAAAACAAAAAACTATTTGAAAGCTACTCCCTAACAAAACTTGTAAAGAAAATCTGATCTAGTATATCAATAGAGTGATGAGGACACCCACCAAAACCTGCTAACCCTCAATGTCCAAAAGCCCAAGTTGGGGTAGTGACAAGGGCCATGAGAGCCCCACCCACCACCAAGAGATATAGTGCACAATGCCAACATCGACGAGACTAGAAGAGAAGAGGGAAGGGATGAAGAGTTACTACCCGACAAAGATGGATCCATAGAGATTGGGCATTAAATAGGCTCTGGGGGAGTAGAGTGGTGCTTGTCGCCGCCATATCCCCCACCTCAACTTGGGGAACTTGCACCCTAGTCTCCCTATGTATCGCCCAAGAAAATAGGAGTGTAAGGATTGTATAGACAAGTGTAGATGTATTCTACTATAAGTTGTACCATATTTTTAAAAGGCCAAATTATAATTCCATTTCTTTGTAATTGAGTCAATATTACCACAAGCGGTATACATAGATAACTAAAACTCACACCCTAGATCGGGTATGTTTTTTTTTGGGGGGGGCATCACAATTGAATAAGGTGTCTTTGGGTAAAGATTTAGATTAGCCATGTAAAATTGGGTCATGGATCGGTGGATACCTACAATTTGACCTGATTAATCTATGTTTGAGTGGAAGTTCTAATCACATGATTGAGTCTGAATGAAACCCTACACAACCTGTTATGAAGAGGATTTTAGGGGGTTAATTGAGGGTGAGCCATATAAACAAAAAAATAAAACATGTAAATAAATTATATTATTGTGATAATCTAAGTATTTATTTTGTGGTTGGAGTATCTTTATATTTCACTTTGTTCTTGTTAGAAAATTGTATTTGATATATTTGAAACTGCATAAAAGTTAATATATGAATTTGACTTACATTTTATGTGACAAATAGATATGTCACTAAATAAAAAACAATTTATTTTTGTTCTTGGAGTATCTTTATATTTCACTTTGTTCTTGTTAGAAATCATATTTGATATATTTGAACTTGCATCAAAGTTAATATATGAATTTTGATTTACATTTTATGTGACCAATAGATATGACAGTTGTGATTCCTTGACAAAATGTGAACAAACGGTCATTTTCATGTTAGTGGGTAAGGAATATATTGTATACCACAATTTCTCAAACATATGAAAAGTTGCTCTCGTTGATTGGCTATGAACTGAAGTGATCTATCCCCCCAACCAAAAACGTGAAATAGCTGCCTTATATTTTTCTCGTTCACTACATCTTAGCATACTAATCATAAGTATGTGACAAAACTGGTGCATTTTATATAATGACACACATGATTAAGTCAATTAAAGTGTATATGTGACCTTATTTTTGAGAGAACATCGTAGTCAATATTCCTAAACTTGTTTTGAATTGTATTTATGAAAGTATTAGTAATGTCTAGTAGCATTTGTGGGTTTGTATCTGCAATAATAAGAACTATTAGATATCTTCATCTCTGGTTTGTATGAATTGAAGTGTCAAAGGTCGTTCTATTTTTTTTTGTGCGTTAAACACCGGCAACAAACATATATTAAGAATTGTTTGTTAACTGAGAGAGGGTGTTACTTTTGATATCATAAATAAATAGGTGATTTCTCATTATTGTTTAATGTTAGGAGGTAGTGATTGTCTTCTATTCGTGATGTAGTTAATGTTAATTTATGAGGATTATGTGTTTTCTTGATTATGCTCCATATAAAATGGCAACAAGTACTTATTGTTGGTTTTAAATTTGAGCATTTGAGTCTATTGTTAATTGTTTATATCATTTGTATATTTGTTTTTGTTTTTGTGAGAAATGTGATCGCTAACTTGGACTTGCTTTAAAGTGTATTTATGAATGTTTTATGTCTATTATCTTGATAGCAGTTTTAGATTTGTGTTTATGATAACAAGAACTATTGGCAAGGTTATATTTAATTTATGTAAATTGAAGTGTCAAAGATCCTTCTATATTTATTTAGCGTTGAATGTCAATAAATATATATTTGTAATGTTATTTGTTGGGGGGGGGGGGGAGAGGGGGGATGAGGGTGTTAGTTTCAGCATGTTAAATAAAGAGGTGATTCCTCGTTATGTGTAACGTCAATTAGTAGTGGTTATCTCTATTCTTGGTGTAGTAAATGTGAATTTAGAAGAAATATGTGTTCCCTCAATTATTTCATGAAATGTCAAGAAGTGTATATTTTGGGTTTATCTGTGAGTATTTCAGTATGTTGTAATAGCTTATAAATATTTGTATATGAGATTTTATTCTTACGAGAAAAATGTATTGAATATGGCTGAACTTATGCTAAAGTGTGTTCGTGAATGTTTTGTGTGTATTATCTTGATAGCATTTATGGATTTGTATTTACAACTATAAGAACCATTGGTACTTTTATTTCTATTTATGTTAATTGAAGTGTTCACGTATGTCATTAAATAAGTAATTTTTTGAATGATATTGTAAAGAGAGAGGGCGTTACTTTGTCATTGGTATCTTATTATTTTAACGTGAAATGGCAGTGGTTGAACACTATTGTTCATGTATTAATGTCAATTTACCAGAATCGTGTGTTTGTCAAATAAAATGTCAACAATTACTTAGTATTGGTATATATCTTGTGCAAAACAGTAGCAACAAGAAAGCAATAGATGTTTTTCTTTACATATTGCATCAACTTTGTAGTCAAATACAAATTATATGTATCCATGGGGTTCACCATGATTTAAGTGGTTGGGTTTGGGCGTGTTTTTTAAAACTTATATTTAATTGTGTCTTTTTAACCTGCAACAGGGTAACCCACCGCTGTAACAATCCGAACACCCAATTAGAATTACCCGTTTGACAAGTTCAATTTAAATAAACCGATAACAATCCGTCCCAATGCTCATCGGGTAAAATAAAATTTGAAATATTTATAATAATGATAATGCAATTATCTCTAGGTGAAATAAACTGTATAAAATACTTTCCAACAAATCTGTAAGTACTGACAACGTTTGACTAGTGTTGACATACTTTGAAATAATGATAATATGCGAGAAATATAATATTCATATTTTAGAATATCATATATTTTTCTGGGTACAGACATATAGTTTTCGTGAGTACAGTACATCACCTTCATGTTTCCCCTAAATCATGTACAATAGCTACTAGTTCATCAATGGATTCGATTGAATTAACGGTAGCAATGAGTTTAGTATCGTACTTTTGAATGAATGGGATCAAAGATTAGCTTTTCTTAAACAATAGTTGAAAGTATTGCATTTTAGTAAAATGTGTATGTTTGTAGTGAAATGTGAATTAGTTTATATATGTATGGTATGTGGTTATCGACATTCTTTTATACATGACATGTCTCGTACTGTACTAACAAGATCATCAAATCATGTATTGTTGTTATGTCTTGTACGATACCTCTAGTACTGCACATCTAGTACTATACTTTGTTTATAAAATGTGGCTGTTAGTATTGTACTTTTTGTAGAATGTGTGTATCTTTGTATACAATTTTTGTCAAACGTTACATTCTGAATGTACGTAAAAATCAATATAAATGATAAAATGTACGGTACTTACAAATTTGTGACAAAATGTTGAGTGTGAAAAATAAGGAGGCAATTAGTATTGTACGTATGCACATATTACGAATGTGAATACTTTAAAAAAATAGAATGTGATTTTATAACTGTACTTCTAGTAGTGTATTTTTATTATAAAATTTAGATGTTAGTAGTGTACTTCTCGTAGAATGTACAGATATCCTTGTATATGATTTTTGTCAAGTGATACATTCTGAATGTATGCAAAAATTAATAGAAATGATAAAATGTACAATACTTATAGATTTATGACATAATATGGAATATGAAGAAATAAAGAGGCAGTAAGTATTGTACCTGAATGGTCAATCTGAGTACAATACCCGAAAACATACTATATTTTTGTATACCTTTCTCATCTTTTAATATACTTCTAATATTATTTTTTCAAAGTATGTCAACATTGGTCTTGATAGAAAGTATTTTTTACGACGAACCTAATGTTGTTTATTTCGACTTAAAATTCCTTATGATTTGAGAGTTATGTGTAAAATATTTTTCTCTCTCCAATTTTTTTCTCTTTCATGGTGTATTTATTTTTTCTACCACATCAGCATTGGTCACACATCCTAACCACCGGTGGGCGGACGAAGATGTGTAGAGTGGGTTATAAAATCTTCTGTGCCTGGGATAATGTGCCCAATACATCCGGACCCTACAATCTACTATGAGACCTACAAGTCTATAGATGAGATATTGTGGACATAGAGGTAGGACATATAGAAGATTTGGACCCGTGAAGAGTAGCTCTTCTTTGTAGTCCGTTGTGGACTTTCAAGCATGTGGTAGAACTGTTTTAAATCAATTATTGCTGGCGGCTCGGAATGGATCCATCCCCAACGGTAACACTCTTTGCGTAGTAGTTGGCTGCCAAGTGCCAACTGAGCGGGGCTACTGACATAAACATGTTTTAAAGTAAATATATATCAGCCAAGCAAATATTCTGTTACCAAATGTGTTGAGTGACAGTATTTATCCCCGAAGTTACTCAACATATATACTCCCAACATAGAAAAATATTTAGTGAAAGCAGAGGGGTTTACTGGGTCCCCAGTAAATATGTTAGGTTACGCTTATAGTGGTGTATGTAAACAGTAACCCCAATTATAACCGCATCAAAGTTACAGTGGTGTAAATATGCTAATTTGATCTTATTCTATTCTCAAGAGTAAACAATGTAGCCATGCATGCATTTCATAGTGCCTACCTGAACCACCATGTGCATTTATCAAAGACGGAGAAGTAAACACGTGAGCATGATCCTTTTTGGCATCAAAATGGACAAGACATACGTTTCGCAGGCCCCTTGACTTGAGTGTTCATTGTTTTTAATCTCTAACTATAGTTGGTTGTCGTAAGTGAAAGAATGTTATTTATCCATGCCTCTTCATTTCGTTGATGTTTCGTAACAATATAACATTATACATGAATGTTACTTTTTCCATCCTATTTTTTATTGATATACCCGTCCTTTAGCTGTTGTTTCATAACATATGTATCATACTACATAAGTTGTTTTTCCTGTCTCTTGTCTAGGCGGCGATAAGCACGGGCAACCACTACTCACGAACTATAGGAAATGGGTGGCCGGCCGCTGTTTCGTGGACATCAGCAAGGTACACTAAGCTTGCTGGAGGACAAAGACGGCTGCCGGGGAACAGTAAAACCCTGCCTTTACCAAGTGCAGAACAAGGTGAGGCTAAATCATTAGGTTGGAAAACGTAGAAGTGGGTTTCTGAAACTCCTTACTTTGTTTCCTGATAATATTTTGTAAAACATCCCCATTTTTGTTTCCTGATAATATTTTGTAAAACATCCCCATTTTGAAATAACAGTAACACCCTGTCTTTACAAGTGCAGAACAAGGTGAGGCTAATACATTTTTTATAAATACAATTATTATTCAACCTGCCAACTTGCCCTGACTTTACAATATGTTTCTGTTGCTTTTTTGTCTGATGGTCTCTCTTTTCTTCTTAAGGTCAATTTTAGGTAGTCTTGACACCGGTTGGGTAGATCAATCAGACATACACATGAACCTGACTGTGTATGTTCTGGAAACAAACTCGGCTTTGTTAAGCTCAAACAAAGCCGAAAAGAATTAATGGACCAATATAATATCTGAAATTAGCCGAATGCAAAGCTGTGGTTCCTCTTCTGTCTTCAGACCAAACATTTTATCTTCACTTGGCCAATATTTTGGTGGAGTCTTCAATTGAAGTTTGGGCTGATTTCATTTGGGCCGCCAATATGTTGTTTTATAACAATTTGGCCTTTTGACTTTGCATTAGCTCCATCATATGTATTAACGTGATCTGCATTATACTTCTCCAACCTTAGCACGCAATCAAGCCACTCTCAAATTTCTTGTTTTTCTTCGTTACATAGAACTATTGAACAGTCTATCCATGTCTAAAATTAGTGGAGATAACGACATAAGACACATCCCATGGGCATCACTGCTTGCCATTGCAACCCATGTTCCCAAATTTGCACCCACTAGATTCCTGATGCAGCTCTGGTTGCTCAGCAGGTGACCGCCGGAAGCTGCCTTCTTTATTCCCCTTACTATTGCTCTATTTTGTTCTCCACACCCATCACCACCAGCCACAACATTCACGAACAACATTGTATAGAGAATCAGGTTTTGCGGCAGTGCACATCAGTGTACTTGTAACATCCCTTTCTTTCAATCATATCAATAAATTAGGGGAAGTATAATTTTCAAAGGAATTGTCACAAACATGATTTTTATTGTATAAAAGTAAATTTTAGTAAATTAACACATGATACACTATGTAATTTCTCTTATCTCAAACTCATATCATAAAACCTACATTTAAAACTCGTACATTTTTAATATAACTCTAAAGGAATCTAGATGGATCATTCTATTATAGTTGACACTCCACCATGTTTTGCGTCCTAGATTTGTCGTCGAGATGTATGCCCCTTGTCTAAGCTCCTTATGCAAGGTATTCGATTTGAGTAAGTGACATAGAGTAGCATTATATGAGAGAGTATAAATTTAAATATTGGACTCTTGACATGTCAATTATCCTCATCTTTATATATCTGAATCATTGGCATTATTTTCTTGGATGAATATAGTGTCACTCATCTTTAAATGTGCTCCCAAGATCTCATTACTGACTCACAAGAGTTCATTGCTTACACAGAGCTTATGCACCCAAGTGCTCATTGCTCACATAGATCTTAATAACCTTGTTCTCAAGGGCTTGATACTAAACATTTCTCTCAAGATCTTGAAAAGTAGTATTGCTCACATCAGCTTGATGAATAACATTTCACTTTAGAGCTTGAATATGACATTGCTCTCACGAGCATGAATATGTGTCAAGATGAAAATAATTTAGAAGAAAAAATCATAAATCAACTATCTTTTACTGAACATTATTGTAGAGCATAATAACTGGAAATATTAAAGTTTACTTACGAAAAGTGTGCATGTCTGATCATAATTGTAGATAAGGAAGTTACACCAAAAATTCATAATCTGAATTGTAAGCATTATCTTGAGAATATTAATTAGAACTTACATGTAAAATCATTATAATTGATTTTCATAACCATATGCCTATAAAAAGCCCTTGACCCATACTTGATACTCAGAGTGTATGATCCACTTACCGTTGAGAGAGGAAGTTCTTTAAGTTTCCTTTAGGTTTAGAAAATCCTAATTTTTGGTTTGAACATTTTTAGAGGTAGGGAAAAGCTTCTCGATGCCAAGAGAGGAGATCCTTGATGTAGCCCTATTTTAGGGCTCCATCTTGTGCTATTTTTTACTTTATTCACATCTAAACATAGTAGAATGTAGGTTAAATTCCCCAATATGAGTATTACTATCAAATGCACTTATGGACGTTATTTGCATTATTTTTAGGTACTTGGACCATGCTTTGAATGGATGAAAGAGAAGGAAGAAGTTCTAGGGTTCCTCCACTCATGGAGGGGTCCAAAGAAGGCCCTAAAGCTCCCTCAACCTACCCCTAATGGCCAAGATTTGACATCAAGCAAAGAAGTCCTTTGATTATGAAGGTTGAAGCTTATTTTGCCATTGAAGACCCCAACATGGTTGTGGTGCCAAGGAACGGTCGTGCTGGAAAATGCACAAGTTACAGGGGAATTCTCAAGATTTACAAGCTACAACAACTTAGCCACCAAGGTCGTGCTACCCAGCACGACCGTACCATGAAGCCCCCAAAACAGTCGTGCTACCCAGCACGGTCATGCTAGCTAAAGAGATAACAGGCATGCTCAAAGGAACAACCTCCTCTCAAACTCCACCACCACGGTCGTGCTACCCAGCATGACCATTCTACCTAGACCTCACCACGGCCGTGCTGCCCAGCACGGCCGTGCTACCAACCTTAATTCCACCACTTCAACCTTTGATTTTTCCACTTTCTTGGAACAAGCATTCTCCACCACCATGGTTGTTCCCATGACTATCCACCATGGTCGTGCTACCCAACACGGCCATTCTACCACCTAAACCCTACTATTTTCTGCACTATTTTTCCAACAATGCCCCTACTTACACTTGTGTTCCACCACCACCTATATATACATGGGTGGTAGCCACAACACTAGGTTAGCTTCCATTACTCCTCTCCACTCACTCCTTGAGCATTCATTGCATCCTACTTGCATTTATGCTCTCCACCCACCATTTCACCTCATTTCCACCTTGGAAACCAAGATTTCTAGGTTTTCTACCATAATCTCCCATTTTCTCATGCCCATCTGCACCATTGGAGGAGAGAGGACGTCCCCAAGCTACTAGGAGGTGAAGAAGGATGCTTCTACTTCAATCTCCATGGAGTTGTACCCCCTTCTTCCCCTTTCTTTTGCTATTTCTTTTATCATGTCTAGCTAAGCCCCTAGTGGTGGGTTGTTTGGGGTTAAAATGTGACTTTGATACCATGTTGGGGGAAAACAACTTGTAATGGACATAATTTCTATCTATGATGATGACTTCTTGCTTATATCTCATTTCCTATTTTATTACATGTGGTTTGTGCTTATAACATGGATTGCTTGCTTTGAGATGTTTGATGACACTTAGCTTCTAGGGGGGATTAGAGTGTATGTGGAAATCTTAGGAATGGTTCCTAGGTCCAATTACTGGATCCATAGAGAGCCCCCTTTGTTCCTACATACACATCCCTCCTCCTAAAAGTGAGTGTGAGATCTAAAAGCTAGTGTAAGTGTGATTAGTGCAATTGCCTAGGGCTTTCTAAAGGATGGATGGCTAGTGGCATGAGGTGAAAAACCCTCATCTAGACTCCCTTTTCTACCCTTGTCTCTCAATTGTCCTAATACCATTTACCCTAGATACCTAGACTTGACAAGTCCTCTAGAATTACACCTAACCCTAGTTCTCCAACTAGTAGTGTGTGGTATATTCTAGTAGCACCAGCCTTGTTTGTTTTGGTAATCTAGATAGAATTGTGATAATTGCTTGCTATGTTGAGACCCCCCAACTAATATCAAACCACATCCCCAAACGGCCCACCTACCTAATCTCACTACTTAGAACCCACTTTGCCTTCTTAGCTTGTTTATGCTACTCTAGTTTAGTTGCTTTTGCTTAATCTAGTTAGTTTCTTAGTTTTGTTCTCAAGTGTTAACTTAGATTCTTGCTCTCTCTTGTGATTAATTTAGTTATTAGTGCTAATTTCTCTGCTAGTGTAGTGCAGTTAACCTTTCCTTTTCTCTTGTTTGGATAGTTGCTTAATCTGGTTCCTTAGACCTGCTTGCTTAGGGTAATTTAGAGTTGTGATAACTTAGATTTCTTAATTGCCTCTACATGCTTGTTCACCTAGTTTAACAACAATCCAAACCCTTTTAAACCCATCAACCCTAGTCTCCACAATAGGAACGTAGCCAACACTAGCCTAGCTCTAGGGCCCCCTCTGTCCCTGAGTATTGACCCCTACACTTGCCCTTCACCTATACTGCAATAGTACCACATGCGCTTGCGGGTGACCTGTTTGGTATTGTAATCGACTCTTGTTAGGGTGATTATATATTTTAAAAGATCCACACGCGTGTTCGAGTCCCATGGAGAGCATCTAATCACCTCTTGTTGGCTAGTGTGTATACCTCTAGCTCCGACGCACCAAGCTTTTTGGCACCGTTGTCGGAGATAGAGGCACTTGGCCTAGCTAGTTAGTGTAGCTTAGCCTTTCCTTTTTCCCTCATCATTGCTATTCTTTATCCTTTGTTCATTTTTTCATATTGTCATACTAACTTGGTTTCTTTTTGCTTGTTTGTGTATTGTACAGGTAACAATTGTGCATGCACCACACATGTTCTACTTGTACCGACTTGGTGTTGTACGACCCTGACATAGGTAGGAGGAGACACCAAAGCCGCCGCAACCAACATCAAGAAGCCGAGATGGTAGAAAAAAACCCTCACGAGAATGCTCAACAACCTCCACCGCAGCCCAATCGCCCACTCCATGAGTATTTCACCCGGAGAACTACAATTCTCCCATTTCCACCCTAGTTGACCAAATGTCGGGTCAACAGTTCTCCATTCCACCCACACTCCTTGGACTCCTCCCTACCTACTATGGGATGGAGAATGAAAATCCCTACCATCACATCGACACATTCCTTAAGATGTGCTCCACTTTCCATACCCCCACCGCTACTGATGACTCCATTCAGAGGACCCTCTTCCCGTTCTCTCTAAAGTAAAAAGCTAAAGAGTGGTACATTTCAAGACCGGAGTTGGTGGCTTGGAATGGGGTCAAAAATGAATTTCTCAAAAAGTTTCTTTCCAATCACCAAGCTAACTCACATGAGAATATGTATCACCACCTTTACCCAAAAGGAAAATGAACCTTTCCACGAGGCCTGAGAAAGATCCCAAAAGCTCCTTCACGACTGCCCCCACCACGAAGTACCATTGTGGCAGCTAGTCCAAGCCTTCTACACCGGGCTTGAAGAAGTAAGCTAGAACAATGTTGATTCCTCGTGTGGAGGCACATTCATGGCAAAGCCACCCGAGGAGTTGTGGCCATTTTTTGAGAACCTTGCTGAAAATTACCGCCATCAAGTCTCTAATAAAGGGGAACATTGTAGCTGGAACTATGTCCCACCACCTCCTCCTATAGCTCCATCCCGCACTGTTTCCACCCCAGATATGATGAAGATTATGGCAGAAATGATGAATATGATGAACAGTCAAGCTGGTGGTTCTTCTAGCCAATCCAACATGGTGGTCAATTCTTTAGATGAAGAAGTTCATGCCTTGCACTCTTTTGGGAACTAGAACAATCAAGGCCCCATGTCCAACACTTACACTCCTGAATGGAGGTACTTGTAAGGTCCCTAAACTTGCTTAATTAGTTGAATAATCTTAATTATCATAATTGAATTCTTATAACCCTAATATAACCTTTTGACATGCTTTGCAATCATAGGACAAGCTTAATTTTCAAATTTGGTCCAATTTGGACACTGTTTGAGCAAGTTATGCAATTTTATGCACATTTTGGACTTTTCTACAATTTACCCAATTGAGAGGTTTTATTTGCAATTTATCACTTGAGTTATGTTCCCTGTATATTATCTCATCATTATTGATCTTGTTAAGCCATGTAGCACCTATTTAATCCTTGGTTTGAAGGTGTTTTTTCTAAGGGTATTTTAGGGTTTACCCCTTCACAGATGAGCTACCTTTAGTAGCTATCAACTAATGAATTGTGTGATTGGCTGGGAAATTCAAAAAAAGAAATCTAATCAGGTCTATAAGGATGGTGGGGGAGATTCTTGTGTGTGTGCTTGTATATTCTTAATAGTTTAAGGCCATAGAAACATGGGGAAGCTACTTTTACACCTCATGCTTACTCCCATCCTTATCCATGGGCTATATTTACCTCTTCCTTGCCCAAGTACGAAACTTTGCTTGATTTCTCTTTCCTCTAACCTGGAGCAACGACTCCACTCTATTTTTCTACAGAACCAGGTGCTATAAGGTTGAAGACAATCTCTTTTTGGAGAAGAAGGTCTCCTAGAGCTCCATTTAGCCTACCTAGGGTTTCCAAGGTCATCTTCTAGGGATTTCAACCAAGGCAAGTTATTTTCTTTCTTTCTTATCTGTTTCTCTTTCTCTTCTCCTTCCTTAGACTTCCTCTAGGTTTGAACCTTGCTGTTCCATGGTAGAATTTTCTTTAAAGCTCTAAAACCCTACATTTCTTGCTCCTTATGCTTAGGGTTTGCTCATTTGATGAAGAAAGGTGCTAGATGGACAAATTCATAGCTTATTCTTGGATTTTCTACCCTACCTGCTTGAGATTTCTTCTGTGTGGGGTTTCATCTTCTCATTATAGGCAATTTTTATAACTTTCTCCACGTTTATTGCTTACCATAAGCTTTCTAGATCACGTTCTTGCTAGAAACTGATGATTCATGCACTAAAAAGCTATGCTTGACTTGGATTTCAATTTTTATAATGTCTCTGTTTTGATTTTAGTTCTATATGAACCTGTGATCATGCGTACGTTATTCCTAAGGTATAATATGACTTGGATCAGGTTGTTTTGACAACTTATGGTGGTAAGCACCTATCAAACAATGGTCAATTTTAGGGTTTAAAGCTGATTTCTTCTATAAACCATGACCCGATGATGGTACCATTGCAACAACCCTATGGTGTTGTTTTCATAACAACTGATGGTCGTGATCAAGGGTGTCAAATGATGGTTAAAACCTATGATCACCCCCTTAGGTCAGGTTTGGACCAATTAGAAGTTTAATGATCAACCATTAAGTACCCTACTGATGTTATCATTTAATGATGACATTAGCTTAATATTTGATGCTGATTAATGAATATAGTGTTGATCTAACAACCTATGGTTATTTAATGGTCACTAATGATGGTGAATCAGGTCTCTAAAACCTATGTTGAGTCAAGCATTGTAGTTGTATCATCTATTAAGCCTTAGACCAATTGTTTCTTGGGTCATTTGATGCAATGGTCAGACCTATATTGTAATTGATGGTTTTAATATATGAACTTGACCCAATGGTCAAGATATAATGTTTATTACTCCAATAAAGTGGAATGATGTCTAATGTAATATGTTGGTCCTAATAATGTGATTTATATGGTTTCCTTTATATGATCAACTTAAGGAGCTTACTTGTTGACAATGGATGGCTTGTTTTAAATGAACAGTCGATTGTGGGTTTTACCCTACTTTCAATGGAACTTTTTGTGTTGTTAATCAAGGGATGTCTAGGGTTAGATGATGACTCTTTATAGAGAACAAATCAAGGACTTCATAGGTGGTTTATCCAAGGTTTTTACTTATGTAAACAACCAATGGTCTTACCTTTTGAACATCCCATGGTTCTGGGTGTCATTATGGTATGGTGATACGGGTTCAATGATGATGGAACAAATGGAGGGTTACACTTAACAAGGTAGTCTTACCTATTCACTCATATGAATAGAAGGGATGAAAACCATATTGTGTGGATATGTGACCCTAATAAGGTATAGCTTGTTATATCTAGCTTTAATATAACTAAATGATGATAATTGGGCATGAATAGTCCTTGAATGACTAATACAATCATGAAATACTTTGTTACTATTATTGAAACCTTAGTATGCTATAACCTGATGGTTACACCTTGATTTATGTGTGGCTTCATACTTGAGAATAGTATGGAATGTGATGTTGATGCTTCACCTTATGCATCCATGATCCAATGGGGATGTGTGAGTTAGGGTTTGGGTATGAGTGCTGATTAGTAACATTAATACAATTTATCTTGTGGTCCTAACTTTAATGCAAATAGATAAAGATGAGTATTCATGTTTAACCTTCTTATATGATGGCATGATGGTGAAATAACTTCCTTAATATGATCATAACCTTAATATGCTAATTGGTGGTTATCATAGCCACATGGTTGATACTTTCTTATGCTAAACATGTGCGTTATGAATATGATGAGGGTTAATCATATATAGATTCCTTGCATGTTGATGTAATAAAGGAATGTTCTTAATGTAAATATAACCCTTCTATGATTGTTTATGAATATCTCCTAGCTCATTAATGCAATATTGTGTTGATCTGGTGTATTATATGTAAGTGATGTTGTTGATCCTTGTTATAAGGCATGCAATGACAATGATGATCTTGCAGGGAATATATGATGGTCTTAATGACCTTTAGGCATGGTTGAGCCCTAAATGAGGTATAATCCTCTTGTGTTGATAAGGGTTGATACCCTATGATATTGTGAAAAGGATTTTATATCCTGTGATAGTATGATGGTCTTAATGACCTTTGGGCATGGTTGATCCCTGAATGAGGTGTAATCCTCTTATGTTGATAAGGGTTGATACCCTGTGATATTGTGAAAAGGATTTATATCTTGTGATAGTATGATGACTAGTATGGTCTCATGAATGGCAAGTGAATAGTACCATGTGATGACGAGATGAGAAATTATGTTTCACACGTTTTGAAGTTGTGATATTTATATGCTTGTTAGAAGTGAATTAGGGTTTGTATGTCCACTTGTTTGATGCAGCCTTAATTCACCCAATTGGCATAACTAATCAAGTGAAACTCTAATCATGTAGTGCCCTATGCCATAGATCCATCTGAGTGTCAGAACTTTCCAGATGGTGAAATGAGTATTCCTAAGGGAGATTCAGAGTGCATACTGATGACTATGTGGGGTGCTTGTCATCCTGAATTCAAGTGTTTAGGGAGGATGACTGCGGTCATACCTAGCCCTCAGTTTGAGAATGGTTGCACTCGTGTCTTGGTGATTATATATGTGACGAGATTGGAGGACAACTGCAGTTGTACCTAGCATGGTAGGGTATGCATACCTACCTCCTTTCACTAGTTTCGTGACTTGTACCAAGGACGGACTAGGCTGTTAGCAGCTTGACCTTATGTGTCACTGTGGCGGACCTGTACTGACTGGGGGTAGAGAAGATCTTAGGAGTCCGGCTCTTCCTAGATCTTGTATGGCACTGATTTTGACTTAGTAGTGGTCAGTTGGATTTTGAGTGGTATCCTCAATTTCCTCAGGACATAATAAAAGATGTAAGATAGCTGTGTAGCATATATATTTAGGGTTATACACAATGCTTCATATTGGATGAAAACCCTTGTTTGCTTTCTTTTCAATAAGATCATGTATTGTACAATAAGAAATAATAGATATGCTTATGTTGTAGTTATGCTCATGTTGTAAACATACTTATGTTGTCAAATATAATGACACAGTTGGTTAAGACGGTTCTACTAGCTATGTTTAATATTTCTAGCCATGCCTTTGTAACTAGAGATGCATATACTACTAATCATGCTTATCCAGATAGTTGTGCTTATGTTTTTACCTCTTCTTATGATGATGATATGTTCAACCAATTAGACATGCTCATGTTGTTAGATATTCTATGTTACTAGACTTGCTCATGATGCTATATATGCATATGCTACTGAATTGCTTACTCAAGATAAAGGATGAAAGTCTGGCTAATGATGATAGTTATTATCTACTCCTTTATGTATTTTGTTAATCATCAGTACTGCTGATCTTATTTGTTATATCTGATTAAACTACTTAATTATTTAATTACTTAAAAATGTTGTAATCAATAAACATTGTTGGAGGTTATATCTCTTGCTGGGACATGGGTCTCACCCTTGTGGTTTGCCACATTTTTTTAGGTAATCGGAAGTGACAAAAACAAACATGTGGCAAAAAAGAGGAGCTATATTAATGTATCTATTATAAAATTGATTAGATGTCTAGTGTGTTCAGAGTCATCCATGTACTCTCAGGTCTGGGCAAGAAAAGTTTGTATATGGTGTTTCAAATGAATCAGAATGTCGTTAGCATGTTAATGCTTATTTGTGTGGCATATACGAATATTGTTCTCCTATGTATATATGTTTTGGCTAAGGTGATAGAACAATTTATATCAAATTCTTGGCATAGTATGGATAAAAGAAAGATGTTGGGCTCCTATGCAAATGTTTTTGAGCAAGTGCTGATGTTAAAATCGGTTTTAATTTACCCATATTTTTGGGTATGTGGTTAATTGGTGATTGATTCTGTTTTATGTTTTGAGTAATCTTGTTTAGAGTAATAAGTTCTCATAGAACCATCCCAATTGTCATGGAAACAACAAAATGAAGATGGTCAAGGATAAGGGCATCCAAGGCAAAGGTATAACTCCAAATTTGAAGATGAAGTGCTCGGGAGGTTGAGAAATTTGGATGAGGTAAAGAAAGAGGTGTCCTCCCAAGGGCAAAATATTAGCCTCCTTGAACAAAGGCTTGATCAAATATCAATCTCACTTACTTGTCATGAAGAAGGAAGAGTCCCATCTCAACCAATGGCAAATCCAAACAATGACGGTGGTTATGTGAACACTACTCAAGGTGCCTACATCCCACCACAAGGCCAAGCACCCCCACTCCAATATCAAGGGCCACCACACCCATATTCTCCACCACCTCACCAACCCCCATTCAACTATCAATATCCCCCACTGCCTTTACATACCTATCAACCACCACCTCCACAAAAACCTCCCCAACAACCAACTTGCATACTCCAAAATCCTAACTCGCCTCATCAAAGACCGCCACCATCTTCATCTTCACAAGCCCCTCCTTCCCATGAACAAGTGAATATGGTTTCTGTCATATGGGGGAGAGAAGCTGCTCAAAGGTTTCAGAAAAGGGAAAAGAAAGTTATTGAAGTTGATGACAAAGACTTGATGCTAGAAGGGTCTAGCAAAGATTGTAAAAGTGCCAAAGAATCTGCTGCTCAATTACTGCTAGAAAATGCCAAGTGCACCCAAGTTTCTACTGCTCCTAGTGTGTATGTAGAAGCACCCTTAGCTGTCCCACCCTCTCTTAGAAGTGATGAAAGTGCAAGAGATTTGGTTCTTCCGACTTTTTGTGACAAGATGATGTTTGCTGCCCCACATGCCATTGACATAGCAACACTTTATGCAATACCTTGTTGGGAGCCAAAACCTCCTCATGAGATAAGAATCACCATCATACCTCCTCAAGTCCCACTAAGTGTTGTGGAAACTTTTGATGCAATTGGGGGAAAAATCCATGAGACTTTATAAGGTCCCTCTCTCCAAGGAAAGGGCAGCAATATCATGAATATCATGGGATCCTTAAGCAAGGAATGACAGACATCAAAGTATTTTTTACGTTGGTGAAAGATGTTTGCATGGGGAAGAGAAAACTAGTGCTATTACCGCCCAATGAAATTGTTTCTACAAAATCAGTGAATTTCATCTTTGACCTTGTCTTTCCAGACATAAGGGATGATCTGGGAGTTCCTCTCATTACATGCTACATCGCTACACAACCTGTTGAGCACATTGTCCTTGAATTAGGTGTAGGGACAAGTATCATGCCATGGAGCATGTATCTATGACTTGGAGTCAATAAAATGGAACTGGTGGATTGTATCCTCGTCTTGGGTGATGGAACTAAGAGGAATCCCTTGGGGATATTGCAAAACACAATAGTAGTAATGGATCAAAGGATAGAAATTGCATATGTGACTGACTTTTTGATTATGGAATCTGGACCTATTGATGGAAAATAATACCTCATATTGGGGAGACCCTTCTTGTCCACTGTGGGTGCGGAGATCAATGTGTGTATGGGCACTCTAACGGTCACTTATAAAAGGACAAAGTTTGATCTCTTTATATTCATTAAGGAAGAGAGGTACAAGCTGGGTGAGGAAGACTTTGGAAATATTCTAGGCTACTATGATCCCTTAGAGCTGTGGAAATCAAGTTTGTACTTCCGTTCAATATACACTCCTTGGGATGAAGCCCATGTCGTCAGAACTTGGGAAAGGATCACTATAGAAGATAAGGTAGACACCGTGGGTGTCAACACTTAGTGAAGAAAGAAACAAGCCTGTCTTAAGGCTATAAATTAGCACTAGTGGGAGGTAGCCCACATGGTTTGAGATTCTCGAACCTTGTTTTATCACACTTTCTTTTAGTTTTCATGAAAAACGCACACTCTATATTTGATAGTTTATATATTTGTGAATCATGTTAGCACAGGAACAAGGAAGAAAAGGTGATGTGTAAAGGGTTTAGCCAAGAAGGAGATCAAAGTGGAAGAGAAGATTGCAAATCAATAGAGGAGATATAGGAAGGAGTCCAGAACGGCCGTGCCATACAGCACAGTCGTGTGACCAGTAAGACAGAATGGTCATGTTTCTCAACACGGCCGTGGTGGTCCTACCCCTCCCACCTAGTGCTACTTTGATCACTCTATCTCTTGGTGGTTGTCTTCCACAACTCCATGCCCTTTACCATACTATTCTAAACTTCTATTTCATGCTGAGGTTAGCATGATTTAATGTTTGGGGTGGTAGGGCATTAATCCCTTCTTTCACCACATTTTTATCTATGTACCTTGTGTTAAATTTTTGCAAGATGATCAAATAGTTTGACTAACCTTCACACTTGTTTATCCTGACCCTGTGTCTGCTTGCATTCATGCATACGTGTAGTTTACTTCCATGCATTTTTGTATAATTTTTCAATTTTTTTGCTCTTTTTGTCACCCCATGTCATGCATTGCCTTTTCATGTAGATTTTTGTAATTTTTGTGTGTTTTAAATAGGATTTTCTACTTTATGATTTAAATTCCCTAAAAGTTAGGTTTAGATGTAATTGAAGGCAATTTGGCACCATTTTGACCAATTTTGCCCAAACTTGAATGTTCTTGCTTAAAAGCATGTTTTGACTTAATCTCCATTGTTTGAAATTAAATGTCTAATCCTTTGACAAATGCGTTTTGTTTTCTTAGATTTTATTGCTATTTGGTCTTGATTGTTGACTTTTTACATGTGCACCACTTCTCTCAAGTTTGTGAATGTTTCGGTTGAATTATGATGTGAGAAAGATACAAACGCTTAAAGCCTATGGAATCACTTGATATAACTGTGAATGTCATGTTGTTATATCATGTGGTGTGATATCATTTGATTAAGTTTTGGATTATCTTTCATGTAGGAAATATTATGTTGAAGACTACACTAATGAGCTCTCTTTGATCCGACCCTTCTTTCACCATCTTCATACCTCTCCACCCCATGAAAGGATGCCCTAGTGCACATAATCAGCCTAGGCCACCTCCAAAAGTTTGGGGTGGGCATATCTATATCTCCCCACTTCACTCTATCCACCATATGCCCTATCTACACCAAGGGCAATGAAAAGAAAAGAAAAAAAAGGATGCTCCTGTATAAGAGCATTCAAATAAAGAAAAGATGAGTGCTCTACGTAATAGCACTCCAAAAATCTTTCTGCAACCCTTTCTTCTATTTTCATACCCATTGAGCTAGAAAACATCAAATCTAGCTCACTTTACCATTTTTCACAGCCATATGGGTCATTTGGTGTGGTTTGAGGCATGAGATTGAATGCATGAAAGTGAAACAACACTCCTAGTCATCTTTGATTAACACCAACATGAAACAGTTTACCCAGAATGATATGAAGGACATATGGACAACTTGTGTATTCTATGCTTTATATTTGAAGTTTGTATGCTCAGTACTCATTTGATGATTGGTTTGTAAAAGAGGAGAGTAGAGAGGTGAAGCACATGCACTTAGTCACTTCCAAGACCATGTAGTCAATAATGTTTTGTTGCTATGCATTTTTCATTCTTGCTTATTGAAAGGAAACTAAAAAGAGAGATTAAGTTGGATCATACTTGAGGACAAGTATGTTTTAAGTTTGGGGTGGTGATGTAGCCATATTTTAGGGCTCCATATTGAGCCATTTTGTACTTTATTCACATCTAAACATAGTAGAATACAAGTTAAATACCCCAATATGAGTATTACTATCAAATGCACTTATGGACATTCTTTGCATTATTTTTAGGTACTTGGACAAAGATTTGGATGGATGAGAGAGAAGGAAGGAGTTCTAGGGTTCCTCCACTCATGGAGGGGTCCAAAGAAGGCCCCAGAGCTCCCTCAACCTACCACTAATGGCCAAGATTTGACATCATGCAAAGAAGTCCTTTGATTATGAAGGTTGAAGCTCATTTTGCCATTGAAGACCCCAACACGGTCGTGGTGCCAAGGAACGGTTGTGCTGGAAAATGCACAAGTTACAGGGGAATTCTCAAGATTTTTAAGCTACATCAACTCAACCACCATGGTCGTGCCATAAAGCCCCCAAAATGGTCGTGCTACCCAGCACGACCGTGCTAGCTGAAGACAAAATAGGTGTGCTTAAGGGAACGACCTCCTCTCAAACTCCACCACCATGGTCGTGCTACCCAGCACGACCGTTCTACCTAGACCTCACCACGGTCGTGCTGCCCACACGACCGTGCTACCAACCTTCATTCCACCACTTCAACATGTGATTTTTCCACTTTCTTGGAATGACCGTTCTCCACCATCACGACCGTTCCCACTACTACCCACCATGGCTGTTCTACCACCTAAACCCTACCATTTTCTACACTATTTTTCCAATAATGCCCCTACTTACCCTGGTAATTCCACCACCACCTATATATACATGGGTGGTAGCCACAACACTAGGTTAGCTGCCATTACTCCTCTCCACCCACTCCTTGAGCATTCATTGCACCCTACTTGCATTTATGCTCTCCACCCACCATTTCCCCCTCATTTCCACCTTGAAAACCTAGATTTCTAGGTTTTCTTCCATAATCCCCCATATTCTCATGCCCATATGCACCATTGCAGGAGAGAGAACGTCCCCAAGTTGCTAGGAGGTGAAGAAGGAGGCTTATACTTCAAGATCTATGGAGTTCTACCCCCTTCTTCCCCTTTCTTTTGCTATTTATTTTATCATGTCTAGGTAAGCCCCTAGTGGAGGGCTGTTTGGGGTTAAAATGAGACTTTGATACCATGTTGGGAGAAAATAACTTGTACTGAACATAATTTCTATCTATGATGATTACTTCTTGCTTCTATCTCATTTCCTATTTTATTGCATGTGGTTTGTGCATATAACATGGATTGCTTTCTTTGAGATGTTTGATCACACTTAGCTTCTAGGGGGAATTGAAGTGTATGTGGCAATCTTAGGAATGGCTCCTAGGTCCAATTAGTGGATCACTAGCTAGCCCCCTTTGTTTCTACAGACACATCCATCCTCCTTCAAGTGAGTGTGAGATCTAAGTGACTAGTGTAAGTGTGATTAGTGCAATTGCCTAGGGCTTTCTAAAGGCTGGATGGCTAGTGGCATGAGGTCAAAAACCCTCATATCTACTCCCATTTCTACCATTGGCTCTGAATTGTCCTAATAACACTTACCCTAGATACCTATACTTGACAAGTCCTACTAGAATTACACCTAACCCTAGTTCTCCAACTAGTAGTATAGGGTATATCTAGTAGCAACTACCTTGTTGTTTGGTTTGGTAATCTAGATAGAATTGAGATAATTGCTTGCTATGTTGAGACCCCCCAACAAATATAAAACGAAATCCCCAAATGACCCACCTACCTAATCTCACTGCTTGTAACCCACTTTGCCTTCTTAGCTTGTTTATGCTACTCTAGTTTAGTTGCTTTTTCTTAATCTAGTTAGATGCTTAGTTTTTCTCTCAAGTGTTAACTTAGGTTCTTACTCTCTCTTTTGGTTAATTTAGTTCTTAGTGCTAATTGCTCTGCTAGTGTAGTGTAGTTAACCTTTGCTCTTATTTGGCTAGTTGCTTAATCTAGTTCCTTAGACCTGCTTGCTTAGGGTAATTTAGAGTTGTGATAACTTAGATTTCTTAATTGCCTCTACATGCTTGTTCACCTAGTTTAACAACCAACCAAACCCTTCAACCCTAGTCTCCACAATAGGAATGTAGCCAATGCTAGCCTAGCTCTAGTGCTCCCTCTGTCCCTGAGGATTGACCCCTACACTTTCCCTTCACCTATGCTACAATAGTACCCCGTGTGCTTGCGGGTGACCTATTTGGTATTGTGATCGACTCTTGTTAGGGTGATTATAAATTTTGAAAGATCCACATGTGTGTTCGAGTCCTGTGGAGTGCATCTAGTCACCCCTTGTTGTCTAATGTGTACACCTCTGGCTCAGACGCACCAATCATACATTTTCCTTTACCCAAGAGTTGCCAATTCTGGCACCTATCTCTAAGTAAGCATGATAGGCAGTTGGGTGGGGAACAAAGATGCAACGTGTCAGAGTAAAATAGGAAAGACATAGTAACTTTCTGTTAGTGATTCAGAGGTATGCATAGGGTTATATATGCAAGAGAGGGTCTGAGGTAGCATGACACATCTCTGGTTGCTGAGTTTGGTTGGAGCATAGAGCCCTTCCTGGTCTAAGGTTCCAGGGCATGAAATTCTATCAAACTAGGATGCTTTATCTCAGGAGTATGTGACGAAGGAGTTGATAGTGTCAGATTGAGTTGGGTTCTGTTAAAGAAAGGATGAGAGGCAGGAGTTGTTACACTTTGTTGGAGTCTTCAGAAAAGTGGACTTATTTTTTGGTCGGTCTAAAATGCGTGTTACTATAACCAAACACTTTAGGTACATTGGCACCTCAAAAGGAAAAGCTAAGCCTTGATACACCAAACAGACGGGTATCAAAGTTACAAAAAATAATCATCACACATGGACATTGAACAGGAAGGACTACACCCATACACCACAAACCAAAAGACATGATTTTAGAGAAATCCTATCCTCAATAACACTCAGCACACCCACAAAGTATGAAGACGCGAACTCCACTAGCATCAATCCTCAAGAAGTGACTGGAGCATAAGACTAGAACACCCTGCAAGTGTCCAAGGTTGAGATTTGCACTCCAAAATTGATAACAATCCCAGTAAGGGAACACCTAAGAAACGTGCAGCAAAGCATAACTGAAACAAGCCAGTCCAACTTTGAACAAGAGAAGGAGAATTCAGAAGGATATATATTCAAACCCCCTTCACTGCATTAACGAACACCCACAAATTGTGATTGAGATCTAAGCGGAACACCTTCCTTCATCCCAATTCTCCTGGATCTAAGTTGCAGAGGAAGCTCAGAAATTTAGCAACCAGCTAGGAAGAGTCTCCCACCTCTCCTCCCTTTGCTTTAGGCTTCTTCTTCTTCTTCTAATGTTATGGGTTGCCAATCACCTTGAAATCCATCAAGAGGTCTGGCTCCATGTGGCACGAGCAGCAAAGCTCCACGTCAGAAACTGGTAAGCCTGTACGAGGCCAAGAGACACCCACACAAGGGCTTGAAGCCCCTGTTTGCACTGGGACATTTCATCGAGCATCTAGAAGGAGTCAGATACACAGCAACAGCTATGATGTGTCAAGGTCGTGGAGAATCACCACTTGGAAATGGGAATCAACCGAGACACTGACCAACACCCACCGAACATGAAGCATTGATGCTTCCGAGTAGCCTCAGAGTTGAAGAAGCACTCCAGCGGAAGGAAGGGGCACCATTTCCAACCCTACAAGGATACCCATCCACCGAAACCTCAGATCCAAGGCTGTAAGACCTAAGATCTCCGCCAGAGCATGGGATCTAGGAAGCCATGTCAGGCGAACTGGGGCAAGCTTCCACCAACTATCATAGCTGCCGAGGAAGTCAATGTCAAAGGATTTTCATCAATATGGTAAAACCAGATCTCACACAGGAGGTGCGAAGGAGGGCGCACAGGAGAGGGGCAAACATCCTCTTTCACCGACCACAATGCAGAGCAACCACCGAGAGCCGTCAGGCCAGGTGGGATCGCTCTTTCCATATGCCACTCTTGGACAAGCTAGAAGTCGACTGAATCAATAATGCAGACCTCAAGTCCTGACCTCGCTCCACGCGGCACTCCACAACTCCTACCCACACTTCCGATGAGAAAACCCAACGACTTAGACAACCTACTTCTCTACCACAAGGGTTCACAACACCCTCACAAGTGACCCAACTGTGGATGAAGGAGAGCCAGGGGGAGGAAGGCGCCTAGGGACGCTCCCTCCCCTCAGCGGCATCGCCGGAAAGAACTAGAGAGAAGGGGGAGCAACCCTAGAGAGAGAGAGTTAGCTTAAGAAAAGTGGAATTTAGGCAAAGGGGATGAGTGCTTATTCATGGATGACTCCAAATGTGAGATTCATACTCATAAATAGAATAGTGTGAGACCCGCTTAGGTCACAAACTATAATCACCCAATAAATATCAAAGTCTAGGTTATCTAGAACTCGATACCATATCATTTTCCTTCCTAGTTGAATTAAAGGTCCTACATTATCTAATAGGGTCCAAATCTGGTAGGTTTGTTAATTGAAGCATGTTGATCTCGGAAAACAAGTTAGTTTCCAATTTTGATAGTCCAACTCTCAATTATTTCATGTTTAGGTTAAACACATATTTCAACATTTATGATTACTTAAAAGGGTTAGCAGTTCATAATTTGGATTTAGTATACCACTTGTGTGGGTATAAGTGCTAATAATATTTATAATATTTCCCCTTAGATGAAATTTGATAGGTATTATTCTAGCACCCGTTCATGTGATCTTCACAACATCATCATTCAATATCTTATCAACAATAATTCCAATGTATTTTTATATATTTTAATACATGTATTCCAAATTTATATCATGTGTCTAGAATCACTCTGCATCATTCCCCTATCTGCTAAGTTTTCAGTAAACAAATAATGCTAACTTTTCTTCTCATGATTGTATCTACTATCTCCAAAGACTTTTTGTCAAAGAGTTAATATTCCAAGATCCTACTCTAACTCATTTTTGTTCACCTACCATCATCCTTCCATCCAAAAATGTCAACCTACCATGAACCTTCCTCCATTTTAAGGACTTGGGAGAAACTAAATTTATATAAGATGTAAAAAACATTAGCGAAGTTGTACATGAATAGTATAAGTACAAAATAACCATTAAATATTGCAAGTGGGATAAAGAAAATTAGATTTCTTTCTAAAGAAGCTCAACTTCTTGGATAGTCTTACAAAGAAAATTGATTGTGTTTTCCTTAATGAACCAACCAAACAGACGCATAACATAAAAAATTGATAAGAATAAGATATGTCCCAATTCATACCCAAAATTTACCTTTCATGTTGAGATGAGAGGGATGGAGAGACGCAAATTTAAACAAAATTGTAAAGCATCACAAAATGAGGTAGCCATTGGCATTTTTATCGCTATAGATTTTGATGCTTCACCATCGCAGTAGTGGCATTCCCTCAATCTTCCATCATGACATAGTAACAGTAAGCTCCTCTAGGGGTGCCATAATGTCAGTCAGTGTTTGAGTATCATCAACTGTAGCTTCCACTATCACCCTCATTCACTTTCTCTGACTCTGAGTGCTTCATTGGCTCAACATCTCCAGTTGAGTATGATATCCTTCCATTGGCATCAATTTTTCTGATCGAAGTATGGTCAGCTGATAGAGAAAATTTTACACTCCTTCTGGTGTGGCAGGCTGCATACAGATTTTTGGCCATCTTCAGTGACTTTTGGGCGAGGTAAGACACATGTAGAATGGAGTGTCCACAACCATATTAACCACCACTATGTTCTCCTTCATGCTTAGCTATAACCCATCTTGGTCTACTATCCCATCTAACATCTTCCTCCCCTTATGGGAACAACCTTCACAGTTCAGCGGCATGTAGAGATTGACCATGGAGTCTTTAGAGTGGTCGTTCCAATCTAGTACTTCATCCTTATCATATTTTTCTTGGGGTGAGATGTGAGAAATCTGATCTCTATTTTCCCCATCACCTTCACCTACTTCCATCTAGACTTGCTTCCACATCTTCGAATCCAAATGCCCACAACAGAGTCTTCCCGTAAAGTCCAACACTACATGTAGTGCATCAGAATTCAGAGATAGGTCATCGTGTGTGCACCAACCATGTCTCTTCATTTCCCTTTTTGCTGAGTGTCTCTTGTAATGCAGGGGTGGATCTAGGGGGAGGCTATTGGGGCGTTATCCCTCTGCCCCCCGAAAAAATACAAATATATATTATTATCTTATGAGTAAGAGAGTGTTTATATAATATATATTTAAGGCTTATAGACATAAAAAATAGATAGCTCAATTAGTTTAAGATGTGTTTCTTGGAAATTAGGGTGCGGGTTGGAATATGAGATCTCATTAGATTTTTAATTTGGCATATAATATAGTAAAACATTACAAAAATCATATTCATATATAATGATTTCAAAGGCTAATCATTAAGAAAAAATAACTGGATTGGTTTAAGTTCTTAGAATGCTTCTAGTTGGCGTGGGTTCAAATATCAGTCAAAATGAAAAAAACAAGGTGACCTCTTTTTTCGTCTTCTCTCTTAGTATCAAAAGAAGAAGATCTAGGTGGAGTGTCTTCTCCTTGATGTTGAGTTCTTTCGATTGCTACATTTAATACATGGTGAACTATGAGGAGATGAATGATAGTGAAATAAAATTATAATTTATTTGTCGTGGTACTAGGGAATGAAATATTCCATGATAAATTTGTGGGAAAATTTGGAATGTTTTAGTGTCCATGAAAAAACATGGTGAATCATGGTAAAAGAAGTTTCTTTCAAGACTCCACTACTTATTTATACACATATGTACAAAAATATTTCAATAAATATGATTCTAACTTGTGTAGGGTTTTCTGTACACAATTTTCCCATCCTTGCCCCTATAATCATGTAACAAATAACATTGTTATCGTTTTCCTATCCTTGTCCCTATCACATTCCAAATGTTGCTAAACAACACATTTCAACCATTTTCTCACAACCATTATGTCCCCTTTCTCATCATTGTTCCGTTATCCATCACCATCCATTTTTTCACCACATACAAAATGGAGCCTTAGAAGACTCATCCACAACAGTAGAATTGATCCCTCAAAAATGGAGGAGAACCCAATGTTTGACCTTCTCGGTGCAATCCCCACAGTGCAAATTGAGCTTCATTGCCGCATAATTCATGGCAAGTGTGTCGCGGTCTGCTCCATATCCAGAATTCATTTTCATTGCCATCTATTTTGCTGCCAATACTTGAGTGATGGAAAAGGACAAGTTGATGAAACATTGTTATTCTGCCTCTTTTAAGGATGCTACCACAGCCGCAACTAAATAGAGGGAAGGTCGTAAATAGAGTAAAAGAACACGGAAACATGATTTGAATATTACGCCTTGTCTGATTTGGACTGCATTCCCCCTCGTTGGAGTCCATAAGTAATCCTCAACCTTGAAAAACAAGGCATTACAGAATGCATAATAAATGAGTCAGCTATTTGGAAATTAGATGTGCTATATAGAGGTTGAACTAGACCAAAACTCAGGTGTGGCCTAATCCCTTGATCTAAAGATGCAGTGATGGGATGACACACTTGTTATGGTACAACTGTTGGATAAAATGTAGGAGATAGGGTGGTTAGAAGAGAGAGGGAGTGGGATAGATGGAGTGAGGGAGAGTGAGTTGTTGGAAAGGGACACAAAAAAGAAAAGATGGACATTTATTTTGCAAATAACTTTCAATCTAGAATGAATTACTGACAATATAAAAACATAGATTTCTTATAAAAATATGTTCTAACAAGACTAAGATCAACATACTTTTGAGAAATATAATACACAATTAAAATGGGAGACACAAGAAAAGTATTGCTATTAATTTAATTTCTTTTGTAGTCAATATGTTATCTCTTGCCTGATGTATTTTTATCATTATCTAATATTTTATATTATTTTCTCCTACTCATTTGATATATTAGAAATAAAGAGAAAATATGAGGAAGGAGTGAAGTAGTGCTATTATTATTTTTTATAAAAAATTTGTCATCGCCAGTTTCATTTTGATGTCATAGTTGATATAATATTTTATTTTTTAAAAGAAAGAGTAGGGAAGTAGTGCCATTAATGTACTTTCTTTTGTAATTTAGTTGTTATCTCTAGTTTGGTATGTTGTTATCTCCGGTTTGTTATATTATAATTATTGGACCATTTTTTTGAATTTCTCTCTCCTCATCATTTCAATATTCACAAAGGGAGAGAACATGTGATCAAAAGGAGGAAATTAGTGTCATTAGTTTTTATCTTTTTTAATTTGGTTGTTATCTCTATCTTAGTGTGTTGTTAATCATGGACTAGTGTTTCATTTTTCTATCTCATCCTAATTTCATTCATAAAGAGAGAGAAAATACGAGAAAGAGAGAGGAACTAGTGCCATTAATTTCTTTTCTTTTCTTAGTAGGTTGATTTCTTCAGTAAAATATGTGCTATTTGATTCGTTGTGTTGGTATCATTTGTCTAGTGTTTTGTTTTATCAACGAGATTGAAAATACGAGAAAGAGAAGGAAAGTACTGCCATTAATTTTATTTCCTTTATAATTGGGTTTCTATCTCTGGTCTAGTTTGTTGTTATCAGTACAACAAACATACACAATAGTGTCATTTGATAAATATCGATAAAAAAATATAAATGCTACTAAAAGTGTTTAGTGGCATTTGTTAACACTTAAAAAAATTCATCTAGTACCAATGCCACTAGACAGATAGTGGCATAAGTTGTAAATGACACTAAACATTGGGTTTTAGTGGCTTTTAATAAATGCCACATAAATGTTACTAAAATATCATTTGGCTTTTACAAAATAGAAATGTCACCATTTTGTCTTGAGATGTTGTATAAAACTGTTCCCATATGACATATAAAAAATGCCGCTACAATGGCATGCTTATTTTGTATGATGGCATTTTTATGGCTTTTAATGATTAAATTTTTAGTTTTTTGAATTTCTAAATTAACATTGATTGCAAGTTAAGTTCACATTATCAAAGGTATAAATTTTGAATATCAAATCATTTTATTTATAATCAAATACAAATTGCATGGGAAGGATATTTTACCTTGCCTCTTTTATTAAATACAATGTGGATGAGACACGCTTTCATACAAGATTTTTGAATTAACAACATATTCTACATCCTTTGACCATTGTATAAGGAAAAGGCATACACATGTGAATGTATGTTCTTAGACTCTCTTGTTGTTGACTGTTGACTTGACTATGAGAACTTTTCCTTGGTGGAAATAATATTAACAAATCATGCATCGGGGCTCTTTTCAAAAAAGATTGGGAAAAGATAAAATTGTGTCGTATATATTTTGGTATCAAACCTACTCATCAATTGACTAAAACATTACTTATGTAAAATATCTTTCACTTCTTTTAGTATGCAAAGAAACAAAATGAGACCCATAAATTAATATGTGAACAACATACGAAAAACTATAAGCTTGTTTACACTAAGAGAAACACAACTTCTTCATAATTAATGAGGTACAACTTTAAGAAATTCAGCCTCAGTACCCTTAGGTTCCTTTCATGGAGGGGGGACTCATTTCTTAGAGATGGACACAACTCTTTAATTTGTATACAAAGATACCATCAACACAAAAATCATCAAAGTCAAACAACCATATTATGTTCCAAATTATTTGTTTAGGACATTTGAGTAAGTACAAGTGTTGTTTAGGTGATAAAATCTGGACATCCACTATAGAGAAAAATCACAATATTGTAGTAATAGAGTAGAGAGAAAAACAAGATTGCAAGATTGTTTATAATGAAGACCGACCACACGACTCCACACTTACATCAAAAGAAGTGGGGCTTTTTAGATATTTTGGATTATTCGTAGTGGCATATTGATTCTCTTTAGAGTTAGTTCCTTCTATCTACACTATACATGTACCTGAAAGAATGAAGGCTCAAATAATAAATGGATTAAAGTACTCTTTCATTAATGCTCAATTGTATTAGTATTTACAAGATCGTTCTTACCTTGACACTGAATCCTCAATTTTATTAGTATTTACAAGATTGTTGAATATATACCTTAGTGAGTAACCCATATTTAGAAAAATCACCAATTAACACACTAAGAAGACAGATCATGATGTATAAAACTACATATAGCACACATCTCTTTAAGAATCATATATACATAGAAGCATAATCTTATATAGGATGCTAAAGAAAAAGAGAATTTGGATCTACCATTATGAATCATGTTAGGTCATGGGAGTATCATGAGGTAACAAGCATCTTCTTAACCAGTGGTGTCTGAATGTCCTACCCATGTAGACAAAGTAGACTCTTGTAGAAAACAAGGAGACAAAATGGTATTCTAAGGACAAAAGTATGAAGATGATATTCAAACCCTTGTATCCTTCTGCCTACTAGTAAACATGCATATGGTTAAATCTCACTTGTAAGAATGATTGATCATTCGGTAAAAGATGGATGTCAAAATTTGAATCAATAAATTAAAGGAAATCAAGGTAAATTTCCTACACATATAATGTTGGGAAATCCTGGCACATAGTAGGAAGTGGAAATAAAAAAAATATCTATATGTACTCCCAAAATAGCAAGATCGCGTCAATAACTATGAAATAGGAAATATGGTTTAACGAGTTCATACCTGGTCCTAGAGAAAGTCCAGTGACTAAAACTTGTTGCAATGCAACTATCTTCTAGTTGTTCTTAGATAGTGTCTATGCAGCTCCCGATCTTCACCACAGACAATAGATTGGAATAGTGTCTGTAGTGGGTCCTGTGGTCTCACCACAAACTGTAAGCTGGTGATGTCCTCCTAGAAAAGGGAAAAGGCCACCTCGCCTATATGGAAGACTACACGGACAACCCAGAACTCATGGCATCCTTCTAGAATGGATAGGAAGGAGTTGTCCCTCGCATTGGTGCATTAGTCACCAACCTACTCTCCCATAATAATCCTTAGTTGTATTCTCCCTCACTATCCCTCCCTAGTCGGGTAGGACTTGATTGGACTCTCTTGGTTACCACAACTAGAGAGGACAACAATTGTCAAAGAAATTGATTCTCAATTGTGTATGTTGGGAAGCCCCAGTACCCCTTTATTTATATGAGGGGTTAGGGTCAGGGTTCTCAGTTAATGTGGGAGTGGAATAGACTGAAAGATCATGAATTTTTACAACTTGTGAGCACTAAACCGATTGGTTGGAAACCAACCGGTCGGTTCACATACGAGATGGTTGGTTTGCATAGTGAACTGGTCGTTTTGCAATGTTACCCAATTATATACGATTTGGCAATTCAAACCAATTAATGCACAACATGACGTCAACATTAATCCTTGATGCAATCAAATTTCTCCATGAACTGAGAGATCTCGCTTACACGAGTTGGTCATCTCAGTCACCGAACCAGTTTGTTGGTGAGATGAGCCAATCAATTCACTGAGTGAACTAGTCAGTTTGCTCCTCAATTTGGATAGAACTTAGCCAATTAAATTTCTGATCAACTTGACACTCCAACCAGCCATCTTAATAGTTGAGATGATCACATGGTAGTCCAGTCATTTGATTTATTGATCGAATTGACTACCTAAACACTTTAGTAATCAATTCAATTGATCATTCATCTTAAAGTCCTCTTCTAGGCAAGTTCCTATGTGTGTGACCCTATAGGTCCCATATCACGTTGGAAGTGAATGTCCATAACTAGCTTATGACATCACAAGCAAAGAGTGGTGCCTAGTCACACATTAGTACTACCCAAGTGAGTGGAAAGTTGGAGAACAACTTTAACCTAAAATCTATGTAAGGTGTTGTAGTAATTATATAATTCCTTTGTCTCTGATGTCTAGAATGAATTTGAGGCATGGAATTGTCATCCTCTCAGTATTCCATCCATGTTCCTTGAAACTAGAGCAGAATGTATGAGAGAGATGTGACCTCAATATCATATATTGATTCACATGTGTATGCACATGTGTTTCTCAGTCCCACTAATCAAGTGGCCATGGATATTAAACTCTAGTATGAGGGACAAATCTCATCCACATCACTCACAGTCTATCCCCATGTGTCACAGCTACCCAATCATCACCTTTATGGAAATCCATGTTTTAGGGTTACATGGATGATGTCAAAGAATATTGAATGACACGTAATGAGTGTAGTGACTTTAGGTCTAAGAATCACAATCGCCACCTTCACTATGAGAGATGACTATGACTTACCAAGTATGTTTTCCATGTGTCACTCTCAAGGTGGGTCTGCCTAATATACTAGTCTCTAACATGTATATGTGTGTTTGGTTTGATATACCATATAATGAATAATGAGATTATCTCATCAACCAACTCACACTCCTGTCTTATGTGTTATTGTTGTCTACCTACCTTCCACAATAACATCCGACCAGGGACATAACAAGGATGTACATACTCTTAACATCCATATGATCTCATTTTCAAGTCACGTACTTGAAGATGTATTTCATTGAGTAATTTCCATTCTTTATACATTCATTATGTTTCCTAATTATCTCATAACTGAGTGAATCAGAATGAATTGTTAGCTTACCTTTGTTATTATTAATCAAATCCTTTACGTAATATGCCTTCACAATCATCATATGATTGGCTCTCTAGGCATACTTACCAACAGACTCCCACTTGCACTTAGAGCCAATCATCCATGAATCTCATGCTTAGTGATCAAAGCATATCCACCATGTTTCTGTTGTGTAAGTGCTAATCCAGTGGGTTAGCAACACATTTCTTTTAGTCCATATATTGCACGTTTCTTGACTCTTCGATGTATGATCTCTTATATGAGATGGAATTACCATAATATGCTATCTGATATTCCTTTCCTAACAAGTAGCTCCATTGTTGTCACAATAACATTACTGCATCATCAATGGTTGGAACATCTTTAAGTTCTTTGATATGAACTTCTTGTTCCATATAATTATCCACTCATGTATTCATAACATTGGGATACTCTACTTCAATTGTAGAATTGTAAATTAATGGTCTTATAGTTTGGAACTCTTTCCAACAAATAATTCTTCTCTTAAGATTAAACACACAAATTTAATATTGTGATCATCTTTTGTCATTATGGAAGCTTGCATCAGTGTGACTCTTTACACTCAACTCTTCCTTGTCTCCATGGTCTTAAAAACTTACCCACTACTGCTTATTAAGTACTAATAGATGTATTTACATGACATTCCAATAACCCTTGTTGGTAACTAAAATCATTAGGCCATGTCTAATACATACAAGAACATGGAAGTAAATTTATATAGAATACATGATAGATCCGATTTCTAGTACATTTGTCGTCACATTCATGTATTTCCATTCTTCACAAGAATCAGAACATAGGGTTCATTAGAGACTAATCCCATGTATATTGGATAGATTCTCTCTCATTGAAGCCTTCATACTGAACTCTATCAGTATCTTGATATTTATATGTGCTAATACTGAGGTCATGAAACTTTCAATAACTATCTTCATAGATCTTGATCCCTATCTCATAGGGTGTTTCACCTAATCCTTCAATGTTGAAGGTGCTTTTCCATGCCATATGTCAATATCATATATTGAGGTGTCATTCCCCATAAGTATGTGGAATATTCATATATTCTCCTACTAAATCTTTTGTAATCACATATTTCATATTTCATCTTTCATCTTGATTCAAGTCAAAACCTTTAAATATCTTGTCAAGATAGAAGGTCCCACATCTGGGATGCTCATTTCAATCTTTACATTGAAACTTTGTAGCTTATAGAATTTATTTTAGTTAATGAAGTTATACACCTTTAGCTTGTGTCACGTACATGCTTCTGATATTCCTTTAAAGGGATCTAGTTTTAACATTCATTTGCCAAATCTCATAGTCCATTCTAGCTACAACAACAAGCATGAAAATTGGTTAAGGAATTCCTTCATGTTCAACAATTTGAAGTTTAAGAAACTTTATAGCCAATTTTCCTTTTATGTTATCCATGTAGGTCTTTTGCCTCATCTTCACCTTTTGGGTTTTACCCCTTCAGGTAGTACTATTAAGGTCATACCTTGTTAGTGTACATGGACTCCATAATGGCCTTAAGCCATTACCCATATTTGATTCTCAGTAGTTTCTAGTTGATATGTTGGGTCATCATCTTATGCCCAACCTAACTGAGTTGTTGGATTCATAATCTTTCAATCTTAGATTCGTTATACTAGAATTATGAGGTTCTATGTTACATGACAAACTTGAGATTCCACAAAAGTTTGTGATTCTCACTAATTCTCATTGTATGTCTTTGTTGTCCTTGAACCTTTTGAGTTCTACTTTTACTCCCACTGATTCATTTGGAGCTCAGTTATCCTGGTAACAAAATATTTTTATTATTGGATTGGTATTAAAGGCAGTAATCAAAATTTATGATTAGTGGATTAACCTTTTAAGAAACTACTTTCTTTATATAGGTTACAATCCGTAAGATGCATCGAGATATATATTTATTTATATAGGGTGATTTTATCATTGGTTAAATAACAAAAAGGAGTCTAGATAAGAATCTAGATATGTATTTATTTCATGTGTGCTCCACATGATAATGCTATAAATTGTTAATTGTTTGAGTTATCAATTATGATCATATGGGTATTTAAGTTGTTAGACATTTATCCATGATCATAGGATACTCAGGGCACTTTCCATACAAGATCACATATTTAAAATAGAACATTCAATATTTTATTCTTAATCATCCTTGTCATTACAAGATGCAGGAAATAAAATATTTATTTTTATTAGCATAATGAAATACCACTTAAACTAACTCTATTACATGCCCTTTTGGCTAAGATAAATTCTAAATATGGACTGAAGTTGTAGAAACTCTTTCTTATCACAATCCATCTTTGAACTTTCATAATGGCTTTACTTCTTATCAGATCTTGCATATCAACTTATCTCATGTCTACATTTCGTATCATTTACCAAGATGAATAAGTAAATTTTAAATTATCTTATAATGTTTATACCTAAAGTATAGGCCTCTGCCTATTTTTTCTTCTTCTTTAGTTCCTCCAACTAGAGGGAGCAATTCCCCTTCCAGTGTCTAACCTAGTGACAATGGAGACAATTGCCTCCCTTCTTTATTCTTCCTTTTGTCTTGAGGTTTGAATGTTGGGCATCTGGCTAGCTGTAGAACTCTTCTCAGCTTTGCCTTTACCTTTAGACTTTCCCTTTGTCTTGTTGATAATTATCACAGACCGAGGCTTGTCTTTCTTCATTTGTGTCTCAGTTGTTCTCAAATGCCCAATAACTCTGTCAGTGGCTTGTCAAAGTCATTCATGTTTTGGTTCATGACAAACTGACCGTATGACTTGGGAAAAGAGTGTAGAATCACATCAATGGATAACTTTTGACCCAAGGGAAATACCAGTTTTGATAGGTTCTCCATATACCCAATGAGCTTGAGCACATAAGGACCTATTGGATCTCCTTCTTCCATGTTACATTTGAATAGTGCTTTTGAGATATGATATATGTACTGTCTTGCCTGGTTATGGAACATGTTCTTGAGATGTGTGACCATCTCCATAACTTCCATGTTCTCATGTTGTCTTTGCAACTTATAGTTCATTGGGAACAACATTAGGAATTTGACACCCACGACATCTTCAGTATGCTTCTTGTAAGCATCCCTATCATCCCTAGGAGCATTAGGAAGAGGTTCTTCTGGCCCATGCATCTCCAGGACATAGGTCTTGCGCTCTTATGTGAGAATAATTCTCAGTGTCATGTACTAGTCGTGGAAGTTATTCCCATTTAATTTTTCCTTCTCAAGGACTTATCATAGAGAAAAGATGTTGTTGTGTGTTTCCATTTGATTCTACCAAAGAATTTGCAATTTTGTTAAAAACTCATTTTTGATTTGATTTTATTATAAAATTTGACAATGTTTATTAGGTCTTTAATTAATCATCGCTCTCACTATTTTATTCAAATTGATAGCCCTCATATATCAATTCAAAATATTGCACTGTTCAACCCTCTAGTGAGCAAAGATCCAAAACAATTCAACTATCACCCAACCAATATGCTAGTATCCATAGTCAATCATTAAGTACATGACATTTGTCAATTGCATCATATGCAATTCTTGGATAGACGATATGTGTAACTCTTTGCCATAATTATCTACATGCATCTGGGTTTAGATGCTCTAAGAATCACCAGTTAAGCCTGACCCAATATCCAACACTATACATATACACCCTGTGAGACCAAAACCTACATATCTACCATCACAATTTCATGAGATAGATGGTGCACCATGCGGTGTAACCTTTGATCGATCAAGTTTTTCATGTGTGTTGCTAATGGAAAGAATCGTGGACTTAATATTATATTTGAGGGATTTTATGTATATACATATACCTTTATGCAATCAACACATGTATATAGTATGTATCAAACATAAGCTATATCCCACAATGTAAACATGCAATATGAAACAAAAGAGATGTTTATGGCCATACTATAGTAATTCCTTGGATCCATAAGGAATTACTACCACCTAGGCCATCATCACATTACATGCATGAACCTATTTTTAGTTTAGATTTGTGCTTGCCAATCCAGGTTGATTGGTTCAACCCTTGAATTGGTCGTCTCATCTCTTAGCCGGTAGTCTAGTCTCCTGAAAAGATCAGTTGTCCACATGTCCAACTTCGGTTGGACCCACTGACCAATTGATTCATGCCTCATGTAGTCTGCTTTCCTTGATCTTCTAGTTTGTCATCTTGTCACATGAAGTGATCGACTTGCCTAACGTGGATCATCATCTTCATCGTTGTAAAAAAGAAACTATCCTATTTCTATTATACTTATTACATGTTAATGTGAAACCTCGAGTTACATTTGAAGGGATCAGGGGTAAGAAATAATTAACTTTACATCAAAAATAAGATATTAGGGACTCTGTATGCAAACTGAGATAAAATAGGAATAAAACAGCCATTCAACCACACACATATATTTAGCTTATTGGCCATAACCATGCTAGACATCCATCATCAAAACCAGCTTTTAGGATGACACATGTTAATTGCATATATATATATATCTATATATATATATCTATATATATATATATATATATATATATATATATATATTGGTTTGGGCTTATATGTGGTCTTTGATCAAATATGTACATTAAGAATTTTAATTATTCACATAGTATGAAATCAATAAAGGATAAAACTAAAAATACAATCATATGGATTAAATTTATGTGGTTCTGATACCAATGATAGGAAACACGAGCATAGAGTAAGGCAGCGGAAATAAAAAAATTATCTATCAGTATTCCCATAACCAAGGTCATGTCAATAACTATGAAATAGGAAAGATGGTTTAACGAGTTCATACATGGCCATGGAGTAAGTCCATCGTCTATAACTCATTGCAATGCAACTATCTTCTAGTTACTCTTGGATGGTGTCTACACAACTCTTGGTCTTCACCACAGATAGTAGACTGGAACATCGTCAGCAGCGGCTCCTACGGTCTCGCCATGGACTATAGGTTGATGATGTCCTCCTAGGCACGGGTAAAGGCCACCTTGCCTCTATAGAAGATGACATAGACAACCCATAACTCATGTTATCCTGCTAGAACATACATGAAGGATTTTTCCCTCCCATTGGTGTACTAATCACCAATTTCTCTCCCACAATAATTATTAGTTGTTCTCTCCCTCACTATTCCTCCCTAGTCGGGTAGGACTTTCTTGTTCACTCTTGGTTACCACAATCAGAGAGGACAACATTTATTAGAGCAACCGATTCTCAATTGTATGTGTTGGGGAGCCCCTAGTACCCCTCTATTTAGTGGAGGGGTTAGGGCCAGGGTTCCCAATCAATGCAGGAGAGGAAGGGACTGAAAGATCATGAATTTTTGCAACCTACGAGTGTCGAACCGGTTGGTTGGCAACTGAACCAGTCGATTCACATGCTAGATGGTCAGTTCACATTGAGAACTGGTTGTTTCTCTATGTTTCCCAATTGCATATTATTTGGCATTTCGAATCCAATTAATGCACAACATGATATTAGCACTAATCCTTGATGCAATCAAATTTCTTCATGAACTGAGTGATCTTGCTCAACAAGATGATCATCTCACTTACCCAATCGGTCGTTAGGTGAGTCGTGTCGGTCAGTTTACTGAGTGAACCAATCGGTTCGCTCCTCAGTTGGGGAAGAACTTAGCCAATTCAATTTCTGATTAGCCTGACACTCCAGCCGATCATCTCAACTCTTGAGTCGATTGGCTGGCAGTCCAGTCAGCTAATTTGTTGCTCGAATTGACTACCTAAACACTTCAATAATCAAATTCAATTATGATTCATGATAAAGTCCACTTCTAGTTGAGTTTCTATGTGTATGACACTATCGGTCCCATATCACATTGGCAGTGAATTTCCATAACTAGCTTATGACATCACAAGCAAAGAGTGGTGCCTAGTCACACATGAGTGCTACCCAAGTGAATGAAAAGCTGGAGAACAACTTCAATCTACAATCTGTGTAAGGTGTTGTAGTAATTGTATAATTTATTTGTCTCTAATATCTAGAATGAACTTGAGGAATGGACTCATCATCCTCTTAATTTTTAATCCATGTTCCTTGAACCTAGATCAAACTGTATGAGATATATGTGACCTCAATATCATATATTGATTCACATGTGAGCGCACATGTGTTTCTCACTCTCACTAATCAAGTGGAAATGAATATCAAACTCTAGTAGGAGGGACAAATCCCTTCTAGATCACTGACATTATATCCCCATGTGTCATAGCTACCCAATCATCACCTTTATGGCAATCCATGATTCAGGTTTATGCTGGATGATGTCAAAGTATAGCGAATGGCATGTGATGATTGTAGTGACTTCAGGTCTAAGAATCACAATCACCACATTCACTATGTGGGATGACTATTATTTACCAAGTATGGTTTGCATATGTCACTCTCAATACATTGTTCTCTAACATGTATCTGTATTCTTGGTTTGATATACCATATCATGACTAATGAGATTTTTTCATCAACCAACTCACACTCTAGTCTTATGTGTTATTGTTGTCTATTTGCCTTCCACAATAGCATCTGACAAGGGAAGAATGTACATACTATTAAAATCATTATGATCTCATTGTTAAAATCACGTACTTGAAGACATGCATCATTGAGTAATTGTCATTCTTTAGGCATTCATTATGTTTACTCATTATCTCATAACTGAGTGAATCATAATGAATTGGAAGCATGTCTTTGTTATTATTAATCAAATCCTGTATGTAATATGCCTTTGCAATCATGATATGATTGGCTCTCTGGGCATACTTACCAACATATAGAAGAACTGATGTCTAAAATGTTTGGAATAAGATCACAATTGTTATCATAGTTGATAGTAACAGCCCCAACACCATTAATGACATGTTGGCACTACACTTCTCAAAATCCATCCCCTTCTACCTAGGTAGGATGACCATACTAAAAACTAGCATACACTCACTACTACAAAGACAATTTGTTAGAATTAGGATTTAAAAAACAAAAAAATGTAGAAAATTAATCTTCATTTGATTTAATTTTAGAGCTAAAAACACATATATAAATTATGGGATATTAGTGGTTAGTTGCATCAAGTAGTGTTGATATTAAAAGTTTTTTATTTGATTTGACATCTAGAAATATCAGGTTGACAATAAATTTAATGAGAGAAACCAATATGTGAATTCGTCCAAAGAACCAAACTATAAGTAGTCTAGATATCATCATATATAGTTTAAAGCTATTGTCTTCAATGCTTCTTTGATACACATGGAAGTTAATCAATTTTGTACACAAAAGACTGGAAAATGGGTTTAGAATTTTGATTCTAGAAATACTAATTAGACAACTCAACTAAACAATCACCTAACCATGATTCGGAAGAAAATGTTATGATTACATAAAGAGAAAACCAAATATGTATGTAATTTAATTTCAAATCATACTTAACATGTAGTGCACATCAAGATATCATCACTAGCAATTGATTGGACATTTTACTTCAAAAATTACAAATGGGTAGCCATAAGGATCAAGATCAATCTGCACTTGCATGGATGAAAGGTGTTTAGAATAACACAAACATATATCTCTTAAGAGTAACCCACTTGAACTTAATCAAAAAATCATTGTATGATAAATAAAATATCCAACATTCTTAAATTACTTGGTCCAGGACGTCAAATATGTGAAGGAGCAAATCTAGGAGTAGCAAGCTAGGTCATTGGTCAAGGGTAGCTTTTGGTTTTATGGTTAACCATCCTCCCCTTAACTATACTTCTTCCCTCTCTATCTAACACTCCTACTGACCCAAGGCTCTCCAATGACCATCCCTCTCCAGTGATTGTGATCGGTATAAGGTCACCACCAATCCTCCATGCATCAACCCAACCCTAGATTATTGGTAGCCACAATCCCTCCAAGTGACCTTTGGAAAGTGCATAGATTGATTTTCACTTGAGTCATTCCATACTGCCTAATACTTGCTTGGTTTATATTGACTAGCTTAGAGCCATACCAACCCGTATTGGATCACCAACTCATTGAGGTTTATTGTAACTCATGCCCACAACGACTACCCCGAGATACTGATGTAAGTGTTTGTCATTAACAATAAAACATTTTGGAAAAAACATTACATAAAAGTTTCACTAACATATTGATATATATATAATTACACGATTACAAACTATGTACTATGATTAAGTGCAATAAAGTAAATCCTAGACATGATCAACTACATTGTATATGATTTTCACTTGGTTAATATGGATGCCCAAAGAGGGGAGACTCCGCCTTGAACCCTAGAACCTTGTGGAGGTAAAATAACAGGGAGGTTATGTACATCAATTACTAGGGCAGTACAAAAATGGCACAAACTAGAATACTAATAAGAATAATACTACTACTCGTGATAATAAAATAATTAAGGAAAATAATAACAAGAAATCTCATGATAAATCAAATCCCAATAGAGATGAAGTTGAGATCTCATGGTTTGTACCATAGTATGATCACCACCACACCTTAGCAAGAATTATGTAGTATATCACCACCAAATCTTTGAAAAATTCAGTGGTGTCATATAATTTAATATATTAGTTTGCTTTGGTTTGGTTAAATTATATCTTCAATTGAAACCAATCTATTATTTAACAGTTCAACACTTTATGGAACAAAATCAAACCATTGACATCCCTAAAATGAAAACCAAATGTTAGATTTAGTTTGCTTGATATCCAATCCATTATAGCTTTGCTTCATTGAAGAAGCCATATAAAATTTAATAAACAACCATATCCCTCCCTTTTGTGGATCGATCAAAGGAACATGGTTATATTACAAGACACCTTTTCAACCTTATGGTGTTTCTCGCCCCTTTTTGTAACCCTCCCATTGGTCGTATGATTGGTAGGTATTATAAAAACAAGACTTGTGGAAATAGTTCACACCTATCACTTGTATGACTCATGCCTCCAGTAAGTTGTGTATAGTTCCCTTTAATATGCATTTTATTGTCATATATCGAAAAGCAAGGTCTTCTATACTACAACATCATTGCTCTAAACTTGTTTGGACTGTCGTTGGTCCCATGTATTGATATGATCCCCCACCTATACAATGTCTTGTTCGAATTTAGAAAGGGAATATTAATTCTCAAGGATGGTAGAATTACCGTATTTAATATACTAAATAAAATGAATAATTTATTTTTATCATGGCCACAAATAAAGACCATTGGATTCAAACTACAGATAAGAATTATTTTGGAGTTGATATTTTGATTTCACTCGACTTACCTCCTTCCAGTTTGTCTTAATGTGATCACGGTCATAATAATCATTTACAACATGCAACCTCCTAGCATCCCAGTCCAAATTCCCTATAAATAAAAAGGAAATAGAAGAATGGATTTAATGAATTAGATCATGTATTTGTCATGAGAGTTCTTTACCGGGGACGATTAGGATTCATGTAGTAAGATTACAAATTATAATACATGAACCTACAATTTCTTTGGTAGATTACCATGTTATTAAGCTTAAACATGAACCAAGTGTAGAAGCAATGAGAAAACCAATAATGTCATAGTGACCCATATTTATAAACACCACCAAGGCCTTCCAACCTAAACCATTCAAACACATGTATGCTCTCATCAGTGGTTATGGGGAAAGGATATAAATAGGGGTAGATTGAAGGAGTAGTTACACAATAGTAATTTATTGGGGTCAAAACATTCTGATAAAATCAAGAGTATGTCTTGTGGCAAGGCACACCATGCTTAGAAAATGGGTGCAAAGAATCTATATGCATACCTTAATTTACTATGGGATATGCAATGCTATATGAAGCCATGCCCAATTGATACAAAGGGGACAATCTCAAAGATTTAAAGTGTTGGTAATAATGAGCAAGATTGACGTTAAGACAATCAATGAAAAAGACTTCATCAATTCTGAACCAAGGGAGAAGCAACAAAGGCTAGTGGAAAGGAAAAGAATAAACTGGCTAGATACCATAAGCGACAATAGTGCTTCAAGAGGACAAAGAAGAAGCCACTGGCTCAACATCCTCCACATAGTTGCATATTGATCCTCTCTACAATTTCCCTCCCTTTTGTGCTATTCCACGTGAATCTCTCAACAACATGTGCTTGACCTTAACCGCCATGGCAATGACTGTCGAAAGGGGCTTGCAGGGTATGGTTACCTCCTCTCAGAACATTGTCCTCTCCAGGAGCCTCTCTAGGTGTAGGTTGTAGAGAGACCGTGCCTTCACATGATAAGTGATCGAGAAATCCTACACGGCAGACTCCATGGATTTTGTGCATTCTTCGACAGTGATATGTTCCACAGAATGGCACACAACGCAGTCATGACTGATGATACGACATGTGGGGTAAGGTAGAGGTGGGACCTAACTGTAAGGGAGCGGAAGGTCTCAAGGAGGCACTTGGAGGGATCAACCTAGTGAGAGAGTGTGTGGAGTCAGTGATGTGGGAGAGGACCGTCGGGGTATCTGGGGCCGTCATTGCATACACTCGTCAATCTCACGATTACCAAAGTGGCATCTGCTGATCATTGAAGGGCAAACTATTTCAATTTTACACAATCGTGAGAGGGAAAAGATATGCCATTGTTTGGGATGCCACACATGTAATTGAATATATACCGTAGAAAGAAATTGAAAGATACAAAAACCATGTAACCATTGTAGGGTGGTGTTTTAATACGATGGTTGGGTTAGTAAAATTCTAGAATTGGCATTCATAAATTTCTAGTATTGGATCTAACTTATGCATGTAATATTGGTTGACTATTATAACACTAGCCTTATGATGCTTTTGTGGCATTTAAATAAGCAAATGCCTCTAAAATTATTATATAATGGCTTTATTTCCAAAAAAATCACTAACATAAATGTCACTAATGGCTATTTTTGTTGTAGTGTATCTTTGGTATGTTATGTTGTTATCTATAGTCTAGCATTGCATTATTCAAAGAGAGACAAATATGAGGAAGAAGAGAGATGTAGTTCCATTAATTTATTTATTTTTGTAATTTAATTTTTATAACTCTTGTGTGTTACTATCTCTAGTCCATTGTGTTGTTATCGTTGGTTTAGTATTTGTAATTTTGAAGAAAGAGAAAGTATGATGAAAAGGAGGGAAGTAGTTCTATAAATTTGTTCTCTTTTGTAATTGAGTTGTAATCTCTGGTCTGGTGTGTTGTTTTTGTTGATCATTTGTATTATTATCTCGCCTATATTGCTTTGTTTTTCAAAAGAGAGGAAATATAGGGAATAGAAAAGAAGTATTGTCATTAATTTATTTTCTTTTATAATTGAATTTTTATATGTGGCATCGTGTTATGTTATCTCTAGTCCGTTGTGTATATATTTCTAGACCAATATTTAGTTTTTCAAAGAGAGAGAAAATAGGAGGAAGATGAAGAGAGTAGTGTCATTATTTTCTCTCTCTCTTTGTGATGAGTGAAATGAGGACTAGAGAGAAAAATAAAACTAGACCAATGATAGAAACACAATAGATCTTAGATAACAACACACCCAACAAATGATATCAATACAACAAACAAGAGATAATAAAACACAAGACTAGAGATAAAAATGGTTAATAGCACTACTGCCCTACCCTTCCCCATATTTCCTCTATCTTACAAAAATAAAATAATAGACTAGAGATAACACTATAATAAATCAGCGATAACAACTTGATTACAAAAGAAAACAAAAATGAAAGAGCAAAAAAACCACTACACCAATGATAATAACATAATGGACCAGAGATAATAACAAACCAAACCAATGATAACAACACAACAGACTAAAGATAATAATACACTAGAATATAGATACAACTCAGTTACGTTATGTTGTTATCATTTGTATCATGTTTTGGTTTTCGAAGAGGAAAAAAGGAAAGTAGTGCTATGAATTTGTTTTCTTTTTGTAATTGAGTTGTTATCTATGGTACAATGTATTGTTATCTCTAGCCTCTTGTGATGTTATTGTTGGAGCAGTATTTTTTTCTCTTTTCTTCTCATTTCACTCATCACAAAGAGATAAATATGAGAAAAAGGAGGGAAGTAGTGATAACACCCATTTTATGGCTGTCAGAACTCATATTCCATTGTTAAAATAGCCTCCAAACTCAACTTCACTTTCATAATGTTCTATTTATCATGAAAAATCATATTTGTTGCGTTTCTGACAATATTTCCCATCTTTTCAAGGGCTTTCCCATTTTTTCTACAAGAAAAGAATGACAATTGGGCTCAATAAGCCCACCAACAAAGGATATCGGTTCCCATGTCCTGACTACCTAACACGCTGTAAGAAATCATCACGTCCACTCAATTATTCGCAAGGCATGGGACAAGTCATAACCCGCTACGGCTTTTACCCGTCATGGCGTCAGCCCGTCATGCTTACAACCCGACACGGTCGTAATGCGACACGATCACCAGATGGTGCCATTGCTCGATACGACTTCAGCCTGTCACGACCAAACACGAACATTACCGTCACCCGATACAACAACAAGCTTGTCACAGATCGTAACCAGATATGCCTTGATGCCCGACACCATAATAGGCCAGCATGGTCGTTGTCCAGACTACCAACAAGGACAACCTGACACATTACAGTGGGCGACAACCATGACAACCTCATTCAAAGTGCCAGCTAAGGTTATGACTGGCCAGACACATGGAACAATAAAGCTACAACCTCCACCAACTTGCTGCCTATAAATAGCAGCTACATGCCTACGATGGGATGGGCGGGATCTGAGGGGGAGCTAGTGTGCTGAGTTCCCACGAGTCTGCAAAGTGATAGTTAGGTGAGCATACTCCCATCCTGAGAGGGATGGGAGGAGTTCACTTAGAGACCGTTCTGGTAGCAGCATGAAATGCCCAATGAACCTTGAAGCTTCTCTGAGCATGTCAGGTTTCTGTCTGAGCTCAAACCCAAGACAGTCCACGTAGACAGAACAACCTGACTTGAAAAACCCGAGAGTCGGGATAGTGCCAACCCGACATGTATCTTACCCGATACGGTCCCTTCACCCATCACAGTTGCAACCCGACACGGTTGTATCCTGACATGGCTGTATCTAGAGACAAATATATCACGTTGAAGTCATATCCCGATACGATCACCACCTGTCATAGTTGCAACCCGATGTCATAACCCGATACGACTACAACCCGGTATCGGGTTAGCACTATCCCGGGCATATTTTGTTGTGCATTTTGGTTTCCTAAATCAAGGAGACTGATACATATCTTCCTTTTACATCATTTACTTTCATTCAGTATGTCATTGTAACCAAACCATTATATGATTATTGGAGTCTGTGGAGCGTTTCTCATATCATTCTGTGTATGGCTTTATTCCGTTGAATGATCTCTTTCTAGCATCTGAATTCTAGTACCTTCTTTCCGTTACACGCTTTTTACTAGCTATCAAATTGTGTTTCCTATTTTGACTTCATTGAGAGAGGAAAGTTATGAACGTCTAGAGCTCGGTCTGGTTTAGGAGTATGAGAGTAACTGGGACCATATCCGCATCCAGTTTATTTCCCATGCGAGTCTATGTCTAACCCCCTTGAGAGAGGTTTCCAGTGCACAATTCGTTGGTGCCTTCTTTGAGAGAAGAAGGTGTCGGGTATATAATTGTGATGCTTGTTTTATTAAAAGTTTTCTTTCTTTGTGCTTACCCAGATGATTTTCCTTTCTCTCTAGCTTTCTTTTATGCAAAACTACCCTAAAAACTACTAAACCCCAAAATACCTAAGCCTTTACCTTTCTGGTAACTCCCCTTGGAGATATATTTTAGTTTAATTCTTTTAATTCCTTCCATTCGCACTTTCTTACAACAAACCTAATCCCTTGGCTTTTCGACGGCTTAGACAAGTAAAACTTAGGTTCCAAATTGCAATTCCTCCTAGTCCCTGTGTTTGACCTCAAACCGCTACATCGACCCCGTGCTAGTTGCAGGCATCTTAAACAATCGGGTATTGTAAATTATAAAAGTCTAATGACCTAGACCTGCTTCGTTCTCCCTTTTGGACCCATGTTTAAGGCTAATCAACTTTTTCACACGGTTGTCAGGGAATAGGCAAAAAATGCCATTTTATGAACTCGAGTTTTACTTGCACTTTGTCAAAAACTTTGTATAGATGTATATAAAACTATAGATACATATTTCACATTTCTACCTCACCACCCTTATCTTTTTACATTTCTTCCTTTCAGGTACTTCCATCCCTTTTCTCTCACAAGGATGGCTGACCAAGCTCCCTAGGATAGATCCCTTTGATCTTTTGTTCAATTAAGGGAAAATGAGGAAAGGAACTCGGTGGTGGAGCAACCAATCAATGAGGCAAACTTTGAGTTGAAGCCATGTTTTCTCCAACTGTTGCAACACAACTGTTTTGGAGGAAACAACAAAAAATAAAACCCTTACAATCATCTCACGATGTTTAAGAGAACATGTAAGACTTTCAAGATTAATAGGGTCCCGGTAACTTATATCTACACCCAGTGCTTCCCTTTTTCTCTGAAGGACAAGGCACTAGAGTGGTACTCAAGCCTCCAGGACGGGAGCGTCCCAAACTAGGAGCATCTCTCTAATGCCTTCATAGCCAATTTATTTCCTATTGAGAGGACTATAAAATGTCAGAACAAGATTAGCCGATTCTCGTAGAACGTTTCAGAGAATTTGCACGAGACGTGGGAGCAATTCCAAGGTTATCACTGCAAATGTTCACACCACGGCTTTTCTGAGCAAAGCTTGATTAGCACCTTGAATGCTGCAACAGGCAGCGATTTTTTGGGGCTCAACGCTCAGAGAGCCAGGGAGATCATCGATAGCATGGCTACAAATCAACAAGACAGTGAGTACGATAGAGAATCAACAAGTCATTCTATCCCTAGAGAATCAAAGGTGATGGAAGAACTAACGGCCAATCTAGAGAATATAGTGACTGATGTTCAAACCTTGAAAGAAGAAAGCTATAAAAGCAAGTCCCAACAGGAAATGGTCAGGAGCTGGGTCACGTGCGGAGAGCCTGATCATCTTTTTGACTTCTGCCTGCACACTGATGTGCAGAGTGATCCGGATGAAGAAAGTGTAGAGAATGTAAGCTATGTTCAGTACTGACACCCCAACCACCCATGGTTCTCCTACGGGAACACCAGCGCTGCAGAAAATTCACACTAGCTAATCAGTAGGACCTCTTCTGGTGGTCCACAGAATCAGCAACGCCAAGCTAACTTCCAGCAACAATGAAGTTACCAGAATACATAGAAAAATCAACAACATCGGCTGTCAATGATGACCGAGTTAATGTCTTTCACTAAAAAGTAGAACGACTTGAATGAGAAACTACAAAAAAGTTTTGTGGATAGCACAACATTGCTCAATCTCATGCAGTGGCAAATAGGAGGTTTCTTAGCCCAGATCGGGGAGCTCCAGCAGCATAATAAGAAGATAGACCAGTAGTTGCTGAGCCTAGCTCAGAGCATCAACCATGTGGGACAATTTTTATCCAGCACTAAGACAAATCTGAGAGGAAATGAAACTGCAGAGATGGTCATCTTGAGATCGGGAGTAGTGTTGCATTCTGCTAATGAACAAAGACAAAAAGTCAATTGTACCATAGTACCGGTAAAATATGTAACACTAGAGGAGCCTACAGAAGTACCTGCCAACCAAAGGAAAGTAACAGACAAGGGAAGCAGTGAAATGGCCTCTGAAGAGCATTTGGACCCCGCATACCTTTCCCGCACAAGCTAGTAAAGGCACGGTTAAAGAAAAGATATGAGAAGTTTATAGTTGCAGTAAAAAACATGTACCTCGACATACCTTTCCTAGATGCCATTGAAGAGATGCCCACCTATGCCAAGTTTTTCAAAGATTTGATTTCAAAGAAAAGGAGAGGTGAGGACATCGAAAAGGTGAAGTTGGCCCAGATGTCTAGCTCTTTCGTAAAGGCAAGTATGCCTACTAAGAAAAAGGATGCTGGCACTTTTGTAATCCCTTTCCAACTTGGAGATAACGTCACCCAAAAAAGGACTAGCTGATCTGGGAGAGAGCATTCGTCTCATGCCACCTCTCTTGCAAGAAGATTGGGGCTTACTGATATAGTAAGCACCAATACGAAGATCCAGCTAGCGGATCATACCTTTACAAAACTAGTCAGAATGGTAGAAGATGTACCCATCAGGGTTCGGCATTTCTTTATACCTTGTGATATCATCCTCATCGACACCTTAGAGGATCCTAGATGCCCGATGATCTTTGGGAGACCCTTCCTAGTGATTGGGAGAGCACTCATAGACGTGGAGGCAGGGATGATAACCATCAGAGTTAGAAGAGAGCACATTGATTTCAACATTTGTGACTGCATGAAAACCCCCTCATTCCTTGAATCATCTTACTTTGTCGAGAGCTACCAACAATTCTGTGATGAGGTATGAAAGGAGAAGGCTATAATGGACCCATTAATTTGCACTTTGGTTAGCAACACAAAAGTGATTGAGGACCCAAAAGTTAAGGAGCTCCTTGACCATCTAGATGAAAGGAGACGACTAAATCTGACGGCCCCGTTGAAACCACGATGTATGTTGCACTATAGAGAAATCCCACCGAAGAGCTAAAGAAGAAGACCCCGCCTAAGTTAAAGGATCTGCCAAAGGGTCTAGAGTATCAATTCTTGGATGAAGAGAGAATGAATCCAATCATTATCAATTCTGAATTAACTGATGAACAAAAAGAGCAGCTACTAGTTGAGTTGAAGCCATAGAAGAAAGCTTTAAGTTATTCCATTGAAGACCTGAGGGGTGTGATTCCCTCTGTGTGCATGCATAGAATACATCTTGAGGAGGATGCCAAACCATTCACACAACTGCAGTCAAAGCTCAATGAGAAGTTGCGGGAGGTAGTCAGCAAAGAAGTTATCAAGATTTTTGATGCTGGCATCATCTACTCTATCAGCGATAGCACCTGGGTAAGCCCTATCCTGGTGTCCCTAAGAAAGGAGGAATTATAGTGGTCAAGGGGGAAAATGACGTTGAGGTCGTAACAAAAACTATCACAGGTTGGTAGATGTGTATTGATTATAGAAAGTTAAATGTTGCCACCCGAAAAGACCATTTCCCACTCCCTTTCATCAATCAGATGCTTGAGCATTTAGCACACCATTTGTATTTCTATTGGTTAGATGAGTACTCGGGATTTTATCAAATCCCAATCCACCTGGATAACTAGGAGAAAACAATGTTCACTTACATCTATGGAACCTACGCTTTTCAGAGAATGCCTTTTGGGCTCTGCAACGCACCTGCAACCTTTCAAAGATGCATAAATGCTATCTTCTCCAATTTCTTGGAGGACAAAATGGAAGTTTTCATGGACAACTTAAGTGTCTGTGGAGGCTCCTTCAAGGACTTCTTGCAAAATTTGTCCTTCATGATGAAGAGATGCGAAGAACAAAGCCTGACCCTCAACTGGGAAAAATGCCACTTTATAGTATAGGAAGGCATCATGTTGGGACACAAGATATCAAACAGAGGAATCGAAATCGACCAGTGAAAGGTTGAGGCTTTTACAAAACTTCCCCCACCCACATCTGTGACAGGAGTTTGAAGCTTCTTGGAACACGTCGGGTATTACCGAAGATTCATTAAAGATTTCTCGAAGGTAGCAAAACCTTTGTCCAATCTGCTAATAAAAGATGTAAAGTTTGAGTTCACAAAAGAATGCCTCACAATGTTCTATACCTTAAAAGACGCACTGGTCTCTGCTCCCATCATCTAGTCACTTGTGAAATCTTCTGTTTGAGTTGATGTATGGTGCCAGTGATTATGCGATAGGTGCAGTCCTTAGAAAGAAGAAGGAAAAGAAGCACCATGTAATCTATTACACTAGAAAAATGTTAGATGAAGCCCAGATCAACTATACCACAACAGAAAAAGAAATGCTAGCCATTATATATGCATTCGATAAGTTTCATTTGTATCTCATGGGCTCTAAGGTGACTATTTATACAGATCATGGGGCCGTCAAATATCTGATGTAAAAGAAAGATGCCAAGCCTAGGCTACTGCGTTGGGCATTACTGCTCCAAGAGTTTTATCATGAAATCATTGATAAAAAGGGTATCAAGAATGTAGTTGTTGATCATCTCTCCAAAATTAGGATAGAGGATAACCACCCGCTGCCAGTAAATGAGAGCTATGCTGATGAGGCAATCTACTCTGCTAGAGCAGCCAACCCAGAAGGACCATGGTATGCAGATATTTGCAATTATCTAGCCTATAAACAGCTTCCCCTGGAAATTACTTATAATCAAAAGAAGAAATTCTTCTCTGATTTAAAGTACTATTACTGGGACTATCCTCTGTTGTTCAGGCGATGTGCCGACAACCTCTATAGGAGGTGCATACCCAAAGATGAAGCCCTACAAATTCTATATGAATGTCACTCCTCTCCTTATGAAGGATATCTGAGAGCGGAAAGAACAGCGACCAAGGTCCTGCAAGCAGGCTTCTACTGGCCCTCTTTGTTTAAAGATGATAATGCCTATGTTAAGGCCTGCAGTGAATGCCAGCGAATTGAAAATATTTCCCGCAGGAATGAGATGCCTTTATCCGACTGGATTGAAGTTGAGATTTTTGACGTCTGGAGAATTGATTATATGGGACCTTTCCCTTCATCATACGGTTTTCAGTATATCCTAGTTGTAGTGGACTATGTCTCTATGTGGTTGTAATCTGTGGCCACTGCCACTTGTGATGTTAAATCTGTGATAAAGCTCTTTACAAAGGTTATCTTCCCAAGATATGGGGTACCCAGAACTGTGATTAGTGATAGAGGATCACATTTCATCGAAAAGCAATTTGAGCTATTGCTGAAGAAGTACGGGGTTAAGCATAAAGTTGTCACCCCTTATCATCCCCAGACATCTGGACAGGTGGAAGTCTTGAATAGGCAGATCAAGAAGATCCTGGAAAAGACTGTTGGGAAATCCTGTAAGGACTGGTCTACAAAGTTAGACGACACCCTCTGAGCCTATAGAACAACCTTCAAAACACCAATCGACACCACACCATACAGTTTGATTTACGGGAAAGCTTGTCATTTCCCCTTTGAGCTAGAGCATAAAGCCTTTTGGTCCATCAAACGTTTAAATATGGACCCAACCCTGGCTATGAAGAAAAGATTCTTTCAGATCTAGGAGCTCGAAGAGCTTAGGCTTCATGCCTATGAGAATGCGAGGATCTATAAGCAAAGGACTAAAGTTTGACATGATTCTCACCTAAAGGAAAAAGATGTAAAAGAAGGTGGCAAGGTTCTATTTTTTAAATTTTCCATTCGACTTTTTCCAGAGAAACTACAAAATCACTGGTTAGGACCGTTCATGGTAGTAAAGATATACCTATCCAGAATGATGGATCTATTCGACAAAGATGACCCCACAAAAGTCTTCCCAGTCAATGGACACCATGTGAAAAGATTTTATGAAGACAAAGCTTTCACAAGATACTCTGAACTAGTCATAAATGATGTTGAACCTGCACTCGAAGAAGGAACATGAGCTGGATTGAAGATGTCAAGCTAACGACAAAAATCATAGCACTCCTTGGGAGGCAGCCCAAGTTTACTTTCCTAGAATAGAACTATTATTTTCCTTCCTTGCGACAAACATTCTGAACACTATTGTTGTAATAAGGCCCAAGTTTGTGCACGTGCCACACAAACTGACTCTCACATTTTCTGGGCCATCAACTTTTTTTTATTGCCTTGATCTGTAATACTAGTTGAGGCTAAAGATTTATGGCTTGAGCCAGTGATGTCTTACAAATCAAGAGATTTCTACTTCCTTGCTTGTATAATCACCATAGTTTTATACGACCAGGGAGAGGTGGCGCCTAAAGAGGCTTCATATCAATTTTTACACATACCAGACATGTATATGGCATTTTCCCATTAACGTGCCATGCACATAGGCATATCGGGCATCGCTCCCATGTCACCCAAAAAGCCTAGTATTTACACATGATATCGGGTGCTTGGTCAAGTGCTCTAACCGATACGAGTGTTAGGAGATATCGACTTACAATTAAAAGCTTATTAGGATTAACTGTGTTGGGCAGTAGGATGTATCACCCGTATCGCTTATACTCGTGTCATGTAGAAAACGTGTCATCCAGTATGTATCTAGTTCCACATATCCGGTAACATTTCACTCTTTCAGTCTCACGACGCGACGTGCTTAGACCGGTTTTGCATTGCTTAGGAAGACGATTTGCATAACTACGTGACATGTGCCCCCGTCTTTCTACTTACACTGCTCTTTGCAAATGATTGTATAAACCTTGAGATGTTAATTGTGATAGGTTACCAACTTTAACTCTCGTATCATGCAAGCTTTCGTATCACCCAAAGCAACCTCCTCTCTCGTCCCGGGTTCCCAGCTCCTCTCCTTCACGTGACGCGTTCGAACTTCTTCTCCCTGATAAGGTAAAACCCAATATCGCACAACATTAGTCGTATCACGTAACTATATCATGTAGGCATATCATGCACCACCCAACTGTACCAGGTTTTGGATTATCAGTTTACATCTGCATCGTGCCCAGACGTAATGCACTACACGATATCGGGTTTCAGCTACTCCGAGTCACTCATATCATGCAAGGCGCTACCACTGAATGCAAATAAAATTTTGATAGTATTGCACTAAATGTATCGGGTAGGACCATGTTGGCTAAATGAACATCTATAAATCCCTTTGTTTTGATTATGACAAACATTTCATTCTTAATGATCTAACGAGCTACTTGAGTGTGCAGGATTAAGGTAGATGCCAAATCAACTAGGGAAATCCATATGCTTACATATTTATGTTTTCATGCAATGTAATCGCTTTGTAAAAACTTGTACAAATATATAATGTACAAGTACTTAGATTGCATGTAAATCAAGCGTTAGATCTTCCCTAGCTAAACATCACATTTAGATAAGTCATCCCCTTCAAATAGGATCACATATGCACACTCATACATATAATTAGTGCCTAAATTGCAACATTGAAACATGATCAATCTCGGTCAATAAACTCCTCGACCGAGACACTCTCGGTCGACAATCTTCTCGACCGAGAAAGATCCAAATTAGCCGTTAGACACAACAGACAAGTTAGTTGGCAGTTGGAGAAAGACGTTGCAAATCACTTATTCCAGAGTGCCTGTCGGTCGACAAAAGTTCGACTGAGTAGGTGTCTCGGTCGACCATTCCTCGACCGAGATTGTCTCTGACAGCAACTGCAGAATTAATTAATTAGCCGTTGTTAAAGCAACAACTTTGTACCTAACGGCTAGTGAAGCACTTAGAAACCCCTAGAAGTTGTCTAGAACGTCCTTAAGCATCCTTAGGATATTCCTATAAATAGGACAAGCCATAGGACACTCAAACTCACTTGTTACACTTGAGAATTCTTTGAGCATACTTTGAGCAATCTGTTTGTGTAAAAATTGAGCATTGTGAACATTGGCTACTTCCTTCCTTAGCTCATAATTCGTGTCCTATAGGCTAGTATCTCCTACCCACTGCAATCACAAGTTCACACACTTGGTTAGGAGATCTATACGCTTGATCTAGGAAAATCAAGCCTTGGGCTACAAAGGATAAGTTGTAATTTCCTTTTTCCTTTCTTGTTCTCTATTACCGTTTGTACTCTCCTTGCTACTCCTAGGTTGGAGGCTGCTGATTGGAGAGGGTGGAGATCTTCTTGGTGAAGAAGGTGACTTTGAACTACTTCAGAAGGCTGGTGCAACGGGAGGTTACTTCTAGAGAGGAAGGCTACTTCAAGGGGGAGATTGGAGTTACTTCAAGAAGGCTACCTCAAAGTTGGTGCCCCTACTTCAAGGGAAGGCTGTTCAAAGGGTGTAAAGGAAAGTATTGTATTTTGTATAAATCCTTGGGAAGGTAATAAAATAAATACTTTCAAAATCCCGGTTGGGTAAGCAATCGGGTAGTGGACTGACAACTTTAGTAGTTGCTAAAGTTGGAACCACTCTAAACACCTGTCTCCTTCTTCTAATTTTCAATTGTGGTTGTTTGAGTTCAATAAATTGTTAAAATTATTTAAAAACTCTATTCACCCCCCTCTAGTATTTTTCAATTGGTATCAGAGCATGCTTCAAGGAACCCTAACAAGGTCTTGAAGAAATGGGTGATGGAGTGCTCAACAACCTTAACCTCAAAGGGACACTTGTTGCTAGGCCTCCAGCGTTCGATGGAACAAACTACCAGTATTGGAAGATAAGGATGCAATTCTACTTCCAAGGGATCAATTGGGACTTATGGAGAATGGTGTCAACCCCATATGAGCTCCCTCAAACTCAATTTGCAGAATGGGATGCAAATACGGTAAAGCTAGCTCAAATGAATGCAAAAGCTGTAAGCATTTTATATTGTTCTATATCAGTAGGAGAATTTAATAGAATATCTAATTGTGACACAGCCTATGATATTTGGCATAGACTATCCATAACCTATGAAGGAACAGTCCAAGTTAAAAATTCCAAAATTAGCATGTTTAAACAAAAGTTTGAACACTTTCGTATGGATCCTGATGAATCAATTAGTGAAATGTTTGCAAAATTTTCTACTATTGTTAATGGTTTAAGTGCCATAGGAAAACCTGTCCTTGAAGAAGATCAGGTATCAAAGATCCTTCGTTCACTTCCTCCAAAATATAAGCCAAAGGTGACAGCCATTGAAGAAGCAAACGACCTCACTCGACTAAAAATGGAGCAACTTATTGGCAACTTAGAAGCTCATGAAGCAACCCTAGAAGAGGAAGAAAGAAGAGCACGTGAACTTCAGCAAGGAAAGAAGAAGGATGTGGCTCTAAAAGCTTCAAAGGTTGTCACACAAGAAAGTGAGGAGTCAAGTGAAGAAGAAGGAGAAGAAGCCTTGATAGTCAATGGTAAGAAATACAAAAGATTTAAATCTAACAAAATCTCCAATTCTTCTTCTACTCCTCCTAGGTGCTTTGAATGTGGGAAGAAAGGGCATTTCAAAAATGAATGTCCTAAAGTAAAGAAAGGAAAGAAAAGCTCACACAAGAAGAAGGGAGAAAAAGCCTATAAAGCTGCATGGGATGAGTCAAGTGACAGTGAAAGCGGAGAAGAAACGGTGGATTGTCTAATGGCAAGAGAAGATAATGAAGACTCTCAAGAGGTAAGCCTACTTGATATTCCTAAAGAAGAGTTAGTTACCAGTCTACAAGAAGTTCATGATAAGTATGTTGATGTCAAGAAGAAACTAAAGAAGGTTATCAAATCAAATGATGAGCTAATTGCTAAATTAGATAATCTTTCTTCTGAAAAGAACAACATTGATCTTGAGAATTTATCTTTAAAAACATCTTTAGATGATTGCACTAGAAAGCTACTCACTTTAGAAACAAATGTTGATCTTCTTTCTAAAGAAAAGACTGACTTGTTAGCTAAACTAAAAGATTTTCAGACTCAACCCATTTTGTGTAACCATCTAGAAAATGATAATGTTATAAAAGAAAGAGATTCATTGTTATCTGATTTAGATCAAGCAAGAAATGATCTACACAAGAAGATGAATGATATTGCTCAGCTGCAAAGAGAACTGTATGAGTTAAGAAGAAAAGATATACTTGATAACATTTTAAGCATTGGTACTGTTTTCAACAGAAGAAAAGGTTTGGGATATGCTCCAAAGAAAAATCAACCCAAAAGAACTCAAACTATGTTTGTACCCAAGAACACAATGGCTAGAAAGAGAAATGAAGTTGATTCTATTACTTGTCATTTTTGTTTACGTCTTGGACACTATTCCTTTTCATGTCCTTATAAAACTAAGGATTCCGACTTAGTTTGGGTCCCAAAACCCCAAACTTAGTAGAGTCAAATGTAACTCAGTTGAGATATGGCCAAACACTGCATTTGGATATTTATATTGTCTTATCTCAACTAAACAAAAGAGTTCATACATATTGTTAATTTTCTGCACTATTAATTTTCTGCACTGTTAAAACAGAAACTTAGTCGGTCGAAGTATTGTCGACCGAGCCCTTAATCAGTCGAAGTATTGTCGACCGACCGGATGTTTGTAACAAATAAAAATCTACAGCAACCAGAAGGAAATTATTACAGTAACCTTCTCGATCGACAATTAGTCGACCGAGACAAATGTCGGTCGAGCAATTGTCGACCGACTGAATCTCTGAATCAGGATTTTTATACAAGTCTTTACTTAGATGATTCTAACCATATCGGACCATCACATGGGTACCAAAATCTACATTTTAACGCAGGAATGGGTGGTTGACAGTGGATGCTCCAAACATATGACCAGGAACAAAGATGCATTTCAAACCTTTGAAGAAAAGAAAAGTGGAACGGTCACCTTTGGAGATAATGGTAAGGGCAAAATCATTGGAATAGGTAATGTTGGTACAAACCTAGAAATAAGGAATGTTCTACTTGTTGATGGTTTGCACCACAATTTGATAAGTGTTAGTCAATTATGTGATAGTGGCTATGATGTGTTATTTAACAAAACCTGCTGCAAGTTATTGATAGAAAACACTACAAATGTTGTTTATGAAGGAAATAGAGTTGGAAATCTTTATATCCTTAAACCTAACTCTATGAAATCAGTAGTGGGTAAATGCTTGCTTGCAAATGAAAATACCTTACAACTATGGCATAAAAATCTAGGACATGCTAGTTCACATGTTATTAAAAAGTTAGTGAAATATGATCTTGTTCGTGGATTTCCTACTTTATCTTTTGATCAAGTTGAAAATTGTGAACCATGCACAATGGGAAAACAAACCAAAACCTCTTTTAAAACAAAACATGTACTTAGCACCAGTAGGTCCTTAGAATTAATTCATATGGATTTATTTGGACCCATGAGGACACAATCTATTGGTGGTAAAAGATACTGCTTTATGATTATTGATGATTATAGTAGATACACATGGGTACACTTTATTGCAACTAAAGATGATACTATTCATGTTTTTATACAATTTTGTTCCAAAATTGAAAATCTATTACAAAGCAAAATATGTACCATTAGAAGTGATCATGGTGGAGAATTTGAACATCATACATTTGAAGAATACTGTACATCTCAAGGGTATACTCATAATTTTTCTGCTCCACGCACCCCACAACAAAATGGTATAGTTGAAAGGAAAAATCGATCACTACAAGAAATGGCTAGAACTATGATGCTCGAACACAACACACCAAAAACCTTTTGGGCTGAAGCTGTAAACACTGCATGCTATGTGCTAAATAGAGTAACTGTTCACTCTCATTTGAAGAAAACTCCATATGAAATAATACATTCTAAGAAACCTAGAGTTGACTATTTTCATACTTTTGGTTCCACATGCTATATTTTAAATACCAAAGATGATAGAGATAAGTTTGATTCTAAATCACACAAAGCATTCTTTTTGGGATATTCCACTTCTAGCAAAGCTTTTAGAGTATATAACACTATCTCTAGAAAAGTTGAGGAATCTATTCATGTTTCTTTTCATGAAGAGGCCAAATATGAAAATCTAGAAATCATAGATCTCAGTAATCAATTCGAAAATTTAAACATACCAAATGATAGTGAGAAAGGTACTACAAATAATCACCAAGCTGAACCACAACCTACACCTAGGCTTATTAAAGATCATCCTCAAGAACTAATTATTGGAGATCCTAAAGATAAAGTCAAAACTCGGTCTTCCTTCAAAGATGTTGCAAACATGGCTTTTGTTTCTATCATTGAACCTAAAAAGATATCTGAAGCTCTCAAAGATGATTATTGGATAATAGCCATGCAAGAAGAATTGAATCAATTCACTAAAAATGATGTATGGGACTTAGTTCCTAAACCACAAGATAAAACCATAATAGGAACTAAATGGGTTTTTAGGAACAAGCTAAATGAGGCAGGAGAAGTAATAAGGAATAAGGCTCGATTAGTAGCACAAGGATATAATCAACAAGAAGGAATAGATTTTGATGAAACGTATGCACCGGTAGCTAGACTTGAAGCTATTAGAATGTTACTAGCTATTGCTGCACATAAAAACATCAAACTCTACCAAATGGATGTAAAAAGTGCATTTCTAAATGGCATCATTCAAGAAGAAGTATATGTTGCCCAACCACCTGGTTTTAAAATACCGAAAAAAGGTGACTATGTTTATAAACTTAAGAAAGCACTTTATGGTTTAAAACAAGCACCTAGGAATTGGTATGAAAGGCTCAAGACATATCTTTTTGATAATGGTTTTTCTATTGGAAATTCAGATTCTACTTTATTTTTCAAAACATATACATCTGATTTCCTAGTTGTGCAAATATATGTTGATGACATTATTTTTGGAGCTTCTAATGATTCATCATGCACACAATTCAGTGACATTATGCAAAAAGAATTTGAAATGAGCCTCATGGGTGAACTAACTTTCTTTCTTGGTTTTCAAATTAAGCAAACACCTGCCAGAATATTCATAAGCCAAGAAAAATATACTAAAGAACTCTTACAACGTTTTGGGATGGATCAGTGTAAACATGCTACTACTCCTATGGCTACTTCTATTAAGATTGATAAGGATGAAAATGGAGAACCTATTGATGATTCCTTATATAGAGCCATGATTGGTAGTTTGCTTTACTTAACTGCTTCTAGACCGGACATTATGTTTTCCGTTGGTCTTTGTGCTCGATTTCAATCACAACCTATGCACTCTCATTTTCTAGCAGTTAAACGAATTCTTCGTTACCTAGCCGGCACTACTTGCTTTGGTTTATGGTATCCAAAAGGACAATCCTTGGATTTTAAAGCTTATACTGATGCGGATTATGCTGGTTGTCGACTTGATCGCAAGAGTACTAGTGGTGGCTGTTTCTTATTAGGGAGAGCTTTAGTATCTTGGTTTAGCAAGAAACAAAATACGGTTGCCCTATCTACAACTGAAGCTGAATATATGGCAGCCGGGTCTTGTTGTACTCAAGTGCATTATATGCAACAAGTATTAAACGATTATGGTTTTACTCTTTCATTTACGCCTATTTTTTGTGACAACACGAGCACTATAAACTTAGCACACAATCCTATTTTACACAGCCGAGCTAAACATATTGAAATCCGTCATCACTTTTTAAGGGATCACATCTCCAAGAATCATGTTTCCCTTCATCATGTTGATACGGAAGATCAATTGGCTGATATTTTTACAAAACCGCTTCCACTAGATCAATTTAACAAAATTAGGAAGAAACTGCTTATCACTCCTTTGGAAGATGTTTTCTTTGATATTTGTGCTACTTAAACAAAAACTCTTACTTGCATCATGATATTTTGAATGGACATCTTTTTCATTAGATTTGATGGGACATCTAATTAAGGGGGAGTTTTTTAGTTCTAACGGATATCTTTTTGAAATGACAAAGGGGGAGAAATAAATATAAAACTAAAACTTAGAAAAACTCAATCAATGAGTTTCATAAATAAACTCTTGGCTTTACATTGAAAGTTGCTATATTCCCTAGTGAATTGGATTTCATGTTCCATAATTCAAGGGTAATAATAAGCACACATTTTATAAACAAGAGGAAAAGCTACAAAAGGTAATCTAAAGGTATGAAACTCATATGGTTTATATTTCCTTTATTTATAGTTTTGGAAATGTTTGTCATCTTCAAAAAGGGGGAGATTTTTGGCTAAATGGACATCTATAAATCCCTTTGTTTTGATTATGACAAACATTTCATTCTTATTGATCTAACGAGCTACTTGAGTGTGCAGGATTAAGGTGGATGCCAAAGCAACTAGGGAAATCTATATGCTTACATATTTATGTTTTCATGCAATGTAATCGCTTTGTAAAAACTTGTACAAATATATAATGTACAAGTACTTAGATTGCATGTAAATCAAGCGTTAGATCTTCCCTAGATAAACATCACATTTAGATAAGTCATCCCCTTCAAATAGGATCACATATGCACACTCATACATATAATTAGTGCCTAAATTGCAACATTGAAACAGGATCAATCTCGGTCGACAAACTCCTCGACCGAGACACTCTCGGTCGACAATCTTCTCGACCGAGAAAGATCCAAAGTAGCCGTTAGACACAACAGACAAGTTAGTTGGCAGTTGGAGAAAGACGTTGCAAATCACTTGTTCCAAAGTGCCTGTCGGTCGACAAAAGTTCGACCGAGTAGGTGTCTCGGTCGACCATTCCTCGACCGAGATTGTCTTTGACAGCAACTGCAGAATTAATTAATTAGCCGTTGTTAAAGCAACAACTTTGTACCTAACGGCTAGTGAAGCACTTAGAAACCCCTAGAAGTTGTCTAGAACGTCCTTAAGCATCCTTAGGCTATTCCTATAAATAGGACAAGCCATAGGACACTCAAACTCACTTGTTACACTTGAGAATTCTTTGAGCATACTTTGAGCAATCAGTTTGTGAGAAAATTGAGCATTGTGAACATTGGCTACTTCTTTCCTTAGCTCATAATTCATGTCCTATAGGCTAGTATCTCCTACCCACTGCAATCACAAGTTCACACACTTGGTTAGGAGATCTATACGCTTGATCTAAGCAAATCAAGCCTTGGGCTACAAAGGATAAGTTGTAATTTCCTTTTTCCTTTCTTGTTCTCTATTACCGTTTGTACTCTCCTTACTACTCCTAGGTTGGAGGCTGCTGATTGGAGAGGGTGGAGATCTTCTTGGTGAAGAAGGTGACTTTGAACTACTTCAGAAGGCTGGTGCAATGGGACGTTACTTCTAGAGAGGAAGGCTACTTCAAGGGGGAGCTTGGAGTTACTTCAAGAAGGCTACCTCAAAGTTGGTGCACCTACTTCAAGGGAAGGCTGTTCAAAGGGTGTAAAGGAAAGTATTCTATTTTGTATAAATCCTTGGGAAGGTAATAAAATAAATACTTTCAAAATCCCGGTTGGGTAAGCAACCGGGTAGTGGACTGACAACTTTAGTAGTTGCTAAAGTTGGAACCACTCTAAACACCTGTCTCCTTCTTCCAATTTTCAATTGTGGTTGTTTGAGTTCAATAAATTGTTAAAATTATTTAAAAACTCTATTCACCCCCCCTCTAGTGTTTTTCAGACCACACCGGATTTCTACACGTCCTTTATATCGCATTAGCTGTATCGTGCAGAGCAGATACCTAGTTGGCTTAATCCTAACCTAACACCTTGCTTTATTTCACAACCCAATACTGGTTTACTCGTATCACCCAATCCATATTAGGCTGACCGCTTCATAGAAAGTTTCACCTCTGTCGCCTTCATGTGCTGAGTTGGTCTCTTCTTCTTTCAAGTACCCTCACCCAATACATGATACAAGATATTATGCGTGCTGAAATACTACTGTTTGAAATGCCCGACTTCGACAGACGCACCATAAATTACCTGACTGCCCGCGACCAATGCCTTTTGAACATGGTACTTAGACCACAACATGACAAGAAGATCGTCATCTAGAACAATGGGTACTTATCCCTACAATGTCAGGCGCTTAAAGGAATATTCCCCACAGAGGTTGTAGTAGGAGAGATCCTCTTTCACATCATGGAAGGTGCAATGATAGAAAATATCACGATGAATACAGGTCGACATCCAATTTACAATGCCACTCCTGCCCTGGCCAGGCGATTGCTAGCAGGAGCATACGAATCACAACTGATGGTCTACATGCTGAAACAAATTAAAGAACAAAACCCCGGAGTAGTGCTAGCGCCCCATAAGAACAGGAAGCGTTGGTTCCCCTGCGTCACAGACCTCCACTCTCACGACGTCACACTCTTTAACTGTTGTGCAGGGGAGATTCCTCACTTCGATCAGGAATTCATTCATCCTGAAGATAAGCTTCTAAAGATCCTACCACTCCGACTTCATAGGGTCATCAAACAAGACATCAAACACCACAGTGGTGTTTGGAACTTCTATGCAATAAGAGACTTCCCATTCCAACAAGACCCAAGAAGCGGTAAGAGTGCTTTCATCGTGTTACAAGCCATAGAGCTTCTAGACATATTTAGGTACATGTTGCAACTCCAAGACATGAATTTCTAGTGGCTGAGGAGAATCTACGTGCTGCTGGTGATTAAATACAAGAACTACTTCTTGGATCCCAAGCTTCCTGAGGATTTCTCAAAAATAGAATCTGATGCCCACTCTTCTCAACCAGGTGGCCAACCAAGGGAAGAGACCACAATCTCTCATGTCCAATACTGTGGTAGGATAGGCAAGTAGCTTGTGGACCTACACATCCTACATGACAAAGATGGTGCATCTGTTTCACCTATAATCCCAGACTCAGCCATCAGCAGTTTTGACCATTCAACCTTCAACTCTCTATCTCAAGAATAGGTCAATGACATCTTGATATATCTTGTTGATTCCAACACTGCATATGTCATCTATGAAAAAGACTCTATAGTGGTCCCCACTGATGATCTCAGAGACACAGTCAAAATAGGTAGGTGCTTAGCTATGACAGTGGCGCTAGCTTACATCCCTATACTACAGGCAAAGACCGGTCAGCTCTACATCACCCATCCCATGTTGTTCAACAAACTTTGTCTAGCTGACAAAATAGGGGCACACTAGCTGTTTCAACAACTAATCTAGGAGAATCTGTCACACATCATCTTTCTGTCTATGTTGCACGACAATCATTGGATGCTCATTATGATCTACACCAATTCTCACGTTGGGATCTTCTACAATAGTTCAGACCACATACTGGCTAGCCTACTGAATATGCTATCATGCCACAAACACCTCTTGATCGATTATTAAGAAAATTCTACAATGAGGTGGTCGCCATGATAACACCATACACTATATATCCTGGGGCAACCTGGCACGATTTCTATTTCTATCACCATAGCCCATAACAAGCCTCATCTATCAAATGAGTGCAGAATGTACATGCTCCACTAGATATCGAGCACATCGACATTATGACAAGGACCTGAGATGCTTCATGGCTTTGACTACCACAACCAGTGAGGACAATACGTCATGGAGCTCTTATCCGCTGAAGGCGCACATATCTGTTGAACCCTCACTGACCTATAACTACTCTTTCCTATTCCTCTCACCACTCTGGGACAGAGTGCGAGATACGTTTGTTGGGGGTGTCTTTATAGCATCAATGAGGGAGGTATTGTACAAAATTTTCTCCTTTCCTTTCCTCCCTTTCCTTCAGCATACTCCATGTATAAATTATATATAAATGTTTGACAATAAGCAACATATACACACATCCCATCTACTATTTAAACTTGTAAAAATTACTTTACCTTACATACTTGGTACAACTCCTAGTTTTCTCCTCCGTGCCTAAGGCTGTGTACATTTCTACTATGCTCTCTTGAAAATGTAGTCTTAAACGATAAACACTATAACATTTATGTGCCAACTTTGAAAAATAATTTTCTCCCGATTAAGAGACGTGCATGAGAAGGAAAAAGCTACACAAACATCAAAATCTCCCTTTTCCTGCCCACCAAAATCACAAAAGAGAGAAAAAGCCTTATGAGAGTGAATAAAAGCATGAGAGTTGTGCACCAAAAAAAACACACACACACACACTTGCTTCTCAAACTTACCCATCTTTAGGCATGGTAGATCCGGGGCAGTGGTACGTAGGATGTGAAATCACTACTCTAAAGCCAACTGACTTGGATTGTATGGACAACTTGTCCATTAACAGACCCATACCTGGAAGGCCTGATGAGAAGCAAGAAAAAACCAAAAGTCTTAAGCCTCCCTAAAAACCCCACTTTCTACCTCTCCATGTTCCAAAAGTTTGGTGTGAAATCTAACTTCAAATAACATGCACCAAAGTCTCACAAAAGCTGGAGAGATTTCCTTTCAAATAAGGCAAAGGAAAAGTCAATTTTCTCATGGTCAGACATAATTTTCCTCAGGACATTTCAAAAATATACTTAACATTTGTCTCAAGACCACCCCTGGCAGTTAAAAGTACTGCAAATGAAAGTTTTAAAATTAGTTTAGTTGATTGAGGACAATCCAATTGCTAAGTTTGTGGGGGGGGGTTGATAACACCCATTTTATGGCTGTCAGAACTCATATTCCATCGTTAAAATAGCCTCCAAACTCAACACCTATTCATTATGTTCTATTTATCATGAAAAATCATGTCCGCTGTGTTTCTGACAATATTTCCCATCTTTTGAAAGGATTTTTTATTTTTTCTATAAGAAAAGAAGGACATTTGAGCTCAATAAGCCCACCGGAAAAGGATAGTGGTTCCCATGTCTTGATTTCCTGACACGCTATAAGAAACCTGTCACGTGAACTCGGCTATTCGCAAGGCACGTGACAAGTCACAACCGTTATGACTGTTACCCATCATGGTGTCAGCCCATCACACTTACAACCTGACACGGTCGTAACACAAAACGATCACCCGACGGTGCCATAGCCCGATACGACTTCAGCCTGTCATGGCCAAACACGGACAATATCATCACCCGATACGACAACAAGCCCATCACATATTGCAACCTGACATGCCTTGATGCCCGACACCACAATAGGTTGGCATGGTCGTTGTCATGTTGACTACTAGTAAGGACAACTTGACACGGTACAGTGGGCGACAACCATGACGACCTCATTCAAAGTGCCAGCTAAGGTCATGACTGGCCAGACGCGTGGACCAATAAAGCTACAACCTCCACCAACTTGCTTCCTATAAGTAGCAGCTACAGACCTACGATGGGACGGGCGGGATCTGAGGGGGATCTAGTGCATCGAGTTCCCAGGAGTTTGCAAAGCGATAGTTAGGTGAGCAGACTCCCATCCTAAGAGGGATGGGAGGATCTCTCTTAGATATCATTCTGGTAGTAGCAGGCAACACCCAATGAACCTTGAAGCTTCTCTAAGCATTTCGGGTTTCTGTCTGAGCTCAAACCCGAGACGGTTTGCCTAGATAGAACAACCCGACATGAAGAACCCGAGAGCCAGGATAGTGCCAACCTGACATGTATATTAGCAGATATGGTCCCTTCACCCATCACTGTTGCAACACAACACGGTTTTATCCCGACATGGCTATATCACATTGAAGTCATATCTCGATACGATCACCACCCATTGCGATTGCAACCCAATACGGTCAGCAACCCGATATGACTACAACCCAGTATCTAGTTAGCACTTTCCCGGGCATCATTTGCTGTGCATTTTGATTTCCTAAATCAAGGAGACCGATACCTATCTTCCTTTTATAGCATTTACATTCATTCAGTATAGCATTGTAACCAAACTGTTATATGATTATTAGAATCTGTGGAGTCTTTTTTTGTATGGCTTTATTCTGTTGAATGATCTCTTTGAAGCATCCGAATTTTAGTACCTTCTTTCAGTTACATGCTTTTGACTAGCTATCAAATCGTGTTTCCTATTTTGACTTCTTTGAGAGAGGAAAGTTATGAACTTCTAGAGCTCAGTCTGGTTCAGGTGTATGAGAGTACCTGGGACCTTAGCCGCATCTAGTGTATTTCCCGCACGAGTCCGTGAATGGCCCCCTTGAGAGAGGTTTCCAGTGCACGGTTCGTTGGCACCTTCTTTGAGAGAAGAAGGTGTCGGGTATAGATCATTGTTTCTTGTTTTATTAAAAGTTTTCTTTCTTCATACTTGCCCAGATGATTGTCCTTTCTCTCTGGCTTTCCTTTATGCAAAAAATATCATAAAAACTGCTAAACCCCAAAATACCTAAGCCTTTACCTTTCAGGTAACTCCCCTTGGAGATAGATTTTATTTTAATTCTTTCAATTCCTTCTGTTTGTGCTTTCTTACAACAAACCTTATCCCTTGGCTTTTTGACTGCTTAGACAAGTAAAACTTAGGTTATGAAGTACTATTCCCCCTAGTCCATATGTTCGACCCTAAACCGCTACGTCCACCATGTGCTAGTTGTGGGCGTCTTAAACATTTGGGTACTGTAAATTATAAAAGTCCAATGACCTAGACCTGCTTCCTTCTCCCTTTTGGACCCACATTTAAGTCTGATCAAGTAGTGTTATTTATTTTATTTTTTCAAAATTGAATTGTTATCTCTATTATCATGTGAATTTTTTATCTTGCATTTTGTTCTTCTCTCTCCTCCCAACTTCACTCTTTATAAAAAGAGATAAAATATGAGGAAGAGGATTAAAGTAATGTCATTAACTTATTTACTTTTGTAAGTGAGTTTTTATCTTTAATATAATATGTTGTTATCTATGGTCCATTAATTGTGTTGTTATCATTTATCCAATGTTTTGTTTTTAAAGAGATAAAATTACAAGGAAGAGGAAGGAAGTAGTGCTATAAATTTATTTTCATTTATAATTGAGTTGTAATCTCTGGTTTGGTGTGTTGTTATTTGGTGAATATTGTGTTGTTATATCTGGTCTAGTTTTTTGTTTCTCAAAGAGAGAGTAAATACAAGGAAGAGGAGGGAAGTAGTTCTATTAATTTGTTTTCTTTAGTGAGTTGTTATATCTTGTCTAATGTGTTTCTATTTTTGGTCCTTTGTGCTATTATAGTTGATCCAGTGTTTTTTAACAGAGAGAAAATATTAGGATGAGGAGCAAAGCACCAAAAATTTATTTTCTTTTGTAATTGAGTTGTTATCTTTGGTCTACTGTGTTTCTCTATCTAATTCATTATTTTGTTATCTTTGGTTTAGTATTTTGTTTTCCAAAGAGAGAAAATATGAGAAATAAGAGGTAAGTAGTGCAGGACAAGTTTTTTTTGGTTTTCAATAAAATTTTCAAAGATTCAATCCTATGACTTATTTTATTTTGTAATTTAGTTATTATCTCTCATCCTTTATCTTATTATAATTTGGTTTTTTGTGTTGTTATTGTTGGTCTAGTGTTTTGTTTTCAAAGAGAAAGAAAATATGAGGAATATAAAGAAGTAGTGTTATTAGTTTATTTTCTTTTGTTATTGAGTTGTTATTTCTAGTCTGGTGTGTTGTCATCTCTCATTTATTTTGTTGTTATCTTTAGAAAGTTATTTTATTATTTAAAGAGACAAATAAATAGGAGAATGTGTGGAAAGTAGTGCCATTATTTTCTCTCTTTCTAATGAGTGAAATGAGGATAGAGAAATATAACATTGGATCATTGATAACAACACAATGGACAAGATATAACAACACACATGACCAATGATAACAACAGAATGGACAAGAGGTAACAACACATTAAAGTAGGGCCAAAATTTAATCAATGAAATTGGAAGGAGATAATGACCCTCATCTTCCTCATATATTCTCTCTCTTGCAAAAAAACCAAACACTAGACCAATGACAACCACACAATAGAATAGAAATAGCAACACATTGGACCAGAGATAACATCTCACTTAGAAAAGAAGACAAGTTATTGACACTACTTCCCTCCTATTTCTTATATTTTCTCTCTCATTTTAGTGAGTGAAATTTGGAGGAGAGAGAAAAATAAATATTGGTCTAATGATAAAACACATTGAATAAGACAAAACAACTTAAATATAAAAGAAAATAAATTAATGGCACAATTTCTCTCCTAATAGCATAACTTACAAGAGATAACAATACACTAGACCAATGATAACAACTCAATTACAAAAGCATATAAATTATTTACACTACTTCCTTCCACTTTCTCATACTTACTCTATCTTTGGATGAGTCAAATGAGAATGAGAGAGAAAAATGAAATATTGGACCAATAATAATAAACAATTGACTAGAGATAACAACACACCAAAATAAGGAGAGAGGAAAACAATTCTCATTTGAGAATAACAATACCATATTTTGTATTATTTTAAAAATATATGTATACTTTTTTGAAAAATATGTTGATTTTTGTGTTATTGGGACATTTTTTTAAGGAATGTAGTGTTTTTATTTTGTCAAAAAATTAATTATAGATTAGAATCTACAAGCAAAATAAATATCTCTTCTAATATTTTCTCTTTCCTACTAGCCACTCTTCTCACTTCTTTTTTATTGTGTTATATTTTCTAAAAAGCATGTCAACATTGGTCTTGTTGGAACACATCTTTTGTGAGAAATCTAGTCAAAAGATTTATTACCGAATTGGAGGCTATAAACAAATTAAACATCTCTCTCATCTTTTTTCTCTCTTTCCAGCCACTCCCTCTCTCCTTTTTTACTCTCTCCTTCCAGCCACTCCTTCTCTTCACAGTCTCACACTTACATATTCCCACCAAAATACAATCACCTCATCCTCAGGCAATGTGTATGAAAAATGCAACGTTGTCGCCCCATGTGAGCCACTAGGGGACAAAATGTTGCCTGTTTCTCATCCAGGGGCTCATTCTCATATCATTTTCCTGAGAAACTCTTTCCCTAACCTGACATCTTTTTGAAAATGGGGACTCCAAATTTGCACAATCCACCTACTGAATTATGAAATATTTCAATTTGTATCTCCTAAGAAAATGTGGGGTCATGTATTTTCCATTTTAACATCCATAATTTTTTCATTATAGAAACCAAAATTATAATAAGAAACTTTATGGACAATGTACAAGTCCGCGCCCCTATAATTTATATGATGTCATTTGGTTATCTAGTGTCTAACCTAACAATTGTTTATATATAGACATGTTTAGTTACATGAATGTGCATGGTTTCAAGGATCCTAATTTTTTTGAAAATAGATAATTTTACAAACTTGGTGATTTAGGGGGTCCAACTAGCAAACTCTTCATATTTGTTTTATTGAACTTAGTGATACCAAAATTTTAGAATGTTATGTTTGGTTTTTTGGGTTTTTTTTAAATATATTTATTTGGATTACTATTAACCTTGAGATAGATTGATGCACACTTATTGATTATTTTTATTTATCAAGTATTTTAGGAATGAGGTTACAAATTTCTGTATCCATAGTTACCTCAACTTGGCTAGCAATGTATTAATAAAATTGATGTGATTATGATGCCACCATAGATTCGGGTGACAATCCATTTTAAACCTATTGTGTTTATCTCTAACAACGTTACATATTTTTTCAATTCAAAAATTACCATCAACATGATACAATATCAAATTCAAGTTTATCTAGAAGTGATTTTATCAAGGTAATTAAAAGCACTTACAATATTATGCTTAGCCGAATCTCACTATATCCATACATAATCAATTGCAATGAGTGGCCATTTCAATTAATTATAGACTTGATTACATACATAATAGTCAAATTTGAAATGATTTACCTCCTGAAAAACATCCACATAACCACTTATCCTTTTTATTCTTCTTGTAGAAAATAATAAATCTTATATAGAATCAAATGACTACATCAAATACTTTGAAAGCATCACACTAACCCACACAATAGTTAAAGCTCTATATTGGGGTTAATAGAGCTAATCATTAATTTTTATAATTTCAAAACACGAGAATTAATTGCAATTTATTTAAGAATAATTTAGAGGAAAGTGTAAATCAAGCAATTGATAGGTGAAGCAATCACAAAAGAGGAAAAAAAGAAATCATAGTTCTAAATTGAAATGGCATAGCTCCACTAGCTATATGTTTCCGAACAGGGTTTTGTAGGCTACAATTTATGCTATTCTTTTTATAGATACATATTATTGTTATTGGCATCTTTGGTGGATCAAGGTCAGCTGCCTTTTTTCTTTTAAAGATTACTTTCATCTTCTTACATGATTTTTAGTAAATCACACTCTTCAAGAAGATTGCAATCTCCTCCTTCACCTTCATACACAAACTTGTAAGCAATGGTCAAACTCCAAATAACCTTGATAAAGCCTTCTCCAAAGAAGTACCACTTAAGGAATGAACCAAAAAGGAAATAAGTTAGGAAGAATGGAAAATACAAGTCCTGCAAAAATATTACAATTGAAGCACTAAAGAACAAGTTATGAGAAACTACATGTGCATTTATGACATGACTATGTTTTTTGGAGTAAGACAATTAAGCAAAAGTTACGCTTAGACTTGAATGGATGTAGTTGAGATGGGAACTTGGATTGTAAGCTCAATTTTATAGAATGCAGAGTAAACACTCAAGTGTACATTGGTGAGTCTTACTCTACTCCTGCCTATAGGAAGATCATATGAATTACCTCGAATAAACTCACTATAAAATAGAAACCCTGTATTACCTAACGTACGGATATGAAAGATCACCCAAAAGTAGATAGATATAACAATAGATTATCTGAATCAAACCCCAATGCAAAATTTATTTACAAATTTTGTTGGTCACTAATATTCCAGAGATTATATTTAACAAAAAGGCTGGTTTATTGATTTGATTATAACAAAATTTAGTATTAAGAATAAAATTAAATATATACTATATAATGAATAAAAGAACCAGTGACAAGGGTTTCACCTATCTACCCTATTTAGTCCCTCTCATCGTATCTGATTTAGCATGAAGATTGTTATAGTAGCCAATTCTTGATTATATTTTGAATAGTGAATCTTGCATGGGTGAATATCACTTCTATTACACTATCATGATAATCAGGATCTGGCATGTATGAATATCACTTCTTATCAAGGAGTTAACATAGAAGATTTGAAATCATATATTGGACTGACGTAGTTCATGATGTTGAAAATTTGGATAAACATGCAATCCATATGGCTAATCAAGACTCAAGGCATATAAATGAAATGTTTACATAAATGAAATTTTAATTTAGTTTATAGATGCAGATAAGAGATAATAGAAATTGAGTAATGGAGCTACACCCCATACTTCATTAGTAAAACCACTCCATATCCGTAGAAATAGAGAGATATGGGGAGACATAGAAAGATGAGGTCATCATCATAAAATAAAACAAAGATGAAGATATAGTGTTTTGTAGCAACTCCAAACCAATCTGGTGATGATGCTCCATGTGTAGCAAATGTGGGCAGTTCCAATTGTTCATCATAATCTCCTTTCTTCATCTATATTCTCTTATCCAATAATAGGGATGGATTGGTGAGTTACTAATCCCCTTGGACAACATCCTTCTATTTTAATTTATATCAGTGTTAATTGGCCCATCATTCACATACTCAACACAGAGGCATTTTTTATTTAAATATGTGGTCATCATATCCAGTAGGCTAGCTTGTGCAATAGGTCATGACTTAAATACCAAACATTATTCAATGTTGGTGACCAGTTTTCGAAAGTTTGATAAGGAGAAGTTCTAGCATGTCATCTGGTTCGGGAAATCACTTGACTAACATGCCCTTACATGACTTGGTAAAGGATCACCAATCAAGCAACTGGATATGCTATTTTGTCATCTTGCACTTTTGCTTGATGTTTATAAAAACCCCAATCTTAAGCATCTGAATTAGCTGATGGACTAGTTGATTGGCTTAGCTCTTGCATTATTATTGCCATATAGCCATCCAAATAGTAGTTCTAGATGATCAACTGGCTTACTCCAAAAAATCTATAGGTGGTTGCTATAATTTTAATATTACCACTCATGATGTGGACTTCAGGAATCATAATCTTTCAAGTAGGATTTTTTTAGATGATTCTTGAGTGAATGATGATTCGCTCTTCCATTTGTCAATCCCTACAATCAAAATCATAAAACTTCACAAAAACCCAATTAAAATGTTGAAGTCTTGAAAAACCTAACATAAGTAGATACATTAGAAAAGTGCATAAAAATGCTAAACTAAACATGATATGAAATATAAACTGTCGGGTTATTTGTTTGTTGAATAACCTAGATATTAAATGTTTCTCTTCCTAGAGTAAGACAAAAATATCCAAATATATATTTTTAGCCAATGCAACTCTCTCACTAACACATCATGATTCATTTGATATCTCTAATATGGTCAAGATACTCGAACTCCTATGTATAATAGATATGTCCTCATTTACAATTTCACATCCCAACACCAATTTCTCATCACAATTCCCAATCCCAACACATGTATAAGATTTTCATGAAATTTTGAAGAATTCCGCAAAATCAAAAGAATATTCATGATTCAGTGCTACAGTTTATAAGTGGATGTCAAATGAAACATATGCATGAGGTGTGAAAAGGGTTGAATGGGGGCATGAATGGGAAATCCACAACTATCTTCATTTTGACTTGATATTACGTACATGTTTATGTTGCCTTAAAATTATATAGAATATTTTCTTATTGTGCACACTGGAACCTTTTAAATTTTATTTTAGCGATACACCTTGATTTCATAGAAAGGGTTATGGAAGGAGTGGTGAGAGTAGAAGGGGTGTACTGTAGAATACTTAGTGTTATAAACACTTTTTTGCTTGCTATTTATGTTGATAGATGGGATGCAAGAAAATAGAATAAGAAATGTAGAGAAGTGTTAGAATCATTGTCTCAAACTTGATATTATAATTAAGGGCATCAGGTTATTCCTAAATTTTACTCTTCCCAAATAATTACATGGCATGAGGAGTGTGAAGATCTCATGGATTATTAGTATGCATATAGTTGTGTTTCTCAAGTAAGTCGGGAGGTCCTCTTATTCATCTTACCCTCCTCGTGTAGGAAAAATTAATCAAAGTTGCTACATCTCCACTTATAAGTTGTGATATCATCCAAATCATAGAAAATCTAAGATAGAAAGTATACCCCCTTCAAATCATATAAGTTTTCAAAAGTTGTGTTTGAACCCTATTAGTTCCTCTTACATGTGCCATCCTTTATAGGAAACATGACTTTAGAGTTTTTTGATAACCAAGAATTTTCTCTTTCCTCATATATGTGTTATCTACTTCTTCATTTCACTAATTTATCACCATTTCCATCAATTTAATGATTTCAATTGGTTTTATGCTCTTTGAGTTTACTCTGTGTTCACATGACAAGTGGTAACATTTACTTTTATTTGAAATCAGGGTTGCACCTAGTTTATACATCTCTATCATTTTCTTTTAATAACATATATTGGTATCTTTTTTTGTTCTCAAGTTTTTGCTAAATGTGTTACCTTTTTCCATATTTAATGATCTTTGTGTCATATTATGCTTCCCTTTAGTAACCAAGATTAAGTATTTCCCAAAACATATAAATCCATAATTTTGATCTATTTTGGACTAGAATAATGTGTCTTAGATCAACTTGATGTACCTCTAATGGCTATCTTGACCTGAAAGTAACTCTTTTATGTTAATGCTTGATGATACCTAATGAAGAATTGATCTTTGACTCTATTGATCATGAAATTATTATTCCACTTTGAAATCAACAATCTTCCTAATGTCATGTGCCATATTTGACTAACATCTTATTCTATATTTGCCATTTGTAACTCATATCACTTAAAGATCTATGTTTGTACCCTAATAGGCCCTAAAATTTGATTATAGAATACATATGTTATTAGATCATTCATCCTTATGAAAAAAATAATCCTAAATATTCAAACATCTATGTTCACCTTCAAATCAAATCCTATAATGATTTGTGACTTGAAGTGCCATGTAGCAAACTCATTAGATCTAAAATAGGTACAGGTAGACTCACAAATTTGGATCCTTTAGAAACTCATCAGGGGTCTAAATTTTTGGAATCCTAGAACCTTGGACCTCCACACCCATGGATACTTATATAAGTGGGTCCACAAATGGGTATGCTTGGATCCAGACCCATGGACCCGCTACATATAAATAATTATTTAAATAACATGTTATTATATCATATTTTATTAATTTAATTAATTTGATACTTATAATAAGGTTAATAGTAGTCATATAATTAAGAATTAACTATTCTAATTACAACAATGAGAAATATAAGTAACCTTAAAATCAAATTAGTTACATGATAAGTATTACATTGCATAATATAATTGTTGCATGTTTAAGTCTTATATAATAGCAATATATTGTTGTATAAAAATATATAAACATAGTTGAAAATTGTCTTACATAAAAAGTATGATGTTTATATAGAGTTTCTTACCCGCATACCCACATTTCAGACTCATTGTTAGTACGGGTATGGATATGGTGCAGGCCTAAATTTTTATTATCTCAGTCCAGAACTTGAACCAAACCCACTAAATCAGATGGGTATGGGTGTGGGTATGGCCAGACTCACACCACACTCGCACTTCTTACACTCCTAAAACTCATGTGCCCTATTGGCTACATGGAATACCTATTGTGATTTAAATATATAAACTGATTATTACACTATAATATTGTAAGATTTATGTTATAATAGTATCCATGATATCTTCATGACATAAAATCATTAGACCTACCACATGTGTGGCACTAAATCTTTGCATGAAGTCACTTAAAGAGAAGTGGAGAGAAACATCCCTAGCAGAGCGACAATTTTTCTTGTGACTTAGGAGACATTGTCAATCGTTGGACCTGAGGAAGAGAGGTAATCACAACCCCTTCTCCTCCTAGGCCACATCGACTTTTTTTCACCACAGAGGAACTCTCTCCACCATCGAGTTGTGGTCTGAGTTCTGAGTACAGGAGGTAACATAGTTTTCTTGGTTTCTACTTCATCTGGGCATTAAGCTTTCCTCTTGAAGGTGCGCTGAGGAGGTGAATATCAAGCATTTGTAGCAGGGATGAACAAATTTGTGGTGGAGGGTTGGTATGGTGTTGTCCCCTATTCCTCATCATGGATCTTGTGTAAATCCAGCCACCACGAGGTGGCATGTTTCTTTGTGAGGGTGGCCTCCTTGCACCCATTGTTCTGGTGTCTTTGTCTCTCAGATTACCTACTCATTTCCAATTTTCCTTGCTTCACTGTATTTTTTTTTCATTTTTCTTATTCCTATATTTTTGTTTGCTATCTTTGGGGCATCACCTACTTTGTGTAGGTTATCCCCATTTTGTAGGGGTTGTTAACTACTCTCCTTGCAAGAGTATTGTGATTCCTAGTCTCTACCTGGCATCTCATTTTGTGCTTTTCCCCAGTTTGATCTCTTTGTTGTGTTGTATGGACATGTATGTGGTGGTTATCACCTCTGGTAAAACATTTTACTCTTGATCTAGTTATCTCATGAGCTCTTCTAGATTGAAGGTATCTCTTTTTGATAGTTACTCTATTCATCCACATTGTGCAGAGATCTTTGTGAAATTACCAATTTTCTCTCAATCTAAGCTCGTGTGTTGCATCAACCACTATGATGATTGTTGGTTATACCTCTGGTGTGTTATTTCTATCATGTATATGTTTTATGGCTTGTCAATAATGCTATTGATTTGTTTTTCTTCAATAAAATACTGACTTGATTTATCACATGCACTTTTATTATCTTATGACTCAAGAATGTGACAACATTGCACGAAATGGATCAAATATTACTAACTATGATCTAGCATGAATAGACCTTGATGAAAATTTTAAACTCATGCTTTACCTATTATCAAATAGAGATTGTAAATATCCATTATCACTGATAATTTGGATGGTTTAGTTATATCTAGGGCTTAATGTTTATTCTTAGAGTATGTTGAATAATTGCATACATATTTGGAACTAAGTTTGATATATTTGAATTCTAGGTATAGTGGAACATCCACATGACATATGTTGTTTATCTCATTAAACCCCTCCTAATATAATACCCCATGGTATATCTCTTACACCTTAGGTCCACTTTTGATTGGGTGTACTCTAGGAATATTTTGCAAAAATCAAAACATACTCATTACTCACAAGGTATGCATGATATCTTGACCCTACTATGACATTGACTAGTTTATACATTTGCTTGTTTGAATGTTGGATACTTATTTATTTGATTTTGATATTGTTCCTATGAATACTACTTTCATGTTTCATAATACTATGTTGAAAAACCTTAAAAATAATACAGAGAACCCCTTATATAACCCTATTGTAATTCCCTGAATTCTCAGGGTAAGGGCACTTGTCATGATTGAAATAGGGTAACTCATTGACTTTGCTCTTCAGGTCCCTCATGCAAAAGTATGTGACAAATAGGCTATTGGCCTCAAATGCACCTCAAAAACCCTTCCATTAGAAGTGGTCAAAGTCCTATGTTGATATAATGGAAAATATAACATAAAATGTGCCTTGTATAATAGAATGTCATGAAGAATTCTCACCTTGTTTCTTCTTATTGCTTATTATAATGTTTCTCACCAAACAAACTTTTATTACTCTTAAGTTGTGCTTACTTGTATTTTAATAATGTATTTTATGATTTAGCATTAATATACTTCATTTATCGAACTTTAAGTTGCCAAATGAAGATCTGTTGCATAGAAGACTCTAATCTCAAAAATGAAATATTGATGGGATATATTTGAAATAGAAATGGGTACATGTCTCCTTTTCCCTGATGTATCATTTTATCTTTTTCATTTTGTTATTTACTTTTCATCTATATTGCTTTTATGAAATTGTGTTCCATTTTACAGATGGACACCCAAACCCTATTGCCACTAACTCTGTAGCAAGTGGGGGTATGATGAGGGTAACAAAATAGTTTTATGACAAGTGGTATTAGACCTACATACATGACTAGATATATGTTTGAGGAATTAGTCATCATATGTACCTAGGGAGAACTAAAAACCATAATGTTGAATCTAAGGCAACGGGTATGGTGCAAAACATGGAGGTTTTGGCTAGTAATCACATCCTATACTACTAGTGTGATGGATGAGGTTCCTCTACACACCTACCTACCCAAAATTTATCCAAGATTTGATTAGGTTCCTTCCCTTAAAACCTTGAAAGTCTCCCAACATCGCATGTCTTCTTTAAGGACTACCTAAGCCACCCAATTAGATGATAATTAGTTATTCTTTGCTTCTACTCATGTGATTCTTCTCTCATGACTATTTATAACATTATTTATCAATTATTGGTAGCTTATTCAGGGGAAACCAAAAATTAAATGAATTCATGAAAGTTATTTTAAATGATGCCATGATCTGATCTTAACTTGAAAGCCATGTATTACTCTTGAAGTTACTAGATCTTATAAACTCAATATTACCAATCTAAAATGTTTACCTCCTATATTTGAGGTGAATTCTCTATATGGTGAAATAAGGTGGAACTTATGTCCTATACCTCATGTTTGATGAGGTCCATATTGATTATACCTATGTTGTTCCTATTTTGATCAATCCTCAAACATAACTAAGAAAATATCTCCCTATTGATATGTATCATGACCATACTTAGATATGACCATGTCATTGGATCCTTAGATCATGATCGGAAAACTATCACAATAATTTAATCTGCTATTGATTATCATGTCCATCGTAAGACTTAATTTGGCATGATATGAATCATGTAAAGTCTTGACTACATCCTATGATTCCCATACTCTTAAAATCCAAACTTGACTTCTCGATTTCCATAAGATTCCTTTAAGTTGATTTTGGAAGTAAGGGAATGCAGTTATGACCTTGACCACAAAAAGTCTTAAAATATGGCTGCACTATCATAATTTTGACCTTGATCTCATGATCTTAAGAAGTATCACTTGATAATTGATACTCTCCCTATATTGACATACTTGAAAGCTAATGGTTAGTAGGTACTAATGTGTTAATTTGGGTGGTACTTGACTTATGAATCCCCTAACATAAGTGGCATCCCTATTTCTAGTGCCTCCAAATTTTTCCTTGTTGATTATTTAGTTTGGAAAAGTAACCCTGATTTTGATTTCTTGACCTAAGAATCTGATAGGTCATACCTTATGATGATTTTGGAACTCGGTCTTGAGATTTATTAATGATAAATTTGACCATGATGATGTTGAAAATAGTTGGTGCTAAGGTTTTTAGAAGGACCTAGATCAATACATCAACCATGAATACTATGATGATGAAATTGATGTTAATATCATGAAATGTTGCTTGATTGTTGAATATGGATGAATGATCACCACTAAGGTATTAATAGGAATCTAAATCCTAGTTTCAAAATGTTTAGAATATGAATTTGATGTCCCATTTTTTACTTTCGATATCATAGATGGTAATCTTGACTTATTATTATTGTTTTTTATATTGTTTTGACTCTTAGGATCACCCTATTTGGATTTTGAGATCACCCTTGATAGATGACTGATGACTTTCATGTTCCCAAACCTCAACAATTTCAAATGATTACTATGTTGATTCTCTTGATTTATGACTAAGGGATGATATCTCATGTGGACTAGGGTGGTAGCTTCCTTATATTTTGAGCATGAGATCACAATAATGAAGTATGATGTATGTTTTAAATTGTTGAAATATGAAATATCCATCATGGATGTATAACCAACCTAGGACAATGAAGAAACTAGAACCCTGAGGTAGGGATTGAAATTCATTCTTTACTCTAGAAAAATAGATCTCTATTTGTTTGACATAAAATGTCATATCTCCAAATTTCTATTCTATAGGATGATCTCTCCAGATTTATGACTCGTGTGATCTCTCTAACCTAATGATCTATGTGACTATGCTTCTTGGTTGCTCGATTTTAGTATAGTGTCGATGTTGTTGGAATACCAAGCTAATTACGAGATGGAGTATGAAATTTCAATATCAAATAATGGGTTGATTTAATATTGGGGACAAAATCCCTTTTAAGATGGGGAGGATGCGATAGCCTGGATTTTTCACTATCATCATATATATCCTATATAATTCTTTATTTCACTAAATTATCACCCTTCCTTCATTTTTAATGATGTTAGTTGTTTTTACTCTTTTTGAGTTTATTTTGTATTCGCGTGACAAGTTGTGATATTTATTTTGAAATGAAACCAAGGTTGCATCTAGTTTATACATATTACTTTTCATATTCTTTTGATAACATATATGAGTCTCTTATTATCCTCAACTTGTACTACCTATGTATAGGACACTCATGTTTCTAACTGATCAAATTCCATCAAATTCCAAGCTAGGTTGAGAGAGATATGCATATTAGAAATATATGATTTAACCTTGTTTCCACCTCGAATTTGACCCTTTTGTTTTGTTTGGGTCGGCTGCTTTAGGCCCAAGAAAGGAGGCACAACCCAAACAAGAGGGGTTGTCATAGAATTTTTTATTACCCTAATCCTAATCCCAAGTAACTATAAATTCAAGGGTGATTGGAACTAGGCATCCATCCCTTGCAATGTATTATCATATTGCAAATGTAGAAGCGTAAAAGCTTCACATACATGAATAGATAATCAGATAAAATCACCAACACAATCTCAACATCCAATAAAATATGTTAAGCAACATTGTTATATTACAAGATTTCAATTACATACTCAAGATTCAGATAGCACAAGTCTTCTCATGTACACTAGGGATCTTACAATAATTACACTTGACATAGCTCACCAAGCCATCAACTCTATGTCCATCTTTGAGAAACAAGCAGGTAAACACACGAGGTGTGGAGTACATGGTAGAAAGATACATATATATAATCTTTGCATAATTTGAAAAGAGTTTCACAAGTAACGAACTAGAATAAAAAAGTTAAGTGTTTATCAAAATGAGAGCCTATATTTTATGTCATTTTATTCCATTTATACCAATGCCATCATATATCATAAGCCCTTTGACCAACCTCCCATCCGAAGGGTCCATAAGGGTGCTCGAGATTAGCTAACCCTTCACAGTTGTACTTATAGTAAGATCCCTAGTGTACATGAATAGACTTTTACTATTTGAATTATGAATTGTAATTAAAATCTTGTAACAAAACAATGCTGCTTAGTATATCTTGATGAATGTTGAGATTTTGTTGGTGCTTTTAACAAGTTATCTGTTTATGTATGCCAAGCTTTTACTCTTTTCCATTCATGCTTTGATAATACCATGCTAGGGACGGACGCCTAGGTCATATCGCCATTGACTTTGTAGTGATTTGGAGTTAGGATATGGGTAATAAATGGTTCTATGATAGATGACACTCCGATCATGAACACTAACTACACCAAACATTGTTCACATAAAAGATAGACAAAACACAACCTTACATCATATCCTTACAAACTTAATAAGGTGTCCATGATGGAGTAAGTTGACTTAGCATCTAGGTTATATCCTAGATGTTGTGAACTTGGTGTGGACTTGTGTGATTCTTGAACCTTTCTTTCTCATAATTTTGTCCTATAGTATGGGATTCAGGTTTGGAAGGATGAGAAGAGGGAGATATTATGGCTGTAAACCCTACACATATGTTCACAACATGTGATTAGGGTAGCTACACAAGTGTGAAACATGTTCATGCTAGTTCTCTAGGTGTCATGGTACTAGACTGCCTACTGATTGTGGTAACTCATTTTGGTATTTGTTTTATTCAAATGGAGTATGGTGATTTCCATCGCCTATTCAAATGTTGGATAAATCTATTTCAAAATTTTCATATGTATATATATATATATATATATAGAGGTTAGGAAGTGTGTACCGGCCATTAAAATAGCATATGTAGAGTATGTTGATAAAATCCAACCATATGGATTGATTCAACTCTATATAGATTAGATGTCTTTAAAAATCATAACCAAATCTTATGTAGATCATGAGATATAGACATACATCATTCAATGGTTAATGCAATTTCTGCAACTTACCATTGATTAGAAAATAGACATTTTCTTTTATTGTATTCTCTATGAATATCATATTGCGATGATTTTTGGTACACTTCTTATTTAAGGGGTATACCATACATCCATAAGGTTGGGTTATTCAATACAATTTTACAATCCCCATAAATGAAGGTGGGTACATGTACTCGGGTACACAATTCTTTTAGCCATATATATATATATATATATATATATATATATATATATATATATATATATATATATATATATATATATGTTACCACACAAAAAAAGGCAGTGAGTGTCCATGTAACCTAAGAGAAAGATTTGTAACATCAAGTCTAGATGAGAGTGTATAGATGATAGTTGTAGTCTGTAGAGTTGTCTAGATCCATGACAAAGGTTAGGCTAGGAAGTATCCTAACTTACCTAAGTTGATTATGATGATGGTGGTGATGATAATGATGATGTTTATGTTGATGTTGATGTTGATGTTGATGTTGATGTTGATGTTGATGTTGATGTTGATGTTGATGTTGATGTTGATGTTGATGTTGATGTTGATGTTGATGTTGATGTTGATGTTGATGTTGATGTTGATGTTGATGTTGATGTTGATGTTGATGATAGGAGTTGCTTCATGATGAACTAAGTTTGTTTTTGTAAGGGTCAAGTATACTTTGATGACATGAGATGAGTTTTGACCATGCAACCCTAGCTAAAATTAGCACCATGTGTGGTACATATCACTTGGTTTATGTGCTAAACATAGCTTATAGATTGGCATGCTTTCTTGTGTCTAGTTTTGTACATGTCAAGATATCGCTAGTGATATATGCTTTGAGACCAACACAGACCTAAATCTCCCTATATTAGAGGACCTCTAGCATGGGACATACAATAGGGGTGAACTCTTATATGGATCAACCAGACATGGGAGAAGGTCAGAGTACCTAACCTCCAAATTATACGCAAAATGTTGAATAGTATGAACGTTGAAATACACGATGTTGAGCCCTAGCTAGATGAATTTTAAGTAAGTGAGTTGAGATGCCTAGTGTTTTGGCTACCTTGAAAATGTTGAGCCCTAGATTTCCTAAGGAAAGATCTAACCCTAGAGAAAGAGGCAATATAATAAATGATATTTTCTATATGGTGAGGGGAAGTCCCAAGACTTAAGATGATGTACATGATGTTTGATCTTCATGATGAGCCTCATACTTAGGTTAGTGGTTCTATGTGAAGGAACCTAGTGGTTACCCTTGTTTCTGAAAGTTGAATAGAACTTCTATTATGGGTAGATGGCTATGGTTAGCATGTCTTGTTGGACATAGAGAGGTCTTAGTTTGAGTGTCTCAAGCATGTGGATCTCTTTTCTAGATACATGTGAGATAATTCTGAAACCTCGATCTTGATGATAATGCTTTTCCTCAAATAATGCTTCATACATGAAATGTCTCACATAAGTTAAAACTTGATATATCATAAGCTAGACATCGGATGAAATCATACCTCGCATGAAAGATATAATTTTGGAATCATGAACTTGAATTAAAATATCTTCTGATCACAGAATACATGATCACAAAATATATTTCTTAACCTCAATCCTTCTAATCTATGCTTCTTGGTGAAAGCTTACACAATAGGGTACAATCCTAACAATCAAGAATGTTATGCATGTTCTTTACAACTAATGAAATCCTAATATGATGTTTATAATAAACAATAATAATGATGTAAGTGTGAAAGTTCCATAATTATATGACATGAAATCAGGATATACCTTACATGGGTGAGTAAGGTGAAAGATTAAACCTTGAGTGTAACCTTATCAATGTCATATGCATGAGAAAACCATGATTCCTATGGTAATATGGGATGCAAATACTAAAATACTAGAATGCCAATTTATGAATGACTACTTAAATTATGGTTCCATCTATTTAAGTCTGAATGAGTACACCCTAGATGCTCTAAACCCTAAGATGACAACTTCTATTGCATGCAGAACTATGATAGCCTTGGAACCTGAAAGTACTAAATTAGAGATTGTAGAGACTCCTACTCAAGACACATTAAGAATGAGATCACTTGAATTTTAAAGGCCAAATTCCTTATAAGGTGGGGTGAATATCATGACCTTGATTTTAGGGTTTTGATATCCAATATAATATTTGATGACCGTGAATGTTATATAGGTTGTTCATATCAAATTTAGGAATTGATTATTCTATTGTGGAATATTGTCACTCAAAAGTGTAACCAAATGTACAATCAATGATTATCAGACCTAGTTGAGTTTAAGTGGGATGAATAGATTTTATTGATTAACTCGGTACTTATGAAGACAAGCGATCTATTTAATATTCATAGTGAGCTCAAGTGGTCAATTCATGGGCCCTAAGGTATGTCAGTTTCATAACTAGTGTTTATGGACTTGTTGGCTCAAGATTTGATGATTATATGAATTGAATTAAAGGTTTATGAAATTATTTAAACAGTTGTTTTGATAATATATTGAATTACCAAATAATGAATAATGAGCCTCAAACTTAAATATAATCTACCTTGGGATATATGATTCTATGTTTAGAAGGATTGGATATCAGTATAAGGAGATATAATTGATGGAATTGAGGACATTGATGATTTTATGTTGTCAAACTTTGGTTTTTATTTTCTCTATACCAAGGTGTGATATTTCAATGTGACACAACCCATTTAGATGCAATGGGAATGTGGTACTATAGTGTGGCTCAATCTAGGTTGTCACAGTGAATCTAATGGTAGAGACTTTGTCCCCTACCTCTAGACTCTATGAGGAGTAGGAACATATCATCTCACCTTTTTTCTCTCCATATCTGAGGGGTGTTGGCTCATTACTCACAGGGCATTGGCTTCACTTTCTGAGAACTACTCAATCACCTTTGAGGCAGACTAGAGAGGAAGAATAACCCACTACAACTTGCTCCATCTCTATGCACGATATGAGAATATGATGCTAGGAGGAAGGTAGATGTGAAGGAGGAACAGAAGGACAAAAGTTTGACGGAAATGATCCTTGAGGCTACATAAGGTCTTCTGGATGGACACCATGTTATGTAAAGCCATCCATAGAGTTAACAAAACATGTATTCTCCAAATACAAGAAGGAACTCAATGTCATTGCCAAGAGTTATCCCTTTTATGGCATGGTCCACCTAATCTTGACAACTCAAGTAGGATGTTGAGCCTTGTATCCTTACTACAAGAATAAAGGCAGGTGCATAAGGTTTGTATAATGGAGTTTATATGTTATGTTTCAAGTTATAAAATAAAGAAAACGAGGCAAACATTGAGTACAATACTAGAATATTACATCAAAATATTTTAGCAAGTAAACAAGCATATATATGTATCACATTTCAACCAAGAAATCCGTAATCGTATAATTGTTAAATCTCTTACATGATTCAAAGACTTTATAATTATCTTGGACCCTCTAGGTCACTGGCCATCACCTAATTAATAACAATTAATCATCATTAAAACAATGTTCATAAATTAATTGTATTTATGTCCACATTAGGGTTTATCCAACCAAGGATCAAACTGACCTAAACTTGTCCATAATATTTGAATGCTAAAATATGTGTCACAATGTTCTCGGACTCAATTTTAATAGTTTATTGATGCTTTATGTATTTTCTAGAGTTATTATGAGATTAAAAGCATATAATTAGTTGTTAATGATGAAAAAGATGATAATTTGGGATAACAATCAAATCAGAGTCTTCATGTAGCTTTAGAATAATATTACGATTCAGGATAAATTTTCTAATATCTAATCTCCATATAATGATAATTATACCTTAAAATAAACTCTAAAGAGAAATGTTTTGTATATGATTAGTAAATATGCATCAATTGTCTGATCTGAGGGTCCTATCACAAAAAGGGAAATTTTCTAAGTTTATGGGTATTTTTGAGGGATTTATAGGCCAAGGAATCTATTTTTAATTGCATTTTTAATATATGTACATTAACTAAGATCTTTACCTTTTTCGAGAAATTTACTGGCCATCAAATCTCCTCAAACAGGATTGGATAGGTGCCATGTAGCTCATGGGAGGTTGTGGTACTCCGTTGGATCACAACTAAGTCGACTGACTTTGGGATTGATCCAGATTGGTTCACTAGTATTATCTCGACCAAACCTCCCTATCTCTTGCTTTCCTCTATAGTTTCATGTTCTACAAAATGGGCCTCTGTTCTTTCGTAGAAGATGTGCTGCCACATGCTAGATCTTCAATTAGGGATCGATGTTGCTTTAAGCCTCCATCATCAAGGAAGATCCATGATCCTAAAATACCATTAGAAGAAGCTCCATCCCGACATCTGGTGGTCCATCGGGGCTCTATGTCCCCATACCCCTCTATTATGTCCAGTGTAAGAGGATGGGAAGCAAGGAAGTGGTGACGTGTATTTTACTACGCGTTAAAAATGCAAGTATACACGTCGAGTAGTATAGGCCTTGTGAGGCCTGAGTCGAACACAGGGATACTCGGAAACGTTGGAGACTCCTACTAACTATTTGCGATCAGCTAAGCCGAATAACAAATTGGGGTTGTTGAACAAAATTAAAAGAAAATAAAAATAAAACAAAGCAAACAATCGATTAAAGGTTAATTTAATCAATTCAAAAGGGTATCTTTAGGATTGCGGTTTCACCGCGGGTTTTCATTGTATTAGATTTTATATAATGCCTCAATCTTCTCTCTCTATCTGGGTAATGGCCTGAAAACAGGATTGCCCACTATCGTGGTGCAATTCACTACTTAGGTTTAGGTCGGTTCCACCGTCGTAGTAACCTATCCCCTAAACTAAGTGCATTACGAACAATCTCTCAGTATCCACCATTAATTTTACACCACCTTGGTCAAGGGATTTATCGATTAACGTAGATTTCGTCTCTTTTCATCCGTTAATCCTTCTTTCAAAGTGATTAAGGGCATTAGGTTATTATTATGGTGATCAAGCATAACAATATATGGAGAAAACAAAACTATACCACGAATTTAAGAGAGAAAATATGAATTACTATTATAAAACTGTCATACAATGAATCCCCGGGCTACTCTCGGTCCTAAAGATGAAGGGGATTAGCCCCGCATGTTCATCTCAAACAAGTACAAGGTAGAGATAGGGGAAATCATGTGAAAAACGTGAATTGAGAGGGAAAACCCCTGAACGGAGAAGAACCGATTGATCCTTTGCATAGAACGCGTGCTCTCCCGCCTTTCGGTGGTGAAATCTGTCTTCTTCGGCGTCCGGATCGACTGGGATGAACTTCTGCCTCCGTTCTCCTCTCTCTCGCTTCTCGGTACTTGTGCAATGGCTCCTCCCGATCCCCCTTTCCTCTGGCCGGCCGTCATTAGGTATAAGTCCCTCATTAGGTCGTTAATTAACTCCAGCCGTCCGATTGAGATCAATCTGAATCCAACACATATCTGACGGCGTCGATACCATCGACGCGGGTCGATGGTATCGACCCCGTGTGGTAGCGGCAGCCCTTGATTTCTTTTCGTCTGAGAGCCTGTTGTAGTCTTGATACCATCGACGCGGGTCGATGGTATCGACCGCCCTCTAGCGACGGCTTTGTCGTTTTGTGTCACTGCAGCCTCCTTGTGTCGATGGTATTGACGGGGTGTCGATACTATCGACTTCTTCATCACCAACAACTTGAAGGTGACTCGATACCATCAACATCCCTGTCGATAGTATCGACGCTTTGCTGCTCCTTTCAGCTGGCAACCTGTGACCATGTCGATGGTATCGACTTCTGTCGATGGTATCGACGGAAGCAAATACTTGTTTGTCCTGAAATTCAAAGACAAGATCACATAACTTCACACAAATAATTATAATTTGACAATTAATGCTCAAAATGATGAAATAAAGGGGATTTGACATAAAATAGTGGCAAAGACCAAAATAGATGAATTATGCAACGTTAACCATAAAAATGACTAATAAAAGCATAAAACACATATCAAACAGGTCTATAAATGTGACTCAAAATCATCGCATCAAACTCCCCTAAGCTTGAACGTTGCTCGCCCTCGAGCAACTAATCCTTAGAATAGAATTGCAAATGTCAACTGAAAAACAACACACCACATCAACACCCCATATGACTCCCACCGGACATTCACAAACCGGCCTTCTCTAACCACAGAATAGTAATTACCCTAACGGAGACAGTAATCATCAATAAAAGAAATTGGCCTCAAAACTAATGAACACTATCACATAAGGTAGTTAGCATAATAAAACTCGCCGGTTCAGACTTGGTGCATCGTGTGATCGCCTATACTACGTTGCTCGCCCTAACTACCATCTACATGGAAGCAGTTCTCCTGATATTCATTAGTGAGGAGAAATTCACAGTGGCCTACCAATCCGAGCAACGGGTGGATGAAAATGGGTGGCTCATGGAAGAACGTGGAAGTATTGTACAGTTTCAACCTGCATAAAACAAAAATGTCCTATATGATGCAAATGCACATGAGAAATGCCCTAATGCCTAAAATTAGGTGGAATGATGCATGTACTAACTATCCATCCATCTCAACACAAGACGGACATCTAATTAAGCTACATCATGTACTCAATTATTCTTTAAATGCAGGTGATATCACATTCCTTTCTCCTTCTTATTCTAATTTCTTCTAAATAACTCCTTTTTTTTCATTATGCAGATTTTTTTCAGATTTTTTTTCTATTTTTTTCTCTCTTTTTTTCAGCCCTTATATCCATAATTGATAATGAATATTTTATTGGCTTATTTGCTTCATACTCAAAAATTTGCACTATTTAGAAGGTATGGAACAATTTAATTCACCATTTGGAGAAAAATTGAGATACATGATGTACTTTATGCATGAAATTATGAATGCAACTACATGGCATGCACCTAAGGGTAATGTGCATGAATCACTATACTTTTTTTTTAATTTATGGAAAACATATGGAAAGTTGCAATGCAAGTCCTATCTAGATGCCATGCAAACAAAAGGAATTAAAACTGCACTTTACTTCCAATTCTTGGGTGGATTATGGAAAAATGAAGTGGAACGATCACAAGCTAGATGACTGAACCTTAGAAAGATATTATGCGTCCCTCCTTACTGACATGTGTAGTAGTTTAGAGGGTGCTCTCTCTTACATCCAATTAAAGTCTCATTACCATTTGGTCATTTTAGGCTCAAACAACCATTTCTGTCCACTTTCATGAATTATTAGGAGTACAATTATGAAATGTTGTTTTAAAGTTGACATAACCAATCATTTTCCATAGGATATGTGCCCAAGGTCAAAACAAAACAAGTTATCCAAAGACACAAAAATTTCAAATTTCCCTTGAATTTCCCATGCACTATTAATTGAGATGACACAACTTTACGACATCCACAATTACACTAGATAGCATGTGGATCCTACAAAAACTAAAATTGCAAGAAACAAATAACAAGAAACAAAAGCAATAATGTTAAAACTAAAAACAATAAAAGATAAAGCTGTTCCAACTACACCCCAAGCTTGAATTCGACTATGTCCTCATAGTAAAAAACAAACTTAAAGATTGGAACAGGGAAACCAGATCAATCATGTGGAGGTGGAGGCGGGTACTGCTGTGCAGTGGGGTCCCAAGACGGGAACTGGCCCTGGAAGGTCGGATCATACTGGGGCATCGGTGGAGGCCGTGGATACCCCCCAAAATAGCCCTGGCTCCAGTAATGATCGTAAAATGGCTGCTGTTGCACCTCCATCCGGTGCAACCTGTCATGGATATTCTGTTGATTTCCAAAGAGAAGGCGCTCATTCTCGAAGATCGCATGCTGGTTGACAAATAGCCGGTTGGTAGTCTCTTGAATACCGGTAAATGTGGTTGTATGCTGCTGCTGTGTCTGGTGGATGTCCTGCAGCATAGTGTACATGCCTTGCATGGAATAGGCATCCTCGCTAGGCTGCGAGGGCTGTGGTGATGGCGGCGTAGGCTGTGATGATGAAGACGCACCCAGATGCATCCAAGGATGCTTCCGGGGTGCTACTCGTGCTCGAAGAGGTGTAAGTGCCTCTTCTTCCTCCTCAGCCTCGTCGTCCTGTCTGTCGTCGCCACCGTCATTGCCGCCTTCTTCATCGGAGTTGGTGATGGCTATGATTGGCCATCAAAAATGTTGTGCTCCCTCGATGTTGAAGACCGGATCGGGCAGCGCGCACTCCTGATACACTTGATTTACGTGGCAATGCGCAAAAGCCACGCCAGCTCGGAGAAGAACGAGATTGGCTCGGTGTAGATGTTGCAAGTTGACCTTGCTTCTCGTAGAAAGACGAGTCAGCTGATCGAGATTCAAGCCCAAGTAGAGGGCTATCCTGGTGACAAGCCCTCCAAAATGAATCGGGGCTTTTCTCGTGCTCCTCTTCACCGCTAACACTCGTTGTAGAAAGAATGCACCCTAGTTGCACTCTTGTTTCTTCAGAAGCTTGTAGAGAAAGAAAAGATCGGGCTCCTGGAATTTACTGAGGGCAAGATCACTTCGAGCAAAGATGGTGGAACTCAACATCCGGTGCAATACCCAAACAAACAGGTGCTCAAAGTCGGCTACCGCAGCGTTGTGGTAGCTCACCGACCGTCCATGCGGGACCGTCACCAACTCAGAGAAGATGGCTGCATAGTCGGTGCGGTTGTCCGGCCGTCGGTGGTCGTACTGAGAATGATTCCAATTGAAGATCATGTTGAATTGGCAAAGCGTGAGGGTATAGTCACGGTTGTATAGCCAGAAAGACACCCGGCCCTTTATCCATTCACGGTCGGTGGCGACTACGTCGTTGGGCATGACGCAGACGTCAAGCGACGCCATGAACTCCGCCACCAACTCCTTATATGTCGGCCAGTCATTGAAGAACGGCTGACCATCCGCATGGTAGCGCAACACATCGGGCCTTTGCCCCGTGTGACGGGCCTGCCCCTGCAAAACATAGGCCAAATTTGCCTCGAATCTGAGGTCTCAGATCATTTCTTGGTCCACATACCGGGTGGGTTCGATCTTCCTTTTTAAGATCTCCTCGTAGATCTTATTCACCTCTGTGGATGGATGTATCATGCGCGGCCGTGCAACCGACCCGGAAGGAGGTGGCACAAACTCCGGGATATCCTTCGGGTCCACACATGAAGAAGATGCTCCAGCGACATGAACCATGTTGGCGATGAGAAAGGGATTAGAAAGAGAGCTCGGTGCAGAATGGAGATATGAATCTCCGCTCGATGATGCTGGTCTTTGCTCTTGGATGGCTCGGTGATGCTGGTCTTTGCTCTTGGATGGCTCGGGGGAGTGCTCGGCGCAAAGGGAGGAGATCACTCTGAAAGTGTGACGTCAAATGACGCAATGATTCTCCTTAAATAGACTTGGCCGGCGCCACTATTAGCCCGTCGATACCATCGATGCGAGTCGATGGTATCGACACTGGTCGATGCTATCCGCCCCTCACATGGTATCGACGGTCGTCGATTGCTGGATCTTGAAACCCGGATCACTGACGTGTCGATACCATCGACATGGGTCGATGGTATCGACGCTGCACCCGGATCGATAACGTGGAAGCCGCAATCGCCGTCGATTTGTTTGCGCGGATCAGTGACATGGATGGTCGATACCATCGACTCGGGTCGATGGTATCGACTTTTCTGCATTGCGACACCGCCACTTTGCATTTTAACCTGTAACCATGTCGATACCATCGACGAGGCCGTCGATGGTATCGAGTTGACTGAGACAAACCGGTCTGCACTTCTCCAGAGATCTCGATGGTATCGACTCCTATGTCGATACTATCGACTTTTCCTTCTTGACCACCTGTAGGTATGTCGATACCATCGACGAGGCCATCGATGGTATCGACTCAGAACAAAATCTTTAGTCGTCAACCTGTACCCTTGTCGATACCATCGACCAGTGTGTCGATGGTATCGACCCTGCCTTAGCCTGCACAATGAACAAACGGATCAAGGTATCTTCTTTACACTAAAAATTGAACAAAAATAAAGCAACCTACGATTATAAATAAACTATCCTAATGTACCGATGGTTGGGTTGCCTCCCAACAAGTGCCCTTATTTAACGTCTTAGGCTAGACTACTGCTGGGCATCTCAATCATCCAAAAATGAAATGAGTTTGACTTCATTCACCTTCCTCTTGTAATTCTCCCCAAAATAGAGCTTCAGCCTTTGTCCATTCACCAAAAATGTGGTATCACCATCACGCACTAAGATCGCGCCGTGTGGTTTGACCTCTTCCACCACGAACGGTCCACTCCACCGGGATTTGAGCTTCCTGGGATGCAACTTGAGTTGTGAGTTGAACAACAAAACACTATCTCCCTTCTTGAATGTGCGCAACTCGATGTGGCGATCGTGGATCAGCTTTGTGCGCTCCTTGTATATCCGTGCGTTCTCATACGCCGTCATCCTTAGCTCGTCCAACTCATTCAATTCAAGCATCCTCTTTCTCCCCGCTTCATTGTAACTCAGATTTAGCCTTCTAAGCACCCAATGGGCCTTGTGCTCCAACTCAACCGGCAAATGACAAGCTCGGCCATACGCCAACCTAAAAGGCATGGTGCCTATAGGTGTTTTGTAAGCCGTCCTATATGCCCACAATGCATCCGGTAGTAGGGCACTCCAGTTCTTCCTCGTGGATGCCACTGTACGCTCTAGAATCTTCTTAATTTCACGGTTTAAGACCTCCACCTGCCCTTGGGTTTGTGGGTGATATGGGGTGCCTATATTGTGCTTGACCCCATATTTCTTCAATAATGTCGAAAACCTTTGATTCCTAAAATACGTACCCCCATCACTGATTATCATTCGGGGTACCCCAAACCTACAGAAAATATTTTCCTTCACGAATCTGCACACTATAGTGGAATCATTAGTCCTTGTGGGTATTGCTTCCACCCACTTCGACACATAATCAACTGCTAATAAAATGTATAAATTGGAGTTCGAGGACACAAAAGGTCCCATGAAATCTATGCCCCAAAGATCAAATACCTCCACTTCCTGAAACACATTCAGGGGTATCTCCTGTCGCTTTGAGATATTACCTGCACGCTGGCAAGAATCACATTGCCTCAAAAAATCGTAGGCATCCCGAAACAAAGTTGGCCAATAGAGGCCGCTTTCCAAAACCTTAGCTGCCGTGCACGAGCTGGCGTGGTGTCCTCCCGTGGGTGATGCATGGAAATGTTGGAGAACGCTCTCGTACTCCATTTCAGGCACACACCTGCGCAAGATACCGTCCCTGCATTGCTTAAGAAGAAGTGGATCATCCCAAAAATAATATCTTAAAGAATGGAAAAATCTTTTCTTCTCCTGATATGACCAATCTTCCGGGATGACCCCGCAAGCCAAATAATTTACAATCTCAGCGAACCAAGGATCTTTAGAGTTAATTTTCAAAAGTTGTTCATCCGGAAACGTCTCGGTTATGGGTATATGTAAATCTTTTTCATCCACCCTTTCTAACCTAGACAAATGATCCGCAACAACATTTTCAATCCCAGATTTATCCTTGATTTCGATGTCAAATTCTTGTAAGAGCAAAATCCACCTAATGAGTCTAGGCTTTGCGTCTTTTTTTTCCATTAAGTATTTTATTGCGGCATGGTCAGTCCATACAACTACTTTAGATCCAACTAAATACTGCCGGAATTTTTCAAAAGCGAAAACAACTGCGAGTAATTCTTTTTCCGTAGTTGTATAATTTAATTGGGCATCATTCAAGGTCTTTGAAGTGTACAAAATCACGGCGGGCTTATTGTCAACCCGCTGCCCCAACACAGCTCCTACCGCAAAGTCTGAAGCGTCACACATTAGTTCAAAGGGTTTTGTCCAATCCGGTGTTTGAACAACCGGTGTAGAAATTAGCTTTTCTTTTAACACTTCGAACGCATGTAGACACTTATCATTGAAGTCAAAAACTGCATCTTTCTCCAAAAGCTCGGATAGAGGTTTCGCGATTTTAGAAAAATCCTTTATAAATCGTCGATAGAACCCGACATGTCCCAAGAAACTTCTTACCCCTTTTACAGAATTTGGTGGGGGCAATTTGGAAATGACCTCAATTTTTACCGGATCCACCTCTAAACCTTTACTAGAAACCTTATGTCCTAGCATTATTCCCTCATTCACCATCATGTGACATTTTCCCCAATTGAGGACCAAATGTGTGTCCTCGCAGCGCTGTAAAACTTTGTCTAGATTATAGAGACATTCATCAAACGATGCACCATGCACTGAAAAGTCATCCATAAAAACCTCGAGACAACGCTCTACCATGTCAGAAAATATGTCGAGCATACAGCGTTGAAACGTCGCCGGTGCATTGCATAAACCAAAAGGCATGCGGTGGTACGCGAAAGTCCCATAGGGACAAGTGAAAGTAGATTTCTCTTGATCCGAAGGATCAATCGAGATCTGGTTGTACCCCGAGTACCCGTCAAGAAAACAGAAATGTGATCTATCGGCAAGACGCTCTAAGATTTGATCAATGAACGGTAAAGGAAAGTGATCCTTTAGCGTGGCTGCATTCAAACCACGGTAGTCAATGCAAACTCGCCACCTGGTTACCAATCGGGTGGTGACAGGTTCATTTAGCAAATTTTTTGTGACAGTAATTCCCCCCTTCTTAGGGACTACCTGTGTGGGACTCACCCATGTCGAGTCTGATATGGCGTAAATAATACCTGCAGCAAGAAGTTTAATGACCTCCTTCTTCACAACCTCCATCATGCTTGGATTGATACGTCGTTGAGGTTGAATCACGGGCTTGGCTCCATCCTCGAGCCGAATCTTGTGCTGACATAGAGTAGGGGAAATCCCCTTGATATCTGCAACGGACCACCCAAAAGCTCCCCGGTGGTTCTTCAGCACTATCAACAGTTGCTCCTCCTCATCCACACTCAAATAGGCAGAAATGATCACTGGTAACTTATCTTCCTCAGCTAGGAAGACATATTTGAGATGCGGTGGCAGCGGCTTTAATTCAAGATCCGGCGGGCTGATCAAAGATGATTGAAGCGGCGGGGGAAGTTCACCTAAATCTTCATAATGCCTCTCATAGTAGCATGGAAGCATCTGAAGCATTTTAGCGCACTCCTTGAGTGAATTGCTCCACATCCAATCATGTGCAATGTTTAACAAACACGCCTCCAATGGTAATTCTGGAAATGCATCAGAAACAGAAATAGAAATCACATCATCCTCCAGAGAAAGGGGAATGTCTTCATTCTCATCATTCGAGAACCCCAAAGCTTTGCACAAAGAAACTACTTTGGTCTGCTCCATGATATCTACAGCCAAAGTTCCATTGTCCACCTTGCTCATCACATGAGCCATGTCCAGAAATGGCTTCCCAAGACAGAGTGAAATATTACTATCCAGATGTTTTACCCTATTGCATTGTTCCTTTGCTTTAGATGACGCAGTACTAGAAGGCATGACCATCTCAAAGCGGTCATCAACTATGCCCAAGGTCAAGCGACCTCTCCCCATCTCTAAGATCATGTCGGCTGTAGCTTGGAAAGGACGTCCAAGTAACAACTCGTTGCCATGTTCATCCTGCATCTCCATGACTACAAAATCTGCCGGAAAGACAAATCTATCCACCTTCACTAACACATCTTCACATATTCCATAAGGTTTTACCACAGAGTTATCCACCAATTGAATCGTCATATTGCTTGGCCGTGACTCCTTCAATCCCAGCTTTTTAAATGTAGAAAGGGGCATCAAGTTGATGCTTGCCCCTGAGTCACATAATGCTTCACTGAATTTAAACTTCCCAATATAAAAAGAAATGTTAAAGCACCCGGGATCTTGCCTCTTTGCCGGTAAAGTTCCCATGATGAAGGCACTCACTTGCTCCTTTAGCACGACAACCTCTGTATCCGGAATTTTCCTCTTTTTGGTTATGACATCCTTTAGAAACTTCCCGTATGAAGGAATTTGCTCAATAGCTTCCAGTAAAGGGATATTGACTGAAAGCTTCCTAAAAGTGTCTAAGAACTTCTTGAACTGTGCATCTGCCTTCCTCGCCTTAGCACTATTTGGATACGGGACCGGAACAGCTTGTACCCTTTGATGAGGTGGCACATAAGGCGTCTTTTTCTGAGATTCCTCCTCTGCAACCTGTTCTTCAGTATCATCTACAGTTGTGTCCTCAACCTGCTCTGTGACTGGTATGGGTTGCTCCTCATTGGATTTACCTTCTTCTTCAGTTTGTGGTGTGCTTGTCTCCTCGGCCCTTGGATTCAACAATTTCTTGCCACTTCTTAGCAGAATAGCCTTTGCTTGCTGATTTCCCCCGGGAACATTGGTATTCCCCGAAACACCTGGATGTGCCGGTTTCTTCAAACTAGCGATCTCGGCTGCCATCTGTGCCATAGATGTCTCAATGGTCCTCATTTTAGCCCCATGGCTCTGCAATGTTTGCCCAAATTGATTCATGAACTCTCCTTGCTGCTTGATTTGCTGGCCAAACGTATTCATTATCTCTTGATTCTGCTTTATAACCTGATTGAGCAGCTCCATGCTCTTATCTTCTGCTACTGGCGTGGGTTTGGCATCCGGATCCTATAGAAAATTATTTGGATCCTTCCACAATAACTTTTTATCTTTTCTCCATGAATAGTCATTGTTCCTATATCCTTGATGTTGTCTCATGTATTTGACTTGAGCCTCATCCTCGGACTCTTTTTCCTCCTTTTGCAGTAGTTTCTTGGCGAGAAGATCCATCTTCTCATTCAGCTCTTTCATTGCCTTGGACTCTCCTGCAACTCGAACTTGCTCTACCGGGCCTCTTTCTCTCTCACCCCGGGACTACTTTCTAGCCATATTCTTGAGTATCTCCCAGCATCTGGTGTCTGTATTGTTCAGAAAGAAACCTGACCCAGCTGAATCCAGATTACTCCTATCATGCTCAGAGAGAGCAAAATAGAAGATCTTCACCTGCGTCTCTTTGTCCAACCCATGATGCGGGCACCTCCTCAGCATAACCTGAAATCTCTCCCAGGTCTCAGAATATGTCTCACCAGCCTGTTGGGTGAAGTTATGAATCTTCCAGATCATGTCGTTAGTCTTCTCAGGAGGGAAGCACCTCTCAAAGAAGACCTCCACCATATGGTCCCAGGACTCCACGAACTCATCGTCCAAATTATGCAGCCACTCTCGCGCGGCTCCCGCCAAAGAACTTGGGAAGAGCTTGAGATACAGTGCATCCTGTAGAAACCGATCAATTTTTACCATGTCACAGTTTTCAACAAACTGGCTGATGTGCGCGACGGGGTCCTCATTCTTGGGCCCATGAAAAGCATTCGACTTGACCAGATTTATCAAAGCCAGATCAATCTTATATGTCGATATGTTGATTGTCTGCTTCTTTATAGGCCCCTTAGAAGCTGATGAAGAAGAAGCCTTGATCTTCTCCCATATGGTCTGTGCGTCGGCCATCTCTTCCTATTCAAGTTCGGAATCTACCTCTTCTTACTCTTGCTCTTGATAATCCTCGTCCTCAGGTCCTTCCAGCGGAACCTCAGGTGTGTGTTCTGCGTAGTCAGTACTACGCGTCTGCACCATACACAGTACCTGAAATAAGAAAATTCGAGTTCAGTACAGTGTTGCGACGAGTATAAAAATTTTCGAACAATTTAAAAATATTTGAAGTTGAATGAAAATTATAAAAAAAAAAATGTGTGGCCTAGAGTGACCGCTCGTAGCACTCGAAGTGCCAACAATTTCGCTGTATCCACGACAACGATGCCAAACACTTGACGTGTATTTTACTACACGTTAAAAACGCAAGTATACGCGTCGAGTAGTATAGGCCTTGTGAGGCCCGAGTCGAACACAGGGATACTCAAAAATGTTGGAGACTCCTACTAACTATTTGCGATCAGCTAAGCCGAATAACAAATTAGGGTTGTTGAACAAAATTAAAAGAAAATAAAAATAAAACAAAGCAAACAATCGATTAAAGGTTAATTTAATCAATTAAAAAGGGTATCTTTAGAATTGCGGTTTCACCGCGGGTTTTCATTGTATTAGATTTTATATAATGCCTCAATTTTCTCTCTCTATTCGGGTAATGGCCTGAAAACAGAATTGCCCACTGTCGTGGTGCAATTAACTACTTAGGTTTAGGTCGGTTCCACCGTCGTAGTAACCTATCCCCTAAACTAAGTGCATTACGAACGATCTCTCAGTATCCACCATTAATTTTACACCACCTTGGTCAAGGGATTTATCGATTAACATAGATTTTGTCTCTTTTCAGCCATTAATCCTTCTTTCAAAGTGATTAAGGGCATTAGGTTATTATTATGGTGATCAAGCATAACAATATATGGAGAAAACGAAACTATACCACAGATTTAAGAGAGAAAATATGAATTACTATTATAAAACTATCATACAATGAATCCCCGGGCTACTCCCGGTACTAAAGATGAAGGGGATTAGCCCCACATGTTCATCTCAAACAAGTACAAGGTAGAAATAGGGAAAATCATGTGAAAAGCGTGAATTGAGAGGGAAAACCCCTGAACGGAGAAGAACCGATTGATCCTTTGCGTAGAACACATGCTCTCCCGCCTTTCGGTGGTGAAATCCATCTTCTTCGGCGTCCGGATCGACTGGGATGAACTTCTGGCCTCTGTTCTCCTCTCTCTCGCTTCTCGGTACTTGTGCAATGGCTCCTCCCGATCCCCCTTTCCTCTGGCCGGCCGTCATTAGGTATAAGTCCCTCATTAGGTCGTTAATTAACTCCAGCGTCCGATTGAGATCAATCTGAATCCAACACATATCTGACGGCGTCGATACCATCGATGCGGGTCGATGGTATCGACCCCGTGTGGTAGCGGAAGCCCTTGATTTCTTTTCGTCCGAGAGCCTGTTGTAGTCTCGATACCATCGACGCGGGTCGATGGTATCGACCCCCCTCTAGCGACGACTTTGTCGTTTTGTGTCGCTGCAGCCTCCTTGTGTCGATGGTATCGACGGGGTGTCGATACTATCGACTGCTTCATTGCCAATAACCTGAAGGTGACTCGATACCATCGACATCCCTGTCGATAGTATCGATGCTTTGCTGCTCCTTTCGGCTGGCAACCTGTGACCATGTCGATGGTATCGACTTCCGTAGATGGTATCGACGGAAGAAAATACTTGTTTGTCCTAAAATTCAAAGACAAGATCACATAACTTCACACAAATAATAATAATTTGACAATTAATGCTCAAAATGATGAAATAAAGGGGATTTGACATAAAATAGTGGCAAAGACCAAAATAGATGAATTATGCAACGTTAACCATAAAAATGACTAATAAAAGCATAAAACACATATCAAACAGGTCTATAAATGCGACTCAAAATCATCGCATTAAGTGGCATATCCTTTCTAGATGCCTTCTCCCTCCTAAAGATCTTAGGGAAATTTGCCTCCTCCATATCACCACAATGGTGGTCTTTAGAGGCAATGTGAACACCTACAGGCATGCCCCTGAGGTCCTCCCTCATGGCCGCAGAATACAAGTTTGGTTAGCTCCATGGAGGGCTTCACACAACATAGTGTCCATCTAGAAGACCTTGTACAACCTCAAGGATCAATTACCTCACACTTATATCCTTCCATTCTTCCTTCACACCTACCTTCCTCATAGCATCACCTTTTGATATTGGTGGATAGAAAGGGAGCAAGTTATAGTGGGTTGTTCTTCCTCTCCAGGCCACCTCATGCCTAAATTTTGGGGTGTTTGAGCAGTTCTCAGATAGATGAAGCCAATTCCCCACATGAAATTAGGCAACACCCGTCAAAGATCAAATGATGAAATCATTAATTGTCCTCAATTTCAATCAATTATATCTCCTTGTACCAATCTCCAATCATTCTAAAATTTTAAACATAGGATCATAAAATCCCACAGTAGCTTCTATTTAGGTTTCAGACTCAAACTCCATTATTTGGTCATGAAATTACATTCTCCAAACAATCATATAAATAATTGTATAAACCTTGAATTCAATTAAGATAATCATCAAATCTTGAGCATACTAGTCCATAAATACCAATTATGATACTAACATACCTTAGGGCCATCAATTGACCACTTGATCTCGCTATGACTACTAAGTAGACCTCTTGATTAACAGTATCCAAGTCAATCAATAAATGTTATTCATCTCACTTAAACTCACCTAGGTGTGATAATCATTGATTGTACATCTAGTTACAATTTTGAGTGACAATAATCCATAATTGAATAATAAATTTCTCAGTTTGATATCAAAAACCTATACAACAGTCATGGTCCTCAAATATCATATTGGGTATGAAAACCCTAAAATTGGGGTCATTATAGGGAACCCCTCCACTCCACCCAACCTATACTCTCTTTTGCTTTTCAACTAATCGCAACATCCAATATGCAACTCAAAAATTAAAGCCTCAATTTAATGGTCCAAGATTCATCTTCTACCTTTGTATAGTATCCCAGCTCCAATGGTGCTTCCACCACTTAACCATCCCATGGAAATCACTAATCTACCCCATTTCTCACCCTTTTGTCAATTGACCCCCTTTTCTCCTATAAAACTCCTTCCTTTTCCTTTTTCTTTTCTTTTCCTTGCTTGTCTTGAACCCTAGCTCTCTCACCAACACTTTTATCTATCTCCAACCTTATTGGGTGTCCTCCCCGCTTCGAAGAGCCACTATGATACCCCCATCTTACCTCACTATGAGATGGCAACCCATGTGGCTTTGTGTGGGGAGACCTATGTTGGTATGGTTGCACATAAAGCCATTCATACAATGATTGTAATAGGCCATCATATACCTAATTTTATAATCATAAAGGTAATTCCATCTATTATGTTTGTCTCAATAATGATATAATGACATAGACATAGTAGATGTCTAAAGAATGATGTTACTCGATAATATATGTCATCGGGTTAAGGACCTGAATAATGAGATCATATGTATGATAAGAGTACACACATTCTTGTTATGTTCCTATTCGAATATTTCTAGGGAAATAAAATAGACGATAGTAACACATAAGACTAGAATGTGTGTTCATTAATGATAGAATCTCATTATCATGATATGTGATATCTAACCAAACACATATGTACATGTTAGAGAATAGTGTATCAGACAAACCCACCTTGAGAGTGATACATGGAGACCATGAGATGGTAGTCAGAATTAGATCTCATAGTGATAGTGGTGATTGTGGCTCTTAGACCTGAAGTCACTACACTCATCACATGTAGTTTGATGTATTTTGATATCATCCAATGTGGCCTTGAATAAGGGTTTCCATATAGGTGATGCTCGAGTGCATTGTAACAATGGGGATTGAGTGTGAGTGATGTAGATGGCATTTGTCCCTCATATAGGAGATTGATATCCTGGCCACTTGTTAAGTGAGACTGATAAACATATGGCCATACTCGTGTGAATAGATATATGATATGTGAGCTCACATGCATCTCAGAAAGTCTGCTCTAGTTAAACATGGATTGAAAGTTGAGAGGATGATGATTCCATGCTTGGAGTTCAATCCATATATTAGACACAATGGAGCTATATCATCACGATAACACTAATCACATATTGTAGATTGAAGGTGTTCTCCAACTTTTAGTTACTTGAGTAGATAAGATGTGTTGCTAGATACCACTCATTGCTTGTGATGTCAGAAAATAGTTATGGACATACACTACCAACGTAATTTGGTACTTATAGGGTCACATGTATGCACCAGGAATAGGAGTTTATTCATGAATGATGTTTAACTTGATTACTAAATTGTTTAGGTATTTAGTTTGAACAACAATGGCTGAAAATTGACTGACTAGATTGTGAAAATTCAAGTGTCAGGTCAATTTAAACTACATTGGTTGAACATTGCCTGAACTAGGACAAGAACTGACCAGTTTAGTAGGTGAACCATCAGGTTCAAGCTATAAAATGACCTATTCAAGTTTTGAACTGCCCAGTTCAATGCTCAATATGATTGGATGAAGGATTGATGCTGAGTTATGTTGTGTATTAATCAAATATTGAAATCCAACATGATTTAGAATAAGAAAGCAAGTGAACTGACTATTTAAGTATTGAACAGATTGTTTCCATGTGAACCAAACAGTTCAATAGTGAACCGACCATTTTGGTGCTCGTAGATTCTTGAAAATTCATCAATTTTTTTTCTTTTTGACTCCCAGAACTAGAAACCCTAACGCTAGCCATCCTTTATAAAGGGGGGAAATCAAGGCTTTCAAAGACATGACAATAAGTTCTAACAATTGTTATCCTCTCTAGTTGTGGTAACAAGAGACCTCAAGAAAGTCCTACTCATAACAGGGAGGGAAAATAAGGGAGAGACAACACAAGAGTGAATCAACCTGGCTACTTGACGTTCAAAGGGACAACTCCTTCATGTTGGATCTGGTAGTGTAATGTGGGGTTTCCAGTGGTCCGTGTGGATTATGTATAGGCTTGGATTTCATTGAAACCTCCCTAGGAGGACAACAACCACCGCCGTCTGTGGGGTTGCATTTGAACTTCTTGTTAGTTGTTCATGTGTGTCAAACAAAGAGTACACATCATCATGCAAGAGTTGTCGTTGGACATGATCTACTACCAGGTATATCTTGCTACCTTATTTCCTAGATACATTGTTATTGATGTGATTCCCTGATCAAGAAATAGGGACCAAAATTTTATTTATTTTCTACCTTCTCTGATGTCCATATTCTCCAACACCCTCACCCCAATGACTCCTGCTCGAGCATCACCTCTCTCGCAAGGTCAAGTTGAAGGGAGCTATAGAGAGCCCACACTAGAAGGCCTCCACACGAAACTCTCTACACATAAGCTTGGGTTGGATAGAAGGGGGGATTCTACTTCAACCATCGGATGAAGAGTAGTCCAAGATAGATAATGGATGAGGACCCTAATGACATGAGTCTCTCCTCTCCCATCCCTTTTGTTGCTAGTGGACATGTGAGCTGAGGCCGCTGGGTTGCGACGTGTCCATGGTGGACCCATTATCCACTATTTTGTTGTTTTTGAGAAAATGTAATTTTTGAACCCTCTCACACCAAAATTTTCAAAAATAGTTCATTCTAACAATGTCCCTAGTAAATGCATGCATTATCCAAAATGGGACTTCAAATGTACCATCTTGATAGAAAAATGAGCTTTATCTGTTAAAACTGGTTTCACAATCCTAATATTTTTAGGATGCTCCTATTTTTGCTAAAAAATTACCTTTATTCTTATTTACTGCTCTTTTTGTCATATTATTCTTTCCTTTAGTCACAAATAATCAGACATTTCCCTAAACCTATAAATCAATAATTTTACTCTATTTAGGAATTGAATAATGTCTTAGATCAACTTTTCTAAAAGGTGATATGATGGGTAATTTCCCTTGTGTGTGTATTTCTTATTAATAGAAGGGAAGCCCCTCTCTCCAACAAATAGTATAAGGGGGAAGCCTACTGACTCAATACAAACTCTAATGGGCCAAGCACGATTGGGCCCATATTATAAATAGACCCAATAACTTAATTAACTAGTTAAATAGATTGTATAATATTACCTCTCATGCTAGAAATTGGGAGAATCCCATGTCATCTTGCCAACAGGAAGATAGACTAGAGAAAAATTACAAAAGATAAACCAAGTACATACAAGAATGTTTCTCCCTCGCAATGTTACAAGAAAAACTCAAATAATCCCCCTCAAGCTATTAATCTCAAAGTAGGTAGGCAGACACGTAGAAGGTGCTTCTTGATCATTGTGAGGTGACCTCTGGAGCAGGAAGTAAACATCAACATATAGGCATCATGGTATACATATCGAGCATTATCGTCATTAAGTAGACTAGAGAGTGTTGAGACACAAGAAGAAGTAGTCAACGTTCATACAAAGCATGGACAAGAAAAGACTTAACATGTACAAGGAACAAACAAGCTATAGAGTGTGGTAAGACAATAGTAGAAAGTAGACAAAATGGCCAGATAGAAAATCAGTGCGTGAAGTAGCAAGAAAATAAAGTGAGAAAGGACTCCAATGTCCAATGTAGATGACACTCCATTATGTATACGTAAAACACCAATAGAAATATTTATCAACTTCTCTCATCATAAAATTTTTATCATAGTACTAGACATCACATTCCCGAGAGTGTTGGATCACAATAGCAATAGTGGTTGATGTGTTAGGGTGAGTACAAAGAGTCAACATTCAAATAAAGAACAGATGGTAGAAAGTGTAAAACTACAAAGGAAATGATAATTATAGCACAAGTGGAAAGAGTGACGTCACCAAATAGAATAATCAATCAATAGAAAGCATATGTGAAGTGGATAAGATCATACCCATAGTCAAGATGAAGACGAATAAGTTTCTCAATCTCTTCATTATATAAATAGATCAATAGTAGAAATAATAAGATTCACATAGTAGATAAAGTTACACCACATAGAAGTAGAAAAAGTAACCAGAAGAATATACATAGTAGTAAAAGCAACATCCATAGTGGAAACAAAAGTAGCATGGAGATTGATATAAATATATAGCAGCATAACTAGGATCTTCTTCTTCTCTTCCCCGTCTCATCTCTTCCCTCCACTTATCATCCTCTATTCTCCACCATCACAAACCACGAAAAGAGTAAAGAGAGTAGTTGGGGTGGAGAATAAAAAACAATGGTGGAGAAGGTGTTTATGTAGGAAAATATGTGGAGGAGTTTACCGACAACTCAAGGCAATGTGAAACATAACCCAATAATATTGATTTGGACAGGAAAATAAATGGATCTTTCTATGATTAAGGTCAAATTTTGTAGGATCTGATATCATTAGGTACAATATATATATGAGAGGTAGTACAAGTATTGAGGAGGTAGGCAATATGTAGGTAGGGCTGGAAATGATAGGGGGGGTTAAAAACAAAACAAATATAAACTTTCTAAAAAAATAAGATAAGTGTTTTTGGAAAGAATAAAGAAGGGACTCTCCATGTATAGAATAATCCTCCATGTAATAGAATAAACATAGATGATGTAGCATGCCAAAATGTAGTAGTGGTAGCAGGTCACATTTTGTGTTATTAAGAAGACACATTGTGTCATGTAGTAGGCCATTTGCCAACATGAAGAAGGCAACACATTGTGACATAGGGTGACATGTTATGTCAGTTGTTGAATCTTAGGACAGAATGCAAGTGACACACTGTGTCATTTTGGTGGCATGACGTGTCAAAGTGCAACATTTTCATTCCAAATTGCAAAATAACCAGAATTCCACCAACACGTTGTGTCAAATAGTGGCACATTGTGTTGCAAGGAAGATTTTACAAACCAAGTCGGGAATGAAGAAGAACTATGCCTACACATTGTGTTAAAACAATGACATGCCATGTTAGCAGAAAAATAGTAGTGGAAAACCCCAATACAATAGCAAAGGGGTAGGGAAATCCTTCCAAATCTTCACCATTGCAATATGGGGATGATATATCCCCAATATCAACCAAAAAGGAGATCTTTTCCCACTATTTGGGATTATACATCGATGTTGGTGGTGGTGTGAATAATAAAGGTGGTGTAGATTGGCAAAAATATAGATGATAGTAGTAAACAGGGTAGCATTGGATCCTCTATAAGCAAACAATATTTACGAATGCATGGAGGCCCTTGTAGATCTACAGCAACTTCAAGATGGATTGGTTTGATTTTGATGGAGATGCTCCATGGGGACAACTCTTAGAAGAAGTAGGGGTTGAAAATCTCTAAAAGAAGTCAAGAAACACCTAGAGACAACAACCACCCACAAGGGGAGGCTTCTCTCCTTTGTGTGTGCTCTCTCTCAGGGTTGGGTTAACACAAGAAGCTTGCTCTAATACCATGTGGCAAGATGATATGATGGGGAATTACCCTTGTGTAGTTTTTATTATTAATAGAAGGGCATCCCCCTTTCCTATGATTAGGATAAGGGGGACGTGTATAGATCAAGACAAGACCTAACGGGGCAATGCACAATTGAGCCCATATTACAAATAGACCCAACAACTTAACTAACTAATTAAATAGACTCCCTTGATGTATCTGTAATGGCTATCTTGACCAAAAATTTAACTCTTTATTAATGCATAAGGATACCTCATGAAGACTTGAACTTTGATTTTATTAATCATCAAGTGATTATCCCATTTCAAATCGGTACTCTTCCTAATGCTATGTGCTACATTTGACTAAGATCGTGTGCCTTATTTTCCATCAGTAACTCATATGACTTAAAGACCTACTTTTGTACATCTAATAGGCCCTAAAGTGTGATGATTGAGAACCTATGTGATTGGATCCTTAATACCTATGCAAAATTTAATCCTAAATTTCAAAACTCTATGTTCATCTTCAAACCAGACACTATAATGATTTGTGACTGGAAAATGACATGTAATAAACTCGTGTGCCCTATTGACTACATGTAATACCTAGTGTGATATAAGTGAATATATTTATTGTTAGACTCTAGTCTTGTAAGAATAATGCTCTAAATGTGTCCATGTTATCTTCATGACTTCAAATAAGTATATCTATCGTACGTGTAGCACATGCTAGCTTGATGTATCCTATGCTCTTTTATTATCTTATGACATGGAAATGTGACAATACTTGGTGAAATGGATCTAATATTACTTATTATGATCTTTCATGAATAGACCTTGATAAAATATAAACTCATGCTTTACCTATTTTCAAATCATAGATTATCCTTATCTAGTATCACTCATAATGTGTATGGTTCACCTAGATCTAGGACTTAACATTAATACTTGGACTATGGTCAATAATTTTATACATGTTTGGAACTTTATACCTAAGTTTGATCTATTTAAAACCTAGGTCTAGGGAAACATTCACATGACATGTATGATGTTTATCTTATCAAAACCCTCCTGATCTAAGACCCCATGTTATATCTTGTACATCTTAGCTCCACTTGGCTTGGGTCTTCTCTAGGAATCTTAGCCAATAATCATAACTTCCTCATTGCTAACAAGGTACACTTAATCTATTGACTCTACTATGATATTGACTTTTTTGTGTGTGCTCATATGAATGTTTGACTACTTACTTACTTAGTTAGTTGAATTTCATGCAAGGTAGAGAGGGAATGTCATGCATGTGGGGGCATCAAAGTGGCTTGTACGATTGGGCCAAGTGGTGTGGTTGTCGGGGGATTTTGTGTGATTTGTTGAGAAGACCAGTGAGAATGAGCTCTTGGTGTGTTGCAGTGAGGTCAGTGAGGGCCCATCTATGAACCTTGAGAGTCGAGTGATTTTTGACCCCTCAAGAAAAGAGGGTGTCAATGAGGGATTTTTTTGTAATGCCTGAATCCTTTGCCCAAATCTCTAGTAGAGTTTCACGAATGATTACTCGACCCACAATTCACCACTACTATCTGTTGCACACTTTGTCCTCATTCACATACAACCTAGGATCAACTTACCAACATGTTACCCATCTAATTACTACTCTACACTGAGCATGTTGAATAGTAGAGTTCTTAGGGATGGGATCCCTAAAAGGGAGCTGCACCTTGATGATACGGGATGTCCAATCATTCCTTTTAAAATAGTTTATATGATTCCTCAAATCGTGTGATGTTACAATCTCCCCCACTTAGACTCATGACATCCTTGTCAAGGATCAACTATATAGCCTCATAACCTTTTTTATCTGAGTGAATACCCAACACAATCATGTATACTCAACTTTCTACCATTGCTATTGTGTAAGGGTGGACCCATTACCATAGATAGTTGTTTCCAACCTGCCTGAACCACAATGCTCAAGATTGGCATTCCACATACCCATGTGAATCCCACCTATGAAGGGGGTTTAGGCAATGATGTCATCTATAATTCCCGGTCCCACTACCGAAGGATCTAGCGGAGTTTCAGGAAAGACAATTGGCCCCACAGACCACCACCTACCCATGGTTCCATGCTTTTTCTTCACTCACATATTTCCATGATCAACTTCTCGATAGCTCACCCATCCTACTACTAATATGGGATGAGCATGCTTAACCGTAGAGTTCTTAGTTATGGGCACCTCATGACATGGGTACTCCATTATTTCTTTTTAAGATCATTTAATCATAGGCCTCAAATCCTGGGATATTACATGCTCATTAGCTAAAAAGAGTGATTTCTCATCGTTGACCTTTTCAAAATTGATGAACTTAAGGATTTCTGTCAACCAAAGGGTTTCATGACTAAACTTTAATGTGATTCATATAATGAAAAAAATGAAAATTAAAATAAGTTGGTTAAAGAATGACTTTAACTAACCAAATAAAGATGATTGGCTGGAATTTTGAAAACTATCAACTAAAAGTATGATGCCATGTAATGATAATATGTTAAAGTGAAGACAAAGTTTGAAAATCATGTAGGTGTGGGTGGAATGAAGTATATACCATCCACCCTCCACCCTCCACCAAAAAATTGCATTTCCCATCCTTCGGAAAACTATAAACCTGGAACAAAAGCAAAGAATGTTGCTTTATCTAATCCCTAGTTTGTATTCTCCACTCTATTATAGCTAGTTGTATGATCATGATGTTTGTGTGAGGACATGCCCCTCCAATCAAACCCCAAATTATTACTAGGATACATCCTCAAATAGAGGTCAATTTAAAACTAGAAAGTATAAAATATATGTCAAAAAATATGAACAAGGAAAATTCCAAGGGATCTGACTACAAACAATCACAAAAATATCATATGATGTCACAGAAATGGTTACCACTAGTTATCATCATCACTCCAAAAGAAGGCTAGATAAAAAAATGAATAAAACATTATTTATTCATTTCGTCATATTGAGTTATAAGGGATCCATATACATGTAGATAGAACATCATATGAGTTTTGAAATAGGATATAATAAAAAATCATAAGGAAAAACCAAGAGAAACATCTTATCACATACATCAAGAACTACCCACCCATCACTTAGGAAAGTGAGAGTATAGGGACACTCTAGAAATAACTATGTTACTTCTTGTTAAATCTTGATCACCATGGCATTCCCATTATGCCATCATACCTAAAATATCATGGAAGAATAAATATATAAACATACATGGACATTATAATATGACAAATATGATATCATCAAGAAAAAATTCGTATTCAATATAATTCCCAATTATCCAAATTTGTTCATAATTCATTTTGAGGCATCTTTACCACTAAGAGATATGTTTTAACAACCTCACTTTTCAACATCCCCCAATTAATGAAGGACCTTAAAGTTGAGAGTTGTTACCTAAAATTCCCAAGATCTAGATTTAACCAAATAACAAATAATAGAAAATTATTTCAATTATTCCACAATTGTTGCTCACATGGTATAAAATGATACTCCTCCAAGGAGTTACATGAATTTCCAACATGGAACTAATACATATTGAGAATAAATATCTAAATAAACCACCTATACTTAGCTTTGATATCTTCGATGAATTTCATATGACTCATCATGTCTCAATATCTTCATATAATGCATATACCTAAAATGGAGCGCAACAAAACAAAGATCAGTGTGTTTCTATACTATGTACATGGGGTGCAAACAAAATCTGTGCATGTAGGTGTAACAACATAAACAACTATACCAACAGTTATCATTACATAATCATGCATGCATTTTCTTTACTAACTTCTCGACCCTTTCCATTCACTCTTTGTGGTGGGACCTCTCTTTAGGGGAGCCTCTTTATATATGGGGATCCCTTTCTTTAGGGTTTGGGACATGCAATGGACTTTCATAACCTTCCCTCACCCGGGCTTGGTTTTATACATAGGCCTTCATTTTTTGGCTTGGCCTATGGTGATCATCCTTTTCAGGATTGATCGCTAGTCATTCCCATAATGAATTCTTTCACCCCATTCTTTTTAACTCACCAGAGATCAAGGCTCAAGAAATTTATATTTATATAAGATGGCATTGATAAGTGCATTATAGATTGCAGGAAATAAATAATCAATCAAACAATTTAACTATATTCTATTCTAGAATCTTTGGGAAAACCACAAAAGTCATTTAATGTGAGTACTCATAGGCATATTCATGAAGAAACCATGCAACATGTACTTCAAGCAAATATCCAAGAATTCAACATAATCAACCTACATTATCTACATGTATGTATACTCTAAGGTGTTACTAATCATATTCATAACATACAAATCTAGTATATGTCCTAAACTAGGGTTTTGGGTTGTCTTGGGTTTGAATAAGGAATAAGGGTACAAACCCTAATTCCAATGTGTCATGCTTTATTCAATTTAGTAATTCATATTATACACTAGGTACCCTAATTATCAAGTTAAGCCTTTTAGACCATTTTGAGCAACCATGTCATATTACCCAACTTAGGATCAAGTAGACTAGGCTTTGAACCCTAATTATCATGTTTGTAACTCAAAATCTTTAATCATGATCATTATTATTCAAAGTGCATCAAGGCCTTAGATTCTTATCAAGTTAAACACATTTAGGATATTATGGACTTTAATATCGTATTATAAGCATTAAGATCATAGTAAAGTACATCATTGGTGCTCAAAATCCTAATTACACATGTTGATAATTATGGTTTTACAAATCCTAATTATTAATCATCCTTATCATCATCATCATCATAGATTTCATAATAGTTGAATACATCAAATTACAACACAAGAGAAAGATATTCGATGCATACAACACTTTGAATACAAATTTTAGGGCTTCGATGTATAAATCACCAGTTACTTTGATATTAGTCCTACTTTTTGAATTATTATCAGAGATAGGCATCAACTATATTTTGTTTGGATTCTATTTGTTTTCCTAATCAATTTTCTATATAATTTCAATATATTTTGACCCACAAATTATTTTCTAGAATTATTTCAAGTTATGCATATTAAGGCCAATTACACCACGCCATGTTAGTGAATAATGTTCTACCCATCTTAGGAGCGGGATCAGGTCCAACCCATAGTCTTGTGCCATTGTGGCAACTCATTCGCATGTGGTTGGTCTAAGAGAAAGGGTTAAAGGTCTATAAAACCTTTACCATGCTATAGCGACCCCAGGGGTATATGAATCTTTTTGCAGTTCATCATCTTCTTGCTTAGTTTGTCTTCTTTTCTCCATGAGCAACCTCTCTGGGTGAGTCAAACCAATGGTTGAATTTTCACATTTGTGTCGCTGAGCCATAGATAAGTATGAAATTGTATATGCCTCACCTTACTGGACTCATCCATGACCTCCAATTAATCAGAGGAGGGAAGGACAAGGTTTCCTATGACTCGACCAGTGGCAAACAACATGGAGGAGAAGAGAGGGGAATGACAGAGCCTTGCTCATGATGTGAAGGAAGAGGACAATCCTTGGATGTTCATGGGTCCTTTTAGAGATGCTTTGGTCTTACAAAGAGGATCCTTATGCCTTATATAGGAAGGACCCCCTAGGGTTGGCCGTCAACAAAGTTTGATCCCTTCTAGGATTCGTGAAAAACCTCGAGGATTCACAAAAAGGGAGGAAAGAATGGATGATTAGATTTGGATTGATTTCTTGAATCTAATGGGAGAATTTTTAGGTGTCCTCATTGACCACAAAGAGAGAGAGAGAGAGAGAGTGGAGAGGGGAGAAGGGGTGATACTATAGTGCATTTCCTTATTCATCTTGAGGAATCTGATGATGCACCCATCATTGATCTGAAGATCGAACAGTCAGGGAAACATGATAAACAAGGGCCAAGCCCCTAAGTTTCTAATTTTATTAATTTATGACCTTAGCTACATTGCTAAATAATCCCTTTCACTTTAGGAAAAAGTAATTAATTCATATCTATCTTTAATCCAAATAATCCCAAATTTTAAAGGAATATTGTAATGATTAAATCTTAGTGTGGGTAAGATTTGGTGTCAAAATACACAAGTTAATTCCCTTTTCTTGCTCCTTAAGAAATTACTTTATTTATTTTATTTCAGGCATCAAATAACTCCTTTTTCCATCCCAATTTGGCAAATAGTCCTATTTTGGTACATATTTTCTTTGAGTGCAAATTAGGACCAAAATTAGTCTTATAAGTTACCTTCAACTTATCTTTTCTAGAAATTTCCACACTATCCCTTATTTTATTACCAATTGTCCATTACTTTCAACAGTCCCTTTATTATTGGATTTTCCACTCTTTCCTTAGTCCATATTTATCAATGGATTATTGAAAATAGTAAAGACACAAAATCTCTTGGTAAAGGAGGGCTTGCACTTTAAATTCATACCTTTAAAACATGACATAAAAATACCAAATTTTCTAATATGTCCTTTACAATCCAATATTTTCATTCAAACATATGTATAAATATATGTGAAAATATAGGTCATAACATATGCTATTTCTGATTACTAAAGAAGCATTGTCTTAATTCAACTATGTTGAATAAAAAAATTATATTACTCACAATACTTTAGACAATCATCTAGATCACCATGTAATTATCATGACAACCATTATGATATGTACGAACTCAACTATGTATTATTAACACTCTTACCCTGGTTAGTTTGAGGTGTACTGCCCAAATTGATATGTTGTGACTAAGTCACCTATATTTGATAAGATATTAAGACTATCAGATCCCATAAGATCATCCAATCACATGATTCAAACCAGAGCAAGTAAAAGCAAAGTAGTTGGAACATTTTCCAAAGTATTGGTGGAGATCTCAATGATAGTTCACATAACTCAGGTATTCTTGGGTACTCAGGTCATGGAACTTATTACTATTGTATAATTACCCATATCAATCACATATGACTAATCACATGAGATACAACCTCAACCACAATCATATAGACTTATATATATATATATATATATATATATCATGAATCAATAAAAATCTTATTTATGCTCCAAAAGGTGGTACACAATGTGTATGTCCTTACCATATTCATGGAGTTGTATATAACCACATAACTTGTCATGTGAGGACCTAATCATTCCCCTCAATGTGTGAATGACCTAGGAAAGCTATTTCAACCCCTTGATGCAATATAATCCTATCTAGTGTGGTATCTCTTTTCTTAAAACTGGTTTAAATTATTTAATCAAGATCAAACCATATGCTTGTATTGATGTAATGATAAAGTGGTAAATTTAGGTGAGAAAGGGAGTATAAATGGTGGATAACATTGAAACATTATACCCAATCACGATAGAAATTGGGGGTAGATAATGATGGGTTGACACAAAGTAGTAAATTAGGCTCTACAGTGTGCATGATATTATCACCAATAAAGGTATCCATTAGTTTCTATATTAATTTCATCCCATGCATGAGGAATAAAATATACAAGTTACACCAATAAACAAAGACAAACCTATCAAGATGAACCTTCTATGTTACATAATTAAAAAACTAGGGGAGATATTCATATATCTCACATGTTAACATCAATTTCTCACCTTATTAATTAAAATAAACCAACAAGTAAGCTTAAATTAACTATTAATATATGACCCACCTAAATAATTCTAGTGAAGACCATTGGATATAGATAACACTAAACATGAAAGTAAGAATGCATGATACCACCAAAAAGTTATTACTCACCATCTAGGCTCTAAGTGAAATATGTGAATCTAGAGATTTATTTTCTTATAAGAGTCAAAAACTTCAATTCATAGCAAATTCAAATAAACTTGTAGACTTTCCACTCATTAACATGATTATAAAAACTATTTAATCAACCATAAATAAGACTATGTCAATAATCTATTATAAATCATGTATTCTTGTTAAATTATGTCCAGATGATTACATTTACCTCAATTGGGTTATTTTTTGGGTCAAGTTGTTATCGCTACACAAAAAACTTAGTTCACAATGGTGACATGAGGGGTACGAGGGGGAAGCAGTGGAAGATAGGGAGGAGCTGGAAGAGGGGAAACTGGGGTGGGGTTGTGACCATAGGGGTGAGGTCGTACATAGGAGGGGTCGACTTCTAGGGGAACCGAAGGGGATTTGGATCCGAGGAAAGATAGACGGATGGACCCAGATAAAAGTCTAAGTAATGAAAGTGAGCCCTTGGTAGAGGGAGTTAGGGTTACAGTACCCCTAGTGGATACCAAACTCCAATTCACAGGTAAGAGAGGACCGTTAAAAGGGGATACCAAAGTGTTTGATGGGAGTCGTTTGTGTCAACAAGAATGATGAACTCAAACATACCAGAATCCCATGAGGCTACGGATACAGGACTGGAGATAGGAATGATGGATATACATATGGGAGGGAAGCCTTTATTCAGTGATGTGGTGGGAGTATCGCGCACGTGAGGTGGAACTCTGGAGGATAGCACATCCTTCTTCCTGGAGAGACTGTACGAGGGACATATTGATCACAAGGCAGTTGAACTGAAGAAGATTGAAGGAAGCCTAGTGATCATCATTGATCCTATAGCGTAGGATGAACTAGCTTGGTCGTGGAAGTACGTTGTAGTTATCAGCCTTTTGGGAGCGGATGTGGGGCTCATGACTATGAGGGATCAAATCAAACTACTTTGGAACCCAAAAGGTCTATTTAACATGTATGAACTCAACATGGGTCACTATGAGTGCAACTCTCATGCAAGGACAACTATGAGATGGCCATGACAAGAGGTCTGTGGAAACTATTTGGCTGTTGCTTAACAGTCTGGGAGTGGTTTTCTACCTTCAACCCTTTTGAGGGTATGCCTAAACATGTGGTTATGTGGGTTCATATCATGGACCTACCATTATATTTATATGTGTCCATCATGTTTGAGTACATTAGTATGGTGCTAGGAAGACTTATCAAAGTTGACAGTCACACTACATTCAAAACCAGAAGTAACTTTGCTCGATGAGAAATAGAAATTGACACTACAAAGGCCATATGGATGTCAATACTGATCAATGATGTTGAGTATAAAGTTGGGTACAAGGCTTCCCCAAATACATGCTCCTCATATGGAAGAGTAGGGCATAGTGTCAAGTATTGTAGATCAAAATAGACAATTTTGATAACAACTGAAGACCAGACCATAGGTGCTTCGCTAAATGGGGATGAGGGAAGTCGAGAGAATGACTAGAAATAATAGAGAGGTAAAGGAACCAGGTAGAAAATGCATTACAAACACAAGAAGCAATTGGAGAAGCCACCAGATATAAACCCCACCAAAAATAGATTCAAAAATCTGCTCTTTGAAGAATAATTGAATGATCAGGGGACCACCATGGAGAAAGAGTATCCACCCTTAATGTTGAACACTAGCAATGATAGGTAGACTAAGTTCTGGAGACCAAAGAAGCAGTTTGACACCACAGAACAGATAAAGAAGGCCCTGAAAGATGGAACAAACTAGAACTCTGAGCAACTTGGCATGGCTATTGTAGAAACCAACAAGACTAGGACAGTTCTTGCAAATCATTGTCACGGTGTAGTCCACCCTAGTATGGATGAGGTGATACACGGGATGAAACAAGACAAAGTATAAAATATAATCAATATCAAAGACAATGCGAGGACCACAAAGGCCACATTGGGACTGAAAGTAAGCCACAAAGACAATGTTGCAAATATTACAACATGGTCCGGAGATGAGGAATCGGTAATCTAAAAGCAAAAGGAGGAAGAAGTGAGTACCACAAATAGAGATAAAGAAGTGGGTATCGATTGGAAGTATAGCGAGTAGTTCCTGCAATGCCCAACCTATTTACCTGGAAAGTTAAATAAAAGGTAGTGGAACCAAGACAAAAAAAGCCTAGACTTCCCAATCTTACAAGCATGGAAGGAAGATCCTAAGGTTGAATACTTCGACCAAAGCGGTAGCACCCTGTGAGAAGATGAATGAGTAGGAGATAGCTATGAAGACAGAAGTAGGAGGTCAAGATGCATGAGAACCACCCTCTGACACATGAGTATTTGTGATAGATATCTTGTGTTGGAACATGAGAGGGATCAAAAATGATGAGAGACACCGATCTCTAAAAGAAATCATTGATGTTTACAAAATAAAGATAGTTTCTATTTTGGAACCAAGAATCAATGCATACTTCCCTATTACAACCATCAATCTATTAGGTTTTCCCCATTCCTATTGATTCAAGGTGAGAGGTTTCTTTGGGGTAATCTAGGTGTGTTGGGATGCATCTATGAGCAAGGTGGAAATTGTCTATAGCCACAAAAAATTCATATCGTGCAAGCTGAACAACCAATGCTACATTAGTTTCATTTATGCTAGCATGCATGTTGGCACTACAGAACTTCTTTGGAAGCACTTGGTTCAGATGGGGAGCTAATTCTGATCCACATGGGTTGTGCTGGGGGATTATAACATTGTACTTGAGCCAAGCAAAAAGAACGAAAACAACCATTTCAATCATTCTAAAGCAACATGTTTCCAAGCTACCTTAATGAAAGCTAACTTGTCTGACTTCGAATTCTCAGGCATGAAGTTCACTTACAGACACATGCTTTTGCAAGAACGGCTATACAGGGTCGTTCCCAACACGACCTTTATCAATACCTAACCTAATGTTGTTGTCGAGCATTTGCCCAGGATCAGCTTGATCATTGTCCCTTACTAGTGAGAGTTTTCCCCGTTCATCACCTGCCTAAGAGGTTTACTATGAGAGCCTCATGGAAGGAGAACCCCGAACTCTCAACTATTTTAAGCAACACTTGGAATTCGAAACTTAACTTTAATCTAGCCCTATAGGATGCAGGGTGCAGTATCAATGCTTGTGATGGAAAACAAAGAAAAAACAAGAGACACATTAAGGATTGTCTCATCAGTAACATCAACTATCTACAAACAAAGTTGGCCTTCAGTATAATGAGTTACTAGACATGATTTGCTCGGACATACAAGAAGAATTGGTCGCTATTCTTCAGGCGGTGGAGATTGACCTAAAACATAAGAGTCATGTTACTTGGCTTAAAGAGGGTGACAACAACTCCAGGTTCTTTCAAGTTTTATAAATTAGAGAAGAAGAAGGAACATGATTACACGACTTAAGGACCAAGGCAGAAAATAGGTTACTGATGAGGGGACGTTAATGAAGATGGTGGTTTGACACTTTGAGTTCGTCCTTACATCACCACCATGTCGGAACATCCCTAACTTACCATACTTCCCAGGATGGTTTACTGTGTTGAGCATTGCCCAGACCCACATGTTGGGGGCATGCCCATCATAGGAGGAGGTACAGAAGATTTCCATGTCCCTGGATCCAGTGAAGGCACCAGGACCCGATGGGGGTAAGTGGTAATTTTATTCAAAAGAGCTGGAATGTGGTAAGCCCAAACTTGATTAGAATAGTAACAGAAGTAATAACCACAAGTGTGCTTCTAGAATCCCTATATCACTCAACAGTAGTTCTCATACCAAAGACCCAGGTACCTGAGAAGTGTGAAAATTTGAGACATGTATCACTAAATAACGTTGCACTCAAGATCACCTCTAAGCTAGTCGTGGAGAGGATGAAATCATATATACCCTATTGAGTGTCTAAAGCTCAGATCAGCTTTGTATCGGGATGACACATCATTGATAACATTGGTTTAGTGCAGGAGTTGGTTCACGATATGAAGTACAAGAAGGGGCAAAGCCATGGCCATTAAGATAGATTTAACAAAGGCCTATGACCAAATGTCTTGGGATTTTATCTGGGATACTCTCACCCGCATCAACATGCCACTTAATATAACAATTTACATCATGGTGTCAATCTCAGGTTAATAAACCTCCACTGTATGGGATGAGAAACTGTCCAGGCCCTTCAAACCTACCAGAGGACTCAGACAAGGTGATATGTTATCACCTTCTCTATTTGTCCTATGTATAGAGATGTTGAGTTAACTAATTGAGAAAGAAGTCTCCCAAGGGAACTGTAAGCCGATGAGGATGGGAAAGAATGGGCCTAAAATCTCTCATATGTGTTTTGTGGATGATCTTATCCTCTTCACTGATGCAAGTATTGCATAAATCAGAACCATTATGAAATGTTTCAAATTGTTTGAACTTGTATCTCGTCAGATGGTACACATAGGCAAGACTAGAAATATTCTTCTCTAATAGCGTTGATGAAGATTTGAAAAGAAGAATTAAGAGACTGAGCATATTCTAGGTTACCAATGACCTTGGTAAGTACTTAGGGGTCCCTATCATACATAGTCAGGTCAATAAACAAACTTACAATAAGATTACTGACAAAGTTAACAGAAGAGTAAATGCTTGGTCGACTAGATTACTCTCTTTTGCAGGAATAATAAATCTTGCCAAGTTTGTTCTCTCAACTTTGCCTACATGTGTTGTGAATACTAGTTTACCTTTACACCTTTGTGACAAAATTGATTACACCATAAGATGTTTTATTTGGGGAGGCATGCATAAATCCCATCCCCTAGATTTGGTAAATTGGGACAAAGTAACATGTCATAAGAATAAGGGGAGGTAGCCTGAAAACAATGTGTGATTAGAACAAGGCCTTACTTTACCAACATGTGTGGGATATCAACAACATTCGAGAGTCCCCTTGGAATTATGGGATGAAGGATTGCTACACGAAGGGACAACAAGGGAAGAACTATCACCTATCAAGGCTTGGAAGGGCAGCGAGGATAGGGAAGTCTTTCATGAACGATAACTATCACCTACCTCATTTTCTTTTCCAAGCTTAATTAGTGATTGTATTTTGTATTTAAGTTAGCTCGTAAGGGGAGGGCGGGATGAATAAGATTGCCTCCCGACTTCTTCTAAAAACACTTGATTCACAAAATTGGGACATTATACACCAACTTTTTTTGGAACATGCTTTTTCCATGTGCTAAACATGTATATTATCAACCAAGTTTGATGCATCATACCAACAATGACTAGATTTGTAACTGAAATGAACATAACTACGGTTATCATGCTTTGTTATACAAATAATAGGGTTCCATAGTTGAATGTTCATTGCTTACTTAGCAATTAGATGAACATAAAATCAACAAAATCCAAACACATTGAACTCAACTAATATATTAAATTTGATCTCAACTACATTGATCATTCGTGAAATATAAGGAGCAATAGGCAAATTAGGTTGACTATCTTAAGACTTGGCCCTTCTGTTTTATGAAGAATGTATTTACAATTGTATGTATATCTAGTATATGCTAGTGTATTCTATCATAATAAACTCATGCGTTTGTTAGACAAATCAGATTTTATTTTTAAATGCTCCTTGAGTAGTAATAACTATAAACCGATATTGAGAAGCAAAAAATTGATTTAATATCACATTTTGTGCTTGGCATTTTCCATGGTTATCGAATAGGCAGATGAGTGAGTGAGCACCATCAACCACGAAAAATACAAAAAAAAAAAAAAACGTCAACAATATGAACTCCAAGACTGAATGCCTAATGGGGTGAAGTACATCAGATTTTATTACCAACAATACTCGACTTTGTACAATCACACAGCCTTACGATTAACTTGACGGTGACTCGGTAAAATCTAGATCAACTCGGTCGCCATTGCCCAATGACATAGAACTGATACAGGAGAAATCCCAATTCAAGGCCAATACTGACCCATCCAGTCGAGCGAGGAAGTAAGAAGAGGCCCAAAACATCTCGACGTGAACAAAATCCCTAAAGCATCACATGATGGCGCAGGCATTAGGATTTTCGTCGGTGAACAGTTCCAGTGGCTCCACCAACACGGCAGTGGCACTTCCACTTTCCTCATCAGGCATGGCGTAGTAGCCATAATGTCCGCCGTAAGTTCCCAAATGCCTGCAGGCGAACGAGTGTCTTCTCTCGTGCCTGTCGCTGCCACCGTCATGCAGTTGATCTGACTCGGAGCGTTTATCCCTCACCTCATCAACTCCAACTGGGTGCGCCGCTTGTTTTCTACTTTGTGCGTTGCTGGTCGAAGCAGGTTCCGCCGGAAGAGGAATTCTTGCGCTCTTCCATGTGGGGCGGGCGGCGTACAGAGCTCTGGCCATCCTGCGAAACTTTTCGGCGAGACAAGATGTGCAGAATGGAGCCTCCACGGTTCCCTTCGCCTCCATGGTGTTCTTCGTTGAAGTCATCACCTCTACCTTCTTCGCACCTGCTGCTTGGACTGACGTCTTCCTCGCCTTCTGAGCACAGCCCACGCGGTTAGCCGGCAGGACGCGTTGATCGACCACAGAGACTGGACCAGCTTCGCAAGGCTCAAGTACTTCCGCCTTCTTTCCCAACTTCTTCGCCAGGCGAGTTACAAGAAGTGGCGCTTCAGCTGTCCCGGTAACTCTCACCATGTCTGCCGCTAGACTCACTTTCACGTCCTCTACGCCTGACGCCCTTAGCAAGGTCTTCCGAACGGTACGAGCACAGTGCACGCAGTGCATCGGAACTCGGAGATACGTCGCAGTCCGTTCACCGATTTTTCCCTTCTCCTCGTTCCCCTTTCCGCCTTCGCCATTGTCACGGACCTTCGGCGCCGCCGGAGTGCGCTCTGCTGTAACGAAGTGCAAAGTAACCTCTTTTTTGGTCTTCACGTGTAGTACGGATCGAAGAAGATCGGAGTCGAGTGCCTTCCCCTTGATGGTGAGCCTCATGAAGGACTCGTCCGAGACGGTGGATTCGACCCCTGCGAAACGACGAAGGACCCATCGCTCGATGTTTTGGGCGCAATCCTTGCAGTGCATGTCGAGATTCAATGCCACACTGGTAACGGCCAGTCCGCCGCCGGCAGATCCATCGCCGTGCTTCCGCTCCATTAATTGCCGTCTCTAGAAGATTTACAAGTTAGGCGAAGAGTGAGGGACGGGCTCTGCACTTTAATTTATAGGGCGCTGTCGGCGTGGGAGCGAGGAAAGGTTGATGGTCTCAGGGAGTTTTAAGTTCAGACTGAGTCGGAGTCGGAGTCGGAGTGGAGTCCTCGTCTCAGGCAGAAATCGAGCGGACCTTGCCTGCCTATTTCATAGTATAAAACCGGCAAGAACTCATCAAGGTTAAGAACGCGACAGCTCAGGGTTGGGCCAACCCTGTGAGGGGAAAAAGCCACATTGGCACACTTTGATCAAAATACTGCCTTTTTTTTAGCATTCCTGGGAAACTAATTCCCACGATAGCACGCTTTGATGTGAAAAAACTTCACTTAAAGTGGTATTTTTCATGTGCGGGGATACCGAAAACACCACTGCAATTAGTGGTTCCATTAAAAATAAAAAAATAACAAAAAGAATACGCCACTGAGTGACGCTTTCAAGTTTTCAACTTGGCACAAGTTGAAAAGTGCCTTTCTACGTAGCGTTTTTCATTTTGTTAATAATGTTTTGATATTTTAAAAATTTTAATGAAATCCATAGGATGATTTCGGTATTCAGATCCAAAAAATACTATTTTAGTAGTGAGTTCAACAAAAAGTGTGTTATTCTGATAAATATTTTATTGGGCGTGTTAGAATGGGAATTATTTTGCTCAAAATGTATTATATTGACTTTTTCCATCAAGTGAATGCATGGTGTTGCAATTTTGTTATCCCCTTCCTATTCCAAAAACTCATTAGAAGCCACATATGTTGTAGGACATGGAGCGGGGAACATAGGGTTTAAACTCACCCACAATCGGGATCTGAAACAAGAATAAGCATGTTCAAATCTACAAGTGAGTCTGGAATAGGAGGCTAAGCTCGGAACCCAGGGTTTAAACCCACCCGCATGTGTGTATAGGTTTCTACACTGTGAGGTTTTGAGGAAACATGTAGAATTTTTATTGTTCTTCTTATAGAGATAGATAGGACACCTTTATACTATATCTTTTATTTTTAATAGAAGTGTGTAGAATAGTCTGAGACATAAATTGGAGCATCAACTCGGAAGGAGCGGATGTTGGAGAACCTAAAACTATAACATCTATCCGTCTTGTTTTAATTTGAATTTATCCCCAAAATTCCTCTCAATGACCCACAAGCCTAGAAAATGTATGAGTGTGTTTAAAACCCACCCACAATTGGGATATGAAATAGGAGTAAGTGAGTTCAAATCTAAAACTAGGATCTAGAATATGAGCTTAAGTTGGGAACATAGGGTTTAAATGCACTTACATATGTGTAGGTGTTTCTCTCAGTTAATTTTTATAGGCGATGGGTTTTTCAGGAAACATGTAGAATTTTCATTAATATTTCTATAGAGAAGGATAGGACACCTCTTATACTACATTTTTTTTACTTTTGGTAGATGTCTATAAAATAGTCTAAGACAGAAATTGGAGCAACAACTCGGAAGTAACAGATGGTGGAGCATCTAAAACCATAACCTCTAGCCAGCTTATTCAAATGTGAGTATATCTCCAAAATTCCCTCAATGTCCGACAAACCTAGAAAATGTATGGGTGCATAAATTCCAATAAGTCCCCTATACAGTTAGCTTGAGTTAGCTAGGAAAAAGGCTATATTGTTTTGTTTTGTTTTGTTTTGTTTTCTATTCTATGTCATGTCTTCAAAATAATTGTAGGCATGTCTTTCTTGTTTCTATTTCAAATAGTTTTAGGCATGCCTCCAAAATAGAGGCAAGTGAAAGACAACTCCAAATCCATGTTAATGGTAAGAGTAAAAGGAAAGTCTAAGGGTAAAGGTAAATTTAAGAAAGGTTCTAAGGTTGGCCAAAAGTCTTATGTATTGAAAGCAAAAGGAGGAGTAGTTAAGAGATGTAATAGTCACCATTTTCATCAGGTTGGACATTGGAAAAGAAATTTTCCTCTCTATTTGAAAAAAATGAAGAACAAAAAGTAGGGGATAGAGATCTCCACTTTAGGTATATATATTATAAAAAAAAAATTCTTCATTAACATAGGTATTAGATATCGGATGTGAATCTGACATATACTCAAATATGTAGCATCTGAAAAGAAGTAGACCCTCAAAGAAAGGAGAGATGGAACTACGTGTTGCAAATGGAGCAAGAGTTGTTGTCACTGTTGTAGGCACCTACTATTTATCTCTACCAAGTGGGATTCTAGTAGAGTTAGGGAACTACTATTGTGTGCCTAACATAAATAGAAACATTATCTATGTATTTTGTTTGGATAAGAATGGTTTTGAATTTCTATTAAAGAATGGTCTGATTTCTTTTTCAGTATGTGATATATTTTATGGTAGTGTCCAATTGTTTATGGTCTCGATTTATTAAAACTTGAGACACATTTATATAATATAGGCCGCTGTCAGAGTGGGAGTGAGGAAAGCTTGATGGTCTTAGGGAGTTTTAACTTCAGACTGAGTCTGAGTTAGAGTGGAGTCCTCCTCATCTCAAGCAGAAATAGAGCGGACCTTGCCTGCCTATTTCATAGTATAACGCCGACAAGAACTGTAACAACCCCGCCTCCCAGTAACCCCTAATTAAGGGAGGCTAAAAGGTCAGAGTCGTTATCCCAATTAACAGGATCAAAGTTTCAACAATTAATCAGTAATAATTATAAAATTCTACCAATCTAAATTGAAATATGGTATAAAATAAAACTTTGAATACCTTTTTCAAAAACTTAGAAATCTACTTCTATCCACATATGGAGTCTATTCTAACTAATCCTCCTTTGTACTTTAATTCTTATTTAATTCCAAATATGTCACTTTACTGTTTGTCCTTTTCAATCTTGTACCTAAAACACTGACAAACAAAATGTCAGTCAGCATAAATGAATATGTCGATATGTGGGGACAACCAAAATTTCGCAATTATGGCTAACAATCTAAATATCACAATCGAGTTAATTAACAAGCCAAATTATGCTTTTAGTGTGACATTCTCCACCGCTTTTGCCCTAACCCTGGCATACCCACCTTAGGGTTTTTCTTTTGCCAATGATTGAAGGCTACCTTCTCAATCCCGAGCTTGGTGCCTGGGGTCACCTCTCATAGTGCCCATTAGTCATTCTATAAAGACCACCTTCTCAATCCCGAGCTTGGTGTCTGGGGTCACCACTCATGGTGCCCATGGGTCTTCCCTCCTGGGCTTGACCTTTTGGCAATCATCCATCAGGGTGGCATGTAGGTGCGAGAATACACACTTCTATTATTGTTGTGATAATCATAGTGACTTTATGATTTGCAAGTATGAACATCCAAACAGATAAGTTGCATTCAATGCGATGAATCATCTGGGAAACTCTTCGGAAACTAATGTGATTAACCATAATTAACCACATACCTGTCAGGATAATTTGAGATAGAATTAATCCAATCAATGTAAGAAATCCAATAGGCAAACAAGCACAGAAAGAGATCCTGAAATATGCATACAATTTCCTACCATTGATCATGCCATCAAGATCTATTAAACCTAGCTCGCTTCCTAGGATTTCTAGTCCACTTTTAGGGTTTCTATTGCAATTATGGTTCCTCTTCATTTTTATTCTTTTAAACCCTACTTTTATACAATTACTCAGAAACCCTAATTATCTCATCTATTCTTCACAAAAGATATTAAGGTTACCTTTTAACAACATATAACCTTAGTTTCGTATTAAAGGCACAATTAACCATCAATTAAGTCCATTATGCTCTTTTACACTAAAACTACAACTTTTATCCTTCTAATTCATGACAAGATCATTAGGCCTAATTATCATCTTTGGTTCCTTCTAGATTAACAACTCATAGTTCATTATGATCTAATTCACATATGCACTCTATTTATCATTAATTCCACCTTTATCCATTAGAAAACCCTAATTACCATTTAAAGCGTATTTATCCACAATTAGGAACTCTTAAACTTGAAATAGCTCAAAACCATCATATCTTAGATTATTCATGAATTTGAACAATTAAATCCATTAAGAGTCACAATGACTAACATTAGGGTTTCAAGGCCCATTAAAGCTCATTCATGTACATGGAATTCTAAATTAAACCAATTACATACAAAGTTCATCCTTTTCAATCTTAATGTATCTTTCTATGATTAACATGTTAATATCAACTTTAATCATCCATAAAACCCTTCTTAATACATTAATCATCTCAAATTAGGGTTTCTTAATCATTAATACATTAAGGATGATAACTTCCACTACTTTTAGAATTGCAATAGGAATTAGCTTCTAAATCTATTTTTAATGGACTCCTCGCATTTTTCTGAGAAAGATTCATATTTTATACACATCCATCCGAGCTACCAATGAAAAGATATGAATTTTGCATTATTTACTTACTTGGACCAATCACTGAGCGCCACGTGTCCCTTTCCATGCAACGTAATCCGCTTGACTTGGAAACATATCAAAATTACAGTTTTTCCCTTACTTAAGTGGTCGATCCTTCACATACCAGAAGGGCGTTTTGGTCCAATGCCCACCCGTCTCCTTCCTCCTGCACGCCTTAGAGTTGCGGCTGTAGCAAGGAGAAGGTGCGGTCGTGCTGTCCCTCCCCGAACCTCGACGGCAACCAGGGGTGGTTCCCCTGCCTCTGTTGTGCCCCCGCGTAGGCGAGGACGCTACTAAGTCGTGGCCATGATGGTCGATTGAAGCTTTCTAGCTCTGCAACACACGGATGGTCTGTGGCCCTCCTGCTGGTATCTCGCAAGTGTTACAGAATGTGGATGATGGTGGCGTTCCTCTGTGGTATCGTGGGAGCATCATGCTTCCACCGAACTCCAGTCCATGGCTCCTCATTGCCCCAGGGGTCGAACAACCCTCTTTTCTAGGGTTTGCATTCAAAGAAGAAGGAGAAGAGAGAGAGGGATGCGTGGATCTCTCTTGAACTCAAACCAGAGGGTCTACCCCTTATATAGGGGAGGGTATCCATGCCCCAGCATGCTTGCCCGTGAAGCAACAAAGCCCTTTCCCAATAGGAATCATATTTCTTCATTGAGAAGAAACCTTCTCTGTCCTAAATATCTTCTTAATAAACCATGTTCATTGGATATTTAGGAATTCGAAAATTCTCTCTCTTATTCTCTTTGTTCTTGACTTTTAATCCATTGGAATGAAATTATATTTTCTTTTAGTAGAAAATACCTCCTTTTTAACAATGCCACAAAATTCATTAATTATGTATCACATTCTCCTCTTTTTTTGTATTATTGGTATTTTCTCTTTATTTTTCTCCATTGGGGCTCCTTGGACCCCAAGAAACTCTAATATTTCAAAATCCTTTTTAGTGGATACTCATTGTCCTTCTAGATGCATCTATATCCATTATTTTTCATTTTCCTTTTTATTTCTTTATTAAAATATCTCTTTTTGAGTATTTCTCTTTATCTCTCTTTTTATTTTAATTATTGGAATTCTTTTTAATATTAGAAACCTTAAGGAACAAAAATCCATCAAGGATGACTCAATCTTACCTCTTTCCACTTATTTTCCACATTTTATCATTATCTCCAATTTCTTTCTTAATAAAGAAATATTTAATTGATCTTTTCTTTTCTTATTGCATTATTTTTGCAACTTTGGACTCCTGGGAACCCAAGAGGCGTGAAATCCAACTTTGGATAACATTCTTTTGCCTTCTAGAGGTTTCTACATCTTTCTTTTCTCCATTTTCTTATTTACTCATTTAATAATGGAGTTTCCTTTGTCTTTTCCTTGTTATTGAGCCCAATAGCCAATAAAGCCCATAAAACAACCAGCAAGGCTATTGTAAACGAAATCCTTTTATTCATAACAAATTATATCATTATTTTTTCAAATATCTTTAATAGGAGAAATTACATTTCTCACAAAAAGAACCCAAAATTTGGGGTTGTAACATCCTTTCCCTCTTATAGGAATTTTGCCCTCAAAATTCCACCAGGCACACAAACAAACAGGATAAGCCTTTCTTATGTCCATCATGGCTCCCATGTGGCCTCACCCTTTCCATGGTTCTTCCCAAGAACCTTCATCATCTCATATTCTTCCATCTGAGTTCTCTCTCACCTTGGTATATCTTACCCTCATAGGTGACTCAAGACATTTCAACCTCTCATAAAGTTGAATAGGTTCATGGCTCAGCACATGGCTTGGGTACCTCACATAGTGCTCTAAATTTGACTCATGGAACACATTATACATCATGTTATCCTGAGGGGTAAGGCTAAACACAACCATATCCACCAATCCATCTCAAATGGACCCATATATCAGGGACTCAGCTTTCTCAGTTGTAGCTTAGAGGGGTCGAATTTTCACATTACATACTCTCTCACAGTGAACTGCATGTCAGTCTGCTTTGCATCAGCTCATGACTCATGTCACCCCTGGGCTCTCTCTCAGCCATTGCATGATCAAAGCGACTTCATCTACACACACTATGGTTCTTTCTTGACCTTCACAAGGTCCCTTCACCAACATCATCTTAATGAAGTGGTGACCGACACAACCTCCCTTACAGAGCTTCTTTACATCCTAACACTGGCTATGGTGTTTATCATCACATCTTATAGAGGACAAGAACTGTCTCCAGATATCACCCTAAATGAGCACACATTCTCTCATCAGACCCTCTAGTCTAGATCATACTAACCATTAGTTAGGGGTGATAAACTGTACTAGCATCGAGTTTGTCTACTTCCACCTCATGGAAGTGAATCTTTAGGTTATACTCAAGAACTTTTGAACTCATGTCATGGTGTAGTTAAACCATCTCTCTCTCATATGTAGTTCAACCGAATCCGTCCCTTGACAGTATTGTTTCTTTCTCATGTTATCTAGGTAAGGCGATCTACCATAACCCATATTGCATCTTGACCTTCCTTGGTCTAGGGGACACTTACCACAACATCCATAGTGATGAACTCCCATTCCCTCTCAGGGACTTTTTATCCTTTGTATCACTTACTAGGTCACTGGTGTTCATCCCTCACCTCCTGGATTGCATGGTGACAAACCACGTGTAACTTCATCTTAATCATCTAATGTACTACTGCAACTTACTATCTTAGTAGTACCACGGTGTATGATGAACTTAAAATCATGATCTCTTGTATGTCATGATTCCTCAAGATTGATTCCTCAAAAACCCTAAACCACTCTAGTCGGGGTTTCATCACCTTCCTTTCGAGAGAAGTGCATCCGAGGTTCTACAACCATCATTTTATTGCATCAAGGCCTAGGTTGGCTAACCAAACAACTACTAACTTGTTCAACATATCTCGTTACATCTGAGTGTTAGCCCAAACATATCTCCTTTTTCAAACTTAAGGTTAACCTAACAACCTCTTCTAGCCTCTAGCTAACTAGGCATCTACATCTCAACCACTTCACATCCTTATGTGTAAGGAAATGTTGAAGACATACACCTCCATCTATTTCACTTATCATCTCACCTTGGGCTATAGGTCTATCTTGAACAAGAAAACTTAGAGCTCATCTTCTTGGTTATCAAACTCAACCTTGTATGACTCGCCAATTCCACATAGCTCAGGATAAAAACATCCTCACAAGATGACCACCCTAGTTCTCTTGATGTATGTAAACCATCCACATATCATTCACTCCACAAGGGTATGTGATCATCTCTGTCCTCATACCTCATAGAAACATTCCAACTCACATCATCTTTATCCTTGGTGGATGGCATGCGTATTGTCCTATCTCTCACTCCCATAACAAGAGGAAATAAGCATTTTCCGGCCTTCCAAACACAAAGTTCTTCCTATTCTAAGAGTAGAGATGGTACATCCCACATTTCCAGTACACCTTCAAATCTAAGTTGAAACATGCAACTTATGTCTCTACATCACAAACACCTCGATATCAAAGTTACTTCCATGGAAAACTAGTTTCGAACCTACTTAGGTCACCACACAATCCTTGGTCATCTCCTCTAGGTCTATAGGGTGTCGGCACTTTTGGGGTCATCCCTCTTCCCTTATGCATCCAGAGAGTGGCCTCCTCATCTTCCCTTTGGGTCCCATGAGTTCATGAAGGTGATCAATCTCCTAACCCAAGGCTCTCAGATAATGATAGTTGTTACCTCCCGACCCTATGGTCATGTGCAACTAGGGAATTAGGCAACTCCTACTTCCATCAGGCTTATCCCTACCTGACCCTAGGATAGACTTAGGATTCTAACATATTACATGTCCAACTTAGAAACTTATTCAAGTCTCCATCATCTCTCTCTGCATTCCTGGGCTGACTTTCATCCCTTCATAGGGGTCATGGCGAACTGCTTACCTTGGTTAGGCCTCATATCGGTTACCTCCATGGTAACACACCCACATGCACTTAGAGATGGTTATCTATGGGTCTACAGGTTCATTCTCATACTATGTACTTTTCACTTAGCTTCTCAAGATCCTATGAGACCTCTTTAGGTTACCTCAAAACCAACAAAAATTGGTATACACCCTACAAAAGGGTCCCTCTCCTAGGATGGGAGAAAACTATCTTTTGATGGCAATAAAGGTCACAAACGTCCTTATGTCTAGGGTTTACATCATGCTTAACCCTAGCAAGCTACTAAGGCACAAGCAGACCACCTACTAAACCATGCTAGTCATACTTGTTCTCATTCCTCAACATTGGACCAAGAACACACCTACCCATGTCACCAACTCAGTTTTAAGGGGTTCATCAAACATACCTTTGACTTAATCGGGTTTCCCTTTCCTCTAAACATGAGGAGTACCATGCTCGAATCTATAAAAACTCAAATCTCATCATGAGCATCAGGTACACCACTTCCCTTCTTAGGCCTAGGAACCCTAGGTTCACCTTTTGGGTGTCCAACTGCATGCTCAACCTCTTAACCACGAACCAAACATGTACAAGGTATGACATGCACTTCCTGTCATCCTTCTACTCGAGCAACACTTCAGAGTGGAGTCCTTCTCAATGACACCCAACTAGGTATAAGGCCTCACAACCTGTTACTAAACCTCTTCAGTTCTAAGGAACTCTTCTTCCTAGCTCAGAAGGTAAGTACCTATTTGCATATAGGTACTAGCAACCTCATCCTCTTTCTAGGATTTGGTTCCTCTAAAGGCAACCATGATATCATCAGCCTCCATGGATCATGCATGAGGCAACTGCAACCATCCACTTAGGTCACATCATCTTCAACTCCTGACTGTTCCTCATATCTCTAAGTCTAAGCTTCCAACCTTCTTGCTTGGGTCCCTCTCTCTCTCTCTCTCTCTCTCTAGAGCTAACCCTACAAACAACCTTACTACTAGAGATCTTTTCCCCATGAAGGATCAAACTCACAACATACCCCTACATGGGTGAAGCCTATGTTCAAACTTACGTTTGCTCAAGATTATCTAGAGCTCCTCATGCTTATCTCATAAGCCATCCAACATACTCTCCTGGCTAGAGGTTCAACCTACTACCCACACTACTATTGTACTTTGGGTGCATGTTATGCCCTACTCGCATAATCTCATAGGGTTTCTATAGGTTCTTCACTAACCTCATCCTTGAAGGATCTATCCTTCACTCTAACATGCACGACCCTTTCCAGGGTTGGATCGTCAAAGGTACTAGGCCATCCAACCTCACATGGCTCATATCATCATGGGCATACAAAAGCAAGTCCACCCACACACCTGGTCTATCATGACATCTAACTCATCGTGTCATCTCTCTCTCTAACCACCACTTAGGGTTAGGGTAAGCATCATCCTTAGAGGATGTACCATGTCTCTACTTATAATGGAGGTCTCTACCTCCAAGACTTACTCTCTCTACTCATCCTCCAGATAAGAAGGTCTAGCCTCAGGTCTCTCCTGAGGGCATGACAACTCATGTCATACGACCTAAGCATGAAGCTATTCTTTAGTTTACGCTTAAACTATAAAGTGTATGTCCATGACATCTTATTTACATGCTTTTCATTAATTTGGTGGAGGATTCATTAAACCTTATCAACTTTACTCATACCTCGAGAGGGTGAGGAAAGAAAGAAAACCCCAATCCTTATAATCCTTAACAACATTTGAGTTGAGAAGGGATGAACAAGATGAGAGAGTCCTAAAGGTATCTTATTTCGAGTTAGATCCTGAGACATTGGCCAGACAGTCATACAAATCTGGTAGTCCTCATATTCCGACTAACGGTGCCGAGGAAAATATTGCCAGCCCCCAGACGTGATCCTTTTCTAGACACCTCTATCTTTTAGAAAATCCTCTAATAACTCCCTCAGTTCTATGGAATTTGTAAAATTTAATAATTATTAAAGATTAAATGAGGAACCTATGCTCTAATACCAAATTTAATGACCCCACCTCCCGGTAATCCCCAATTAAGGGAGACTAAAAGGTCAGAGTCGCTATCCCAATTAACAGGATCAAAGGTTCAACAATTAATCAGTAATAATTATGAAATTCTACCAAACTAAACTGAAATCTGGTATAAAATAAAACTCTGCATACCTTTTTCAAAAACATGGATATCTACTTCTATCCACATCTGGAGTCTATTCTAACTAATCCTCCTTTGTACTTTAATTCTTATTTAATTCCACATATGTCACTTTACTATTTGTCCTTTTCAATCTTGTACCTAACACGTCGGCAAACAAAATGTCAGTCTGCATAAATGAATATACTGGTATGTGGGGACAACCAAAATTTCGCAATTATGGCTAACAATCTAGATATCACAATCGAGTTAATTAACGAGCCAAATTACACTTTTAGTGTGACATTCTCCACCGCTTTTGCCCTAACCCTAGCATACCCACCTTAGGGTTTCTCTTTTGCCAATGACTGAAGGCCACCTTCTCAATCCCGAGCTTGGTGCCTAGGGTCACCTCTCATAGTGCCCATTAGTCATTCTATAAATACCACCTTCTCAATCCCGAGCTTGGTGTCTGGGGTCACCACTCATGGTGCCCATGGGTCTTCCCTCCTGGACTTTACCTTTTGGCAATCATCCATCAGGGTGGCATGTAGGTGTGAGAATACACACTTCTATTATTGCTGTAATAATCATAGCGACTTTATGATTTAGAAGTATGAACATCCAAACTGATAAGTTTCATTCAATGCGATGAATCATCCGGGAAACTCTTCGGGAAATTAATGCGATTAACCATAATTAACCACATACCTATCAGGATGATTTGAGATAGGATGAATCCAATCAATGCAAGAAATCCAATAGGAAAACAAGCACACAAAGAGATCATGAAATATGCATACAATTTCCTATCATTGATCATGCCATCATGAGCTATTAAACCTAGCTCGCTTCCTAGGGTTTCTAGTCCACTTTTAGGGTTTTTATTGCAATTAGGGTTACTCTTCATTTTTATTCTTTTAAACCCTAATTTTATACAATTACTCACAAACCCTAATTATCTAATCTATTCTTCATGAAAGATATTAAGGTTACCTTTTAACAAGATATAACCTTAATTTCAGATTAAATGCACAATTAACCATCAATTAAGTCCATTATGCTCTTTTACATTAAAACTACCATTTTTATCCTTTTAATTCATGACAACATCATTAGGCCTAATTATCATCTTTGGTTCCTTCCAGATTAACAACTCATAGTTCATTATGATCTAATTCACATATGAAATCTATTTATCATTAATTCCACATTTATCCATTAGAAAAGCCTAATTACCATATTAAGGGTATTTATCCACAATTAGGAACTCTTATACTCGAAATAGCTTAGAACTATCATATCTCAACTTATTCATGAATTTGAACAATTAAAGCCATTAAGAGTCACACTGACTAACATTAGGGTTTCAAGGCCCATTAAAGCTCATTCATGTACATGGAATTCTAAATTAAACCAATTACATGTAAAGTTCATCTTTTTTTTATCTTAATGTATCTTTTTATGATTAATAGGTTAATATCAACTTTAATCACCCATAAAACCCTTCTTAATACATTAATCATCTCAAATTAGGGTTTCTTAATCATTAATGCATTAAAGTTGATAACTTCCACTACTTTTTGAATTTCAAGAGGAATTAGCTTCTAAATCTATTATTATTGGATTCCTTGCATTTTCTGAGCAAGATTCATATTTATACGCATCCATCTGAGCTACCAATGAAAAGATATGAATTTTGCATTATTTATTTACTTGGAGCAATCACTGAGCGCCACGTGTCCCTTTCCATGCAACGTAATCCGCTCGACTTGGAAAAATAACCAAATTACAGTTTTACCCTTACTTAAGTGGTTGATCCTTCACACGCCATAGGGGCGTTTTGGTCCAACACCCACCTGTCTCCTTCCTCACGCATGCCCTAGAGTTGCTGCTACAACAAAGAGCAGGTGTGGTCGTGTCGCCCCTCCCCGAACCTCGACGACCACCAGGGGTGGTTCCCCAGCCTTCTTCGTGCCCCCACGTAGGCAAGGATGCTACTGAGATGTAGCCATGATGGCCGGTTAAAGCTTTCTAGCTCTGCAGCACGCGGACGGTCTATGGCCCTCCTACTGGTATCTCACAAGTGCTAGGGCACGGGGATAATGACGGTGTTCCTTTGTGGTTTTTTGGGAGCATCGTGCTTCCATGGAACTCCATTTCATGGCTCCTCATTGCCCCAGGGGTCGAATTACCCTCTTCTAGGGTTTGCATGCAAAGAAGAAGGAGAAGAGAGAGAGGGATGTGTGGATCTCTCTTGAACTCGAACCAGAGGGTCTGCGCCTTATATATGGGAGGGTATCCATGCCCCATCATGCTTGCCCACAAAGCAAAAAAGCCCTTTCCCAATACAAATCATATTCCTTCATTGAGAAGCAACCTTCTCTCTCCTAAATATCTTCTTAATAAACCATGTTCATTGGATATTTAGGAATTCAAAAATTCTCTCTTATTCTCTTTGTTCACGACTTTTAATCCATTGGCATGAAATTATATTTTCTTTTAGTAGAAAATACCTCCTTTTTAACAATGCCAAAAAATTCATTAATTGTGTATCACATTATCCTCTCTTTTTTTCTATTATTGGTATTTTCTCTTTCTTTTTCTCCATTGGGGCTCCTTGGACTCCAAGAAACTCTAATATTTCGAAATCCTTTTTAGTGGATACTCATTATCCTTCTAGATGCATCTATATCCATTATTTCTCATTATCCTTTTTATTTCTTTATTAAAATATCTCTTTTTGAGGATTTCTCTTTATCTCTCTTTTTATTTTCCTTATCGGAATTCCTTTTAATATTAGAAACCTTATGGATATGAAAAGCCATCAAGGATGACTCAATCTTACCTCTTTCCACTTATTTTCCAAATTTTATCATTATCTCCAATTTCTTTCTTAATAAAGAAATATTTAATTGATCTTTTATGTTCCTATTACATTATTTTTGCAACTTTGGACTCCTTGGAACCCAAGGAACCCAAGAGGCACGAAATCCAACTTTGTATAACATTCTTTTGCCTTCTAGAGGTTTCTACATCTTTCTTTTCTCCATTTTCTTATTTACTCATTTAATAATGGAGTTTCCTTTGTCTTTTCCTTGTTATTGGGCCCAATAGCCAATAAAGCCCACAAAACAACCAACAAGGCTATTGTAAACGAAATCCTTTTATTCAAAACAAATTATATCATTATTTGTTCAAATATCTTTAATAGAAGAAATTACATTTCTCACCAAAAGAATGCAAAATTTGGGGTTGTAACAAGAACGCATCAAGTTTAAGAACGCGACAACCCAGAGTTGGGCCAACCCTATGAGGGGAAAAAGGCACAATGGCACACTTTGATTAAAATACTTCCTTTTTTAGCATTCCTGGGAAACTCATTCCCACAATAGCACACTTTACTGTGAAAAACATCACTCATGTGTGGGGATACTAAAAACACCACTACAATTAGTGGTTCCATAAAATAAAAAATAACAAAAAAAAAGCCACAAATTGACACTTTCACGTTTTCAACTTGTGCTAAAAGTGCCTTTCTACATAGCATTTTTCATTTTGTTAATAATGTTTTTAGATTTTAATTTTTTTAATAAAATTCAATCGTAGGGAAATTTCAATATTCATATCCAGAAAATACTATTTTAGTTGTGAGTTCAATAAAAGTGTGCTATTCTGATAAATATTTTGTTGGAAGTGTTAGAATGGGAATTATTGTGCTCAAAATGTACTATATTGATTTTTTTCCATCAATTGAATGCATGGTGTTGCAATTTTGTTGCCCCCTCTTCCTATTCTAAGAACTCATTAGAAGTCACATATGCTATACGATATGGGCCAGGAACAGAGGACATAAACTCACCTACAATTGGTATTTGAAACAAGAATATGTGGGTTTAAATCTACAACTGAGTCTAAAATAGGAATCTAAGCTCAGGACAGTGGGTTTAAACCCACCCACATGTGTGTATATGTGTTTCTCTCAATTGATTTTATAGATGGTTGTGTTTTGAGGAAACATGCAGAATTTTTATTGTTCTTCTTATAGAGAAGGATAGGACACCTTTACACTATATTTTTTATTCTTAATAGATGTGTGTAGAATAGTTTGAGACACAAATTGGAGGATCAACTTAGAAGGAGCGGATGCTGGAGAACCTATAATTATAACCTTTAGGCGTCTTATTTTAATTTGAATTTATCCCTGAAATTCCCCTCAATGACCCACAAACCTAGAAAATGTATGGGTGGGTTTAAACCCACCCACAATTAGGATTTAATATAGGAGTAAGTGAGTTAAAATCTAAAACTAGGGTCTAGAATATGAGCTTAATTCAGGAACAAAGGATTTAAACGCACCTACATATGCGTGCATTAGGCACTTCTCTTAGTTAACTTTTCTAGGTGATGGGGTTTTGAGGAAACATGTAGAATTTTCATTGATCTTTCTATAGAGAAGGATAGGAAACCTCTTATACTACATTTTTTACTTTTGATAGATGTCTATACAATAGTCTGAGATAGAAATTGGAGCATCAACTCAGCAGTAGGGGATGGTGGAGTGTTTAAAACTAGAACCTCTAGCCAGCTTATTCTACTGTGAGTTTATCTCTAGAATTCCCTCAATGTCTGAAAAGCCTAGAAAATGTATGGGTACGTAAATTCCAATAAGTCCCCTATACAGTCAGCTTGAGTTAACTAGGAAAAAGGCTAGAGTATTTTGTTTTGTTTTCTATTCTATGTCACGTCTTCTAGATATTTGTAGGCATGTCTTTCTTGTTTCTATTTCAAATAGTTTTAGGCATGTCTCTGAAATAAAGGCAAGTGAAAGGCAACCCCAAATACATGTTAATGGTCAGTAGAGGAAAAGGAAAGTCTAAGGGTAAAGGTAAAGTTAAGAAAGATTCTAAGCTAGCCAAAAGTCTTATGTACTTAAAGTAAAAGGAGGAGTAGCTGAGAGAGGCAATAGTCACCATTGTCACCAGGTTGGACAGTAGAAAAGAAATTGTCCTCTCTATTTGGAGAAACTAAAGAACATAAAGCCGTGGATAGAGATCTCCATGTTAGGTATATATTATAAAAAAACTAACTGCTTCATCAAAATGGGTATTAGATACCGGATGTGGATCTCACATATACTCAAATATGCGGGATCTGAAAAGAAGTAGACCCTTGAAGAAAGGGGAGGTGGAACTACGTGTTGTAAATGGAGCAAAAGTTGTTGCAACTGCTGTAGGCACCTACTATTTATCTCTGCCTAGTGGGAATCTAGTAGAGTTAGGGAACTGATATTGTCTACATGGCATAAATATAAAACATTGTCTGATTTCTATTAAAGAAAGGTCTGATTTCTTTAGAGAGATGATATATTCGATGATAGTGTCCAAATGTTTGGATAAGAATAGTTTTGAATTTCTATTAGAGAATGGTTTGATTTCTTTTTTAAAAGATGATATATTCTATGATAGTGTCCAAATGTATTATGGTATTGATTTATTATGACTTGAGACAAATGTATATAACATAAATACCAAGAGATTAAAACTTGATGACTCAAACAAAACTTACATATGACACTATCATCTAAGGCACATAAATGAGGTGTATTTCTAGTCTCCATAAAGATGGTTATCCAAACTCATTTGATTTTGAATCAATTTAGACATGTCAATCTTGTTTATTAGTCAAGATGAAAAAAAATACCCTTTAATGGAAACAGCGAAAGGGCATGTGAGCTATTATAACTCATACACACTAATATATGTTGACCTTTTATCGCAAGTTCTAGAGGTGTGTATCATTACTTCATCACGTTTTTTGACTCCCTTAGTATATATGGATATGTATATTTAATGAAACACAAATAAGAATCTAATGAAAAGTTCAAGGAATTAGTGAATGAAGTACAAAATCAACTTGTAAAAAGAATTAAAACATTTCAATCAGATCAATGTGGTGAATACATAAGCCAAGAGTTTGAGGCTCTTCTAAGGGATTGTGCTATTGTATCACAGTAAACTCCACCTGGAACACAATAACATAATGGTGTGTTAGAAAGAATGAATTGCACACAGAATAGACAAGGTATGATGTATGATGAGCTTTGTCGTTCTTCCAACTTCCTTATAGGGAAATTCTCCAAAAACTGGAGTGTTTATGCTTAGGCCCTATTTGGTAGGGTTTTGTTTGTGTGCAAAGTGTGGATTGAAGAGTGTGTGGTTCAAAAGGAAGGGTTTTAAACATAAAATAACTTATTTAGTAGGATACAGGAGAAACTCTTTACTTTAATATTACATTATTTGGTTGGTTCTTTTTACTACACATGTTGAGATAGAAGCAAGTATGTAGAAAATGGTGGAATGTGGTTGGGTGGTTTTTATGTCTGACTGGATGCATTTTTTACACCATACAAATGTAATGATTTTGTCTTAAAATCAAATCATCTACACGTGAAAAGTCATGAATTCATTTTCACTTCCGTAAACCAAATTAAAACCATGTATTGATTCATGGAATTTGAGCATAACGTGTTCTTCTTACATCATACCAAGATGTCCCTTCACTGTATAATTGGTTCAAAAGGTATTATGTGAGATATGGCCTAAGAAACATTCGAATATATCTTTTATGAAGATTTAGGGATGTGAAGCTTATGTCAAAAAATAGTTTTCTAAAAAATCTTGGACTCAAATTTGATACTTTGTTGGATATCCTAAGTAAACCAAGGGATATTACTTCTATGTTCCATCTAACAACAAATAGTTTGTTACCAGAATTATTGTATCCCCGAAAAGGAATTTATTTATGGAGGAACCAGTGGGATGAAAATATAATTTGAAAAAGTTCAAATCCAACAGAAAAACATTGAACATGTAAGACCCCTTACCTAGATTTCTGCTTAATTGCAATTTCTTTGAGTATTAAGATGCTTAAACCTTAATTTAAACTTTTCATATGTTTTAAATATTATGGTACATGCTTGTATGCTAAATTGGATCCAATTTGAATAATGTTTGAGCTATCTTTTTCATATTGTACATGTTTTGGATCATCTTGCAATTTAACCAAGGGAGGGTTACTTTGAAATTTTCACATGAAGAGAGTGTTTCTTATGTTTTAATACTATGAGATAGAACATGCTGATATGGGGTTCCAATTGAATCATAGATGAATATGTGATATCATCAAGTGATATTAAGGTTTGTAGGGTTTTTTGGTTGACATGGTGACTAAGTTAAGGTTAAGGGTTGCGACCATTACACCACTTGTGCTAAGGGTCGGGACCAAGGCACATGATTGGATGCATGGTCACGACCCAGACACCCTAGAGATAGGATGGTCGCAATGGTTGTCTTTTAGTGTAAGAGTCTCGACCATGCAATGGTGATTAGGGTTTGGGTCGATACAAGGGGGTGCATGAGAGTATCTCGACCGTGACAAGGGGGTCAACCGACCTTATTAGGTCATGACACTTTGCTAGATAAACATGGACATTTATTATATTTCCATGTAAGGGAAATAAGGTTAATACTTTGAAGAACAAGTGTCCCTTAGTGATCTGTGGTGTTGACACCTCAAAGATGTATACTTCTCTCCTCCTTTGGATATATATATCCCTTCATTTCCTTGAAAGAAGATCTTTTTGGCTCTACACCATCTACCTTGAGATCATTCTTGGAGCTTCAGGAGAAAGGAGGATCAGAGCTTGATCCGTAGGTGGTCGACCCTTGGTGCATGTTGAAGATCTTGTGCTAAGGTTAACCTCTGGTGATGATTCTCAGAGAATCACCTCTTGGTAAGTAACCTTCTCCTCTAGATCATGTTTCATCTCTTCTAAAACCTCCATCTTCTTCCTCACTCTTGGTCATGAGGTGTTACCATCCATGGTGGTTGTTTGAAAGGACAATTCGATCATTTTTCCTTTCTCTTTTGGGTTCATCTTAGGTCTGATTTCCTCCTTTCTTGATTTCCCTTGTGACCATGGTTTCTTCTTCCTTTTAAAGGCAACCCTTTGTCTAAAGTAGCAACTTGGTTAAATCTTTCAGATCTTGGAATCTTGGGAGGTGGTTTTTCTCCAAACCAGACGAGTTTTATAACTCTTGCTACCTCTATTTTATGCATCTTAAGTCTGACTTAAACTATCTTCTATATGATTTGTTATACTTGAGAAAACAAGAATTTTTGATCTATTTTATGTGCACAAGAACCTCATTTTCCTCTCCCTAAGTATATCTCTTTTGATGGTCTTCCATCATCACATTTAGGGTTTGATGAGGACTAGAACTAGGGTGTTATTCACCCTGTTGACGTTTGGTTTACCCTATTGTTACCATCTGCTTCAATCTTGGTTCAGATCTTCTATGGGTGGTGCATGTGGTCGACACAAACTCTTGGAATTCTATCACGATCGACACTCCTTGGTGGGGTGGTTTCAGCCGTGACATCCCTCTTAACCCTATATTGGTCGCTACTTATTTGCTTGGTCGTGACACTCTGTTGCATTACAATCATGACACACCTAGGGGGTAGCAGTCACGACGTCGCGTTGCATGACCCTAGTGTCACAGTTGCAACACCTTGCTGGTGTATCCTTGTATCACGGTTGTAATGTTGTGTCTAGATGGTGTCCCAGTTGTAACTAGGTATAGTTGATAGGTCAGACTTTGGGATGTGTCTCGGTCAAGACACATGGGTTGTGTCCTGGTCATGGCACCCCATACATGGTCAAGTCGTGATGCCTCGTTGTTGAATAGGTCGACACTCATGTGTCAAGCGTGATCGACACTCGTGTGTTGAAGATGATTAGGATACATAAATGTAAGTATGGACATGGTCAGTACCTAGGGTAACAGTTTACCTAAAAGTGATGTGATTATAAAGGGTTGATCATCTACATTAATGCTTAACTCTCCAACTATATGGGAGGTGATGAATTAGGGTCTAATGTTGAGATAGAGTTACGGAAACCTAATTGGTTGTTCATGAACCCTAATCCTAATCTGATAATAACATGATAAGTGTACTCACTATATTTGAAGATTGTTATTCCAAATAGTGCTTTCTCTCTCCTACTTGTGCAACATTAACTTGTAGATGATATGAATGTCATGGCAGTATGAATGTTATTTTAGTCCCTATAAATTACATGGTGGTGATTATGAATAATGTTGGGGCATATTGTGATACTAACTGTGCAGGAGTATATGAATTGGTCTAATGATATAACAAGTGCGTTGTGCATAAATGGAGGGATTGATATCCCATAGTGATGTGATATTGAGGATAACATTGTGAATGGTAGTATTATAAGTGTCATATGATGATGAGACAAGTTCTCACTTAATACATTTTATATCTTTAGAAGTTGCATCCTACCTTAATCTTGTAGAGTTTATTTAGGTTTAATATGTTGTAACTTGATTGATGCATTAAAAGATACCCAATTGGAATATTTAATCAAGTAAAACCCTAATCATGTAGTTTCCATGTACCATAGATCCATCTTCAACGTCATTATTTAGCTCAATGGTGAAACGAGTAACTCCTACTGGAAATTTGGAGCACATATTATTGAATATGTGGGGTATCAGTGGAGATCACTCCTTGTATCCTTATATTGTTGAAATAGTGGCATATTGTTTATTATTGAACAGACATGCATGAGCCGATTCTCTAGTGATGTGCCATGTATCAAGGCAGACTAGTTGTTTTAAAGGACCATAGTTTTGACTATGAGTTCCTAATTCTACAGGACTGTAGCCTTGACTACAAGTTGTTGTCTTTAGCAGTAAGACCATATGTCACTGCATTGCAAACTTGAAATGACCAAGTAGTGTTGGTGATGATCATGGAGTCAGTCTCTTCTATTGATCTTGTATGGTACTGATTTTGACTTAGTAGTGGTCAGTTGGAATTGAGTGATATGCCTCAAATCCTCAGGGTATAAATAAAAGTGGCTAAATATCCATGTAGTATATTTTTTAGGGTCAAATATGAATCACATTGAATGATCTTATGCCTTATCTTTGTATTGTTTAGGTTATAACAGTTATACATGTTCTTCGTATTCCTTCTCAAAATATTAATTGATCTACGCTCAGTGTTAATTGCCTAATTTGTTTTATCTACATTATCTATTGGATGCATCTCATTTAACTGAATTTTCTTAGCTTATTAAGTATTTAATCTACCTACATTAATTACCATGCTTATAAAAGTTTTTGGCAAAGAGTTATAACTCTCACTGGGAAGTTTGGTCTCACCCCATGGGTTCCACAAGCTTTTAGGTGGTTGTACTCAACGAGGTCAAGGTCGCAGAGCAAGCGTTGAGTAGCAAGGAGAACAGTAGATGACCAAAGGTTGATCATGCTACTGGTTTAGTGTCTTATAGAATCCTATGTGGTGTCCATGTAATCTCGGGTCTTTGGGTGAGACCTTGTGTTTTGATTATTGACACGTCGATTTTGGCTGTGTGCCATTAATATATAGAAATGACTTGTACAGATAAATAGGATGAATATGTATTAGTGGTGTCTTGATAGCCTTTGAACATAATATGTAGCATGTTTTGTCATATATGCAATGAAAATGGCATGTCTTAAAGTCTTGTTTACTAATACTTCCGCTTGTGATATGGAATTGCAATTGGTTCTAATTTATCTTGGTTTGTGGTAATATGTGAAAAACCACTAGAGGGGGGTGAATAGGGTTTTTATGAAGATTTTAAAATTAATTATTCAAACAATCAACCACAAAATATTAGACAAGGGAACACAGGGTTTAGAGTGGTTCCACCCTTAGCAAATACTAAGGGAGTCAGTCCACTAACCGGTTGCTCCCAACCGGGATTTTGAAAGCACCTGTATTTTCTTACCTCGCAAGGATGTTACATAAAATACAACTACCTTCCCAAACCCTTTGGACAGCCTTCACCTCGAAGTCATCTCACCAACTTTGAAGCAGCCTTCACTTGAAGTAACTTCAAGCTCCCCCTTGAAGTAGCCTTCCTCCTTAAAGTAGCTTCCCGTTGAGACCTTCTCAAAGTAGTCCAAAGTCCACCTTCTCCTTTTGAGAAGACCATTCTCCACCTGAGAAGATAAACCCTCTCTAATCTACAGCCTCCAACCTAGGAGTATCAAGGAGAGTACAAAGCAGATAAGAAGGAACAAGAAAGGAAAAAGGAAAATACAATTACCACTTTGGCACAAGGCTTGAATCCTATATCAAGCATTTTGATCTCCTAACCAATGTGTATGAAAGTGTAAGTGTAGTGGGTAGGAGATGCTAGCATGTAGGACACGAAATTGGAGCAATGGAAATGAATAGAAAATGTTGGAGTTTCTCAATTTCTCACAAGAATGGATTTTCAATTGCAAGTGTGTATGCTCAAGTGTTTCACAAGTGTGTTTAGGTGTCCTAAGGCATGTCCTATTTATAGGAATGGCCTATGAGTGCTTAAGGACGTTCCAGACACTTTCTAGGGGGTTCTAAGTGCTTAACTAGTCATTAGGAGTCTACTAATTGCTTTAGCAATGGCTAGTTTATTAATTCTAAAAAGTGCAGACAGAGATAATCTCGGTCGAGAAGTTTGTTGACCAAGAGTCCGTCGGTCGAAATTTTTGTCGACCGAGGGACGGTCTGGAGCAAGTGTATATAACGTTCGATTCCAACTCCCAACTACCTTGTCTGCTGTGTCTAACGGTTAAAGAACCTATTAGAAGAAATAACTCGGGAGACTCTCGATCGAGAAGTTGTTCGATCGAGCTTGTCTCGGTCAACAAAGAGTTTGACCGAGAGTATCTCTGATTTGGTGGTTCTGGTTGAATACTAAATGTGTGTATGAGTGTTCTGATGTGACATTATTATAGGGGATGACCTATCTAAGTGTTTTTAATGGCTAGGGAAGATCTAAATGCTTAATTTACATGATATCTAAGTACTTGTACATTATATACTTGTACAAGTTCTTACATTTGATTACAATCATGAAATTAAAGCATTTTGAGGATATAGATCTTCCAAAGCTTTGCCATCCACCTTATTCCTTAAATACTCAAGTAACACGTTAGATCCACAAGAATGAAATGTTTGTCATTTTCAAAATAAAGGGATTTTGACGATGTCCAATTAAGCCAGCAATCTCCCCCTTTTTGAAGACACCAAACATTTCCAAAATAAAAATAAAGGAAATTTTAAACAATGTAAATTTCATACCTGAATTTTACCTTTATAGATATGCCCTTGCTTATTGAACATCTTAACAATGACTTTTTATTAGTTCCTTATTATTTATATTTGTTTCTCCCCCATTGTCATTTCAAAAAGATAACCAATTTAAACATGACATATATTACTCCCACTTAATTATATGATTTTTAGGCTCCCCCTTAATATAATACTCTTATTTAACAAGGATATGTCCAATTGAAGCCATAGGAAACACTTTTATTCATGATAGCTCAATACTCATACAAGCTCATAAGAGATATCCATTACATGCATTTCACAAAGATAACCATTACATTCATCATAGAGATAGCCATCACATGATCTCACTGAAAAGACTTAAGAATTTCATCAATTTCTAGGTCTTTCCCAAGAAAAGGCTCAACTCCATAGTATTTGACCAGCGTCTGCCACTCCAAGGCACCTGTCTTAGTCAAAGCATAAGACTCCAAGAAGGTGGGAACACGATCGAATCAAAAGTGGGCAGCAATGTCTTGGAGTTGGATTGGGGAAAATTGAGTGTGGCTAAGGTCATGAGATGGTGGAGGTGGAATTTGAGTGTAGTTGTAGGATGGGTTGTAGGGGTAGAGCATGCCAGGATTAAGTGAATAAGGATATGCGTCAGGTGTATCAGGAGAAAGATCTTGCATCCTTTGATTCAGGTAAGACATGGCATGATGATTACAGTCTAATTGCCTACTTAAATAATATTGAGAACCGGCAATGTATGTTAATGTATTTGTGATAGGATCATAAGGTAGGCTAGGAGGAGGAGGTGGTAGAGGTGTATCTTGGGTGGATGGATCCCCTTCAGTCCTAGCCCTCTTGTGTCTAAAATCAATCCCCATCTTCTCTACTGTATTTCTAGTGATCTTTTAGGGTTTCCTATCACATTTGAAACCTAGGTCCTCAATGCTTTTCTTAAGCCGGTGTTGCATAATTTGGCAAACAAAATCAACATAGGGTGGATTGCTAGAAAACTCAACCATGTTCTTAAGAATAAGACGAATAAAATTGATGGGTATGCTATTTAGGATGGCATAAATAAGATACATGCGAAAGGTGGGTACTTCAGATTTGTTTTCTCTAGGATAGATATTTGTGGCAACAATTAGATTGACTATCCTAGCTTTGGGTTTTAAATTGATGGCATAATACGTACCCCTTTCTTCATGGCAAGTTGTATTGGATAGAAAAATGGCTTTCTTGATATCACTCAAACTAGTGGTAGTGTCATCTTGGGATAGCTTATTGAGAGGATTACCAGTGGTGAGATCAATAAACCCCTTATATTCATCTACATTAATGTTGAGCATAATAATAACATTCTCCTCGGAAAAGTGAAATCCATACCCACTAACCATAGAAGAGAAAGAATGATCATGGTCAGGATGTGTGGCTAGATTGGCATAGAATTTATTGACAGCTTGGGAGGAGTAGGAACGGAAGGATGGATTTAGGAATTCAAAAATATGTTGCACCTCAAAGAGTTCTTCAAGATCAACACTGTTGATGAAGTCCATGACATCCACCAGCTTTCGAGGAAGAGGAGTCTTTGAGGACAGCTTGAGGTAGCGATCTCTGGCAGCTACGTCATTGAATGGAATGTTGTTGATGATCGCTAGTGCCAGGGAGACCGTCCTCCCCTTCCTAGCCACAACCTGCTTCTTTCTGTGCAAGGATGCGGAAGCCATCTTGAAGATTTGAGGTGGAAAATAAGCAAGATAAGATTGGGGTGGAGAAGAGCTAAAAATTTGCACAAGAAGGCACTAGAGAAGAGCTAGAGAAGTTAGAATGTGAATTGGTGAATAATGGGGCCGTTTTGGGCTCTATTTATAGCAAAATAGAATCCTGCTCGGTCGATAATTTGTTGATCGAGAACTTCAACGGTCATTTCTGCAGACACCCCCATTGGTCGTCCAACGGTCGATTCAGTCGGGGTTTTGAAAAATAGTCATTGCGATATATTTTTATTTATTTTTTTAAATGTTTTTGATATCATTCAAATGGGGGGTCCACCAAGATGGTCTCGTTCGAACATTTTGTCGACCTAGGCTATTTCTGGGTTTGAATATTCAACATGTACTTGGTGAGTGTCGATCGAGAAAGGTGACCAACTGAGTGACTCTTGGTCGACAAACTTGTCGACCGAGGTTGTCTCGGTCGAGATTTTTGTAGATCGATGGGACTGCTGTGAGTGATTATTGTGAAGGATATTCGAGCTTGTTTTTAATAACAGTTATGACAAGTAAGTAAGAGACTGTAAAATTTTAAGAGTGTGGAGCACATTATTTTAAGAGTATTTTCCAAAATATAATTTCCATATGTAGGGGAGTATATTTTGGGGAGTAGCATGTAATTTCATTCATACTATACTATTAAACATTAGAAATAATAGAATTTATTCAATGATTTGCTTTCATATGTTTCTCATTCATTTATGAGGAATGTTAATCCTGAAAATGATATTAGATCTTTTAAGAACACATTAGAATCAACAAATATATGTCAATCAATGATGAGCAAGTTTATACTAACACTGAGTGCAAAGAAATGATTTTCAATTAAACATTTTGTCAAGATTATTTTAGGTCGACCTTGACTTCGACCTTGGCGCCCCTTGGTCAAACTTGATTTCGATCGAGAGGCCATTTTTGTAGATTTCCAATTTAAGTATTCACAATAATCTACTTGATTGAATATAAATCTTTTATGTAATAGGTGGATACCAATTTGAAAGAGTTTATATCAATTTGAAATATTATAGCTTAGGATCAAAGTTTGTATAGAACTTAATTCATGTAAGAAATATTTGATTTTGAAATGATGTCTTGCTCTTGATTTTCTTAGAATAGGATTTAGATTTTATTCTAAGAAAGACCTCTTATTCCACTTAATGTAAGAAATATATGAAGTTTTCTCAAGGCAACATGGTTCATAATTTTCATATTGGCCAAGAAATACTTTTAGGCAAGCCATGTATAAGATGAAGCATAATGATCATGATGAAACAATAAAGGCATATCCATAACAGAATGATTATGATAGAACAATAGAAGCATATCCATAATTTCATGAAATACAATGATTATGATCATTGAAAAGCAAATTTCAAGACACATGGTTTTTATATAGATAGACCAAGGAATACTTAGGACAAACCATGTGGATTATGATAAAATAGTAATTTCCTTGATTAAACCAACATGGTTTATGAATTTTTGAATTTAAGACAAGCCATGAACATGCTTAATAATTTCAGTAGCAATTTAGGGCTTTATAGTGTGTGCATTGATTTTAAGAGAGCATTTCAGGTTTATATTTGCATATAGTTTTGATCATATAATTTGCATGATAAAGATATCATATAGATCATGATGCAAATTATCAATATGTGATTTGGGATTTGTCTCCAAGATATATGACTTAATTTTGCAATAGAGCATGTCTACTTTCAGTAAGAGTATAGATCAGCATCATTTTTCTTTGCAAGCAACGTTTTTGCAGCAATTTTAGTAAAATCAATCTTTTTCTCTTGTATATTTGATGAATACAATTTAATCATGAAAAGTATTAAGTTTTGATGCTCATATATTCTTCCTTTTGATTAAGATCTTTCAAATAATTAAAGAACAAGAATATGTAAAGTTCATTACATACTTAAGTAGATTGCAATTGAAGTGTCTTGTTTTTATTAAATAGTTCTGTCAGAGTTTCACTCAGTCGACAAAGTTCTTGACCGACATTGTCTTTGGCGACAACTTTCTCGACCGAGAATGTTACTATTTCTCTAGAAAAATATAGATTAAAGGAAGAAATCCTATTGATCGACCAATGTCTCGACCGACATTGTCTCGGTCGACAACTTTCTCGACCGAGATTGTTTCTGTACTGTTTCAGTAGTTGTTTTCAAGTAAAAACATAGATCAGTTTTACAAAATTATACAAGTTAACGCTCAATTTAGTTTGAGATAAGACATTTGAATATCAAAATAATGTTTTAGGTCAAATCTCAACTAATCAAATTAAAGTCTCTAAGTTTTAGGAACCCAAACTAGATCAACATCATTTTTCTTATATGGGCAAGAAAATGAATAGTGTCCAAGATGTAAACAAATAATGACAACATATAGAATCAATTTCATTTCTCTTCCTAGGGTTTTGATCTGTGTTCTTGGGTAAAAATATGGTTTTGGTCTTGGGTGCTTGAGTTCTTATAGGTTTAGGATGATAAGGGTTTTCTTTTGGAACATATCCTAAACCTCTTCTTCCAATATTACCAGAAGAATTCTTTAGGATCCTATCAAGAATACCATTATTTCTCAAGCTACTAACTTCTTTTTGTAACTCAGCAATCGCATCCATTTTCTTTTTGATATCTAACTTTGCTTGATCTAGATCAGATGATAAAGAATCTCTTTCCTTAATAAGAGCATCATAATCTAGATGAGTGCATAAAATTGTTTGTTTTCGAAGATCATTAATTTGGGCTTGCAAGTTTATCTTTTCTAGAGAGAGAAGATTGTAATTTTCCTCTATTGATTTTAGCTTAATATCATGGTCTTTAATAGTTAAGTTTAATGTTTCCTTAAGATCTTCATTTTCATATGTGAGAGAAAGAAGTTTAGCATGTAACTCATCATTTGCTTTATTAGATTTCTTTAATTTCTTCTTGCACTCAATATACTTATCATGTGTTTCTTGAAGGCTAGAAACTAAATATTCTTTTGATAAATCAAAAAGACTTACCTCGTCTTCTTCTTCATTTATTGTAGAAATAAGACAACATACCTCTTTGTGGTGAGTTCTAGCTTTATCGAGCTTTTCTTTGTTTATCATCTTTGGACAGCTAAGTGTTGTGTGCCCCATTTCTTCACATTCAAAGCACCACCTATTGCTTGTCAAAGGTTGACTCACATTTCTCCTTTCTTTGTAGAGGTTGTAGAGATCACCACCCTCCATCTTTAAGACTCGATTAGAGCTCCTTGAAGCCTTCTCTGATACCAAATTAAAAATCACTAGAGGGGGGGTGAATAGGGTTTTTATGAAGATTTTAAAATTAATTATTCAAACAATCAACTACAAAAGATTAGACAAGGGAACACAGGGTTTAGAGTGGTTCCACCCTTAGCAAATACTAAGGGACTCAGTCCACTACCCGGTTTCTCCCAATTGGGATTTTGAAAGCACCTGTATTTGATTACCTCACAAGGATGTTACATAAAATACAACTACCTTCCCAAACCCTTTGGACAGCCTTCACCCCGAAGTCGTCTCACCAACTTTGAAGCAGCCTTCACTTGAAGTAACTTCAAGATCCCCCTTGAAGTAGACTTCCTCCTTGAAGTAGCTTCCCATTGAGACCTTCTAGAAGTAGTCCAAAGTCCACCTTCTCCTCTTGAGAAGATAAACCCTCTCCAATCTACATCCTCGAACCTAGGAGTAGCAAGGAGAGTACAAAGCATGTAAGAAGGAACAAGAAAGGAAAAAGGAAAAAACAATTACCACTTTGGCACAAGGATTGAATCCTATATCAAGCATTTTGATCTCCTAACCAATGTGTATGAAAGTGTAAGTGCAGTGGGTAGGAGATGCTAGCCTATAGGACACAAAATTGGAGCAATGGAAATGAATAGCAAATGTTGGAGTTGCTTAACTGCTCACAGGAATGGATTTTCAATTGCAAGTGTGTATGCTCACGTGTTGCACAAGTGTGTTTAGGTGTCCTAAGGCATGTCCTATTTATAGGAATGTCCTATGAGTGCTTAAGGATGTTCTAGACACTTTTTAGGGGGTTCTAAGTGCTTAACTAGCAGTTAGGTGTCCACTAATTGCTTTAGTAACGACTAGTTTATTAATTCTGAAAAGTGCAGACAACGATAATCTCAGTCGAGAAGTTTTTCGATCGAGAGTCCATCGGTCGAAGTTTTTGTCGACCGAGGGACGGTCTGGAGCAAGTGTATATAGCGTTCGATTCCAACTCCCAACTACCTTGTCTGATGTGTCTAACGGCTATAGAACCTATTAGAAGAAATAACCCAGGAGATTCTCAATCAAGAAGTTGTTCGACCGAGATTGTCTCGGTCAACAAAGAGTTCGAATGAGAATATCTCTGATTTGGTGGTTCTAGATGATTACTAAGTGTGTGTATGAGTGTGCCGATGTGACATTATTATAGGGGATGACCTATCTAAGTGTTGTGAATGGCTAGGGAAGATCTAAACACTTGATTTACATGATATCTAAGTACTTGTACAAGTTTTTACATTTGATTACAATCATGAAATTAAAGCATTTTGAGCATATAGATCTTCCAAAGCTTTGTCATCCACATTATTCATGAAATACTCAAGTAACATGTTAGATCCACAAGAATGAAATGTTTGTCATTTTCAAAATAAAGGGATTTTGACAATGTCCAATTAAGCCAACAATATGGTTATTAGTGATAATTCCATGCTTTGTTTTGAGTAATCTCTTTTAGTGTGGTGATGGTGATCACAGAACATATAGAGGTTGATAAGGAATAGGAGGAACCACAAAATATTGTGGAATCTCAAGCTCTAGTAGGGCACATATTGAGTAAGAGAGATATATATTTCTCATGACTCAAGAAGATAATGTGTTGGTCATTGATGATGATGAACCAACAACCTACAATGAGGATATTGAGTGACCAGATTTTAAGAAATGGCTTGATGCCATGAGATATGAGATGGAGTCCATTATACCAACAAGGTATGTGGAAAATGAGGAACCACAAACTATTATGGAATCTCAAGCTCTAGTAGGGCACATATTGAGTTAGAGAGATATGTATTTCTCATTACTCAAGAAGATAATGTGTTGGTCATTGATGATTATGATGAACCAACAACCTACAATGAGGATATTGAGTGACCAGATTCTGCAAAATGCCTTGAAGCCATGAGAAATGAGATGGAGTCCATATATACCAACAAGTTATGGACCTTAGTGAATCCATTTGAAGGGGTAAAACACATAGTGTAACATCCCAAAATATTAAGAATAACTTTAGCTACTTAAACAAAAATAGTTGAGGGTAATAAGGCAAAAAGACCACGAAATGAAATGTCTCAAAAAATAATGAAGTGAGAAGAGTAAAATAGGATTCAAAATATAATTTTTTGCATGTTTGCATCATGTGTTACAATTAACTTAAGATATAAATGTTCATTTCTTTTTTCTCTCTCCTATTATTAAAAATATTTAAAAGTAATAAAAGAGAAAGATGAAAGAATTGGAATTTGGAAAATGTGAAATATTTTTAGCACAAAAAGTTCTCTTTTTCCTTTTTATAGTTTTAATATAAGGAGAAAGTACAATTACTCTCTTTTCTCTCTCTTTCATGAAAGTTGCCCAAAAGGGCATAGAATATATATGACATGGGCAATACATTATTATCTCGATTATTGTCTCTAGGGTTCACAAAGGAAAGTTTTTTTCACAATATCTAACTAATTAATTCATTAAATTTAAAGTTAAATGACTAATAAAGAATTGTGTAGAAATTTCTAAAAAATAGAAGATAAAGGAAACTAATAACATTTGTTCAACCTTATATTGCAATTAAAGAGAAAATACACCTAATTAGGATTGCTTGCCTAGTTTGGATGGGAAAAGAAGTTAATTGATGTCTTAAATAAATAAAATCATTCAATTTCTTAAGGGACAAGAAAAGGCTATCTAAATATTGTATTTTGGTCTCAACTATTTTCCAAACTTAGATAAAGTCATTAAGAACTTCCATTAAAATCTTAGGATTAAAAGGATTAATAAAGTGATAGATATGAATTATTTAGTCTTTCCTAAAGTGAAGGGGTTAATTGAAGAAAGACATTAAATGTCACAGTCCTAATCATATTAGGAACCCAGTGTCCGACCCATTATAATTGTCACACTTTTGGTGGCCCTAGGATCTTGATCCGATGGTCAGGAGAGTGTCTCCCACCTTCGGTTGGTTTGGTAAACCTTCTATCAGGGATCTCGATCATCCCTTTCACATCTCCCTCTGTCATCAGTATGTTTCAACACTTTGAAACTTTCCCAACAGGTCGGGGAGGAAATTCTGAGTTGGCCTACCCTAGTGTTTTCCTAGCATGGAGGACTCTAGAAAATTTACCCAATTTGTAGACCCCTGCCCGACGACTAACCTCCATAGCCCAGTTCTATATAAGGGGTATACACCCCCTTTGTTATTGCTTTTCACTATGCAAGACCCTGATTGACCCCATGACCCTTCCTATGTGATAGATTTTCCCCTCTAAGCCTTGTTTTTCCCTCGACTTCCTCCATGTACCCTGTTGGAGATTCCCTTGGTCGCCCTCTCTGCCCTGACCTTCTCCGGAGAAACTGATGCCACTAACGAGTCTGGGGAAGTGAGGCGGAGGTGTTGATGCACCCAACTATCACACGAAGGACTAGAACCTTGAAGTTTATCATCCAGTTGACTTGCTCAAGTAAGCTACTTGTGAGTCTAGGGTTGAAGATAACCATGGTGGAAAGGTCATCTCTGCCCCCTGCTGCTCTGCTTTAAAGCTATGAGATTTTCAGTCATTTTCCCTCTTTTTCATGTATCTAGCAGGCGTCCAAGCGGGAATAGTCAGCCCAATTGGTACAAGCCCATTGGCTCAGCCCCGACCCCATGGCATGGGTGAAGGACCAGCCAGCCGTTGAGGTGGCAACCTGTGATTGTCTAGAAAGGATTAAATTTCTAAAAATGCTAGAAAATAGTAGGATTACCAGAATATGGCAAATAAATAGAAATATCAAAATAATATAAGGAATATATCAAAATTATTTCCATAGCTTGATTTCCACTCGCATTCTAAAAGTATATAAAGATGTTATCTTTAATGTGATTTCATATGTGAAGAACCCTAATTTCATAATATTAATGAAATTGATGATCATAACTTGTTTAATTGGATTTAATGTTTGAAGTATAACCTTTTTAAATAAAAAGAGAATCTTGAATCTGACTTGGGAATAATAATTCATATGTTACCAAAATTAGGGTTTTAGGTGATGAATGGAATGCAAATTTATATATTGAATGCTATGAACTGGGTATTTAGGGCTTTTGAAACCCCAAGGACATGATTAGGGCTTACTGAAACTACAAAGGGAAGTCATATCTTCTCTAAGTGCAAGGTAAGGTGGTCCATTCCAGTTGAACATAATTATTGTTTGATTTCATATATGTATGCATGAAATGCAATGAATGTGATGAATGTATCATTTACTATTTCAATTGTTTGAAGTCAATGAATTTATTGTGAATTGAATGTCAGGTTTTACTGTCTATATCATTGTATCACCTCATGCACATTAATAGTAAAGACAAGATTAATATTTAAGAGAAAAGTAAAGAGTTTCTAAGAGAAAGATAATGTGAAAAGAAAGCCTATATAATGTCCTCACTAAGAGGATGTTAGAAGTAAACTTTAAGAGGCACTTTGGTGCATAAGAGAAGAGCACTTCGATGCAACCCAAGAGGCACTTCAGTGCATAAGAGAAGAGGCACATATGTGCAACCTAAGGATCCTTATATATGTCAAGATAAAAGAAATTGATTTTAAAGAAATTGTGTATCTTTTTAATGTTTAAAGTCATTTTTTAGTTTACATGCTTTCTTTAAATTGTAATATGTTCAATTCCATTAACATTGATTTTATGCATGGTTGGGGACGTGATGTCCCCAGGAGCTGGAGCAAATTGAAGATAAAAAAAACAAGCAAAGGACAAGGAGATTTCAAACTTACCTTGTATGGCTCCTTTTACCAAGACAATCCAAAGCACAGATATCTTTTACATTATGCATAGTCTTGTTATCAACGTAGATTAAATGAACTTGATGTATCTTTTCTTTTTCCAGAACTATGTATGAATCAATTTTCAATCAATGCAAAGTGTTTTATTAATTCAAATTACAAAGATCATCATTTATGTGACACCCCCTTGAGTAAAGTACTTCCACTCAGTGATATTTGTATGTTGTAAAAGTGGGTTGTTACATTATGGTATCAGAGCAATTTGTTAAATAGTCACTAGGCAAATATTATTCTCATAGTCAACCTAGAATTAATATTTGAAATTAGGGTATTGGAAAGGACTCCAAGAAAGAGTATTAAACCCTAAGATAGTAAGTGTTTTCACCCTAGAGTATAAATATAGATTAGGGATAGGTGTATATCTAGTTTAGATATTTATTATTGACCTAATCTTAGCTAGTGTCATATCCTCTCTTATCTCAGTGGTTGGTGCACACCATGTGAGGAATGCACAGGGATGGCATAAGCATATGACTTATTGTGCATCTTTCCCCTTCATAATAGTATGTGTGGTATGGGACATGCATACTATTAGGTTGGTGAAGGGTAGCATAATTGGATCTCTCATCATTGGGTATGTGCATGATCAACACCTACCTAGGGATGTTAAAAAGATGGGCAACACAAAAAACCTAAAATAGATTGTCATCTACACCTAATGTTAGAAAGTCATGTCCTAGGCATAATTATAAGTTGTTTTCTTAACCCTATGTATAAGTTGAGAAGATCAGGAGTAAAGTAATATTTAATTCATGTTCACATAGATATTTTTATGAAATTTAAATGTCATATGCTACATAACTCTTTTCATGCAAAGTTTTGAACAAGAAATGGACCTTGATACGCCATCTATCATTAAGTGAAGAGGTAAGCAAAATCCTTAGCTGGGTAGTAGCCTAAGGAAAATTTTGAGAATGAAATTTATTTAAGGTGGGTGGAATTGTAACATCCCAAAATTTTAATAATAACTTAAGTCTAAGAATGTGTTTTACTTAAATAAAAATAGATGAGGGTCTTAATGCAAAGATGCCATGAAATGAAATTTCTCAAAAGATAATGAAGTGAGAAGAGTAAAATAGAACTCAAAATACAATTTTATTTCATATGTGCATAATGTGTTACAATTAACTCAAGATATAAATGTTGATTTCCTTTTTCTCTCTCCTATTCTTGAAAATGTTTAAAAGAAATAAAAGAGAAAGAGGAGAGAATTGGAATTCATAAAATATAAATGTGAAATAGATTGCTTTCACAAAAAATTTTCCTTTTTCCTTTTTATAGTCTTAATATAAGGATAAAGTTCAATTACTCTCTTTTCTCTCTCTTTAGTGAAAGTTACTCAAAAGGGCATAGAATATATATGACATGGTTGATAAGTTATTATATTGATTTTTTGCTCTAGGGTTCACAAAGGAACGTCCTTTTCACAATACCTAACCATTTAATGCATTAAAGTTAAAGTTAAATGACTAATAAGGAATTGTGTGGAAATTTCTAGAAAAGATAAGATAAAGGAAACTAATAAGATTTGTTCAACCTTATATTATAATTAAAGAGAAATTACACCTAATTAGGATATCTTTCAAAGTTTGGATGGGAAAAGAAGTTAATTGATATCTTAAATAAATCAAATAAAGAAATTTCTTAAGGGGTAAGAAAAGGGTATCTAACTTTTGTATTTTGGACTCAACACTTTTCCATGCTTAGATTAAGTCATTAAGAACTTTCATTATAAACTTGGGATTAAAAGGATCAACATAGTGAGATATATGAATTATTTAGTCTTTCCCAAAGTGAAGGGGTTAATTTAAGAAAGACATTAAATGTCACAGTCCTAATCATATTAGGAACCCAGGGTCCAGCCCATTATAATTGTCACATTTTTGGTGGCCTTAGGATCTTGATCAGGTGGTCAAGAGTGTCTTCCACCTCTGACTAATTTGGGAAACTGGCTATCAGGGATCTCGATCATCCCTTTCCCATCTCCCTCTCTCATAATTATGTTTCAACACTTAGACACTTTCCCAACAGGTCCGGGAGAAGATTTGAGTCAACCTACCCTAGGGTTCGCCCAACATGGAGGACTCTAGAAGATTTACCCAATTTGCAGACGCCCCCCGATGACCGACCTCCATAGCCCAGATCTATATAAGGGGTAGACACCCCCTTCTTAAATGCCTTTCACTCTGCAAGACCCTGATTGACTCCAGGACCTTTCCTACCTAATATATTATCCCCTATAAGCCCTACTTTTCCCTCAACTTTGTCCCCATATCCTGTCGAAGATTCCCTTGGTCGCCCTCTTTGTCTCAATCTTCTCTAGAGAAATTGATGTCACCGACGAGTCTGGCACAGTGAGGAAGAGGTGTTGATGCACCCAGCTATCACTCGAATGACCAGAAGATCAAAATCAACCATCCAGTTGACTTGCTCAAGTAAGTTCCTCACAAGTCTAGGTTTGAAGATACCATGGTAGAAAGTTCCTCTCTGTCGCCGACTACTTTGCTTTAAAGGTAAGGGTTTTTTAGTCCTTTTCCCTCTTTTTTGTGTATGTAGGGGGCATCCACGCGGGCATGGTCATTCTAATTGTCACAAGCCCATTGTCTCAGCCTCAACCCTGTGGCAGGACTGAAGGCCCATCTAGCCACTGAGGTGGTAGTCTGCCATTGGCCAGAAAGGATTAAATTTCTAAAAATACTATAAAATAGTAGGATTATTAGGATATGGAAAATAAGTAGTGTATTTTGATCAATAAAATATAAGGAATCTAACAAAATTAATTTCATAGATTGATATCCACTCACATTCCAAAAGTATATAAAGATGTTATCTTAATGTGATTTCATATGTGAAGAACCCTAATTTTATAAGATTAATGAAATCGATGACCATAACTAGTTTAATTGGACTTAATGTTTAAAGTATAACCTTTTTGAATAAAAATAGAATATTGAATCTAATTTGGGAATAAGAATTCCTAATTTATCAAAATTAGGGTTTTAGGTGATGAATGGAATTTAAATTGATATATTCACTTCTACATTTTTGGCCAATAACTTCGCTTCCTGTAGGGTCAGTTTTTCCAAATAACCGACCTTATATGTCTACAAAAAATGCGAGCACCACTTAAGACCTCTTGGGTCAGTTTTCTTAAAATAACCGACCTTGTAGTGTAACTCTATAGGGTCAGTTTTCCAAATAATCGACCTTATATGTCTATAAAAAATGCGAGCACCACTTAAGACCACTTGGGTCGGTTTTCTTAATATAACCAACCTTGTAGTGTATCTCTATAGGGTCAGTTTTCATAAAATAAGCGACCTTATAGACAATAGGATTAGAAAGCCCACTATAGTTTCCCGCGGCAAAAATTTGCTCGATTTTCACTTTACGCATCGATCTATAGGGTTAGTTTTTCCAAATAACTGACCTTATATGTCTTCAAAAAATGCGGCCACCATTTAAGATCTCTTAGGTCAGTTTTCTTATTAAATTGACTTTACAAGACCTCTGAGAGTACTTTCTCGATCTATAGGGTCAGCTTTTTCCTTATAACCGACCTTGTAGGGATTCTCGGTCGAAACAATTCTTGACCGAGTTGAATTTTGAATCCATTTTCTTTTCGTGCATGTATAAGTACCTCTAGGGTCAGTTTTTTCCTTTTAACCGACCTTTAGGTCTCCTCGGTCAAAAAAATTGTAGACCAGGTTGATTTTTGGATCCAGTTTTTCCTTCGTGCTTGTGCAAGTACCTCTAGGGTCAGTTTTTTCCTTTTAACCAACCCTAAAGGTCACCTCAGTCGACAAATTTCTCGACCGAGGTTCCCATTGTCGACGAAATTCTCAACCGAGTTTGAGTTTGGGTGTTTAGGGTTTTGGATCTAGATTTTGTGCGTGTATAAGTACCTATAGGGTCGATTTTTTTCCTTTTAACTGACATTGTAGGTCCCCTCAGTCGACAAAATTGTCGATCGAATAGAATTTTGGATCCAATTTGCCTTCATGCATGTACAAGTACCTCTAGGGTCTATTTTTTTCCTTTTAACCGACCCTAGAGGTCCCCTCACTCAACGAATTTCTCGACCGAGGTTATCTCGATCGAAAAAATTCTCGACCGAGTTTGAGTTTGTGTGTTTAGGGTTTTGGATACAGATTTCCTTCGTGCGTGAATAAGTACCTCTAGGGTCAGTTTTTTCCATTTAACTGACTCTAGAGGTCCCCTCGGTCGACGAATTTCTCGACTGAGGTTCCCTCGGTCGATGAAATTCTCGACCGAGTTGGATTTTGGGTGTTTTTAATTTACCCGAAATGGGCACCGCTTCTCTTGGGTCACCTTTTTGTTTTAACCGACCCTATAGGTTAGGCACGGGGATATACAGGAACCTTTCATTTTCACTACCGAGACCTACTATTTCACTCTCTCCCGCACCCCCAAAGCTCCACTGCCACCAAGACCTTATTGCCACACCGCTGAGACGTTGCCGTACCGCCGAGACCTCGTTGTCGCACCGCCGAGACCTCTTTGCCGCACCGTCGAGACCTTGTTGCCGCACTGTCGAGACCTTGTTGCCGCACTGCACCGCAGTGGGTCGTCGCCTCTTCCACGCTTCCACAAAGGTCGTCGCCTCTTCCACGAAGGTCGTAGCCACTTCCAAGCAAGACTTTCCAGAGGTAAGACCATTTATATAGGTCTATATATGCACGTCATGGTACCGTCGCCATGACCAAGGTAGCATCCAAGTCCACTCTTGGTCAAGAATTTGTCAATCGAGAGTCCATTTGCACGCTGCATCCATGTCCACTCTCGGTCGAAGAATTCATCGATCGAGAGTGGACCTGGACGCCGTACGCAGGTCGACTCTCGGTCGATGAATTCTCGACCGAGAGTGGACCTGCGCACCTTTAACTGGACAGTTATATTGTTTTTCTATTTTATATGATTGGTAACCCAACCAATAATCAAAACATGTATTTTTCATTTGTAATCATTATATAAATTCTAGAAATTAATGAGATTAGACATGTGTACTCCCAGATTGACACTTTAGGCTTTATAGATGAGATCATCGATGCATGATGTTTAACTTAAATATAAATATGACAATAATACATTTATGCATGTATCAACTTAGAAACCCGTTCAAAATTTACTCATTAGGAGTAAATTTTGGATAGTCCCCGGTCTAGGACTGTTTTTGGATATTTAATCTCACTTAGGATGTAACTGTATAATGTATGTTTAGTTTTGAAGAAAATTTTAGTAGTATTTCCTCTTTTTTTTCTCTGGGTACATATGTGGGTGGTTATTTGCCATTTACATCGATGTACTTGGAGAACTTAGGGGAAATGCTGCTGAAATTTTCTTCAAAACTAAACATACATTATACAGTTAGTAGTGAGATTAAATATTCAAAAATGGGATAGGTGGAACACTTTAGTATAAAAGTAATTAACTTCCTATCAATAAAAACTTACAGCTTATAGTATCGATATTAAATGCTTAGTTTTATAATTAATTTTAATGTGATATAGAAAATGGATCGAAGTTGGATGTCTATCAAGAACTGTTGCTGTCCAAGAGTTTGCCAAAGGTCTTGATGAATTTATCAGATTTGTTGAGGAACATAGGAAACTACCTACAGATAGGCTATATTGTCCATGTAGAAATTGTGGTAACAATTTGAAAGTTGATAATGCTGAGGAAATTAAGAATCATGTCATATGCAATGGGATCATACAAGGTTATAATGAATGGTATTGGCATGGAGAGAAATTTAATTATGGATCAGAAAATGTCGATACTAATAGTTGTGGCATAGAAGATATAGATAATGATGATAATGTCAATGATGAACTAATTCAGGATGACCCGATTCAGGATGATATGGTTGATGAGATGCTACGTAGTTGTTGGGACAATGTCATTGATCCACCTTCTTTATTTGCAAACATTGTCCATGATGCTGAAAAACCATTATATAAGGGTTGTACTAAGTTCATGAGGTTGAGTGATTTGATGCGATTATATACTCTTAAAGCTCAAATCCGGTGGAGCGATAAGAGTTTCACTTCATTGTTGTCTTTGTTAAAGGAAATTCTTCATGAAGGCAACGAGCTTCCAATTTCAACATATCAAGGAAAAAAAATAATGTGCCCAATGGGAATGGAGGCTAAGAAGATTCATGCATCTCCAAATGATTGTGTGTTATTTCATAAGGACTATAGTAATTTGATAAATTGTCTAAAATGTGGTGCATCAAGGTATAAGACCACAAATTCAACTAAGGCTAAAAATGGCTCTCCTACCAAGGTGATGTTGTATCTACCAATAATACCATGATTTCAACGCTTATTTGCTAATACAGAAGATGCGCAAAATTTGTCTTGGTATGGGGAGTTAAAGGCCAATGATGATTGCATCCTACGACATGCATTTGATTCACCACAATGGAAGAAAATTGATTTATTATACCCTCAATTTGGTAAAGAACCAAGAAACTTAAGACTTGGACTCTATACAGATGGAATGAATCCCTATGGTACGTTAAGCAGCCAACATAACACGTGGCCTATTATGATTGTTATATACAATCTTCCTCCTTGGTTGTGTATGAAAAACAAGTATGTCATGTTGTCAATATTGATATTATGGCCCAAGCAACCTAGAAATGATATTGATGTTTACCTTCAGCCTCTAATTGATGACCTAATGAAACTATGAGAAGAAGGTGTTATGACATATGATGCTTCATGTAAAGAGATCTTTAGTTTGTGTGCTATGTTGTTTTTCACGATTAATGACTTTCCAGCTTATGAAAATTTGTCTGGATATAGCATAAAAGGATACAAAGCATGTCCTATTTGTGAGGAAAATACTGATTCAATCTGACTGAAACATGGTGGTAAAATCGTATATCTTGGTCATCAAAGATTTCTCCCACCAGTGCATCCTTATCGAAGGCAATGCAAAACCTTTAATGGGTTAAATGAGGAACGAAGTGCTCATAAACCTATACCAGGAAATATTGTATATGATCAGGTCAAACATATTGTTAATGAATTTGGAAAGAGTTCACGTAGTCGTACTCCCGCATGTGAAAAATCTCTATACAAGAAGAGGTAAATATTCTGGAATCTTCCTTATTGGAGATCTATGGCAATTATACATTGCATTGATGTCATGCATGTTGAAAAAAATGTTTGTGATAGCATCATTGGTACGCTATTGAACATACCGGAAAAGACTAAAGACGGCATCAAATCTAGAAAAGATTTAGAATTAATGGGTATAATAAAAGAATTATCAGTGGAGAGCAGGGGTCACCACACATATTTACCACCAGCTTGTTACACTTTGTGATAAGTCTTGAGAAAAAAGTGGAGCAACTATCTTCAATGCACGCTCTTCAAGAAGAAGGAAACTTTCCTTCCCAACCCATAATGAACTCTAATGAATCAAGTGGACCAATAGGTGTCACTCAAGGATACTATGGTCCATTCCCAATGCAAATAATTCCCATATATCAATTTCAAGGCCCTCCTAATCCTTATATTCCTACACCACATCCATCACCACGACCATCCTACCAATACACCTACCACCATGAATACTCCTCTCCACCTCATTTCCAACACCAAGGACAACCTCCACCTCCTCTGCACCCACAATAAGATCCCCCTCTTCCCCATGAGCAAGTTAGTGTTATGACAGTTCTAAGGAGTGGAAAAGTCATTGAGTAACCCTAGAAATAAGTGGGAAATGATCATGTGAACCAAGAACATGTTGATGAAACAAGGATAGAGAAACCAAGTGGTGATACCATGATTGATACATGTGAAGATGATATGGTGGTAACTAGTGTTGATTTTGTGATTTTGTGTGTTCCACGCTATACTCCTTTTGCAAGTTATACAGTCCCTAGTGTTCCACCCCTGATTCCATGAGGTTCTCATGTAATGCTTCAAGAAAATTATGTTGGTAGCGAAAATCCAAATCGATTCATCGGAGACTTGAGCAGCGTGACTCCACTTTGATGTCAGTCTCTTTTTATAAAGTAAAGCTAGTGCAAGTGAACCAACATTCCCATTGCATTGAATGAGCCCCCATAATAAAAAGGAAGAAAAAACACAATGTTTACATTCTAGAGATGTTTTGGCAACTAATGTGAATATACCTTTGCTGGATGTTATCAAGAAAATTCAATCTTATGCCAAGTTTCTCAAGGATATGTGCACTTTCAAGAGGAATTCAACGGGGATGATGTTTAAGAAAATCTAGTTGACGAAACAAGTGAGTTCTACCATACAACACTCACTTCCAGTGTAGAGGAACGACCCAAGAGCCCAATTCATACCAAGATACAAAGGGGGGATTTGCATAGACCAATCCCTACTTGATTTGGAATCTAGTGTGAATTTGTCTATGTTGAGTGGGGATTAGGCAAGTCAAAACTGGCAAATTGCACCTCCAATTGACACATCGTTCCATAGAGGTGCCTAGAGGAAGAGTGGGTGATATTGGAAGAGTGGATGATGTCTTGGTGATGATAGACAAAGAAAGAAGAGTGGTTTTCCCAACATATTTCATTGTTCTTGATATGGACCCGGAGGATAGAAGGATTCTCATCATCTTTGGAAGACCTTTCCTATATACAAATGATGCCAAAATACACATGCCTAGTGGTGCAATGGCGGTCTATTCATGGACATGAAGATAAATATCCATATGTTCAAGACCCCCACCCAACAAGACTGATATGAGGATGTTGAACATTGTCACTTGAAGAATTCAGTTGATTTCCTGAAGAAAGGAGATCCATATGGACCACCTAATGGTAACTTCCATGATCAATGGGACAAACAACATTTGTTGATCAAAAATGAGATAAGCATATACTTCAAGAGTTTATAAACATAGTTTACAAATGGTTGATTGCTTGAGAGAACTACAAGAAGGTCGATTGAAGGAATACAAATTAGTACTAGTGGGAGGCAATCCACCTAGGTTTGAGGATTTTTTTCACCCAATCTTTAATTTTGGATACTTTTCAATTATTTTTATACATTTCCAAGAAAACTTAGACACACTTGTTTTTATATTTTTTGTTTGGTCTTTAAATATGCAGGGAGTAAAGAGTTATGAAATGAGGATAATTATTTGAAATGTGGATATAATTGATGAAAAATTACTTTGGTTCAAAAATTTGATGGTTTGAATAAGTTTGAGTTAAATTGGATATCAAAACACACACCAAGGTTATCATACTTTGGAAAGGACGTGGTAGGTTCATAAATTTTACAGTCAACAATCAAAGAAATGCAAGGTTGTAGTATGAGCGTGCTTAGCAACATGATCATGTGGCAAGCTAGTCACCATAACTGTGTGGCATAGAACATTTATGGTGTCAACAAGCCATAATGGTTGTTGCACCAAACATGGATGTGCCAGTAGCGGGTCCACCCAATTAAGTGCCACTTCATCCCAACCCAACAACAACACAACACGGCCTGATTCACTTCCTTCTCGCAATCAGCACGACCGTTCGTGAAGGAGTGACCAACATGCGATCATGTGATGACCCTCCACCCTATTCTAAAAACCATTTCATCCACTTAAAGATCCAATCAACCTCCAATCCCCTCTATAACCCTTGCCCCTACCTCCACCTTCCATTCCCTTTCCATTTCCACCACCAAATCCCCCCTACCTCTCTATTCCGTCCCACCTTTCCAAAACATTGAAAACCTAGCTTTCTATACATATCCCACCCAAAATTAGTTCAAGATGAAGGCATTCTGAAAGCAATCAAAGGAGGGGGCCAAGAATGTCATCGCCTATGATTGTCATCCAAAAAATAGCTCATCTACAGCCCAACTTATGCTTCTCGCTCTTCCACCATCGAATCCAATGTCTAGTTAGCAAGGTGAAATATCCTTCTTGGCAGCCGATGATTTTGATGTTTTGGTGGATTTCATTATGGAGAAGGCCACCATATAGACACAATATGGGGGATCTACTTCAACTCCTTATCATTTGCATGCATGACCACCACAAATATTGGCCTGACGTTCCACTTCATCCATAGTGCCACAATAGTAATGACAATTGGAAGCCAGAAGGTGGGTATCTCTTGATGGTAAGAATGAGGCAAAGAAAGATGAACAACTTGAACAAGAGGACAAGAAACCTAAGGAGGTCATGCACATGAGAGACTACCAGTTGGAAAAGTCACTACATCCTGAGTGCTCGACACATAGAGTGATTGCTACACGCTACACTTTCCAGGCTATAATGGAAACATCAGGTAATTATTCTTATTTCCTAAATATTATGAAACCCTTGGGATTGTTTGATGTGATGACAACGGTCCAAGAGACTTATGTTTATATTACACACCAGTTCTTTACTACACTGAAGACGGTCACATATAGAGGGAAAGAAGCTCTCCACATTATGTTATGAAATGATACTCACATTTTCACTGCCTCAATGCTCAATAAAATCTTTTCTCCCAATCCCAAAGCAATGACCCTCATTGATGAAGGGAGGACACAAAAAGATTCTAGTGTCCATAATGCATCTATTTGGAAAAGGTTAACTGGGCACAATAATTTTGTGGCAGGGAAATCAAAGACAAGTTTGATTCATAACCCCGACCTATAGTATGTTCAGAAGGTTTTAGCAAATACCATTTTCTCCCAGTATGATAACTAAGGGAAATGTACAAATAAGGATATATTCATGTTGGTCTGGATGAAAAAAAGTAGGCATGTCAATCTAGGGGCGATACTCATTGATCACATGAAAACAATTCCTTCCAAGAGTTAAAATTTATTTGTAATGGGAGGGCTTATAACTAGAATTGCACTTCCACTAGATCATGACGTGACATGATATACAAAGGCATAAGGATGGAAGCTCATACACCTGTGGTATTTTATTTGTTCATCCTTGATTTTAGTCATTGATAGAAAAATCATATATCAGGCCAACCCCCACTATGAAGGAATTTCACTTGAGCCGACTTGCCATGCTACACCTCTTCTAGAGGATTGTGGCCCATCTCTAGGTTTCTTAGATACTTTGACGAGATGGTAGTATGATCATCCTAGAGAGACATGGAGAGTACAATGTTACATGAGGGCATGGGAGAGACAAATGTTGAGGACCAGTAAAGGGTGGTGGAAGAGAGAGAAGCATGTAAAGTGAGGAGAAGAGAGATAGAGACAACACCACAACAACCCATAATGAATGCCTATGACATGTATACTATACAGGCGCAACTAGAGAGCATTCAAAGAACACAAGAGGCCATGTGGTTAGATTAACAACATATGTACCATCAAATCAACCACATGTACTAATATCAGCATGCACATGTGCAAATGAACCTCAATTGGGGAAAAGGTTTTTGGAGAGCATTGTCTGGATACATGAGACATACCCGCCTCCACCAGAAGATGATTGTGACAGTTACTAACAATACCCTACAACACCATAGGGAGGACCACCCATTGAGCCAACACATCAAAAATGATCTTCTATCCTATCACTCTTAAGCTTTAGTGTCATGCTAAGGTCATCATGATTTAAAAGTTTGGGGTGGTAGGGAGGTATGTTCTTGATTCACTCGTTATTCATTTCATCTTGCCATTTACTTTTGTTTTAATACTTTTTCTATATATATTATATTTTTGTTTGCATTGCATACACACATGCATTTAGTTTAATTTTTGCATTGTTTTGTAATTTTTCAAATTTTTACTTTTGATTCCATTCCATGCTATGCATTGAGTATCATATATATTTTTATAATGTTTTTGTGTTTTTAGATAGAATTTTCTTATTTATTCCTTGTTGATTCCCATATGTGATTGAAGGTGTATTGGCACCAATTGGCCAATTTCGCTTAAACTTGGAATTTCTTGCCTAAAAGCATGCATTAACGCAATCTCTACATATTGAATTGAAGATATTGACCTTTGACAAATGCATGTGTATTCTCATGGTATATTGCTAAATGGTCTCAATTTTTGACTTTATACATGTAAATCGCCTCTTTCATGCTTTTGAAATGGTTGGTTGAATTGTGATCTAAGCAAGCCACAAGCACTCAGGGTTTGTCGAATGTCTTAATAAAAATATGGTTTGTATATTGCTCATTCACGTGGTGTGTCATTACTTAAAGAAGTTATTGGAGAAATTTTCATGCAGGAGATCTCATGTTGAAGCCCACACTAGTAACCCCTCTTTGAATCACTTATCATTCACCATTCCTTACCCCTCCGCCTCATGAAAAAGATGCCAAAGAGAACATATAAGCCTTGCTCACTGTCCAAAATTTGGGGTGGCCATATATGTATCCCTCCACTTCACTCTTATCACTGTGTGCCCTACCTATACCGAGGGCAAAGAAAAAGAAAAAGAAAATAAAAGATGCTCCTATGTAATATCATCTAAATAAAGAGAAGAAGAGTGCTCCTGTGTAATAGCACTCCAACATCTTGCTAAAATCCCCTTCTTCTATTTGCATGCACATTAAGCTAAGAAACATCAAACCTAGTTCCTTTTTCCCTTTTTCACAATCATGTGGGTCACTTAATCTGGTTTTAGATATTATATTGAATGCATGAAGGTAAAACAACACTCATAGTCATATTTGATTGTCACCATCATGTAATAGTTTACCTAGAGTTATATGAAAGCCACATCGATTGATTGCGTATTCTATTCCATTAATTTGAAGTTTGTATGCTCAACGATTAAATCATGATTGGTTTCTGAAAAAGGAGAGGAAAGAGGTGAAATACATATACTTAGTCATCTCTAAGCCTATCTAATTAATGTACATCTGTTGCAATACATTTGTCACTTCTTGCTTGTTGAAAAATTAGTAGAGATTTAGTTGGAGCATACTCATGCAAAAGTATGTTCTAAGTTTGGTGTGGTGATGTAGCCTTTTTTTAAGGGCTTAGTATTTTTTCTTGTTGTACTTACAATCACAACTAAACTTGTTAGAATGCACATTATTTCCCCTAATATGTGTATTACTATCAAATACACTTATGGATGTTCTTTTCATGTTTTCTAGGTACTTGAACCACACCTTGGATGGACTGGAAAGAAGGAAGATGATATAATGGTTTCTTCACCCATGGAGGAGCCTCATAAGGGCCCAAGAGCTCCCCCAACCTACTCCCCGTGGCCAAGAGTCAAGCCAAAGCAAAGAAGTCCATGGTAATCTAAAGAAAAATTGAAAGTGGCCTAGAAGCCCCCAACACGACAGTGGTGCCAAGGAAGGACCATGCTATAAAAGCCAAGAATCAGAGAGTCACAACAAATCAAGAATCTCTAGTCAAGCTCAGCAACACGGTCATCATGTACTATACGATCGTGCCAAGAAGGACCTAGCATAATCGTGTATTTAGCCATTATAGTGTTTCTAGGCTACAAACATGACCATGTTGAAGAGAATTACCAACCACACCCTCCTCCAAAATGGAAGTGGCACCTCATAGACCCGTTCCGCCATCACTCCCATGCGGACATGGTCTCCACCACGTCCGCACCACAAAGAACCTAAACTCTAATATCAACTTGACATTTTTATCCTTCTCACCTCAACCATTCCACTGAAGCACGACCATTATGCACCCCTACCACCACGATTGCGGTGGCCAGAATCCCTAGCACATTTCTACACTATTTTTCTCATTATACCCCACTTGACCTATTGCTTCCCTACCACCTGTATATACTTGGATGGCAGCTGGGACATGAGGTCAACCATTCTTAGCCATTGCTAGATAACCCCTAGCCATTCATTTCGCCCCTTAGCTTCCACCTACTCCATTCTACTTCCATTTCATCACCTTCCACCCTAAAACCATTCATTTAGGGTTTTTGCCTCTTTCCTTTCCATTTTCATGACATTCCACCATGGAAGAGAGAACAACTTAAGATTATAGCTATTGGAGAAGAAGATTTCATCCTCTACTTCGAGCTCCATGGCTACTTCTACCTCTTTCTTCTTTCTTTTTGTATTTTTCATTTATATGAGTAGCTAAACCACTCTAGGTGGGTTTTTTGGGGTCAAAATGTGACTTTAAAACCATATTGAGAGAAATTAATACATATACTTTGTAATATATTTTGATAATGATTATGTTTTACTTTCATCTCATTTTTCCTTGTTAATTTATGCTTGAAATCACCTACATTCTAGGGAACTGGCTTATATGTAGCTATCTTAAGGAAAATCTTCTAGGTCCAATTAGTGGATCCCCAGTAACCTACCTATCTTCCTACATATAAATCGATTCTCCTACACCTCAGTGTGAGATCTAAGTAGCTGGTTTAGAAGCATTGAGTACAATTGGTTTTGAGATTCCTAAAGTCTATATGGTAGGTGATGTGAGGTGTAAATCCCTCATTTCCACCCTCCATTACTACCCTCAACCCCAATGCCCTAAAATCTTCTATCCTAGAAACCTAGATTTGGTTAGATCCTATTATAATTCCACCTAAACCCTAATATAAGTGAGCCTCACAAGGGTGGATAGGACGTGATAGGGAATAGTTCCCCTATACACACCCTATCCCATCCATGCCAATTAGTAGTTTAGAGCAATTATATAGCATCTACCTTTTTTTGGTTCAATGATCTAAACAAATGAATATTGCTTAAACATTATGACCCCCAACATAGATTCTACTCTCATCACCCCAAATGGCCCACACTTCCCATTAATGTCTAAAAACTTTATTCTTTCTCATTTGGTTAATTCTTGCTTAGCTACTCTCTTTAATTTCCATCTTAGTTAAATGCTTTGTTTTTGCTAGTCTCCTGTCAATTTAGGTCCTTAATTACCTTTTTTCCCCTTAGTTCCCTACCTTAGTGTCATCTGCGCCTTACTTTCTTAGCTTTCCATTTCTTTCTTATTTGAACTAACTGTATACAGTTATCTTAGGTTTGCTTCTTGCTTTCCTTTGCTTACTTGTTCACCATTAGTGTAATCAAATAAAATCAACCTCAAACCCATCAACCCTAGACTTTGCATTAGGAACCCAACTTAAACTAACCTAGATCTAGTACCCCCTCTTCCCTGAGGACTGACCCCTAACTTACAACCTTACTATACTAAAATATGAACCCTTGCACTTGCGGGTGAGTCTTTGAAGTATTAGAAGTGTGTCCAACTACTAGGGTTTTATAAATTCGAAAGACCTAGTGTGTGCATCTCACACACACACTAGTAGTGTATCTATAGTTGCATTTCTTAGTCCTCTTTCTTCTTAAACATTACCAGCTAATCTCCTCAGTCTTTTCATCATCTTGATGCAATCTTGGCAAATTAGTAGCAGCCAAATCAGTTTCATAGGAACCACATACGAAGGCAGTGATGACAACCAGTCTCAAGCACACAATAGGGAACCCTTTGAACCACATCATGGTTGTCTCCATTGGAATCACCCAAAAGGTAACCATCACTCTTTCTCATGACATGTTGTTTTTCATATGGTTCCAGACTGCCTTCTTTAGTATTGGCCACAAAAAACACCCCACTTGTATCCAATGCTAAAGCTTAACATTTTCCATGGCCTTATTCACCTAGAGTGAGAGACGATATTTTGTTCTCAAGATTGCCTTCTATATAAGATTTGTCTCCTTCTAGATACATGTTTGAGTTTCTCTTACACCCAAGAACATCCAAACATCCCCTATCATGTCTTCCTCTGGTATTAACATTGATGTAACCTCACCCCTAATGATGGTAACTATCAAAGTCTCACAGTTTGTCACATGCATCATTATCCATCCTCACTCAAGAAATTGTGACAAAAACAAGGCCCTATAATGGAGGATCATATTAATTTCCAATTAATATGTGATACTTCACAATAAACAACATTTGTAAGTTTTCAATAGCAAAAATATGATATTTCATCAAAAAAATGACTTTGCTATAATATAAATTATGGATATACAAGCACAATCTACTATAAAAAAATCCAATATTATTGATAACATTAAACAAAACATGAACTTTCCAAAATATGAAAGGATAAAGGAAAGTGACATTGTGGCGCATGCGCTCCTACATGAGACTACACATGAAACATGTTTGTGTCCTTTGATATAATCTGGATAATAATTGAGGATGGTGGATTAAAGGAGTTTACCCTTGTTGGATTAAGATCATTTTTAATGGCCTAGGAGTGGACAAACCTAAGAGGGGAAGAAGAGACATAGAGGGATATATGCTCCCAAGCTCTCAAGTTCTATAGTTACTATCCTTGGCGTGCATGATTTTTGTGTGGCCTCTTTCTGATGGTGGATATGGTACATATAGTCCTATAGGACCCATGGTGTAGGGGTAGCGGTGGAACTTCCTCTTGTAATTAGGGGGAATTACACTTCCAGCACCACCAAAAATAATAATGAAAATCCCACTTTTAGGCTAGTACACCCAGGGACATATTCGGTATGTGCACTACGACATGTTAATACAATGAATGTTCACAGATGGAAGGAAGGTCATATTTAGGTTTCTTCTACTTGCATGCAATTTGGGTTGACCTCTTTCTACCCTTGAACTTAGACTAGGTCTGTCAAGTATGACTTTATCCTTAAATAAAAATGATACATAAAAATTGATCATTTTATTGTTTTAGATTATAAATAGGTTTCTATATTGATTTAGGTGAATTTATGTAGATAAATTATTTCATCACGTCTGTAGATGGGAACTGACGTGGCAAATATCACACTAACAAACTCACTCGGGGTTGGAATCCCTGAGCTTTTACCAAAACCTCATGCAATAATACCACCCGCAAGCAGATGGGTCTTATCGTAGTATAGTTAAGGATCGAATCCCAAGGGACAACATTTTTAAGAATCTTTGTCGGTCAAATCTAGCACAAGTAAGACTAATATTTAGAACGATTGGTTGATTTGAGGTTAATTAAACTAATTGCAAGAAAGTAAACGAGCAGAATGAAAGTTTGTTTTAGATTAAATGATATGGAATCGCTGGGATGGTATCGGGTTTCACCACCACTGCACATGCAAACACATCCAAACACATAACATCTAGGCAAGCATATAACTACCTAAATGGAACTGTTGCGAACCCTCCTGGAGGGATGTTTAGGCCTGCATAAGCATCCCCTTAGGCATCTGATTTCTCGTTGCCATCCGGATCATGCACTTACGATTCTGAAGATACAACATCCAACTAAGGTTGTGGTCCTCCCTGAGGGATGTTTAGACAACATAAGCGTCACTGTGGGCTAGATGGCTCGTCCCCTCACAGATCATACACTTACGACCTCAAGGAATCCCATTCTATTTCTAGTACGTGAGTCAACCACGCTAATTGACAAGCATGTAGGTGATAAGTCTACAAGCAAACATCGACGATTAATAAGAAGATATAACATTCAACTAAGGTTGTGGTCCTCCCTGAGGGATGTTTAGACCACAGAAGCATCACCATAGATTAGATTGCTCGTCCCCTCACGGGTCACACATTTATGACCTCAAGGAACCCTATCAGATTTCTCTTCAAGGAGTCTACCTCATTAATCGACATTTTATACTACGAAGGGAAGAACAAGATGAAAGCAAGCAGGTAATCAACTACAAGCATATCAATTAGCAAAGAAATGAAAAGTTATATACATTGCCTTGAAATGTTAAATGAAAAGACATGAATGCATGGGCAGCGGGGCTAGTCCCCGAACCCCAGCAAAAAGGAACTACTCACTCATGATGCGAGAAACAAGAAGAATAAGAAAGAGAGAGGATTCCACCATGATCATGATGTAGAAGGTGGTCGCAGCTCGGTGAAGATGATGTGGTCTCCTATGTCATGTCAGAGTAGATCTGGACAAAGAATGAGGGACGCCAAGATAGATCGGGCAGTCTTTCTCACTCCTCCTTCCTTCTCTTCTCAGTCTCCTTGAGTTGCAACAGGAATGATAGGTGACGTGACAGTGGCAGGATCGGACCAGTGTACAGGAAGCCTGTCGACGTCCCAGAACCGATGCCCAAATGAGGACCCTACTGGTCCTATTTATACGCTCGGGTTTGGTTCTCACGTTTTTGGTGTGAGTCCTCCATACAGTCTGATCTAAAAGGTTTGGTATTAATACTGACCAAACGGTCCTGTATTTTTATCTCCAAATGGTCTTGGTTATGTGAACATACGGTCTTGGAAGCTATTGGCTCTAAACGGACTGACCAATCGGTTTGGTGTTATCATCCAAATGGTTTGGAGTGTTGTGCTCCAAATGATTTTGGGAGCAGATCGTCCAATCGGTTTGGGATACTAAGATATCCAAACAGTCTTGGGATACTGCTCTATCGGTCTTGGTATCCTTTACTCAACCGATTTGGCATGATCCCTCTCATCCAAACGGTCTAGGGTATGTCATCTTTCACAGCTGAACGCCAACCAGTCTTCAGATCTATATCTCGCGATCTTGCTTCCCTTCGCCAATCAATCTCGAGCCAATGACTAAATGGTCTCGAGAACCCAACGCCGTCCGGTCTTGGGAGAGTGTTGGCTCCAAATGGTCCTGCGAGACCGTTCGAGCTGGCATGGTCAAGGTGGAGAATAGAAGGTGAAGGCGGTGGCGATGGGCTATGTGGTTGGAGGCAGGCGAGGAGGCGTCGACGCTACTGCTGGATGCGGCGAAGGTTCAGGTAGATCTAGCGGCAGGGGCAAGGTTGCAAGCATGTGGTTATCTCGGTGGCTGGTGATAGGGTGCTGTGGAGCTAGGGTTTGCAGGCGTTGGTGATGAGGATGACGTTGGGGTTTGTGGAGGTAGGGTTCCTGTCACTGACGATTACTGAAGAAGAAGATAATGGCGGTAACCAGTCTAGGTCTGATGCTGCCATACAATCTTGGGATGGGGCTGTCCAAACGGTCATGGAGGCACCGCTGGCGCTTGATCTGTCTCTGAAGACCGTTTGTGCTTGATGTCTGGCCTTACGTCTAATCTTCACAAGCCGTGCTCTATCGGTCTTGGGAGAGAGATTCCCAACTGGTCTTGAAGAACAGTGGTATCAAATGGTCTTGAGCAAGACCGATAGGACAGATCAAGATGGCAACTGTTTGCCCATATGAAATAGGATCGTGGACCCATAATATGACAGTGTAGAGAGGCATATGCCCAAACAATTTTGGGGTGAGGTTGCCCATACGGTCTTGAGACCGTATGGATGAAATCATATGGGTGAGACCGTATGGTTGAAACCATATGAGCGAGACCATATGGTCAAGACCAAGGATGAGTGAGGGTAGATCAAGTGCAGATAAAGGTGGGTCCCACTCATTTGGGTTTGATGTGGATGATAGTTGATTGAGATGAAGATTGAATGGTGCTGATTTTTGTGGATTAGGGTAAGACCTGCATAAGATTAACATAAACTCAGTTAAAACCTTGATAATTGAACCAATTAGGAAATTTTGCACATTTCGATATTTAGTAACTAATATTGGATGTATTGAATCAAAAAGAGCCCAAGAAGGTGACTGAAAATCATGATGAATATGCATTCATCAAAACACCCTGATCTTAAACGTTGTTCATCCTCGAGTAACACAAATTATGAAACAGTCGCCAAATGAATACTTTCTGATCATGTGATTGCCTCCTCTTCACATCACGATTGTTTCCCCTCTGCTTAGTGTGACTAAGCATCTCAACTTCCTGAGACCACTGAACACAGCTTACCATATCTTCGTTCTTGAGTTTGCTTTCCAACTTCACTTCCTCCTCACTTTTTCCAACAACAAGCATGTCAAAGAGGTTCGTAAAAGTCCAGAGATACCCACAGAACAACAAGTGTGCATCTGATCTAACACTGGTGCATTTCAGGGTGGTGGAGGCATTTATTTGTGCCTTTAGGTAGAAAAGGAGTGAAGGGAGGTATGGAAAGAAGAAATAAATCTCTCCTCTATTGAATTTGAGATTTTTATTATATTATTTGCAATTTCATTCATTGCTTTTTTTGTGCGAATTTCTCCTCTATTCGACTCGAAATTGCATTTCTTTTTGTGTGCACTTTGGCATCTTTTCTTGGTGGTACACCCCTATTTATTTGCGAGGGGTATGGAAGAAGCAAATATAGAGGGAGGTGGTGTGCCATCCCGAACTTTGGGTTTGGCACTATTTTGGCTATTTTTGTTTCTTTTTTATGGATGGAGGGGTATGAAGATGATGCAAGAAGTTGAGAATAGAGTTCATATCAGAATGCATCTTGATTTACAATTCCATGCATCGGGTTGTTCTCTTTGTCATACACTACTCTACTAATGACTTGATGAGGATCCGTCAGGGATTCCATGTTGTTGTTCCACTAGTCAGTTAGGAAGCACGATGTGTTTGATCCCTATCAGTTCGACAGACACTAGCCACTTTTACATAAAGATCATGATGTTAGGATTCATAAGCTTCACAAAATGATTTTAATCAAAAGGCTATTTTCAGAAGAAGGTCCTTTTGAGGGTCTGCTTCAAAAAGGTGGGTATAATGATTCCAAATGCATAGAGAATTAAAAAGGTCAAAGTTTTATCTGGTATCTAAAGATTTTAAAATTTTTGAAATTTTTATTTGAAAATTTTGAAAATTATGGTAAAAAATGCAACGATGAAATCTTAAGTTTGAATTAGATGGGTGAAAGTGGAGAGTAAGATACATACCACCCACCCTCCACCCCAAACTTAGAAATTTTATCATCCTGAGCAAACTCTAAATCCGAGATGGAGGGGAAATTTCATGCCGTTGGGACCACCGGATGTGGTTGCATTCCAATCAGCGTGTTTCCTCCATCTGAAAAATCTCAAACATAAAGACCATTCAGAACTCAAAATAGCATCTCGCGATGCAATTTTATTTGTTGTAAAATTATCTAAAAGGTAAAAACAAAATTAAGAAAAAATCCTAATTTGAAATCAAAACTAAATACAAATTTATTTATCGGGTTGCCTCCTGACAAGCGCCTTTGTTTTATGTCAATGGCTCGACTTGGTTTCTTCAACTTTCATGGTGGATATGGTGGATTTGTGAATTCCAGTATTGCTTCGGCGCCTGTGTCAGTGGAGGTGAAATATCTCTTCAAACGTTGGCCATTTTCCACAAATTCACCCGTCTTTTCACTCCATAAAGAGAAAGCACCATGTGGGTAAATGCTCTTGACAATGTAAGGTCCTGACCAGTGAGAATGGAGTTTTCTTGGGAATAACCTCAATCTGGAATTGAACATAAGAACTTGGTCTCCAACTTGAATGTCCTTCCTCTTCAAACGACCATCGTGCCACAACTTTGTGCGTTCTTTATAGATTCTGGCATTCTCATAAGTTATCATTCTGAGCTCTTCCAGCTCTTGGAGTTGCAGAATCCTGGCTTGGCCTGCTTTCTTCATATCAAAATTTAGTTGTTTAATTGCCCACCATGCCTTGTATTCGAGTTCTACGGACAGGTGACATGAATTTTCATATATTAATCTAAATGTTGTAGTTCCAAGGGGAGTTTTATAAGCAGTTTGATAGGCCCACAAGGCATCATTGATTTTTACTGAACAATCTTTTCGGTTGCGGCCTACAGTCTTTTCCAAAATAGCCTTGAGTTGAAGGTTAGAAACCTCTACCTGTCCACTTGTTTGTGGATGGTAGGGTGAGGCTACCTTGTGAGTTACACCATATTTTCTCAATAAAGCTTCAAAGCTTCTTTCAAGAAAATGAGAACCTCCGTCGGATATCACAGTAAGTGGGACTCCGAATCGGGGGAAAATGATATATTTGAACATCTTGATGATAGGTTTGGAATCATTAGTGATGGTTGGTATGGCTTCAACCCATTTTGAGACGTATTCCACCGCCACTAGGATGTATGAAAATCCATGAGAAGATGGGAATGGACCCATGTAGTCAACACCCCAAATGTCAAATATCTCGACTTCTTGCCACAAATTCAGTGGCATCTCATCTCTCTTTGTTATATTGCCTGATTTTGACATTTGTCACATGATAAGACAAAGTCATGGGAATCTTTGGATATGGTTGGCCAAAAGAACCCACATTGCAAAACCTTAAAGGCAGTCTTCTTAGAGCTCATATGTCCTCCAACTGGTCCTGAGTGACATTGTTCCAAGATAAGTTGAGCTTCTTCCTCAGTAATGCACTGTCTGTATAGACCATCAACACATAGTTTGAAAAGGTACGACTCATCCCAGTAATATTGTTTCACATCATGCATAAATTTCTTCTGTGCATTTCCAGTGCATTCAGGATGGATAACCCAGCAGTAAGGTAGTTCACATAATTCGAGTACCATAGTGTAGCTTCTGAGACCTTCATTAGTTGGTCATCTGGAAGGGAGTCATTAATTAGAATCTTCTCGGTATTCTGAGTGTGGATGCGACTGAGGTGGTCTGCTACCACATTCTCTGTACCCTTTTTATCTCTTATTTTAAGATCAAATTCTTGTAAGAGGAGAATCCATCTAATTAGTCTAGATTTTGCATCTTTCTTTGCCAGAAGGTAACAGATAGAAGCATGATCTGTGTAGAGGATGACTTTTGAACCAACGAGATAGGATCTGAACTTGTCAAAATCATACACGACTTCCAAGAGTTCTTTCTCGGTAGTTGCATAATTCCTATGAGCCTCGTCAAGGGTTTTCAATGCATAGTAGATCACATAATGTTTTATTTCTATACATTGGCCTAGGAAAGCACCCACAACATAATTACTGGCATCACACATAATTTCAAATGGGTGATCCCAATCGGGAGCTCTAATGATGGGTGTTGTTGTCAGGGCTTGTTTCAGATTATTGAAACTTTTGACACATTCTTCGTCAAAATGGAACTCAACGTCCTTTAATAACAAATTTATCATTGCTTGGTTATCTTAGAGAAATCCTTTATGAATCATCTGTAAAATCCTGCATGACCTAGGAATGCATGAAATTCTCTTACATTTATCGGAACAGCGAGTTTAGAAATTACTTCAATTTTTTCTCTGTCCACTTTGATTCCTTGATTGCTGACTCTATGACCAAGGACAATGCCTTCCTTCACCATAAAGTGACACTTCTCCCAATTCAACATAAGATGTGCTTCTTCACACCGTTTGAGGACAAGGGAGAGGTGCTTCAAGCATGATTCGTATGAATCTCTGTATACAAAAAAATCGTCCATAAAGACTTCCATGATAGTTTCAGTGAGACTAGCAAATATGGCTGCCATACAACGTTGGAAAGTGACAGGAGCATTACAAAGTCCAAATGGCATCCTTCTGAATGCATATGTTCCAAATGGGCAAGTAAATGTTGTTTTCTCTTGGTCATCTGGATGTATAGGTATTTGATAGAATCCAGAGTAACCGTCAAGATAACAGAAATAATCTTGGTGAGCCAACCTTTCTAGGACTTGGTCAAGAAAAGGCATTGGGAAATGATCCTTTCAAGTTTCCTTGTTCAACTTCCTATAATCAATACACATCCTCCAACCTATGACTGTACGCGTGGGGATGAGTTCATTATCTTCATTTCGAATCACAGTAGTTCTTCCCTTCTTCGGGACAACATGCACTGGACTTACCCATGGTGAATCGGAGATCAGGTAGATGATTCCAGAACTGAGCAATTTAACAACTTCAAGGCGGATGACTTCTTTCATGTTCGGATTAAGATTTCATTGGTGTTCAACAGTCGGTTTGTGGTCTTCCATCATGGTGATTTTGTGCATGCACAACGCTTGACTGACCCCGGTGAGATCTCTCATCTTGTAGCCAATGGCTTTTCTTCTTTCTTTTAATTCTGTCAAGAGTTTGTCTTCTTGTTCTGTCGTTAGATCTAAATTAATGATAATTGGACAGACTTTGAGGTCATCTAGAAATGTGTATTTCAATCCTTCGGGTAGGGGCTTCATTTTAAGAGCTTGTGGCTTTTCACATGTTTCTTCAGTTACTTCCACAGTTTTGAGTTCTTCAAAAGTAGCTTCAACATCTTTTTCTACAGTGTTGAGAGATTCGATGTAATCCTTTACTTGTTCGTCAATAGGCTCATCAACTAATGGGTATGTCAGAGAAACTTCTAAAGGATCATCTGATTCATGATTCCCTTGGGTGACAAGTGACATCTTCTCTATGCAATCGATAAGATATACTTCTTCTTGCATGCTTGGTCTTTGCATACTTTCAAAAACTTTGAATTCAAGAATTTCTTTACCAAGTCTGAGAAGCAAGGTTCCTACTTCAACATCAATTAGGACTCTTGCAGTGGCAAGGAACGGATGTCCAAAAATGAGAGGGTATATGGCATCTTCTTTAATGTCCATGATGACAAAGCCACACGGAACATAGGAATATTTTCCCACCTTGACAAGATAATTCCTAACAGACGTTTGATTGAATTGTTTGCGAGTTGCATAGTCATTCTAGTTGGGAGAAGTTCAACAAACCCTAGCCTTTTGCAAAGGTTGAGTGGCATGATGGAGATGCTAGCACCAAGATCTACCAACCCTTTCTTGCATGAAGAATCACCGATATGGCAAGAAATCCCAAAGGATCCTGGATCTTTCTGCTTATTTGGCATCTTACTCTGGATGATATCTGAAGTGGTTCTAGCTAACTTAACTATCTCATATTCTTCAATTCTATATTTCTTGGTGAGGAGCGACTTTAAGTACTTTGTCCAGGATGGTATCTCAGCCAGCGCATCCAAAAAGGGTATATCAACATGAAGTTTCTTCATAGCTTCTTTAAACTTATTGAACCGAGTATCAAGCTTAGTTTGCCTTAAATGAGAAGACAAAGGTATACAAGGCTTTTATACAGGGATATCAGGTTCTGGTGTTTTAGTTTCTTTATCAATAGGTTTCTCAGGACCTTCCTTGTCTATCTTATCAGTAGTTACTGACTGTTTTGGTTGAGACTCAGGTGTTGTTGAGTCTTGGACAATCATCGATTCATACTCATCTGTAATAACCACATGTGTCTTGATAGGAGGATCAGAATAGTCTTTTCCTGACCTGGTGGTGACTTCTTTCAATTGTTTGGGATGCTTAAGATTGTTCTCGAGTTGGCCAACAAAGGCTCCAATAGGTGGCTTCATGCTAGATGCAAGTTGAGCTAGTTGAGACTCAATGGCTTTCTGGTGGGCATGCTGGTTCGCTATCATAGTCTGTTGCGATTGCAAAATCTTCTCAATTGCTGTTAGTTTGTCATCTAGAGAGACGGGACTGGCTTGTTGCCCTTGCTGCTGATAAGAGCCTTGGTTGGGATTCAGAAACTGAGAATTGTTCTGATAATTGTTGAAGTTCCTATTCTGAAAATTACCCCTAAAATTTCCTTGATTCCCAAAGTTATGTTGATGATTATATTGGGATCCTGGTGGGCCCCTTTGTTGATTAGTTGAACCAAGTTGTCTCGAGTTTTCTGCTCCTGAAGGGTTTCCATATTGAAATCCAAGATGGTTCCTATTCTGATTCGTATTGTAATATCCTTGACCAGGGATGGTATTGATAGCATTGAGATTTTTAGTTTGACTATTATCACCTTGACTACAAACGTTGCTTAGAACAACATTCTATAGAACATTGCATTCTAAAGTGGAATGATCAGTACCTTTATATGCTTCACAGAATAGTGAGGCAGACTTGATTTGTTCTTGTTGTTGAGGGGGTGAACATCCTCTTCCAAATGCAGCAAGGGATGATTTGATATGGTCTTGCTTGGCTACTAAGAGCTTGAGGGTTTCAGTAATAGTCTTGTATTCTGGAATAACATTAGCCATAGCTACCTTTAATACTCCTTTACCTACATACCTACCCCAATTAGCTTGATTTTCAGCTCCAAGGGTGATGACTCTCCATGCGTTGTCATAACTTTGACGCGTGAAATTTCCTCCAGATGAGGAATCTAAAAATCTTTTGATATCATCATCCACACCCCTATAGAAAATTTTGATGAGTTGATTCTTAGGAATTCCATGGTGTGGACACTTGCGTAGAAGCTCTTTATATCTATTCCATGCTTCAGCAAGGGTTTCTCCTGAGACTTGAGTGAAATTTGTTATCCGTCCCCTAATTTCATAGGTGAGAGAGGGAGGGTAGAACTTTTCTAGAAATACATTTTGAAGTTGTTCCCAAGTGGTGATGGGTTCACTTTGCAATGAATTGTACCAGCTTATTGCTCTATCAGCAAGTGAATACTTGAATAGATGGATGCAAATGGCATCGTCGTATACTCCATTTTTCTTTGTCATAGCACATAGATCAATAAACCTCAAAAGATGTTCCTGACTATCCTCTCCTTGTTTGCCATATAATGGGCTACTTTGAAGCAATGTGATCCAATGTGCCTTTATCTCAAAATTGGCAACATTGATGGGAGGAGGTTGTACTGGATGATGAACATTAGCAGCTTTGGGGATTGAGAACTCTCTAAGATCCTTTTGTAGTTATGTTGCTTGCGCCGCTGCTTGTGCTGCTTGGATTTCTTCTTGAACCGTAGCTTTGTCTTCTTGCATGAGACTTTCTCTCTGCGTATTAAGGGCTTGAGCTATCCTTCGGGCTATTTCCTCCTCTTGAGCCATTCTTGCTTGGTTATCTCTATTTTGACGATGAAAAGTTTTGTCTATTTTAGGAACAAAGCTGGCGGTGAGTCCGGGACTGTTCAAACGGTGCATACACTAGTCTTGGGGGTACCTGAAATGAAAAGATCTGAAGTAAGATTGCTGGAGTGGAGTGAAATTCAAGAAACAAAAAGATTTGACTAAAGATGATCGATTGTATCAAAAGAAAAACAAAAATCCTAGATTAGCCTTAAAAGAACTAGATTTGACTAACTAATTCCGTTGTCCCCAACAACGACGCCAGAATTTGATGTGGCAAATATCGCACTAACAAACTCACTCGGGGTTGGAATCCCCGAGCTTTTACCAAAACCTCATGCAATAATACCACCCGCAAGCGGACATGTCTTATCGTAGTATAGTTAAGGATTGAATCCCAAGCGACAACATTTTTAAGAATCTTTGTCAGACGAATCTAGCACAAGTAAGACTAATATTTAGAAAGATTGGTTGATTTGAGGTTAATTAAACTAATTGCATGAAAGTAAACAAGAAGAATGAAAGTTTGTTTTAGATTAAATGATATGGAATCACTGGGCTGGTATCAGGTTTCACCACCACTGCACATGCAAACACATCCAAACACATAACATCTAGGAATGCATCTAACTATCCAAATGGAACTGCTATGAACCCTCCCAGAGGGATGTTTAGGCCAGCGTAAGCATCCCCTTAGGCATTCGATTTCTCATCGCCATCTGAATCATGCACTTACGATTCTGAAGATACAACATCCAACGAAGGTTGTGGTCCTCCCTGAGGGATGTTTAGACCACAAAAGTGTCATTGTGGGCTAGATGGCTCGTCTCCTCACGGATGATACACTTACGACCTCAAGGAATCCCATTCTATTTTTAGTCTGTGAGTCAACCACGCTAATTGACAAGCATGTAGGCGATAAGTCTGCATGCAAACATCGACGATTAACAAGAAGATACAACATCCAACTAAGGTTGTGGTCCTCCCTGAGGGATGTTTAGATCACAGAAGCGTCATCATAGGTTAGATTGTTCGTCCCCTTACGGGTCACACACTTATGACCTCAAGGAACCCTGACAGATTTCTCATGAAGGAGTCTACCTCATTAATCGACATTCTATACTACGAAGAGAAGAACAAGATGAAAGCAAGCAGGTAATCAACTACAAGAATATCAATTAACAACGAAATGAAAAGTTATATACATTGCCTTGGAATGTTAAATGAAAAGACATGAATGCATGGGCAGTGGGGTTAGTCCCCGCACCCCAGTGAAAAGGAACTACTCGCTCATGATGCAAGAAATAAGAAGAATAAGAAAGAGAGAGGATTCCGCCATGAGTATGATGTAGAAGGTGGTCGCAGCTCGGTGAAGATGATGTGGTCTCCTACGCCGTGTTGGAGCAGATCTGGATGAAGAATGAGGGACGCCAAGACAGATCGGGCAGTCTATCTCACTCCTCCTTCCTTCTCTTCTCGGTCTCCTTGAGTTGCAGCAGGAATGGCAGGTGAAGTGACAGTTACAGGATTAGACCAGTGTACAGGCAGCCTGTCGGCGTCTCAGAATTGATGCCCAAATGAGGACCCTGTTGGTCCTATTTATAGGCTCGGGTTAGGTTCTCACATTTTTTGTGTGAGTCATCCAAATAGTTTGGTATTAATACTGACCAAATGGTCCTGTGTTTTAATCTCCAAACGGTCTTGGTTATGTGACCATACGGTCTTGGAGGCTATTGGCTCTAAACGGTCCGACCAATTAGTTTGGTGTTATCATCCAAAAGGTTTGGAGTGGTGTGCTCCAAATGATTTTGGGAGCAGATCGTCCAAATGGTTTGGGATACTGAGATATCCAAACAGTCTTGGGAAACTGCTCTATCAGTCTAGGTATCCTTTGCTCTACCAGTTTGGCATGATCCTTCTCATCCAAATGGTCTGGGGTCTGTCGTCTTTCATAGCTAAACGCCAACTGGTCTTCAGATCGATATATCATGATCTTGCTTCTCTTTTCCAATTGATCTCGAGCCAACGACCAAACGGTCTTGAGAAACCGGCATCGTCGTGTGGTCTTGGGAGAGTGCTGACTCCAAACGGTCCTACGAGACTATTCGGGCTGGCATGGTCGAGGTGGAGAATAGCAGGTGAAGGCGGTGGTGATGGGCTATATGGTTGGAGGCAGGCGAGGAGGCATTGACGCTGCTGATGGATGCGGCGGAGGTGCTAGTGGATCCGGCGGCAGGGGCAGGTTGCAAGCAGGTGGTTATCTCATGTAGGGTATTAGGGGAGGCAGAGAAGGCAGCAGAAACAAAAAAATTCTCCTCCCCAAACCCAGAACAAGGAAACGTGTCAATGTCTATACAATAGGAAAGGATGGTTTGTGGAATCATACCTTGTCCCGAGGCTTGCTCGGTGACAATACCTTGCGGCTTGCACAGTCTTCACCTCCAGTCTTGGACGGTGTCCGTACAACTCCTGGTCATACTGGGACTGACGACTCCTGGTCTCACCGGGACTGTCGGGATTGACAACTGTCCTTCGAGCAGCAGAAATCTCGCACCTCTGAAGTAGTCCACACAGACCACCTAGAACTCCAATCTCCTTGTCTCACAAGGAATTGGAAGGAGTCACACCCTCCTGTCAGCGTACTAGTCACTGACACACTCTCCTACCACCAGTCGCTTTCTACAGTTGTCTTTCCCTTGTTGTGCCTCCCTTATCAGGTAGCATTTGCTCGGGCTCTCTCGGTTACCAAAACCAGAGAGAACGAAAACTTTACAGAGCAACTGGTTGCACTGAGTTGTACTTTGAGAAGCCCCCAATACCCCTATATATAGGAGGGTCATGGTATAGGGTTCTCTATCCTGGGCAATGTGGGACTAAAGCAGGAGTAGAAGGGTTCGAGATTTTCCACAAAAATAACCAACTACATAACCTGAGCTGATCGTTTCATTTCTGAAACGGTCGGTTGGGGACCTGAGCCGGTCGATTGACACCTCAATCGATCAGTTGGGACCCATGAAATGATCAGTTCACTTCTGAACCGGTCGGTTCATGGTCCTAGTCAGTTCCCGATTGACTTTTCCTCTTTTGTTTCGAATTGGTATCGAATACCAATCCTTGTTCCAATCAAATTGGGCAAGTGAAACAAAAAGAAATTTCTCACCAATCCTACTTTCCCAACTTGCTCGGTTGCATCAGTTGAATTGATCATTTCAACACTTGAAGCAATCGTTTCACCCTGTCCATGAGCCGATCGAATCACCACCTGAGCCGATCGGTTCACCAAGCTCATCCGATCAGTTCATCACATGAGCCGATCGGTTGGGAGTGTAGATTGTGCAGAATCAGTCAATTGCAGTTTCAATTAATCTGATACTCCAATCAATGTGTCCAACACCTTGAACATTATGACATTGAGCTATCAATTAATTGAGTTTTTAATTGAACTACTAAACTCCTTTAGTAATCAATCTAAACATTGTTTGTGGACAAAACTCCTCTTCCAGGTTAAATCCTATGTGTGTGACCCTGCAGGTCCATTTCATGTTGGCAGTGAAAGTCCATAACACTAATGACTTCACAAGCAAAGAGCGGTGCCTAGTCACACATCAGTGCTACCCAAGTGAAATAGAAAGTTGGAGAACAACTTTCAATCCTACAATCCGTGAATGGTGTTACAGTGAATGTATAATTCCTTTGTGACTGATATCCTGAATGAACTCGAGGCATGGAACAGTCATCCTGTCAATGTTCATTCACTTTCTTGATCTCAGAGTAGATTGTAAGAGATATGTATGACATCAATATCACATATTGATTCACACATGCTTGCACGCCTTTCTCAATCCTACTCATCAAGTGGCCATGGATATCAAACTCCCTCAGGAGGGAAAAATCCCATATCTATCACTCACCCCTCAAAAGCCCCATGTGTCAAAGCCACCCAATCATCACCTTTATAACAACCCATGTTTCAGGACTGTGTTTGATGATGTCAAAGTGTGCCCAACGACATGTGTTGAGTGTAGTGATTTCAAGTCAAAGAATCACACTCACCACCATAGCTGTGATAATTTGACTGTGACTACCATGTCATGGTTCCATGTGTCAAACTCACGGTGGGTCTGTCCGGTACACTTGTTCTCTAACAAGTACCTATGTGTTTGGTTTGATATCTCTATATCATGACTAATGAGATTCTGTCATCAACCAACACCACTGTGACAACCTCAATTTTCTCTCTCATATATTGTACTACTCCTCTCTCATCAATTATCTCTTACTCAATTTATATTAGTTGCATAATTGGATAGTTGTGTTGTTCCTTTTTGGCCACTACGAGGATCAATTTCACATTGTGGGGTGCTATTTTTGCACTTTTGAACTAAAGAATCATGCTATATCATCACCGTAAATTGAACCATTTATATATGATCTTCATACTTTATAATATATTTCATGTTATCGAGGATTCAATTGTGGTTGCAACAGCGCAAGAATCACCACAATCGGACCTCCCTAGCTCTAGATATGATGTTTTGAAGATCTTATGTGTTAGTCTTTTTCCTTATGTATCTTATGTCGTATTGGGCTGATTTTGGCCAGTATGGGCCTGAGTTGTTTTTGGGGCCCATCCTCTTGCTCGCCCTCCCCTTTCCCCTTCAGGAAACTAGCGAACAATAGTAAATGCTCGCCTTCTTCCCTTCCAACTGGGTAACCGAGGCGGCTGCTAGCCCTCTACGCCCCCTCATCTAAACCCTAAACCTAGGGTCTTCTTATACCCCTTGAGTTCTAAACCTAGCCGCCCCTAGTTTTTTCTCTCCTTATCTTCTGTGCCTCCCTCAGATACATGTGGCGGCACCCAGTGGGCTGCTCTCGACCCTGCCCTCCTTGCCCCCTTGAGAGGTGCGACGACCATGGCTCTTTGCATCAGGTGCACAGACGCCCTGACTGGCCCCCTAGCGTCATCAACCGAACCTATCTCGGCCAACTAGAGTCTGCTCGATCGTCAGGTATATGGGAGAAGCTTCCCCTGTTTGCACTCTGTTCCCATAGACAGGAAACAGAGGCCGCGCGAGACGCAATCGCGGGAGTCCGGACAGCGGTGGGTAGGGTCTCGGGACCCTCGACAGCAGTGGGTGGCGCCTCCCGGCGGTTTGCGACTGGGAGGGATTGTCTAACAGAGTTACTCAAAGCGGTGGCCAGCGGTGAAGGTCAAGCAAACCATCCAGGGCGCGGTGATGAGCGACCCTGACTGTGGTCGTCGATTCCCGATCCAAGGATCTGTGTCCCAAGGGATATAACCAAGGGTATGCTTCTGGTTTTCTCTATAGTTTGATTTGTTATCTTCAAAAATTGATATCTCTCAAATCCCTTGGTCAAATTAGACAAATAAATATACCAAATGGATCAGCTCGACGAGGCCTACCAATTGAGAATGGTTCCAGGTCCTAAATCTGATGTTTACTCCCTTGATTTCTTGAAAATGATAACTTTATCCATGTTGAGTTCATTCAATGCATCTAGGTGATAAAACTTGAACCTTTAATGATCATCTATCTGCCTAATCATGAAATCAGAATCTTTAGTACATATTTGATCTACAAGAGGGTCCTTATCACCCCTATTTCTTAAGAATTACTCCCGTTTGCACTATGTGACTTTTCCTTGGACTTTAATGTGTGATCTTGATCAAAGTTGTTATGTTTCTTGAATATGATTCATGTATCAATGTCTTGATGATACCTAGACCCTAAAGGACATCTACCCAACCTTGTTTATGCCTCTTATGTCCTACTCTTGCTGATCTAAAACATCCCTTATGCTTGGTTCTATTTCATTGATGACCTTTGTCCTTGATTACTCTATTATGAGTCTCGTGACCTATTTTGAGCATAAGTGTCCTAAATCTTATCATGTCCAGATGAAACCTCAAGTGGATATGGAACTTGAACCACACTCTTATGATGGAACCTAAATCAATATGAGATCACCTAATGTACTATAACCAACCTTGAACCCAACTTGGACAAAACCATAAAATAAAGATAATCATGGTTAATGATGAGAATCTAATGTATACATGTAATCTTCTTGTCGATCAGGTTTGGCATGAGACTAGATGGTGAAGGATATGTTAGTTTATGAAATCTCTGAATCAGGTATGGGCCTTATCTAGTTATATGACTACCGCTTTCTTGCTTGAAAAGACATATATTATATGCTTGTTTGTCTATTTTCTCAAATATTGCCATGTAGTATTGATATGTCATACTCGATGTTTGCTTCGTCTGTTTTATAACTTGAACACATATATATTTGTAACTCCATTATAATATTGTTGATAAAGGGCTCTTGGTTACGACCTTGAGGTCCCTCTCATATAAAAGGGTTAGCTAAGCTTGAGCACCCTTACAGACCCTTCCGACGGGAAGTTGGTCAAAGGCCTTAAACATGTTTGATATTGTTGGTATAATGGAGTGAAATGACATAAAATATGATTTCGCATTTGTTAAACAATTAACATGTTTATTCTTGTTCGTTTATTCTTGAAATCTTTTCAAAATTATGCAAAACTTATATATATGTGTATCTTTCGGCCCCATACTCAACACCTCGTGTGTTGACCCATTTCTCGTATGTTGTTTTTAGGTTCAGAGATGGCTAGAAGGTTGAAGGGCTTGGTGAGCTATGCTAGGTGTACTTGTTGTAAGATCTAGATATAGTATACATGAGCAGACTTGTACAAAGTGACTCTTGAACATGTAATTCAAATCATGTAATATAAAGATGTTTCTTAATATATATTGTTGATTGTTGAGATTATGTTGGTGCCTTTATCTTGTTATCTGTTCATGTGTGCTAAGCTATACGCTTCCGCATTTCACCTTTGGTATACGTTTGGTTCATGGGACTGGGATTCCGGTTCCATGACAACCACAATCTAGTCTTGTGTGTCATTGCTGTCTATCTACCTTCCACAATGACATCCGACTAGGGACATAATGAGAATGTACAAACTCTTAGCATCTGTATGATCTCATCGTTCAGGTCCTGAACCTGAAGGCATACATCATTGAGTATTGTCATTCTCTAGACATTCAATCTGTTCTATCACTATCTCATATGACTGAACCAGAAAGAATTGGAAGCTTGCCTTTGATGTTTATCAAATCAATCTTAATGTATCCCATCAATCATCCCATGATTGGCTCTAAGGGCATACATACCAACAGACTCCCACTTGCACTACCAACCAATCACCCTTGAATCATATTCATAGTGATCTTCAAACATGTCCCACATGTTACTGTGCTCTAGTGCGATCATAGTGAGTAATGGAAACACCTTGCCAAAGTCAGGTTTTAACTGTATGTCTCTCATCTCTTCATTGTACGTCACACGTATGAGATGGAGTTGTTGTAATATGCGATCTAGTATTCCTTTGCTAACCTTTAGCCACATTGCATGATCAAGGATTCCATTCTTGTCATCAATGAGAGAAATATCTATAAGTTCATCTCATGAACTTCCAGTTCCATATAGTATCCGTTGTTGTTCTCTAACGCATAGATGCTCGACATTTCCTTTTAAATGGTTTTATTGGAACACTTCCAATTATCAACAAACTTTCACTTTTATATATCCTATATATATTTTGCGATTAATTTTCTATCCTTTTAGAAGTTCACATCAATGTAACTCTTTACATTGAACTCTTCCTTATCTCCATAGAACTAGTACTTGTCAAGTACTTATCAAGTTCTCATGGTATTCTAGTAACCCTTACTGGAAGTAGACAGACATCCACTAGTCATGTCTCACATACGAGTTATCAGGATGAGCACATCATATTGCCATGTCCTACATACAAGATGATGAATGCATTTTGTTCTTGCCATTTCGATACATGCAAGATAATGGGATGATTACATACATGATAGATCCATATCTATTCTTAGTGTTCCCATGCTTCATAAGAATTGGACACTTGGCCTTGGGATACTAACTCCATATAACATGGACAGGTTTTCTCCCACTGAATCTGTGCATACTGAACCCTTCAGTACAGATTGCCAATGTATGCTTTCTCTTTTTAGGTCAAGAGGTTTTCGAGAACTATCTCTATAGATCTCTATTCCTATCACATAGGAAACATCTCTATATTCCTTAAAGATAATTTCCATTTTTTTTTATTTCCATTCTAGAACATTTCCATTTCACATCAACATGTGGAATGTGAACACGCTCCCACTAAATCACAGATCCCTTCTTTATCTTTGACATATCAGTCAAACCCTTTGACTATATCATTAAAGTAAAGATCCAATTCTGAGTTGCTTGTACTCAATCAATCACATTGATTAGTCCATTGTAACTTATAGACTTCATTTGCATTAGTGGATTCATAAATCTTATAGGTTGTGTCATGTACACATCCTTGTTTTATTCCTCATAGGAATGCGGTTTTAGTATCCATATGCCAAATGTCTTAGTCATTAAGTTGCAATCAACAAGCATCATCCTTCTCAAAATGTTATCCATGTATCTAAACACTTAAGACTCATTTGCACTTATGGATTTCATCCAATGGGTGCTACCATCAAGGTCATACCTTATGGTTCACATGGATTTCATTTAGGATGTAATGGTCATAAACCATAACTCAAAATTCGGTTCCTCATATTCATCTAGATAGTTGACTCATCACATGAACAACTCAGCACATAGATAAACGAGGTGTATCCATCAAGGATATAAGAACTAACAACTCCTTGTGATTCTTAATGTCCTTTATTAGTGTGGGGTATTCTTTTATTAAGAAGAATTTAGATATTTGATAATCATCCTCTAACTCCTTAGAGTATGACTCCTCCTTGATTTAGACATCACCATGCCATAATCACGAGTTCACTATGATACACTATCATAATCACTCATAAGGATATCAAACATTTGGTCCAAGTATTTCATTCATTGATCTCATCAAGAATTAACACTTTACCAAATTTGTACTTCATCTATGATAATCTTGAACACTTCAAGATATTCATATTGATATTTCTCCAAACACCAGGTGAAGTATTAGCATTTGTTCCAATAGGTATGTAAATACATCACATGTATCATACCTAATTGGATAATCATTCTCCCACTACCTTTAGTGAATATTGATTAATCATGTCTAAGATATTCATGTCTCTTACTGGTTCTCTAACCAAAAGAGTCTAGATTTATCCATCACATGGAAACTAGAAATGAATTTCTCATGATTGATGCTAATTTGATTGTTTGAGTTATCTATAACTTTTAGGTATCATTTTATCTTATGCATATCAAATACCACAAGATAAACAAGGCATTTCCACAAAGATCATATCTTTAGAAATTGAAACATCTCTTTATTGATTGCCATCATTGTCATACAATATGCAAAAATAAAGTGTTTCTATCTATTGGAAAATATGAAATAGCAGTTCTCAACTCTATTTCGTGCCCTTTAGGCTGAAATAAACTGAAAGGTACTCCTATTTATGGCAGCAACACTTGCTCCAATGATGGGTACTCCTTTCTTGGTCCTTTCACAAAGGCCATCACTTCTTTGTGAATATTGCATATCATATGTGACATATCCATATCTTGGTATCATATACCTCAGATAAAGAAGCGGTTCATTTCATGATACCTTAGGTGGAGATCTCCATTCCTTCCTTCATCTTCTTTTGTTCTTCTAGATATAGAGGGCAATCCCTCATACACCCTTTCCCCATGTGCCTTGAGGCTGAAGACGGCTTGGATTGTTGGCTAGCATCAGAACACTTCTTTTGTTTTGCCCTTATCCTTGCCCTTAAGAATTACCTTTTTCTTTGATCACATCAAAGATTAAGGTTTGTTTTTCTTCATCTTTGCCTCTACTATCCTCAACATGTCCAACAACTCTGTCAATGCTTGTCAAAGTTGTTCATGTTGTAGCTTACCATGAATTGCATGATCCTCGCAACATTTGCAGTATCATACCAATAGCAAACTCTTGGCTTAGAGGGAATCCTTCTTAGTCAGGTTTTTCCACATACCCAATCATATTGAGTGTGTGAATACCTTACTGGATCTCCTTCTGTCATGACATACTAGGACAATGTCTTGGAGACATCATATGTCTCATGTTGTCTCTACAACTCATAGTTCAGAGAACACAACATCAAGCACTCCTCATCAATGTCATCATCGGTATGCTTCCATAAGCATACTTTCAGCGATTGATGTGGTGGGATCGAGTTCATCTGGCTCTGGTATAACTAGGACTTAGAGCTTTCGCTCTTTGATTGAGAACACTTCTCAATGTCCTAACCAGTCGTGGAAAAATTCCATTTAGCTTGTCCTTTTTCAAGGACCGATCACAAAGAAAAGTGATTGTTGTTTGTTTCCATTTGTACTACAAAAGGAAATATGCAATTTTAGTACAAAAACTCATTTTTGACTTATTTTATTGATTTGAAAAGATGACGATATAATTAGGCCTTTAATTAATTATCGCTCCCACTATTTTGGTTCAAATTGATAGCCCTCACCATCAATTCGGAAGATTGCAACGTACAACCTTCTAGTGGGCAAGATCCATATTTCATCAAGTCATGAGTCAGCTTTGGCTGATCGCCCACAATCTTGACTATTTAGGTAGGCCACCATGCCAATTTCATCATATGTAACTCTTGATGAATGAACATGCGCAACACCTTGCCATGAACATTCCTTGCCTCTGGGCTTAGATGCTCTAAGAATCACCAGTTAAGTCTAACCCAAAAGCCGACACGTTAAACATGCACCCTGCTTTGGCAGAACCTACATGTCTACCCTTCACACTTCCACAAGATAGACGACGCACCACGCTTTGGCGTAACCTACGCTTGGTCGATCGAGTTTTTCATGTGTTCCTCTATTGGAAGGCATATAAGACTTAATATTTTAATGAGGGATTTGGTTTTTATATACATATACATATCCAATCACCACAATACATAGTACGTATCATATACATGCTATATACCACAGAAAACATGCAAAATGATAAAAGCGATGATTATGGCCATCCTAATGTGATTCCTCGAGCCAAGAGGAATCACAGTCATCTAGGTCTACATTACATGCAACATGTACAAGATGAGCCTTGTGTTTTGCCTTTCTGGGTTTGATCAACTCATCACATGACTGATCGGCTCGCCATCAGGTCGGTCGGCTGGGTGCCACCAGCCGATCGGTTGGCTCCTCCAACTGATCGGTTCTCCTAGTCATCGTGCATCTCATCATGGCCGCCACCCGCTCATATCACTCCTCGAACTGGTCATCAACCGATCAGAGCACTCCTTGAACCGATCGTCTCGAACTTCAACCGATCGGTTCACTCCTTGAACTGATCGTCTCAGCTGTCGTCAGGATGTCCTCCGTTCTTTGACATAACAGGAAATAAAATTCTATCCTATTTTACATTGTAAAAAGAGAAACCTCGAATTACATTCGAGGGGAGAAAAGGTAGGAGAGAAATCTCAAATTATTTCGAGTTACATCAGGAATAGGAGAAAGGGAATCGGTGCGCAGACCAAGATGTAAGCAACCACATTCAACCATACACAGATAGGGTTTATTGGCCATAACCACACTATACATCCACCACAAAACTCATTTAAGGCTGACACGTATCGAGTGCATTAATATTACATATCATATATGTATTTTGGGATTTGTGGATTTAGGATTGGAGATGCATAAAGCCAATATTATTCGCATCATATGCAATAAATAAAGGCAACAAACCAAAATCGATCACATCGATAATCCTAAAGTATAGAACAGTTGACATGGCTCTAATACAACTGTAGGGTTTTAGGGGAGGCAGAGAAGGCAGCAAAAACAAAAATTTTCTCCTCCCCAAACCCAGAACAAGGAAACGCGTCAATGTCTATACAATAGGAAAGGATGGTTTGTGGAATCATACCTTGTCCCGAGGCTTACTCGGCGACAATACCTCGCGGCTTGCGCGGTCTTCACTTCCAGTCTTGGATGGTGTCTGTGCAACTCCTGGTCGTACTGGGACTGACGACTCCTTGTCTCACCGAGACTGTCGGGATTGACAGTTGTCCTCCAAGCGGCAGAAATCTCCCACCTCTGAAGTAGTCCACACGAACCACCTGGAACTCCAATCTCCTTGTCTCACAAGGAATTAGAAGGAGTCGCACCCTCCTGTCAGTGTACTAGTCACTTGCCACCAGTCGCTTTCTACAGTTGTCTTTCCATTGTTGTGCCTCCCTTATCGGGTAGCACTTGCTCGGGCTCTCTTGGTTACCAAAACCAGAGGGAACGACAACTTTACAGAGAAATAGGTGGCACTGAGTTGTACTTTGAGAAGCCCCCAGTATCACTATATATAGGAGGGCCATGGGACAGGGTTCTCTATCCCGGGCAATGTGGGACTAAAGCAGGAGTAGAAGGGTTCGAGATTTTCCACAAAAACAACCAACTGTGTAACCTGAACCAATCGTTTCATTTCTGAAACGGTCGGTCAGGGACCTGAGCCGGTCGATTGACACCTCAATCGATCAGTTGGGACCTATGAAACAATCGATTGACTTCTGAACCGGTTGGTTCGTGGTCCTGGTCAGTTCCCGATTGACTTTTCCTCTTTTGTTTTGAATTGGTATCAAATACCAATCCTTGTTCCAATCAAATTGGGCAAGTGAAACAAGAAGAAATTTCTCACCAATCCTACTTTCCCAACTTTCTCGGTTGCATCAGTTGAACCGATCATTTCAACACTTGAAGCAATTGTTTCACCCTGTCCATGAGCCGATCGACTCACCACCTGAACCGATCGGTTCACCAAGCTCAGCCGATCAGTTCATCACATGAGCCGATCGGTTGGGAGTGCAGATTGTGTAGAATCAATCAATTGTAGTTTCAATTAATCCGATACTCCAATCAATGTGTCCAACACCTTGAACATTATGACATTAAGCTATCAATTAATTGAGTGTTTAATTGAACTACTAAACTCCTTTAGTAATCAATCTAAACATTGTTTGTGGACAAAACTCCTCTTCCAGGTTAAATCCTATGTGTGTGACCCTGCAGGTCCTTTTCACGTTGGCAGTGAAAGTCCATAACACTTATGACTTCACAAACAAAGAGTGGTGCCTAGTCACACATCAGTGCTACCCAAGTGAAATAGAAAGTTGGAGAACAACTTTCAATCCTACAATCCATGAATGGTGTTACAGTGAATGTATAATTCCTTTGTCACTGATATCCCGAATGAACTCGAGGCATGGAACAGTCATCCTCTCAATGTTCATTCACTTTCTTGATCTCAGAGTAGATTGGAAGAGATATGTATGACATCAATATCACATACCGATTCACACATGCGTGCATGCCTTTCTCAATCCTACTCATCAAGTGGCCATGGATATCAAACTCCCTCAGGAGGGACAAATCCCATATCTATAACTCACCCCTCAAAAGCCCCATGTGTCAAAGCCACCCAATCATCACCTTTATAAAAACCCATATATCATGACTGCATTTGATGATGTCAAAGTGTGCCCAACGACATGTGTTGAGTGTAGTGATTTCAGGTCAAAGAATCACACTCACCACCCTCACTATGAGTACTGACTGTGACTACCATGTCATGGTTCCATGTGTCAAACTCACAGTGGGTCTGTCCGGTACACTTGTTCTCTAACAAGTACCTATGTGTTTGGTTTGATATCTCTATATCATGACTAATGAGATTCTATCATCAACCAACACCACAATCTAGTCTTGTGTGTCATTGCTGTCTATCTACCTTCCACAATGACGTCCGACTAGGGACATAATGAGAATGTACAAACTCTTAGCATCTGTATGATCTCATCGTTCAGGTCCTGAACCTGAAGGCATACGTCATTGAGTACTGTCATTCTCTAGACATTCTATCTGTTCTATCACTATCTCATATGACTGAACCAGAAAGAATTGGAAGCTTGCCTTTGATGTTTATCAAATCAATCTTAATGTATCCCATCAATCATCCCATGATTGTCTCTCAGGGCATACATACCAACATCTCAGTGGCTGGTGATACGATGTTGTGGAGCTAGGGTTTGCAGGCGTTGGTGATGAGGACGACGCTGGGGTTCATGGAGGTAGGGTTCCTGTCGCTGACGATGATTGAAGAATAAGATAATGGCGGTAACCGGTCTAGGTCTGATGCTGCCATACGATCTTGGGATGGGGCCGTCCAAATGGTCTTGGAGGTACCGCTGGTACTTGATCGGTCTCTGAAGACTGTTTGTACTTGATAGGTGACCTTACGTCCAATCTGCACAAGCCGTGCTCTATCGGTCTTGGGAGAGAGTTTCCTAACTGGTCTTGAAGAACAGTGGCATCAAATGGTCTTGAGCAAGACTGATAGGAAAGATCAAGATAGAAACTGTTTGCCCAGATGAAATAGGACCGTGGACCCATAATCTGACGGTATAGAGAGGCAGATGCCCAAACGGTTTTGAGGTGAGGTTGCCCATATGGTCTTGAGACCATATGGATGAAATCGTATGGGTAAGACTGTATGGTTGAAATCGTATGGGCGAGACCGTATGGTCAAGACCAAGGATGAGTGGGGGCAGATAAAGGGTAGATAAAGGTGGTTCCCACTCATTTGAGTTTGATGTGGATGATAGTTGATTGAGATGAAGATCGAATGGTGGTTATTTTTGTGGATTAGGGTAAGACCTGCATAAGATCAACATAAACTCAGTTAAAACCTTGATAATTGAACCAATTAAGAAATTTTGCACATTTTGATATTTAGTAATAGATATTGGATGTATTGAATCAAAAAGAGCCCAAGAAGGCGACTGAAAATCATGATGAATATGCATTCATCAGGAACCAAAATTGAGTGTCATCAATTCACCCCTCTAAAGATGAGGTATGTGGAATTGATAAAGACCAAAGGCTTGAGATGGTACCAACAACTATTTTGTCATTTATTTTCCCAAAATGAATACTCTTTTAATAGGTAGGGAATTGAGTAAAGATCAAATGGACTCAATTGTATGGACCATATAAGTTCTTGGTAATAAGGCCACAAGTATACTTTTATTCACATAGGAAAGGGGCCATGCAATAAAAAATATGTTTGAATAAAATTAGAGCAATAAAATAGAGCAAAGGGGACACAAATTGTCAAGGCTAAGATGTTTTCCTACCTCATTAGGGCATCAAACTGATAGTAGGAGAATGTTTTTGAATAACTAAGGGGACAATAGGTGGCCAAAATGAAACTAGGCACTTAATCTTTATAGAATAAGATGAAAGAGAACTATATATGGAGATGATCATAGAGTGAGAATAAAAAAATATATATAGGTGAATCAACAGTGAAAGGAGAAAACTTGCCATGGAGGTGACACCTTTTCCTCGAGGTGAGTCTAGATATAAATAAATAGAGAGAGGGAGAGAGAAATATTGCTTATGGATGTGGAACTAGGACAAGAAGAAGAGGGTTTGGTCTAGTTTAAGGTCATAGTGTAGGACCCACGTCCATGATATGAAGGTAGATGACAATATTATTAGTACAAGGAAAATGTTGTTGATATTCATATGCCACATGAGTAGGTCATTTGACAATTGTATGAGCATATGTACTTCCATTAAATCATTAAAAGGAAACTCCACCTTATTATGTTTGTTTGTTTTAGGAAATTGGTGGTGATCATAATAAAGGTCCATGAATATATGGTCCATTTTCATAACACTTCATAGTAGATGAATATGAACACAAGATCATATGAATGATAAGATTCAAGATTATAACATATCCCTAGTAAAGTATTATAATGAAATTTGGACAAAAATAATAGAAGAGAGAATAATATGTCACCAATACAAATACCTTCATAGCATTGACTAAATTAGAATGTCAATTTTTTTATCAACACCTAAGTGGGAAACACTACAGAAAAGGACCTACTACGTTGGTTTTTATGGTGAGCTAAAACCAACAACATAGAATCAATGTTGATTGCTAATTCCATTTTCCAATTTCGTTCTTTTCAACACTTAATTCCATTCTCATGCACATACACAATTTAGAAAACACATTAAACATTCTGTTCTCCAAATCCGTTCTCATGACATGTACAAATACAAGTTTCATTGTATTCATTCCTCTTCACATTCATTGACACATTCATATTTACACACATCATTCACATATGCACCAACAATTTAATTGTATCAAATTTAAAGTTGCAAGAAGTCAAGACCATCACATGTAAATAGAAATAATGACATCAAGGTTTAGAAAATTCATATGTTATCTCAATCAAATCCAAAATTTACTTCATTAATGAAGGGATGTGCCCACTCTTCTCATATCTCATCTAGATCTTCATTTGTATCGAGCTCTGTCATTTCAAACAACTGCAAAGAGAATGACATAATTCAAGAGTTTGATTTGATTTTTTTAATATTATCAAATGAGAACATTTACTTATGGTTCAAGTGATTTTAGTTTTGCTAAACATTGGATGGATATGCCACTTGTTTGACAATCAAATCAATATATCACATGATGAATTATCTACATGCCCAATTATTATTTTGTATAGGGCACTATTAATTTACAGTTATATGAAATGTTAATAAATAAAAATAAGGATAGTTGGCATATATTTGCATTGGAGTAAGAAACTACCTCAACATTCTTACAAATTTAAAAATTTCTTTTTTATCTACCTTTCCTTGTTCCAACAATTTCTCATTTGATTGCTCACATACCCGTATATGTTAAAGTAATATATTTAATTGAATTAGTATATAGTCATGTGATGATGCATACACTAATATATGTCGATGGATATAAAACTTTACTTATGCAACTAATGCCATATTCATTGTGTGTCCTACACTACCTACTTTGTCACTCGAAGGATCTAGATAGTACATAGTTAGCATCTAGGGGACAATTACCAATTACTCACAATGCTTATTACTGGCCGAAAAGAAGGCAAAAAAACATAACTCAAATTCAACAATGAAATATAATTTATAAGTAAAAATTATAAGCAAAGTGTTGGAAGCTTACTAAACATTGAAAGGAGCTATAATCCCTCTATTTCCCGTAGTATTAAAATATTTAAATGTGGTAAAGAAATAATTACTAATAGATGTTGGGTCTATGTCTACACATCTAATCAATGATGGAACTAGAAATGCCACATTGGTTAGTGTGAACTATCCACACACACCCTATATAAGTAGTTGCAAAACATTTTTGTATGCATTAATATATAATAAAACATCAACATATATTTTCACATATATAGAATCAGGTATTTAGTCATAAGATCTTACTATATCCAAAGTCCTATCACACTTGTATCCAATCAATCATAAGCAAACAACTCCACAATATATAGTTAAAATACACTGGTATTGTGATCTCGACATGCAACATCCTCCTAGATATGGACCATCACAGTCGACCCTTCTTCTTAGTTGCATAACCATAGTACCAACCCCACCCCACACTTAGGACCTAGCACCACTACAGAACCTACCTTTAGTGTCGGTTATTTAAAGCATTTAGTGTCGGTTTCTAAGCGACACCTATGTGGGCGACACTAAAAGCTCACCCATTAGGCGTCGGTTCCAAAACCGACACCCAAACTCTTCGTGCGCCACCGAAAACGCGCCATCAGGGGACTATAGGCGTCGTTTATTAGATAAGAAACCGACACCCAAACTCTTCGTGCGCCACCGAAAGCGCGCCATCATGGGACTATAGGCGTCGGTTATTAGATAAGAAACTGATGCCCAAACTCTTCGCGTGCCATCATGGGACTATAGGCGTCGATTATTAGTTAAGAAACCGATGCCCAAACCCTTCGCGCCAAAGAATCAGTGTCGGTTTTTTACAAATAACCGACGCCATATATCTTCACTTGTTAAGGAAATAGACGTCGGTTTAGAGTAGTAAAACCGACACTATAACATTATGTGTCGGTTATTTACAAATAACCGACGCCTATTTTTTTTTTCTGTCAGTCTGCAGACCTGCTGTGGCTGGTCGCAGGATGAGAAACCTGTTCAGTTCAGTTATGAACTACAGGTTTTATGACATCCATTGATATCAGCCGACAACAGGCCGCAAACCAGCAAAATTAACAATAAAAAAGTAGCACATGCATTTAGCAATGCAACCTGCAGTTCCATTTTATTTTCACACATTTATAAACATTCACACATGCTAGCAATCTGTAGTTCCATTCATTCACATTCACACATGTAGAAACATTCATATAGAAACCAACACTTTCATTCATTTTCACTCAGACACATGTAGAAACATCAAGACATGTAGAAACATTCACACATATATTATAATTCAGAAATTCATTTACAAAATATCATTGTTTAGTCATTATTCGCTATCAGGATCCCAATTATATTTTAAAGCCCCCACTATTTGTATGGTTGTTGCCCAATCTTCTCGTACTTCATTTAATTCTCCCATCGTATAGGGAGCATTAACATTTGGTAAGTCCTTTCCTATAATGGGGTCAGCTTTAAACACATGTAAAGAGAATGATGTATATATATAATTAATGAGCTATAAATAAGATTGATATATTTCGATCATATTATCTAATGAGACTATATAATACCTGAGCAATACACTCGATATCCAGTGCGGCATGTTTGATAATCATGTGCATATATCACATGACATAGTATCCACATGCCCATTCGTTGTCTTGTGTAGCACACTATAAATTCAAACATACAAAATATTAAAAAATACAACTAATTAAGCATTGTTAACATAAATAATATATACATATATTGCAGTCGGGAACTTACTTTCACGTTCTTCCAAATTATTGGCTGGTTCTTTTTCGTGGGGACCTTTCCTCCAGCCTTTTTATACTCCTCAAAACCCCTACATATTAATGTAACACAAAACATTACAATTAAATAGTAATGTAATAACATATGTTAACGGATATGAAAAATGAAATATTTCTCACCGAAATATTGCCATTTTCATTATGTGTCCAAATCTTGTATTCAATTTACCCCCCTTAGGATCTAGATAATACACAGTGAACGGCTCAGGGGAAATAACCAGTAACTCCCAATGCCTACCCCTAGAGGAAAAAAAGTTAAAAATTAATAACTCAAAATCCACAATAAAATGTAATTTTCTTAAGTCCAAATTATAATAAGCAAAGTAAACTTACTCTACATTGAATGGAGCCATTATCACTGTCTTCTTTTTACAGCAAAATTTGAAAAAGCCTCACAGCAGTATTGTTGAACTGATGTAGGGTCTTTAGCTACTAGACTAATCAAAGATGGAATCAAAAACCCTACATGTTCGAATCCAAAATCTACACATATGTTGTCTAAGTAGCTGCAAAATATGTATTAATTACGCATGCATTAATAAATAAGAAACCAGATCACCAGATCATACACAAGGTATATGGATGTATAAAGAATATCTCACCTTATCCATAGCTCTATCACATATGTATTTAGCCAATCATATTGAAACAACTCCAAAATATCCAGTATAAATAATTTTGTTTCGTATGACTGACCTGTAGAATCTGAATCGGAAGAAACAGTTATAGGGGAGTTTATATCATGTTCCCCTAACCATATTGCCATACCCCTACAGCATGTGGAACCCAACTAGGTAATGTAGGAGGTGGAAGTGGAGGCCTAGATGTTGTGGGTGTCTTCTTTTTAACCTGTATATATATATAATTTCATATCAACTGCCATCATATACACACACTAACAATTGAACGTAATGTAAATTTACCATACCTTTTCAGTAAAGAGGACATCCGCTTTTAGCCACAATATCACTCCGCCTACTGCCTCACTAAGCGTTTCACAATCTGGGTGGGCATATGGCAGTGGAAGATCCATCCACTGGGGGAATATATGTATCGGGCTCACCCGAATCCAACCAGCTGGTACTGGAGACCCGTGACATGTTTCCCCTGGTAGGGATGGGTAAGTCGACGCCTCTGCAACGACATATTCTTTACTTTTTAGATGGCATGTCTTCAACCCCTACAAATTTTTGTGTAAAGAATGTTATATACATATATACATATCATCTTTTTTTGAAACGACTACATTTTCATATATACGTATCATCTTGAATTAAAAAACTAGTTACTATGTCATAAAAATACTTACAGTGGACGTGCTAGGTGGTGGTTCTATAGGATTACTCCCAACATCTGCAGTAGGAGTAGGAGTAGAGTCTGCAGTAGGTATTTTCTGGTAAGTGGAAGTCTGAGATGCCTGCCACTTTTTCATTGCTTCTTCGAGTTTTTCTTCGAGTTTTCTATCAAATAGCTTATCTACCTATACATGGATAAAAGAAACGTCAAATTCTAATTTTTGAATTCTCTTTTACAGTAACATTATAAAGAAAGAATATGTTACCTCTTCTTGTGAAAGTCCCACTTTTGGGACATGTTTGCGCTGGGATGACCCAAAAAAAGATTTGATGCCCACAACAGCGCCTGCAGCCCTAACACGTCCAGGATACTCTGAGTTACCCAGAGCAACTGTCAATTCATCCTTTGTTCCCTTAGGGATGAACTTTCCTTGTTTCCTCAGCTCGTGCAGCTCCCGCTAATCGCCAAAACAAAAATTTGTACTTAAGTAAACAACACAAATAATCAATATTCGAATGATTGCTGTAAGAGTTGTATTTTACCATTTTTGCAGCCGCCTCAGCAGTTGCGGCCTTAGTTATTTCTCCCTTCTTATTTTGCCTTTAAGCTATCCAGACATCATGGCAAGGCAGAGGTGTGCTACCTATGGTAGAGGACTCCTGAGTAGCAACAGACTGAGCAGTAGCCTCAGACTGTAATCTTTGGCGAACGCCTGCATACCCCTTTGGACCCATTGTGTGGTCATGCACATTCAGTGCACGCCTTGATCTTTGTGCCTCACTGAGGGCCTAGTTAGTATGCAAATTAATGATTTGGTTAGTAACACTAAATGTTAATCTTGACTAGGTGAATACAACATATATTAATTAATGAGATTGAGAATGACGCCTAATACCTTGAATTCATCAGTTTGTCTTGAAGCGACAAACGCGTCCCATTCTTCTTTGTCCAGGAAGTTCCACTGTTCAGTGGCTGTCTTCTTCCTCTTGTCAGCTTCTTTTGTATATTCTCTGGTGAGATTTGTCCTATAGTTCCTTAGGACTCTCCCACAGGGTTGCATCACACATTTACGATGCAGCTTTTCATCCAATTCAAATATACTCTGCAAAATAGAATTGCTATTAACTAGTATCCAAAAATTTAGTAATCTACAAAATAGAATTGCAAATTAATAATAACTCAGGCATAAATCCCTCCATATTATGTCTTTCTTCTCCTTAGAAACGTTATGCCAAGAATCTAAGCGACAACCGCAATGGCTACGAGTAACAAACCCAAGATATGAAACAAATGAATTGCGATTCACACCACATGCATTTCCTGCATTATCAAAATCCACAACAAGTTTGAGTCCATTGCCCTTTTGCACAATTAACTTCTTCATCATAGTGATGCCCCTTCTCTTGTCAACTTTTTGGTGTTGTTGATCAAGTGCCTCAAGTGCTTCAGATGGTACCTGTGCATCATCAACCTAAAATTTGACAAAATAATTCACATTTAAAAGATATAACTATAAATGGACATATAGATATAAATATATGATATATTTTAAAACTTACATTGTGAGGCGGCACATTGATGTCCTCACCCTCATGGTATTCATCAGCACGGTCATCAGGAGAATGGTCAGCCATCTGCGAATTCACATTCAAATTGTAAAGTTCACATTGTAAAGTAGTAATTCAAAGTGTAAAGCTCACATTGTAAAGTAATTCATGATCTATCCATTCTATGATCAAAGAGAAAACAAGTATATATTAGGACAAGATTAGGGTCTAGGGTTAACAAATACATGTGATGTCATTCTTATATATAATAAATGTGTACCACCTATCCCATTCTTGAATACCTAATCTCACTAGTAAGTGTATAATGTGTATTGGGTTTTCAAGAAAATTTTGACAGCATTTCCCCGCTGTTCTCCAAGTACATATGTACTTAGAGAACAAACGGGGAAATGTTGCCGAAATTTTCTTGAAAACCCAATACACATTATATACACTTACATCCTAAGTGAGATTAGGTGTTCAAGAACAGTCCCAAACCGGGGACTATCCAATATTTACTCCTAATGAGTAAATCTTGGATGGGTTTCTAGGCCAACAAATAATGTGTTGTCATTCTTATACCTAAAATCCTAGTTCTTCAAGTTAGGGTGATTATTGATGTCTTTAAAAGCATGATTGGCAATTTAGGGAAAAGTTCATCATTTACATTCCAAGAATGTCACATGTGTGCATTACATTTCATCATTAACCAAGAAGGTGATTAGGATTCTCACCAAGAATATAGCTAAACTATTAAACAATGATTATAGCTAAACTATTAAACAATAGACTTGCCACACATAAAACACCCTATACAACTATAAAACAAAAAAGTATTAAGTATATATGCATGATACAATAACTATTTTGCATCACATTACAACAGACTTATCATTGATACCTTACTAACTTATTTCTACATTTACATATCATCACTTGATCAAAAATTACAGCAGTACATTTAACCAAAGTATGCATTCTAAAATCTATGTCATGATTAGTTACATGTAATTTACTTGGATATACAGCAGTACCCGATTACTATGTCTTACATATAAAGTATGCATATTAAATTAACTAAGGCTTATCATAGAACATGTATTGTATAGACAATAGAGGATTCAGCTCAGTATAAGCACAAAATTAGTACCTATACCCTAAAATCACACCTTTTTAGCATTTATTCTAACAGGTTTATGTACATCAATATGTGTATGAGCCCTAATTAAAACTAATTCTCATAGGAAGTAAATAAATTTAAAAAAAAAACGCCCAGCAACAGCCTAGGCGTGCCTTGGCACCGCCCAAGCAGCGGAAGAAGGAAGAAGGAAGAAGGCAGGGCGGGCACCTTGAGGAAAGAGGAGCAACGGCCGGAGCGAGACCTAGCAACTGCCGGCGATGAGGAGAGGAGTGGCGGAGAGGGCGGCGAGGCTAGGAGAGCTAGCTGCTACCAGCGGGCGGGCGGCAACGGCGATGAGAAGAGGAGTGCCGACAAGCACGGAGCACAGAGGGCCGGTGAGCACGGCGGCGGTGGCGTGGAGGATGCGGCGTGGAAGGAGCGGCGACGACGGAGCACGGCGGCGGAGCACGAACGACAGCAGGGAGCGGCGGCGGCAGCAGGGAGCAAGAAATCGCCGGACCTCCAAGGGAAATCGGGAATGAAACAGGGAAAGGGGAAGAATCGGTCGCGCTGGTGAGCTATTAAGTTGACAATAAGTGTCGGTTATTTAAAAAAACCTACAACTAAACCAACAGTGTCAGTTCTTTTCCAAAAACTGACACCTATACTACATTATAGTCGTCGGTTTTTGAGTAAAAGACAACCGACAACTATTCCTGTCTCGCGAATACACTTTAGTTGTCGGTTATTTAGTTACGAACCGACGCCATATGTAAAATATTGGAGCCAATTTTTTCATTGGAATTTTGGTTTTGGCAGTTGAGTTTAGGTGTCGGTTGTTTATTAATTAACCGACACTTAATAAAAGCGGTACCCGTGTCTGGTCAACCTTCATAGATTGGATGTCGGTTTATGTTATCAACCGACACTGTAGAGTTTAGGTGTCGGTTTTTGTATACAACCGACACCTTGAAAATTGACTTTATAAGCCATTTTTGTAGTAGTGTAGTGAGTTGAATAGGTCCTTTTAAATCTAAGAAAGAAATTGGATATTTAGAGGAGAAACTGGAGAAGGAACTTTAGGGCATTTCTTAGGTGCCATGATCTGCATATATTCTCATATTAGTGGCCAATTATATGCACAAGTAGAAAAATCACAAATAAAAATGCAATGAAAATTTAGTATACATTCTTAAAGATAACTCCTGCTTTGGGCCACACAACGACACCCCCTTATGCATCTTCTATAGTCTCGTGCTTGGGGTGGCCACATGACACTGGTGTCTATTTCCAAGCATCGTAGACAAGCTTGATAGACACACAAACCACATTGATGGGCATGGGAGCACCATGAATCATGTCACCTGCAAGGGGTGGGTAAGCGTCACCTAGTGCAACAACATAGAAGCCAGGTTCTAGCAATGCAATATGACATGGCTTCAATTATTACAATTTTGCATATAATGTTATATATACCTAAACACAAATATATTATAATTTCACCTGAAAAATTATTATATCACAAAAAAACTTTACACTAAGCATGCCAACTAGAGGTCCATGGGATTACTCCCAACCACCTCAGTCATAGGGGGGTCCTCCTCATAAGAAAAGTGGGGCGGAACATGTCTTGTCTGAGGATATTGAGACTGAGAAGCCTAAAACTGTCTCATTGCTTCCTCTATTCCCTTTATAATCATGTCTTGTACCTCCTCTTATGACAATCCTCCTCTCTTGATAGATTTGTAATATTTAAAAGTTAGAATATATCATAACTATGTCCTTCCATATGTAGTCTTTTGTGGAAGGATCAACTTTATGCCAAGATTCTATTTTTATATACATCTTGCTAGATATTGCGTGAAAGTACTCTAATTCTTCCCAAAAGAATTTTTGGGTTCATCAATGATAATGGCCAACTTTGGCCCTTTACCCATTTGCACCATTAACTTGTTCACCAAGGTGATGCCATATTTATGTGCACAATCACGCTTCTCCTCAACAGACCCAACAAGATCCTCAAGGTGCATATCCTCAGGATTCTCATTCTCAAATTTCTAAGAACACATATAAGTGATAAAAAATGTAACTTATATAACTATGATAGAGAATGTGAGATGTACACGTATGTCATAAAATAATACAACTAACAAAAAAATCATTCTCATGGTGGACAACATCAAGGTGCTCATCCTCACAGTTAGACACTATCTAAAAAATGTCTAGTAAAAATAGTCAAAAAATAAAATATAAGTGATAAAGAATGTAAAATGTACATGTAGCGCATGAAACATATATATAACTATAATAAAGAATGTAAAATATGTATTCTAGCATTTAAAAAGTAAAATACATGCCTCTAATACTGGTTGGATTTTTGATCAATTAACATTTCATTTGTGTGGACTCAACGCCTATATAAGTCAGTGTTAGCTTCAACATTTACACTTGGCAAGTCACCTAAGAATGGACCGAAGTCATCATACTTGCATAGTACTCTTCTTCATCTATAGTATCTGATGTGAACTACCTTTTCCCATGAAGAATGAGAAACCATTTTTCATTTGCAAGACCATCGATGTAGAATAATTGTTTCGGCTATGATGTTGTTATGAATGGTTCACCCTTCTCACCAATCTTTTCAAAATTTACCAAAGTGAAACCTAATTCATCCACTACAACTCCTTTGTCGTTATCAACCCAATTACACCTAAAGACTGGAACTATAAAATATGTGTAGTGAAACTCTTATATGTCTTCAGTGTCACCGTAATAAGACATTTTAGCTTCACATAGACTCTTATCCTTTGCAATACAAAAATACAATGGAAACACTTGAAGGGTGACCCAACTATTTTGGATGACACTCTTATCATCTTGACACTTTGTGTCATATGAAAATACATTTATGTCAAACCCTTCATAAGACATAACATTCATTTTTTGTTTAAAGGCTATTCATTTGATTTTTTCAGCATAATTATTTGTGTTTGAGATAGTTGATAGAAGACTTTATCTTCAAATCACCTAATAAATGTCCTATTATGCTACCTAGAAACCACATTGAACTGGCCTGAGGATATTTTGTCTTGATAAAATAGGTATGTTTGGTGATACAAATATCCACTTTGTCAATTTTGTGTAAAACATAAAATGTGCTTGTTCCCACAAATCACAACTAATTACTTTCACTTGTGCTCCTAAAGTCCCTATCCTAGAATAGGGATCAATATTATTTTTATTGTCAGGATCTTTATTACAACTTAAAAAGTCATTGCAAAAGTTCACAACCTTCGTAGACACAAAAACCTCAATAATACCCCCTTCAGACCGATAACGGTTTTGAGCATCACCTTTATAAACACGCATGTACCATCTATCAGTTTCGAACATCATCTTTAAAACACTCATGTACCGTTAAAAAGGAAACATCCAATGTAAGAAAATCGAACCTGATATTTTCACTTCCCTAGTCAAATGGACAACAATATGTACCATGATAACAAAGAATGAAGGAGGAAAATACATCTCAAGATGGAAAGGGTAACAACCACTTCTTTTTGCAATTTATCAAGATTCTCAAGATTAAAAAACTTTGTTGCATAGAGTGTTGAAGAAGAAACAAAGCTTGGTGATTGCAAATCTTACATGATTTGGAAGTTTAGATCAACAACTATAGGAAATATTATTTACATTAGAGTGTGACAATCATGAGGTATAAGACCTATGAAATTCTGACCCTTCATTGATACTAATCCATGGATGTTGGAAGAGTATCCATGCGATACCTTAACATTAATTAATCACTCACAAAAAGTTCTCTTATCATGTCTAGACAATATGTAACAAGTAGGAGGTAAACATGTTTTTTGACCACTACAAACTTGCGTCATTAATTCTTTCCTTATACCAATTTTGTGTAGGTAAATTCTAGATTTGATGCCACCTTTAGTCTTACCTGGAATATACAATAGAGTATCAATGATGCTATCACAAACATTTTCCTCAACATGCATGACATCAATACAATGCCGAACTACCAAAGAACTTCAATAAGGAAGATTCCATAATATTGACTTCTTCTTTAATAAAGATGTGTACTCAATGTGGGAATAGTACATTGTGATCTCTTACCAAATGCATTGACAAAGTCTTTTTGTTGTAACATCAATTTTGGTAAAATTGAATTACATAAATGAATTGATTTGTAAAATTCCCAAATGGTATTAGTGGTGGAATACCAAGGTTAATCACCTTTGTGGCATGGGAACTTGTGGCACAAGTTAAACAAAAGGAATTCATACATGAATAAATAACAAAGCATTTTGATATGATAAATGAAATAATAAGATTTATGGTGTTTTAGATAATTAGAGGATAATTACCTAGTCAAGATTGGCAACACCATGTTTGAGGCAACAAACAAAGAATATTTCAGTTTATCTTTTGTATACTTGGAATACAATGATGGAAAGGAAGAAGATTCTAGATTTTCGGAGAAAAAAGAATATTCCAAAGAGTAATGATATTGTTTTAAATAAATAGTTAAAAAGAGAAAGCTTTGTATGGGAAAGACATAACCCCAATTAATAAATATGAATTGGAAAATCTTTTAAGGAATATTATGAGAAGAGAGATATAATAGAATAATCTAGAATTCATTATCCAATATAGTGTCCCATACTTACATACTTTCTATGATGGCTTTTGGTGTGCCAACCATGTAACATGAATATTTGTTTAGGAAGTGTATTAAGATAAAGAGAGAAAAAGGAATGTGTTCAATATCATTGCCTTTTTATCAGTGAATAGCCTGCTTATACAGGAAGCTAGGAAACAATGTAATCAGAAAGTGTTTGACTGAAACAAAGCCTGAAGGAGCGAGACCATGTAGTATATAAGTACTCAAAGTTGTACCCTTATGGGGGCATACTCTCCTCCCTTCTCACTCCATTGTCCTCCTCCTCCCGACCTTAGGGTTTCATCCAAAACCATGTAGGGGATCACAACAGGAAGCCTTCTTGACACCAAAATGACATGACCACCAAGACTCCTTCTCCCTTCTACATCCTCTGATGGTGCCTCTGTCTAAGGGCACTGGAGGTCTCCCTGACCGCCGCTTTAATGCTGTGCCAGCAGAAAAAGGAGGAGAACCCTCACGTCACTGGCAACTTGTGTAGTGTGGATGTTGGGCTTTGCAGACCCGTCGGGATGGAGGGGTGATGGTTGATGTCTCGAAGCTGACCAGATGGCTCCCGAGTGGTTGACGAGGAAGGAGGTCGGCTCTAGGGGGCAACTAGGCAGAGTCAGGTGGTGCTGCTTGACGATGTTGTGGCAAGGGAGGCAAGACATGACTCAACCTGCGTGCTGGCAAGGAATGCCCAAAGGGAAGCCCTGCTGCTGTGGCCAAGGGGTGTAACTTCACAATGACTTAAGAGGGAGATCAGTGTCATGACAGAGTGGTGGAGGCAACCCTGCCCGCGACGACGTCGACGGGGTCTCACACGAGGAAGAACTGTGATGGGTGTAGCACAAGGAAGGCTGGGCCAGCAGAGGGGAGGCAGAGAGATTTCGTGAGGACGGAAACCCAGAGTGGAGGTTGGGCATCAAAGGTAGATGTAGCTCCGATGATGGCACCGGGAACCCGACGGTGTTGTTCGCTCCAGTGCAAAGGCGCAGACGCACACGAGGGCGAAGGAAGGAGAATCCAGGTCGGGGGTCCAACAGTCAAACCGATAGTCCAATTAAATAAACCAAGTGGCGGTCGGTCCAGAAAAGGACCAAAAATGAACCGCGCCCCAACTTAAGCAACCTTGGCACTGGTGTGGACTAATGGAGAAGTGCCACGTGGCTTAGGTTTCAGGTAAATATTCTGATTTTTGTTGAATTCATAGAAAATACTAGGAATCTCGAAAAATAGCAAAAATATATATCAAAATGATCCCCAAATGAGAGGAATACAAAGAAAATATAAGTGAGATCCAATTAGGCTTGTTGTCCCAAAAGTAGGGTAATATATGATAAAGTGGTGATTAACACATGGAAACCATGGTTCTGGGTATTAAAACGTTGAAAACATTAAAGACTGCTCTTTTGTGTTAATATTTGATATTGTTGAACATAATGGTAATTTCACATGCTCTTGCCTCATAATAATGATAAACTAGGTGTTCTAAAGTGAATGATCTTTAACACAAGTAATTAAGATATCAAGAATCAATGATGTAACTTGCCATAACCTTAATGTGATTAATCTAATATAAGTGTTCCTAATGCAACGACATAGTAGATATGATCATCGTGGAAACACCTAATGTGAATTAGGTTTCATAAGTCATTAAAATGATAATCATGGGAATTAAGATACTAAGAAAACCTAAACTTTAGATTAGGATCGAGTAGGGTTTAATCTAATTAATGTGATTAATGTGATTGGTGACACTTTAGGATTTACACATGCATATTGAAGTTGAAAGCTTGGTTTTCTTGCTTGATTTTGATAATATTCTTAGAGAATATTTGCATAATCTGCATGGCTAACCAATGAGATACGTGGTTACGCCTATGATTACTCTATACGTTTGATCGGTATTTTCTGAGTGATTCTCGAGGATTGAACGATTCAAATGTTGGATGTTTATTTAGTTCTGTTCAATTATAATGCCACTATGACTATCACATAAAGAAATATTATGTGAATGAAATTCTTGTTTATATTTGCAAGTATTTGTTGGAATATATGTTGTTATTTACTTGCACATTTGGATGCACCCCACGTACCGGTATTGCAACATACTGATCGAGTATTTGTTTCACGTGGTTTTAGGTATAAGCTGATATACATGATAAAGGACATGAATATAAAGATGGAAATGTCATGAAAGCATTAAAATTTTAAAAGGAGGATTTAGCCAGTTGTTTATTCTCAAAAGTATAGTCTTAATTCATGTAAGCATTTTGTAAACAAAGTTTGTGAATTAATGAAATTGTTTTCTATTATTTATTATTTTCTAAATCTAGACTCCTCAAGGAAAAATGTGTAGATAATGGCTCTCATTTTTTTGGCCTTCCTTAATTGGGGGTTGCTGAAAAGTGAGGTCGTTACATTCAGTATCAGAGCACCATATTTTTGAAATAATATTTTAAAGTTTATAATTTCAAGTAATCTGTAAAAATAATTAAAAAAAGTTTGAAAATAATAATGTATGTGAAATGTGGAAATAATGATGTACATATTATGTGGAAATAATAATGTACATGTAGTGTGGAAATAAAATGTACAAGTAATGTGGACATAATAATGTTGAAATAGTGATAAAATAAAGAAAGCTCATTTATGGCTAGCAAGGGTAAACCTTAGAAGGAATTAGGGTTGATTTAGAAAAACCCTTAGTGGGTCAAGGGAATTATAAAGCCCTAAGATGTAAGGTGTAGGTTTAGTAGTCCCTACCCCAAAGCATAAAATTTTTAAAAGGATGATTTAGCCAGTTGTTTATTGTCGAAAGTATAGTCTTAATTCATGTAAGAATTTTGTAAACAATGTTTGTGAATTAATGAAATTTTTTTCTATTATTTATTATTTTCTAAATCTGGACTCCTCGGGAAAAATGTGTAGATAATGGCTCTCATTTTTTTGGCCTTCCTTAATTGGGGGTTGCTGAAAAGTGAGGTCGTTACATTCGGTATCAGAGCACCATATTTTTGAAATAATATTTTAAAGTTTATAATTTCAAGTAATCTGTAAAAATAATTAAATGAAGTTTGGAAATAATAATGTACGTGAAATGTGGAAATAATGATGTACATATTATGTGGAAATAATAATGTACATGTAGTGTGGAAATAAAATGTACAAGTAATGTGGACATAATAATGTTGAAATAGTGATAAAATAAAGAAAGCTCATTTATGGCTAGCAAGGGTAAACCTTAGAAGGAATTAGGGTTGATTTAGAAAAATCCTTAGTGGGTCAAGGGAATCATAAAGCCCTAAGATGTAAGGTGTAAGTTGAGTAGTCCCTACCCTAACCCTAAAACCTTAATCATAAGGAATGGGAATAGAGTGGTGATATAGTACACCATCCATATGAACCTTAAAAAAGGAATGAGGGAAATATAAGTAAATGAGTTAAGTGACTCTGTCTCTGATGCATGTATGCATGTGGAACAAGTCATTAATGAAAAAAGTAAGCAACCTGTGAATAAGGCATTTATGGATTTAACCTGCTCAAACTCTCTATTGATGTTGGATGAGTTAAAGAGCATGGTGTGAATAGAGTCATCACATGGGGATGACTAGTGGTTAGACCGGAAAGGAAGGCCTATGAATGCAATCAATCTCAGGTGAGAGAAGGTTGTAAATAATGTCATCATGGGGATGACAGGTGATCAGATTGAGATAGGTCATCAATATGACCAAGCCAGAATATGAAGGTCATTATGAGGCTAGGCCCAAAAAGTATGGCCAATGAATGCAACCAATCCTGGGTGAGGGAAGGTTGTGAAATGTCCATACAAGGAGGACCAAAATCCTTAATAGACGGTTCCCCATAAAGAGGCTCCCCTTAAAGAGGGCACACCATTGAGAAAAGAGGATAAGGGTAGCAATGATATATAAGGAATGCTTATTCAGATTCCATAAAAAGATGATAATGTTAAACCCTTAGTTCAATTTTTAGGGATAGTGTGCCAACCTGGGGTGGGTCAACTCAAGAGTGGGAAAATGACCTATGGGGGGAGGCAAAACCTTAGACCCAGGGGTCAGGTTGTGGATAGAGAGACTAACTTCCTTGTGTGAGCTAAGGAGACACCCTAGGTTAGGACCTTCCCTAGAAAGGAAAGTTGACTAAATAATTTTAAAGACTGAGGTAACCTTAACTGTCACCTAAAGGGTGGAGAATTAAGAATATAAAATATGAAAGCACATATATTGAGTATGATTCTTTGAACCCAAGTATGCCATCTTTGAGGAACATGAGGAAAAGTCACTATGGAAATGGCTGACCATATGAGACCAAGCCCGAAAAAGAAATGTTTCCATGAAATGTTGCCATGAGTCCAATGAGGGGACATAAAGTGAATAATGAGCATCATAAGAGATGGAGGAATCCGACTTATGGAATTGCATATGAAAATAATGTGCTATAAATGAACAATGGGAAGGGTAGATCCCAAAGTCAATCCTAGGATTAAGTAGGGAGTATTAAAAATACATGGACCGATGGATTAGGAGTTGATTGTTTCCTGAATGCACAAGACCATATTGTCAAGAGGTAATAGCTACGTTTTCCCAAGACCCATGTCTCAGGAAATAGGCCACCTTCATGATGTTCATGTGGCCAATGGGAGAATGTGAGAGGCACTCCCTAGATGCATAAGGATGAGATCACTCCAAAAGGTAGTTATACCCCTAGAGACCTCAAGGAAGTGGCTAAGGATCATAAAACCTGAGGTTTAAATGTCACAAATGACAAGAAGTCGTGTAATAATGAAAGGAGTTGTGTACAAACTCATGAGTGAAAAAAAAGATATTTAAATTCATGAAATATAATAATTATAGAATTAAAAAGTATGTCTGTTTTAGAGTCATGTTGAAAATGATCAACCTAAAATATGAAATTTTGAGGTAATGTGTGGTTATACCATCTCTACTCTTAGAATGGGATGAACTTTGTGTTTGGGCTGCAATCAAGTGCTTATTTCATCTCATTATAAAGGAGATAGGTTGGGTAAACACATGTTATGTTTTAAAAAAAGACATATGAGAACCTTAAGTTGAGATGAATGACATAATCTAGGGTTGGAGGTGTTACCTCACCCTTATGAAGAAATAAATGAATAATATTTTGGAAACCTAGGTCAAAAGATAATCATTGAGTGAAGTTGAGATCACTAATGAAAATGTAATCCCAAAAGATGATATCTTGAAAAGTCATAATATGAGGAATTTCCATATCAATAAAAGATGTTAAAGATATTCTAGGACAGGTTGTTAACCCTATGGTTTGATCAGTAAGATGAGTTATCATTCACCTTAAGCTTACTAGAATTGAATTTTAGGGACAAAAATTCTTTTAAGGCGGGCTTTATGTTATAACATCAATTTTGATAAAATTGAATTACATAAATGAATTGATTTGTAAGATTCCCAAATGGTATTAGTGGTGGAATACTAAGATTAATCACTTTTGTGGCATGGGTGCTTGTGGCACAAGTTAAATAAAATGAATTCATACATGAATAGATAACAATAGATTTTGATATGACAAATGTAATAATAAGATTTATGGTGTGTTAGATAATTAGAGGATAATTATCTAGTAAAGATTGGGAACGCCATGTTTAAGGAAACAAGCAAAGAATATTTCAGTTTATCTTTTGTATACTTGGAAAATAATGATGGTAAGGAAAAAGATTCTAGATTTGGGAGAAAAAAAGGATATTCCATGGATTAATGGTATTGTTTTAGATAAATAGTTAAAAAGAACAAGTTTTGTATGGGAAAGGCATAACCCCAATTAATAAATATGAATTGGAAAAGATTTTAAGGAATATTGTGAGAAGAGAGATATAAGATAATAATCTAGAATTCCTTATCCAATGTAGTGTCATATACTTACATACTTTCCATGATGGCTTTTGGTGTGCCAACCAAGTAATATGAATATTTGTTTAGGAAGTGTATTAAGATAAAGATAGAAAAAGGAATGTGTTGAATATCATTGCCTTTTTATCCGTGAATAGCTTGCTTATATAGGAAGGTAGGAAACAATGTAATCTGAAAGCATTTGACAATAACAAATCATGAAGGAGCAAGATCATGCGGTATATAAGTACTCGAAGTTGTACCCTTCTGGGGATACACTCACCTCCCTTCTTACTGCATCGTCCTCCTCCTCTCGACCTTAGGGTTTCATCTAAAAATGTGTAGGGGATCATAGCATGAAGCCTTCTCGACAACAAAATGACATGACCACCAAGAATCCTACTTCCCTCTACATCCTCTAATGGCGCCTCTATCTAAGGGCACCTGAGGTCTCCCTGACCACCACTTCACCGCCGCGCTAGAAGAAAAAAGGAGGAGAACCCTCACGTCACCGGTAGCTGTTGCAGTGTGGAGGTTGGGCTTTACAAATCCGCCGGGATGGAGGAGGGGAGAGGGTTGATATCTGGAAGTTGACCATATGGCACCCAAGTGGGTCAAAGAGGAAGAAGGTCAGCTCTGGGGGGCAACTAGGTGGAGTCAGGTGGTGCTGCTTGATGATGTTGTGGCAAGGGAGGCCAAACATGGCTCAACCTGCGTTCTAGTAAGCAATGCCCAAAGGGAAGCCTTGTCATTGTGTCCAAGGGGTGAACCTTCGTAGCGACTTTAGAGGGAGATCAGTGTCATGACAGAGTGGTGAAGGTAGCCCTACCTATGACAATGTCAGTGGGTCTCACACGAGGAAGTACTGTGACGAGTGTAGCGTGAGGAAGGCTGGGCCAACAGAGGGGCAGGGGAAAGAGTTTGTAAGGACGACACCCTGGTGTGGAGGCTGGGAATCGAAGGTAGTTGTAGCGCCAATGATGGCACCGAGAACCCAAAATTGTTGTTCTCTCTAGCACAAAGGTGCAGAAGCATGTGAGGGCAAAGGAAGGAGAAGTCGGGTGGGGGTCCAATAGTCTGACCGACAGTTAAATTAAATAAACCAAGTGGCTGTCAGTCTAAAAAAGAATTGAAAATGAACCGTGCCCCAACTTAAGAAAGCTTGGCACTAGCGCAGACTAATGGGGAAGCGCCAAATGGCTTTGGGTTAAGGTAAATATCCTGATTTTTGTTTAATTCATAGAAAATACTAGGAATATCAAAAAATAGCAAATCTATCTATCAAAATGATCTTGAAAATGAGAGGAATACAAATAAAATATAAGTGATATCCAATTAAGCTTTATGTCCCCAAAGTAGGATACTATATGATAAAGTGGTGATTAACAAATGGAAACCCTAGTTCTAGGTATTAAAATGTTGAAAACATTAAAGAATGTTCTTTTTTGTTAATATTTGACATTGTTGAACATAATTGTAATTAACACATTCTTTCTCATTATAATGAGAAACTGACTCTTCTAAAGTGAATTATCTTTAACATGTGTAATTAAGATCTCAAGAATCAATGATGTAACTTGCATAACCTTAATATGACTAATCTAATATAAGTGTTCTGAATCCAACAACATGGTAAATATGATCATCGTGGAAACACCTAATGTGAATTAGGTTATTAAGTCATTAAAATGATAATCATGAGAATTAAGATACTAAGAAAATCTAAACCCTAGATTAGGATCAAGTAGGGTTTAATCTAATTACTGTGATTAATGTGATTGGTGACACTTTAGGATTTACACATGTAGATTGAAGTCGAGTGCTTGGTTTTCTTACTTGATTTGGATAATATTCTTAGAGAATATTTGCATAATCTGCATGGCTCACCATTTGAGGTACCTAGTTATGCCTATGATTACTCTATATGTTTGACTGACATTTTTCGAGTGGTAATGATCAATGTTGGATGTTTATTTAGTTATGTTCAATTATAATGCCACTATGACTATCACATAAGGATTATGTGAAGAAAATGCATTTTATATTTATAAGTATTTGTTGGAATATATGTTGTTATTTACTTGCACATTTTGGATGCACCCGATGTACTAGTATGGAAGCATAATGATCGTGTATTTGTTTCACGCGGTTTTAGCTATAAGGTGATATACATGATAAAGGACATGAAGATAAATATGGAAATATCATGAAATCATTACAGATTTAAAAGGATAATTTATCCTGTTATTTCTTCTCTAAGGTAAAATCCTAATTCATGTAAGCATTTTGTAAACAAATTTTATGAATTAATGAAATAACTTTATTATTATTTATTATTTGCTAAATATGGATCATTCAGAAAAATTTGTAGGTAATGGCTCTCATTTTGTCCGTCGTTAATTGGAGGTTGCTGAAAAGTAAGGTCGTTACACTTTTACTATTTCATAAACATGCACCCTTGATATATGTTTAGGGACACTCCGTTACTCAATTGAGCCATTGAATGCTTTGCAAAATGTTCGATAAGGATGCACTTTTAAAAGAACCTTCAATAACCAAAATATAAAATCTTGCCACCATGTTTTTATTCATATTGAATCAATGTTCTCCTCATATATAGGGCATGCATTATATCCTTTTACACTATATCCAAATAAATTACAATATGCTAGAAAGTCACTAATAGTCCAAAATAACACAGCATGCAAACAAAATATCTCTCTACGCGAAGCATCATAGATCATCACACTTTCTCCCCAGAGTTTTTTTATTGATCAATTAAAGATTCAAGAAAAGAATCAATATCATTGTCAGGTTGTTTGGGCCCGATATCAACAAGGAAAACATGACATACTTATTTTTCACACACAACCAAGGAGGAAGATTATATATAACAATCATAATAGTCTAAGTGCTATGTTGGCTACTTAATGTGCCATATGGATTCATCAAATCGTTGCAAAGCCCAAGTATTAGAATCTTGACTTCTTCACTAAATTTAAGGTACAATAAATCAATTTTCTTCCATTGAGGGGAATCATACAGATGTTGTAGGATCCAATCACTATTTTCTTTGCCAATTGACATGCTAAAACTATGTGTAGAAATGCAAGTGTACGTAACTCAGGGAGACGTAGTCTCAATGACTACTACTAGCTACGGTGTGATCAACTAAGCCAATTAAAAAGTTAAATTTGAGCTTGAACAAAACAAAAGAAAATTAAAAAAGGTGAATTCGAATGAGATGAATTTCTTAGGATTACCGATTTCACCACGGGGTCTCGTTGTATATTATTTCTACCAAATTAATATAAATTCCTACTCCTACCCTGGATAGAAAGCTTGTAGTCAGAATTGCCCACTCCGTGGTGCAATTCACTACCTAGATCTAAGACAATTCTACATTTGTGATAATTTATTTCCTAGTCTAGGTGCATTATTAAAAACTCCGGGTTCTTTCCACTAACCGTACGTTGCCTTTCCCAAGGAACGCGTAGGAAAGTGTATAGTGGTTTTCTAACCTTTAATTCTCCTTCCAGAGTAATTATCGATCTGTAATCCTGCCAATGGTGAACAAGAAATGATTAGTTGTTCAATTCCAAAATCATATATCCAAGAATAAAGAGAAATTTATACTAAATCAAGTAGAAAGTTAATACAATGATTCCCTGGGCTACTCCCGGGTCCTAAGGAAAGGAGGGGTTTAGTCCCGCATGATTTTTAGTTGCGAATACATAGAGAGAGAAGAAGAAAAATGTGGGAAACATGAAGGAAATTCATGTAACCCCTGGAGAGAAGGGGTCCTGAATGATCCTCCTGAATGATCCCAGTTGGCGTCCTTCAGCTCTTTTTCTCTCTCTCCCTTCCCTCTGGCCGTTGTGCGGTGCAATGTGTTCCCCTTAGGTCTGACTGCCCTTCTTTTAATCTTATGTCAACTTACAATACCACATAACGTGGACTGTCAGATCAGGGCGATCAATTTAGATTGTTGAAATCTAGCAGAGTTGGTGGCACCGACCTGGATGTTGATGGCACTGACGGCATCGGGATCCCAGTCTTGCTGAGGTAAAGTCGGTACCATCGACTTTGAATTTGGTGGCACCGACTTGGGGTGCAAATTTCCTCTACCTTGCTGATGCTCTCTCGGTGGCATCGACCATGATGGTCGATGGCACCGACTGCTTCTGGTCATCTTTGGCTTGGTCCCTGATGTCATATCGGTGGCACCGACGGTGATAGTCAGTGGCACTGACACCTCAAATACATGGAAACTCCTAAAAATCCATAGAAAACATGTATAAGACTGAGGAATGTATAAAATAATATAAATATGATGAAATAAGCACAGTTTGATGTGAACAGATTATACAAGCCAATAATAATTATTTATGCACATATGATTAACTAAATGACTAACAAATGCATAAAAAAAACATAAAATAGACTTGTAAAAGTGACTCAAAACTCGTACATCAGACACCCCTAAGCTAAAATCTTGCTCGTCCTTGAGCAACAACACCTTTGGATCTAATTGAGATAAGTCAGTTGAAGGACATAAGTGCATAAGGTACATCTAAAAAGTCCCCACCTTTCGATCCTTCTTCTGGCCTTAATGACCACTGAACACTAACTGCCATCTAGGTGACCCAAAACCTCTATCAAAGATGTCTACCCCCCAATCAGTGAGACACTATCCGTTGAAGCAGTTAATATGATAGACTCATTCAGTCCATACTTGATGCATCGTGTGATTTCCTATCTATGTTGCTCTTTTCTCTACCTACCATCTACATGGAAGTAGCTCTCCTGATAAAATACTGAATGAGGAGAAAATCATCTGAGTGGCCTACCAATAAGAGCAACGGTAAGTTGAAATAGGTGGTTGTGGAAGAATCATGGGCACATAAAATTAATAATGCAATCAAAAATCATGATGAACTTATAATGATGTGAATTTATAGAATGCTCCTAATGCCTAATCATTGGGGTGGAATGATGCATGTGCTACCATTTGATCTCAATGTAAGACAAAATATCTAAGACTGCACAATGTACTAACTCTTCCTTATGATTAGGTAGAATTATGCCCTTGTTCCCTCTTTTTCTGACATTATACTCCGAATATACTTTTTTCATTTTTTTTATTCAGCCCCTTCCAACATGATAGGATTGCTTTGGGCTTCTAGTCGCACTGCACAATTTTTTTTAAAAGAATGGGCACAATAACTACCTCTTTATATTAGAGAAGAAGCTAGACATGATCTTTGCAAGATGATATGCAATGCATATGCAAACTACATGAATAAGGTGTTATGCAACTACATGACATGGACTTGAATTCCATTGTACATGTATGCTTTTCATTTTTTTTATGCACGCAAAAGCAAACAACTATAATGCAATCTACTCTGAAATGCAATCAAGAGAAAGAATGATAGAATGTACTCAATCCTCTTAGGGTGGGGTGTGAAGTGGAAGTATGTGGTGGATGAGATCATACAACTAAGAGATACAACCTTAAGAGAAAATTATATGTCCCTCTCTAATGACCTGTGTACAAGGTAATCAAGGGGTTTCTTTCTTAATTTTAGTTTAAGGTCACGTTAGTGTTTTATCAGTTTAGGCTCAACAATCCTTTTCAATCACTTGTCGTGGACAATTAAAATGGTTATTTATGTTCGAATGTCCTAGAGCTGACTTACTCAAGCACTTCCTCAGTTATGTGACTCAATTACTCACAAGATAAGCACACAAAAATTTTAAAATTTACTCTCTTTTTTCTTGCACCCACCCAGAGATTGATATTCTCAAATGAAACCATGCATTTAATACTCCACATGTTACACTAGATAGATTGTGAATCCTATATAGCAGAAAAACTAATAAGAAAAGTGACTTTTTTTTCAAAATAAAACAACAAAAATACTCAAATAAAAGAAACTACGATAGAAGCTAAAAGAAACTAAGATAGAAGTTGTTCCAATATACCCCCTAAGCTTGAATATGACTATGACCTCATAGTCAAAATTCCAACTTAAGAGGTGGAACAGAGATACCCGACTAAAATGGTGGTGGTGGTGGCTGAGTGGGGTCCTGGGGAGGAAACATCCCCTGAAAGATCAGAGCAGAAGAAGGCATATCCGGTGGCGTCGGATAATTGCCAAAGTATCCCTGACTCCATTAGTGGTCAAAGAATGGTTGATGATAGTTATCCATCCTTTGCAGGTGTTGATGCATGTTCTCTTGATTGGCCAAAAGAAGACGTTCATTTTCGTAGATTGCCTGCTGGTTGGTGTACACCCAACCCTGCATATCTTGAATTCTAGCCAGAGATTGAGTTTGTTGTTGTTGATGTGTCTGTATATCCTGCAGCATAGAATACATCCCCACCATAGAATAAGCGTCTTCTCCTTCTTGAGAGGGTGGTAGGGTAGAATATTTTGAGGCCGCATAATGTCGTGGACGCTTTCGTAGAGCAACTCAATGTGTCATGGGAATGGTGGGATCAACCTCCTCCACGTCGTCACTTGACTCCTCTTCTTCAATATCATCTCCTTCATTATCGTCATCCATGTCCGGCCATCTATAATACTCAACTTGCCTGATGTTGAATATAGGATCAGGGAGTCGATGCTTGTAGAAGGCTCCGCTGACTGAACAGATTGCATAGATTGTATTGTTTTCCACAGAGATAAGGCATGACTTCTTGAAATGGAGGAGATCTATGCAAAGTTTGGACTGTAGAGGCTCCAGAGTAGAACTATCTAGGCCCAAGTGAAGAGCAATGGGGGTGATAAATCCCCCAAAGAGGATAGGAGTGGCCCTCCTGACGTTGTGCTTCACCGCAATTATATGTTGAAGGAAGAAGGCTCCCCAGTTGACCGGCCTTCCCTCCCAAAGTTGATACAGAAAATACAAGTCTAACACTTGTACCTCTGCTTGCCCTTGGGTTGACTTGGTGAAAATCGTGTTGGTGAGCATATGATGAAGTACTCAAACAAAGGGATGCTCGAAATCCGCCAACGAACTATGGTGGAAGTTCAGCTTATAACCCTTCGGCACTGTCACAAGATCCTTCCAAATGGCATCAAAGTCAACATTCTCGGGTTGACGGTAAGGCACGTGCAGCCACCCATTGATGTTATTGAAGGCTTGAATAGTAAGGGAGAAGTTGGTGTTGTAGAGGCAGAAGTCCACCTTTCCTTCTCTCCATTCACCGCTTGACGGGCATGATTGGTCAGGGGTGACGCATATCTCCAGCGACGCCATGAACTTGATCACAATGTCCTTGTATGTCAGCCACCCGCCAAAGAAGGGATACACCGATCTTCTATCAAATTCTTGTCGCTCAAGGATGGCCGCCATGTTGTTGTTGAAGCACATGTCTTCCAACAATTGCCGGTCACCATATCTCGTGGGAGAGAATGACCTCTTGCCAAGCTCCTCATAGGCCTTCCGCACTTCCGTTGTAGGGTGACTGAGTCGAGGTCGTGGCATCAGACTATCAGGGAATCCTCCTCTTCTCGCCATGACGATGAAGTGATCGGGGAAGAAGATTGAGAAAAGAAGAGCTCGATAAAGCTTTTGGATCCTCAAAGTAATTGCTTATTCTTGAGGGACTAGTGGTTCTTCAAGTTGTGAGAAAAACTAAAACCTCTACTTCCCTTTTATAACTTGGTGTCGCCCTACTGCGATCAGGTCGGTGGCACCAACGATCCTGTCGGTGGTACTGACTCAATCGCTAATTTTTTTTAAAGAGAATTTTTTTTTCGATGCAGTGACACATCCACCAAACCTAGAGCACTAGCCGACATTGGTGTCAGTGGTACTAATGGCTTATCAATTAACTGTGCCTACTTTCTTGCACTTTCATTAGAAGTGTCGGTGGCACCGACTTTATGCCAGTCGAATTGTCCTTCTATCTGACCTGATCTAGGTTCCATCGACTTGAAAGTCAGTGGCACCGACTCTGCCACAGCCTGCACACTTAACAAACGAATCAGGGTATCATTTTTACATATAATTTATGAAAAACTAAGTAATATTAAACCAACAAAATGTTAATACATGAAATGAACATCCTACTGATTGGGTGGCCTCCCAACAAGCACCCTTGTTTACCGTCCTAGGCTAGACAAATTCATTTTTTTAGATTAACTAGGAGCAATAAGTTTCACCTCATGCTCCTTTCTATTGAAATCTTCCCCAAAGTAATGCTTCAGTCTTTGTCCATTAACCAAGAAGGATCTCTCTCCCTCTTTGATTCTAATAGCTCCATGTGGAAACACTTCTTCTATGAGAAATGCTCCACTCCATCTAGACCTCAATTTCCCAGGGTGCAATTTCATCCTCGAGTTAAAAAGCTATACATTCTCTCCCAGGTAGAAAACTCCCCTTGCAATATGTTGGTCGTGTATTTTCTTAGTTCTCTCCTTATACAATCTTGAATTCTCATAGGCATTCATCCTAATTTCATCAAGCTCATTCAACTCTAGCATCCTTGTCTTACCTACTTCATCAAGATCAAAATTTAGGCTTCTCAACGCCCAATGAGCCTTATGTTCTAATTCCACAGGAAGATGACACGCCCAGCCATAGACTAACCTAAAGGGTGCAGTTCCTATTGGTGTTTTGTAGGAAGCCCTATAGGCCCATAGTGCATCAACCAACAACTCACTCCAATTCTTTCTACTAGACGACACTATCTTCTCAAGTATCTTTTTAATCTCATGATTGGAAATCTCTACATGTCCTTGAGTTTGTGGGTGATAGGGTGTACCCACACAGTGTGACACACCATACTTATTAAATAGTGCCCCAAATTACGGATTGGTAAAATGAGTTCCCCCATCACTTATAATCATCTTTGGCACTCCAAATCTGCAGAAAATGTGATCCTTAACAAATTTGCATACAACATTTGCATCATTGGTGCGGGGTGGAATCGTGTCCACCCATTTTTCACATAATCTACAGCCAGCAGAATGTAAAGATTAGAGTTAGAGGATACAAAGGGTCCCATGAAATCAATACCCCATAAGTCAAAAACCCCCACTTCTTAAAACACAGTCAATGGCATCTCCTGTCGCTTTGATATGTTTCCTGACCACTGACATTCATCACACCTATGCACAAAATCATACACATCTTTGAAAAGGGTCGACCAGTACAACCCACTCTCCAACACCTTAGCCGAAGTCCTAGAATTGGCATGGTGTCCACCGGTAGGTAGTGTGTGGCAATGTTTCAACACACTCTCATACTCGCCCTCAGGTACACATCTTCTCAAAATTCTATCCCTGCACTGTTTCAAAAAAATAGGACCATCCCAAAAATAATAGCACAAAGAATGAAAGAATCTCTTCTTTTATTGATACCCCCAATCAATAGGAAATTCCTTACAAGCCAAATAATTCACAATGTTAGCAAACCAAGGGTCTTTTTGCTTAATGGTGAACAACTGCTCATTAGGGAAGCTCTCTAGAATGGGTATATTAATATCCTTCTCATCTACCCTCTCCAACCGAGATAGGTGGTCAGCCACCACATTCTCTATCCCAACTTTGTCCTTGACCTCAATGTCAAACTCTTGTAATAAAAGGATCGACCTAATCAATCTTGGTTTGGCATCCTTCTTCTATAGCAAGTATTTAATTTCTGCACGGTTAGCCCACACCACCACCTTAGCTCCCACAAGATATTGTCAAAATTTCTCAAAATCAAAGATAACAGCTAATAACTCTTTTTTAGTTTTGGTGTAATTTAGCTGTGCATCGTTAAGTGTTTTAGATGCATAATATATTACCGTAGGAACTTTGTCTAGGTGTTGCCCCAACACTACCCCTATCGTATAATCTAATGCATCAACTCAAACAGTTGGCTCCAATCTAGAGCCTGCACAACCAATGCAAATATGAGTTTCTCTTTCAAAATCTCAAAAGCTTTTCATCATCTCTCATTAAAATTAAATTCAACATCCCTTTCCAACAGCTCAGACAATGGTTTAGTGACTTTTGAAAAATCTTTAATAAATTGGCGATAAAACCCGGCATGACCTAGAAAACTCCTAACTGCCTTCACCAACGTTGGTGGAGGAAGTTTTGAAATCACTTCTATTTTAATCGGATCCACCTCCAATCCTTTTCTAGACACCTTGTGGCCTAGAACTATGCCCTCACTAACCATCATGTGACATTTTTTCCAATTAAGCACTAAGTGTGTGTTTTCACACCACTACAAAACCTTGTCCAAAATTTTCAAACAATCCTCAAAAGACGTCCCATAAACCGAAAAATCATCCATGAAAACCTCGAGACATCGTTCCACCATATCCGAGAAAATTGCCAACATACACCTCTGAAAAGTAACGGGTGTAGTGCACAACCCGAAAGGCATGTGGTGGTATGCAAAGGTGCCATAAGGGCAGGTGAAGGTAGACTTCTCCTGGTCCTTAGGCTCGATTGAAATCTGATTATAGCCCAAATATCTGTCAAGAAAACAAAAGTGGGAGCGACCGGCAAGTCGCTCCAAAATATGATCAATGTACGACAGTGGAAAATGGTCCTTAAGTGTGGTCGTGTTCAATCTACTATAATAAATGTAGACTTGCCATCCTGTCACTAATATAGTGGTTATTTGTTCATTATATGAGTTAGTAGTGACAGTGATTCCTCCCTTCTTTGGTACTACCTGTGTGAGACTAACCCATGTAGAATCAGAAATAGCATAGATTATACCTGCCGACAGTAGCTTGATTACCTCCTTCTTTACTACCTCTGTCGTGATTGGATTAAGAGACACTGAGGTTGAATGACCGGTTTTGCTCCTTCTTCTATCTGAATTTTGTGTTGGCACAAAGTGGGGGAAAGCCCCTTGATGTCAACCACAGACACCCAAATGCATCTTGGTGGCTCTTTAGCACAGTGATCAACTGTTATTCTTCCCAATCACTCAGTGATGATGATATGATGACCGATAGCTTCTCCTCTACTGCTAGAAAAACATATTTTAGATGAGGTGACAGTAGCTTGAGCTCTAACTCGGGTGGGCTCAGGAGTGAAGAATCCAATGGTGTTGGCAGCGGTCCCAAGTCCTCAAAGTGCCTTGTGTAATGACATGGCAAAGCCTTCAGTAGTCTTACACATTCTTCCAGTGACCAATCTCGAACACAATCATCCATGAAATTCATTAGACAAACCTCGAGCGGGAGCTTTGGATGTATCTGTACTAGGGAATCCTTTCCATCCTTATCCACAGTAGATGAAACTGATTCCTCCTCTTCATCATATGGATACCCTACTGCCTTGGTAAGTGAGACCACCTTAGTGTTCTCCATGATGTCTACAGCAAGGGTACTCTTGTCCACCTTTGTCATAACATGTGCCATGTCAAAAAATGGTTTTCCGAAGAACAACGAGATATTGTTGTGGATGTGCTTCATCATATTGCATTGCTCCTGAGCATTGGATGACTTGGAATTATCCAACATGGTTATCTCAAACATGTCATCTTTGATTGCCATAGTCAAACAGCCTCTTCCCATCTCCAAGATCATATCAGCTGTTGCTTGAAAGGGTCTTCCTAATAGAATCTTGTTTCCATGTTCAGCTTGCATCTCCATTACGACAAAGTCTGCCGAAAACACAAAATGGTCCACCTTGACAAGTACATCCTCACAAATGCCATACGGTGTCACCACTGAATTGTTTGCCAATTGTATCATCATGTTGCTCTTCCTAGATGTCTTGAGACCAAGCTTTTTAAAGGTAGATAAGGGCATCAAGTTGATACTTGCCCCTAAATCACAGAGTGCCTCACCAAACTTTGTCTTCCCGATGTAGCACATGATATTGAAGCAACCGGGGTCCTGTCTCTTTGGTGGCAGTGTACCTAAGATGAAGGTGCTGACCTGCTCTCTTAGTACAACTGTCTCCGGATTTGGGATATTCCTCTTCTTATTGATGATATCCTTTAGAAATTTACCATATGAGGCTATTTCTTCAATCGCCTCAATCAATGGTATATTCATAGAAAGCTTCCTAAAGCTATCCAGAAAATTCTTGAATTGTTAATCCATCTTTGTTTCCTTCAAACTGTTAGGATATGGAACTGGTACCGTCTGTGTCCTTTGATGTGGTGGCACATATGACGTCCTCTTTTCCACCTCAGCTTCTAGATTTTGCTCTTCCTCTGTGTTGCCTACCTCTGGTTCTGCTTGTGCTTGCTCTGCTAGTGAGTTACCACTACTAATGGGCTTGGTCACCTCAGTCTCCACAGTCCTTGGAGTCAACGTCTTCTTCCCACTTCTCTGTAGTATGGCCTTTACCTACTGGTTTCCTGTTGGAGTGTCAGTATTTCTTGGAAAAAACTTGTTGTGTAGGCTTCTTCAAAGCCGCCACATCTGCTACTAGTTGAGACAAAGTTGTCTCAAAACTCCTCATCTAGACCCCTTGGTTCTAGAGATCACGTTGGAAGTTGTTTATCAGTTGCTCATTTTGCTTTACTATCCGGTTAAGAATTTCATTCGTCTCTCCTCTGTTGTAGGTCGTTGTTGCTGATTATTCCTATGTTGGTTTTGTTGATCAGGGTCATGTAGGAAGTTGTTTGGATCTTTCCAAGAGAACTTTAGATCCTTTCTCCATGCATAGTCATTGTTCCTGTAGCCTTGTTGCCGCATGTACTTCACATGGCCTTCTTCATCTAATGAATTGATATCTTTCTCTAGGAGCTTTTTTGCTATCAATTCTAAATTCTCATTCAAAGAGGTGATAACTTTAGATTCCCCTATGCTTTTGATTTGCTCTAGATTGTCTCTCTCATTACCCCATGCTTGATTCTTTGCCGTATTTTTTAAAATATCCTGACAAGTTGAGGGTGGGTTGTTGAGAAAGAACCTCGAGACGACACTATCCAAGGTGGTCCGTTCACTTTTGTGGAGTCCAAAGTAGAACATCTTTACTTGATTCTCCAAATCTATCCCATGGTGCGGGACCTTCCTGAGCATGATATGAAAGCACTCCCAAGCCTCAGAATATGATTCAGATGCATGTTGCTTGAAATTGTGAATGTTTCTAATCAGCTCATTGGTCTTTTCTGGAGGAAAGTATCTTTCAAAGAATGCTTCTACCATTTGATCCCATGTCTCAATCGACTCTTTTGGTAGGTTGTGCAGCCATTCCTTCACCTTATCTACCAGTGATGATGGAAACCACTTCAGATAAATGGTGGTTTGTGGAAACCTGTCCACTTTCACCATATCACTGATCTCCATAAAATTTCTTATATGCACCACCGGGTTTTCATGCGCGTTCCCATCAAATGCTTGTGACTTGACGAGTGTAATCAAACCTGGATCAATCTTATACTGAGCTACGTTCACATTCTGCTTTTTGATTGGCCCTGTATGTGTAGCTGAAGAAGATGCTTTCATCCTTTCCTAGATGGTCCTCTCTGCTCCTGGATTACCATCCCCCATTGCTTGTTGCCTAGGTGTAAACGGTATGCCTTTTGGTATAATTGTCTAAAGTGGAGCCTTGACAGTGATTGGGACCTCAGATGTAGATTCTCTATAATCTGTGGTCCATGTTGTCACCATACACTAGTTCCTGAAAAAATTGAAATCAGTTAGTCTCAGTACTTAATAGAGAAAATTTGTTTTATATGTTATATGCACTAAATGTCATATGATTAAAATAAAAAAAATATCCTAGAGTGCCCGACCGCAGCACTTGTAGTGCTGAAACGTCGTCGTCTCCTCGGTAACGACGCCAAAAACTTGACACGCTGAAACTGTGCGTAGAAACATAAGTGTACGCGTCGAGTAATATAGGCCTATTTGAGGCCCGAGTCAAACTCAGGGAGACGTAGTCTAAGTGACTACTACTAGTTACAGTGTGATCAGCTAAGCCAATTAAAAAGTTGAATTTGAGTTTGAACAAAATAAAAGAAAATTAAAAAAGGTGAATGCAAATGAGATGAATTCCTTAGGATTACCGATTTCACCACGGGATCTCGTTGTATATTATTACTACCGAATTAATATAAATTCCTACTCCTACCCTAGATAGAAAGTCTGTAGTCATGATTGCCCACTTCCGTAGTGCAATTCACTACCTAGATCTAAGCCAATTCCACGTTTTTAGTAATTTATCTCCTAGTCTAGATGCATTATTAAAAATTTTGGATTATTTCCACTAACTGTACGTTGCCTTTCCCAAGGAACTCATAGGAAAGTGTATAGATTATGATTTTCTAACCTTTAATTCTCCTTCCAGAGTAATTATCGGTCTGTAATTCTACCGATGGTGATCAAGCAATGATAAGTCATTTAATTCCACAATCATATATCCACAAATAAAGAGAAATTTATACTAAATCATGTAGAAAGTTAATACAACGATTCCCCGGTCTACTCCTGGATCCTAAGGAAAGGAGGGGTTTAGCCCTGAATGGTTTTTAGTTGTGAATACACAGAGAGAGAGAAGAAAAACATGGGAAACATGAAGGAAATTTGTGTAACCCCTAGAGAGAAGGTGTCCCAGATGATCCTCCTCGATAAATGCACGTTCTACAGTCTTTTGACAACAAAATCGCCTGTCAGAGGTGCTCAGATCTCCCAGTTGGCATCTTTTGGCTCCTTGTCTCTCTCCCTTCTCTTTGGTCGTCGTGTGGTGCAATGTGTTTCCCCTTAGGTCTGGGCGTCCTTCTTTTAATCTTAGGTCAACTTACGGTACCACATAACATGGACCATTGGATTGGGATGATCAATTTGAATTGTTGAAATCTGGCAGAGTCAGGGGCACTGACCTGGATGTCAGTGGCACTGATAACATCGGGATCTTGGTCTTGCTGAGGTAAAGTTAGTACCATCGACTTGGAAGTCGGTGGCACTGACTTGGGGTGCAAATTTTGTGACGTCCCCGGATTTTGATTTCTCCAAACCCTATTGGGAATGAGAGGTCAAAATTCGAGAACATCATCCAATCATATCAGAAAGCGATGCGGAAGCATAATACACATACATGAACATACAACCATAACATTTCTCAGCATTCAACATGTACATTATTACAACACAATTTACAATTGTATATCGAAAGGAAATTTTTACACAAGTCTAAACATGTATGCTAACTAGGATCTTAGACAATAGGTACACCATGTACAACTTGCTCACATCCTAATCTTTTATCCCATGCTAGCTGTGAACCTAAAACATACGTGAAACAACAAATCAACACACAAGGTGTTGTGTACATGGGCAGAAAGATACATATATTTATGGCTTTCATAATTTTGAAAAAGATTTACAAAAGGAAAGAAAATCATAGAAACCACTTCTTTATTAAGCAAAATATGCCAATTTAAGTCATTTTCCTAGATGAATTGTATTATCAAGGTGGACTAGTACCAAAACATAAATATTGGGCCCATCCCTGTGTACCAAGTACTCTAGGTAAACTCCCCGTACACCGTGTGCTCTAGGGAGGTGTACTAGCCAACATTAATCCATTCCCTCGTAAGGGGGATAATGAACACCTTAAATAACTACAAAGCATCTACTTATCATTTATGTTTACAAGTGATAAAACATCGAGTACTATATACTTCTACTACATCCAATATTTGCAAATAGAAGAGAGCATACATACATATCATGATTGCAAGCAAGAAAACCATAGTCATATACTTAAATAAAAACCCACGTACCTGAATTCAGAGATTTCTAATCATCCAAGTTTATCTAGACCACTGTTCACCACCTGATTAGTAACAAATTAATCATCATTAATATAGGTACACCATATTCTTGGTATTTTAGGTCCAAATTAGTGTTTAGGCCAAACCTTGGTTCAAACTGATCTAAACTTGTGTTTGATATTTTTCTACTGACTAGGGTATGATTTTAGAGGTCTGGTCCAATTTTCATAATTTTCTGATGCTTTATCTATTTTCTAGAATTAAAAAGAGTTTAAAAGCATTAATTTGCTCATTAATAAGGAAAGACATAACATTTTGGCATTATAATCAGATTAGAGTCCACATATGATTTCTAAGTGATTTTTAGGTTCAAAAAATATTTTTCTCATATTTAATCTCAGCCATTTTCTAATTATACCATTTGAATGAAGTATTATCATCTAAATTAAATATCATAGATATTACTATCTCAAAAGATTGATATAAGGATTCCAAAATAAAGAGGGTACTTTTGTGAGTCCAAGGGTAGTTTTGGGGAATTTATAGGACAACGGGGCTATTTACTATGAATTTTATAAGATCACAACATTTATGCAAATTAAGATGGGATTTACCTATTTGGATTTGTTTGTGCCGTCGATATCATCTTTAGGGTGGCCTGGATGGTCGCCACGTCATCTACAGATTGGGGCCTTATGCATTATCTTGGTTTAGGCTGGACCGATCGGTTCCTGGGTTTAACAGCCACTGGACCGACTGACCCTCTGGTCTATCTCGCCCTCGACACCACGCCTCCGGTCCTTGACAACGGCGGCACCATGGCTATGAGCTTCAGTCGGGATTGCAGCGGGGGATGTCGTGGGTTGGTAGAACCCTCCACAATAGCGATTCCATCACAGATCCAAGAGAGCTTCTGACACCTTGGCTCCTTAGGCTGATCTTCCGAACTTGATCCTAGTAGGAGGCTAGGTCTAGCACCTAGGCAACCTGAGCTTGCTGCCATGGGCACCGCTGCAGAAAAGAAGAAGAGGGAGACAATGTTCGATGCTGGCGAGAACCCTATCAAAGATGAGCACTTCACAGCCAGGAACATCATTGTTGATGCCTTTGGGGCGTCCTTTGGCGTTGGGGGAGGTTGGTAGGCAAAAGGGAGCCTCACCGCTGATGTTAGAGATTGCCCTGCAGGTGCAGCAGGGCAGAGCTTCACATATTTGGGTGTTGGCTACTGGAAGGGAACCTAGACCAAGCTCACCCTCTGAGTGGTGGTATGTGAATATGCTGCAGCTGCCTCCTCAAAGCTCCAGCATCGCATCCTGTCAGAACGATCGTATGGAATTGGTGGCAGCGTCAGGTTAGGGTGGAGGTGCTCGGAGATGGCTTCCCGGTCTGGGTCTCTGACCTGCTAGAGGCTGGTAGGAGGAGCAGTATCGCTATCTACTGCAGGTTGTTGCTGGTGAGGTGAGGATGAAGATCCATAGGTAGGCGGTAATGCTTGCTATTTGCAAGTGTCGCCTCTGTCAGTGCCAACCCAAATTGATTGCAAGGTGATCCTTGTTGTGATCTTTATGGGTGGTAGTGCCGGTGATTGAGGTGGTAGTCGGAAGCAGACTTGAGGTGGTGTTTGGCGGAAGGGAAGAACTCGTGGTGGTAGTGATCAGAGATGATGGTGGGGGTTGCTCTGCACCACGGCAGGACCTGCACTTGGCGTTGCAGGTCTAGCTTCCTATGGTTGCAGATCCGGTGAGGGGAAAAAGGTGATGGAGGGTAAGAAAGAATCTGGTATGAACTTCCTCACCATACCCTATATCCTGAAAGTCAGGGTTGTTACATAGATCCGAACATGGCGCAGCTGATGGCTCATTCTATATCTTGATCATGCTCCATGTACATCGGAGACATGGTGCCACAGACTTATTCCCCAAGTATACGAGTCTCTCCATGAGAAACGGAGGTATTAGTTGAGTAATTAACTACTTACGTGCTAATCTACAACTTTCAAGGATCCATGTATCCTATTGTTAAATATGAAGTATATAACGTGGGTTGAATTGAAACACCCAAGCAACAAGGAAAAACATTAGCTGCATCCCACAAGCCTAAATCTCAACATGCTTCAGATATTATAATGTCTTAGGTTCATAAAGCATCATTTTACCAATTTGCTTCTTTGTTCCAAACATTAGTACTATCCAATAGCAATAGTCATATGAATCCATGTATACTTCATTGGATACTTAAATCCATATGTCCTCAATATAGACTTATAACTACTATCAATCATCTCTATATACATGAATGGCCATTTGTAGATATTATTCATCCTCTCATGGCATTATAGTCATACTTGAGGGTCAAAGAATCTATGGTTAGATAAAAGTCAACTCAACTTAAAATTAACATAAACAAACGTTCATAGACTTCAAATACTATAACGAGTCTCAAAACCCTAAAATCATGGGACATCACATTCACCCCACCTTATATGGAATTTCGTCCTTGAAATTCAACTAATCTCATACTTAAGTGGAATCATAAATTCCAATATCATATAGGTGACAACTTCTAGGTGCCAATACTATAATACTTTTTGGATGTATCCTAAGTTGTCATTTGGGGATTTAGAACATCTTGGTTGTATGCACCCCACCTTATATATATGTGGAAGCATCACTTAAACTCTTAGCCATAACATGACAATATGATATCTTGGGATTACATCACCCCTAAGGATATGGGTTTTGTTCATACTTTTAAAGTTGAATTCGTTTATAGGCCATGATATTCAGATTGTTCAAATCTAACATCATTAACATCTTATAATGATTCCAGTATTAGAGGAGATTTATCTTCATCCTTGACATTATAATTTTTCTACTTAAGAAGGGCATACGCAACATGTTTGACCATTAAGGTTTCACCCCATGGTGTGATATTCATACTCAACTTAGAAGCATATATTGAGAAGGATCAAAGTTACAAACTATATTTCTGATCATATATCCTATGATCCAAAAATATCTTTATATCAAGTTCATGAGCTCAACTTTTTATGTCTTGTATGTATTATGTGAAGGGAAAAAGAGAATATACTAAGTTTATCCCATGATCTCAGCATCATATCTTTCATGTTTCATATGAAGGGGAAGAGAATATTTTAAAGTCAAACTTATCATGATTTCAAACTTTGGTACTACATGTATGATATTGGGGGGGAAATATAGAATAGGTCAAGCTTATACAAGTGACTCCTCATATATAAATCATCCATATAGCTCAAGTGAGGTTTCTATCATCATATATTAAGAAAGAGAAGAAGAAGGGAGAACATGTATTTTGAGTATCTTTTGCACAAAGCATCATACTCTCATAACTAAAGTTCATATATTACCTCACTTGCAACTAATGATGAGATTCACAAAATATGTCACTCCAGCTAGGACCTAACTCAGCCAAAGGATTGACTTTATCATATGGGTCATCTACCCATCCTTTTATTTTACCCGATTCTCACATATAGATTTGAATCATGCATAAGGACTCAACTCAACACTCAAGAGTAATCTAGTGTAGGACATTTTTTTAACACATATCTCATATATTGGAGGCTAGGTCCTATGACCTTCTCCTTGTGGGTCTTACTCTCTCTAGAGTTCACCACATATCTCATCCTACCACTAGACATCCTCCTTGTATAAGATCTTGAGGCTCATGCACACTCATCTATATCTTAACTTAGCCTATCTTAAGTAGGGGAAAAAAAGGGAATGTACTTTCATCATCAAGACTTAACATAGATCCTCTAAGAGTGGATTCGGCTCATATATCACTCAAATATTAATAAGGAAACTTATACCATCATAGATTAAAGTTAGATAAGAATTATATGCTTATTTCCTTCATCTTTCTTTTGTCTATCTATGTATCACATAACCTTATGAGGCTCTAGACGTCTAATCTAGATCTATTATCTCTTCTAGACTGATGTCACTCCCTTTCACTTAGATTGCATGAACACCCACTACTCTCCTGTGTGAGGGACACATTTTTATATGTACATATATCTAATAAAATATTATATAGTTTTTCTCCGAGAAAGAAGGCATCAGAGAAAACTGTCGAGATGCAAGCCGATTGGAAAACAAAACCAAATCAGCAAAACCGAGTGTCCCACACACAGTAGATAGTCTAGTGTCATGTAACCTAGTGAAATGGTGAGAACGAGATGTAGACTAGTGTAGCTACCCAATACATATGAGCTCTATATGGAAAGGGTTTCTCACACTTGTCTAAACCTAGTTCTCGAACATCTAGGTTCCAACCTAAAGGCTAAGTCAGAACTTATTTCTATAGAACAACTTACTAAGTTTCTAGGGTTTAAAGTGAAAGGTGAAATTATGTTTTATGTTTCATGGTGAGCACTTGTTAGGTGTAGCTATTGTTCATGCTCTGATACCAACTGTGACATCCCCGGATTTTGATTTCTCCAAACCCTATTGGGAATGAGAGGTCAGAATTCAAGAACATCATCCAATCATATCAGAAAGTGATGCGGAAGCATAATACACATACATGAACATACAACCATACCATTTCTCAGCATTCAACATGTACATTATTACAACATGATTTACAATTGTATATCGAAAGGAAATTTTTACACAAGTCTAAACATGTATGCTAACTAGGATCTTAGACAATAGGTACAACCTGTACAACTTGCTCACATCCTATTCTTTTATCCCATGCTAGTTGTGAACCTAAAACATACGTGAAACAACAAATCAACACACAAGGTGTTGTGTACATGGGCAGAAAGATACATATATTTATGGCTTTCATAATTTTGAAAAAGATTTACAAAAGGAAAGAAAATCATAGAAACCACTTCTTTATTAAGAGAAATACGCCAATTTAAGTCATTTTCCTAGATGAATTGTATTATCAATGTGGACTAGTACCAAAACATAAATATTGGGCCCATACCCGTGTACCAAGTACTCTAGGGAAACTCCCCATAGACCATGTGCTCTAGGGAGGTGTACTAGCCAACATTAATCCATTCCCTCGTAAGGGGGATAATGAACACCTTAAATAACTACAAATCATCTACTTATCATTTATGTTTACAAGTGATAAAACATTGAGTACTATATACTGCTACTACATTCAATATTTGCAAATAGAAGAGAGCATACATACATATCATGATTGCAAGCAAGAAAACCATAGTCATATACTTAAATAAAAACCCACGTACATGAATTCAGAGATTTCTAATCATCCAAGTTTATCTAGACCACTGTTCACCACCTGATTAATAACAAATTAATCATCATTAATTTAGGTACACCATATTCTTGGTATTTTAGGTTCAAATTAGGGTTTAGGCCAAACCTTGGTACAAACTGATCTAAACTTGTGTTTGATATTTTTCTACTGACTAGGGTATCATTTTAGAGGTCTGGTCCAATTTTCATAATTTTCTGATGCTTTATCTATTTTCTAGAATTAAAAAGAGTTTAAAAGCATTAATTTGCTCATTAATAAGAAAAGACATAACATTTTGGCATTATAATCAGATTAGAGTCCACGTATGATTTCTAAGTGATTTTTAGGTTCAAAAAATATTTTTCTCATATTTAATCTCAGCCATTTTCTAATTATACCATTTGAATGAAATATTCTCATCTAAATTAAATATCATAGATATTACTATCTCAAAAGACTGATATAAGGATTCCAAAATAAAGAGGGTACTTTTGTGAGTCCAGGGGTATTTTTGGGGAATTTATATGACAACGGGGCTATTTACTATGAATTTTATAAGATCACAACATTTCTGCAAATTAAGATGGGATTTACCTATTTGGATTTGTTTGTGCCGTCGATATCATCTTTAGGGTATCCTGGATGGTCACCACGTCATCTACAGATTGGGGCCTTGTGCATTATCTTGGTTTAGGCTGGACCGATCGGTTCCTGGGTTTATCAGTCACTGGACCGACTGACCCTCTGGTCTATCTCGCCCTCGACACCACGCCTCCGGTCCTTGACAACGGCGGCACCATGGCTATGAGCTTCAGTCGGGATTGCAGCGGGGGATGCAGTGGGTTGTTAGAACCCTCCACAATAGTGACTCCATCACAGATCCAAGAGAGCTTCTGACACCTTGGCTCCTTAGTCTGATCTTCCGAACTTGATCCTAGTAGGTGGCTGGGTCTAGCACCTAGGCAACCTGAGCTTGCCGCCATGGGCACCGCTGCAGAAAAGAAGAAGAGGGAGACAATGTTCGATGTTGGAGAGAACCCTATCTAAGATGAGCACTTCATAGCAAGGTGCATCATATTTGATGCCTTTGGGGCGGCCTTTGGCGTTGGGGGAGGTTGGTAGGAAAAAGGGAGCCTCACCACTGATGTCGGAGATTGCCCTGCAGGTGCAGCAGGGCAGAGCTTCACGGATTTGGGTGTTGGCTACTGGAAGGGAACCTGGACCAAGCTCACCCTCTGAGTGGTGGTATGTGAATATGCTGCAGCTGCCTCCTCAAAGCTCCAGCATCGCATCCTGTCAGAACGATCATATGGAATTGGTGGCAGCGCCAGGTTGGGGTGGAGGTGCTCAGAGATGGCTTCCCAGTCTGGGTATTTGACCTACTAGAGGCTGGTAGGAGGAGAAGTATCGCTGGCTACTGCAGATTGTTGTTGGCGAGGTGAGGATGAAGATCCATAGGTAGGCGGTAATGCTTGCTATTTGCAAGTGTCGCCTCTGTCAGCGCCAACCCAAACTGATTGCAAGGTGATCCTTGTTGTGATCTTTATGGGTGGTAGTGTCGGTGATTGAGGTGGTAGTCGGCAGCAGACTTGAGGTGGTGTTTGGCGGAAGGGAAGAACTCGTGGTGGTAGTGATCATAGATGATGGTGGGGGTTGCTCCGCACCACGGCAGGACCTACACTTGGCGTTGCAGGTCTAGCTTCCTATGGTTGCGGATCCGATGAGGGGAAAAAGGAGATGGAGGGTAAGAAAGAATCTGGTATGAACTTCCTCACCATACCCTATATCCTGAAAGTCAGGGTTGTTACATAGATCTAAACATGGCGCAACTGATGGCTCATTCTATATCTTGATCATGCTCCCTGTACATCGGAGACATGGTGCCACAGACTTATTCCCCAAGTATACGAGTCTCTCCATGAGAAATGGAGGTATTAGTCGAGTAATTTACTACTTACGTGCTAATCTACAGCTTTTAGGGATCCATGTATCCTATTTTTAAATCTGAAGTATATAACGTGGGTTGAATTGAAACACCCAAGCAACAAGGAAAAACATTAGCTGCATCCCACAAGCCTAAATCTCAACATGCTTTAGATATTATAATGTCCTAGGTTCATAAAGCATCATTTAACCAATTTGCTTCTTTGTTCCAAACGTTAGTACTATCCAATAGCAATAGTCATATGAATCCATGTATACTTCATTGGATACTTAAATCCATATGTCCTCAATATAGACTTATAACTACTATCAATCATCTCCGTATACATGAATGGCCTTTTGTAGATATTATTCATCCTCTCATGGCATTATAGTCATACTTGAGGGTCAAAGAATCTATGGTTAGATAAAAGTCAACTCAACTTCAAATTAACATAAAAAAACGTTCATAGACTTCAAATACTATAACGAGTCTCAAAACCCTAAAATCATGGGACATCACAAATTTCCTCTACCTCGCCGATGCTCTCTCAGTGGCATCAACCATGTTGGTCGATGGCACCGACTGCTTCTGGTCATCTTTGGCTTGGTCCCTGATGTCATCTCAGTGGCACTCACTGTGATAGTCGGTGGCACCGATTCCTCAAATATATGGAAACTCCTGAAAATCTATCGAAAGCATGTATAAGACTGAGGAATGTATAAAATAATATAAATATGATGAAATAAGCACAATTTGATGCGAACAGATTATACAAGACAATAATAATGGTTTATGCACATATGATCAACTGATTGACTAAAAAATGCATAAAACAAAGATAAAATAGACTTGTAAAAGTGACTCAAAACTCGTACATCACCTATGTATGAAAACATCTGGAAAACTGAATACACATTATACACTTACATCTTAAGTGAGGTTAAGTGTTTAAGAACAATCCCAAATATGGGGATATCCAAAATTTACTCCTAATAAGTAAACCTTGCATGGTTTCTAGGCCAACACTATGATTTTGAAATTATGTTTTATAGATTAAGGTCGGTCTCTATGCCACACTTCTATCGGTCATTTATTATAATTCATATCATCATTAATTAGCTTGGGGGTTGTTCTAATAAACAATGCTTCACATATATAATTTACATACCAATTGTGCATAATTACTTTAAACTTAACATTCCAAGTTTATTTGAACAGTTCTAAACAAACCAAACAAAGAACTATACATGCATTCTAAAATTATAGCTAAATAAGCCAAACAAACAAATAAAAACAACAATTATGTCTACAAAAATAAAAAAATAAAACAACTCATCTTAAGCACTAGCTACAAAGGAGATGGTAGAAGCAAGCACCTCAAGCAACAACGACAGTAGCAATGAAAACTCAAGCAACAACGACGAAGACACTCACAACAACAATGATGGAGAAAGGATAAGGTGCAACTACAGCAATAATAGATAAGGAAGAAGAGGAGAGGCTAAGATGGTGGCTGTGGTGGTGATGAGGCAGTGTGGTGATAATGGTTAACCTGATGGCTAGAGCACAACCAAATCACACAATGAAATAGAGAATGCTGGAAAGAAAGTTTTACATGTGTTGTTAAGTAGAACTTAGTCATTGGTAGCTAAAAAAATTGATGATATAGGACTTTATCATTGGTTTGATAAGCGAAATTGACAACAACATTAAGACTATGTCACCGGTTCGATAGGAAAAACCGACGATAGAGTAAATACTATGCCATCAGTTGGATAAATGGAAATCAACGACAAAGGTCCTTATGCCTAATAAAAATGCCAAACTTACTAAGTACTTAGTCTATTTCTAGACTCAAAATTGACAACATAACCTAATTTGGAGGGGAATATTTTTTTGTGTGGCACATGGAGGGAATCTTACATCATTAATTGGATACTTGAAAACCTTAATAAAATGACAGCTTCACTAAGGACGCAGTCATCAGTTTCATAAGAAAAACTGACGACATAGTAGATACTACATCGTCGGTTGTATACTTGAAAATTGTCGATAAAGGTCCTTATCTCTAATAAAAAATACCAACATCTCTAAGGACTTAGTCGTCGGTTTACAAAACTAAAACCAATGATGTAACCCAATTTGGGAGGGGGTGAAATATTCTTTCATGGGGCACATGGTGGGAACTTTTTATCGTTGGTTATTTACTATAGTTACAACACCACATGCTTTTTAGAGGTAAAACTTTTCACAGTGGACATGACCTATGATGTTGGTTTGTTCAAAGAAAACAAACAATATAGGTGTTTTGGAGGTAAAATTTATTTTACGAGAAGGGGTGTGTCATTAGTTTATGCACAACCGACACTAAACATCTATATCAATTTTTTCTCTTGAAAATTTGAATTTTGTGAGTTTTATATTATGTTTATTCTTCTACAAGTAACTAATGTTATAGTATAAGGGGTACCCGTATTTTTTCTTAATCAACATGACTTGACCAATGTCGACGTTTGTGCTTTAGAAACCAACGATATAAGACTGTAGTGAGTCTAATGATGGTTTTTAATTGAAACATGACATTAATAAAAGTGACATTAGAGGTAAACAAAATGAACTAGTATGTGTTGTGATTGGTGAAAAATCACATGAGTCTTTATATTGGATATAAAGTCAAGCATATAGGCACATGATGAAAAACAAATTATATTGGATAGACACATAATTAGAGTGATACATGGAAAGTAATATGATGTTGTCACATACATAGCAGAGAATACTCTCAAATACATCTCATGAATGGGGCCATGCTTATGGTCAATGATGGATCTAGGAAATTTGATTTGGGTGGGCACTGCACAACTTGATTATTAAAACAATACATCAGGTAGGGCACTAAACTGAATTATATTGGAAACATTTTCAGTCAGCTACAGAAATCAATATGGAACAAGGGAGGAAGGGTAGGGCATGTGCCCTCCCTTACCTTCATATAGCTCCATCACTGCTTATGGTTAAATATACACAAACAAACAAATTGTAAATGACACTTGTATGACACACAACCTCGTGATCAACACACAAGAGCACCCTGAGGTTGGGTAAGCAACGATGAGGAAACCGAAAACAAAAAATCCCAACCATTCATGATTACGATAATTAAGCATGCCATAATAGGAACAAGTAAAATTTCTCAATAAAATTCACATATAGCAATACAGGAAGACTCACATTTCATATATAATTGGGTAGTTGTTCATTGTTCTTAAATGACTTATGTTAGACCCTATTTGTACAAATATATACATACAAACATACAATGTTTGTAATTTATACACCCAAAAGTTGAGTCATGGATGTATCATCATGTGAAATCACCTTGGTCAAAGTAATGCAAGTATGCAATTCCTACTATATATGCAAAATTAGGAAATTCAACTTTAAAGAGAAGATTCTACAAAACATACTAGAGTAGTAGATTTATAAGCATATTTGACGGTAAAGTGGATAAACAAGTCATGATTCATAGCTCAATTTCATTGTTTAAGAATATGGAGTCATGGGTAGTTGGGATATACACACAAAATATTGGATAGTGACTACAAAATCCCTTAGCCCACTGTAGAGGATCCTAGGATTATATGGTCTCACTAAGATCCCAACACACATAGATCAGAGCAAATATAAAAATTAACAACACATTATCTTGCAACATACACAAAACTTCATGCCCTTCTTGGGTACCCTGGTCATGTCCTATCATATCGTATTGGTAGTACTTCCATATAACAACATATCATGACACGATTATTATAGAACAATAAGAGATACAACCTTGACCACACTCATAAACAAATGCGATCTCGAGGCACCAAGGGGACCATACTTCATATGGTTTCTCAGCAACCCACATAAACTCAACAATATATGGCCTAAGTGCCTTCTCACAATCCATGAATTGCTACAAAGATACATGTTTAGCTTCCCCAACTTCTGAATATCAGGGAAGTTATACACTCATAGTTAAATAACATAATTAGGATCTCATGTGATAATTTGTATAGTTATTTATCTTTCATGGTAAAAGGAAATTTATTTAAAACTTCATGCTAATATATGATTAATTAAACCATAACATATATGAAACCCTAATTCAATCCAACATGCACATGCATAGCTAGAAACCTTCCAATTTAAACCATACACAAGCCTTATCACAATAAGAAATCACAAGCCTCCTCTTATAGTTGTATTATCATCACATAAAAATGATAAACACATCTGACTTTAATAATTTTTTCCGTTCATTTGATCTCAAATTGCTAAAAGTATATAAAAGTGCCTAAATGGAAATTTTGGGCAATATACATGCAAAGTTTGTAACTTCATATATATATATATATATATATATATATATATATATATATATATATATATATATATATATATATATATATATATATATATATATATATATATATATATATAAGTAAAAAGGTCCTATTTTCATACAAGACAAAGTTACAATAAAAATGGGATATGACCATAGTTCCCATAATTCTATCCAAAAACACCATCAATGTTCCATCTTTACGTCATTTTTAATGCAGTTAGTGAGGCTTAGTTATTATGTGTAGGAATTTAATCTCAACGAGTACAAAACATATATTAAAACACTTGCCTTAGATGAAGAAAACATATATAGAAACATAGAACATGAACCATAGCTCCAATACCACCGAACAGATCCCGCAATGCCCAATATAGCAAGATCTAGGTCCAACTAGGACAAGAAGGGAAATGGAGACATTTTAGGTAGAGAAGAGAGATTTAGGCCATGTTTGGTTGGAAGTTAAGTAAAAGACACGGATCCGGTGGTGGATCGGAAAGGAACAGAAATGAGATGAGTGGGGATAGTGAAATCAATTCCATGTTTGTGTGCTCTTCCAAAATGTCTAGGATGGGAAAAGAAAACATGTATTAATAGATAGAACCAACGAGGCCGACACCACAATTTTAGGAATTTGCAGTGGAGGCCCATCTGCCCGTGTGAACTGTATTATTTAATTTTGTTTGTTGCGACCCTTCTCTTTCTTCTTAGCTTCTTTCGTTGGTTCTCTTTTCTTCTGTTTTGCTCTTCAGCTTCAAGGTCATAACATGACTGTAGATTCCGAACAAAAACTACTAAGAATCCAATCTCTCCAGATGCCATTCAACTGTTTCCATAGCTCACTGTGAGATCTGGAACTGCTGCACAATGATTTATAAATATACGACTATGTTCTATGTTGACTGATGAAGCAATGTTAAATTTGCAAGGAGGGACTTCACCTTTGGCATGCTGACGACAATCAATCAAATTTTAGAGAAGAGCTACACCACGTAAGCAAGCACTTTTTCTGATGTCCAGTCTGACGACTTTTGTTGTAGTCAATTTCATCACGGAAAGAAGGTCCAGCCGTTGCTTAGTCAGAGGAAAATAAGGATAAAACAAACGAAGAGAATGTGTGTTTGCCCGGATGAGATAATGACATAGGGGTAGGTGCGGGTTTAATTAATCCAGCAGACATGGGTTCTCATTTTCCGTTGGATGCACATCCTGGTTATATTTTTTGCAACCAAACATTGGAAACGGGTGCGGTGTGTCATTTGTATCCAATCCTTCGGCACATCCTGCCAACCAAACATGGTCTTATAGTATAGAACATAGATGACTTAGTCCAACAAGGTATAAGGAGAGAAAACTATAGAAGATATGAGAAAAGAGGAATGAAGTACCATAGATTTGAGCTCTATAAGTTCTAGATGGTGATCTTAAGCTTTAATAATTGTAAAAACTTATAAAGAATGGCCAACATGCAACATGTTTCATTACCCTCTTCTAGCTCTAGAACATATGCTTCTATTCCAAAATGATTTAAAAGATGTATAAAGGTAGAATGAATTTATATATGTAATTGGGTTTCATACAAATTGAAAAACATTCATTACATAGCTTACTTCAACAAAAGAAGCCAACTTCGACCCCCTCCAACTCACTTCAACCTCAAAACCAGGTCAAAGCACCCCAAAATGATTGGCTTCAAACACTCTCTAACATGGTTAAAGCTCTTCTCATCCATTTTCAAACCAAAAACTCAGTCAAAATGCTCCAAAATAACCTTTGTCAACCACTTCTCTATACGCATCACCCCAAATCTATTTGCTTTGACCCAGCCTGAACATGCATTGACTGCACAGAGTAGTTGAAGAACTTATCCTATCGTACATTCACCTCAACCCAAAGCAGACAAAACAGCCCTACCAGATCCCATTTTTGAGCCCGAGGATTGATCCCCACTGAATTAATTAACCATTGATCAATGCAATGGACAAGGTACCATTTTTCAAGTTTAAAACTTTCAAATATTTGTCAAGACAATTTTAAAGTATTTCTTCTTCACATCATCTAGAACATATATGTGAATCATCATGCAATTATTTTTAGAAGTTTAGTTAAATAACATCAATCACACAAATAATAGAAGAATGTATGATTAAAACAGAGCAAGGATAGGGTCTCATAAATGGATCCTTTTATGAAAAAATACTAAGGATATTCTAGTATTAAATACATCATATCATGGTAGACATTCATATATGAATATAAACTAAGCTAACCTTGGAGATTCACATCTAATTCATATATATATATATATATATATATATATATTGATGTATATATACAATTATTAAAAAAAATTCACCACCTAGTAGTGTATTTACATTACAATATTCAAGTTGTACCAGACAAAAGTGATAGAATAAACCCCCATCCATTCCCAAAGTTTAATAATAGGGATGAGTCCATATACATCAATGAGCTACATGTTCTAGTTTCTACTTGTGAGACGGGTACCATTGAGTCAAGTCCTCTCAAGTTTGTTGATTTCTTTCTACTAAGATCCTAAAAATATAGAGTATCCCTCATGAGATACAACACCCCACTAATTGAATAACATTTCAAAATAGATGGATTCATACAATACACATTATATAATTTAAAATATACAATTTTAACATACCTCACAACAAATTTTTTTTTGATAAAGGGTGCATGTCGCTTCTATTTATTCATATCAGAAAAAGCAATCGATACAATGTTCTCGTCGAAGTCCGCTAACACAATTTGAGGATCTCCTAAGCAACAGGCATGAGAGGCTAAAGCATGGGCTACACCATTACCTTGCCGTCTAATAAAACAACAGTGAAAGGAGGGAAAACGTAAAGATAATCGACAAATCTCAGTGACGATGTTGTCCTCATATCCACGTCCCCATCCGTCGGCTTTCACTGCATGAACTAACAAAGCATTATCGGTCTCGACCGTCATATCCTCCATGCCTAGGTCCAAGGCTACTCTCATCCCATTAAGGACTGCCATTCCCTCCGCACTAAGCACTGAGAATGTATGGTCCAGAAGGGATTGATATGTAGCCTTTATAACCCCTGAGTGGTCCCTAAAGCAACTCCTATCCCCGCACTGCCACCATCACGGACACTGGCATCTGCATTCATCTTGAAGCACTCCTGTGGGGGAGGGTTCCAAGATGAAACCTCCAGGCCACCCTCCCTATGTGCACCTCCAACTGACACCGACGAGTACCGTCTGTAGTCCTCCATCAGTGAAAGAAAACTGGCTGCAAGTACAGGAATATTCGGCTTCTGGGGATCAAAAATCTACTTGTTTCTGGCTGTCCAGGCTGTCCAAAGCAACGTCGCCCCTTCCTCCCTTCTCATCAAATCATCCTCCCGTAAAAGCTCCCTAGAAAAGTCCCTAAAATCCAACCCTGTGTAGATCGGCCAAGCAAGATGTCCGGCAGCCCACACAAGACCTGCTGAAGCACAGAGCAAAAGTGCATGAGTTGCGTCTTTAGGGTGAGATAAACAGTGTGGGCAAAGGTCATCCTGGGCTGCATGTCTCCTATACAGGACTGCCTTCGTCAGTAGGATGTCTCGAAGTACTCGCCAAAAGAAATGTTTCAGCTTTGGAGGCCAACGTTGCTTCCATACTCATTTCCAGTCCTCCTCCAAATCATCTAGTAGGTCATCTCCTGTGCGTATCAGTCTGTAGGTGTTGTGCACTGTGAACTCTCCCCTACTCTCACTATCCCAGCACAGAGTATCGACGACCTCCCTACCACCCAATGGAATAGCATGAATCATAGAACGCATATGAGGGGGAAACATATCTGTCAAGGTTGCCTCATTCCACATTCCCGTCTCCTCATTTATCAATCTGGTAACTGACGTATAAGTAATTGGCCCCTGTACCAGATAACGTGAACTGTCCCTCCCAACTGTGGGATCCATCTGTCTCTATAAATATCAATATTCCTCCCTGAACCCACCCTCCAAAGGAAACCCGGCTTCGCCAGCTGTAACGCCCCCCATATGCTCCTCCAAGTGTAGCTAGGTGCCCCCCCCCTTGCCGAGTGAATTACCGACGTATGCCGGTAGTATTTTTCCTTCAGTATATGGCTGATCAACGATCCCTCCTTAGTAGCAAGTCACCTTCCCTGTTTTGCCAGAAGCGCACTGTTGAAAGCTGACAGATCCCAGAACCCCATCCCTCCATACTCCTTCGGCCTACACAGTCTCGCCCAACTGAGCCAATGAATCTTCCTTTCCCCCTACTTCGCTCCCCACCAAAACCGTGCTATAATGGAGTGTATCTCGTCTATGAGTCCTTTTGGGAGTTTGAAAATGCTCATCAAGTAGGTAGGAATAGCCTGGATCACTACTTTAATAAGAACCTCCTTCCCTGGATTAGACAACAGTTGTTCCTTCCATCCCTGCAATTTTTTCCATACCCTATCCTTAATCGCAGCAAAGACCACCTTCTTAGACCGCCCCACAGCCGTAGGTAAGCTCAAGTATTTCTCATGTCTGTCCACCTCCCTCACCCCAAGCATATTCTTAAAGGTATCCCTCCTTCCTGCCTCCACATTGCTACTAAAAGAAACCTCAGTCTTCTCAAAGTTAATTTTCTGCCCAGATGCCCTCTCGTATTGGCTGAAAATCTCAGCTAAAGCGGAACATTCTTGTGAGGTAGCTCTAGTAAACACAATGCTATCATCAGCAAAGAAGAGGTGAGACACACGCGGTGCTGTCCTGCATGCTTTAATGATGTGGATCCTTTTTTCCTGGGCTGCTTTTAAGAGAGATAAAGAGAGAGCTTCAGCGCAAAAAATAAAGAGATAGGGAGAGATAGGGTCACCTTGGCGTAATCCTCTCGTCAGTCTTGTAAATCCCCTCCTCTTGCCATTAATGAAGAATTTATGTGAAACACTAGCCATGCACTCATGAACTTTGGTCCTCTATTTGATAGGAAAACCCATTCTCTCCATCACCCTTCCCAGAAAAGACCACTCCACCCTGTCATAGGCTTTGCTCATGTCAAGCTTGAGTGCCAGCAAACCCTCCTTTCCGCTCCTCCTATGCTTCATAGTATGGAATAACTCATAATCTACCAAAGCGTTATCCGTGATCAACCTCCCCTCAATGAAGGCACTTTGATTTTTAGAAATTATGTTATTCATCAGCGGCTTTACTCTATTGGCCAGGACCTTTGTGACAATTTTATAGGCAACATTACACAGACTGATAGGGTGATACTCAGAAATGTGAATAGGCATCTCTATCTTCAGAATGAGCACAATATCTGTCTCGTTAATCTCTGCCAAACTACACTCTCCCTTCCACCACCCAGCAATGAACTCAACCACACTCTTTTTCACCGTACCCCAAAATTTTTGATAAAAAATTGCCTTCATGTCATCCGGTCCAGGAGCTTTATTCGGGTGCATTTGCTGAAGGGCCTGCTAAATCTCACTCTCTGACGGGGTCTGTTCCATCCGTATCACGTCCTCCTCCTGTAAAACACTGTGCATACCTTCCAGAAACTCCTCCAAGCCAACCGGATGCGATGTCAAAAAGAGAGAGGTGAAAAAAGAGGTAATCACCTCCTCAATCTCCTCAGGATCTGTCTGCCATCTGCCATCCTTGTTGAAAATTCCATCAATTGTATTTCTCCTTTTCCTCTGGCTTGCCTTATGATGAAAATATTCTGTATTCTTATCGCCATCCCTCATCTCATTAGTACGTGCTCTAGCGTGCCAAAAGCTCTCCTCCCACCGATGTAGTTCTTCTAACTCTCTCGCCAAAAGGGTGCACACTTGTATCATGCCATGAGAAGGTAAGTCGTTTTGTGCTCGTGCCAACTCTTTCTCACTCTTCCTTATTCTCTTCTTAATATTCCCAAAAGTTTCCTCATCCCAGAAACTCAGTCTTTCCGTGCACCCCCTTGTCTGTGCCAGTAGACCACCACCTGGATTTTCCCCCCATGCTTGTTCCACCACCGACCTGCATTCAGGAGACGATAGCCAAAAGGTCTCAAATCTAAAACTTTTCCCCCTATCCTCCACATGTCTTGACTTTTCTGCCCAAAGGAAAATCTACCCATGGTCTGAGCCACTGATAGGAAAATTCTTGACCCTCCTTATATTAAAGTTGTCACGCCACTCCCTGTCTGCCAGAAACCTATCCAGCCACTCCATGATGAGGTTGTCCGCACGCAAACCTCTTTTCCAAGTGAATTTGCACCATGTGTATCCCAGATCAGTGAGAAGACAGCTATCAATCGCCTCCCTAAAGTTCCTCATTTGCCACTCGCTCCTTGTTTGGGCCCCTTGTTTCTCATGCAAAGCAGTAATCTCATTAAAATCTCCACCAAACACCATCGGCCTGTGAGAGGCCCTGCACAGCTCTCCCATAAGAGCCCAAGTCCGCTTCCTGTCTTGTACTGCTGCCCAGCCGTAGATCCCAGCAAAACAATAATTGTACCTAGAGTTGTTCTCATCAATGTCAGCACAAATATGATGGTCGAAAAAAGACTTGATCGTCACCTTATCACCTCTCCACCACAGCACCATCCCCCCAAATCTTCCTCTACTATCCACCCCAAAACCACTATCTAAACCACAAGATCTTCTGACTCTATCTTGTTCCGAGCTTTTGCACATAGTTTCCATCATGAAAACTATGTCGGGCATCTCTCTCCAACATCTCCTCTTGAGAGAGTTCACCGTCCCAGGGTGGCCCAGACCCTGGACGTTCCACACCAAGATTTTCATTGTTGTTCACGGGTCTGGACCATCCCAGAACCCGCTACTTGCTTGCTAGATGCAGTTGTCAAAACTTCACATGTGCGAGACCTTTTGCCCATATTTTGCTCAGATTCCACTATCTCATAAATATATTCATTTTCTCCTTCACGTCCTCATTTCAGGCTGGGTTTGCTCTCGGGGATGTGCATTTTTGCTTTAGGGCCATCCAACCTTTCCCCCCTTTGAGTGAACCTCCTCTCCCTCCCTTTACCACCCATTTTAACCATGGATTTATTGTCCTTTGTCACTTTATGAACCTGTCATTCCTCCTCAACATCCCTGCCCTCTAGCAGATTAGCCTTCCTTGCCCTTGGTGCCCTCCCATTCCCTGCTTCTTGCTTAGATCCCGCCCCAGTGCCTTGCTCATCTCCCTTCTTAGCTTGTCCCTCTGTAACCAGAACTTCCACATGTACCTCCGGAGAGCTACTGCCCAGGACCCTGTCATTGCTAGCTGCCATCTTTGACCTCTGCCCGTTAGACGCAAGCTCCTCCTTCTCCATTTCCCTGCCACCTTGAAGATACTCATTGATGTCTGAACCTTGCCCGCACTTAAGGTTTCCTTGTTCTCTTTGTGCCATGTCATCCATCATTGCATCCGAGAGCCTGGTTCCCCCCCAATCGTGTCCACCTGATTCTCCCTGACCTACACAGGTGTAGGACCTACGATGTTGGAAGCCTCCGGCTGCTTGTTATGCACTGCTATCATCACTGAGGCCTTCATGTCGTCGTCCTCCTTCCTCCCTGCATTCACCACCGTCACCAGAAAGATCTCCTCTAGGTCAATCCGTGAGAAATGTGCTTGTGATGATGTGTCTTCCTTCTCCCTCCTCTCCCTATCCAGGTTCTTGCTGCACGATGTCCCTCACGATCCATTACTGGAGCTGTGCCTATCACTGTCTGCCTCCCTCGGTTCCCTTCCCCTCGGCTTCACTGTGAAGTCAATAGCTCTCCTCTCGCTGCCCCGCCCAAACAACTCCTCTTTAAGAGGAATTGTCCACCTTTTCACCGGTGAGGCCTTGATCCAAGGCCCCCATTGCCGCTGTTGGTCTTCGTCCTCCTCCTCGACGTCACCACAGTCCTTCTCTAGATGGCCAATAATACCACAGAGGTAGTAGAAATTCGGCATCCTCTCATACCTGATTTCGATGGAAACTAGTTTTCCTTTGGTATCTCGGATCTTCTGTTTTTGTCCAAGGGGCTTTGTGATGTCCACGGTTACCCAGACTCTGTAAGAAGTATCCCACCCTAGATCTTTACGGTCGACGGCAGCCATCGCGCCAACCTTCGCTGCCACCGCCCGTATAGCCTCCTCCATCCAATAGCTAAGAGGCAGGTTATACAATCTAATCCAGAACGTGGCCATGTTCAATTCAAGTGCCTCTGGCGTATCCTCCGCTTCAATGCTCCTCGTAACGAGTAGGTGATTATCAAAGATCCATGGCCCCTCCTGTAAGACCTTCTCCTTGTCTCGCCAGTGCAGGAACTACACCACGAATAGATTGCTTGATATATGTTGGAAGCTCGCCTCCTTCCTCAGAGCCCAGGCACTAATAAGGGTTCGTTTAAGCGCTGGGAAATTGTACGTGCGCTGCGTGGCTAGCCTTCCTATGACCGCCAATTCCAGATGATCTCCACCTGTCCTAATCACCTCCGCCGAGAAGTCGAGAATGTCTATTTCTTCATCTTCCCTGACCTTGAGTGCTGCATAGCATTTCACTAATTTGTCCTCCATGGCGGAGGAGGATACCTGCAAGAGCAAGAGAAGTATCCACCTCGGTGGCCGAAGGGAGAAAGTCCTGGATCGCGAAATCGCCTAGAGTGGAACCCTAGAGGACGACGTGGCTAGGAGTTAAATTAACTGTATATAAAGAGACATAAGGTTATCATGACATGCACTTCATTTGTTTGACTTAATATCTTCTACTTTTAGCATTGATAAACTTGGTTGCACCTTCTCACGATGAACATAATGGGTTTGTAATAAAAAGAAGAAGAGAGTGCAATTTTAAATGCTTAAGATGAAACAAGAAATCACACTTTTACATGTTGTTCCAAGCACATTGAAAGCCCCCTCATGCAAGTACATTTGGAGAGATCCCTCTACAAACTAAAATATAGAATATATGTGCCTATACACGTATGTTAATGAATGTAAATTTCACTATCAAGTAGATATTACACTTCAAAACACAACCCATTATATTTATATATATGCACACACACACAGATATATATATATATATGCACACACACACACATATATATATATATGAATATATATGCATACATATAGTATATATGTAGTCTTGACCTTTAGTCTATGCTATAATACTTTTCTTTCTAACAAAAGTATTGTTCTCCCCATGTTTCATTAATTAAATTATGGGGACTCATAAAATATGAAGATAGCCAAATAAACATGATAATCATACTCCACTCATTGAAATATGTCAACATAATGGCAGGTCTAAATGTTTTTCCCAAAACTAACCTTCTTCAAATTTATGTGTAACATCAAGAATGAAGAAATTGCAAAATTTGAAAAGATATTAAAAAATATTAGTTGATGTATGATCAAGCCATGATCAATTGAACATAAGATTTTAAGAGACTCTTCTTAGAGAATTTTATAAATTTTAGTTCATCAAAGACATAAGTAACAAACCATGAAGATTTAATTTGAAACTATTATAAATATTTGTCATGACAATTAGAATTTGAGCAGAGATATATATGGGCAATTTTAATTTGTAGATAAAACTACTCAATGAAGGCAACACAAATCTTGTTGTGCCTCAATCTAAAATCTAAAGTATATCATATATAGAAATCTACAATGATTGTAACAAATAGATTTCTAACTATGTAAGTGGAAATTGTTAGGAATCTAAAACCATATTTAGTTATGAATAATATGCATATGTATGCAATGGAAATCCATTTCAAATATGCATTATTCTAATAGTGTCAATGAATAAACAATAAAATTTCTTATCATATAGTTTTCTAAACAGATAGTTCACCCAAATGAAAATTATAACACCTTGAACCAGGTTAATCTCTAAATATATTTGTTTTCTTTTGATATAATGGTGTTATGATAATTGCATATCTTATTTGTGTGAACTATTTATCTTGTTGATGCTTGTGGATAAATATGAAACTAAATGTATGTTGACTGAATAATAAATATGTAAGGAGGTGGGATCACCCCCTACTAAAGATTTGAAGAATAAAACATCCATTCCAAACACACTCAAAGGTATGTTGGAATAGGTGTAACATTTTCAAATTTCAATAAATGGTATTCAAAAGAATCAAAGTATAGAAGAAGAATAAAAATGTTGACTATATTCAATTTATCACAAGGTTATTATAAAAGAACATCATAATCTCCCACAAAGGATTTACATGTATGATACAACATAAGGATCTAAGTAGAGGGAAATCTAAACCATAACAACTTTGTCTCCAAGATTTAACTCCTTAAGCTAGTCCAAAACTTCATGCCTTATCATCAAAGTCCTTCACATAGAGTTGGAAGCATACCCCAACAAGAAGAGAAAATAGATGACATGTAACGCATGGGCCCACTTCCCAAGGCTCTAGTAGAGTTTCAGGAATGACGATTGGCCCCACAGACCACCACTAGCCTTAACTGCGCACTTTGTCCACACTGACGCGCAAGCCAGGATCAACTTCCTGACTGGTCACCCATCCTAGTACTACTCCAAGCTGAGCACGCTTAACTATGGAGTTCTTTAGAGATGGGCTCCCGGAAAAGGAGGTGCACCTTGGGTGATATGGGTAGTCCAATCATTCCTTTTAAGATCATGTTATCTGAGGCCTCAAATCCTGGGATGTTACAATCTCCCCCACTTAGTCTCTTGACGTCCTCGTCAAGGCTCAACTATATGGCCTCATAATCTGACCCCATTTCAGTGCAGACCCACAATAGCCCATGGGACACCCAGCTCCCGTCCACGGTTACCAGCGCAAGGGCGGCTCCATCTCGTCTCTACGGATAGCCCTTTCCAACTTGCCTGGACCACACTGCTCAAGACTGGCATGCCACATGCCCATGTGGGCCCCACCTACTGGAGGGGTTATGGCTCTGATACCATTTGTAATGACCCCGCCTCCCGGTAACCCCCAATTAAGGGAGATCTGAAGGTCAGAGCCGTTATTCAACTAACAGGATCAAAGGTTCAACAAATAATCAATAACAATTAATAAACTTTACCAACTAAACTGAAAATTGGTATAAAATAAAACTTTATTTACCTCTTAAAATCTGGGATTTCTAGACTTCTATCCATGAAGATACTCATCTAACTAATCCTCCTGTGCACGTTACTTCTCATTTAATTCCACATACCAGCTTCGGCTGACCGACATTTTGTTTGTCAGCGTTTTAGGTACAATGAAAAGAACAAACAGTAAAGTGGCATATGTGGAATTAAATGAGAAGTAACGTGCACAGGAGGATTAGTTAGATGAGTATCTTCATGGATAGAAGTTTAGACATCCCAGATTTTAAAAGGTAAACAAAGTTTTATTTTATACCAATTTTCAGTTTAGTTGGTAAAGTTTATTAATTGTTATTGATTATTTGTTGAACCTTTCATCATGTTAGTTGAATAACAGCTCTGACCTTCAGGTCTCCCTTAATTGGGGGTTACCGGGAGGCGGGTTTGTTACATGACATCAACAAAGGCCGGTATATGCATACTAAATAGGAAATTGAGCAAAATACAGAATAAAGGACATCAAATATAAAAGGCCTCCCATAGAAAGGATAAGGACCACCCAAATGGGTATCAAGAGAAAAGGAATTGAAATCATATGATAACAAAAGAATACTCATGTCATTAATAAAACATAAAGATTGTGCCACACAAGCACATATAAAGAATTAGGGCACGCACCCCATATCATCAACCTGCATGCATGTGAGATAAACATAGCCCTAGAACAACATAAACACAAAGGCGGCCAAGTCTCGTAAACTTGAAACCTGATAGAGAAAGGAATACTTTCAATCTCCCAAATATATAATATATGGGCCAAGAATCACACATCTTGACCTGGGTATGAGGTTTCTTTCCATCCCAAAAGAGCAAGAAATATCACATCTGCTCGACAAGAAATAACACATTTTCCATAAAAACCAATGCAATTACACTATTCTAGTCCTACTGAATCACATATCATGTTAAATGTAGAGGTAAGGAGAAATTATAGTCATAATATATAAACTAGTCACCACATAAGTGACCAACATATACGTCCACCTCATAAGTGGGAAAAAGACATCACATGTCATCTTTTAGAGTTCCATCATGAACAAAGCATAAGATAAGAGTTCAAAAGAATATCCATGATCACATGATCAATATCAAATAAGGTAGTTCACATGAACCATGATTTTCAAAAGAAAAGACATTGTGTATAGGCTAATGTCCATAGGACAAAGAGAATGAATAAGCATAGGTGAATTGCTCAATATAGAAGAATGGGGATACATCATACCTCAACTTCAGTGTCTAAATAGTCCAAGTCAATCCTAGATCCAAGCCTAGGTCTCCAAAGGACCTCTAGGGAAGGTGCACAGGTCAAAAAAAGTAAGGTTCCCGAGCTTAGAGAGGTTGGTTTCTCTAACAAAGCTCCTATCTCGAGCAAGAAGCACCTTCTCCACTTTAGCGGTGAAAAACCCTAACAAAAGAACATGGAGATGAGGTGTTTATGGGTTCTAGGTGGTGTTTCACCATGGAAGGCCATGGTTCTGACCTGAAGGAAGGTAGAAGGAAGACTAACAACATGAAAATAGGAAATGAAAGGATAAAACTTACTAGCTTTGGATGAAATAACCAAGGAGGAGCTTTAGCAATCCTAAATAGAGCAAATTTGGAACCCTAGGAGCCTTCTTCACCAAGGTAGGCACCTCCTTTTACCTTGGGACAACACCTTCGTGGAAAAACAGAGTAGGAATGATGCTCTAAGCTAGAGGAAATAAAGGAGAGCAAGAGTTTTTGAATTGGGAGTTGGGAAGGGGTAGATATGGCTATATAAAGAAAGAGGTCAAGTCATGGGCGGAACCAGGGGGTTTCCCAGGATGAAGCCCCCCTCAAAAAATATTTTTGTTATTACTATGATACCATGTGTAAATTTGTATTTTGTAAAAATACTATATTATATCACACAAAATGCAACTTTTAATCTTATTATTTCAATCAATCTTATCATCCTTCTTTTTATGAATTGCATAGGGGTTAAATTTAATATATTATAGATCATGTGTCTTATCCCCTCACAAATCATAAAATTTACAGTCGTAATATATATGTCATCAATTATGGGCTTAATAAATTATATCTTTGATTCCTCTCTTACTAAAATTTATTTAATAATTTCATATTAATTGTGTTAAGACTTATAAAAGATGTATCCCCTACCATACTTGAAAGCAGGGCACTATAAAGATTGGGGACATCTACCCTTAAATATGGAAATTAATTACATAATATTAAATTTATAAAAATATAACATGCATAATGCAGATGTATTTATTGGAATGTAATGTAATATATTTGACTCATTAATTGGCAAACATTATTAGTTATAATTTGAGTATGTTCACTCAATTATAATTGTACACCATTGAAAAAAATTAATGACCATACATGCAAAACTAATCACTTTTAATTATATATTTTCCTTTTAAACTTTTATTAGTAAATCACTCTCAAATTAAGAAACTATCCTTGGCTGGGTGGGGTCCAATAGTGGTCGATCACAGGAGGGGTTCCTCGTTATAAAAAAAATTAAGAAAATATCCATATTACTATATAGAAATAGATCCAAACAATATTTATTTTATATGGTTGACACGAATTTTCCGTGCGTAGAACGCAAGTGTACGCGTCAAAGTAATATAGGCCCTTGTGAGGCCCGAGTCGAACTCAGGGACACTAAATTATCTGAGACTACTACTAACTACTCGCAATCAGCTAGACTGGCTAAAGAGTTGGAAGTTGTTATAAAATTAAAAGAAAATAAAATGAAACAAAACAAAATAATCGATCAAGGGTTTAGTTTAATCAATTCAGGTGGAGATCTTTAGGATTGCGGTTTCACCGCGAGTTATCATTGTATGAATTTCTATATAGTCACTCAGATTCATCTCTCTATCCGGGTAGTGGCCTGTAGTCAGAATTGCCGACTGTCGTGGTACAATTCACTACCTATGTCTAGGTCAGTTCTACCGTCGTAGTAACATATACCCTAAACTAGGTGCATTAATATCGACCTCTGGGTATCCACCATTAACCTTACACCACCTTGTTCAAGGGATTTGTCAATTAATGTGAAATTCATCTCTTTTCAACCGTTAATTCTTCTTTCAAAGTAATTAAGGGCATTAGGTTATTATTATGGTGATCAAGCATAACAATATAATTGAGAAAATGAATTCATACCATAGATTTAAGAGATTACTGATGAATTACTATGATAAAATTGTCATACAATGCTTCCCCGGGCTACTGCCGGTCCTAAAGATAAAGGAGATTAGCCCCGCATGTTCATCTCAAAGCAAAACATGGTAGAGAAAAGGGGAAACATGGGGGAAAGCGTGATTGAGTGGTGAAACCCCTGAACGGAGAAGATCCAAGTGTTCCTTGGCGTAGAATACACTATCTCCCGCCTTTCGGTGGTGGAAAACATCTTCTTCGGCGTCCGGAATGACTGGGGCGTGCTTTTGGGCTTCGTTCTTCTCTCCACACCTTCTCGGGATGTGTGCAACGGCTAATGACGTGATAGATTTCTCTTGGCCACCGTCATTAGGTATAATCACCGAGTTAGGTTGCCAAAATATCACAGCCGTCAGATTTAGATCGATCTGAAGCAAAATTGTATCTGACGGTGTCGATACCATCGACACGGGTCGATAGTATCGACCTTGTGCGGTATCGGCAATTCTTCTTTCTCTTCGTTGTTGCACCTGATGCTAGCTCGATACCATTGACGCGGGTCAATGGTATCGACTCTCTTAGGCGTCGGTTTTATCCTTTTGTGTCGTTGTAGCTCCACTTGTCGATAGTATCGACTCTATGATACTCCTTGCGGCTGGCAACCTGTGGTTGTGTTGATGGTATCGACCACTGTCGATGGTATTGACAGCAGCAGATATTCATTTTTCCTGAAATTGCAACACAAAACCACATAAGCTGGAATAAAACATATTATTGTAATAATTTATGCTCAAAATACTGAAATAAGGGAGATTTGACATAGAGCAGGATCATAAACCAAAGTAAATGAATCATGCACTATTAACCACCAAAATGACCAATAAATGCATAAAACACAAGTAAAATATGTCTATAAATGCGACTCAAAATCATCGCATCAAACTCCCCTAATCTTGAACATTGCTCGCCCTCGAGCAACAAAACATTAGAATAGAATTTCTAGGGTCAACTAAAGAACAGATCATCACAACAAACATTACCATATGATCCCCACGGGACATTCACATTCCGACCCTCACTAACCACGAAATGATAATTACCCTAAAGGTGACAGTAATCATCCATAAAAGATATCTACCTCAAAACTGATGAACACTATCATATAAGGCAGTTAACATAATAAAATTCTCCAGTTCAGACTCTGTGCATCTTGTGATCTCCTATTCTACATTGCTCGCCCTAACTACCATCTACATGGAAGAAGCTCTCCTGATATTCACAAGTGAGAAGAAAATCACGGTGGCCTACCAACTCGAGCAACGGGTGGATGAAATGGGTGGCTCATGGAAGAAATGGAAGCATTATATGGTTTCAACATGCATAAAACAAAATGCCCTAATGATGCATTTGCACATGAAAATGCCCTAATGCCTATAATTGGGTGGAATGATGCATGCACTACATCTTTCTCCCTCTTATTCTACTTGCTTCTCAATACTTTCTTTTTTTTTCTTTTTCCATTTTTTTATTCATTTTTTTAGAAAAAAATTTATTAAGCCCTTATATCCATAAATGACAATGAATTATTTGTTGGGCTCACTTTTTCTACATAACTCAAATATTTGAAGCATTTATGAAGGTAGGGAACAGATTAATCACCCTTAAAGAAGAAATAAGATACATGATGTATTGTATGCATTAAAGAATTACGAATGCAACTAAATGACACGCACCTAAGGATAATGTGCATGTATAACTACTCTTTTTTATTTTCATGCAAGACATGTGAGAATACTTTGCAATGCAAGACCTATCTACATGAGATGCAATCAAAAAGGTTAAAACCGTAATGTACTTCCGATTCTTATGGTGGATTGTGAAAAACAATGAGGTGGAAAGATCACAAGACTAATTGACTGAACCTTTGAAAATTATTATGTGTCCCTCCTTACTAACCTGTGTAGTAGTGAAGAGGTTCCTCTCTCTTACTTCAAATTAGAGTCTCATTATCATTTGGTCAGTTTAGGCTCACACAACCAATTCCGTCCACTTTCCATGAATCATTATGAATGTAAAGTTGTGATTTTCTATTTTAGAGTTGACAAAACCAATCATTTTCTTAAGTTATGTGCTCAAAGTTAAACAACACAAGCTTGTGAATACTCAATTTTTTTTTATTTTCCCTTAATTCCCATGTACAAGAAATTGAGATGACACAAGACTTAAGACATCCACAATTACACTAGATAGAGCGTGGATCCTACAAAAAAACTAAGATTGCAAAAACTAAATGACAAGAAACAAAACAATAAAATCTAAAAAGTAAGAAAACTAAAGGATAGAGTTGTTCCAACTCCCCCCCAAGCTTGAATTCGACTATGTCCTCATAGTCAAAAACAATCTTAAAGGTTGGAACAGAGATACCGATCACTCTTCTGGCGAAGGCGGGTACTGTGGGGCCGTGGGGTCCCAAGATGGGTACTGCCCCTGAAAGCTCGGATCATACTGGGGCATGGGTGGAGGTTGTGGATACCCCCCAAAGTAGTTCTGGCTCCAGTAATGATCGTAGAAGGGCTGCTGCTGCATCTCCATCCTATGCAACCTGTCGTGAATCTGATGTTGGTTGTCAAAGAGAAGGCGCTCATTTTCAAACATAGCCCTCTGGTTGTCAAGCAGGCGGTTTTTTGTATCATGAATACCTGTGTATGTCGTTGTATGCTGCTGCTGCGTCTGCTGTATATCCTGCAGCATGGCATACATACCTTGTATTGAGTAGACATCCTCGCTTTGCTGCGAGGGCGGTGGTGGTGGTGGAGGCTGGTAAGATGGAGATGCACCCAGATGCATGTGAGGACACTTCCTAGGTGCCACTCATGCACGAAGAGGAGTGTAGGCCTCCTCTTCCTCTTCAGCCTCGTCGTCATCACTGTTGTTGTCACCGCCGTCTTCATCTGAATTAGCAATGGCTATGATTGGCCATCAGAAATGCTGAGCACCCTCAATATGGATAACGGGGTCTGGAAGTGAACACTCTTGATATGCTTGGTTGACATGACAGTGTGCATATGCCAAGCCATCTCGAAGAAGGATGAGGTTGGAGCGGTGCAAAGGTTGCAGGTTCACTTTTCTCCTATTGGAGAGAGGAGTCAGCTGGGAGAAATTCAACCCAAGGTAGGAGGCCAGTGGTGTAATGAGCCCTCCAAAATGAATTGGAGCCTTCCGTGTACTCCTCTTGACCGCCAACACGCGCTGCAAGAAGAATGCACCCCAATTGCACTCTTGCCTCTTCAGTAGTTTATGCAAGAAAAATAGGTCTATCTCTTGAAACTTGCTAAGAGACATATATCCCCTAGCAAACAGAGTGGAGCAAAGCATGCGGTGAAGAATCTGCATGAACGAGTGCTCGAAATCTGCTACCGACGCATTATGGTAGCTCACAGATTTGCCCGGAGGCACAGTCACGAGCTCGGTGAAGATAGCATCATAATCAGTCTGGTTATCAGGTCGCCAGTACTGCTCTCGTCCATGATTCCAGTTATAGATGGAGTTGAACTGCTTGAGGGTGAGAGTGTAATCATTGTTATATAGCCGGAAAGAAATGCGGCCGTTGATCCATTAGCGGTCTGTGGCGATGATGTCGTTCGGTACGACACAGATGTCCAGCGACGCCATGAATTCCGCCACCAGTTCCTTGAATGTCGGCCATTCACCGAAGAACGGCTGGCCATCGGCATGGAAGTCCATCTCATCGGGCCTCCTACCCATATGTCGTGCTTGTCCTTTAAGCACGTAGGCCAGATTAGCGTCGAACCCCAGATTACGTATCATATTGCGGTCGACGTAACGGGTCGGCTCGATCTTTCTTTTCATTATCTCCTCGTAGATCTTTCGAACCTCCGCAGAAGGATGAACAATCCGTGGGAGCGGAATAGAAGTAGTTGGTGGAGGAACGAACACTGGGATCTCCATCGGTGTCGCGCGTGAAGAAGATGCGTCGGCGGTGTGCAACATTGTCGTAGAAGAGAAGAAAGATTAGAAGACGGAGCTCGGAGAAGGTCGGAGAAGATTATCTCCGCTCGGTGAAGAACGCACTCCGTGGATGCTTGTAGCTGGGATTCAATTGCTAACAAGGATGCTCGGCACAAGTAAAGAAGGTTTGCTCTGAAGGTGTGACGTCATATGACGACAATCCATCCCTTATATAACTGAGGCCGGCTATGGTGTATGCACGTCGATACCATCAACACAAGTCGATGGTATCGACTCCTGTAGCACAATCCGTCCGCCGCTGGTATCGACGGTTGTCGATGGCTTGATGTGGGGGCCCGGATCAATGACATGTCGATACTATCGACAGATGTCGATGGTATCGACCCTTCCCACGGATCGACTCTCTCAATGCAGCGATCGTCGTTGATTTCCTCTCATGGATCAGTGACGTGTAGCGTCGATACTGTCGACGCAAGTCGATAGTATCGACTTCTGGTTAGGGCACACCCTCGCGAGGCCCAGCTGCCGCCTTCTGCCTGTAACTGGGTCGATACCATCGATAGGCCTATCGATGGTATCGACTTCACTGAGATGATTTGTGTCTGAATATCTCCAGAGATCTTGATAGCATCGACATGCATGTCGATACTATCGACCTCAACTTTGTGATCAACCTGGTGGTGTGTCGATACCATTGACGAGGCCATCGATAGTATCGACACAGAGCGATTTCTGCAGTCACCAACCTGTACCCATCTCGATACCATCGACTCAAGGGTCGATGGTATAGACTCTACCTCAGTCCTGCACATTGAGCAAATGATCATGGTACCTTTTTTACACTAAAAACAAAGTCAAATCAAATCAAAATACAAAATGTGAAAGAAACTAGCTACACTAGCGATGGTTGGGTTGCCTCCCAACAAGCGCCCTTATTTAATGTCTTAGTCTAGACAACATTAAGCTCCTCATCAACGTAGAACTTTGGAGAGTGTGCCCAGAGGATCGTGCAGCAGTTTAAACTCAACCCGATCTTGGCCAATCGCCAAAGTCAATGTACCTCTCCCGATGGCAGTTACAACATCGGTCGTTGCTTGAAATGGCCTACACAATAGCATCTCACAACTTTTAAGCTGTGGCATGTCCATGACGACGAAATCCACCGGAAAGATGAACTTGTCTACCTTGACGAGTACATCCTCACACACTCCGTATGGCTTTACAATGGACCCATCCGCCAACTCAATAGTTGCCGCTGATTTCTTTATTTTCTCCAACCCAAGCTTTTGAAATGTAGATAGAGGCATAAGATTAATGCTGGCACCCAAATCACATTGTGCTTGTGGAAATAATTGACCGCCTATGGAGCATGGAATGTAGAAGCCTCCTAGTCTTTCCTCTTCTGTGGTAAACTCCCATGGATAATTGAGCTCACCATCTCATTTACCCGGCACACGTCTGTGTCTTTAATCTGCCTCTTCTTGTTGATGATCTCTTTGATAAACCTCCCGTAGGCGGGAATCTTCTCTATCATTTCCACTAATGGAATATTGACATGGAGTTTTCTGAACATCTCCAAGAACTTCCTGTAGTGTCGGTGCTCTTTTTTCGGCCTTGAACTATCCAGACAAGACACAACTACCTCATTAAGACGCTTATGAGGTGGCATGTATGGGCTTTGCGGGGCAAGCTCCCCTAAGCTTGCTTCAATGACACCTTCTGACGTGGACTTTGGTAGATCATTTTCAACAGGTTCAACTTGTAGTGGCTCCTCTCTCGCAGTAGATGTGGCTTCACCTGCTTGATGCATGGCCTTCACCTGCTCTTCTTGCATAGGTGTGGGTGCGACCGAGATGGGTGCTTGGCGGGTTTTTCTGTATGGAACATATCCACCTGGTAGACCATAATGACTTCGAGGATATGGTATTTTTGGTGTAGCCTCCGTATCAAAAATCTTTTTGCTTTTGTCCTGGACCTCTACCACCAGGGGTTCTGCCTCAGTACTCACAGATATGTATTTTACTTGATGATGTGCTTGGGAAACTTCTGCATTCCCTGCCTGTCTCTGTTGATTGGCATGCTTTATGGCTGCCACTTCATTGGAAATTTGGGTCACAGTCGTCTCTAGTGCCCTCATTTGTGCTGCATGACTTTGCAGTGTTTGTCTGAACTTGGTCAAAATATCACCCTGGGACTGCAGCTGCTTACTAAACATGCTCATCATCTCCTGATTTTGCTGCACCACTTGACTAAGCAACTCGGTGCTTTTATCTTCAGCTCTTGGTTGTGGATTTGCATCTGGATCTTGTAAGAAGTTGTCTGGATCCTTCCATGAGAACTTCCTATCCTTCCTCCAAGCAAAATCATTATTTCTATAGCCCTGTTGTTGCATGAATTTGACCTGGGCCTCCTCATCAGGTTCTGCATCCTCCTTGGCAAGCAATTTCTTGGCTAAAAGATCTAGTTTATCATTCAGCTCCTTGATGGCCCTGGATTCACCTGTGACTTTGACTTGTTCTGGTGCATCCCTGTCGCCCCAAGACTACTTCTTCGCCATATTCTTCAAAATTTCCCATCACCTTGTACCGCTGTTGTTCAAGAAGAACCCCGAGCCTGCTAAATCTAAGTTACTTCTATCGTGTTTGAAAAGAGCAAAATAGAAGATTTTAACTTGTTTCTCTTTGTCCAAACCATGGTGTGGGCACCTCCTCAGCATAATCTGAAAATGCTCCCAGGTCTCATAGTAGGTCTCTCCTGCCTTCTGAGTGAAATTGTGGATTTTTCTGATCATGTCATTGGTCTTCTCGGGCGGGAAGAACCTTTCAAATAATACCTCCACCATGTGGTTCCAAGATTTCACATATTCATCGTCCAGATTGTGCAACCACTCTCGTGTGTTCCCTGCCAGAGAACTCGGGAACAGCTTTAAGTAAAGTGACTCTTGTGGAAACTTGTCTATTTTTATCATGTCGCAGTTCTCCACGAACTGGCTAATATGAGTCACCGGGTCTTCGTTCTTTAACCCGTGGAATGCATTTGACTTGACCAAGTTGATTAATGCAAGATCAATCTTGTAAGTTGGAATGTTGATCGCCTGCTTCTTGATTGGCCCCTTTGAAGCAGATGAAGAAGAAGCCTTAATCTTCTCCCATATCGTCTGTTCCTCTGCCATTTCTTCTTGTTCGGATTCGGAATCTGTTTCTTCCAAGTGTTCTTGATTGTAGTACTCTTCGTCGTCAGGTCCCACCAGTGGAACCTCTGGTGCCTGTTGTGTGTAGTCAGTGCTACGCGTCTGCACCATGCACAGTACCTGCAAAAATGGTAATCTCAGTTCAGTACCGCGATATATGATTGCTAAATATGAATCGTAAACTATGTATTTCCATAATGATTATTAAATAATAAAAACTAAAAAGTGGCCTAGAATGGCCGCTTGCAGCACTCGTAGTGCCGACAATTGTCGTGTCCCCGGAAACGATGCCAAAAACTTGACACAAATTTTCTGTGCGTAGAACGCAAGTGTACGCGTCAAAGTAATATAGGCCCTTGTGAGGCCCGAGTCAAACTCAGGGACACTGAATTATCAGAGACTACTACTAACTACTCGCAATCAGCTAGACCGGCTAAAGAGTTGGAAGTTGTTATAAAATTAAAAGAAAATAAAATGAAACAAAACAAAATAATCGATTAAGGGTTTAGTTTAATCAATTCAGGTGGAGATCTTTAGGATTGCGGTTTCACCGCGGGTTATCATTGTATGAATTTCTATATAGTCACTCAGATTCATCTCTCTATCCGGGTAGTGGCCTGTAGTCAGAATTGCCCACTGTCGTGGTACAATTCACTACCTATGTCTAGGTCGGTTCCACCATCGTAGTAACCTATACCCTAAACTAGGTGCATTAATATCGACCTCTGGATATCCACCATTAACCTTACACCACCTTGTTCAAGGGATTTGTCAATTAATGTGAAATTCGTCTCTTTTCAACCGTTAATTCTTCTTTCAAAGTAATTAAGGGCATTAGGTTATTATTATGGTGATCAAGCATAACAATATAATTGAGAAAACGAATTCATACCACAGATTTAAGAGATTAATGATGAATTACTATGATAAAATTGTCATACAATGCTTCGTTGCTGCACCTGATGCTAGCTCGATACCATCAACGTGGGTCGATGGTATTGACTCTCTTAGGCGTCAGTTTTATCCTTTTGTGTCATTGTAGCTCCACTTGTCGATAGTATCGACTTTAGGGTCGATAGTATCGACTGTCTTCTCACCAGCAACCTGATGATATATCGATACAATCGACTTCTGTGTCGATAGTATCGACTCTACGATACTCCTTGCGGCTGGAAACCTATGGTTGTGTCGATGGTATCGACCACTGTCGATGGTATCGACAGCAGCAGATATTTGTTTTTCCTGAAATTGCAACACAAAACCACATAAGTCAGAATAAAACATATTATTGTAATAATTTATTCTCAAAATATTGAAATAAGGGATATTTGACATAGAGAAGGATCATAAACCAAAGTAAATGAATCATGCACTATTAACCACTAAAATGACCAATAAATACATAAAACACAAGTAAAATATGTCTATAAATGCGACTCAAAATCATCGCATCAATGGTATTTCATAAACTTTTAATGACATAATATTTAGATATTAACAATTTAATCTATATAATAATAATTATAAATATACAAGAACTAGGGGAGATAATGATAATATTTATATCTATAAAACAAAAGAAAACAATTGAATTGGCATAAGGTAAAAGAAGAGTAGGGAAAATACATGTATAATGTGGGATAAGAAGTAGAAGAAAAGGTTAAAAAAACCATCTTATAGATATAATTTTAATCAAATGGAGAAAGAAAAGTAAAGATGCCATGTGAAATGAAAGTCCATAAAAATATATAAGTGTTCTCTCTTCTTCAACTTTTAAATAAAAAATTAAGAGATATTCTTGGATCTTTCCTCTTCATTCTCTTCAGTTTTGATTCCTCAATTTATTCAATTATATATTGTTTATACAACTAGATTAAATATTTTCCTTCCTTTCTTTTTTAGGTTTTCTTAATATAGATCATTGTGTTAAGATCTTAAAATAAATTGACATTACCTAATACATTACACTTATATCATTTACAGTTTAATATTTGACTGGTACATTTTGTTTGGGTCTTCTATCCTGACACCATCCACTAAACAGTGTCATATTATATTTTGATGCTTGTTCTCCACTTAAAAGGTGAGTATGTTCTCATTGTTAATATAACTGGTACTTTTCTTATGTGCTATCAATTTTATACACATTGCACTGATCAGTTCACCGTGAATTATGAGTATATTGTTGATTATCTAGTCGTTGAATCTGAAAGACATGGTTAAATAATGTGTTCATTACTTTGATTTAGTGAATTATATCATGTCATTTATGTACAAATAGATTGTTTTTCATATTGGATGCATTGAGACATTCTGTTAGATATATTTTTTTCTTCAATTTTTTCTAAATAAATATTATTTTTCCATCTATATCTATAGTGAATATTTGTCAATATTCATACTAATCCAGCCCCCCCCCCCTTGTGGTAGATTTCTAGATCTGCCACTGGGTCAAGTATGAGGTGTCTATGAGACTTTCCATGTGTCATGTATAAGGGTGTCCATGTACATGCAAGCCTTTATGGATAAGGAAGAAGTCAAGCATGACGTGTCAAGTTACTTTTCATGTGTCCAATGCAAAGGGTGCCTATGGACATGCAAACCTTTATGGATAAGGAAGAAGTCAAGCATGAGGTGTCCATGGAGCTTTCCATGTGCCCTTAGCCTAGGGATTTCATGGCCATGCAAGAGGATAGCTCATAGTGGCTTCTTGAATATCAAATGTTAGTTTATGGAAACTTATAGGCCATCCCAACTGACCTCCAATCAAAGAAATAACCTCATTGGTTGATAGCTTTTAAAGATAAGCTCATTTATAAAGAGGGTAATCCCTAAAATGCCCTTGGAAAGAAACACCTTCAAACCAAGGTGAAACTAGGTGCCCCATGGTTAAAAAATTCAAAAATGGTAATGAATATATAAGTATTATAATGCATGTGACAATTTGCAAAGAAAACCTCCCAATTGGGTAAATTTCTAAAAAGTCCAGAATGTACCTAAATTTGCATAACTTGCTCAAACAACATCCAAATTGGACCAAACTTTATCTACAAGTTATCTTTGATGTGTTGAATATGAATTTGCCATTATTTCCATATTTTTAAGTTATGTAATCACATTATTCATTACTTATGACTTTTACTCATTTTCTTTCTCCTAAACTTATCCTAATATTTCAAAGTTGTCCAAATTAGATGAAATTGGACATGTAGGCTAATTTTGATATGTAGATTTCAAATTTGAAGTTTGTTTCCACTTTTGAGACTTATTTTTATGAGATATATCATTTGTCCCATTAACAACCCATTTTCTAAATTATTCATCCAATTTAGTTCCTTATCTTCATATTACCACCAAAATGAGTTATGTGGTATATTTTATGTATCTATTATAAACCTAAGATTAATGTTAGAACATTAGGTTACATTAATGTGATCTATACATGAATTATCTCATTGGGGTTATACTAAACATCTATTTAGGTCTAACCTTCAACCTTGTTTGGCTAAGTCCAAAATGTCAACTTCTTGGGTAGGGTCCAAGATCTAGTATGTTACAGCACACCACCACATAAAGGGATTTCGTGCTCAAAATTAAAACATCCACATATAAGAAAACCACTTATTCACCATCCCTTAAAGGATTTAACCTACCAAGCCAAACTAATCTAGAGGTAAAAGGGTGAGTCTAACTAGACCATATACCAGATCCATCATGATTCACTGCGCACAATGATCGCTTACTAAACACCAAACTTCAAAGTCTAGGTTTAGGGATAACTATCCAAACATGTGGTTCTATGGGTCATAAGGGAACTATATTGGGTATCCATCCTCAAACAAGTCGTTACACCTGGGAGACTAGTTCAACATATTAGGGTCCCTAAAGATAAATCATATAGATGTCTAAGGCTAATATTGCCTAAAAGCATGCTATTTCAGACAATTCATATCAGCTCAGACCAGGCCGGTATCATATGGATTTGGGAGTCCTCATAAACCAAGCTAGTGGTGCGGAGGAAAATCTTGCCAGCCCTCGAACCTTGATCCTTTCTAGACACATTTGCTTTCAACTTCATGTCTTAGTAGTTTCCTAAAGGCCAAGCAAAACAACCTCAAGTTACTGTGGTTACTTATGTATCTTTTAGTTGTAAGTATTTTACATATCTATTCATCATTATTATAATGTGAAACAATATGATCCTAAATCAACCTTTCATCATTTATTGATCAACTCTAGGGCAAACATGTCACTTAAAGATAAGGCAAGGATTCTAACTAGGGAGACAACATTGAAATAGTCAGATTCTGACTACTAACCTAGCTTTGATACCATGTTGTAAGGAGGTGAGATCACCCCCTTACTAAAGATTTGAAGAATAAAACATCCATTCCAAACACACTCAAAGGTATGTTGGAATAGGTGTAACATTTTCAAATTTCAATAAATAGTATTCAAAACAACCAAAGTATAGAAGCGGAATAAAAATGTTGACAATATTCAATTTATCACAAGGCTATTACAAAAGAACATCATAATCTCCCACAAAGGGTTTACATGTATGATACAACATAAGGATCTATGTAGAGGGAAATCTAAACCATAACAACTTTGTTTCCAAGCTTTAACTCCTTATGCTAGTCCAAAACTGCATGCCTTATCATCCAAGTCCTTCACCTAGGTTTGGAAGCATACCCCAACAAGAAGAGAAAATAGATGACATCAATAAAAGCTGGTATGTGCATACTAAATAGGAAATTGAGCAATATATGGAATAAAGGACATCAAATATAAAAGGCTTCCCATAGAAAGGATAAGGACCACCGAAATGGGTATCAAGAGAAAAGGAATTGAAATCATATGATAACAAAAGAATACTTGCCATTAATAAAACATAAAGATTTTTCCACACAAGCACATGTAAAGAATTAGGTCACACACCCCATATCATCAACTTACATGCATGTGAGATAAACATAGCCCTAGAACAATATAAACACAAAGGCAGCCAAGTCTCATAAACTTGAAACTTGATAGAGAAAGGAATACTTCCAATCTCCATATTATATAAAACATGGGCGAAGAATCACACATCTTGACCTGGGTATGAGGTTCCTTTCCATCCCAAAAGAGTAGGAAATATCACATCTGCTCAGTAGGAAATAACACATCTGGCATAAAAACCAATGCAATTACACTATTCTAGTGCTACTGAATCACATAGCATGTTAAATGTAGAGGCAAGTAGAAAGTATAGTCAGAATATATAAACTAGTCACCACATAAGTGACCAACATATACATCCACCTCATAAGTGGGCAAAAGGCATCACATGTCATCTTTTAGAGTTCCATCATGAACAAAGCATAAGATAAGATTTCAAAAGAATATCCACGATCACATGATCAATATCAAATAAGGTAGTTCACATGAACCATGATTTTCAAAAGAAAAGGCATTGTGTATAGGATAATGTCCATAGGACAAAGAGAATGAATAAGCATAGGTGAATTGCTCAACATAGAAGAATAGGGGATACATCATACCTCAACTTCAGAGTCTAAATAGTCATATTCAATCCTAGATACAATCCTAGGCCTCCAAAGGACCTCTAGGGAAGGTGGACAGGTCCAATAAGTAAGGTTCCCAAGTTTAGAGAGGTTGATTTCTCCAACAAAGCTCATATCTCGAGCAAGAAGCACCTTCTCCACTTTAGCGGTGAAAAACCCTAACAAAAGAACATGGAGATGAGGTGTTTATGGGTTCTAGGTGGGATTTCACCATGGAAGCCATGGTTTCAACCTGGAGGAAGGTGGAAGGAAGACTAACAACATGAAAATAGGGAATTAAAGGAGAAAATTTACTAGTTTTGGTCGAAATAACCAAGGAGGAGCTTTAGAAACCCTAAACATAGCAAATTTGGAACCATAGGAGCCTTCTTCACCAAGGTAGGCACCTCCTTTTACCTTGGGACAAACCTTTGTGACAAAACAGAGCAGGAATGGTTCTATAATCTAGAGGAAATAAAGGAGAGCAAGAGTTTTCATTGGGAGTTGGGAAGGGGTAGATATGGCTATATAAAGAAAGAGGTCAAGTATGAGATGTCTATGAGACTTTACATGTGTCATGTATAAGGGTGTCCATGGACATGTAAGCCTTTATGGATAAGGAAGAAGTCAAGCACGAGGTGTCAAGTTACTTTCCATGTGACCAATGCTAAGGTTGCCTATGGACATGCAAACCTTATGGATAAGGAAGAAGTCAAGCATGAGGTGTCCATGGAGCTTTCCATGTGTCCTCAGCCTAGGGATTTCATGGCCATGCAAGAGGACTGCTCATAGAGGCTTCTTGAATATAAAATTTCGGTTTATGGACACTTATAGGCCACCCCAACAAACCTCCAATCGAATAAATAACCTCATTGATTGATAGCTTTTAAAGATAAGCTCATTTATAAAGAGAGTAATCCCTAAAATGCCCTTGGAAAGAAACACCTTCAAACCAAGGTGCAACTAGGTTCCCCATGGTTCAAAAACTTGAGAATGGTAAGGGAATATATAAGGATCATAATTCATGTCACAAATGGGAAAGAAAACCTCCCAATTAGGTAAATTGCAGAAAAATCCAGAATGTACCTAAAATTGCATAACTTGCACAAACAACATCCAAATTGGACCAAACTTCATCCACAAGTTATTGTTGATGTGTTGAATATTAATTTTCCATTATTTCCATATTTTGAAGTAATATAATCACACTATTCATTACTTATGTCGGTTACTCATTTTCTCTCTCTCAAACTTATCCTAATATTTCAAGGTGGTCCAAATTAGATGAAATTTGACATGTAGGCTAATTTTGATATGTAGATTTCGAATTTGATGTTTGTTTCCAATTTGAGACTTATTTTTGTGAGATATCTCATATGGACCATTAACGACCCATTATCTAAATTATTCATCCAATTAAGTTCCTTATCTTCATATTACCACCAAAATGAGTTATGTGGCATATTTTATGTATCGATTATAAACCTAAGATTAATGTTAGAACATTAGGTTAAATTAAGGTGATGTATACATGCATTAGCTCATTGGGGTTATACTAAACATCAATTTAGGTCTAACCTTCAACCTTGTTTGCCTAAGTCCAAAATGTCAACATCCAGGGTAGGGTCCAAGATTTAGTATGTTACAAAATACTTAAGTAAAATGAACTACATTTGCAATTTGATTAGGTAATAAACCCAAGAGAGAGAAAAAACCAAAGTTGGGTTAGGGTTTTGGGGAATGAATGGGTTGATCCCTAATTTAATAATAATGTTATGTTATGGGTATAATTAAGGTAAACATACATGTTTACAAGTGTCTATAAGTTTGATGAACTCATAGAAAGGTTAAATTTAAAAATATTAAAATGGGGTTTGTTTTGCATGTATTGAGAAGTTGAGTGTCCTTTACACAACTCAGTTTGATTTTTTGATAGAGAAATTGGAAAATATGTCATTATGAATGAAATTGATGTGAGGGATCGTTGCGGAGGAAGTTGGTACCACCTTCAACAAGTTAGGGGACTTTCCATGAAGTTGGGATCCTAGTTGAGTTTAGAGCTGGACCGAATTTGTGCATAGTATACTAGATTTTCAAAAGTTAGTTTGACCACTCAAGAATTTGACCGACCTTTCTTGGTTAGTACCAGAATTTTGAGAAGGGTCTTTGTGGTCTTTTGGGGGAGGATATATTAGTGGATCCTTGAGTATTGGTCGCACTAGACTCTATAAAGATAATAATGACATGGAGAAGTTGATGAATGGTACTTTTTTCTGGGGTGGTGATTTAGGGTTATGACCTCAAACTCTTCTTTCTTATATTTTTTGACATGATTTTGAGGTCAAATAAAGGTAAAAATGTTTAATTTCTCCTTTCTTCATCTTATCCTCTTCTTTTTCTCTCTCCTTCTTGTTGAGATGAAAAATCTATGAAGTCATGGGACCATGCTTGAACTTGAGTTCCTCTTCTTCTTGCCATCATTTTTCTTTTTGACAAACTAGGGCTAAAATAGGAGGCTTTAGCCTAGTTTTTGTTGGGTTTAGGACTTTTTAAGGAGAAAGTTGTTGGAGTTTCAAGAGGATCATGACCTATAAAACATTATGGTGAGTGGATACTTTTATTTTTGCTAGCATAGAATAGACATGGGATATGGGGACACATACACTTCAAATTAATGGATAATTGATTATGTGTTGATGCTAAATGATTTAAAATATCTATGAAATGTTATTTGACAGTAATCATAGAGTTTTGTCTTATAACTAGTTATACCTCCCCCTGTTGACCTAACAAATATACATTATGCATATTTTTATGATGACTTAACCATTCCATTCATATGTATCTAATATGTCTATTTGAGATTAATTTCAGGTAATAGGTACATGAAAAGAATGAATTCAACCAAACCCTAGATTGACCAAAAACAATCCAAAATCAATACAAGTGCACTTTTGGGTAAAAGGCCCTAAATCACTTAGGGCAATATTTTATATCACGTGTATTGATGCTATGACTTGTAACTATGCTGAGAAAAATATAAAATGTACTTAAATAAAATATTTAAGCACTTTTATGCCACTTACCAAAATTCATAACAAGGACTTTTTTCGACCAAGTTTCTATCTCATGAAACTCAACCAACAACCTATGTGGGTCTTGGTAACTTCCAGGGTCGACCGAGTTTTCCCTAGGACAAACTTGACTGACACCCTACACAGGAAAATCAATTTTAAGCCATCGAACGAGTTTCATCTAAGATAAACTCAACTGACAACTCAAAATTGCTTTGTCGCATAGTGTCATTAGTCGAGTTACCTTTATTGAAACTTGAACGACAACACTGTAAAAAATGTGCAGAGAAAGTGTTCTAACCAATGGAGCGTTGCGAAACTGGAAAAGATATCAGTTGCAACACCCCAAATGGCTAGAATTTGTTCCTAGGTGCCTCTACTAGCTAGTAGACACCCTGACTATAAATAAGTTCCCTTGGACTTCATTCCAAGTTTCCTTCTTATGCTCCTTGCTATAGCTGAGTGATTTTCTCTACTAAGAGCCCCTTTCTCTCTCAATCTTGCTACTAATCTACATCAATCTGAGTGAGATATGTTACTTGTGAGAGATCTGCTTCATTATACACCTTATAAAGCTCTCAAATTCTCTTTCACAATCCCTTTCTCTCAGGAAAAGATGGTGAAAGCTTCCCCTTGGTGAAGGTGAAGTTGAAGGTTGAAGATCCAAGAGAAGAGTGGGTAATTCCTTCCAGGCCAAAAATTTGTTACAAGAGTAGATCTCCTTGGTGAAGGTGGATAGCTTGCTGCAAAAGTTGGTATGTCCTTGTGAATGTAGAAGAATCTTTCTCACGAATGGGTAAGTCCTTGTAATGTTATTGGCTCCTTTGATCATTATAAGGAAAGCTAGGTACCCTTAACCTTGGAACAAGATGGTCATATTGTATCTCTTATAATGGAATATAAGAAGTGTGCAATGGTTGCAAATCCTAGAGATTAACCCCTCTAGATAGTGGACGTACATCTCCTAGTTTAGAGTTTGGAACCAGTATACATAGATTGTACTCTTGTACTTACTCAATCTCTCTCATCCTTGCTATGTATGCTTAGTTTCACCCAAATTCCATATATGCAACCTTATCTTTTGATATAATTTGAAGGTCTAATGAATCTAATTTAAGTGTCTTAGCTCTATTAATCCCCCTTTCTATATCCCGTTGATCCAACAAGTGGTATAAGAGAAGGTCTTATCCAACCAACTGCTCATAGGAGATGAGAAGATAGGTGATAATTTTTTGGGGTCCCTTAACATATAAGGAGGATTAGCCATGTCTCCCCCCATATTTTCCGACACAAACTTGCTCTATTGGAGGAGAAGGTTGTAGTTATACCTTCAAGGGATGAGATACAAGATGTGGAGAGTGGTTTCTTATCCATAGAAAGAACCAGAGGGAGACATGGCTACTTGGAATGAAGCTTCCATGAAGAAGGCTCAACTCAATGCCAAGGCAATAAGCAACATCTATTCAGCTCTCATTCCCACCGAATTCATGGGATACAACTCATGAGATATGGGATAAGCTTTGTGTTACCTATGAAGGCCCCAAGAAAGTCAAGGAGTCAGAGGTATACAAGTTCAATGGTTTGCTTGAGAACTTCAAGATGGGAAGGAAAGAAAAAAATTTTGAAATGTTTGGTAGGCTCACACTATTGTGAATGGGATTGCGGCTTTGGGATAACCCATGGACCAAGGAAAGGTCAACTCCAAGATTGTTAGATCTTTTCCCAAGAGGTGGCAATCCAACATGACATCCACAAAAGAAATAAATATCCTTGGTGATATTGCTACCGAAGAACTCATTAGAAATATCCAAGGTTTTGAAGTGAGGCTTGACAAACCAGAAGAAGAAGACAATCTAGAAGAGAAGGAATACAAGAAGATAAAGGATGCAGCCTTCAAAAGCTCAAGTGGAGCCCATTGTTCTTAAAAAACAACTTTCTTTCCAGCCTACTCCTCCCTCTAGTGAAGATGAAGCCCCTAGTGATCTTGAAGCTCACTACTCCAAAGAGAAACTCTTTAAGGGAAAGCCCTCATCCTCCTCTACTCCTAGATTCTATGACTGTGGTCAAAAAGGACATTACAAGAATGATTGTCCCAAGGAAAAGAAGTCGCACCACAAGAGAAACTTTAAGAAGAAGGAGTACCACAACAAGGAGAGCATGTTCAAGAAGAGGGAGAAGAAGGAAAAAAGAGGAAAGGATGTTGCCCATTCCACTTGGGAGGAGTCTTCCTCAAGTGATTCTAGCTCAAATGAAGGAGAATGTCACCTTGATCGCATGGCCTTAACTAGTTAAGATGTATGTGAGGTAAGTTTGAATGAATTTTCTAAAGATTCTCTCATTGATATGATTCATGTTTCCCATTCTTCTTACTCTAAATGCAAATATAAAAAGAAGAGATTAGGAAAAATCATATATGATCTAAGATAGAATTGAAATTCTTGAACAAAATGAAAAAGTTCATCTTGATGGCATAGATTCCTTACAAAGACAATTTCTTGATCTTGAACTTCAATATAATGGAGTAGAAATTGAAAATAGTGTTCATCTAAAAAAATGAATGATCTTAAAGATGAAAACCAAGTCTATGTTGATGAACTTGTTATTCTAAGAACTGAGAATGCTAAACTTCTTGATAAAGTTAATGATCTTGAATCTAGACCTATCTTGCCTAGTAAAGAAGTAGTTAGTATTACTCTTGAAAAGAAATCTTATTTGACTAAAGCCCTTTGGTTGGAGGTTGATCTTTTACATTCTCAAGATGATCTTGCTAGTATTTCCTCTATAGTCATTACTCTTAGTGATGATAACCATAGACCTAAAGAGACCTTGCAAAAATTCCTCAAAGGGAAAAAGTCCCTAAATGATGTCCTAGAGCACTCTACCAAAAAAATGGGTATCAGTGGTTTGGGATATAAGGGATCCCCTAAGAACAAGGGAAAAGGTAAGAAAAATAGCAAGGGGACTCCAATATACCATGGAGAGACTTTTAGCTTTGAGACATATATGGTTTGTACTCATTGTAATTGTGATGATCATTATTCTACTTTCTGTCCTTACAAAGAGAAGGGGACCAACCCAAACATGAAATGGGTCCCCAAGCTAACTCTGGATGCCAAAGTTTGTATTGGGCACCGAACTCTCCTTTATATGTAGGATAAAGGAAATGGATTGCTGATAATGGATTCTCAAAGCACATGACGAGTGATAGAGACCACTCAACACTCTTACTAACAAGAAAGGACGTTCGATGACATTTATGGACAACAAGAAAGGTAAACTAATAGCTGAGGGTGATGTAGGTGACTTACTATGCATAAAGAATGTTCTTCTTGTGGATGGCCTACATCACAATTGAATTAGTGTTAGCCTACTTTATGGTGATGAATATTTTGTTCTCTTTACTCCACATGAATGCTTGATTCTAGATTCCTTCTCCTACGATGTCATATATAAGGGAACTAGAGGTGGAAACCTTTATATCATTCTTCTTGATTCTCTTACGCATATTCTTGGTAAATTTCTAGTTGTTGATAAAAATGATGTATCTTTGTGGTACCATAGGCTTGGTCATGTAAATATGCATCAATTAGAGAAGTTGAGGAAAAGGGACTTGGTCAAAGGACTTCCTGAATTGGACATCGAGAAGGTTGAGGAACGCCAACCTTGTAGCCAAGGAAAGCAAACCAAATACTCCTTTAAATCGAAAGGAGTCCTTAATACCAAGAGGGATCATGAACTTCTCCACATCGATCTATTTAGACTAATGAGAACTCAATCGCTCCGTGGTAGTAATTATGTCTTGTCATTGTCAATGATTTATGTTGTTTCACATAGACTTTCTTTTTGGTTTCAAAAAGTGATACTCTTGATGTTTTCTCCACTTTTTTAAAACGAATTGAAAATAAAGCTTCTTGTCGTATCTTGTCTATCTGTAGTGACCATGGGGGGGGGGAGTTTGAAAGTGACTTGTTTGAAAGTTTTTGTGAAGAATTAGATTATACACACAATTTTTCTTCCCCCCTTACGCGTCAAAAAAATGGGATAGTTGAGAGGAAGAATAGGTATTTACAATAAATCGCTAGAACAATGAGTTTGGAGTATAAAACTCCTTAGAAGTTTTGGAATGAAGCCGTTAGTACCGCATGTTTTGTGCAAAACTAGGTTTTTTCTCATCCTTTGCTTAATAAAAACCCCTATGAGTTATTGTGTGGTAGAAATCCTTCAATTGATGTCTTGCATACTTTTAGTTGTCCATGTTTTGTCTTGAACACCAAAGATTTTCTTGATAAGTTTGATGCTAAATAAGGCTTTCTTTTTTGTCTATAGAGATACAAGTAGATATTTTAGAGTATTTAACATTGAACTATCTGAAGTAGAAGAATCTATCAATGTTAAGTTTATTGAGACTAACCCCTCTATTTTCAAGAATATTGTGAATGATGATGTTGTAGATGAAGTTATTCCTAGATTGAAAGAACTCAACATCAATGACAAAGGAAAAGAGGTGGTTTTGGATAAAGAATCAAAAGAAGATGAAAAGAAGGATCCTACTCACCGGTTTGCTTTTGGTCACCCTTAAGAGCTCATCATAGGCAATCCATTTGAAAGGGTGAAGATGTAGGCTATCTTCAACAAACAATAAGCCAACAATGCCTTCATCTCACAACTTGGAGCCAAAGAATGTGAAGAGATCTTAAAGATGATGAATGGATCATATAAATGCTTGAACTAGAATAGTTTGAGAAGAACAAAGTGTGAACTCTAGTGCCAAGACCAAGTGATAGAAAGATCATTAGCACAAAGTGGGTCTACCGCAACAAGATTGATGAAAGTGACAAAGTGGTAAGAAACAAAGCAAGGTTAGTAGCTCAATTTTATAATCAATGGTAAGGCATTGACTTTGATGAAACTTATGCTCATGTTGCTAGACTTGAATCTATCATAATGATAGTTGCCTTTTCTAGTCATAGAAATTTCTTACTATGTCAAATGGTAGTTAAAAGTGTGTTTTTGAATGGTAGAATAGAGGAGGAAGTCTGTGTGGCTCAACCTCTCAGCTTTAAACATGACAAGATTCCTAACCATGTTTGTTTGTTTCAAAAAGCTCTTTATGGTCTCAAACAAGCCCCTACAACTTGTTATGAGAAATTGAAAAACTTTTTGTTAGATGACTATGTCATCAGAAGAGTTAATTGTACAGTCTTTCTTAAACACACTTCTAACAATTTCTTGATTATTCAAACATATTTTGATAATATCATTTTTAGTGCAAATGATCTTGATATTTGCAAGGAGTTTAGTTCTCTTACGCATAGTGAATTTGAGATGAGTATGATGGGGGAGATCAATTTTTTCCTTGGCTTCCAAATCAAGAAAATAAAGGATGAAAACTTCATCAACCAAAGCAAATATAAAAGTAAACTCTTGAAGCACTTTGTGATGGAGAACAAAAACCCAATGAACACTCCCATGTCCAACACCGCCAAACCTGATAGAGATGAAGAAGGTGAAAAGGTAGATGAGAAGCTCTAAAGAGGTATGATTGGTATCTTAGTATACTTAATTGCCTCTATACCAGATATCATGCTTAGTGTTGGCTTGTGTGCTAGATTTCAATCAAACCCTAAAAAATCTGACCTTATATCTACTAAGAGGATTCTAAGGTACCTAGACAAAACAAAAAAATTTGGACTATGGTATCCTAAGTCAAGGGGCTTTACTCTCATAGCTAATAGTGATGTGAATTATGTCGAGTGCTTCATTGATAGAAAGTGAATAATTGGCACTTGATTCCTCCTAGGGCCATACTTAGTTTCTTGGTTCTCTAAGACACAAAGCATAATGTATCTTTCATCTACTACGGCTGAGTAGATTGCAGCTAGAAGTTATTGTCCCCAATTCCTATGGATGAAGCAAATGCCCCAAGACTTTAATATTTTCTATGATACTTCTCCTATATATTGTCATAGCACTAGTGAAATCAATCTATCTTACAATCATTTATTTCATAGTAGAGCTAAACATATATAAGCATGCTATCATTTCCTTCATGACCAAATTGCTAAGAAATATATCTATATCACACATGTGGACACCAAAAATCAACTTGCAGACATTTTCACTAAACCTCTAGTTAGATATCAATTTATATTTATTAGATGAAAATTACTTATAAATTCTCTTGATGATAATGGTATGCTTTCTATATTATGGTCACCTATCTATATGTTGTTTCTCATAAATTTCTCATCATGTACTTATTTTTGCTCCAAATGCCAACTTTCTATGCTTTATTTTCTGGTTTTTTGCTTTAAATTGCAAACACATGTTTTATCACAAAATAGTAGCCAATGATGAGTCAAAAGTTCCTTTATATGTTCAATATACATAATAGGCTAAGAAATGCATTTATATTGTTTTCTAAGACTCTAGAATTAAATTTCATATCTTGTCAACAAGCACCTTTGTCAGACAATTTTGTTTTAGGGAAACTCAACTGATAAGATGACTAAGGACTGAACTGACAATAGTGTCGACTGAGTTTCCCAAACCACAAACTTGAGCGACAACATTGTTGCACAGAAATATAAAGGGACTCTCCATTAGTTTTCTCCCTATCAACTAGAGAAAATTCAACTGACCAACCCTCTATTGAGTTCTTCCTTAAACCCTATACCTTCCCAATCCATCTTCTAGCCTTCTCTAGCCCTGTTTCATCTTCCCCTAGCCATCCCTAGCCATACCTAGAACTTTGGGTGGGTTGTTTCTGGTGTTTACTTCCTTTCTTGCCATCATCTACATCTCCTTTCTTCTCCGTGGCATCAAATAGGAGAAAATAGATGGGTCCTGCTGATGTTCCTTCTTCTTTCACCTCTTCAAGTCTCATTGGGTATGATGGAACCTACATTATCAACTCCCAAGCTATTAATCAATATAGGGAGTTGTTTCCTTTGTTAGAAACTAGAAATTAGCTTTTCAAGGAGGTTAACAAGGTTTTCACAAAGCAATACCTTGGTGTCCTTTGTGTAAAGCAATCATGCTTTTCAAAATTTCAATCTAGCTTGAAAGTCATCCATAAATTCTATGCCAATCTCACATGGTACTACACAACTCTAGTGCCACCCTTAACAGCCAAGTTGTCCTATCTTCCATGATTGCACATATAAGGTTTCAAATCTCTGAACTTTTTGAATCAGTACTTATCTAGCTCCTCATCCTCGCAAGATTGGATTGCTTCCTATGACTCTTACCTTGACCTCCTTGACCCTGAGAAGTTCTTACCCTAAGATAACCGTTCTAGACATACATAAAACTTTGAAGAAACCTGAGGTTCCCTAAAGAAAGAAGGCAATCCTACCCTCTTCTTCTCTTGACATAAAGACACATCTTATATTACTCATAATTATTTACAATATCCATCCAAAGAGAAACCAAATAGATATAGTAGAGAATTCTATTGTGCTTATGTATTGTCTTCTTCAAAATGTAAAAGTCAAATGGTCTAGATATATTCTATATCATATGGACCTATTTTGACAGATAACACCAAGGTCTCCCACCACCCTACCCTAACTTGATATGTAGTCTATTTGAGTATCCTACTAAAAATTTCCTTTTTAAGGATCTTGACTACAAAGCCAGTAGAAAAGGGGTTTACATCAATGCCACCACTATGAAGAAGTCCTTCCACACCACCTCTAAATCTAACCCTGGTTCCTCCTCCACTACCCAGGCTCCTCCACCTCCTCCTAGACCTGCCCATTAATCTTTTTCTATGTTTAATGAAACCCTTCTGGGTTACATGATGCACCTAAATACCTATCAGATGCAGGTTCAGGAGAACCATCACTGGGACCCTATTGAAATCATGTCTAATATGAACTTGTACTACTCACACCCTTATCCCTCATACCATTCGTTCTCGGCCACTAACTATGCTTCCTATGCATATAATCAGTTCTACCTAGCCTACCACACTAATTATTCCACTCCACCTCCTACCTCTGGTGAGGGACCTACCCCTGTCTCATCTCATCCTAATGCCTCTTAGCTGCTTGCACTTCCCGTTGGCCCTGATGTTGCAATTCTTTCTGATTTTAATTGGTCTTCTATACCCAATTATGATCAAGCCAAATCATTGCTCGCTTATGACATTTATTGGGAAGAGAAAACTACAAGTGGCCCGGTCCTTTCTCTTTTGTTCTTGAGGAGGATACAAAGATGGTTGAAGAGAATGATGGTGATGAAGATGATGAAGATGAGGGTGATGGTGATGAGGATGATGGCTCTGGTGGTGATGAGGACACAACTACTTCCACTGACGCACCTTTTGATTCAGTCAATGATGAGAACTACCAGCCCGATGAGGAGTTTGACATAGATGAGATTGACGTTTAGTTCCTAGTCTATAGAGTGTTCATCTATATGTATTTTTGTAGGCTTTCATGTATTGAACATTGGACATTGTATATGAGGACTACTATTTTTATATTTTTTTTCTTTCTTCGTTGTTTGTAGTTTTCATCTTGAGATCATTTGTACCTTAACTCTATATTTTGCTAAATCTCATGAGTTAGTGGTGTGTGCTTTCATATTTTGATTATGACTTAAGTATATTTGTTCTCTCCCTGGCTTATGTGTGGTGTTTGCAAATGGTGATTGTATGTGGGGTTTGTACATTTGGATAAGACCTATTTTTAGCTCTTCTACCCCTCCCTTTTTGATATGAAAAAGGGGGAGAAATGAGCTTGGTACATATTGAATTTCATCCTTTTCTAGTTAACCTTTTGAATTATCTCATGACTATGAAAGTGAACTTATACTACAAGTGGCCCGGTCCTTGCTCTTTTGTTCTTGAGGAGGATACAAAGATGGTTGAAGAGAATGATGGTGATGAAGATGATGAAGATGAGGGTGATGGTGATGAGGATGATGGCTCTGGTGGTGATGAGGACACAACTACTTCCACTGACGCACCTTCTGATTCAGTCAATGATGAGAACTACTAGCCCGATGAGGAGTTTGACATAGATGAGATTAACGTTTAGTTCCTAGTCTATAGAGTGTTCATCTATATGTATTTTTGTAGGCTTTCATGTATTGAACATTGGACATTGTATATGAGGACTACTATTTTTATATCTTTTTTCTTTCTTCGTTGTTTGTAGTTTTCATCTTGAGATCATATGTACCTTAACTCTATATTTTGCTAAATCCCATGAGTTATTGGTGTGTGCTTTCATATTTTGATTATAACTTAAGTATATTTGTTCTCTCCCTGGCTTATGTGTGGTGTTTGCAAGTGGTGATTGTATGTGGGGTTTGTACATTTGGATAAGACCTATTTTTAGCTCTTCTACCCCTCCCTGTTTGATATGAAAAAGGGGGAGAAATGAGCTTGGTACATATTGAATTTCATCCTTTTCTAGTTAACCTTTTGAATTATCTCATGACTATGAAAGTGAACTTAAATAATACATATATATTATGGTTATGGATTTTGGAGGAACTAACCATACAGGTAAAGGTAGAGTGAATTGAGGGGGAGCAGTTGCTATTGCACAATCATGTATCACCCTACAATTGACAAGGCAAAAAGTTCAACTTCTAAGTTCTTTTCAATATGTTAAGAATGGTCTGCCATATTCAAAAAGGGGAGGGGAATGTTGACCTAATAGTTATACATTGTCCATATTTTGTTGATGACTTAACCATTCCATTCATATGCATCTAATATGTCTATTTAATATTGATTTCAGGTATTAGGTACATGAAAAGAATGAATTCAACCAAGCCCTAGCTTGACCAAAAACATGCCAAAATCAAAGCAAGTGCACTTTTGTGGAAAAGACCCTAAATCACTTAGGACAATTTTGTAAATCACTTGTTGATGCTATGACTTATAACTAAGATGAGAAAAATACAAAATGCACTTAAATTGAATATTTAATCACTTTTATGTCACTTACCAAAACTCATCATAGGGACTTTTGTCAGCCGAGTATCCATCTCATGAAACTCGACATACAACCTATGTGGGTCTTGGTAACTACCAGGGTCGACCAAGTTTTCTCTAGGACAAACTCGACCACCACCCTGCACAAGCAAATCAATTTTTCCATCGGCCGAGATTCATCTAGGATAAGCTCAACCAACAACTCAAAATTACTTTGTCACATAGTGCCATCAGTTGAGTTACCTTTATTGAAACTCGACCGAAAATACTATATGGAATGTGCAGAAAAAGTGTTTCTAACCATTCGAGTGTTGCAAAAATTGAAAATATATCCATTGCAACACCCCAAATGGCTAGAATTCATTCCCAAGTGCATCTACTGGCTAGTAGACGCCCCCCCCCCCCAATCATAAATAGGTACCCTTAAATTTCATTCCAAGTTTTCTTCTTATGTTGCTAGCTATAGTTGAGTGGTTTTGTCTACTAAGAGCCCCTTTATCTCTCAAGCTTGATACTAATAAACATCAATCTGAGTAAGATAGGTAACTTGTGAGAGAGCTTCTTAATTATACACCTTGTGATTCTCTCAACTTCCCTTTCCCAATCTCTTTCTATCAAGAAAATATGGCAAAAGCTTCTTCTTAGTGAAGGTAAAGTTGAAGGTCGAAGATCCAAGAGAAGAGTGGGTAATTTCTTCAAGGAAAAAACTTGTTGCAAGAGTAGATGTCCTTGGTGAAGGTGTCTAGCTTAATGCAAAAGTGGGTAAGTCCTTGTGAAGGTAGAAGATTCTTGGTCACGGATGGGTATGTCCTTGTAAGGTATTGGCTTCTTTGATCCTTAAAAGGAAAGCTAGGTACCCTTGACCTTGGAACAGAGTGGTCAGATTGTATCTTTTATAATGGAATATAAGAAGCATGCAATGGTTGAAAATCCTAGAGATTGACCCCTCTACGTATTGGATGTACATCTCTTACTTTGGAGTTTGGAACAACTATACATAGATTGTGTTCTTGTTCTTGATCAATCTCTCTCATCCTTGCTATGTATACTTGTTGCACTCAAATTCCATATATGCAACCTTATCTCTTGATATAATTTAAAGGTCTAATGAATTTGGTTTGAGTGTTTTAGCTCTATTCACCTCCCCTTTTAGAGCCCATTGATTTAAGACCCTCCCTCTATATCATGTTTGAATGGAAATGTATTAATAAAGTTACTTCCATAAGACGTAAAATTTCTATGAAATGCCACTTTATTTTATGAGTGATGTGAAATGATTAGACCACTACCTACATGTATCCATTAATTTAGAATGGTTACAATAATGTTTCGATCTTTGATAATATGAAAATTTCCATGTACATCCCAATAACTAGAATAACTGATGGTAGATATTACCATGTAAATAATTATGTTCTATCTTGATGAGTTTACATGTGTGAATCTACTAGTGAACCTTGATTAGTGAACTCTAAAATATATTGTAATCTTATTATGGATATAAGAATGTATTGTAAGTAAAAATGTGTGCCTTTCTTATTTACCAATGACAATATCAATTATATGAATAATGTATTTTTGCACATAACCTACTTATACAAGAAAAATTAAGAATATAGATAAATCATGAATACCTAATATAGAACTAAGAAATATAATAAGGAAATGAAATGAGTTGGGAATTAGAATAAGTAGTAGAGAGATGTCCAAGTTGTAAAGGGTGTAACATATCTAATAAGGTATCTTGTATAGCAAACATGAACTCATACCCTTGAGTTATAATATGTGAGACAATAATTATAGTTATGGGATAGTTTAAGAAGAGAATGTGTGGACACCCCATTTGTGGTAATCCAATCAACAATCAAAATGAAATCCACTATCTAGATAATGATATAATTTATCAAATTTATACCATTTTTTTCATTTATAACCTATTTAATCCAACTCATTCACCCATTTCTACCTGATGAGAATTCTGGAATAAAAATACTCTTCCCTAGAATTATGCACAATTCTCCCTTTCATTAAGCTTTCTACAAACCTTTTTCAATTATTTTTCCAATTGAGTTTCCCGTTAATAAAATGTTCGCATATGAATCTAATTGGAAATTTAACTGTCTTATTTTAGTGGAGAAGATTTTGAATTTAGTTTAATTTTTTTTAACAAAGAAAGAGAATAAGGAAAAAAATGTCCCTCATGTTTTCATATATCTTATTCTTATATTTTTTAGTCAAAATTTTATTATTAAATGAAATTACCTCACAAATAAAGATGAACTTCCTATTTGAGATACACTCAAATCTTCTAGAAAGTCAGAAACATAGAAATAAACTTCCTATATGAGATACGATGTAGCCCAAATTTAGGGCTTCATCTTGTGTCTTGTTTCATCTTAATCATATCTAGACATGTTAGAATTCAAGTTAATTCCCCTAATTAATTGTTTCATATCAAATTTTCTTATAGATGCTCTTTGTGTGTTTTCAAGTTTTTGAACCATAAATTGGATGAAGAGGAGTAAGAAGGGAGGATCCTTTGGTTTCTACACCTAGTGGTGAGTCCTAGACCATCTCCCAAGCTTCCATAGATGGGAAACAATACATTCAAGTCGAAGAGTAACTGATTGAAGGACTTTGGAGCCAAAATGGGCAACTAGGCCCTCAAAATGGGGTCGTGGTACAACACCATGGCCTTGGCCAAAATACTCCACGTCACGTGTTGATTTTGAGGAATGAAAAGATACAACAACTCATCCACCATGACCTTGTCCAGAAGAATGATCGTGGCACTCTAGAGCCACCATGCCCATGGAAGCCACCACACCTGTGGCAACGGACATCCACAACGACCATCAACATCAAAAAGGTTGTGCCACCTTCATCCAACATGACCTTATTAGGCACCACAACCATGCCACCCCTCACCCACCATGGTCTTGCCATTGGACTTCCCAAAAACTCCCTCAACATATCATTTTACCCCATATCCACCTCGACTGTTCCCATACACCATGGCCATGTGCAACCCACTCCACCACAGACGTAGTGACCAAAACAGTTGTGGTGGCTAGAAACCCTAGTGTATTTTCTACACTATTATACCCAAAATGCCCCCACATAACCTAGTGCTTCCCTACCACCTATATATATCTAGGTGGAGGATGTAACATGAGGTTGCATTCCCATAGCATTCATTTATACCTTCCTTAGTGCATTCAAGAGCTCCCACCTACTTCCACTTCATTTCCACCTTCCTCCACATCAAAACTCTAGTTTTCTAGTATTTTGGCTACTTCCACCACCCATTACTTGCCCTCTTGCTACCAAGTAGGGGGAGATGCTACTCCTACTGACGGAGGTGAAGGAGAAGAAAATCTTCCACGTACTCCATGGCTTCTCTTTCTTCTTCTACCTCTTCTTTTGCTCTTTTTTACGCTATGAGTAGTTAAGCCCTTTGTGATGGGATGTTTGGAGTTAAAGTGATACTTTCATACAATGTTGGGGGAATATAATGTGTATATTTCAATTCTATGATGATTTATTTCTACTTATATCTTATTTCCCATGTTTCTTCTTATTGTTTGTGCTTGAAAACATGAATTACTTGTTGTTTTATGCTTGAAACCACCTAAGTCTAGGAAAAGAAGGCATTTGTGAGGCTATCTTGGGATTTTCTCCTAGGTCCAAAGAGTGGATCCCTAGCTAGAACATGATATTCCCACACATATATCCCTTCTCTTACTCCTAGGTGTGAGAACTAAGTATCCAACATAGGAGTGTTTAGTGTAATTGTCTAGGAGTTTTCTAAAAACTAGACGGTGAGTAGTGTGAGGTGAAACACCCTCACTTCTACTCCCCACTCCTACCTTTGTCTCCCAATCACACTAAACATCCCCATCCTATAAACCTATATTAGTCAACTCCTATTGGAATCTCACCCATAACATAGTCAATTGAGCCTCGTAAGGCTAGATAGAGTGTGCAAGGGTGTAGTTCCCCTTCACACACTCTATTCGATCCATGGACAACTGATAGTCTAGGGTGATTTCATAGCATTTGGCTAGTTGTTTGGTTTACCCATCTAGAATGAATGGTTAGGTTTTTCATGGTATGTTCCCCCCAACTAATATCTTATTGACATTACCCCAAACAACCTACCTCTCTATTATCTTGGATGAAAACTCCAATTTCTCTCTTAGTCTGTTCATGCTAGTTTAGTTAATTGCTTTGATTGCTTTGTCAGTTAATTTCTTAATTTTGTGTAGTTATGCCTTTCTAGAGTAGTTAGTTCTCTTTTGATCTTGCTAGTGTTAATATTGATAGTTAGTGATAATCTAGGTCATTAATTGCTTTAGTGTCCAACTTTCTTAGCTAGTGTAACTTAGTCTTAGTCTCTTTCTCTTATTCACTTAGTTTTCTTTTTTGTTAGATAGAATTAACTTGTTTAGGGTTAAATGAGGGTTTCACTTATTTTATTTCCTTTCTTGTCTTCTTACATGAACCTTAGTGTAATCAAACCAAAATCAACTTTAAACCCTAAAAACCCTAATTTCCTCTTTAGGAACAAAGACTAATCTAACTTACCATTGGTGACCCCTCTCTTCGTGTGGATTGACCCCTCAATTGCCACTCACCTATACTGTAATACGATCCCATATGCTTGCGGCTGATATATACTAGTCTATGTGGACGTGTGTTAGTATACAGACCATTATAAATTTGAAAGATCCCACATGCATTTGAATCCTAGGGTTGCATGTAGTCATCATTCAATTGTTTAGTGTGTGGCCCTAAGAGAAGATGCATCATTCATTTGATTAGTGTGTTTCCGTAATAGCATAAAAGATTTTGCTGTTCCATTCTTGTTTGAGAGTGCTAAGAGCATCAAAGTTCTTGCTACACCATCTTCTTCCCCATGTGTCCCACCATTGTCTGAAAAGGAAGAAGTTGTTGTTCCACCTTTCTGTGGAGGTGTTAAGGGCACCAAAAGCTTTGTTGTCTCACCTTTGTTGAAGGATATAACACATGTTGTCTCACCCCTCTTGGAGTTGGTAACAGCACATGATCCACCCTATGAGTTGAACAATATTCCCATGCCGCCCAAAGATCCACAACTTGTTGACATTGATGAAAGTGGTCAATGTTTCCATAATGATTTAGAAGACCCTTTATTACAAGGAGAACATGAACATATCATGAAGTTTCTAAATGCATTAAAAATAGAAAGGCAAGCATCACATTCCTAATGTCTTTCTTTAAAGCTGCTTGCACTGGTAAGGCAAAGATGATGACAATGTCACCCAAATGGATTGTAGCAACAGAGCATGTTAACATCATTCTTGACTAACCCTTCCTAGATAGAGGAAAGATCCTGGTGTCCCCCTCCCTCCTTGCTACATCAATTATCAATTTTTGGAGTACATGCTTATTCATTTGGGCTCCAGTGTGAGCATTATTCCGTATAGCTTGTTTGTCAAGCTCCATCTAGAAGGATTGAAACTTTCCGACTGTGTTCTATTGTTAGCTGATGGATCTAACAAGACACCTATATCGGTATGTTAGATAACCTAAGGGTGGATGTGGACAAGAAATGGAGTGTTGGTTATTCAACAAATTTTCTTGTAATGGACGTGAAACCAACGGATGGGAAGAACTACATCATCCTAGGGAGGCCATTCTTATGCACAATGGATGTGGAGTTTAAAGTGCAAGCTGACATCATGAAAATCTCTTATATGGAGAAAAACCTGGATATATTCATGTTCACCGCTATGTAAAGGCATAACATAATGGATGAGGACCTTTGTGACAAATGGGATTACATTGAATTTTGTGAGAATGACCAATAATAGCTATAGAACCTTGCATGTTCCTTGGGATGAAAGTCATGTGGTAAAATATTTGGAGAGGGTCACTTTGGATGAGAAGGAAGACACCTTGGGTGTGAAAACATGATGGTGGAAAAAACAACAAGCATGGCTTAAGTCTCTAAACTTAGTGCTAGTGGGAGGCAACACATGTTGGTTAGAGACTCTTTGTCTCAAAACCCCTTTTCTTGATTACACTTTTGTTTTTCCAAGAAATACACACACACACCATATTTGATGTTTTTTTGTTTGTGAATCATGTTATATCAGGCGCAATGTAGGAAAGATGATGCATGGAGGAGCCAACCAATGAGGAGATCAATTTTGAAAAGAAAAATTGAAACCAGTGAAAAAGCTACAGGAAAGTGGCTAGCACGACCTTGTTGTTGATAAGTCAGCCAGCTATTTTGCATAGCATGACAGTGGTGGCCCTGCCCTACTCACCTAGTGATATGTTGATCTCTCCAACTCCTGGCATTTGTCTACCATGATTCCATACCATGTACCCTACTATTCTTAACTTCTATTTCATGCTGAGTACAACATGGTTTAAAAGTTTGGGTGGTAGGGCGGCAAGCCCTTCCTTTAACTCACTTTTCTATATGTACCTTGTTCTACATTTTTTTCTGAGATGATCAGATAGTTTGATTAACTCTTATACTTGTCCCTCCATACTTTGTGTGTTCGTTTGCATTCATGCATACCATGTATTTAATTTCATGCATTTTAGTGTACTTTTCATTTTTTTCTTTTTATGCCATGCATATAATCTCTTGTAGATTTTTGTAATTTTTGTGTGTGTATTAGTTAGGATTCGCTTGCTTTATGATTTTCATTTTCTAAATGTAGGTTTAGATGCAATTATTCTCCCTAACTCGGATGCATCTACTTTTGAAACTTATCCTACTCTGACTTGTGAGACTGGCACCTTCCCCAGCAATCAAACTCCTTTAGGACGTGGTTCGTGTGGGCACTCAGTCTGTTGCTTGTTCGACCCTCCCCTTTCAGTCGTTCAATTACATCGAACCTTCTCCCTCAGTTCTTTCTTTCAATAGAAATAGTTGGGCGTTGAGATCTTCCTCATCAAATGGGTGAATATGAAAGAAGATGAACTTCGCTCTTCGATCCATTCGAGTGCAAGTTGGCACCATTTTGGTCCATTTTTCCCAAATTTATTATGTCTTGCCCAAGAGTCATGTTTTGACCTAATCTTCATGTTTTGAACTAAGAATCTTGACATATAAAAATGCATGCCACAATACTATGTTATATTGCTAAATGGTCTTAATTGTTGACTTTGTCCATGTAAAACACTTCTCTCATGTTTGTGAATTGTTTGGTTGAATTGTGATTTGAGCAAGCTATGAACGCTTAGGGTTTTTGGAATCACATGATAAAAGTATGAATTTCATATTTCTCACTCATGCGGTGTGACATTCTTTGATGAAGTGTTGGACTAATTTTCATGCAGGGGATATTATTATTAAAATCACACTAGTAAACCCCCTTTGACCCACTTTTCTTTCATCATCTTCTCACCTCTCTGCCTCATGAAAGGATGCCTAAGTGCACATATTCAGCCTTGGCCACCTCAAAAAGTTTATGGTGGCCATATATATATATATATATATATATATATATATATATATATATATATATATATATATATATATATATCCACCTCAAAAAGTTTATGGTGGTCATATATATATATATATGGGGATTTATTCGCTGCCCACATGGGTAGCCTGTTTTTCGTTACCCGCACATCCAAAATTGTAACTATATGATACATGAAAGTAACTCTAAGATCAAAAGATTAATTGTATTGATAAAAAAGTAACAATATGACTAAAAAAGTAACTGTGCAGAAAATATACAGTCAGTAAATATATGGACGTATTTTTTTATTTTGGTGGGGCAAATGGTATTATTTTTGGATGAAATTTTTTGGGGAGCTAGATAAAATGCTCCTCTACAATAGCAAATTTTTTTTAAAAAAAAGTGACAGAAAGGGTGTGCGGGTAGCTACCCGCGTGGGTATTAAAGATGAGCCATATATATATATATATATATATATATATATATATATATTTATTTATTTATTTATTTATATTTTTATATTTATATATATCCCTGCTTCACTCTCACCACCATGCGCCCTAGCTGCGCCAAGGAAAAATAAAATAAATATGCTCCTAAGTCATATTGTAACATCCTAGGATTTGAGGCCTCGGATAACATGATCTTAAAAGGAATGATTGGACTACCCATATCACCAAGGTGCACCTCCTTTTCTGAGAGCCCATCACTAAAGAACTCCATAGTTAAGCATGCTCAGCTTGTAGTACTAGGATGGGTGACCAGTCGGGAAGTTGATCCTGACTTGCGCGTCAGTGTGGACAAAGTGTGCAGTTAAGGCTAGTGGTGGTCTGTGGGGCCAGTCTTCATTCCTAAAACTCTACTAGAGCCTTGGGCAGTGGGTTCGGATGTTACAAATGGTATCATAGCCAATTCTCCTCCAGTAGGTAGGGCCCACATGGGCATGGAATGCCAATCTTGATTCGTGCGGTCCAGGCATGTAGGAAAGGATTGTCCATGGTTGGCGTAGCCACCCTTGCACTGGTATTCCGTGATCGGGAGCTGGGTGTTCATGGGCCATTGTGGGTCTACACTGAAATGGGGAATAGATTATGAGGCCTTATAGTTGAGCCTTGATGAGGATGTCAAGAGCCTAAGTGGGGGAGATTGTAACATCCCAGGATTTGAGGCCTCGGATAACATGATCTTAAAAGGAATGATTGGACTACCCATATCACCAAGGTGCACCTCCTTTTCCGGGAGCCTGTCACTAAAGAACTCCATAGTTAAGTGTGCTCAGCTTGGAGTAGTACTAGGATGGGTGACCAGTCAGGAAGTTGATCCTGACTTGCGCGTCAGTGTGGACAAAGTGTGCAGTTAAGGCTAGTGGTAGTTTGTGGGGCCAGTCGTCATTCCTGAAACTCTACTAGAGCCTTGGGCAGTGGGCTCGGACGTTACACATATCATCTAAATAAATAAAAGATAAGTGCTCCTATGTAATAGCAATCCAACCTCTTACCACAACCCTTTCTTCTTTTTGTATAACCATTGAGCTAGGAAACATCAACCCTAGCTCACTTCACCATTTTTCATATCATGTGGGTCAGATAGTGTGGTTTGAAGTATAAATTTGAATGCATGAAAGTGAAACAACACTCCTAGTCATCTTTGATTATTACCACCATGAAATAATCTATTGGGAGCTACATGAAAGCTATATCTATTGTTTGTGTACTTTATTCCCTACATGTGGAGTTTGTAGGCTCAATTTTTAGTTCATCATTAGTTTGTGAAAGTGGAGAGGAGAGAGGCGGAACACAAGTACTTAATCACCATAAATCCCATTTAGTCAATAATCATCTATAACAATGCATTTATCATTCTTGTTTGCTGAAAGAAATTAAAGAGAGAATAAGTTGGATCATGCTTGAGGACAAGTATCTTATTCATATCTTGACATGTTAGAATGCAAGTTAATTCCCTTAATAAATGGTTTTATATTAAATTTGCTTATGGATACTCTTTGTGTGTTTTTTAGGGTTTTGAATCATGAATTGGATGAAGAGGAGTGAGAAGGGATGATCCTTGGATTTCTACACCTGGGGATGAGTCCTAGACCAGCTCCCAACCTTCAATAGATGGAAAAAATTACATTCAAGATAAAGAATAGTTGATTGAAGGACTTTGAAGCCAAAATGGACGGCTAGGCCATCAAAATGGGCCACAGTACAACACCAAGGCCACGGATAAAATGCTCCATATCACAGGTTGATTCCAAGAAATGACATGATAAAACAACTTGACCACCACAGTTGTGGCCAGCAGAAATGCCATGGCACTCCATAGCCACCACATCAGTGGCAGTCACCACACTTGTGATGAAGTACATCCATAACGACCATCAACATAAGAACAACTGTGCCACCTTCAGCCAACACAGACATATTAGGCACCACAACCGTCCCACCCTCACCCACCACGACTGTGCCACTAGCCCTCTAAAAACCACTATCAACCTATCATTTTACACTATATCCACCTCAACCATGACCATCCACCATGACCATGTTCACCCCACTACACCACGACCATGGTGATCAAACGACAATGGTGGCCAACAACCCTAGTGTATTTTTTTCACTGTTCTACCCAAAATGACCCCACTTGACCTAGTGCTTCCTACCACCTATATATACCTACACGGTGGTAGTAGCACAAGGTTACATCCCCATAGCATTCATTTCTCCCTTTGTTTGTGCATTCAAGAGCTCCCACCTACTCCCATCTATTTACCCTCCATTTCCACCTTCCTCCACCTCAAAACCCTAGTTTTCAAGGGTGTTGACTATTCCACCACCCATTCCATTCCCTCTTGCTACCAGAGAGGGGAAGGCACTGCTCCTACTACTAGAGGTAAAGGAGAAGAAGATCTTCCATGAGCTCCAAGGCTTCTCTTTCTTCTTCTACCTATTCTTTTACTCTTTTTTGCACTATGACTCTCTAAGCCCTTTGTGGTTGGGCGTTCAGGTTTAAAATGATACTTTGATACCATGTTGGGGGAATATTACTTGTAAACTCTATATTTTTATTCTATGTTGATTTCTTTCTACTTATATCTTATTTCCCATGTTGATTCTTGTGGTTTGTGCTTGAAAACATGAATTACTTATTGTTTTATGGTTGAAACCACCTAAGTCTAGGAGAAGATTGCATGTGAGGTTATCTTCTCCTAGGTCCAACTAGTGGATCCCTATCTAGCACCCCATATTCCCACACATATATCCCTTCTCTTACTCCTAGGTGTGAGATTTAAGTAGCTAGTGTAGGAGTGTTTAGTGTAACCACCTAGGAGTTTTCTATAAGCTATATGGTGAGTAGTATGAGTTCAAACACCCTCATCTCTACTAACCACTCCTACCTTTGGCTCCCAATTACACTAAACATCCCCATCCTATAAAGATATATTAGTCAAATCCTATTTAAATATCACCTATAGCTTAGTCCAATTGAGCCTAGTAAGGCTAGATAGAGTGTACCAGGGTGTATTTCCCCTTCAAATGCTCTGCTCTATCCATGGCCAACTAATAGTTTAGGCTAATTTCATAACATTTGGCTAGTTGTTTAGTTTAACAATCTAGAATGAATGCTCAGGTTTTGAATGGTATGCCCCTTCAACTAATATATTAATAAAATTACCCCAAAAAACTCACCTCTCTATAATCTTGCATTAGAACCCCAATTGCTCTCTTAGTCTATTCATGCTAGTTTAGTTAATTGCTTTGATGGCTTTGTTAGTTAATTGCTTAATTTTGGATAGTTAGGCCTTACTACAGTAGTTAATGCTCTTTTGAGCATGCTAGTGTTAATCTTGCTAGTTAGTGATAATCTAGGTCATTAATTACTTTAGTGTCTAACTTTCTTAGCTAGTGTAACTTAGTCTTAGTCTCTTGCTCTTGTTCACTTAGTTCTTTTTTCTTTGTTAGCTAGAATCAAATTTTTTCAGGTTAAATTAGGGTTTCACTTATTTTCCTTCCCTTCTTGTCTTCTTGCATGAACCTTAGTGTAATTAAACCAAAACCAACTTTAAACCCTAAAAACCCTAATCTTCACTTTAGGAACATATCTTAATCTATAAAGACCAAGTCTCTACTATAAACATGATAAACAAAAACACCAATTGTGTAGCAGCGGAAATTTAAAATCTTGACTTTATTCAAAATGTATAAAGAGTACATTACAAAATTTCCATAAAGGAAGTACAACTTTATACAAGAACAAGGATCTAGGTAGAGAAAGACTTAGACTAAGCCAAGATTGTCTCCAAACAAAACAACTTAAAACGTAAAAGCAACTATGATCATGCAATCTATATGCTCTTCTTCTTGTCCTATCCTTAGCCTTAGGTTCACCAAGCTTCCATGCACACTCTGATCCTAACCTGGATGGTTGGGGTCATCCAGCAAGAGAGAGATAAAAGGTATGTGTTAATAAAAGGATAAAGGCAATCATAAAGTTAAGCATAGTAATCCATTAAGGGATTTCAAGAAGTGAGAGCAAATGAGTGAATAAGATTCTAGAAAAACTGCCACATTTAAATATCAACAAATATTACAATTGCATGAATATAATTATGACTCAACATCCTCTCAATTTAGGGTGAGGCACCTACCGGACCTCACCAATGGCAGGGGGACTAAAACCCCAGTGCCTAAAAAGTGGCAGGGGGACTAAAACCCCAGTGCCCGGCAGGGGGACTAAAACCCCAGTGCCCTGTGGGTGGTATGTACTCATGTACACTACATTGTCAATTAGCCAATAACTATATCATGCATAACATTCACTTGGCAGTAGAGTGAAAAATATATAAAGATAACAACATAGCATTGGGAATAACACCCAAGAATAAACAAATAGGCCATCATAGGCCACAATAATATCCAAGAACTCCAAGAAGTAAAAGAGTCAACAAGCAACAACATTAAACAATGCTTCCAAATATTTCCAAAAGAATGAGCCACATAGGCAATAACAAGATTAAGCATTTCCAAGTAAAGGAGGCAACATATAGCAAGTTTCACATTATTCAAATGAATGAGCCACAATGGCATTAGAATCATAAAATAAGTAAAGAGCCAATAAATGCAATTAGAGGGATAATCAGGCTAGCACAATAAGGATTGTGGGGTTGGAAAAGACCCAACTGAAGGATAGGTAGTTTGCACATTATACATTCTGCATTCATTTCACATTCAACATAGATGTTCACAAATAGGATCCACATACTGAAATAGGGCTCACATACCTATTTTTAATTATTTACCATAACATTCACCAAGTTGATTGCAATCCATCCACATTTCCCAGTTACATTATTACACATGTATTAATATGTATAAAGACATAATTCATAGGAAAAACCCTAATTTTACAAAACCACGATTTAGGGTTTAAAACCAAGCCCAAAAGATTAGTCATATTCTCCTGAATAATAAAACATATTTTATTCCTAATTTGGTGTTAAAATGAATTAATTAGGTATTTTAGAACATTTTATATACTTAAGAAGGCATTCCAAACAAACTTTGAAAAAGGAATACGAATTTGGGGTCAAAAACTAGAAATTCGGATTCTAAATTAAAAATCCTTTCCATCGACTATTTATTTGCATTTTTCTGACAATAGATCGATTCACTATGAATTAAGTAAAATCGACCAATCAGGATGCAGGAAAACTATAGCGTGACAGGTATTTAAATGAAAATGAAATTTGATGTAAATAGAAGGTGAAATGACAAAACTACCCTTGCTCGTCAAAACAAATCAATTAAAATGATGAGGGCAATGTAGTCATTCAGAGATAGCAAAGAACTTGCAGCTGAGGATACAAAACAAGATGGGAAAGGTCAAAACTGCCCATGACCTGTTACTAGCTAGATCAACACTGCGCGGGGGGTGTTAAAGTCATTTGCTGAACTGGGATGTTCCTCTCGCATCAATGGCGAGAGCTCCTAGCTTCAGAGATGACCCGCGATCCAAAATGCGAAGGTAAGGCTGACATAGGGAAAACTGAGGTTGCAGGGACCTTGCTCGCATCAACCCGAGGCAATGGAACTAAAGCCTGATGTCGGGGAAGCTCAGGAGTAGGAGAAGCCACTCCAGCCTTGTCCGGAATAGGGGAAGGAGAACACAACCCGAAGCCCCTTGAATCGAAGATAAAAACCCAAGCTAGGGTCGCCAGTGCACTCGCGGAGGCAGTGCGAGTCGAACGCAATAGTCAGCGGTGGCGGAGGAGCTCCAGAGCACAAACAAGCAGGTGGCGGCGGCTGCTCTACGGAAGCTCTATAGGACAGAGCTATCGGGGCCATCGCGAGACAAAACAAAGAGGCGAAAAGGTAGAGGGGAGGTCGAGGATGCTCACCCAGGAAGAAATTGGCCCGAAGTGGTCAGAGGTGCAAGCAGCAGGGTGAGGTCGTCGGAGAAGAAGGCTGAGTAGGACCGGAAGATCCAGGGCGAACGGGGAGAAATTGAAGGAGGCGGAAGAAAGGTGGTGTTCAACAACCTGTGCTTGTGTCACGGTGGCACTGGAGGAAAAATGGGGGTTATTCAACATCATTCGTGCTTGTGTCACGGAGGTAACTCGGTGAGACTCTCCGCCTGTGTACTCAGGTTAGAGGAGGAGTCTAGAGCACTCAGAGCAGTGCCTTGAGGCCGTAGAGCCTATGAGTCAGGCCGGAGAGCCTGGGGTCCTGTGGCAGAGCAGGGCTGGCGTCAGACTTAGCATTTCCCGGGTGTGTCGCTAAGTCTTGTACGGTGGGATCGTAGTTCGCTATGGATCTTCATATGCAGGGTACACTGCATATGATTAGGGCATAATAATATAAATTGGTACTCATATAGGATCACAGTAAATTTAAATATTCGAACTTTTGTTCTATTTCTTTATATCTGTTTATCTGTTATTGCATGGAAATGTGATTATATTCTGCAAATCTATTATGTTAATAGTACTACCCTGCTTAGTACTGCACTTATGTTTAATTTCAATTTATAAACCTGATGAGTTGTTTAGTGATAGCTAAATGAAATGCTATTCACTGAGCGAGTAGGCTCACTCCTCTACTCAAACATTTTCAGGTCAACAACAGCATCAAGAATCTGAAGGATCTTTCCATCCTAGTTTTTGACAGTAGAAGGTATATGTAGTTAGTTTAGTTAGAGGTCTCTTAGTCCTTTCCCCTCGATCCTTGGGACATGGAGTGGGTGAGAGAGAGTATGTATGGCGAATGTGTATAAAGATGTAAATTAACTGTTATGTTTACTTTCTGTTAAACAATATTACATGTTGTAAACTCTGTTTATGTTCTCTAGCCAGTTTAATTCATAGTGGGTGATCGATTCACTATGAATTAAGTAAAATCGACCAATCAGGATGCAGGAAAACTATAGCGTGACAGGTATTTAAATGAAAATGAAATTTGATGTAAATAGAAGGTGAAATGACAAAACTACCCTTGCTCGTCAAAACAAATCAATTAAAATGATGAGGGCAATGTAGTCATTCAGAGATAGCAAAGAACTTGCAGCTGAGGATACAAAACAAGATGGGAAAGGTCAAAACTGCCCATGACCTGTTACTAGCTAGATCAACACTGCGCGGGGGGTGTTAAAGTCATTTGCTGAACTGGGATGTTCCTCTCGCATCAATGGCGAGAGCTCCTAGCTTCAGAGATGACCCGCGATCCAAAATGCGAAGGTAAGGCTGACATAGGGAAAACTGAGGTTGCAGGGACCTTGCTCGCATCAACCCGAGGCAATGGAACTAAAGCCTGATGTCGGGGAAGCTCAGGAGTAGGAGAAGCCACTCCAGCCTTGTCCGGAATAGGGGAAGGAGAACACAACCCGAAGCCCCTTGAATCGAAGATAAAAACCCAAGCTAGGGTCGCCAGTGCACTCGCGGAGGCAGTGCGAGTCGAACGCAATAGTCAGCGGTGGCGGAGGAGCTCCAGAGCACAAACAAGCAGGTGGCGGCGGCTGCTCTACGGAAGCTCTATAGGACAGAGCTATCGGGGCCATCGCGAGACAAAACAAAGAGGCGAAAAGGTAGAGGGGAGGTCGAGGATGCTCACCCAGGAAGAAATTGGCCCGAAGTGGTCGGAGGTGCAAGCAGCAGGGTGAGGTCGTCGGAGAAGAAGGCTGAGTAGGACCGGAAGATCCAGGGCGAACGGGGAGAAATTGAAGGAGGCGGAAGAAAGGTGGTGGCCCGAGGTTCGTTTCTACTGCCTTATATATGTGTGAAGAGTTCTCAAGCTCTCTGTCAACAACCCTCGGTGAAGATGAGGAGAAGGCACGAAATGGGCGTTTCGCCTATCATCCAAGAGAGCAGTTAATCTAGGGCTCGATCGAACCGTCGCGATGAGAGGAACTCGAAGGAACAAGAATCTTGTGAAACGATGCCTCATGGAGGGAGAACGAGGTGGAGGAGGTGAACTGTCGTGAAACGGCTTCTGCCTCGCTTTGAGCGGGAGGTAGGGGACAACGTCCCGGTCGTAAGATCAAATTGTAAAAGCGAGATCAAATGAGGACCTTCTGATGAGGCACGTTAGGGAGCTGATGCGTGACAGGGAAAAATAACGGAACCATAGTGTGACAAATCGATATAAATGATATCGATTAAAATCCCTAGTTGTACTTTATTAAAAGCTCATAAAATGGATTTGAAGGGTCAAATGAAGTCCAAATGACACCAAATTTGGACCACAGGTTCATGTTAGCATTTAGAACGATGTTATATAAGTATTTATATCCAATAAGGCCCTCAATTAATATATTTCTCATTAAAGTGTATTTTAACACATTAAAAGGTGTGCATTATTATGAAATGACTATATTAATGCAATTAGTGAGTCAAATTCGAGGTGATAGATATATATGAGTATTAAGAGCAAAATATCAACCTTTAAATATGTTTTCACACATTTATCATCAAATTGGAGGAGAGAGAAAGTACAGAGGTTAATATACTCATAATTAATTCAAATGCTTATTATTATTAATATATTTATCCAAAAAACTCCAAATTAATATTATCTACTACATTACCATCCTTAATGACCAAGTTACATGATTAACCCTAACTTATCTCCTTAAGTGGGTTATTTGTGCAAACACCCCTCCAAATACATAAATGATGGTAAATAGTGATTTCAACATCAAAGTATGCCCAAATTGAACATAGAGTCCAAAAATGATCCAAAAGGATGGGAAATTTATGAAAAAGGTCCAAATGGACTCGAAGGTCAAGAAAAGCTCACAAGTGGGTAAATTGCAGGGAAGACCCTGAGATTCAGTATGTTACAGCACACCACCCCTTAAAGAGGATTTCATCCCCGAAATCACAACAAGAGGAAAGAGAGGGTGTGTGTGCAAAATCCCAACCTTAACCAACTAGGTTATAACCCTTAATCTAGGGTACAACACACAATCTACATGAGTCAGGTATTACTAAGGTTTCCACAAAACCTATAGCCTTTTATCAAACTTAAGTTAATTAACATTTTTGCCTTATTAATATAATCTACATCCTGAAGAGGTATCTTATATATTACACCACTACTTGTGCCACATTTTATTCAAAACAATTTTATCTCACTATTATATCATGTGTATTTCTCTCATCAAGGGTTTTAAGCACAATTAGGGTTTTCTAAGCCATTTCAACGTTAATTAATGTATTAGGTCAAAAACCTTATTAACATGAATTTATTTTCCATTATCCTCTTAAAACTATCATGTAGAATTATCACAAATTATTATGTAGAATAAGTTAATATTATCCAACAAATTATTAAGCCTATAATAATTCCAAATAATGTTCATATTGCACATTTTCATATCATCTTTTCATACTTATTTTAATGACATCATTAATCATTTTCGTCCATTACACTTCATATTATAAATTATACATATTTTAATTCACATTGGGCACTTTATGAATATTTATGTGAATCCAATTATTCATTATCACGTTTGAGTCATTATATACATTTTAGTGAATATGATGTAACACATTAAATATTAATGAATTAATTCATATATCAAGTTATGATGAGGTGTTCATTAGAGAACAAGGTGATATACCTTACATATATTGATAACTTAGTGACTATAATCCATTTATATGTATCAAGGTATATTATGTGATGACACCTAATGTCACTAGTGTGTCATGAAAGGCATTAAGGGTATATATATATATATATATATATATATATATATATATATATATATATATATATATATATATATATATATATATATATATATGTTGTCAAGGCTAGATGATTACACATTAGGGTTTAGTTCAACATGATTATTACTTATTAGGCCTTTATCTATCATTAGGGTGACTTAATCAAAACTATGTATATTCACATATGAATAATTAATGATTAGGTGCATCAAGAATATATTAGGGTTCAAGCATGAGAATTATATGACTTATTCATTAGTTTATAATCAAACAAGATGAATTACAATCATATTAGGTTTATTCAACACTAAACATATAAGCTCACTAATCCCATATCTAAGGAGTTAGGATTTCTTGATTTCAAGTCATCGAGGGACTCCAACCCCCTTAACGAGGATTTCATCCTCGAAATCAACAACTCTAAAATCTAACAAGGTACTAACTCTACCTTTCCACTCAAAGGGTTGACTAAGTCAAACTATTTTATGGTTATAAGATCCAACATTAAAGTCTTACTAAACTCTATCTTCCAACTCAAGGTATAACATAGGGCATAGGGTACACTAAACCCTAAACATGGAAATCTAAGGCTCATACAAGATACTTAGGGATTACAAGATGATTTATTTTTTTATTTTGGAAAAAGTCAAATCACCATATAAGGGTTATAAAGGTTACTCAACAATAAGGTAATATGTCTAAGGGTAGACTATTTCGAGCTGTCCGTTTCAGATCAGGCCAGGCCAGCTCATATGAGCTCAGGAGTCCTCGTTACCAAGCTAGTGGGGCGGAGGAAAATATTGCCAGCCCCTAAGCTCTGACCCTTTCTAGACACCATCACTTCAACTTCTTACTCTAATAGCTACTCAATAGACAATTCACCAAAAAGCTGACAAATATTATTTCTAATATGAAATTATTATGGTCCTAAATCAAATTTTCATCATTGGTTAACTCTAAGGTGAAAAGCTTACTAAGGGAAACTAGATGAGATAAGGGTTCTATCTTGGAGACAATTTTTGAATTAGTCAAGAATCTGACTACCTTGATGCTCTGATACCATGTTGTAAAGACCAAGTCTCTACTATAAACATGATAAACAAAAACACCAATTGTGTAGCAGCGGAAATTTAAAATCTTGACTTTATTCAAAATGTATAAAGAGTACATTACAAAAGTTCCATAAAGGAAGTACAACTTTATACAAGAACAAGGATCTAGGTAGAGGAAGACTTAGACTAAGCCAAGATTGTCTCCAAACAAAACAACTTAAAACATAAAAGCAACTATGATCATGCAATCTATATGCTCTTCTTCTTGTCCTATCCTTAGCCTTAGGTTCACCAAGCTTCCATGCGCACTCTGATCCTAACCTGGATGGTTGGGGTCATCCATCAAGAGAGAGATAAAAGGTATGTGTTAATAAAAGGATAAAGGCAATCATAAAGTTAAGCATAGTAATCCATTAAGGGATTTCAATAAGTGAGAGAAAATGTGTTACAACCCATACTAGGGTTAGTCAATAAATATCTCGATTAGCGTGAGACACCTTGATTAGTGCTAAGTACTCTGTTAAACATCATGGTTAATCAAGATAACCTAAGATATGAATCAATAGTCGAGATTGATTCATCTAATGTAATTAATATTAACTGAAGTGTTAATAGTTAAGTTAATTAATATGTACCATGATCATAGCATCATTATGCTAATTAAGTTGAATTAAGTACTCACTGATGTGTTTAGTGCTTTGATCAGGTGAGACAATCCAATTAGGATGATTTCTTGCTCCGAGGTCATAGTGGATTCCATGCTTGAAAAGTTGCAAGAAAAATCGTTTGATTCGGACCCTCGAGGCAGAAGTTATTCTATTTTCTAGTTCTTTGGACTTTGGTTGTAATTTACCCACATTTGGCTATTTATTTTCCTTATCCCTTTTAGTGGGCCGACTATCTTTGCCCTTTTATTTAGTTGTCTTCCCGATCGCAACAGGGCAACCGACAGAGCGGCGCCCAACCTATCAGCCCGATCGCAGCAGCAGAGGGGCGCGATTGAGGGCGATTTTGTGCGCAGCACCTCCGACCAGCCAGGGCGCCACCTCCGTTCTTATTTTTCCTCTACCCTCTTTCTTCAACCTCGACCTTCGACCAGCCTGGCGGTGCCCAGCAAATAGCTACAGCTGCGCAGGATCGGCAGCAGCAAAGGATCTAGGGCGGGGCGATTTGGAGTTCTAGAATCTGTTGAAAAAGGTCGTCCACCTTCCCTCTCTTCTTCCTCTATATTTCCCCCTCCCCCCACTATCGTCGACCTAGCTACCTACTTGGGTAGCCGACCTGCAGTAGGTGTGGTGCCTATCAGCAAGCAGCTCGTGTGGCCATGTTTGGGAGAGAAAAGGATGCTCTTTGTTTCGGTCAACGACCAACCATGCATCAACGATTCTTTTCCTAACTCTGACCACCAGGTTTGGCGCTCATCTAGCTAGGGGCAGTGCCGTACCTTGCAGCCGTAGCAGCAGTAAAGCCACGATATCCAGTTCATTCGTGAGGAGCTTTTGGGGGCAACCAGTACTCCAGAACGTTGCCTTGATTTCGGCTTGAGGTCCAGATTAGAATTTCCATAGTGGTTAGCCAAGATCCATCCATCAATTTAGCCAATTTCAGATCTGATCGTAAAGGAACTGTTCTGCTGTTGAATTGCAGGATCAGTAAGCTAATTAATCCAAAGGTAGAAGAAGACCAGAAATCGCCCGAAAACTGGTCCTTAGACGCAATTTCGGACGAATCCGGACAGCCCAAATCGCTGTGAGTAGAATTTCATTTGTAATCATTAATAAACTCAGGCGTTTGAATATTTTCTGTTTTGTGCGCGAATTACGCTGATAACAGGCGTTATCAGGCGTAGGGCGGCGTTTGGCGACGCCCAACTTTTTATTTCATAAATTTCTTCTAGACGATGTTATATGATTAAATTTAGCAATTGATCAGTGTGGATTGAATCGGTAGATTTATATGGTTCATTGGAACCTAAATTGCTCATTTGAATGTTGAAATTGGAAATTCATGTCTTAAAATGGTATGATTTGGATATGAACCCAGACAATGAAGATTTCTGATAAATTATCAGATGTACGATTTCAAAGTTGATATGAATAAATAAAATATGCATGAAAACCCTAATTGCATATATCTTTTGACGTTAATATGTGTAAATCGATATTTACATGAAATGGCACATTTCTCTGAAATATTACCAGAAATTCTCAAGTATTGTTATTAAATTGTGTTGTGATATGTAATTAACTCTTAATTAAGTTAAGTGATGCACAAACCAGAATTTGGGTTAATGTGCATGTTTTTCGAGAATTTTAGAGAATTGATAATTGTTGAGTATGATTCTCATATGTGAAGTAGATTTCTTTAATTTGTGCAATAAGATGTTCAATTGCGTAAATTCTCTATGTATGTGCCAAATTGAAATAAGTTGGGTTATTTATGCATTTCTAATTTGCCTGAATGCATGTTATGAGAATTTCTCAGAAATTACAATGATTTGAAATATATTGCTCTGTCGGTTTAGAATGACAGTGTATTGTGATCTGATATGAAATCAGTAAATGTGGTATTCCTGTTTAAATGGTTATATGTTAAATCAGTTAATAGACTTAGGTGCCCTAACACCGTAGAACCCCTTTGACAGATATGCTTCTTAGGGGAGAAACTCGTGTTGCAACATCATCCGTGCTTGTGTCATGGACACACAAGGAAAGAGAGGCAGTGTCCAACAACAACCTGTGCTTGTGTCACGGTGGCACTGGAGGAAAAATGGGGGTTATTCAACATCATTCGTGCTTGTGTCACGGAGGTAACTCGGTGAGACTCTCCGCCTGTGTACTCAGGTTAGAGGAGGAGTCTAGAGCACTCAGAGCAGTGCCTTGAGGCCGTAGAGCCTATGAGTCAGGCCGGAGAGCCTGGGGTCCTGTGGCAGAGCAGGGCTGGCGTCAGACTTAGCATTTCCCGGGTGTGTCGCTAAGTCTTGTACGGTGGGATCGTAGTTCGCTATGGATCTTCATATGCAGGGTACACTGCATATGATTAGGGCATAATAATATAAATTGGTACTCATATAGGATCACAGTAAATTTAAGTATTCGAACTTTTGTGCTATTTCTTTATATCTGTTTATCTGTTATTGCATGGAAATGTGATTATATTCTGCAAATCTATTATGTTAATAGTACTACCCTGCTTAGTACTGCACTTATGTTTAATTTCAATTTATAAACCTGATGAGTTGTTTAGTGATAGCTAAATGAAATGCTATTCACTGAGCGAGTAGGCTCACTCCTCTACTCAAACATTTTCAGGTCAACAACAGCATCAAGAATCTGAAGGATCTTTCCATCCTAGTTTTTGACAGTAGAAGGTATATGTAGTTAGTTTAGTTAGAGGTCTCTTAGTCCTTTCCCCTCGATCCTTGGGACATGGAGTGGGTGAGAGAGAGTATGTATGGCGAATGTGTATAAAGATGTAAATTTACTGTTATGTTTACTTTCTGTTAAACAATATTACATGTTGTAAACTCTGTTTATGTTCTCTAGCCAGTTTAATTGAAATGCTTCCGCAATAGTTATTTATGTTTTAGTTTACAACAATAATCTGGATATCATTACGAGGTTTTAAAAAGAAAAAGTTTCCAGTGATTTGTTTATGTGATAATCCCTCCGTCGCGCCCTAATCTCGTGATTAGTGGTTAGTGTGAGATCGGGGTGTGACATCTTTTGGTATCAGAGCATAGGTTGAGTATATGAATACTCTAAGTCAAGGTCAGGGGACGATAAGAGACCAATAGGATTAGGACTTAAGTGTCTTCCTTCTAACTGCAATTTTCTAACAGGAAGTGTTCTGTTATACTATTGCAGATGGCAGGAAGAGGACGTGGTCACGAGAATCAAGTTGAGAGTTTAAGATGAGTTATCAGGGATCATTAGGATCAAAAGAGAGTATTATAATTAAGATGGATAAGAAATGATGTGTCTTTAGCTCTGAGAGGTCTGAGTGTTTAGATACCCTGGCCAGGTGTCTGAATACTTAGATTGACCATTATCAAGCTACTCTGTTTATTCTTCTCTGGATGCCCTGGCCAGGTATGCAGAGGAAGGATAGGCTAGAGAGAAACCCTAGAAATCTTAGGGTTAAGAAACTAGAAATTAATACAGGAGTAAGAGATTAAACATAGGATGCGATGCAACTCTTGCTTTATATTGCTTATTTGATTGGAAATCATTAGAAATGCTCTTATATGCATGAATTTAGATTTTCAGTTTATAGAACAAATATGGTTCTTTTATATTGTTGTGTGTCATGAAGCGATTTCGTTATTGTTTATATTCTTTGTATTAAGTAGACCAGAAATTATGTTTAAAAGAGTCTGCCCTAGGTGGATATTCTTTCCACATGTTTGAGATTAATAGGAGTTGGTTAATCCTGAGTAGCTCTTGGCTTCAGGACTACAGGTTCGGCCTGGTCCGGCTGGCAGGATGCCTTACTGAGATCTAATGACTCCTATTAACAGTATAATAAGAGTAGACTCTGGATAATTTAGACTCACATCATAGTAAGAATGTACATACACTAAGACGTTGAGATGTAAAAGAAAGATTAGAACAGCTAAGAATTTGCTGGAAATGATATCAGAGGCCCAATGTTGGAACCTCATATGAGCAATCCTTAATTAGAAACAAAGGAACACAATAAGGTTCAGATTAAATTTAATGACTAAGTGAGAAATACCCTTAATGGTACTAATCATTAATGCATAACAAATGCATGGATCCAATACATGATTAGTAAACCCTAGTGGAGGGTGTCTCATTGTGAACCCTGGTTGAGGGTGTATCCTTGTGAAACCCTAGCTGAGGGTGTATCATTGTGATTGTTTATAGGCAACTTTATAATAACGTTATGCTTAAAACTAAGATAAGTCCATATCATGTGAGATAGCTGGACAATTCTAATGTGTGACCTATGCATTATATGCTAAAGGTGAGTATTCTGTGATGGAATGTATTAAGAGGGGAAATACCTTAATACAAGATAAAGTTGGTTAACTCTAGAGGGTCTGAATTAATGAGAAATGGGGAACCCTAACCCTAATTTGGGGAAAAAGGAATGATAAGCCCTGTTTGATAGTGAACCCTAATTCCTGGTCAAGGAATGATGGTATTACTATTGTATCACATGATATGATGAATATCTTGTATGACTGTTATCATGCCTAATAACCATGCAGGTATGATGAGATGATGAATATAGCCAAGTTTGGGCTGTGACATTTATATAATAAATGTTGATTGGCTTTTTGTGTGTTGATGTTGTTGTTGCTTAATAAAAGTAATAATGTGTACGGATTTTATGAACCATGTGAATAAGGTGTTTCCTAGTGAGAGGTGACAAGATATGAATGGCCTTGTGAGCCATGTGTGATGCTTGGGTAACAAGTATCATGTTTATTTGTAGCATTTGTGTTAATAAGTTATGCTAGAGAACTTGGCTGATGTTACATTTCTGTTATATATCTATAGTTCATTGATGATTATTCATATCTGTTGTATTTATTACAAGTAGATGGATGAACTTATGAGATCTAAAGTTTGATTTCAAACTAAGGAAGCAAAGTCACACCACAATAATGCTATGTTGCTGATAAGGACCAAACCCTAGAATGTTTAGAGTTGAAGTAGTTTAAGGGATGTCGCTAGTGATATGACCTTGAATACTAGTATCTTTATAAAACAAGATCATACGATTTGCACTATGAAAGGTAACCTAGCACTAATAAAATCCAGGGTTTAAAGTTAGCTAATCTGGAAGGTAGATACACAATATGAAAATGACTTGGAGAAAAGAGTGAGATATAAATTTGAAATGTAATAAGTGTGTTTTGAGAAAAAGGAGAAATATAAAATAAGTGAAGTGTGTTATGAAATAAATTCTTACAGTAATAACAAGAAGTAAGTACCATAGAATGATGAGTATTATCCGATACCTTATATGAAGTTAGCTGCTGTAGTTCATGCTCTTAAAGACATGACATCATTATCTTTATGGTGTGATGATAGATTATCACCCTGAAAAGGTGAATGTGATGGCTGATGCTCTAAGCATAAAGTCAAGTTCAACAGCTAATGCATTTTCTATGGTAGGTTTCAATAGAGACCTGTTAGTAGAAATGTGGAAGTTGAATTTAGACTTAGGGGTGACAACACAGAGTGGTTTGATTGCACAGATGCAAGTCAAGCCTACTTCTTATGATCAGATCAAGGAACTACAATAGGGTGATAGTGAGTTAAACCATATCATGCATGACATGACAGGGGTAAAGACCAGAGTTTAGGTTTTAGATGATGTTGTGTTGAATTAGCATGACATGTTGTGTGTACCTCGAGACATTGATTTGAAAGAAAAGATTCTTGAAGAAGCACATGCATCGATGTATGCTATGTATCCAGGTAACACTAAGATGTACATGAATCTCAAGGAGTTGTATTGGTTTCCTGGTGTGGAAAGAATGTAGCTGAGTATGTGGTTAGGTGCAATGTGTGTCAGCAGGTTAAGCCTGAGCACTAGAAACCTGCAGGTACCTTGTAAACTCTTCCTATACCATAATGATAATGAGAACATATCACAATGGATTTTGTGGTAGGGTTACCCAGGACACCTAGAGGTTATGACTCGATATGAATGATTGTGGATAGACTAATTAAGTCTGCTCACTTTCTTCATATTAAGTCAATCTTTGATGTCCCGAAGTTGGCTAAGATATACGTGGATGAAATAGTCAAGTTGCATGCTATCCCAGTTACTATTATATCTGATAGAGATCCTAAGTTCACATCCAGGTGGTGAAATCAGTTGCATCGAGCTTTGGAAACAAAGTTGAGATGATGTACAGCTTTTCAACCACAAACGGATGGTCAGTCAGGGAGGACCATTCAAACTCTTGAGGACATGCTGAGAGCAGTTGATAGTTGCATATGATAAGCAGAAGAGCTATGTTGAGAAGAGGCGTTGACCTCTTGAGTTTGCGGTTGGTGATGAAGTGTATCTAAAAGTTTCACCATAGAAAGGAGTGTTGAGGTTAGGCAAGAGAGGCACACTGACTCCTAGGTTTATGGTTCCATATCCTATCATTGAGAGGATTGGACCTATAGCCTATAAGTTAGATTTGCCATCCGAGTTGGCTAATCGACATGATGTATTTCATGTATCAATGTTGAAGAAATGTTATCCTAGTACATAGAAGATAGTGGACCCATAATCTGCTCAGCTCAGACCAGATGTATCTTATGTTGAGGGATCAATACGAATAGTTGATCGGAGGATCAAGAAACTCAAGAATCACAAGATACCATTAGTGAAAGTTTTGTGGAGGAATCATAATCTAGATGAAACCATGTGGGAGTTTGAGTCAGTGACGTGTGATAAGTTTCCTTTTCTCTTATAGGAATTTCGGGACGAAATTCTTATAAGGGAGGGAGATTGTTACAACCCATACTAGGGTTAGTCAATAAATATCTCGATTAGCGTGAGACACCTTGATTAGTGCTAAGTACTCTGTTAAACATCATGGTTAATCAAGATAACCTAAGATATGAATCAATAGTCGAGATTGATTCATCTAATGTAATTAATATTAACTGAAGTGTTAATAGTTAAGTTAATTAATATGTACCATGATCATAGCATCATTATGCTAATTAAGTTGAATTAAGTACTCACTGATGTGTTTAGTGCTTTGATCAGGTGAGACAATCCAATTAGGATGATTTCTTGCTCCGAGGTCATAGTGGATTCCATGCTTGAAAAGTTGCAAGAAAAATCGTTTGATTCGGACCCTCGAGGCAGAAGTTATTCTATTTTCTAGTTCTTTGGACTTTGGTTGTAATTTACCCACATTTGGCTATTTATTTTCCTTATCCCTTTTAGTGGGCCGACTATCTTTGCCCTTTTATTTAGTTGTCTTCCCGATTGAAACAGGGCAACCGACAGAGCGGCGCCCAACCTATCAGCCCAATCGCAGCAGCAGAGGGGCGCGATTGAGGGTGATTTTGTGTGCAGCACCTCTGACCAGCCAGGGCGCCACCTCCGTTCTTATTTTTCCTCTACCCTCTTTCTTCTACCTCGACCTTCGACCAGCCTGGCGGCACCCAGCAAACAGCTACAGCTGTGCACGATCGGCAGCAGCAAAGGATCTAGGGCGGGGCGATTTGGAGTTCTAGAATCTGTTGAAAAAGTTTGTCCACCTTCCCTCTCTTCTTCCTCTATCTTTCCCCCTCCCCCCACTATCGTCGACCTAGCTACCTGCTTGGGTAGCCGACCTGCAGTAGGTGTGGCGCCTATCAGCAAGCAGCTCGTGTGGCCATGTTTGGGAGAGAAAAGGATGCTCTTTGTTTCGGTCAATGACCAACCATGCATCAACGATTCTTTTCCTAACTCTGACCACCAGGTTTGGCGCTCATCTAGCTAGGGGCAGTGTCGTACCTTGCAGCCGTAGCAGCAGTAAAGCCACGATATCCAGTTCATTCGTGAGGAGCTTTTGGGGGCAACCAGTACTCCAGAACGTTGCCTTGATTTCGGCTTGAGGTCCAGATTAGAATTTCCATAGTGGTTAGCCAAGATCCATCCATCAATTTAGCCAATTTCAGATCTGATCGTAAAGGAAATGTTCTGCTGTTGAATTGCAGGATCAGTAAGCTAATTAATCCAAAGGTAGAAGAAGACCATAAATCGCCCGAAAACTGGTCCTTAGACGCAATTCCGGACGAATCCGGACAGCCCAAATTGTTGTGAGTAGAATTTCATTTATTTATCATTAATAAACTCAGGCGTTTGAATATTTTCTGTTTTGTGCGCGAATTACGCTGATAACAGGCGTTATCAGGCGTAGGGCGGCGTTTGGCGACGCCCGACTTTTTATTTCATAAATTGCTTCTAGACGATGTTCTATGATTAAATTTAGCAATTGATCAGTGTGGATTGAATCAGTAGATTTATATGGTTCATTGGAACCTAAATTGCTCATTTGAATGTTGAAATTGGAAATTCATGTCTTAAAATGGTATGATTTGGATATGAACCCAGACAATGAAGATTTCTGATAAATTATCAGATGTACAATTTCAAAGTTGATATGAATAAATAAAATATGCATGAAAACCCTAATTGCATATATCTTTTGACGTTAATATGTGTAAATCGATATTTACATGAAATGGCACATTTCTCTGAAATATTACCAGAAATTCTCAAGTATTGTTATTAAATTGTGTTGTGATATGTAATTAACTCTTAATTAAGTTAAGTGATGCACAAACCAGGATTTGGTTTAATGTGCATGTTTTTCGAGAATTTTAGAGAATTGATAATTGTTGAGTATGATTCTCATATGTGAAGTAGATTTCTTTAATTTGTGCAATAAGATGTTCAATTGCGTAAATTCTCTATGTATGTGCCAAATTGAAATAAGTTGGGTTATTTATGCATTTCTAATTTGCCTGAATGCATGTTATGAGAATTTCTCAGAAATTACAATGATTTGAAATATATTGCTCTGTCGGTTTAGAATGACAGTGTATTGTGATCTGATATGAAATCAGTAAATGTGATATTCCTGTTTAAATGGTTATATGTTAAATCAGTTAATAGACTTAGGTGCCCTAACACCGTAGAACCCCTTTGACAGATCTGCTTCTTAGGGGCGAAACTCGTGTTGCAACATCATCCGTGCTTGTGTCATGGACACACGAGGAAAGAGAGGCAGTGTCCAACAACAACCTGTGCTTGTGTCACGGTGGCACTGGAGGAAAAATGGGGGTTATTCAACATCATCCGTGCTTGTGTCACAGAGGTAACCCGGTGAGACTCTCCGCCTGTGTACTCAGGTTAGAGGATGAGTCTAGAGCACTCAAAGCAGTGCCTTGAGGCCGTAGAGCCTATGAGTCAGGCCGGAGAGCCTGGGGTCCTGTGGCAGAGCAGGGCTGGCGTCAGACTTAGCATTTCCCGGGTGTGTCGCTAAGTCTTGTACAGTGGGATCGTAGTTCGCTACGGATCTTCATATGCAGGGTACACTGCATATGATTAGGGCATAATAATAATATAAATTGGTACTCATATAGGATCACAGTAAATTTAAGTATTCGAACTTTTGTGCTATTTCTTTATATCTGTTTATCTGTTATTGCATGGAAATGTGATTATATTCTGCAAATCTATTATGTTAATAGTACTACCCTGCTTAGTACTGCACTTATGTTTAATTTCAATTTATAAACCTGATGAGTTGTTTAGTGATAGCTAAATGAAATGCTATTCACTGAGCGAGTAGGCTCACTCCTCTACTCAAACATTTTCAGGTCAACAACAGCATCAAGAATCTGAAGGATCTTTCCATCCTAGTTTTTGACAGTAGAAGGTATATGTAGTTAGTTTAGTTAGAGGTCTCTTCGTCCTTTCCCCTCGATCCTTGGGACATGGAGTGGGTGAGAGAGAGTATGTATGGCGAATGTGTATAAGGATGTAAATTAACTGTTATGTTTACTTTCTGTTAAACAATATTACATGTTGTAAACTCTGTTTATGTTCTCTAGCCAGTTTAATTGAAATGCTTCCGCAATAGTTATTTATGTTTTAGTTTACAACAATAATCTGGATATCATTACGAGGTTTTAAAAAGAAAAAGTTTTCAGTGATTTGTTTATGTGATAATCCCTCATTCGCGCCCTAATCTCGTGATTAGTGGTTAGTGTGAGATCGGGGTGTGACAAAATGAGTGAATAAGATTCTAGAAAAACTGCCACATTTAAATATCAACAAATATTACAATTGCATGAATATAAATTATGACTCAACATCCTCTCAATGTAGGGTGAGGCACCTACCGGATCTCACCAATGGAAGGGGGACTAAAACCCCAGTGCCTAATATATAAAATGGCAAGGGGACTAAAACCCCAGTGCCCGGCAGGGGGACTAAAACCCCAGTGCCCTGTGGGTGGTTTGTACTCATGTACACTACATTGTCAATTGGCCAATAACTATATCATGCATAACATTCACTTGGCAGTAGAGTGAAAAGTATATAAAGATAACAACATAGCATTGGGAATAACACCCAAGAATAAACAAATAGGCCATCATAGGCCACAATAATATCCAAGAACTCCAAATAGTAAAAGAGTCAACAAGCAACAACATTAAACAATGCTTCCAAATATTTCCAAAAGAATGAGCCACATAGGCAATAACAAGATCAAACATTTCCAAGTAAAGGAGGCAACATATAGCAAGTTTCACATTATTCAAATGAATGAGCCACAATGGCATTAGAAGCATAAAATAAGTAAAGAGCCAATAAATGCAATTAGAGGGATAATCAGGCTAGCACAATAAGGATTGTGGGGTTGGAAAAGACCCAACTGAAGGATAGGTAGTTTGCACATTATACATTCCGCATTCATTTCACATTCAACATAGATGTTCACAAATAGGATCCACATACTGAAATAGGGCTCACATACCTGTTTTTAATTATTTACCATAACATTCACCAAGTTGATTGCAATCCATCCACATTTCCTAGTTACATTATTACACATGTATTAATATGTATAAAGACATAATTCATGGTAAAAACTCTAATTTTACAAAACCACGATTTAGGGTTTAAAACCAAGCCCAAAAGATTAGTCATATTCTCCTGAATAATAAAACATATTTTATTACCTAATTTGGGGTTAAAATGAATTAATTAGGTATTTTAGAACATTTTATATACTTAAAAAGGCATTCCAAACAAACTTCAAAAAAGGAATACGAATCTGGGGTCAAAAACTAGAAATTCAGATTCTAAATTAAAAATCCTTTCCATCGACTATTTATTTACATTTTTCTGACAATAGATCGATTTACTATGAATTAAGTAAAATCGATCAATCAGGATGCAGGAAAACTATAGCATGACATGTATTTTAATGAAAATGAAATTCGATGTAAATAGAAGGTGAAATGACTAAACTACCCTTGCTTGTCAAAACAAATCTATTAAAATGATGAGGGCAATGTAGTCATTCAGGGATAGCAAAGAACTCGCAGCCGAGGATACAAAACAAGATGGGAAAGGTCAAAACTGCCCCTGACCTGTTACTAGGTAGATCAACACTGCGCGGGGGGTGTTAAAGTCATTTGCTGAACTGGGATGTTCCTCTCACATCAATGGCGAGAGCTCCTAGCTTCAGAGATGTCCTGCGATCCAAAACGCGAAGGCAAGGCTGACATAGGGAAAACTGAGGTTGCAGGGACCTTGCTCGCATCAACCCGAGGCAATGGAGCTAAAGCCTGATGTCGGGGAAGCTCAGGAGCAGGAGAAGCCGCTCCAGTCTTGGCCAGAATAGGGGAAGGAGAACACAACCCGAAGCCCCTTGAATCGAAGATAAAAACCCAAGCTAGGTTCGCCAGTGCACTCGCGGAGGCAGTGCGAGTCGAACGCAATAGTCAACGGTGGCGGAGGAGCTCCAGAGCACAAACAAGCAGGTGGCGGCGGCTGCTCTACGGCAGCTCTATAGGACAGAGCGATCGGGGCCATCGCGAGACAAAACAAAGAGGCAAAAAGGTAGAGGGGAGGTTGAGGATGCTCAACCGGGAAGAAATTGGCCTGAAGTGGTCGGAGGTGCAAGCAGTAGGGCGAGGTCGTCGGAGAAGAAGGCTAAGTAGGACCGGAAGATCCAGGGTGAACGGGGAGAAATTGAAGGAGGAGGAAGAAAGGTGGCGGCCCGAGGTTCGTTTCTACTGCCTTATATAGGCGTGAGGAGTTCTCAAGCTCTCTGTGAACAACCCTCGGTGAAGATGAGGAGAAGGCACAAAATGGGCGTTTCGCCTATCGTCCAAGAGAGCGGTTAATCTAGGGCTCGATCGAACCGTCGCGATGAGAGGAACTCGAAGGAACAAGAATCGTGTGAAATGATGCCTCATGGAGGGAGAACGAGGTGGAGGAGGTGAACTGCCGTGAAACGGCTTCTGCCTCGCTTTAAGCGGGAGGTAGGGGACAACGTCCCGGCCATCAGATCAAATCATAAAAGCGAGATCAAATGAGGACCGTACGATGAGGCGCATTAGGGAGCTGATGCGTGACAGGGAAAAATAACGGAACCATAGTGTGACAAATCGATATAAATGAAATCGATTAAAATCCCTAGTTGTACTTTATTAAAAGCTCATAAAATGGATTTGAAGGGTCAAATGAAGTCCAAATGACACCATATTTGGACCACATGTTCATGTTAGCATTTAGAACGATGCTATATAATTAGATTTCGTATTTATATCCAATAAGGCCCTCAATTACTATATTGTTCCTTAAAGTGTATTTTAACACATTAAAAGGTGTGCATTATTATGAAATGACTATATTAATGCAATTAGTGAGTCCAATTCTAGGTGATAGATATATATGAGTATTAAGAGAAAAATATCAACCTTTAAATATGTTTTCACACATTTATCATCAAATTGGAGGAGAGATAAAGTAAAGAGGTTAACATACTCATAATTAATTCAAATGCTTATTATTATTAATATATTTATCCAAAAAACTCCAAATTAATATTATCTACTACATTACCATCCTTAATGACCAAATTACATGATTAATCCTAACTTATCTCCTTAAGTGGGTTATTTGTGCAAACACCCCTCCAAATACATAAATGATGGTAAATAGTGATTTCAACATCATATTATGCCCAAATTGCACATAGAGTCCAAAAATGATCCAAAAGGATGGGAAATTTATGAAAAAGGTTCAAATGGACTCGAAGGTCAAGAAAAGCTCACAAGTGGGTAAATTGCAGGGAAGACCTTGAGATTCAGTATGTTACATAATCTAACTTAGCTCTAGTTCCCCCTCTCCTAGTGGATTGACTTGTAAGGCCCCTGAACTTGCTTAATGAGTTGAATAAGCTTAATTACCATACTTGAATGCTTATAAACCTAATATTACCTTTTTATATGTTTTAAAATCCTAATACAAGCTTAAGTTTCAATTTTTGTCCAATTTGGACACTGTTTGAGCAACTTATGCAATTTTATGCACATTTTGGACTTTTCTTCTATTTACCCAATTGAGTGGTTTTCTTTGCAATTTATCCCTTGCATTATGTTCCTTGGATATTGTATCATCATTCTTGAGCTTGCTGACCCATGAGGAACCTATTTAAACCTTGGTTTGAAGGTGTTTTCTCTAAGGGTATTTTAGGGTTTACTCCTTCACGGATGAGCTACCTTTAGTAGCTATCAACTAATGAATTATGTGATTAGCTGGGAAATTCGAAAAAGGAAAGCTAAGAAGGTCTATAAGGATGGTGGGGTAGCTTCTTGTGTGTTTTATTGTATATTCTTAATAGTTTAAGGCCATAGAAACACAGGGAAGCTACTTTTACACCTCATGCTCGCTTCCATCCTTATCCATGGGCTATATTTGCCTCTTCCTTGCCCAAGTTCGAAAATAAGCTTGCTTTCTCTTTCCTTTAACCTGGAGCAATGACTCACCTCTGTTTTGCTACGGAACCAAGTGCTCTAAGGTAGAAGACAACCTCTTTTTGGAGAAGAAGGTCTCCTAGAGCTCCATTTAGCCCTACCTAGGGTTTCCAAGGTCATCTTCTAGGGATTTTGACCAAGGCAAGTTATTTTCTTCATTCCTTCTCCATTTCTCTTTCTCTTATCCTTCCTGAGACCTTCCTCCAGGTCATAACCTTGTTGTTCCATGGTATAAATTACTCTAAATCTCTAAAACCCTACCTTTCTTAGTCCTTATGCTTAGGGTTTGCTCATTTGATGAAGAAAGGTGCTAGATGGATGAATTCATAGCTTATTCTTGGATTTTCTACCCTACCTGCTCAAGTTTTCTTCTGTGTGGGGTTTCATCTTCTCATTAGAGGCAATTTTAATAACTTGCTCCACGTTTATTTCTTATCATAAGCTTTCTAGATCATGTTCTTGCCTGAAAATGATGATTTATGCACTAAAAAGCTATGCTTGACTAGGATTTCAATTTTTATAATGTTCCCTGTTCTGATTTCAGTTCTAGATGAACCTGTGATCATGTGTACATTATTCCTAAGGTATAATATGACTTGGATCAGGTTGGTTTGACAACATATGGTGCTAAGAACCTATCAAACAATGCTCAGTTTTAGGGTTTAAAGCTGATTTCTTCAATAAACCATGACCTGATGATGGTACCATTGCAACAACCCTATGGTGTTGTCTTCATAACAACTTATGGTCGTGATAAATGGTGTCAAATGATGGTGACAACCTATGTTCACCCCCTTAGGTCAGGTTTTGGACCAATTAGAAGTTTAATGATCAACCATTAAGTACCCTACTGATGTTATCAATCAATAACAACATTAGCTTAATATTTGATGTTGATTAATGAATATAGTGTTGATCTAACAACATATGGTGATTTAATGGTCACTAATGATGGCGGATCAGGTCTTTAAAACCTATGTTGAGTCAAGCATTGTAGTTGTATCATCAATTAAGCCTTAGACCAATGGTTTCTTGGGTCATTTGATGTAGTGGTCAGACCTATACTATAATTGATGGTTTTAATATATGAACTTGACCTAATGGTCAAGATCTACTATTTATTCCTCCAATAAAGTGGAATGATTTCAAATGTAATATGTTGGTCCTAATAATGTGGTTTATATGGTTTCCTTTATATGATCAACTTAAGGGTCTTAATTGTTGACAATGGATGGCTTGTTTTAAATGAACAGTCGATTGTGGGTTTTACCCTACTCTCGATGGAAATTTTTGATTTTTTAATCAAGGGATGTATAGGGTTAGATGGTGTATCTTTATAGAGAAAAAACCACGGACTTCATAGGTAGTTTATCCAAGGTGTTTACTTATGTAAACAACCAGTGGTCTTACCTTTTAAACATCCAATGGTTCTGGGTGACATTATGATATGGTGATATGGGTTGAATGATGATGGAACAAATGGAGGGTTGCCCCTATTCACTCATATGAATAGAAGGGATGATAATCATATTGTGTTGATATGTAACCCTAATGAGGTATAGCTTGTTATACCTATCTTTAATATAACTCAATGATGGTAATTGGGTATGGATAGTCCTTGAATGACTAATACAATCATGGAGTACTCTCTTATTATTTTTGAAACCCTAGTATACTACAAACCAATGGTTACACCTTGATTTATGTGTGGGTTTATACTTGAGAATGGTATGGAATGTGATGGTGATGCTTCACCTTATGAATCCATTATCCAATGGGGATGTCGTGAGTTAGGGTTTGGGTGTAAGTGTTGATTAGTAACATTAATATGATTTGTCTTGTTGAACCTAACTCTAATGCAAATAGATAAAGATGAGTATTCATGTTTAACATTCTTATATGATGGAATGGCAGTGGAATAACCTCTTAATATGATCATAACCTTGATATGTTAATTGGTGGTTATAATAGTTACATGGTTGATACTTTCTTATGCTAAGCATTTTCATTATGAATATGATGAGGGTTATTCATATCTAGATTCCTTTCATGTTGATGTAGTAAGGGAATGTTCTTAATGTTAATATGACCCTTCTATGATTGTTTATGAATATCTCCTAGCTCATTAATGCAATATTGTGTTGATCCAGTGTATTATATGTAAGTGATGTTGTTGAGCCTTGTTATAAGGCATGCAAAGATAATGATGATCTTGCAGGGAATAATATGATGGTCTTAATGAGTTTTGGGCATGGTTGAGCCCTGAATGAGGTGTAATCCTCTTATGTTGATAAGGGTTGATACCCTGTGATATTGTGAAAAGGATTTATATCTTGTGATAGTATGATGACTAGTGTGGTCTCATGAATGGAAAGTGAATAGTACCATGTGATGATGAGATGAGAAATTATGTTTCACATGTTTTATATCTTTTAAAAGTTGTGATATTTATATGCTTGCTAGAAGTGAATTAGGGTTTGTATGTCCACTTGTTTGATGCAGCCTTAATTCACCCGATTGGCATAACTAAACAAGTGAAACTCTAATCATGTAGTGCCATGTGCCATAGATCCATCTGTGTGTCAGAACTTGCCAGATGGTGAAATGAGTATTCCTAAGGGAAACTCAGAGCACATATTGTTGAGTATGTGGGGGTGGCAAGCTGAGGATATATCCTTTTCATCCACAATGCAGGTTGTGGAGGTTGTCTATGGTCATGCCTCATACATCTGATGTGATTGAGAATGGCTACGGTCGTGTCTCGGTGATTATATATGTGACAAGATTGGAGGAAAATTGCAGTTGTACTTCAGATGGTAGGGTATGCATACCCACCTCCTTTCACTAGTGCCATGACTTGTACCAAGGATGGACTAGGCTATTGGCAGCTTGACCTTATATGTCGCTGTGGCAGACCCGCACTGACTGGGGGTAGAGAATATCTTAGGAGTTCGGCTCTTCCTAGATCTTGTATGGCGCTGATTTCAACTTAGCAATGGTCAGTTGGATTTTGAATGGTATCCTCAATTTCCTCAGGGCATTATAATAAAAGATGTAATACAGCCATATATCATATCTGTTTAGGGCTTTACACGACACTTCACATTGGATGATAACCCTTGTTTGTTCTCTTTACATAAAGATGATTCTTAGTGCAATTAAGAGATAGTAATTATACTTATGTTGTGGATATGCATAAGATTGTAAATGTGTACATACAGCAGTCATGCTTATGTTGATATCTATACTGCTACTGCTGATTATAATTAGGATTCTAGCTATATCATTTTGTTATTTATGTTTATCATTCTAGCCATGCCTCTATAATTAGAAATGCATATACTGCTAATCATGCTTATGCAAATACTCGTGCTTTTGTTGATAGCTCTTCTTATGATAATGATCTATTCAAACTGTTAGACATTCTAATGTCGTTAGATATGCTTATGATGCTAGACTTATTCATGTTAATAGAGATAATATGCTACTAGACTTGCTTATGCTAGTTATCCATATACTATTGAATCTCTTATATGGTTAATAAGGAAAATGATGATAGTCAGCTTGATGACGATAATTGTTATCAACTCCTTTATGTATTTTGTTAATCATCAGTGTTTTTGAGCCTATTTGTTATATATGATTTAACTTCTTAAATTGTATCATTACCTAAAATGTTGTAATAAATAAGCGTTGTTGGAGGTTATATCTCTTGCTGGGACATGGGTCTCACCCTTGTGGTTTGCCACATTTTTTTAGGTAATCGACAGTGACGAAAATAGAATCGTGGAAGTAAAGAGGAACTACATTAATGAATCTTTGAGAAAGTTGATTAGATGTCTAGTGTGTCCTAGAGTCGTCCATGTACTCTTAGGTCAGGGCAGAAAAAGTTGTGTATGGTGTTTCAAATGAATCAGACTTTTGTTAAATGCTTGTCTGTGTGGCATATATGAATATTGTTTTCCTGTGTATATATTTTGAGGCTAAGTTGATTAAATAATATGTATTGAATTTTTGGCATAGTATTGATCCAAGAAATATGTTTGTGCTCTTATGCAAATGTTTCTAAGTGAGTGTTGATATTGAAATCAATTTTAATTTACCCATATTTTTGGGTATGTGATTAATTAGTGATTGATTGTGTTTTATGTTTTGAGTAATCTTATTTAGTGTAACAGTTTCTCACAAGTTGGTATCAGAGCTTTAGGTTAACGGAGTCTATAGGGACACTAGGATTTAGGACTAGGATGATGTCAAAATTAGGAATATGACATAAAAACATGGTGGATACTGCCTAATCTCAGTACTTGGATGCCCTGGCCAGGTATTCAATTATTGAAGAAAGGTATGTATGGAACTCTTCGATTGTTATCTTTCTTATTACTCTAATAAAGTAGTCATTTTAAGACAATCTAAAGAGCATAATGAATAAGAAATCATGGTGTGAATATCTCAATCCTACCTTAAAGAAGATAACAATTGCATCATTATCTATCAAAACTTGAATGTTTGGCAACTATAAGAGAAAGATACAACACCATAAAATCTAAATCTGAATACAAATAAGGAAAAGAGGAGTTCTTGAAGATGTGATTCAATAAGATAATAAAGTAAAGGGCAAATAAGTCTATGCTTATAAAGTGATTCAAGGTATGAAATCCACATAAGATGGAGAGAACTCCAATGACAAGTATAAAATGAGAAGATAAATGGGAACAATGATAAAGGAATAAGGTGCAACCTGAGTAAATCTCAGACCAACCTATGTGTGTAAGAAAGTGTTAATGTAAAATAAGCATGGAATTTAAAAGAAATTCAGGAAAATGATCCATGTTTAATGGAGAAAATGTGGAATATGATGATTTCCCTATTGATAAGTGGTTGAAAACATAATAAAATAAGAGAACATATCCAAGGTTGATAAATAGTCATCAAGGAAGGAGTAATGAGATGTGTTAATCATGATGATTCCTATGCTAATGTCAACGAACCCAAAATGAAAAGGGTAAAATGATACATAAGAAGCTGTAACTTGCATAATGAGAATAGAATTGCTTACTTTTTTGCTAGTGACCCTTGAATAATGTTGCTATGATGTGGGAAGTGTGTTTCCCTTTGTGTCTTTCCTTTCTAGGGAACAACTTTCAAGTGGATCATTTCCACTTGGTATGCATGGATTCGTTGTAAACATGAGGGTGGATAGCTTATTATAGCATAAGGTTGCTTGGACTATGGTTCCAAGATCATAAATTTTGTGATGAGTTTTCTTTTGAGCCTTCCAATAATTAGGAAACTCCTCTTATATGTCTTGAGATTCGTTATGTTGGTAAAAGTAGATGAGATAAGGATGTGAGTTCCTTATCGCACATGAGGTGGATACCAAGGTAATGAATCCTAGTATCCGAGATGTATCAATGGTATGGGAAGTATGTGAAGGTTGGAAATGTTTACTAAATGAACATATCAAGTATTCCTCCCCCTTAAAGAGAGGGAGGGAGATAGTTGATGATGACCCTTTAAATGTTGTTTGAAAGGAAAAACAAAAGTGATTCTATAATGGTGTGTATGGTTCAGTGATAGATGGGCAATGCCACTATCAAGGATAGATGGTTTGTTGTTCAATAGATATGTGATATCGCGTTCCTTTAAGATAAACCTATGATCAAATATCAATGCATAAGAGTTAGATTAGATGACATAATTCAAATGATCATGATGAGTTTAGAGTTATGTCCTTTAGACTAACCAATGTACAAATAGAATTTATGAATAGGAGGAACAGAGTGTTCCAGTCATGTCATACAAGTTATATCAAGCTTTGAATGATGACATGAAAAAGTATTTCAAATATGGTCAAAAATATGATCAATATTTGTTCAAAAACCTTAGGGTTGCCAAAGTAGTAATAGCTATGAGATAAATTGAACAAGAGTGAGATGGGGTTGATTAAATGTCTTTATGGGATCATGATATGTCTTCTAAGTAGGTTGTGTAAATCCTAGTAAGGTAAAGTTAGTGTTGTTGTTTCACCCCTAACAAGGTTGACTAGGAATGATGTTTCCTTGTATGGAATGATAGCTTCCAGCATCAGCATTTCTTTTGATGCTGAAAAAGAACTGACAAGAGTTCTAGTGTTAGGGTAAAAAAAGGATGGATACATTGCTTTTTTTGTTTCTAGGAATGGCATGGGACACATGCCATGATTGGTAAAAAGCTAGCAAGTATGACTTTTGAGTAATGTGTTGATACAATAGATATAATTTTAGGATGATAGCTAGAATTTAAAGTTGAAAGTTACTATTAGATTTGTATAGGTGGCACAACAAGTTTCTATGTTCCATATTTGCAAATGTCTTCTTATGTGGGGGGTTTTGTGCTGACCCAAGAGGAGATATGTATGAATGATGTGGCATTACCACGATTATTATAGAACAATAAGAGATACAACCTTGACCACACTCATAAACAAATGCGATCTCAGGGCACCAAGGGGACCATACTTCATATGGTTTCTCAGCAACCCACATAAACTCAACAATATATGGCCTAAGTACCTTCTCACAATCCATGAATTGCTACAAAGATACATGTTTAGCTTCCCCAACTTCTGAATATCAGGGAAGTTATACACTCATAGTTAAATAACATAATTAGGATCTCATGTGATAATTTGTATAGTTATTTATCTTTCATGGTAAAAGGAAATTTATTTAAAACTTCATGCTAATATATGATTAATTAAACCATAACATATATGAAACCCTAATTCAATCCAACATGCACATGCATAGCTAGAAACCTTCCAATTTAAACCATACACAAGCCTTATCACAATAAGGAATCACAAGTCTCCTCTTATAGTTGTACTATCATCACATAAAAATGATAAACACATCTGACTTTAATATTTTTTTTCCGTTCATTTGATCTCAAATTGATAAAAGTATATAAAAGTGCCTAAATGGAAATTTTGGGCAATATACATGCAAAGTTTGTAACTTCATATATATATATATATATATATATATATATATATATATATATATATATATATATATATATATATATATATATATATATATATATATAAGTAAAAAGGTCCTATTTTCATACAAGACAAAGTTACAATAAAAATGGGATATTACCATAGTTCCCATAATTCTATCCAAAAACACCATCAATGTTCCATCTTTACGTCATTTTTAATGCAGTTAGTGAGGCTTAGTTATTTTGTGTAGGAATTTAATCTCAACGAGTACAAAACATATATTAAAACACTTGCCTTAGATGAAGAAAACATATATAGAAACATAGAACACGAACCATAGCTCCAATACCACCGAACAGATCCCACAATGCCCAATATAGCAAGATCTAGGTCCAACTAGGACAAGAAGGGAAATGGAGACATTTTAGGTAGAGAAGAGAGATTTAGGCCATGTTTGGTTGGAAGGTAAGTAAAAGACACGGATCCGGTGGTGGATCGGAAAGGAACAGAAATGAGATGACTGGGGATAGTCAAATCAATTCCATATTTGTGTGCTCTTCCAAAATGTCTAGGATGGGAAAAGAAAACATGTATTAATAGATAGAACCAACGAGGCCGACACCACAATTTTAGGAATTTGCAGTGGAACTGTATTATTTAATTTTGTTTGTTGCGACCCTTCTCTTTCTTCTTCGCTTCTTTCGTTGGTTCTCTTTTCTTCTGTTTTGCTCTTCAGCTTCAAGGTCATAACATGACTGTAGATTCCGAACAAAAACTACTAAGAATCCAATCTCTCCAGATGCCATTCAACTGTTTCCATAGCTCACTGTGAGATCTGGAACTGCTGCACAATGATTTATAAATATACGACTATGTTCTATGTTGACTGATGAAACAATGTTAAATTTGCAAGGAGGGACTTCACCTTTGGCATGCTGACGACAATCAATCAAATTTTAGAGAAGAGCTACACCACGTAAGCAAGCACTTTTTCTGATGTCCAGTCTGACGACTTTTGTTGTAGTCAATTTCATCACGGAAAGAAGGTCCAGCCGTTGCTTAGTCAGAGGAAAATAAGGATAAAACAAACGAAGAGAATGTGTGTTTGCCCGGATGAGATAATGACAGAGGGGTAGGTGCGGGTTTAATTAATCCAGCAGACATGGGTTCTCATTTTCCGTTGGATTCACATCCTGGTTATATTTTTTGCAACCAAACATTGGAAACGGGTGCGGTGTGTCATTTGTATCCAATCCTTCATCACATCCTGCCAACCAAACATGGTCTTATAGTATAGAACATAGATGACTTAGTCCAACAAGGTATAAGGAGAGAAAACTATAGAAGATATGAGAAAAGAGGAATGAAGTACCATAGATTTGAGCTCTATAAGTTCTAGATGGTGATCTTAAGCTTTAATAATTGTAAAAACTTATAAAGAATGGCCAACATGCAACATTTTTCATTACCCTCTTCTAGCTCTAGAACATATGCTTCTATTCCAAAATGATCTAAAAGAGGTCTAATGGTAGAATGAATTTATATATGTAATTGGGTTTCATACAAATTGAAAAACATTCATTACATAGCTTACTTCAACAAAAGAAGCCAACTTCGACCCCCTCCAACTCACTTCAACCTCAAAACCAGGTCAAAGCACCCCAAAATGATTGGCTTCAAACACTCTCTAACATGGTTAAAGCTTTTCTCATCCATTTTCAAACCAAAAAATCAGTCAAAATGCTCCAAAATAACCTTTGTCAACCACTTCTCTATACGCATCACCCCAAATCGATTTGCTTTGACCCGGCCTGAACATGGATTGACTGCACAGAGTAGTTGAAGAACTTATCCTATCGTACATTCACCTCAACCCAAAGCAGACAAAACAGCCCTACCAGATCCAATTTTTGAGCCCGAGGATTGATCCCCACTTAATTAATTAACCATTCATCAATGCAATGCACAAGGTACCATTTTTCAAGTTTAAAACTTTCAAATACGTGTCAAGACAATTTTAAAATATTTCTTCTTCACATCATCTAAAACATATATGTGAATCATCATGCAATTATTTTTAGAAGTTTAGTTAAATAACATCAATCACACAAATAATAGAAGAACGTATGATTAAAACAGAGCAAGGATAGGGTCTCATAAGTGGATCCTTTTATGAAAAAATACTAAGGATATTCTAGTATTAAATACATCATATCATGGTAGACGTTCATATATGAATATAAACTAAGCTAACCTTGGAGATTCACATCTAATTCATATATATATATATATATATATATATATATATATATATATATATATATATATATATATTGATGTATATATACAATTATTAAAAAAATTCACCACCTAGTAATGTATTTACATTACAATATTCAAGGTGTACAAGACAAAAGTGATAGAATAAACCCCCATCCATTCCCAAAGTTTAATAATAGGGATGAGTCCATATACATCAATGAGCTACATGTTCTAGTTTCTACTTGTGAGACACACCATTGAGTCAAGTCCTCTCAAATTTGTTGATTTCTTTCTACTAAGATCCTAAAAATATAGAGTATCCCTCATGAGATACAACACCCCACTAATTGTATAACATTTCAAAATAGATAGATTCATACAATACACATTATATAATTTAAAATATACAATTTTAACATACCTCACAACAATTAATTTTTTTTTTTGATAAAGGGTGCATGTCGCTTCTATTTATTCATATCAGAAAAAGTAATCGATACAATGTTCTCGTCGAAGTCCACTAACACAATTCGAGGATCTCCTAAGCAACAGGCATGAGCGGCTAAAGCATGGGCTACACCATTACCTTTTCGTCTAATAAAACAACAGTGAAAGGAGGAAAAACGTAAAGATAATCGACAAATCTCAGTGACGATGTTGTCCTCATATCCACGTCCCCATCAGTCGGCTTTCACTGCATGAACTAACAAAGCACTATCGGTCTCGACGATCATATCCTCCATGCCTAGGTCCAAGGCTACTCTCATCCCATTAACGACTGCCATTCCCTCCGCACTAAGCACTGAGAATGTATGGTCCAGACGGGATTGATACGTAGCCTTTATAACCCCTGAGTGGTCCCTAAAGCAACTCCTATCCCCACACTGCCACCATCACGGACACTGGCATCTGCATTCATCTTGAAGCACTCCTGCGGGGGAGGGTTCCAAGATGAAACCTCCAGGCCACCCTCCCTATGTGCACCTCCAACTGACGCCGACGAGTACCGTCTGTAGTCCTCCATTAGTGAAAGAAAACTGGCTGCAAGTATAGGAATATTTGGCTTCTGGGGATCAAAAATCTACTTGTTTCTGGTTGTCCAGGCTGTCCAAAGCAATCCCGCCCCTTCCTCCCTTCTCATCAAATCATCCTCCCGTAAAAGCTCCCTGGAAAAGTCCCTAACATCCAACCCTGTGTAGATCGGCCAAGCAAGCTGTCCGGCAGCCCACACAAGACATGTTGAAGCACAGAGCAAAAGTGCATGAGTTGCGTCTTCAGGGTGAGATAAACAGCGTGGGCAAAGGTCATCCTGGGCTGCATGTCTCCTATACAGGGTTGCCTTCATCGGTAGGATGTCTCGAAGTACTCACCAAAAGAAATGTTTCAGCTTTGGAGGCCAACGTTGCTTCCATACTCTTTTCCAGTCCTCCTCCTCCAAATCATCTAGTAGGTCCTCTCCTGTGCGTATCAGTCTGTAGACGCTGCGCACTATGAACTCTCCCCTTCTCTCACTATCCTAGCACAGAGTATCGGCGACCTCCCTACCACCCAATGGAATAGCATGAATCATAGAACGTATATGAGGGGGAAACACATCTGTCAAGGCGGCCTCATCCCACATTCCTGTCTCCTCATCTATCAATCTGGAAACTGATGTATAAGTAACTGGCCCCTGTACCAGATAACGGTGAACTGTCCCTCCCAACTGTGGGATCCATTTGTCTCTGTAAATATCAATATTCTCCCCGAACCCACCCTCCAAAGGAAACCCGGCTTCGCCAGCTGTAGCGCCCCCCATATGCTCCTCCAAGTGTAGCTAGGTGCCCCCCCCCTTGCCGAGTGAATTACCTACGTATGCCGGTAGTATTTTTCCTTCAGTATACGTCTGACCAACGATCCCTCCTTAGTAGCAAGCCGCCATCCCTGTTTCGCCAGAAGCGCACTGTTGAAAGCTGACAGATCCCGGAACCCCATCCCTCCATACTCCTTCGGCCTACACAGTCCCGCCCAACTGAGCCAATGAATCTTCCTTTCCCCCTCCTTCGCTCCCCACCAAAACCGTGCTATAATGGAGTGTATCTCGTCTATGAGTCCTTCTGGGAGTTTGAAAATGCTCATCAAGTAGGTAAGAATAGCATGGATCACTGCTTTAATAAGAACCTCCTTCCCTGGCTTAGACAACAGTTGTTCCTTCCATCCCTGCAATTTTTTACATACCCTATCCTTAATTGCAGCAAATACCACCTTCTTAGACCGCCCCACAGCCGTAGGTAAGCCCAAGTATTTCTCATGTCTATCCACCTCCCTCACCCCAAGCATATTCTTAACGGTATCCCTCCTTCCTGCCTCCACATTGCTACTAAAAGAAATCTCAGTCTTCTCAAAGTTAATTTTCTGCCCAGATGCCCTCTCGTATTGGATGAAAATCTCAACTAAAGAGGAGCATTCTTGTGAGGTAGCTCTAGTAAACAAAATTCTATCATCAGCAAAGAAGAGGTGAGACACACGCGGTGTTGTCCTGCATGCTTTAATGTCGTGGATCCTTTTTTCCTGGGCTGCTTTTAAGATAGATAAAGAGAGAGCTTCAGTGCAAAAAATAAAGAGATAGAGAGAGACAGGGTCACCTTGGTGTAATCCTCTCGTCGGTCTTGTAAATCCCTCCCCTTGCCATTAATGACGAATTTATGTGAAACGCTAGCCATACACTCATGAACTTTGGTCCTCCATTTGATAGGAAAACCCATTCTCTCCATCACCCTTCCCAGAAAAGACCACTCCACCCTGTCATAGGCTTTGCTCATGTCAAGCTTGAGTGCCAGCAAACCCTCCTTTCCGCTCCTCCTATGCTTCATAGTATGGAATAACTCATAAGCTACCAAAGCGTTATCCGTGATCAACCTCCCCCCAATGAAGGCACTTTGATTTTCAGAAATTATGTTATTCAGCAGCGGCTTTACTCTATTGGCCAGGACCTTTGTGACAATTTTATAGGCAACATTACACAGACTGATAGGGCGATACTCAAAAATGTGAATCGACATCTCTATCTTTGGAATGAGCACAATATCTGTCTCATTAATCTCTGCCAAACTACGCTCTCCCTTCCACCACCCAGCAATGAACTCAACCACACTCTTTTTCACCGTACCCCAAAATTTTTGATAAAAACTTGCCTTCATGCCATCCGGTCCAGGAGCTTTATTCGGGTGCATTTACTGAAGGGCCTGCCAAATCTCACTCTCTGACGGGGTCTGTTCCATCCATATCACGTCCTCCTCCTGTAAAACACCGTGCATACCTTCCAGAAACTCCTCCAAGCCAACCGGATGCGATGTCAAAAAGAGAGAGGTGAAAAAAGAGGTAATCACCTCCTCAATCTCCTTAGGATCTGTCTGCCATCTGCCATCCTCGTTGAAAATTCCATCAATTGTATTTCTCCTTTTCCTCTGGCTCACTTTATGATGAAAATATTTCGTATTCTTATCGTCATCCCTCATCTCATTAGTACGTGCTCTAGCGTGCCAAAAGCTCTCCTCCCACCATTGCAGTTCCTCTAACTCTCTCGCCAAAAGGGTGCACACTTGAATCATGCCATGAGAAGGTAAGTCATTTTGTGCTCGTGCCAACTCTTTCTCAGTCTTCCTTATTCTCTTCTTAATATTCCCAAAAGTCTCCTTAGCCCAGAAACTCAGTCTTTCCACGCACCCCCTTGTCTGTGCCAGCAGACCACCACCTTGATTTTCCCCCCATGCTTGTTCCACCACCGACCTGCATTCAGGAGACGATAGCCAAAAGGTCTCGAATCAAAAACTTTTCCCCCTATCCTCCACATGTATTGACTTTTCTGCCCAAAGGAAAATCTGCCCATGGTCAGAGCCGCTGATAGGAAAATTCTTGACCCTCCTTATATTAAAGTTCTCACACCACTCCCTGTCTGTCAGAAACCTATCCAGCCTCTCCATGATGAGGTTGTCCGCACGCAAACCTCTTTTCCAAGTGAATTTGCACCCTGTGTATCCCAGATCAGTGAGAAGACATCTATCAATCGCCTCCCTAAAGTTCCTCATTTGCCACTCGCTCCTTGTTTGGCCCCCTTGTTTCTCATGCAAAGTAGTAATCTCATTAAAATCCCCACCAAACACCATCGGCCTGTGAGAGGCCTTGCGCAGCTCTCCCATAAGAGCCTAAGTACGCTTCTTGTCTTGTACTGCTGCCCAGCCGTAGATCCCAGCAAAACAATGATTGTACCCAGAGTTGTTCTCATCAATGTCAACACAAATATGATGGTTGGAAAAAGACTTGATCGTCACCTTATCACCTCTCCACCACATCCCCATCCCCCCAGATCTGCCTCTACTATCCACCCCAAAACCACTATCTAAACCACAAGATCTTCTGACTCTATCTTGGTCCGTGCTTTTGCACATAGTTTCCATCACGAAAACTATGTCAGGCATCTCTCTCCAACATCTCCTCTTGAGAGAGTTCACCATCCCAGGGTGGCCCAGACCCTGGACGTTCCACACCAAGATTTTCATTGTTGTTCACGGGTCTGGACCATCCCAGAATCCGCTACTTGCTTGTTAGATGCAGCTGTCAAAACTGCACATGTGCGAGACCTTTTGCCCATATTTTGCTCAGATTCCACTATCTCAGAAATATATTCATTCTCTCCATCACGTCCTCATTTCAGGCTGGGTTTTCTCTCGGGGATGTGCATTTTTGCTTTAGGGCCATCCAACCTTTCCCCCCTTCAAGTGAACCTCCTCTCCCTCCCTTTACCACCCATTTTAACCATGGATTTGTTGTCCTTTGTCACTTTATGAACCTGTCGTTCCTCCTCAACATCCCTGCCCTCTAGAAGATTAGCCTTCCTCACCCTTGGTGACCTCCCATTCCCTGCTTCTTGCTCAGATCCCGCCCCAGTGCCTTGCTTGTCTCCCTTCTTAGCTTGTCCCTCTGTAACCAGAACTTCCACATGTACCTCCGGAGAGCTACTGCCCAGGACCCTATCATTGCTGGATGCCATCTTCGACCTCTACCCGTTAGACGCAAGCTCCTCCTTCTCCATTTCCCTGCCACCTTAAAGATCCTCATTGATGTCTGAACCTTGCCCGCACTCAAGGTTGCCTTGTTCTCTTTGTGCCATGTCATCCATAATTGCATCTGAGAGCCTGGTTCCCCCCCTCCCAATCGTGTCCACCTGATTGGGAGGTGTAGGACCTATGACGTTGGAAGCCTCCGGCTGCTTGTTATGCACTGCTATCGTCACTGAGGCCTTCATGCCATCGTCCTCCTTCCTCCCTGCCTTCACCACCGTCACCAGAAAGATCTCCTCTAGGTCAATCCATGAGAAATTTGCCTGCGATGCTGTGTCTTCCTTCTCCCTCATCTCCCTATCTAGGTGCTTGCTACACGATGTCCCTCGTGAGCCGTTACTGGAGCTACACCTATCGTTGTATGCCTCCCTCAGTTCCCTTCCCCTCGGCTTCACTGTGAAGTCAATAGCTCTCCTCTCGCTGCCCCGCCCAAACAACTCCTCTTTAATAGGAATCATCCACCTTTTCACTGGTGAGGCCTTGATCCAAGGCCCCCATTGCCGCTGCTGGTCTTCGCCCTCCTCCTCAACGTTGCCGCAGTTCTTCTCTAGATGGACAATAATACCACAGCGGTAGTAGAAATTCGGCATCCTCTCATACCTGATTTCGACGGAAACCAGGTTTCTTTTGGTATCCCAGATATTCTATTTTTGTCCAAGGAGCTTTGTGATGTCCACGGTTACCCAAACTCTGCAAGAAGTATCCCACCCCAGATCTTTACGGTCGACAGCAGCCACCGTGCCAACCTTTTCTGCCACTACCCGTATAGCCTCCTCCATCCAATAGCCAAGAGGCAGGTTATACAATCTAATCCAGAACGTGGCCAAGTTCAATTCAATTGCCTCCGGCATGTCCTATGCTTCAATGCTCCTCATAACGAGTAGGTGATTATCAAAGTTCCATGGCCCCTCCTGTAAGACCTTCTCCTTGTCTTGCCAGTGTAGGAACTACACCACGAATAGATTGCTTGATATCTGTCAGAAGCTCGCCTCCTTCCTCAGAGTCCAGGTACTAATAAGGGTCTGTTTAAGCGCTAGGAAATTGTACGGGCACTGCGTGGCTAGCCTTCCCATGACCGCCAATTCCAGATGATCTCCACCTGTCCTAATCGGCTCCGCCGAGAAGTCGAGCATGTCTATTTCTTTATCTTCCCTGACCTTGAGTGCTGCATAGCGTTTCACTAATTCATCCTCCATGGCGGAGGAGGGTACATGCAAGAGCAAGAGAAGTATCCGCCTCAGTGGCCGAAGGGAGAAAGTCTTGGATCCCAAAATCGCCTAGAGTGGAACCCTAGAGGACGATGCGGCCAGGAGTTAAATTTACTATATATAAAGAGACATAAGGTTATCATGACATGCACTTCATTTGTTTCACTTAATATCTTCTGCTTTTAGCATTGATAAACTTGGTTGCACCTTCTCACGATGAACATAATGGGTTTGCAATAAAAAGAAGAAGAGAGTGCAATTTTAAATGCTTAAGATGAAACAAGAAATGACACTTTTACATGTTGTTCCAAGCACATTGAAAGCCCCCTCATGCAAGTACATTTGGAGAGATCCCTCTACAAACTAAAATATAGAATATATGTTCATATACATGTATGTTTATGAATGTAAATTTCACTATCAAGTAGATATTACACTTCAAAACACAACCCATTATATTTATATATATGCACACACACACACACAGAAAAAAAAAATATATATATATATATATATATATATATATATATATGCACACACACATATATATATATGAATATATATGCATACATATAGTATATATGTAGTCTTGACCTTTAGTCTATGCTATAATACTTTTCTTTCTAACAAAAGTATTGTTCTCCCCATGTTTCATTAATTAAATTATGGGGACTCATAAAATATGAAGATAGCCAAATAAACATGATAATCATACTCCACTCATTGAAATATGTCAACATAATGGCAGGTCTAAATGTTTTTCCCAAAGCTAACTTTCTTCAAATTTATGTGTAACATCAAGAATGAAGAAATTGCAAAATTTGAAAAGATATTAAAAAAGCTTAGTTGATGTATGATCAAGCCATGATCAATTGAACATAAGATTTTAAGAGACTCTTCTTAGAGAATTTTATAAATTTTAGTTCATCAAAGACATAAGTAACAAACCATGAAGATTTAATTTGAAACTATTATAAATATTTGTCATGACAATTAGAATTTGAACAGAGATATATATGGGCAATTTTAATTTGTAGATAAAATTACTCAATGAAGGAAACACAAATCTTGTTGTGCCTCAATTTAATTTCTAAAGTATATCATATATAGAAATCTACAATGATTGTAACAAAGAGATTTCTAACTATGTAAGTGGAAATTGTTAGGAATCTAAAACCATATTTAGTTATGAATAATATGCATATGTATGCAATGGAAATCCATTTCAGATATGCATTATTCTAATAGTGTTAATGAATAAACAATAAAACTTCTTATCATATAGTTTTCTAAACAGATAGTTCACCCAAATGAAAATTATAACACCTTGAACCAGGTTAATATCTAAATATATTTGTTTGCTTTTGATATAATGGTGTTATGATAACTGCATATCTTATTTGTGTGAACTATTTATCTTGTTGATGCGTGTGGATAAATATGAAACTAAATGTATGTTGACTGAATAATAAATATGTAAGGAGGCGGGATCACCCCCTTACTAAATATTTGAAGAATAAAACATCCATTCCAAACACACTCAAAGGTATTTTGGAATAGGTGTAACATTTCAAATTTCAATAAATGGTATTCAAAAGAATCAAAGTATAGAAGCAGAATAAAAATGTTGACTATATTCAATTTATCACAAGGTTATTACAAAAGAACATCATTATCTCCCGCAAAGGATTTACATGTATGATACAACATAAGGATCTAAGTAGAGGGAAATATAAATCATAACAACTTTGTCTCCAAGCTTTAACTCCTTAAGCTAGTCCAAAACTTCATGCCTTATCATCAAAGTCCTTCACGTAGAGTTGGAAGCATACCCCCAACAAGAAGAGAAAATAGATGACATCAACAAAGGTCGGTATATGCATACTAAATAGGAAATTGAGCAAAATACGGAATAAAGGACATCAAATATAAAAGGCTTCCCATAGAAAGGATAAGGACCACCCAAATGGGTATCAAGAGAAAAGGAATTGAAATCATATGATAACAAAAGAATACTCATGTCATTAATAAAACATAAAGATTGTGCCACACAAGAACATATAAAGAATTAGGGAACGCACCCCATATCATCAACATGCATGCATGTGAGATAAACATAGCCCTAGAACAACATAAACACAAAGGCGGCCAAGTCTCATAAACTTGAAACCTGATAGAGAAAGGAATACTTCCAATCTCCCAAATATATAATATATGGGCCAAGAATCACACATCTTGACCTGGGTATGAGGTTCCTTTCCATCCCAAAAGAGCAAGAAATATCACATCTTCTCGGAAAGAAATAACACATATGCCATAAAAACCAATGCAATTACACTATTCTAGTGCTACTGAATCACATATCATGTTAAATGTAGAGGTAAGTAGAAATTATAGTCAGAATATATAAACTAGTCACCACATAAGTGACCAACATATACATCCACCTCATAAGTGGGCAAAAGACATCACATGTCATCTTTTAGAGTTCCAACATGAAAAAAGCATAAGATAAGAGTTCAAAAGAATATCCATGATCACATGATCAATATCAAATTAGGTAGTTCACATGAACCATGATTTTCAAAAGAAAATACATTGTGTATAGGCTAATGTCCATAGGACAAAGAGAATGAATAAGCATAGCTGAATTGCTCAATATAGAAGAATGGGGATACATCATACCTCAACTTCAGTGTCTAAACAATCCAAGTCAGTCCTAGATCTAAGCCTAGGTCTCCAAAGGACCTCTAGGGAAGGTGGACAGGTCTAAAAAAGTAAGTTTCCCGAGCTTAGAGAGGCTGGTTTCTCTAACAAAGCTCTTATCTCGAGCAAGAAGCACCTTCTCCACTTTAGCGGTGAAAAACCCTAATAAAAGAACATGGAGATGGGGTGTTTATGGGTTCTAGGTGGCATTTCACCATGGAAGGCCATGGTTCTAGCCTGGAGGAAGGTAGAAGGAAGACTAACAATATGAAAATAGGAAAGGAAATGATACACTTACTAGTTTTGGACGAAATAACCAAGGAGGAGCTTTAGAAATCCTAAATAGAGAAAATTTGGAACCCTAGGAGCCTTCTTCACCAAGGTAGGCACCTCCTTTTACCTTGGGACAACACCTTCGTGGAAAAACACAGTAGGAATGATGCTCTAATCTAGAGGAAATAAAGGAGAGCAAGAGTTTTTGAATTGGGAGTTGGGAAGGGGTAGATATGGCTGTATAAAGAAAGAGGTCAAGTCATGGGCGGAACCAGGGGGCTGCCCAGGCTGAAGACCCCCTCAAAAAATATTTTTCTTATTACTATGATACCATGTGTAAATTCGTATTTTGTAAAAATACTATATTATATCACACAAAATGAAACTTTTAATCTTATGATTTCAATCAATCTTATCATCCTTCTTTTTATGAATTGCATAGGGGTTAAATTCAATATATTATAGATCATGTGTCTTATCCCCTCACAAATCATAAAATTTACAGTCGTAATATATATGCCATCAATTATGGGCTTAAGAAATTATATCTTCGATTCCTCTCTTATTAAAATTTATTTAATAATTTCATATTAATTGTGTTAAGACTTATAAAAGTTGTATCCCCTACCATACTTGAAAGCAGGGCACTATAAAGATTGGGGCCATCTACCCTTAAATATGGAAATTAGTTACATAATATTAAATTTATAAAAATATAACATGCATCATGCAGACGTATTTATTGGAATCTAATGTAATATAATTGACTCATTAATTGGCAAACATTATTCGTTATAATTTGAGTATGTTCACTCAATTATAATTGTACACCATTGAAAAAAATTAATAACCATACATGCAAAACTAATCACCTTTAATTATATATTTTCCTTTTAAACTTTTATTAGTAAATCACTCTCAAATTAAGAAAATATCCTTGGCTGGGTGGGGTCCAATAGTGGCCAATCACGGGAGGGGTTCCTCGTTATCAAACAAAATTAAGAAAATATCCATATTACTATATAGAAATAGATCCAAACAATATTTATTTTAATATGGTATTTCATAAACTTTTAATGACATAATATTTAGATATTATCAATTTAATCTATATAATAATAATTATAAATATACAATAACTAGGGGAGATAATGATAATATTTCTATCTATAAAACAAATGAAAACAATTGAATTGGCATAAGGTAAAAGAAGAGTAGGGAAAATACATATATAATGTGGGATAAGAAGGAGAAGAAAAGGTAAAAAAAACCATCTTATAGATATAATTTTAATCAAATGGAGAAAGAAAAGTAAAGATGCCATGTGAAATGAAAGTCCATAAAAATATATAAGTGTTCTCTCTTCTTCAACTTTTAAATAAAAAATTAAGAGACATTCTTAGATCTTTCCTCTTCATTCTCTTCAATTTTGATTACTCAATTTCTTCCATTATATATTGTTTATACAACTAGATTAAATATTTTCCTTCCTTTCTTTTTTAGGTTTTCTTAATATAGATCATTGTGTTAAGATCTTAAAATAAATTGACATTATCAAATACATTACACTTATATCATTTATAGTATAATATTTTCCTGGTACATTTTGTTTGGGTCTTCCATCCTGACACCATCCACTAAACAGTGTCATATTATATTTTGATGCTTGTTCTCCACTTAAAAGGTGAGTATGTTCTCATTTTTAATATAGCTGGTACTTTTCTTATGTGCTATCAATTTTATACACATTGCAATGATCAGTTGACAGTGAATTATGAATATATTGTTGATTATCTAGTCGTTGAATCTGAAATACATGGTTAAATAATGTGTTCATTACATTGATTTAGTGAATTATATCATGTCATTTATGTACAAATAGCTTGTTTTTCATATTGGAGGCATTGAGACATTCCGTTAGATATATTTTTTTCTTCAATTTTTTCTAAATAAATATTATTTTTCCATCTATATCTATAGTTAATATTTGTCAATATTCATACTAATCCAGCCCCCCCTTGTGGTAGATTTCTAGATCTGCCACTGGGTCAAGTATGAGGTGTCTATGAGACTTTCCATGTGTCATGTATAAGGGTGTCCATGTACATGCAAGCCTTTATGGATAAGGAAGAAGTCAAGCATGATGTGTCAAGTTACTTTCCATGTGTCTAATGCTAAGGGTGCCTATGGACATGCAAACCTTTATGGATAAGGAAGAAGTCAAGCATGAGGTGTCCATGGAGCTTTCCATGTGTCCTTAGCCTAGGGATTTCATGGCCATGCAAGAGGATAGCTCATAGAGGCTTCTTGAATATCAAATGATAGTTTATGGAAACTTATAGGCCATCCCAACCGACCTCCAATCAAAGAAATAACCTCATTGGTTGATAGCTTTTAAAGATAAGCTCATTTATAAAGAGGGTAATCCCTAAAATGCCCTTAGAAAGAAACACCTTCAAACCAAGGTGAAACTAGGTTCCCCATGGTTAACAAATTCAAGAATGGTAAGTGAATATATAAGGATTATAATGCATGTGACAATTTGTAAAGAAAACCTCCCAATTGGGGAAATTGCTAAAAAGTCCAGAATGTACCTAAAATTGCATAACTTGCTCAAACAACATCCAAATTGGACCAAACTTTATCCACAAGTTATCTTTGATGTGTTGAATATGAATTTGCCATTATTTCCATATTTTTAAGTTATGTAATCACATTATTCATTACTTATGACTTTTACTCATTTTCTTTCTCCTAAACTTATCCTAATATTTCAAGGTTGTCCAAATTAGATGAAATTTGACATGTAGGCTAATTTTGATATGTAGATTTCAAATTTGAAGTTTGTTTCCACTTTTAAGACTTATTTTTATGAGATATGTCATTTGTCCCATTAACAACCCATTTTCTAAATTATTCATCCAATTAAGTTCCTTATCTTCATATTACCACCAAAATGAGTTATGTGGCATATTTTATGTATCCATTATAAACCTAAGATTAATGTTAGAACATTAGGTTACATTAAGGTGATCTATACATGAATTATCTCATTGGGGTTATACTAAACATCTATTTAGGTCTAACCTTCAACCTTGTTTGGCTAAGTCCAAAATGTCAACTTCCTGGGTAGGGTCCAAGATCTAGTATGTTACAGCACACCACCACTTAAAGGGATTTCGTGCTCGAAATCAAAACATCCACATATAAGAAAACCACTTATTCACCATCCCTTAAAGGATTTAACCTACCAAGCCAAACTAATCTATAGGTAAAAGGGTGAGTCTAACTAGACCATATACAAGATCCATCATGATTCACTACGCACTCTGATCGCTTACTAAACACCAAACTTCAAAGTCTAGATTTAGGGATAACTATCCAAACATGTGGTTCTATGGGTCATAAGGGAACTATATTGGGTATCCATCCTCAAACAAGTCGTTACACCTGGGAGACTAGTTTAACATATTAGGGTCCCTAAAGATAAATCATATAGATGTCTAAGGCTACTATTGTCTAAAAGCATGCTATTTCAGACAATTCATATCAGCTCAGACCAGGTCGGTATCATATGGATTCGGGAGTCCTCATAAACCAAGCTAGTGGTGCAGAGGAAAATTTTGCCAGCCCTCGAACCCTGATCCTTTCTAGACACCTTTGCTTTCAACTTCATGTCTTAGTAGTTGCCTAAAGGCCAAGCAAAACAACCTTAATTTACTATGGTTACTTATGTATCTTTTAGTTGTAACTATTTTACATATCTATTCATCATTATTCTAATGTGAAACTATATGATCCTAAATCAGCCCTTCATCATTAATTGATCAACTCTAGGGCAAACATGTCACTTAAAGATAAGGCAAGGATTCTAACTAGGGAGACAACATTGAAATAGTCAGATTCCGACTACTAACCTAGCTCTGATACCATGTTGTAAGGATGTGAGATCACCCCCTTACTAAAGATTTGAAGAATAAAACATCCATTCCAAACACACTCAAAGGTATGTTGGAATAGGTGTAACATTTTCAAATTTCAATAAATAGTATTCAAAACAACCAAAGTATAGAAGCGGAATAAAAATGTTGACTATATTCAATTTATCACAAGGTTATTACAAAAGAACATCATAATCTCCCACAAAGGGTTTACATGTATGATACAACATAAGGATCTATGTAGATGGAAATATAAACCATAACAACTTTGTCTCCAAGCTTTAACTCCTTAAGCTAGTCCAAAATTGCATGCCTTATCATCCAAGTCCTTCACCTAGGGTTGGAAGCATATCCCAACAAGAAGAGAAAATAGATGACATCAATAAAAGCTGGTATGTGCATACTAAATAGGAAATTAAGCAATATATGGAATAAAGGACATCAAATATAAAAGGCTTCCCAAAGAAAGGATAAGGACCACCCAAATGGGTATCAAGAGAAAAGGAATTGAAATCATATGATAACAAAAGAATACTTGCCATTAATAAAACATAAAGATTTTGCCACACAAGCACATGTAAAGAATTAGGGCACACACCCCATATCATCAACTTGCATGCATGTGAGATAAACATAGCCCGAGAACAATATAAACACAAAGGCGGCCAAGTCTCATAAACTTGAAACCTGATAGAGAAAGGAATACTTCCAATCTCCATATTATACAAAACATGGGCCAAGAATCACACATCTTGACCTGGGTATGAGGTTCCTTTCCATCCCAAAAGAGCAGGAAATATCACATCTTCTCAGTAGGAAATAACACATCTGCCATAAAAACCAATGCAATTACACTATTCTAGTTCTACTGAATCACATAGCATGTTAAATGTAGAGGCAAGTAGAAAGTATAGTCAGAATATATAAACTAGTCACCAAATAAGTGACCAACATATACATCCACCTCATAAGTGGGCAAAAGGCATCACATGTCATCTTTTAGAGTTCCATCATGAACAAAGCATAAGATAAGATTTCAAAAGAATATCCATGATCACATGATCAATATCAAATAAGGTAGTTCACATAAACCATGATTTTCAAAAGAAAAGACATTGTGTATAGGCTAATCTCCATAGGACAAAGAGAATGAATAAGCATAGGTGAATTGCTCAACATAGAAGAATAGGGGATACATCATACCTCAACTTCAGAGTCTAAATAGTCATATTCAGTCCTAGATACAAGCCTAGGCCTCCAAAGGACCTCTAGGGAAGGTGGAAAGGTCCAATAAGTAAGGTTCCCAAGTTTAGAGAGGTTGATTTGTCCAACAAAGCTAATATCTCGAGCAAGAAGCACTTTCTCCACTTTAGCGGTGAAAAACCCTAACAAAAGAACATGGAGATGAGGTGTTTATGGGTTCTAGGTGGGATTTCACCATGGAAGCCATGGTTTCAACCTGGAGGAAGGTGGAAGGAAGACTAACAACATGAAAATAGGGAAGCAAAGGAGAAAACTTACTAGTTTTGGTCGAAATAACCAAGGAGGAGCTTTAGATACCCTAAATAGAGCAAATTTGGAACCCTAGGAGCCTTCTTCACCAAGGTAGGCACCTCCTTTTACCTTGGGACAAACCTTTGTGACAAAACAGAGCAGGAATGATGCTATAAGCAAGAGTAAATAAAGGAGAGCAAGAGTTTTCATTGGGAGTTGGGAAGGGGTAGATATGGTTATATAAAGAAAGAGGTCAAGTATGAGGTGTCTATGAGACTTTCCATGTGTCATGTATAAGGGTGTCCATGGACGTGCAAGCCTTTATGGATAAGGAAGAATTCAAGAATGAGGTGTCAAGTTACTTTCCATGTGTCCAATGCTAAGGGTTCCTATGGACATACAAACCTTATGGATAAGGAAGAAGTCAAGCATGAGGTGTCCATGGAGCTTTCCATGTGTCCTCAGCCTAGGGATTTCATGGCCATGCAAGAGGATAGCTCATAGAGGCTTCTTGAATATCAAATTTCGGTTTATGGACACTTATAGGCCATCCCAACCAACCTCCAATTGAAGAAATAACCTCATTGATTGATAGCTTTTAAAGATAAGCTCATTTATAAAGAGAGTAATCCCTAAAATGCCCTTGGAAAGAAACACCTTCAAACCAAGGCACAACTAGGTGCCCCATGGTTCAAAAACTTGAGAATGGTAAGGGAATATATAAGGATCATAATGCATATCACAATTTGGAAAGAAAACCTCCCAATTGGGTAAATTGTAGAAAAGTCCAGAATGTACCTAAAATTGCATAACTTGCACAAACAACATCCAAATTGGACCAAACTTCATCCACAAGTTATCGTTTATGTGTTGAATATTAATTTGCCATTATTTCCATATTTTGAAGTAATATAATCACATTATTCATTACTTATGCCTGTTACTCATTTTCTCTCTCTCAAACTTATCCTAATATTTCAAGGTGGTCCAAATTAGATGAAATTTGACATGTAGGCTAATTTTGATATGTAGATTTCGAATTTGATGTTTGTTTCCAATTTGAGACTTATTTTTGTGAGATATCTCATATGGACCATTAACGGCCCATTATCTAAATTATCCGTCCAATTAAGTTCCTTATCTTCATATTACCACCAAAATGAGTTATGTGACATATTTTATGTATAGATTATAAACCTAAGATTAATGTTAGAACATTAGGTTAAATTAAGGTGATATATACATGCATTAGATCATTGGGGTTATACTAAACATCAATTTAGGTCTAACCTTCAACCTTGTTTGCCTAAGTCCAAAATGTCAACTTCTAGGGTAGGATCCAAGATCTAGTATGTCACAAAATACTTAAGTAAAATGAACTAATTTTGCAATTTGATTAGGTAATAAACCCAAGAGAGAGAAAAAAACAAAGTTGGGTTAGGGTTTTGGGTAATGAATGGGTTGATCCCTAATTTAATTATAATGTTATGTTATGGGTATAATTAAGGTAAACATACATGTTTACAAGTGTCTATAAGTTTGATGAACTCATAGAAATGTTAAATTTAAAAATATTAAAATGGGGTTTGTTCTGTATGTATTGAGAAGTTGAGTGTCCTTTACAAAACTCAGTTTGATTTTTTGATAGAGAGAATGGAAAATATGTCATTATGAATGAAATTGATGTGAGGGGTCGTTGCGGAGGAAGTTGGTACCACCTTCAACGAGTTAGGGGACTTTCCATGAAGTTGGGATCCTAATTGAGTTTAGAGCTGGACCGAATTTGTGCATAGTATACTAGATTTTCAAAAGTTAGTTTGACCACTCAAGAATTTGACCGACCTTTCTCGGTTAGTACCAGAATTTTGAGAAGGGTCTTTGAGGTCTTTTAGGGGAGGATATATTAGTGGATCCTTGAGTATTGGTCACACTAGACTCTATAAGGATAATAATGACATGGAGAAGTTGATGAATGGTACTTTTTTCTGGGGGGTGATTTAGGGTTATGACTCAAACTCTTTTTTCTTATATTTTTTGATATGGTTTTGAGGTCAAATAAAGGTAAAAATGTTTAATTTCTCCTTTATTCATCTTATCCTCTTCTTTTTCTCTCTCCTTCTTATTGAGATGAAAAATCTATGAAGTCATGGGACCATGCTTGAACTTGAGTTCCTCTTCTTCTTGCCATCATTGCTTTCTCTTTGACAAACTAGGGCTAAAATAGGAGGCTTTAGCCTAGTTTTTGTTGGGTTTAGGACTTTTTAAGGAGAAAGTTGTTGGAGATATGTTACTTGTGAGAGATATGCTTCATTATACACCTTGTAAAGCTCTCAAATTGTCTTTCCCAATCCCTTTCTCTCAAGCAAAGATGGTGAAAGCTTCCCCTTGGTGAAGGTGAAGTTGAAGGCTGAAGATCCAAGAGAAGAGTGGGTAATTCCTTCGAGGCCAAAAATTTGTTGCAAGAGTAGATCTCCTTGGTGAAGGTAGATAGCTTGTTGCAAAAGTTGGTATGTCCTTGTGAATGTAGAAGAATCTTTCTCATGAATGGGTAAGTCATTGTAATGTTATTGGCTCCTTTGATCATTATAAGGAAAGCTAGGTACCCTTAACCTTGGAACAAGATGGTCATATTGTATCTCTTATAATGGAATATAAGAAGTGTGCAATGGTTGCAAATCCTAGAGATTAACCCCTCTAGATAGTGGACGTACATCTCCTAGTTTAGAGTTTGGAACCAGTATACATAGATTGTGCTCTTATACTTACTCAATCTCTCTCATCCTTGCTATGTATGCTTAGTTTCACCCAAATTCCATATATGCAACCTTATCTTTTGATATAATTTGAAGGTCTAATGAATCTGATTTAAGTGTCTTAGCTCTATTAATCCCCCCTTCTATATCCCATTGATCCAACAAGTGGTATAAGAGAAGGTCTTATCCAACCAAGTGCTCATAGGAGATGAGAATATAGGTGATAATGTTTTGGGGTCCCTTAACATATAAGGAGGATTATCCATGTCTCCCCCCATATTCGCTGACACAAACTTACTCTATTGGAGGAGAAGGATGTATTTATACCTTCAAGGGATGAGCTACAAGATGTGTAGAGTGGTTTCTTATCCATAGAAAGAACCAGAGGGAGACATGGCTACTTGGAATGAAGCTTCCATGAAGAAGGCTCAACTCAATGCCAAGGCAATAAGCAACATCTATTCAGCTCTCATTCCCACCGAATTCATGGGATACAGCTCATGAGATATGGGATAAGCTTTGTGTTACCTATGAAGGCACCAAGCAAGTCAAGGAGTCAAAGGTATACATGTTCAATGGTTTGCTTGAGAACTTCAAGATGGGAAGGAAAGAAAAAATTATTGAAATGTTTGCTAGGCTCACACCATTGTAAATGGGATTGCGGCTTTGGGATAACCCATGGACCAAGGAAAGGTCAACTCCAAGATTGTTAGATCTTTTCCTAAGAGGTGGCAATCCAACATGACATCCACAAAAAAATAAAGAGCCTTGGTGATATTGGTACCGAAGAACTCATTAGAAATATCCAAGGTTTTGAAGTGAGGCTTGACAAACCAGAAGAAGAAGAAGACAATCTAGAAGAGAAGGAATACAAGAAGATAAAGGATGCAGCCTTCAAAAGCTCAAGTGGAGCCCATTGTTCTTAAAAAACAACTTTCTTTCCAGCCTACTCCTCCCTCTAGTGAAGATGAAGCCCCTAGTGATCTTGAAGCTCACTACTCCAAAGAAAACTCTTCAAGGGAAAACCCTCATCCGCCTCTACTCCTAGATTCTATGACTGTGGTCAAAAAGGACATTACAAGAATGATTGTCCCAAGGAAAAGAAGTCGCATCACAAGAGAAACTTTAAGAAGGAGTACCACAACAAGGAGAGCATGTTCAAGAAGAGGGAGAAGAAGGAAAAAAGAGGAAAGGATGATGCCCATTCCACTTGGGAGGAGTCTTCCTCAAGTGATTCTAGCTCAAATGAAGGAGAATGTCATCTTGATCTCATGGCCTTAACTAGTTAAGATGTATGTGAGGTAAGTTTGAATGAATTTTCTAAAGATGCTCTCATTGATATGATTCATGTTTCCCATTCTTATTACTCTAAATGCAAATATAAAAAGAAGAGATTAGGAAAAATCATATATGATCTAAGATAAAATTGAAATTCTTGAACAAAATGAAAAAGTTCATCTTGATGGCATAGATTCCTTACAAAGACAATTTCTTGATCTTGAACTTCAATATAATGCAGTAGAAATTTAAAATGGTGTTCATCTAAAAAAAATGAATGATCTTAAAGATGAAAACCAAGTCTATGTTGATGAAATTGTTATTCTAACAACTGAGAATGCTAAACTTCTTGATAAAGTTAATGATCTTGAATCTAGACCTATCTTGCCTGGTAAAGAAGTAGTTAGTATTACTCTTGAAAAGGAATCTTATTTGACTAAAGCCCTTTGGTTGGATGTTTATCTTTTACATTCTCAAGATGATCTTGCTAGTCTTTCTTCTATAGTCATTACTCTTAGTGATGATAACCATAGACCTAAAGAGACCTTGCAAAAATTCCTCGAAGGGAAAAAGTCCCTAAATGATGTCCCAGAGAACTCTACCAAAAAATGGGTAGCAGTGGTTTGGGATATAAGGGAGCCCCTAAGAACAAGGGAAAAGGTAAGAAAAATAGCAAGGGGACTCCAATATACCATGGAGAGACTTTTAGCTTTGAGACATATATGGTTTGTACTCATTGTAATTGTGATGATCATTATTCTACTTTCTGTCCTTACAAAGAGAAGGGGACCAACCCAAACATGAAATGGGTCCCCAAGCTAACTCTGGATGCCAAAGTTTGTATTGGGCACCAAACTCTCCTTTCTATGTAGGATAAAGGAAATGGAGTGTTGATAGTGGATTCTCAAAGCACATGACGGGTGATAGAGACCACTTCAACAATCTTACTAACAAGAAAGGACGTCCGATGACATTTATGGACAACAAGAAAGGTAAACTAATAGGTGAGGGTGATGTAGGTGACTTACTATGCATAAAGAATGTTCTTCTTGTGGATGGCCTACATCATAATTGAATTAGTGTTAGCCTACTTTATGGTGATGAATATTTTGTTCTCTTTACTTCACATGAATGCTTGATTCTAGATTCCTTCTCCTACGATGTCATATATAAGGGAACTAGAGGTGGAAACATTTACATCATTCTTCTTGATTCTCTTACGCATATTCTTGGTAAATTTCTAGTTGTTGATAAAAATGATGTATCTTTGTGGTACCATAGGCTTGGTCATGTAAATATGCATCAATTAGAGAAGTTGAGGAAAAAGGACTTGGTCAAAGGACTTCCTAAATTGAATATTGAGAAGGTTGAGGAACGCTAACCTTGTAGCCAAGGAAAGCAAACCAAATACTCCTTTAAATCGAAAGGAGTCCTTAATACAAAGAGGGATCCTGAACTTCTTCACATCGATCTATTTAGACTAATGAGAACTCAATCGCTCCGTGGTAGTAATTATGTCATGTCATTATCAATGATTTATTTTGTTTCACATAGACTTTCTTTTTGGTTTCAAAAAGTGATACTCTTGATGTTTTCTCCACTTTTTGAAAACGAATTGAAAATAAAGCTTCTTGTCGTATCTTGTCTATCTGTAGTGACCATGGGGGGGGGGGAGTTTGAAAGTGACTTGTTTGAAAGTTTTTGTGAAGAATTAGATTATACACACAATTTTTCTTCCCCCCTTACGCGTCAAAAAATGGGATAGTTGAGAGGAAGAATAGGTATTTACAAGAAATGGCTAGAACAATGAGTTTGGAGTATAAAACTCCTTAGAAGTTTTATACTGAAGTTGTTAGTACCGCATATTTTGTGAAAAACTAGGTTTTTGCTCATCCTTTGCTTAATAAAAACCCCTATGAGTTATTGTGTGGTAGAAATCCTTCAATTGATTTCTTGCATACTTTTAGTTGTCCATGTTTTGTCTTGAACACCAAAGATTTTCTTGATAAGTTTGATGCTAAATAAGGCTTTCTTTTTTGTCTATAGAGATACAAGTAGATATTTTAGAGTATTTAACATTGAACTATCTGAAGTAGAAGAATCTATCAATGTTAAGTTTATTGAGACTAACCCCTCTATTTTCAAGAATATTGTGAATGATGATGTTGTAGATGAAGTGATTCCTAGATTGAAAGAACTCAACATCAATGACAAAGGAAAAGAGGTGGTTTTGGATAAAGAATCAAAAGAAGATGAAAAGAAGGATCCTACTCACCGGTTTGCTTTTGGTCATCCTTAAGAGCTCATCATAGGCAATCCATTTGAAAGGGTGAAGATGCAGGCTACCTTCAACAAATAACAAGCCAACAATGCCTTCATCTCACAACTTGGAGCCAAATAATGTGAAGAGATCTTAAAGATGATGAATGGATCCTAGAAATGCTTGAACTAGAACAGTTTGAGAAGAACAAAGTGTGAACTCTAGTGCCAAGACCAAGTGATAGAAAGATCATTAGCACAAAGTGGGTCTACCGCAACAAGATTGATGAAAGTGACAAAGTGGTAAGAAATAAAGCAAGGTTAGTAGCTCAATTTTATAATCAATGGTAAGGCATTGACTTTGATGAAACATATGCTCCTGTTGCTAGACTTGAATCTATCATAATGATAGTTTCCTTTTCTAGTCATAGAAATTTCTGACTATGTCAAATGGTAGTTAAAAGTGTGTTTTTGAATGGTAGAATAGAGGAGGAAGTCTGTGTGGCTCAACCTCTCAGCTTTAAATATGATAAGATTCCTAACCATGTTTGTTTGTTACAAAAAGCTCTTTATGGTCTCAAACAATCCCCTACAACTTGGTATGAGAAATTGAAAAACTTTTTGTTAGATGGCTATGTCATGAGAAAAGTTAATTGTACACTCTTTCTTAAACACACTTCTAACCATTTCTTGATAATTCAAACATATTTTAATAATATCATTTTTGGTGCAAATGATCTTGATATTTGCAAGGAGTTTAGTTCTCTTATGCATAGTGAATTTGAGATGAGTATGATGGGGGAGATCAATTTTTTCCTTGGCTTCCAAATCAAGAAAATAAAGGATGAAAACATCATAAACCAAAGCAAATACAAAAGTAAACTCTTGAAGCACTTTGTGATGGAGAACACAAAGCCAATGGACACTCCCATGTCCAACACCGCCAAACCTAATAGAGATGAAGAAGGTGAAAAGGTAGATGAGAAGCTCTAAAGAGGTATGATTGGTAGCTTAGTATACTTAATTGCCTCTATACCAGATATCATGCTTACTGTTGGCTTGTTTGCTTGATTTCAATCAAACCCTAGAAAATCTGACCTTATATCTACTAAGAGGATTCTAAGGTACCTAGACAAAACAAAAAAATTTGGACTATGGTATCCTAAGTCAAGGGACTTTACTCTCACAGCTAATAGTGATGTGAATTATGTCGAGTGCTTCATTGATAGAAAGTGAATAAGTGGCACTTGGTTCCTCCTAGGGCCATACTTAGTTTCTTGGTTCTCTAAGACACAAAGCATAATGTCTCTTTCAGATACTAAGGTTGAGTACATTGCAGCTAGAAGTTGTTGTCCCCAATTCCTATGGATGAAGCAAATGCTCCAAGACTTTAATATTTTCTATGATACTTCTCCAATCTACTATCATAGCACTAGTGCAATCAATCTATCTTACAATCATTTATTTCATAGTAGAGCAAAACATATATAAGCATGTTATCATTTCCTTCATGACCAAATTGCTAAGAAATATATCTATATCACACATGTGGACACCAAAAATCAACTTGCAGACATTTTCACTAAACCTCTAGCTAGATATCAATTTATATTTATTAGATGAAAATTACTTATAAATTCTCTTGATGATAATGGTATGCTTTCTGTATTATGGTCACCTATCTATATGTTGTTTCTCATAAATTTCTCATCATGTACTTGTTTGTGCTACAAATGCCAACTTCCTATGCTTTATTTTCTGGTTTTTTGCTTTAAATTGCAAACACATGTTTTATCATAAAATAGTAGCCAATGATGAGTCAAAAGGTCCTTTATATGTTCAATATACATAATAGGCTAAGAAATGCATTTATATTGTTGAGGACTCTAGAATTAAATTTCATATCTTGTCAACAAGCACCTTTGTCAGATGATTTTGTTTTAGGGAAACTCAACTGATAAGATGAGTAAGGAATGAACTGACAATAGTGTCGACTGAGTTTCCCAAACCACAAACTTGAGCCACAACATTGTTGCACAGAAATATAAAGGGACTCTCGATTAGTTTTCTCCCTATCAACTAGAGAAAATTCAACTGACCAACCCTCTATTGAGTTCGTCCTTAAACCCTATACCTTCCCAATCCATCTTCTAGCCTTCTCTAGCCCTATTTCATCTTCCCCTAGCCATCCCTAGCCATACCTAGAACTTTGGGTGGGTTGTTTCTGGTGTTTACTTCCTTTCTTGGCATCATCTACATCTCCTTTCTTCTCCGTGGCATCAAATAGGAGAAAATAGATGGGTCATGATGATGTTCCTTCTTCTTTCACCTCTTCAAGTCTCATTGGGTATGATGGAACCTACATTATCAACTCCCAAGCTATTAATCAATATAAGGAGTTGTTTCCTTTGTTAGAAACTCGAAATTATCTTTTCAAGGAGGTTAACAAGGTTTTCACAAAGCAATACCTTGGTGTACTTTGTGTAAAGCAATCATGCTTTTCAAAATTTCAATCTAGCATGAAAGCCAGTCATAAATTCTATGCCAATCTCACATGGTACTACACAACTCTAGTGCCACCCTTAACAACCAAGTTGTCCTTTCTTCCATGATTGCACATATAAGGTTTCAAATCTCTGAACTTTTTGAATCAGTACTTATCTAGCTCCTCATCCTCGCAAGATTGGATTTCTTGCTATGACTCTTACCTTGACCTCCTTGACCCTGAGAAGTTCTTACCCTAAGATAACCGTTCTAGACATCCATGAAACTTTGAAGAAACCTGAGGTTCCCTATAGAAAGAAGGCAATCCTACCCTCTTCTTCTCTTGACATAAAGACACATCTTATATTACTCATAATTATTTGCAATATCCATCCAAAGAGAAACCAAATAGATATTGTAGAGAATTCTATTGTGCTTATGTATTGTCTTCTTCAAAATGTAAAAGTCAAATGGTCTAGATATATTCTATATCATATGGACCTATTTTGACACATAACACCAAGGTCTCCCACCACCCTACCCTAACTTGATATGTAATCTATTTGAGTATCCTACTGAAAATTTCCTTTTCAAGGATCTTGACTACAAAGCCAGTAGAAAAGGGGTTTACATCAATGCCACCACCATGAAGAAGTCCTTCCACCCCACCTCTAAATCTAACCCCGGTGCCTCCTCCACTACCCAGGTTCCTCCGCCTCCTCCTAGACCTGCCCATTAATCTTTTTCTATGTTTAATGAAACCCTTCTGGGTTACATGATGCACCTAAATACCTATCAGATGCAAGTCCAGGAGCACCTTCACTGGGACCCTATTGAAATCATGTCTAATATGAACTTGTACTACTCACACCCTTATCCCTCATACCATCCGTTCTCGGCCACTAACTATGCTTCCTATGCATATAATCAGTTCTACCTAGCCTACCACACTGCTTCTTCCACTCCACCTCCTACCTCTGGTGAGGGACCTACCCCTGTCTCATCTCATCCTAACGCCTCTTAGCTGCTTGCACTTCCTGTTGGCCCTGATGTTGCAATTCTTTCTGATTTTAATTGGTCTTCTATACCCAATTATGATCAAGCCAAATCATTGCTCACTTGTGACATTTATTGGGAAGAGCAAACTACAAGTGGCCCAGTCCTTGCTCTTTTGTTCTTGAGGAGGATACAAAGATGGTTGAAGAGAATGATGGTGATGAAGATGATGAAGATGAGGGTTATGGTGATGAGGATGATGGCTCTAGTGGTGATGAGGACATAACTACTTCCACTGATGCACCTTCTGATTCAGTCAATGATGAGAACTACCAGCCCGATGAGGAGTTTGACATAGATGAGATTGACGTTTAGTTACTAGTCTATAGAGTGCTCATCTATATGTATTTTTGTAGGCTTTCATGTATTGAACATTGGACATTGTATTTGAGGACTACTATTTTTATATCTTTTTTCTTTCTTCGTTGTTTGTAGTTTTCATCTTGAGATCATCTATACCTTAACTATATATTTTGCTAAATCTCATGAGTTATTGGTGTGTGCTTTCATATTTTGATTATGACTTAAGTATATTTGTTCTCTCCCTGGCTTATGTGTGTTGTTTGCAAATGGTGATTGTATGTGGGGTTTATGCATTTGGATAAGACCTATTTTTAGCTCTTCTACCCCTCCCTTTTTTATATGAAAAAGGGGGAGAAATGAGCTTGGTACATATTGAATTTGATCCTTTTCTAGTTAAACTTTTGAATTATCTCATGACTATGAAAGTGAACTGAAATAGTACATATATGTTATGGTTATGGCTTTTGGAGGAACTAACCATACAGGTAAAGGTAGAGTGAATTGAGGGGGAGCAGTTGCTATTGCACAATCATGTATCACCCTACAATTGATAAGACAAAAAGTTCAACTTCTAAGTTCTTTTCAATATGTTAAGAATGGTTTGCCATATTCAAAGAGGGGAGGGGAATGTTGACCTAATAGCATATTTTGTTGATAACTTAACCATTCCATTCATATGCATCTAATATGTCTATTTGAGATTGATTTCAGGTATTAGGTACATGAAAAGAATGAATTCAACCAAGCCCTAGCTTGACCAACAACATGCCAAAATCAAAGCAAGTGCACTTTTGTGGAAAAGGCCCTAAATCACTTAGGACAATTTTGTAAATCACTTGTTGATGCTATGACTTATAACTAAGATGAGAAAAATACAAAATGCACTTAAATTGAATATTTAATCACTTTTATGTCACTTACCAAAACTCATCATAGGGACTTTTGTCAGCCGAGTATCCATCTCATGAAACTTGACATACAACATATGTGGGTCTTGGTAACTACCAGGGTCGACCAAGTTTCCTCTAGGACAAACTCAACCACCACCCTGCACAAGCCAATCAATTTTTCCATCGGCCGAGATTCATCTAGGATAAGCTTAGGGGTGTAAACTGTGCGGGTACGGTGCGGGTCTGGCCATACCCATACCCATACCCATACCCATCTAATTTAGCGGGTCCGGTTCTGGTTCTAGACCCGCATAATACAAAACTTGGACCCGCACCATACCTGTACCCGCAATAATAGCGGGTATGAGGTGCGGGTATGCGGGTAAGCGGTTCTATAAAACATCGTATTGTTTATGTAAGAGAAATGACTATGTTATATATATTTAACACAACAAGATATTGTTATCATATAGTATATTAACATGTAATAGTTATATTAGACAATACTATATTCTATACAATAAAATTAATTGAGAAATTGTTTACATATTTGTAGTCATGATCATAACATTTAATTTATGTAGAAAGTAATGTAGATTAGTAGACATTTTGATTTTAAGTTTACATATGATGTTCGTTATTGTAACTAGAATAGTTAATTCTTAGTTATATGACTAGTCTCAACCTTAGAGTAGGATATAATATCAATAATTATATTAATTAGACTAGTAAAGTATGATATATATAACATATTATTTTAGTAGTTACTTATGTATAGCGGGTACACAGGTCTAGCGGGTCTGGGTCCAAGCATACCCATTATTGGACCCGCTTATATGCGGGTCCAAGGGTATACGGGTCCAAGGATATGCGGGTATAAAAAATTAGACCCGTGACGGGTTTTTTAAGGGTCCGGATTTGCGGTTCCGCGGGTCTACCCATACCCATTTACAGCCCTAGATAAGCTCGACCAACAACTCAAAATTACTTTGTCACATAGTGCCATCAGTTGAGTTACCTTTATTGAAACTCGGCCGAAAATACTATATGGAATGTGCAGAAAAAGTGTTTCTAACCATTAGAGTGTTGTAAAAATTGATAATATATCCATTGCAACACCCCAAATGGCTATAATTCATTCCCAAGTGCATCTACTGGCTAGCATACGCCCCCCCAATCATAAATAGGTAGCCTTAAATTTCATTCCAATTTTTCTTCTTATGTTGCTAGCTATAGTTGAGTGGTTTTGTCTACTAAGAGCCCCTTTCTCTCTCAAGATTGATACTAATATACATCAATCTGAGTAAGATAGGTTACTTGTGAGAGAGCTTCTTAGTTATACACCTTGTGAATCTCTCAACTTCCCTTTCCCAATCTATTTCTATCAAGCAAATATGGCAAAAGCTTCCCCTTAGTGAAGGTAAAGTTGAAGGTTGAAGATCCAAGAGAAGAGTGGGTAATTTTTTCAAGGAAAAAACTTGTTGCAAGAGTAGATGTCCTTGGTGAAGGTGTCTAGCTTAATGCAAAAGTGGGTGAGTCCTTGTGAAGGTAGAAGATTCTTGGTCACTGATGGGTATGTCCTTGTAAGGTATTGGCTTCTTTGATCCTTAAAAGGAAAGCTTGGTACCCTTGACCTTGGAACAGAGTGGTTAGATTGTATCTTTTATAATGGAATATAAGAAGCATGCAATGGTTGAAAATCCTAGAGATTGACCCCTCTACGTATTGGATGTACATCTCTTACTTTGGAGTTTGGAACCACTATACATAGATTGTGTTCTTGTTCTTGGTCAATCTCTCTCATCCTTGCTATGTATACTTGTTGCACTCAAATTCCATATATGCAACCTTATCTCTTGATATAATTTAAAGGCCTAATGAATTTTGTTTGAGTGTTTTATCTCTATTCACCTCCCCTTTTAGAGCCCATTGATTTAAGACCCTCCCTCTATATCATGTTTGAATGGAAATGTATTAATAAAGTTACTGCCATAAGACGTAGAATTTCCATGAAATGCCACTTTATTTTATGAGTGATGTGAAATGATTATACCCCTACCTACATGTATCCATTAATTTAGAATGGTTACAATAATGTTTCGATCTTTGATAATATGAAAATTTCCATGTACATCCCAATAACTAGAATAACTTATGGTAGATATTACCATGTAAATAATTATGTTCTATCTTGATGAGTTTACATGTGTGAATCTACTAGTGAACCTTGATTAGTGAATTCTAAAATATATTGTAATCTTATTATGGATATAAGAATGTATTGTAAATAAAATGTGTGCCTTTCTTATTTACCAATGACAATATCAATTATATGAATAATGTATTGTTGCACATAACCTACTTATACAAGAAAAATTAAGAATATAGATAAATCATGAATACCTAAGATAGAACTAAGAAATATAATACGGAAATGAAATGAGTTGGGAATTATAATAAGTAGTAGAGAGATGTCCAAGTTGTAAAGGGTGTAACATATCTATTAAGGTATCTTGTATAGCAAACATGAACTCATACCCTTGAGTTATAATATGTGAGACAATAATTATAGTTATGGGATAGTTTAAGAAGAGAATGTGTGGACACCCCATTTGTGGTAATCCAATCAACAATCAAAATGAAATCCACTATCTAGATAATGATAGAATTTATCAAATTTTTACCAATTTTTTCATTTATAACCTATTTAATCCAACTCATTCATCCATTTCTACCTGATGAGAATTCTAGAATAAAAATACCCTTCCCTAGAATTATGCACAATTCTCCCTTTCATTAAGCTTTCTACAAACCTTTTTCAATTATTTTCCAATTGAGTTTCCCGTTAATAAAATGTTTGCATATGAATCTAATTGGAAATTTAATTGTCTTATTTTATTGGAGAAGATTTTGAATTTAGTTTAATTTGTTTTTAACAAAGCAAGAGAATAGGAAAAAAAATGTCCCTCATGTTTTCATATATCTTATTCTTATTTTTTTAGTTAAAATTTTATTATTAAATGAAATTACCTCACAAATAAAGATGAACTTCCTATTTGAGATACACTCAAATCTTGTAGAAAGTCAGAAACATAGAAATGAACTTCCTATATGAGATACGATGTAGCCCAAATTTAGGGCTTCAACTTGTGTCTTGTTTCATTTTAATCATATCTAGACATGTTAGAATTCAAGTTAATTCCCCTAATTAATTGTTTCATATCAAATTTTCTTATAGATGCTCTTTGTGTGTTTTCAAGTTTTTGAACCATAAATTGGATGAAGAGGAGTAAGAAGGGAGGATCCTTTGGTTTGTACACCTAGTGGTGAGTCCTAGACCAGCTCCCAAGCTTCCATAGATGGGAAAAAATACATTCAAGTCGAAGAGTAACTGATTGAAGGACTTTGGAGCCAAAATGGGCAACTAGGCCCTCAAAATGGGGTTGTGGTACAACACCATGGCCTTGGCCAAAATACTCCACGTCACGTGTTGATTTTGAGGAATGACAAGATACAACAACTCATCCACCATGACCTTGTCTAGAAGAATGATCGTGGCACTCTAGAGCCACCATGCCCATGGAAGCCACCACACCCGTGGTGAAGGACATCCACAAGGATTATCAACATCAAAACGGTTGTGCCACCTTCAGCCAACACAATCTTATTAGGCACCACAACCATGCCACCCCTCACCCACCATGTTCGTGCCATTGGACTTCCCAAAAACTCCCTCAACATATCATTTTACCCCATATCCACCTCGATTGTGTCCATACACCATGGCCATGTGCAACCCACTCCACCACGGGCGTAGTGACCAAAACAGTTGTGGTGGCTAGCAACCCTAGTGTATTTTCTACACTATTATACCCAAAATGCCCCCACATAACCTAGTGCTTCCCTACCACCTATATATATCTAGGTGGAGGATGTAACACGAGGTTGCATTCCCATAGCATTCATTTCTACCTTCCTTAGTGCATTCAAGAGCTCCCACCTACTCCCACCTACTTCCACTTCATTTCCACCTTCCTCCACATCAAAACTCTAGTTTTCTAGTATTTTGGCTACTTCCACCACCCATTCCTTGCTCTCTTGCTACCAAGGAGGGGCAGATGCTACTCCTACTGATGGAGGTGAAGGTGAAGAAAATCTTCCACGTACTCCATGGCTTCTCTTTCTTCTTCTACATCTTTTTTTGCTCTTTTTTATGCTATGAGTAGTTAAGCCCTTTGTGATGGGATGTTTGGAGTTAAAGTGATACTTTCATACAATGTTGGGGGAATATAATGTGTATATTTCAATTCTATGATGATTTATTTCTACTTATATCTTATTTCCCATGTTTCTTCTTATTGTTTGTGCTTGAAAACATGAATTACTTTTTGTTTTATGCTTGAAACCACCTAAGTCTAGGAGAAGATGGCATATGTGAGGCTATCTTGGGATTTTCTCCTAGGTCCAAATAGTGGATCCCTAGCTAGCACATGATATTCCCACACATATATCCCTTCTCTTACTCCTAGGTGTGAGAACTAAGTATCCAACATAGGAGTGTTTAGTGTAATTGTCTAGGAGTTTTCTAAAAACTAGATGGTGAGTAGTGTGAGGTGAAACACCCTCACCTCTACTCCCCACTCCTACCTTTGCCTCCCAATCACACTAAACATCCCCATCCTATAAACCTAGATTAGTCAACTCCTATTAGAATCTCACCCATAACATAGTCAATTGAGCCTCGTAAGGCTAGATAGAGTGTGCAAGGGTGTAGTTCCCCTTCACACACTTTATTCGATCCATGGACAACTGATAGTCTAGGGTGATTTCATAGCATTTGGCTGGTTGTTTGGTTTACCCATATAGAATGAATGGTTAGGTTTTTCATGGTATGTCCCCCCCAACTAATATCTTATTGACATTACCCCAAACAGCCTACCTCTCTATTATCTTGGATTAAAACTCCAATTGCTCTCTTAGTCAGTTCATGCTAGTTTAGTTAATTGATTTGATTGCTTTGTTAGTTAATTTCTTAATTTTGTGTAGTTAGGCCTTTCTAGAGTAGTTAGTTCTCTTTTGATCTTGCTAGTGTTAATATTGATAGTTAGTGATAATCTAGGTCATTAATTGCTTTAGTGTCCAACTTTCTTAGCTAGTGTAACTTAGTCTTAGTCTCTTTCTCTTGTTCACTTAGTTTCCTTTTTTTGTTAGATAGAATTAACTTGTTTAGGATTAAATGAGGGTTTCACTTATTTTATTTCCTTTCTTGTCTTCTTACATGAACCTTAGTGTAATCAAACCAAAATCAACTTTAAACCCTAAAAACCCTAATTTCCTCTTTAGGAACATAGCCTAATCTAATTTACCATTGGTGACCCCTCTCTCCGTGTGGATTGACCCCTCAATTTCCACTCACCTATACTATAATATGATCCCATATGCTTGCGGATGATATATACTAGTCTATGTGGACGTGTGTTAGTATACAGACCATTATAAATTTGAAAGATCCCACATGCATTTGAATCCTAGGGTTGCATGTAGTCATCATTCAATTATTTAGTGTGTGGCCCTTAGAGAAGATGTATCATTCATTTGATTAGTGTGTGTCCGTAAGAGAATAAAAGATTCTATTGTTCCATTCTTGTTTGAGAGTGCTAAGAGAATCAAAGTTCTTGCTACACCGTCTTCTTCCCCATATGTCCCACCAATGTCTGAAAAGGATGAAGTTGTTGTTCCACCTTTCTGTGGAGGTGTTAAGGGCACCAAAACTTTGCAGTCTCGCCTTTTTTGAAGGATATAACACATGTTGTCTCACCCCTCTTGGAGTTGGTAACATCACATGATCCACCCTATGAGTTGAACAATATTCCCATGTCGCCCCGAGATCCACAACTTGTTGACATTGATGAAAGTGGTCAATGTTTCTATAACGATTTAGAAGAACCTTTATTACAAGGAGAACATGACCATATCATGAAGTTTCTAAATGCATTAAAAATAGAAAGGCAAGCATCACATCCCTAACGTCTTTCTTTAAAGTTGCTTGCACCGATAAGGCAAAGATGATGACAATGGCACCCAAAAGGATTGTAGCAACAGAGCATGTTAACATCATTCTTGACTAACCCTTCCTAGATAGAGGAAAGATCCTGGTGTCCCCCTCCCTCCTTGCTACATCAATTATCAATTTGTGGAGTACATGCTTCTTCATTTGGGCTCCAGTGTGAGCATCATTCCGTATAGCTTGTTTGTCAAGCTCCATCTAGAAGGATTAAAACTTGTTGATTGTGTTCTATTGTTAGCTGATGGATCTAACAAGACACCTATACCGGTATGTTATATAACCTAAGGGTGGATGTGGACAAGAAATGGAGTGTTGGTTATTCAACAAATTTTCTTGTAATGGACGTGAAACCAACGGATGGGAAGAACTACATCATCCTAGGGAGGTCATTCTTATGCACAATGGATGCAGAGTTTAAAGTGCAAGCTGACATCATGACAATCTCTTATATGAAGAAAAACCTGGATATATTCATGTTCACCGCTATGTAAAGGCATAACATAATGGATGAGGACCTTTGTGACAAATGGGATTACATTGAATTTTGTGAGAATGACCAATAATAGCTATAGAACCTTGCATGTTCCTTGGGATGAAGGTCATGTGGTAAAAGATTTGGAGAGGGTCACTTGGGATGAGAAGGAAGACACCTTGGGTGTGAACACATGATGGTGGAAAAAACAACAAGCATGTCTTAAGTCTCTAAACTTAGTGCTAGTGGGAGGCAACACATGTTGGTTAGAGATTCTTTGTCTCAAAACCCCTTTTCTTGATTACACTTTTGTTCTTCCAAGAAATACACACACACACCATATTTGATGTTTTTTTGTTTGTGAATCATGTTATATCAGGCGCAATGTTGGAAAGATGATGCATGGAGGAGCCAACCAATGAGGAGATCAATTTTGAAAAGAAAATTTGAAACCAGTGAAAAAGCTACAGGAAAGTGGCTAGCACGACCCTGTTGTTGATAAGTCAGCCAGCTATTTTGCACAGCATGACAGTGGTGGCCCTGCCCTACTCACCTAGTGATATGTTGATCTCTCCAACTCCTGGCATTTGTCTATCATGATTCCATACCCTGTACCCTACTATTCTTAACTTCTATTTCATGCTGAGTACAACATGGTTTAAAAGTTTGGGTGGTAGGGCGGCAAGCCCTTCCTTTAACTCACTTTTCTATATGTACCTTGTTCTACATTTTTTCTGAGATGATCAGATAGTTTGATTAACTCTTATACTTGTCCCTCCATACTTTGTGTGTTCGTTTGCATTCGTGCATACCATGTATTTAATTTCATGCATTTTAGTGTACTTTTCTTTTTTTTCTTTTTATGCCATGCATATAATCTCTTGTAGATTTTTGTAATTTTTGTGTGTGTATTAGTTAGGATTCACTTGCTTTATGATTTTCATTTTCTAAATGTAGGTTTAGATGCGATTATTCTCCCTAACTCGGATGCATCTACTTTTGAAACTTATCCTACTCTGACTTGTGAGACTGGCACCTTCCCCAACAATCAAACTCCTTTAGGACGCGGTTCGTGTGGGCGCTCAGTCTGTTGCTTGTTCGACCCTCCCCTTTCAGTCATTCAATTACATCGAACCTTCTCCCTCAGTTCTTTCTTTCAATAGAAATAGTTGGGCGTTGATATCTTCCTCATCAAATGGGTGAAAATGAAAGAAGATGAACTTCGCTCTTTGATCCATTCGAGTGCAAGTTGGCACCATTTTGGTCAATTTTTCCCAAATTTATAATGTCTTGCCCAAGAGTCATGTTTTGACCTAATATTCATGTTTTGAACTAACAATCTTGACATATGAAAATGCATGCCACAATACTATGTTATATTTCTAAATGGTCTTAATTGTTGACTTTGTCCATGTAAAACACTTCTCTCATGTTTGTGAATTGTTCGGTTGAATTGTGATTTGAGAAAGCTATGAACGCTTAGGGTTTTGGGAATCACGTGATAAAAGTATGAATTTCATATTTCTCACTCATGCGGTGTGACATTATTTGATGAAGTGTTGGACTAATTTTCATGTAGGGGATATTATTATTAAAATCACACTAGTGAACCCCCTTTGACCCACTTTTCTTTCATCATCTTCTCACCTCTCCGCCTCATGAAAGGATGCCTAAGTGCACATATTCAGCCTTGGCCACCTCAAAAAGTTTATGGTGGCCATATATATATATATATATATATATATATATATATATATATATATATATATATATATATATCCACCTCAAAAAGTTTTATGGTGGTCATATATATATATATATATATATATATATATATATATATATATATATATATATATATATATATATATATATATATATATATATATATATATATATATATATGTATATCCTCCTCAAAAAGTTTATGGTGGTCATATATATATATATATATATATATATATATATATATATATATATATGGGGATTTATTCGCTTCCCATGTGGGTAGCCTGTTTTTTGCTACCCGCGCATCCAAAAGTGTAACTATATGATACACAAAAGTAACACTAAGATCAAAAGAGTAACTGTATATATAAAAAAAGTAACAATATGACTAAAAAAGTAACTACGCAGAAAATATACTGTCAGTAAATATATGGACGTATTTTTTTATTTTGGTGGGGCAAATGATATTATTTTTGGATGAAATTTTTTGGGGAGCTAGATAAAATGCTCCTCTACAATTGATAATTTTTTTTAAAAAAAAGTGACAGGAAGGGTGTGCGGGTAGCTACCCGTGTGGGTATTAAAGATGAGCCCTATATATAAATAAATAAATATATATATATATATCCCTGCTTCACTCTCACCACCATGTGCCCTATCTGCACCAAGGAAAAATAAAATAAATATGCTCCTAAGTCATATCATCTAAATAAATAAAAGATAAGTGATCCTATCTAAATATATATATATATATATATATATATATTTAGGGTTTTGAATCATGAATTGGATGAAGAGGAGTGAGAAGGGAGGATCCTTGGATTTCTACACCTGGGGATGAGTCCTAGACCAGCTCCCAACCTTCAATAGATGGGAAAAAATACATTCAAGATAAAGAATAGTTGATTGAAGGACTTTGAAGCCAAAATGGATGGCGCGGCCATCAAAATGGGCCACAGTACAACACCAAGGCCACGGATAAAATGCTCCACATCACAGGTTGATTCCAAGAAATGACATGATACAAAAACTTGAGCACCATAGTTGTGGCCAGCAGAAATGCCATGGCACTCCATAGCCACCACATCAGTGGCAGTCACCACACCTGTGATGAAGGACATCCATAACGACCATCAACATAAGAACAATTGTGCCACCTTCAGCCAACACAGACATATTAGGCACCACAACCGTCCCACCCTCACCCACCACGACCGTGCCACTAGCCCTCTAAAAACCACTATCAACCTGTCATTTTACCCTATATCCACCTCAACCATGCCCATCCACCATGACCATGTCCACCCCACTACACCACGACCATGGTGATCAAACGACAATAGTGGCCAACAACCCTAGTGTATTTTTTTCACTATTATACCCAAAATGACCCCACTTGACCTAGTGCTTCCTACCACCTATATATACCTACGTGGCGGTAGTAGCACAAGGTTACATCCCCATAGAATTCATTTCTACCTTCGTTTGTGCATTCAAGAGCTCCCACCTACTCCCATCTATTTACCCTCCATTTCCACCTTCCTCTGCCTCAAAACCCTAGTTTCCAAGGGTGTTGACTATTCCACCACCCATTCCATTCCCTCTTGATACCAGAGAGGGATAAGGCACTACTCCTACTACTAGAGGTAAAGGAGAAGAAGATATTCCATGAGCTCCAAGGCTTCTCTTTCTTCTTCTACCTATTCTTGTACTCTTTTTTGCACTATGATTCTCTAAGCCCTTTGTGGTTGGACGTTGAGGGTTAAAATGATAATTTGATACCATGTTGGGGGAATATTACTTGTAAACTCTATATTTTTATTCTATGATGATTTCTTTCTACTTCTATCTTATTTCCCATGTTGATTCTTGTGGTTTGTGCTTGAAAACATGAATTACTTGTTGTTTTATGGTTGAAACCACCTAAGTCTAGGAGAAGATTGCATATGTGAGGTTATCTTCTCCTAGGTCCAACTAGTGGATCCCTATCTAGCTCCCCATATTCCCACACATATATCCCTTCTCTTACTCCTAGGTGTGAGATTTAAGTAGCTAGTGTAGGAGTGTTTAGTGTAATCACCTAGGAGTTTTCTATAAGCTATATGGTGAGTAGTATGAGTTCAAACACCCTCATCTCTACTAACCACTCCTACCTTTGGCTCCCAGTTACACTAAACATCTTTTTTTTTATGTGAATGGTGTGTTACTCTTCTATTCAAGACCACCCAAAAAACTGTACAGAGCAGGCCTCGGACAGATTGTCCAAGGACTAAAGAAAGAAAGCCCACAACCGGGCACACACAAAAAAGAACAGAAAACTATCAAAACTGTACAAAAAACAAGAAACTAGAAACTGTACTAGCCCACCTGCAACCGATACTAGAAAACCCAAAAACCCTCTACATAATGTTTTTAGTATCGCTGCACACTTTCCTCCAAATCTTGGCACCCTTGCAACCTCTTCCTTCAAACAATCTTAGGTTCCTTTCAATCCATAAATGATAGAGAACAGAAATGGCAGTCAACTGTGTAGCACCATGTAACTTAATGAGGTCTTCAAAGCCTATAGGACTTTCCCCAAATTCCTCCTTAAAAAAACCCCCCACACTTCAGCACTGTAGGAGCATCCGAAAAACATGTGAATTAAGCTGTCTTCATCATTCAAACACAGAAAGCACCGGGAAGCAAGCTGAAAACCCACCTTTTTTCAAAAAATCGCTACTAGGCAAGCGCTTTAGGAATAATTTCCACAGAAAACACGCCCAATCCCTAGGCACCTTGCTCTCCCAAACCCACTTGGACCAATTCACCTGATTTTTGGCTCTTCTGATGATCTTCCAGCCATTCTTAACTTTGAAAATATCTCTATTCTTAAACATAATCTTATCCCTGCCATCATTACTGGCTTTAGGTAGACCATTTAGGATCTTAACCACCTATTCACTGCCTCTAATCTTCAGAAAGCGCCAAACACCACTCTCATAGCAAGAATTAACTCTACACAGCTCTCCTTTACCAAATCTGATGATTTGTTGGTGAACACAGACCTCCATCATGGTCTTCCTATTAGGCAGCCACAGATCCTCCAAAACAAGAACGAGCTACCATCTCCCAAACAAAACTCTATATTATGTTTAAGAACCTCTCTATACTTGAGAAATCGTCTCCATAGCCATGAGGAATTATTTTTACTCTCCACAGCCCATAAAGAACTATTTCGAATATATCTCTCATGAACCCACTTCACCCACATCGATTCTTTCTTGCTAGCAACATCCCACAGGTTCTTCAACAGGCCAGCTCTCGTCCAGTCATCAATAGATCTAAAACCTAGCCCTCCTTCAAAATGAGGGACACAGATATCATCCCAAGAGACAGTATGCATATGCTTTCTGCTATCACTGTCATTCCACAAGAAATCTCACATAATCTTCTCCATATCCAAAATAACACTCTTCGGCAAAGGGAAAGCAGTCGTCCAAAACATATGGTAGGATGACAAAGTAGAAATAATAAGCTCCACTCTCCCAGAGAAAGAAAGCAACTTACACTTCCACACATCCAATTTCTTCCTTAGTTTATCAACCAAAGGTGCACATAATGATTTGGTCAACCTTCCAGTAAATAAAGGCAGCCCTAAATACCGAACTGGAAGCGAGCAACACGGAATATTCAACACTTCACTAAGATCAGCTGCATTGGCCACCCCTTTACTAAAAAACACCTAACTCTTTGACTTGTTAAGCTTGAGACCCGAAATGCTCTCAAATTGATTAAAGATGTCCACAATCGCATGTACATTAGAATGGTTAGCTTTTGCAAACATCAGTAAGTCATCTGCAAATAAGATATGCGACACCCCAAAATCCGAAGAAGCCATCAAGGGAGAAATGTGCTTCTCTTTAACATAGGCTTTGATCACAGAAGATAAACCTTGCATTGCCAAGACAAATAAATTTGGGGCAAGCAGATCCCCTTGCCTCACACCATTGCTAGCCTTGAAAGAATCAGAAGGAGAACCATTCACCAGAACCTGAAAAGAAGCCATCTCAAAACAAGTGGAAATCCAATTCAACCAACAGCTTGGGAATCCCATCTTGTACATAATGAATAACATATAGTCCCTTCGCACCGTGTCATAGACCTTTGATAAATCTACTTTAACACACAACTTTTCACTCCCCACATTAGAGAAGGAACTCAGCAATTCATTGGCCAGCAAAATAGCATCCCTGATACTTCTTCCTTTCAGAAAAGCTGCTTGGTTGGGGTCAATAATATTAGGAAGGACCCCACTCAACCGGTTAGCTAAGATCTTAGTGATGAACTTGAAAATAACATTGCATAAAGAGATCGGCCTAAAATCCTTGAGATTAGAAGCCCCTGGAATCTTAGGAATAAGAACAATAAAAGATTTATTACACTCTCTTAACATCTTCCCCATTTCAAAGAAATTGAGGATGGCCTTAACAACCTCATCACCCACAATATCCCAGCAAGTCTGAAAGAACAAAGCATTCAACCCATCAGGGCCAGGTGCATTATCCCCATTATAACTCTTCACAACCTTTTCAATCTCCTCTCTAGTCACCTCCTTCCTCAACATATCACAACTGGACACAGACAAAATATGAAGAGACCAAGAATCCATCCACTTGACATATGAATGATCAGCAGAATTAAACACCAATGAGTAATACTTAACAATATGTCCCATGATTTCCTCAGAATCCTTGATAGCCTTATCACCATCAAACAAAAGACAAATATTGTTATGGACTCTTCTTGATCTCAACGAAGCATAGAAGAACCTAGTATTTATGTTGCCCTCCTTTAACCACAGCACCCGAGACTTTTGTTTCACCAAGCTCTCTTCATCCATCATTACAGCTACCGCCTTCCTTCTAGCCTCTATAAGTTTCATCTGCAGCTCCTCATTGGACGGTTGAGAGTCCACCAATCTCTGTAAAGCATTAGCCTTATCTTCCAGCTCCCTGGCCAACTCAGGATAATTACCAACCTGCTTCTTACTCCAGCTAATAAGATCAGCAACCACCTTGTTAATCTTCCTATACACCATCAACATCGGGGCTCCCCAATTACACTAAACATCCCCATCCAATAAAGATAGATTAGTCAAATCCTATTTAAATATCACCTATAGCTTAGTCCAATTGAGCCTAGTAAGGCTAGATAGAGTGTACCAAGGTGTATTTCCCCTTCAAACGCTCTGCTCTATCCATGGCCAACTAATAGTTTAGGCTAATTTCATAACATTTGGCTAGTTGTTTAGTTTAACAATCTAGAATTAATGCTCAGGTTTTGAATGGTATGCCCCTTCAACTAATATATTAATAACATTACCCCAAAAAACTCACCTCTCTATAATCTTGCATTAGAACCCCAATTGCTCTCTTAGTCTATTCATGCTAGTTTAGTTAATTGCTTTGATGGTTTTGTTAGTTAATTGCTTATTTTTGGATAGTTAGGCCTTACTAGAGTAGTTAATGCTCTTTTGAGCATGCTAGTGTTAATCTTGCTAGTTAGTGATAATCTAGATCATTAATTATTTTAGTGTCTAACTTTCTTAGCTAGTGTAACTTAGTCTTAGTCTCTTGCTCTTGTTCACTTAGTTCTTTTTTCTTTGTTAGCTAGAATCAACTTTTTTCGGGTTAAATTAGGGTTTTGCTTGTTTTACTTCCATTCTTGTCTTCTTGCATGAACCTTAGTGTAATTAAACCAAAACCAACTTTAAACCCTAAAAACCCTAATCTTCTCTTTAGGAACATAGCTTAATCTAACTTAGCTCTAGTTCCCCCTCTCCTAGTGGATTGACTTGTAAGGCCCCTGAACTTGCTTAATGAGTTTAATAAGCTTAATTACCATACTTGAATGCTTATAAATCTAATATTACCTTTTTATATGTTTTGAAATCATAATACAAGCTTAAGTTTCAATTTTGGTCTAATTTGGACATTGTTTGAGCAAGTTATGCAATTTTATGCACATTTTGGACTTTTCTCCTATTTACCCAATTGAGTGGTTTTCTTTGTAATTTATCCCTTGCATTATGTTCCTTGGATATTCTATCATCATTCTTGAGCTTTTTGAGCCATTAGGAACCTATTTAAACCTTGGTTTGAAGGTGTTTTCTCTAAGGGTATTTTAGGGTTTACTCCTTCACAGATAAGCTACCTTTAGTAGCTATCAACTAATGAATTATGTGATTATCTGGGAAAATCGAAAAAGGAAAGCTAAGCAGGTCTATAAGGATGGTGGGGTAGCTTCTTGTGTGTTTTATTGTATATTCTTAATAGTTTAAGGACATAGAAACCCAGGGAAGCTACTTTTACACCTCATGCTCGCTTCCATCCTTATCCATGGGCTATATTTGCCTCTTCCTTGCCCAAGTTCGAAAATAAGCTTGCTTTCTCATTCCTTTAACCTGGAGCAACGACTCACCTCTATTTTTCTGTGGAACCAAGTGCTCTAAGGTAGAAGACAACCTCTTTTTGGAGAAGAAGGTCTCCTAGAGCTCCATTTAGCCCTACCTAGGGTTTCCAAGGTCATCCTCTAGGGATTTTGACCAAGGCAAGTTATTTTCTTCCTTCCTTCTCCATTTCTCTTTCTCTTCTCCTTCCTGAGACCTTCCTCTAGGTCATAACCTTGTTGTTCCATGGTATAAATTACTCTAAAGCTCTAAAACCCTACCTTTCTTACTCCTTACGCTTAGGGTTTGCTCATTTGATGAAGAAAGGTGCTAGACGGACGAATTCATAGCTTATTCTTGGATTTTCTACCCTACCTGCTCGAGTTTTCTTCTGTGTGGGGTTTCATCTTCTCATTATAGGCAATTTTAATAACTTTCTCCACGTTTATTGCTTATCATAAGCTTTCTAGATCATGTTCTTGCCTGAAAATGATGATTTATACACTAAAAAGCTATGCTTGACTAGGATTTCGATTTTTATAATGTTCCCTATTCTGATTTCAGTTCTATATGAACCTATGATCATGTGTACATTATTCATAAGGTATAATATTACTTTTATTAGGTTGGTTTGACAACCTATGGTGCTAAGCACCTATCAAACAATGGTCAATTTTAGGGTTTAAAGTTGATTTCTTCTATAAACCATGACCTGATGATGGTACCATTGCAACAACCTTATGGTGTTGTCTTCATAACAACTTATGGTCGTGATAAAGGGTGTCAAATGATGGTGACAACCTATGGTCACCCCCTTAGGTCTGGTTTTGGACCAATTAGAAGTTTAATGATCAACCATTAAGTACTCTACTGCTGTTATCAATCAATGACGACATTAGCTTAATATTTGATGTTGATTAATGAATATAGTGTTGATCTAACAATATATGGTGATTTAATGGTCATTAATGATGGAGGATCAGGTCTCTAAAACCTATGTTAAGTCAAGCATTGTAGTTGTATCATCAATTAAGTCTTAGACCAATGGTTTCTTGGGCCATTTGATGCAGTGGTCAAACCTATACTATAATTGATGGTTTTAATATATGAACTTGACCTAATGGTCAAAATCTACTATTTATTCCTCCAATAAAGTGGAATTATGGCAAATGTAATATGTTGGTGCTAATAATGTGGTTTAGATGGTTTCCTTTATATGATCAACTTAAGGATCTTAATTGTTGACAATGGATGGCTTGTTTTAAATTAACAATCGATTGTGGGTTTTACCCTACTCTCGACGGAACTTATTGATTTTTTAATCAAGGGATGTATAGGGTTAGATGGTGTATCTTTATAGAGCAAAAATCACGGACTTCATAGGTGGTTTATCCAAGGTGTTTACTTATGTAAACAACCAGTGGTCTTACCTTTTAAACATCCAATGGTTCTGGGTGGCATTATGATATGGTGATATGGGTTGAATGATGATGGAACAAATGGAGGGTTACCCTTAATAAGGTAGTATTACCTATTCACTCATATGAATAGAAGGGATGATAATCATATTGTGTTGATATGTAACCCTAATGAGGTATATCTTGTTATACCTAGCTTTAATATAACTCAATGATGGTAATTGGGCATGAATAGTCCTTGAATGACTAATACAATCATGGAGTACTCTCTTATTGTTGTTGAAACCCTAGTATACTACAAACCAATGGTTACACCTTGATTTATGTGTGGGTTTATAATTGAGAATGGTATGGAATGTGATGGTGATCCTTCACCTTATGAATCCATTATCCAATCGGGATGTCGTGAGTTAGGGTTTAGGTGTAAGTGTTGATTAGTAACATTAATATGATTTGTCTTGTTGAACCTAACTCTAATTCAAATAGATAAAGATGAGTATTCATGTTTAACATTCTTGTATGATGGAATGGTGGTGGAATAACCTCTTAATATGATCATAACCTTGATATGTTAATTGGTGGTTATAATAGTTACATGGTTGATACTTTCTTATGCTAAGCATTTGCATTATGAATATGATGAGGGTTAATCATATCTAGGTTCCTTGCATGTTGATGTAGTAAGGGAATGTTCTTAATGTTAATATAACCCTACTATGATTGTTTATGAATATCTCCTAGCTCATTAATGCAATATTGTGTTGATCCAGTGTATTATATGTAAGTGATGTTGTTGAGCCTTATTATAAGGCATACAAAGATAATGATGATCTTGCAGGGAATAATATGATGGTCTTAATGACGTTTGGGCATGGTTGAGCCCTGAATGAGGTGTAATCCTCTTATGTTGATACCATGTGATATTGTGAAAAGGATTTATATCTTGTGATAGTATGATGACTAGTGTGGTCTCATGAATGGAAAGTGAATAGTACCATGTGATGATGAGATGAGAAATTATGTTTCACACGTTTTATATCTTTTAAAAGTTGTGATATTTATATGCTTGCTAGAAGTGAATTAGGGTTTGTATGTCCACTTGTTTGATGCAGCCTTAATTCACCCAATTGGCATAACTAAACAAGTGAAACTCTAATCATGTAGTGCCATGTGCCATAGATCCATCTGTGTGTTAGAACTTTCCAAATGGTGAAATGAGTATTCCTAAGGGAAACTCAGAGTGCATACTGTTGAGTATGTGGGGGTGGCAAGCTGAGGATATATCATTTTCATCCACAATGCAAGTTGTGGAGGTTGGCTATGGTCATGCCTCATACATTTGATGTGATTGAGAATGGTTGCGGTCGTGTCTCGGTGATTATATATGTGACAAGATTGGAGGAAAACTGCAGTTGTACTTCAGATGGTAGGGTATGCATACCCACCTCCTTTCACTAGTGCCATGACTTGTACCAAGGATGGACTAGGCTGTTAGCAGCTTGACCTTATGTGTCGCTGTGGCGGACCCGTACTGACCGGGGCAGAGAATATCTTAGGAGTCTGGCTCTTCCTAGATCTTGTATGGCGCTGATTTTGACTTAGCAGTGGTCAGTTGGATTTTGAATGGTATCCTCAATTTCCTCAGGGCATAATAATAAAAGATGTAATACAGCCGTATAGCATATATGTTTAGGGATGTACACGACACTTCATATTGGATGATAACCCTTGTTTGTTCTCTTTACATAAAGATGATTCTTAGTGCAATTAAGAGATAGTAATTATACTTATGTTGTGGATATGCATAAGATTGTAAATGTGTACATATAGTAGTCATGCTTATGTTGATATCTATACTGCTACTACTGATTATAATTAGGATGCTAGCTATATCATGTTGTTATTTATGTTTGTCATGCTAGCCATTCCTCTATAATTAGAAATGCATATACTGCTAATCATGCTTATGAAAATACTCGTGCTTATGTTTATAGCTCTTCTTATGATAATGATCTATTCAAACTGTTAGACATGCTAATGTTGTTAGATATGCTTATGATGCTAGATTTATTCATGTTAATAGAGATAATATGCTACTAGACTTGCTTATGCTAGTTATGCATAAGCTATTGAATCTCTTATCTGGTTAATAAGGAAAATGATGATAGTCAGCTTGATGATGATAATTGTTATCAGCTCCTTTATGTATTTTGTTAATCATCAGTGTTGCTGAGCCTATTTGTTATATATGATTTAACTTCTTAACTTGTATCATTACCTAAAATGTTGTAATCAATAAGCGTTGTTGGAGGTTATATCTCTTTCTGGGACATGGGTCTCACCCTTGTGGTTCGCCACATTTTTTTAGGTAATCGATAGTGACGACAATAGAATCATGGAAGTAAAGAGGAACTACATTAATGAATCTTTGAGAAAGTTGATTAGATGTATAGTGTGTCCTAGAGTCGTCCCTATACTCTTAGGTAGGGGTAGAAAAAGTTGTGTATGGTGTTTCAAATGAATCAGACTTTTGTTAAATGCTTGTATGTGTGGCATATATGAATATTGTTTTCCTATGTATATATGTTGAGGCTAAGTTGATTAAATAATATGTATTGAATTCTTGAAATTAGTATTGATCCAAGAAAGATTTTTGTGATCTTATGCAAATGTTTCTAAGTGAGTGCTGATATTGAAATCAATTTTAATTTACCCATATTTTTGGGTATGTGATTAATTAGTGATTGATTGTGTTTTATGTTTTGAGTAATCTTGTTTAGTGTAACAGTTTCTCACAAGTTGGTATCAAAGATTTAGTTTCATGGAGTCTATAGGGACACTAGGATTTAGGACTAGGATGATGTCAAAATTAGGAATATGACATAAAAACATGGTGCATACTGCCTAATCTCAGTACTTGGATGCCCTGTCCAGGTATTCAATTATTGAAGAAAGTTAAGTATGGAACTCTTAGATTGTTATCTTTCTTATTACTCTGATCAAGTAGTCATTTTAATAAAATCTAAAGAGCATAATGAATAAGAAATCATGGTGTGAATATCTCAATCCTACCTTAAAGAAGATAAGAATTGCATCATTATCTATCAAAACTTGAATGTTTGGCAACTATAAGAGAAAGATACAACACCATAAAATTTAAATCTGAATACAAATAAGGAAAAGAGTAGTTCTTGAAGATGTGATTCAATAAGATAATAAAGTAAAGGGCAAATAAGTCTATGCTTATAAAGTGATTCAAGGTATGAAATCTACATAAGATGGAGAGAACTCCAATGACAAGTATAAAATGAGAAGATAAATGGGAACAATGATAAAGGAATAAGGTGCAACCTGAGTTAATCTCAGACAAACCTATGTGTGTAAGAAAGTGTTAATGTAAAATAAGCATGGAATTTAAAAGAAATTAAGGCAAATGATCCATGTTTAATGGAGAAAATGTGGAATATGATGATTTCCCTATTGATAAGTGGTTGAAAACATAATAAAATAAGAGAACATACCCAAGGGTGATAAATAGTCATCAAGGAAGGAGTAATGAGATATGTTAATCATGATGATTCCTATGCTAATGTCAAGGAACCCAAAATGAAAAGGGTAAAATGATACATAAGAAGTTGTAACTTGCATAATGAGAATAGAATTGCTTACTTTTTTGCTAGTGACCCTTGAACAATGTTGCTATGATGTGGGAAGTGTGTTTGCCTTTGTGTCTTTCCTTTCTGGGGCACAACTTTCAAGTGGATCATTTCCACTTGGTATGCATGGATTCATTGTAAACATGAGGGTGGATAGCTTATTATAGCATAAGGTTGCTTAGACTATGGTTCCAAGATCATAAATTTTGTGATGAGTTTTCTTTTGAGCCTTCCAATAATTAGGAAGACTCCTCTTATATGTCTTGAGATTCGTTATGTTGGTAAAAGTAGATGAGATAAGGATGTGAGTTCCTTATAGCACATGAGGTGGATACCAAGGTAATGAATCCTAGTATCCGAGATGTATCAATGGTATGGGAAGTATGTGAAGGTTGGAGATGTTTACTAAATGAACATATCAAGTATCCCTCCCCCTTAAAGAGAGGGAGGGAGACAGTTGATGATGACCCTTTAAATGTTGTTTGAAAGGAAAAACAAAAGTGATTCTATAATGTTGTGTATGGTTCAGTGATAGCTGGGCAATGCCACTATCAAGGATAGATGGTTTGTTGGTCAATAGATATGTGATATCACGTTACTTTAAGATAAACCTATGATCAAATATCAATGCATAAGAGTTAGATTAGATGACATAATTCAGATGATCATGATGAGTTTAGAGTTATGTCCTTTAGACTAACCAATTTACAAATAGAATTTATGAATAGGAGGAACAGAGTGTTCCAGTCATGTCATACAAGTTATATCAAGCTTTGAATGATGACATGAAAAAGTATTTCAAATATGGTCAAAAATATGATCAATATTTGTTCAAAAACCTTAGGGTTGCCGAAGTAGTAATAGCTATGAGATAAGTTGAACAAGAGTGAGATGGGGTTGATTAAATGTCTTTATGGGATCATGATATGTCTTCTAAGTAGGTTGTGTAAATCCTAGTAAGGTGAAGATAGTGTTGTTGTTTCACCCCTAACAAGGTTGACTAGTAATGATGTTTCCTTGTATGGAATGATAGCTTCCAGCATCAGCATTTCTTTTGATGTTGAAAAAGAACTGACAAGAGTTCTAGTGTTAGGGTAAAAAAAGGATGGATACATTGCTTTTTTTTGTTTCAAGGAATGGCATGGGACACATGCCATGATTGGTAAAAAGCTAGCAAGTATGGCTTTTGAGTAATGTGTTGATACAATAGATATAATTTTAGGATGATAGCTAGAATTTAAAGTTGAAAGTTACTATTAGATTTGTATAGGTGGCACAACAAGTTTCTATGTTCCATATTTGCAAATGTCTTATATGTGGGGGGTTTTGCGGTGACCCAAGAGGAGATATGTATGAATGATGTGACATTACCATGATATTCAAGTAACCATGTGAAGGTAATAGTATGAGGTGAAAAGGAAGTGCCCATCTTTTTTTACCTTGGATTTCGGGGGTGAAATCCCTATTAGGGGTTTATAGTTGTAAGGCCCCTAAACTTTCTTAATGAGTTGAATAAGATTAATTACCATAATTTATTTATTATAACCCTAATATTACCTTTTTATATGTTTTTAAATCATAAGGCAAGCTTAAGTTTCAATTTTGGTCCAATTTGGACACTGTTTGAGCAAGTTATGCAATTTTATGCACATTTTGGACTTTTTTGCAATTTACCCAATTGAGAGGTTTTATTTACAATTTATCCCTTTTATTATGTTCCTTGCATATTTATGATCATTATTGATATTTTTTATCCATGGGGATCCTATTTAAAACTTGGTTTTAAGGTGTTTTTTCTAAGGGTATTTTAGGGTTTACCCCTTCACGGATGAGCTACCTTTAGTATCTATCAACTAATGAATTATGTGATTGGCTGGGAAATTTGACAAAGGAAAACTAAGAAGGTCTATAAGGATGGTGGGGGAGCTTCTTGTATGTGTGCTTGTATATTCTTAATAGTTTAAGGCCATAGAAACATGGGGAAGCCATTTTACACCTCATACTTGCTTTCAGCCTTATCCATGGGCTATATTTACCTCTTCCTTGCCAAAGTTCGAAAATATGCTTGATTTCTCTTTCCTTTAACCTGGAGAAACGTCTTTCCTCTGTTTTTCTGCGGAACCAAGTGCTCTAAGGTAGAAGGCAACCTCTTTTTGGAGAAGAAGGTCTCCAAGAGCTCCATTTAACCCTACCTAGGGTTTCCAAGGTCATCTTCTAGGGATTTCGACCAAGGAAAGTTATTTTATTCCTTCCTTCTCCATTTATATTGCTCTTCTCCTTCCTGAGACCTTCCTACAGGTCATAACCTTGCTTTTCCATGGTAGAAATTACTCTAAATCTCTAAAACCCTACCTTTCTTACTCCTTATGCTTAGGGTTTGCTCATTTGATGAAGAAAGGTGCTAGATGGACGAATTCATAGCTTATTCTTGGATTTTCTACCCTACCTGCTCGAGTTTTATTCTGTGTGTGGTTTCATCTTCTCATTAGAGGAAATTTTTATAACTTTCTCCACGTTTATTGCTTATCAAAAGCTTTCAAGATCATGTTCTTGCCTGAAAATGATGATTCATGCACTAAAAAACTATGCTTGACTAGGATTTTGATTTTTATAATGTTCCCTATTCTGATTTCAGTTCTAGATGAACCTTTGATCATGTGTACATTATTCCTAAGGTATAATATGAATTGTATCAGGTTGTTTTTACAACCTATGGTGCTAAGCACCTATCAAACAATGGTCAATTTTAGAGTTTAAAGTTGATTTCTTCTATAAACCATGACCCGATGATGGTACCATTGCAACAACCCTATGGTGTTGTCTTCATAACAACTGACAGTCATGCTCAAGGGTGTCAAATGATGGTGACAACCTATGGTCACCCCCTTAGGTTAGGTTTTGGACCAATTAGAAGTTTAATGATCAACCATTAAGTACCCTACTAATGTTATCAATCAATGACGACATTAGCTTAATATTTGATGTTGATTAATGAATATAGTGTTGATCTAACAACATATGGTGATTTAATGGTCACTAATGATGGTGGATCAGGTCTCTAAAACCTATGTTGAGTCAAGCATTGTAGTTTTATCATCAATTAAGCCTTAGACCAATGGTTTCTTGGGTCATTTTATGCAATGGTCAGACCTATACTGTAATTGATGGTTTTAATATATGAACTTGACCCAATGGTCAAGATCTACTATTTATTCCTCCAATAAATTGGAATGATGGATAATTTAATATGTTGGTCCTAATCATGTGATTTATATGGTTTCCTTTATATGATCAACTTAAGGAGCTTAATTGCTGACAATGGATGGCATGTTTTAAATGAACAGTCGATTGTGGGTTTTACCCTACTCTAAATGGAACTTTTTGTGTTGTTAATCAAGGGATGTCTAGGGTTAGATGGTGACTCTTTCTATATCACAAATCTAGGACTTCATAGGTGGTTTATCCAAGGTGTTTACTTTTTTAAACAATCAATGGTCTTACCTTTTAAACATCTAATGGTTCTGGGTGACATTGTGGAATGGTGATATGGGTGGAATGATGATGGAACAAATGGAGGGTTACCCTTAATAAGGTATTATTACCTATTCACTCATATGAATAGAAGGTATGATAATCATATTGTGTTGATATGTAACCCTAATGAGGTATAGCTTGTTATACCTAGCTTTAATATAACTCAATGATGGTAATTGCATATGAATAGTCCTTGAATGACTAATACAATCATAGAGTACTCTCTTATTGTTGTTAAAACCCTAGTATGCTATAAACTGATGGTTACACCTTGATTTATGTGTGGGTTTATACTTGAGAACGGTATGGAATGTGATGGTGATGCTTCACCTTATGCATCCATGATCCAATGGGGATGTCGTGAGTTAGGGTTTGGGTGTAAGTGTTGATTAGTAACATTAATATGATTTATCTTGTTGAACCTAACTCTGAAGCAAATAGATAAAGATGAGTATTCATGTTTAACATTCTTATATGATTCAATGACGGTGGAATAACCTCTTAATATGATCATAACCTTGATATGTTAATTGGTGGTTATCATAGATACATGGTTGATACTTTCTTATGCTAAGCATTTGCATTATAAATATGATGAGGGTTAATCATATCTAGATTCCTTGCATGTTGATGTAGTAAGGGAATGTTCTTAATGTTAATATAACCTTGCTATAATTTTTTATGAATATCTCCTAGCTCATTAATGTAATATTGTGTTGATCCAGTGTATTATATGTAAGTGATGTTGTTGAGCCTTGTTATAAGGCATGCAAAGATAATGATGATCTTGTAGGGAATAATATGATGGTCTTAATGACCTTTGGGCATGGTTGAGCCTTGAATGAGGTGTAATCCTCTTATGTTGATAAGGGTTGATACCCTGTGATATTGTGAAAAGGATTTATATCTTGTGATAGTATGATGACTAGTGTGGTCTCATGAATGGCAAGTGAATATTGCCATGTGATGATGATATGAGAAATTATGTTTCTCACATTTTATATCTTTTAAAAGTTGTGATATTTATATGCTTGCTAGAAGTGAATTACGGTTTGAATGTCCACTTGTTTGATGCAGCCTTGATTCACCTAATTGCCATAACTAATCAAGTGTAAACTCTAATCATGTAGTGCCATGTTCCATAGATCCATCTGAGTGTCAGAACTTGCCAGATGGTGAAATGAGTATTCCTAAGGGAAAATCGGAGTGCATACTATTGAGTATGTGGGGGTGGCAAGTTGAGGATATATCCTTGTCATCCAAAATGCAGGTTGTGGGGGTTGGCTATGGTCATGCCTCATACATCTGATGTGATTGAGAACGGATGTGGTCGTGTCTCGGTGATTATATATGTGACAAGATTGGAGGACAATTGTGGTTGTACCTCGGATGGTAGGGTATGCATACCCACCTCCTTTCACTAGTGTCGTGACCTATACCAAGGACGGACTAGGATGTTAGCAGCTTGACCTTATGTGTCACTGTGGCAGACCCGTACTGACCGGGGGTGGAGAAGATCTTAGGATTTTGACTCTTCCTAGAACTTGTATGGCACTTATTTTGACTTAGCAGTGGTTAGTTGGATTTTGAGTGGTATCCTCAATTTCCTAAGGGCATAATAATAAAAGATATAATACATCCATATAGCATATATGTTTAGGGTTATACACAACGCTTCACATTGGATGATAACCCTTGTTTGTTCTCTTTACATAAATATGATGCTTAGTGCAATTAAGAGATATTAAATATACTAATGTTGTGGATATGCATAAGATTGTAAATGTGTACATACAGTGGTCATGCTTATGTTGATATTTGTACTGTTACTGCTAATTATAATTAGGATGCTATCTATATCATGTTGTTAGTTATGTTTAGCATGCTAGCCATGCCTCTATAATTAGAAATTCATATACTGCTAATGATGCTTATGCAAATACTCGTGCTTATGTTGATAGCTCTGCTTATGATATTGATCTAATCAAACTGTTAGACATGCTAATGTTGTTAGATATGCTTCTGATGCTAGACTTATTCATGTTAATAAAGATAATATGCTACTAGACTTGCTTATGCTAGTTATTCGTATGCTATTGAATCTCTTATATGGTTAATAAGGAAAATGATGATAGTCAGCTTGATGATGATAATTGTTATCAGCTCCTATCTATATTTTGTTAATCATCAGTGGTGCTAAGCCTATTTGTTATATATCAGTTAACTGCTCAAACTGTATCATTACCCTAAATGTTGTAATCAATAAGTGTTGTTGGAGGTTATATCTCTTACTGGGACATGGGTCTCACCCTTGTGGTTCACCACATTTGTTTAGGTGATCAACAGTGACGACAACAGAACCATGCAAGTAAAAAGGAACTACATTAATGAATCTTTGAGAAAGTTGATTAGAAGTCTACTGTGTCCTAGAGTCGTCCCTGCACTCTCAGATCCGGGTAGGAAATGTTGTATATGGTGTTTCAAACGAATCAGGCTTTTGTTAAATTCTTGTCTGTGTGGCATATATGAATATTGTTTTCCTGTGTATAAATGTTGAGGCTAAGGTGACTAAATAATTTGTATTGAATTCTTGGCATAGTATTGATACAAGAAAGATGTTCAGGCTCTTATGCAAATGTTTCTAAGCGAGTGTTGATATTGAAATTGATTTTAATTTACCCATATTTTTGGGTATGTGATTAATTAGTGATTGATTGTGTTTTATGTTTTGAGTGATCTTGTTTAGTGTAACGGGTTCTCACATGACCCCTCACTTGTCACTCACATATACTATAATATGTTCTCGTGCACTTGCAGGTGATATATTCTAGTCTGTGTGGATCTGTTAGTATAGGACCCATTATAAATTTGAAAGATCCTACGTGTGTTTGAATACTAGGGTTGCATGTAGTCATGATTCATTGATTAGTCTGTGGCCCAAAGAGAAGATGCATCAAGATACACTCAAATCTTCTAGAAAGTCAGAAACTCATATATGGCAAGCCTGCATTTCTAGTTTGGGGGTGCCATATTGGAAAGCCTCTTTCTACAGGGGTGCCTTGTGATAGAACATGGTGTTCCTCTAGCAGTGCACTCTATAAAAAAGAACGATTTTGTAGGGTCCCCTCATGGCACAAATCCCAATTTCATCTCATGCCTAGACCTGTCAAATGGGTGGGTGGGTTGGTTTTGGGTCATTGTGGGTTTGGGTCTCGCGGGTGCGGGTCAAAAAGATGCAACTCTAAATGGGTTGATGAAAGACAATCCCTAACCTGACCCAGCCGGTTGTGGGTCGACCCATGGTTGCCCATAAAAAAACCAAAAAAAACTAGTCCACTGATCTTTTTATTTATTTTAATGGCAAAAACATTCAAACCATGACTAATTCTTGGCGGCTGCTAGTTTATAGCAACATCCAGCTACATATACAATTAGAGTAAAGAATGATGTCATATTTAATACTCAACTACAAACAAATAACAATAGCTTAAAATGGCTATTTCGTTCATTCAGACATTGTAGAATCCCTACTATAAACATTGTTTAAGAAAAAATATATTTTAAATTGAGGAAGTTATTGTGACAAGGAGGAAGAACAAAAAGGGAACTGATTTTTGCAATTTTGTGCATAGACAACGACAAACAGAAACAACCACAACCTCTGTGTTATTTTCATCTACTTAGTGAAGACATTATACCCATAGACATCAACAAACATCCACCCTCCATGCCATTTTCATCTACAAAATGAAGACTACATCTTTTTTGTTAATCACTGGATCTCCACGCTCCTCATCTTCTTCTTTTAAATTAACTACCGGCTACTACATTTTCTCATCTACATGATCTAGAAAAGCGAGCATCATACATATAGTTATCATAAAATAATGCAATGTAGAAAAGATAACTCTTACAACTATGGCATGGGCTGCTCACTGTTACGTTTTTCTAACATAGATCCCACTCTTTTGTAGTTTTGTTACTTCAAATTGTATTTATTTATATAAGTACCTAATTAAGCGGGTCACATGCGGGTGCCCGTGGGTCGCCCATGAAACCTGTCAGATAAACGGGTGGATTTCGGTTTGGATGTTTTTCAGTGGGTAAAAAATTTGGTGACCCAAACCCAACTTAAATGGTTCGACCCCTGGGTGCCCTCGAATTTTGACCCAGTTTGACATGTCTACTCATACCCCTCATCTGAAGGCGATTCTGATAGTAGAATTGTTTTCTCAATCTTGAACCCCCTGTCCCACAAAAATAGATATAAACATCTCCCTATATCCACCTCAAACCACGCCCCCTTGAATTATTATGGATCCAGAGAGTGAATACCCTACCTTGGTCAGACTCCAGATCAAAGATTGTCTACAACATCCTTCTAGAAAATGGTTTGATCTACATATTCATCATTTCATTATGTCTTGATCAAAACCATCAACTTGTTCATGCTTTAGTTTCTTAGCAATGTGTCCATGATCAATTGGTGCATGATTTAACTACTTATAAACTTGTTCAACATTCAAATATTGTCATGCATAATTAACCAATATCATTGCATGATTGCCTGGTTGCATAAATCATTGCATCTTTCTCGTGATTGACTATTATATCCAATGAATAATAACTACATGTGAAGATGTAAATATTAAGATCATCTATCATAAAACATTTAAATCTAACTCAATCTAACCATCCCTTCTCCTTCATTTGTCTCTATTTCTCACATCTTATTCAAGCTGCCCAAGATGGATATCTAATATAGGAGATCCTGAGGCAATTGAGATCCTTCAATCAAATTTGAGTCTTTTGGATGTTTCTGGTATAACCTGAGATCCAACTATATATGATGATTATAGTGGAATACATTGTACTTGATTTTATTAATTATAATGGAATTTTCATCTATTACTTACTTCAATATAAGATAATGATAAAATATGATTATGTCCTATGATTGTGTTACTAAATGACATGTGATTTTGGGTCATGGACTTGAACATGAGATCATGTGTATGTTAGGGGTATTCATTCTTGTCTAAGTCCCTATTCAGACACTATAGTGGAATTTTGGATGACAATAATGCATAATTCTAGTATGTGTTTAACTAATGACTACGTCTCATTAGTCATAATATTTGATATCAAGTCAAACGTATAGGTACTTGTTCATGGAAAAGTGTATCGAACATGCCCACTTTGAGTATGGTATATGGAGTTCATAAATGGTAGAAAAAATCGCATCTTAATGTGATAGTGGTCATAGTTTAAAGTCACTATAATAATCATCTGTTTTTTAGTGTACTTTAACACTACTCAACTTGACCTAGAATAAGTGTATTCATACACGTAGTGGTGCACTATGATACATGTGAGTTATTTTGAGTGGAATTTTCCCTCCTATTGAAGAAATATCCATACCACTTGATGAGTGACACTATGAAATGCATAACCATGTTGATGTGCATCAAATATTTGATATCAAACTTAGGTGTATCTCAAATAAGTTACTCCTGATTAGGGAACAAAGATGAACATTACGAGGATAACAATTTCATGCCTTGGATTCAATTTGTATATCAGAGACAAAGAGATGATACAATCACGGTAACACTGGCAACACATAGGTTGAAGCATATTCTCCAACTTATCCAGTTACTTGGATTGCATTGATATGCTACCAGATGTCACTCATTGCTTATGATGTAGTAATTGTTGGTACTATACCTCGAGAGGCACTCATATGATGATTGTAATGACACATTTTGTAACTAAAGTAATTATTAAAAAGGATTTTCTATTTATTTTTTTTACTTGTTGGAACTCATCAAAACCTAGATTATTTGAATGTAATAGTTAGTTTGGCTTGCAAAAAGAAAGACAAAAAATGAATATAATAATTCCCTAAGAATGTATGACTAAATAACATGTGATTCTGGATTGCGGACCTAGATATGAGATCTTGTGTGTGATAAAAATATTCATTCTTGTTAATGTCCCTAGTAGGATATTATTGTTAAAATTCGGATGATAATAATACATTAAGACTAGTATATGTGTTGATTAATGGCATGCCCCATTAGTAATGATATTAAATATCAAGTCAAACACATAGGATCTTGTTATGAACAAGTGTACTATATATACCCACATGTAGTATGATATATAAAAGCCAAAAATGTCAGTCAAAATAATATCTCAAATGTGACAATGGTGACTATGGTCCATAGACCTAAAGTCACTACCTTGGTCACATGTGGTTTGGTGTACTTTAATGCTACTCAATGTGACCTTGAATAAGGGTTTCCATAGGGTGCGTTGTGACACATGTCGATCATTTTGAGTAATGTAGATGGGATCTTCCCATTCTATTATATAAATATTCCATCCACTTAATGAGTGAGACTATGAAATGCATATCCATGCTTATGCAAGTCATTATATAATATTGATCTGCTCTGTATCTCAAATTGTCTATTCTATATCAAGGAAAAAAGATTGAACATTAAGATGATTATGTTTCCAAGACTCAAATTCAATTGTATATCAAAAACAAAATGATTATGTGATCACTGTAACACTGATCACAATACTAGGTTGAAGTTGTTATCCAACTTATCCAATTACTTGTGTGATAATGAAGTATTGATTGATACTAATCATTGCTTTTGAAGTTGTAATATAATTATAGACATCACTACAACATCAAGCAGAGCCTATAAGGAGACAAGTAGAGGATGTACATGGAAGAGGATTATAATAATGACCACAGCATTAAATGGTTACTGAAAGGTTTTGGTGATTACTTGAGCAATGATATACTATTCAGAAGACCAATCGATTGATTTCAAAGTCCAATCAACGGACTAGATAGATTGGTCAATCAACTAGAAAGTCCAATTGGTCAAATGATCTGAGATCATCACAACAAGTTGATTGGATAGTCCAATCAATTAGCCAATCAAAGATTAGAGTGGTCGATCTATTTGAAGACCCAATCAATGGATAGGATCATCCCTATCAATTGACTGAAAGTCCAATTCATCGACTAAACTAGATCGGTAAATTTATAGAATGATTCCAAAACCATCTAAACATAATTGACTGTTGATTAGAATAGAATATCAATCAACTCACTGTCTGCAAGTGGCTCTATAGTTCCAGCCTCCACTGCTTTTTGTGTTCTCTAGATTTTAAAAACATATTTCCTTCCTCTTCTATTAAGAGGGGCATGCCAACTAGGGATACAGTTACACCTATTGACACCTAAATTGTATCCATCATTATCCATGAGGGAGAGAAAGAGAAGGAGATAGAGTGAAATTCTAGCATGTTGTCAACAAAAATGCTACTCCTTCTTTATTGACTCTTATAGTGCAATGTGGAGTTGCATGTTTTCCTTGTTGAGTATATAGAGACGTAGATGCTTTTGTGACTAGGTTGAGAGGATGTCATGAATATATATCTATTACTCACATATTCCCTTACGAGATCCATGGTTGGATCTACTCCACAACAAGGTATATCTTACACCCCTACTTTTGGATGCACTAGTACTAATGAGATCTACTTGTAGGAAATGTATGTATTTTTATTGCTTCCTCCATATTAGTCACTAATGTGGTAGATTATGACACTAAAAATTTTACCTGAGTAAAAGCTCCTAAGTTTTTACCTAAACTAATGTTCAATAATCACCACCCATAAGTGGATGAGTCTTACCACATTATAACTTTAGGATCCAAATCAAAAGACAATATGTTTAAAAACAATTCAATTTTTAGTATAATTCAGAAAACATAATTAACAAGGATAAGTGATTGGTTTTATGATTGTAACTAAATCAACAAACAAAGAAATAAATCAAACTATGAATGAAATGATTTTTGACGATATGATGAAATTACTAGGATGAGAAGGTTTACGACCACTGCCTATGTAATTGATTTAAATGTTGCACTGTTAATTCTTATCAATACTGGATTGGGGACAAAGGATTTCATATCCTTTCATACTACAAAAGGATATGAAATCTACATGGATTGATCTCCCTATAGTCTTGAGATCTCATTACCTATGGATCTTCAACCTATCACTCCGGTAAACCCCTACCGTGGTCTCATCTGGGGTTAAACAATATCGTTTGGTGTTCTAATACTAGATTTTAATATATCTACATCTAGAATTATAAAAATCATATAATACATAAGACTAGGCTATAAATCAAGCATTAGACAACCAATTATCAACCTAAATGTTCATACAAACAACAATTAATAATGTAGAAATAGAATACAGATAATGGACTAATCCCTATTTTCCATAAAAATATCTACTCCCTAATCATGTCTACAATAAAAGAAAGAGAGATAAGAAAAATCTCATGGAGAAAGCAGCAGTGTACATGAGAAGATCTATGGTCTTGTCACAACTCCCAAATGATAAATTCAGGCTCCGTTCCAGATCTATGATAGAGCATGTCTTCACGTAAAGTCGTCGACTTTCATCTTTGGCTTTTCTTGGACACAGTTAGGGTTGTTAATGGGAGAGAATAGCTCATGAAAGCTTTCTATGAATGTCCCTCAAGTGTTTTTATATATGCGCAAAAAATATGACTCGTCTAAATTAATCCAATGGCTATCAACTGCAGATTTTTGTCAAATGAGTTTTGAATAACTTTCTGGTCAGTTCGTCATACTAAAGTAGTCAATAAATATATTTTGTGTGTATATAATAGAATTATCTTTCTAGCTAAACTTAAATTACTCAATTATGACATTAGATGTGGAATTTTGAGTCATTTTTTTACATGAGAATGTCTTTTGTAGAGTTACTTTAATTTCTGCCAAACCTCATGATCAGCCAATGCAACTTGTTGGTTTGCTAATCAACCTATACAATAAATATACATTTTTTGTAGACAATTGAATTTTGCATCTGATGACTTTTAATCATCCTATTTCAATTTTTATGCAAAATTTATGGCTATTTGACTAACCATCTATACTTTCATGATATTCAGTCCAATTGTTAGAGTTGGAGAATGAGGATGTGAAATCTTTGATCATTTTTTGGGGCTTTTCTTGGAGATATAATATCTTATATCTTCTTCTTGAATCAAGATATGAATAAAACAATAAAAATATATGAAATTGTAAACAAATTTCTTAAACTACTCAAAACTTAAAACAAGTGAAATATTGAGTAGAATGCAAATAAAATATCCAAGCTAAACCTAAAATGCAACTAAAAAAATGATGAATATACATTCACTGATCACCTGCATATTTACAAAAATGGTATCAAAGACACCTCAATCTACAATACATTATGACTTCAATTGGTGTGACACTTTATACTACTTCTTTGAATTTGCATGTGACACAAATGATAATATTAATACATTTATCCTATTTTATTCCACTACAACATATATTTGTATTTTTATATGAGGGATCGAGTCAACTGTAGAAAATTTAGACTTTTCCGTGTGTACATATGTGATCCGTATACCTTTTTAGGGGCACTGCCTCTACATGCCACACCTTATTTGTGTGGATCTTGAAAAAAATAATTCATGTGGATTTGTCCCATATAAAAAGATACAATCTTTAATATATATGTATAATATATGATATATCTATAAATTATACTATCATCTATCAAAATATGTTTACTTTGTGGATGATTAAATGGTTATGTCAATAAAACTTCCTGTGTGTGCATGTCGTTGTAGATAGATGGTGATTAGAATTTTGTTGACAAAGTAGTTGTCTTTCATACCAAGCCTCGTCTTTTTTATTCCATATATAAGTGTTTTTGTTCCTTCTAATTTCCCTTGAATGTAAATTCAAAGTTTCTACATATCATTTAATATTACATAGGAACAAAATAAATTTTGAATGACTTGGTGTGATGAGGTAGCCTTGAAGGTACAATTCCTAGGAGAAATATGGAGTCCTTCACCATGGTGGACCACATGAGAGTTCACATGCTGATGATGCATTACATGTAGGAATCCGTCGAGAGAACGGAAGATAAAGTGGAAGCAATAAATATCATTTTTTTGGTCTCTTAATGTGTCTATCCAGGGACCTTATCAACAACAATATAATAGGAAGAAATGTGGTGAGTTTGTCCCTTTATCATGGAGTAGATTCAATAGTAGAATTCACAAGAATAGAGAAGGAAGAATAATGTTAATGAAGATCTCCCAATGTAGCAACCACAAATCTATGTTGTCCATGCATATGAAAGGGAAATCCATATTGCGCTCTAAGAGATGATGTGGAAGGAGTTGTCTTTCTATTGGCAATGTGCTAGCATTGTACAACCTCTCCACTCTTCTTTTATTCATTAATGGTAATGATTGTTGGTCAAAGGCCATTCTAGGTGCCTCCTTTTATCTCACAGAATTAGCAAAATAAGAGTCTCGAATTGTATCCAAATTTGTAACTAAAACTCTAGCCGTCATACCCTTATATATGGGAAAGACAAGGAAACAAGGTTTCAAATAATCCATTGGAAATAAAAAACACAACAACCATTCTATGACATCTGCCCCTAGACATTCTAGTCAGGCTATTGGACTCAACCCAGTGGGTCGACTATGCTTCACCCATTCTGATTCATGGGATCCAATGCAGCCGGCTGATAGGACCCAGTCCATTTGATCGATTGGACCTAGTCCAATTCGGTTGTTGGACTCAGTCTAGTCGGGCACTAGACCCAATCTAATTGGCTGATTGGCCTGGTCTAGTCAGGCGAATGGACCCAATCCAGTTGGCCAATTATCTTATCTAGTTGGACTGCTAAACTAAGTCCAGATAGCTGACTAGACCCAATCCAATTGGATGAATGGGTTGCCAACCATCCCATCAGTGAATTGATTGCCTAAACCTTATAGCAACCAGTTAATCATATACCCATGATTATATTCTTCCCTATGCTTCCTATGTGTGTGAACCCATTGGCTCCAAATTACATTGGTAGTGACATGGACTTCCACAGATAATGATTCATATCTAACATGACTTCATTTCCACCCAAGTAATTGAAGAAGTTGGAGAAAAACTTTAAATTAACAATCATGGTAGGTGTTACATTCACTATATAATCTCATGTTTTCTCCAACTTAATCTCTCTTTTAGTTCATTTAAAAGAAACATGGAGAATGCAATCATTATGATGTTTATTGGCTATAATGAGTTCACATGAGGAATTAGGCATGCAATCCACTGATCTATCTTCAATTTCCATTTTCAAGTGTGGCACAAAGCAAAAAAACTTAGAATATGGAATACCATTCACACATGCAAGTGATGCAATTATCATAAAGCTCAAGCATGACATTGATTTCAAATGGTTAGAATTGATGTTTCACTTTCTAGAGCTACATCATACACTTCATTCCACCTCTCGTCACCCACTTGGCTTGTGTAGAAGTGTGAGGGCTATAGTTAACTTATCCTAGCCCTACTAGGAATAAAAAGAGAAGAAAGGGTTATGGAAGGGGGTGGAATTCTATTACATAGGAGCACTCATCTTTTTTTTTGTTGAGAAGCTATTATATAGAGCCATCCCTTATTTCTTTTTCTTTGTCCTATATGTAAGGAGGGAATACAATGACAAGAGTGAAGTGGGATGATATAGATATGGCAACCTCAAACTTTTAGAGGGAGGCCAAGTGTTACGACCCCACCTCCCGATAACCCCCAATTAAGGGAGACCGAGATGTCAGAGCCGCACCCATGACTTCTGGATCAAAGGTTCGGCAATTAACCAAAAATAATTATCAAATTTTAACATACTATACTGAAATAGTTGTAAGAAAAATAAACTTTTGCATACCTTTTTGAAAACTTGGATGTCTAACTTCTATCCACTTAAGGATTCTACTCTAACTAATCCTCCTTGTATTTTACTTCATGTATTTCACAATATGATGATTTACTATTTGTCCTTTTGGCTTGTACCTAAAACGCCGACAAACAAAACGTCGGTCAGCCGAAGCTGGTATGTGGGGGAAACAATAAATATGCAACTATGATAACAATGTAATCATTCAATTAATCTTTTAACAACCAAGATTATGTTTTAAGCCAAACTACTCAATCCATACCTATCCACAACTCTATGTTGTCCCTGTAAGGACTTATATGGTACCTCTATAAAGGTGACTTGATGGACCTACCCTCTAGGAAGCCAAAGTCATTCATGACCTGATGGACCTACCCTCTAGGTAGCCATGTACAAGGTCAGCCATTACGACACGGAGGGGACCAGGATCTGAGCTAGTAGGTACATATCTTATGTGATAATCATAGTCACTTTATAGTTGCAAGAAATAAATAAACATCCAACAGTTTAGTTGCATTCAATGCGTTTAAACATCCGGGAATCCATCGGAAAACTAAAGTGGTTATTCATAATCGTAACCACATACCTAATTTGGTGAGTCATGCAGATTACTCAACAGATACTTCATGTGTATATAATCAAGTCAATCAATAGATCCAAGCAAGTAATTCAATCATCACATGGATCCTAAAATAAATATGTACCCTATTTATTACACACTTTATCAAGAATCTACTTTATTGACTTGGATTCACTTTCTAGCGTTTCTAATCCGCATTAAGATTTCATTAATATTCATTAGGGTTTCTTAGATCAATTTCTCAAACTTTATCCTTTTTAAGTTAACAAACCCTAAAATATCATTTTCCATTTTTATGAACCTTAATTGCTCAACTATTCATTTTAATAATCTTTTATACCCAAATTGACTTAGGATCATCACATCCCTATTTATTCATGGATTTGAATCATTAAAACAATTAAAAGACATATTCATCTAACTTAGGGTTTTCAAGCTCATTAGTGCATAATTGTGCATGAAACCCTAAATTAAACCAATTATATAAAAAGATCATCTTTTTAAATCCTATTTTCTCTTTTATTAACAATAGGTTAATATCATCTTGAATTATCCATCTATCATCAAATCTAAGGGTTTTTCCTTAATTGAATCATTAAAGATGATAACTTTATGCCCTTTTCAAAATTCATGCATATATAAGCACATAAACCCTAAATTAGACTAATCACGTGCAAAGCTCTTCCTTTTTGAACTCAATGTTCCTTTTTACATTTAAAAGATTAATATCAACTCTAAAGATCCATTAAACCCTATTAAACACATTAATCATATCAAAATAGGGTTTCTTAATCTTTAATTCATTAAAGATGATAATTGGCACTACTTTTCGAACTATGATCATATTCAGGCTACAAAACTATTTTTATTGGATTCCTTGTGTTCTCCTGATCAAAATTCATATATAACTTGTTTTAATCCGAGCTACGGTTAAATAAATATGATTTTTTCATTAAACCACTTACCTCGGACCAATCACAGAGCGCCACGTCACCCAGGCTCATGCAAAGTGACGCGCTTTAGGAAATATAACGGAATTACCGTTATACCCCCACTTAAGTCATCCGTTGTTTCAGCCCGCGGAGGGGCAGGATCGTCCAGCGATCGTTTGGTCGTCTTCCTCCTTGGATCAGCCGCGACATGGCTACCCTAGCTGCCCACGGCACAGCTCCACCAACTTGTTCGAACCCGTTGACCTCCACGGCTCCTACCCCCTCTCCCGTCGTGCCCTTGTGCAGGCGGGGATGCCTTCAAAGCATGTTTAGTCAACCAGGATCGGGCTCAGCAGGTCTTCCGCCTTGGCTGACCTGCAGCTAACCTACGGCCAACCAGCGGCGTCGTGCAGGCAGAGGGAGCCAACGCGACGGTCATCCAGCCTCTCTGACAAAGTAGAAGTGTCACACTCTCCTCACATGGTCCTCACTGCTCCAGGGATCGATCTACACCCTCTATTAGGGTTTTACGTGCAAGAAACATGAAGAGGGGAGAGAGAGGTGTGTAAGATCTTTCCAAATCCGGCTAAGATCTCTACCCCTTATATAGGGGAGAGTATCCATGCCCTTCACCGCTCATCAAGAGATTAGCAACACCCTTTTCCTATTAGGAATGTAATTCCTATATTAAAAGGCTAGTTTCTCTCTCTCTCTTATTTCTTTAATGTTCCTTTTCTTTTGCTATTAGGATTTCGAAAAGTATCCCTCTTATTTTCTTTGTTCGTTCTTTTTAATCCATTAGATAGAGTTTCTATTTTCTTTTAATAGAAAAATACCCCCTTTATTGCAACACCACATAATTCCTTAATAATGCATTATATTATCCTCTTATTTTGCCTTTTTAGTATTTTCTCTTTATTTCTCTTTTATTTTCCTCATTGGCCTTCCTTTTATTATTAGAAACCTCATGGATACGAAATCTCACCAAGAAATCTCATTTATGCCTCTTTCCATTCATTTTCCACATTTTATCATTATTTTCAATTTCTTTCTTAATAAAGAAATACTTAATTAATCTTTTCTTTTCTTTTTGTTTTCCCTATGAAACTTTGGACTCCTTGGAACCCAAGGAACCCAAGAGGCACGAAATCCTCTTTGGATGTGCCTTCTAGAGGTTTTTGTTCTATTTTGTTCTCAAATATTCAATTATTCAATTACTAATTGAATTTTCTTTGTTATTTCCTTGTTATTGGGCCCAATAGCCAATAAAGCCCACAACACAACCATTACGGCTATTGTAAATGAAATCCACCTATTCAATACAAATCATATCTTTATTTGTTCAGTTATCTTTAATATGAGAAATTACATTTCTCACCAAATGATCCCAAAAATTGGGGTTGTAACATCCTTCCCCTCTTATAGGAATTTTGTCCTCAAAATTCAATCAAGCAAACAAACAATTCAGGATAAGACTTTTCCATGTCCATCATTGGCCCCTATGTTTCTTTGTCGTACTCATAGCATTTCCAAAGAACCTTTATCATCACATATTCTTTTCTCTGAGTTCTTTCATCCTGGCGTCTATAAACTACACAGGTGACTCATGCCATTTCAGCCTCCCTTGGGGCTCACTAGGTTCATTGCTCAGCACATGGTCGGGGTACCTCACATAGTGCTCTAAATTGGACACATGGAAAACATTTCTCATTACTCTATCCTGAGGGGTAGGGTCAAACCTAACCTTCTCCACCCATCCATCTCTAATGGACCCATGTATCGGGGACTCAGCTCTCTTAGTTATAGCTTAGAGGGGTTGGATTTTCATGTCACATTTTCTCCCACAGTAACTTGTATGTCAGTCTACTTTACATCTGCTCACGACTCTCATCATCTCTAGGCTCCTTTCATCCCTTGCACAATCAAAGTGACTTCATCTACACGCACTATGGTCCTTTTCTAACCATCATGTGGTCCTTTTCACCAACATCACCTTATTGAAGTGGTGACCGACACAACCTCCCTTATAGAGCTTCTTATAAAACCCGATACTAGCTATGGTGGTCATTGTCACATCTTTCATAGGATAAGAACTGTCTCTAGATATCACCCTGAACGAGCACACATGCCCTCATCAGACCCTCTAGTCTGGATCATACTAACCATAGTTAGGGGTGATAAACTAACATTGAGCCCTTCATGCACCTACTTCCATCTTTTGGAAGGAAACCTTTAGGTCAAACTCAAGAACCTTTGAACTCGCTTCATGGTGTAGTTGAACCATCTCTCTCATGGGTAGTTCAACTGGATTTGTCCCTTGACAGAACTCTTTCTTTCTTATGTCATCTAGGTAAGGCGATCTACCATAACCCATATTGCATCTTGACCTTCCTCGGTCCAGGGAAGACCTATCACAACATCCATAGTGTTGAGCTCTCATTCCCTCTCAGGGATTCTTTTGTCCTCTATATTGATAAACTGGGTTACTGGGGTTCGTCCTTCACCTCCTGGCTTGCATGGCCATAAACCACATGCAACTTCATCTTAAGCATCCAAAGTGCTATTGCCATTTTCCATGGTGTATGGTGATCTTCAATCATGATTTCATGTATGTCATGATTCTTCCAAGATCGATTCCTCTGAAACCCTAAACCACTCTAGTCGGGGTTTCATCACCTTCTCTTCCAAAGAAGTACATCTGAGGTTTTACCACCATCCTTTCATTGCATCCAGGACTAGACTGGCTAACCAAACAACCCTTGACCTTTCAACGAATCTTGTTACATATGATTGTTATCCAACGCCTCTCCTTTTCAAGCTTAGGGTTAGCCAAACAACCTCTTCTAGCTTCTAGTCAAACAAGTCAGATGTATCTCAACCAGAGCATCCCTTACCACTTCACATCCTTAGGTATTAGGTAACATTGAAGACATACACTTCCATGCATTTCACTTATCCTCTTCTTCATTAAGAACACTCTCTGATTTTATCATCATGGTGATCAAACTCAACCTGGTATAACTTGTAAGTTCTACACAGATTATGATAAAAACTTCCTCATAAGGTGACTACCTCATTCCTTTTAATGTTTGGAAACCATCCATGTATCATTCACTTTACCATGGTAGGTTATCTTCTCTATCCCCATTCCTTGCGGCAACGTTCCAACCTACATCATCTCCTATCCTTGGTGTATGGCATGTGTAATGTCCTATCTCTCACCCCCATAAAAAGAGGAAATAAGCATTTGGCTGCAGTCCAAATATAGAGTTCTTCCTGTTCCAAGAGTAGAGATGGTACATCCCACCTTGCCAATACACCTTTATATCTAAGTTGCAACGTGCCACATATGTCTCTACATCACAGACATCATGATATCAAACAAGTCTTGAACCTACTGAGGTTTATATCCTTGGTCATCTCCTCTAGGTCTATAGGGTATCGACTCTTTTGGGGTCATCCCTCTTCCCTCATGCATCAAGAGAGTGCCCTACTCATCTGCCCTTTGGGTCCCATGAGTTCATGAAGGTGATCAATCTCCTAACCCATGGCCCTCAGACAATGATAGTTGTTACCTCCCGACCCTATGGTCATGTGCAACTGGGGAATTAGGCAACTCCTACTTTCATCGGTCTTATCCCTACCTGACCCTAGGATAGACTTAGGATTCTCTATTATTGTACATGTTCACTTAGAACCTTACCCAAGTCTTCATCATCTCTCTTTCTACATTCATGGGCTGGCTCTCATCCTTTCATAGGCATCATGGCAACCTGCCTACCTTGGTCAAGCCCCATACTGGTTACCTTCATGGTAACACATTCACATGCAATATAGATGGATATCTATGGGTCTGTAGATTCATGCTCATACCATTTAGCTTTCACTTAGCTTCTCAAGATCCTATGAGACCTCTTTAGGTTACCTTGAACCAACAAAACTGATATACACCCTTCCAAAGGGGTCCCTCTCCCAGGATGGGAGGAAAACTATCTCTTGACAACAAGGTCACAAAAACTCTTAGGTCCAGGGTTTACATCCACACGAGCCTACTTAACCCTAGCAAGCCATTAAGGCACAAGCAGATCACTTATTGTACCAAGCTAGGTCATACTTATCCTTCTTTCCTCGATGTTGGATCAAGATCAAACTTTCCCTTTATCATCAACCTAGTTGTGAGGGGTTCTAAGGAACTCAACTTCTATAGGAACACATCAACCTTAAACTTAAGGGGTTTCCTCTATACATGAGGAGTACCATGCTTGCTTCTATAGGAACTCAACTTCTCATTATGAGCATTAGGTACACTACTTCCCCTCTTAGGCCTAGGAACCCTAGGTTCACTTGTAGGTGTGGAACTGCATGCTCTATCTCTGAACCAAGCATGCAAAAGGCATGACATGCACTCCTTGTCATCCTTCAACTCGAGCAACACTTAGAGTTGGATCCTCCTTAAGGACAACCAACAAGGTACAAGGCCTCATAACCTGCTACCAAACTTTTCTAGGTCTAAGGAACTCTTCTTCCTACCTCAGAAGGTAAACACCTATACCGTAGGCACATAGGTACCAGAAGCTTCATCTTCTCTCTCTATGGTTTAGTCCCTCCAAGATATCATCAATCTTTCAGGGATCGATCATGAGGCAACCACTATCATCCATTATTCAAGGTTTTAGGCTTCCCACCTTCTTGCTGGGTTTCCTGCTCTCTCTAGAGCTAACCCTACATCCAACCTCACCATTAGAGGTCCTCTCTTCAGGAAGGATCATCCTCAAAAGCATGGTTGTTGGCTATTTAAGCAACGAGTTTCAATCAAGTTAATGATCTTTTACCCGATTCAACCAAACTCTGCAAGTATACGGAGGTAGTATAGTCAGGATCGAACACAAGGAGCTTTAGTAAACAACTAAATGCAACAGTCCTAATTTTCAGCAATCTAGATCGGTTTTAAAAGAAGTTGGTTGTTTAATTTCTAAGACAAGGAAATGTATAAGAGCTAAATTTATACAAGTAGAAGAGATTAACAAAAGGTTTCTAGTCAAATGATTAATGATCTTGGACATTAGGGATTTCATTCTCATGCCATAGCACTTAGGGAACTAAGCAATCTAAACATACACAAGTTCTTATCTCAAAGGATTGATGTGTTGCATTTCATCTCCCGATATACGTGCAACGATCGCAACTTAAAACAACATTCGCATGTTTGAATTTCGTTTTAGATCACAAGCAAACCTTCAACTCGTTTCTAACTACTCTCATGGATTAGAAAGAGTTGTTATGAAAGATACCTCCATACATTCATACTTATTTTCTCAAATCAAGCACAAATGCAGAAAACATGCACATAAGTGGCCAACATCATATGCAAGAAGAAGGAAACCGGTATTTTCATAAATAGAGACAAGAAACATATGTATTTAGTACGAGATCACATAGTTCCACACATGCTACGGCATGGGAGCTACTCTCCTGTGCCCAAGAAGGAGAAAACTACTCGTCCATAACTACACCTTGTATAATTTCAGCAGAAAATGAAGTTTTCGACATGAGTAAGAGAAGAAAAGACAAGAAGAACCAAGATGTACCCAAGAGAAGAGGGAATTTTGGCTGAACGACGAAATTCCTCTTCTAAAACTCCTCCAGAACGTACTAGCTTCTCACCAAAGAAACTCCTCAGAGTTGGGGAAGCTTTGCTGCACCTTGGAGCTGCAAATGAGAAAGGAGAAGAAGAGAAATGGCCTTCTTTCTCAAGAAAATCCTTGGATCTCTTCAAATTCGCCTCCTCCTTGGTCTCCTCTGCCTCTGGGACGAGCAAGGAGTCTTTTGCTGGGTAATGAGTGTGTAATACAAACAAAGAGTCAATTAGGAAGGTCAAGGCTAGCAAGATTTGAATCATTCTTTTCAAAATTTTCACTGTAAAATTTTGTTTTCAGATGCACTAAACATTTGGTAAAAGTATCCTGTATTCTAACTAGTGCTGCAAGTTGGATGATTTGCAAAAAAAATTGAACCATTACATGTTTTGAGCAGTCTATGATGTAGAAAAATGAGATATCAATTACAAACACACTTCTCATCAATGTACATGAATAACTTTCAGCTTTCATTTCATTCAAACATATTCCAAATTTTTCTCTTAAATATAGCCAATGGATACATATAGGAAATAAAAGGAAAGGGGGTTCATCTCAACAAGATAATCTCTGATCATATGAATTTTGCCATCGAAAAACAAGACATGAAAAGGAAAAGACTGACACAACAGACTCAAAGAAAGAAAACTCAAATAAAGATAACACTGAAATAAAGATAACAATACACAAATACCGGCCGGTTGTGCCCCCCCTGGGCTTGAAATCAGCAGTGGCATCACTGCTTCATTCAAAACTCAAGAGGTACACAACTGGGTACCTGTCATCATGGATGAATCAAATAAAAGATCTGTCGCCCCCTTGGTCGGGGAAGAAATGGCTGACAATATCAGGAACATCCATCGGCTGTGTGGATGGATCATGTTGCTACTGCGGTGACTGGTGTGGCTGCTCTGGAAAATCAGGTTGTGGCTGGGGCTGCTCGTGGAACTCGGGCTGCTACTGAAAGGGCTGAGGTGTAGGATAGTGGCCCTGAGAGATGTGCCAACTGTCCATCCGGCTGACCATATCATATGTAGCTGTATACTGTGTGGCCAAGCTGTCATACCGGGTGTCGAAGTGGGCGCTCGTCTGATCAAAGCGCGTATCAATGTGATCAAACCTCCGCTAAACATACCCGAAAAGATGTTGCATGTCCGGGTTCGCCCAAGTGTACTCAGTCTGAGTGCCGGTAGAAGGAAGAAGCGGCGGTGCGTCTGCGGGAGCAGGTGCTGGCGTAGAAGAGCTAGCACCATGAGTAGCAGGTGCCTCATTAGGATCCAGCCCAACCCATTTCCAATTTGCTTTGTTCTTGATGTCATTCTTCGATGTGTCGGGAAGAATGAGAAACTACTTCTTTGTGATTTGAAACTTGTACTTGGCATCATTATTACCATATCGATGCAGAACACCACAAAAGATAAGATAAGAAATGTCCAACAGGTTCTTTCCAGGAGTTGGCTCTAAACGTGTAAGATCAAGATTAAGCTTCATTGCAATTAGAGTAATCATACCACCACACATGATGTCACCTCCTTCTTTTCCCTCCCTCCTCTTAATGGTGTTTAAGAGTTTTTGCACAATATAGAAACCAGAAGATATTTCTTTGTCATGTGCCATACACCATAGGAAGAAAAGGTCGGTCTTACCCACAACCCCTTGTGTTTCATTCTTAGCGAACGGACCGACACTAAGAATACGATGCAAGAATCTGAAAACGGGGTTGTGGATGGAAGTAGCATGTGCCTTATTGGCATGGTGATGTGTTTCTGAAGAAATCTCAGTCCAAAAACGGTCGCTGTGGAAAGCCGGAGGGTAATCAATTTAGCCACCATAGCTGCAATCAAGTAACTCAGAAAAACGGCGAAGATCCATAGTGTAAGGCTTGTCCAAAAGCCGAAAACTAATGTGCGGATATTGTGTCAAGCGGCGCTCAGGATCTTTTCGTGCTTTAAAATTAGTCAGAAACTCATATACTAGACGAGGATAAGTCTTGCATACTCTTGTGCAAAGGGTGTGAAGACCAGTAAAAGTCAAATGGGAGTATACCTCGTTCTTGAATTTCAGCCGGTTGAGGGTGTCCTCACAAATATAGCGGGTGGGGAGAATCCGCCTAGTGATGAGGTACTGGTAAGCCACGTATTCCTCTGGAGTTACCCTAAACTGGGTAGAAGGTATGAAATTGTCTGGAGCGGATTGGGAACCCTCACCCGGAGTTCCTGAAGAAGACTTCCTAGCCGGGCGCTTGGTTGCTCACTTGATGGGTGCCATTTGAGTTCTGCAGTAACTTTGCACGGGGTGCAGATGTCTGAACGGCGTGTAGAAAATCGGAACAGATGCCTGCAGCAGTGCTTTGCACGGTGTTCAAATCGATTGAACGGCGTGCACTTCGGAAGATCTTCAAGATGTAGATTAGGCAAAATCTGTACGGCGAACGGCTAGGCGTGCAAATCGTGCACGTTAGGAGTGGACGATCTTGCACGGGCGGCGTCTCTTGAGCTTGCACGGCGAACAGTGGGCGTGCAGATCTGATAGAGAGAAATCTGTACGGGCGGCGTGGCAGCGTGCAGATGCTGCTTGCTCGAACGGCGACAAAGAGGGACGGGGGTGAAGAAGATGCACGAACGCCGTGTAGATCTGGATGGAGGAGCGGCGGTGCGGTAGCTTGAAGGAGGGGGGTGGTTTTGCACGGGCTGCGCGGAGGTGCAGGCGGCTGCGCGGCAAAGAAGATGGAGACCAGCTGCATGGCGGACGGCGGTTGCATGACTCCTCTTGCACGGAGGACGGAGAAGAAGAATCGCACGACTTTGGAGAGGCGGATGCATGGTTCGGGTGGCTGAGAGACAAAAGTTAGGGTTGGTGGTTAGGGCGTACACGTAGCCAACTTTTGTTCAAATTTTTCGAACAAGTGCACGCTGTGCAAAAGGATGTATGCCATGCAAAAGTCCTGAAACTTGGTTTTCTACAGCACCCAGGTGCACGCCGTACAAGTCCAATTTGCACGCCATTCACTTTTCCAGAAAACTCTGCTGAAATCTGACACTCAGATGCACGCCGTTCAGATGAAATGCACGCCGTGCAAATCTTATCAGTTAGGCATTCTGCAATCGTTTGTCCAGATTGCACGGCGTACAAGGCGATGTTGCACGCCGTGCAAGATTCTGGAAAGTTTCCAGAACTTTGCTGTCTTATTTCTCCCTGTAATGTACGCCGTGCATGAGTTTTGCACGCCGTTCAAAGTGAAATTTCCTGCAGAAAAAAAATTGCAACAGTAAGCACAAATTGCAACGTATTGAGTCTAGATTAAGTCTACATTATTACATTTATCCATGACAACTTATTAAGTAAACTAAAGAAAGTTCTTGACTCAAAAACTTAAAACAAATCTATCCTAATGTGGGGTCAACTCCCACAAGGTCCTCCGTTTAGAGTCCGGAGTAAGACTCTTCAATCATCTCATGCGTCTTGGAGGGGGCAAGAGGCTCCCTTGTCTAACACTTCAGAAGAATAATAAAGTTTGCATCTCTGTCCATTCACTTTGAAGCTTCCGTCCTTGTAGTTCCACAGCTCCATACGGGAAGATCTTCAATACAAGAAATGGGTCGGACCATTTTGACTTTAGCTTTCCTGGAAACAATTTCAACCTTGAGTTAAACAATAACACTTGGTCTCCTTCTTTGAAGTCCTTCCTTCTGATTCTCTTATCATGCCATGCTTTTGTCCTCTCTTTGTATAGCTTCACATTCTCATAAGCATCAAGACGAAGTTCTTCTAATTCCTGCAATTGTAAAAGACGTTTCTCCCCTGCTTTCTTCATATCAAAGTTCAAGAGTTTGATAGCCCATAAAGCATGGTGCTCTAGCTCCAGCGGAAGATGGCAAGACTTTCCATAGATCAGCTTGAAAGAGTTGTCCCTATGATAGTCTTGTAGGCTGTGCGGTATGCCCACAATGCATCATCTATCTTCAATGCCCAATCTTTCCTTGAACTAGAAACGGTCTTCTCAAGAATGTTCTTCAATTGCCTGTTGGAAACCTCCACTTGCCCGGATGTTTGAGGATGGTAGGGCGTAGAGATTTTATGAGTGACGCCATATTTGGAGAGAATATTGTTGACTTGTCTTTCAGCAAAGTGTGTCCCTCCATCAGAAATAATAGCATGTGGGACTCCAAACCGGGGGAAAATGATCTTCTGAAAGAGCTTGATTACAGATTTGGCATCCGGTGCTTGGGTTGGAATGGCCTCAACCCATTTGGACACATAGTCAAGTGCAACAAGAATATATTGATATCCACATGAAGATGGGAATGGTCCCATATAGTCTACACCCCATATATCAAACACCTCAACCTCTAAGATAGAGTTGAGTGGCATGTCATCACGGCGGGATATGCCTCCAGTTCTTTGACACTTATCACAAGACTTGACAAATAGATTCACGTCTTTGAACAATGTAGGCCAATAGAAACCAGCTTGAAGTATTTTTGCTGTAGTTTTCTCTCCTCCAAAGTGGCCTCCATAAGATGAATCATGGCATTCAGAAATAATAGTAGGAATTTCCTCTTCAATCACACAACGGCGAATTAACCCATCACTCCCATGTTTGAATAAGAAAGGATCATCCCAATAGTAAAATTTGACATCATGAAAGAACTTCTTCTTTTGTTGAAACGTCAAAGCCGGTGGAAGTTGTCATGTAGCAAGGAAATTAGCTATGTCGGCAAACCACGGTGCTTGAACGGATGACAACGCATAGAGTCATTCAATTGGAAGATGATCATCAATAGGTAATGAGTCTTCAGCCTTTGTGGACAGTCTAGAAAGGTGGTCGGCAACATTATTTTCAGTCCCCTTTTATCACAGATTTCAAGATCATATTCTTGTAGAAGCAATACCCAGCAGATGAGGCGTGGCTTGGCATCTTTTTTACTCAGCAAGTATTTGATTGCATCATGATCAGTGTACACTATCACCTTAGATCCCACTAAGTATTGTCGGAATTTTTCAAAAGCATACATAATGGCCAGCATCTCCTTCTCCGTAGTTGTATAATTGATTTGTGCATCATTAAGGGTTTTGCTTGCATAATAGACTGCATGAAGTTTCTTGTCTTTCCGCTGTCCTAGCACTGCTCCTACAGCATAATCACTTGCATCACACATCAACTCAAATGGAGCGTCCCAATCTGGAGGTTGAATGATAGGGGCAGAAATGAGAGCCTCCTTGAGTGTAGAAAAAGTCTTTTGGCATTCATCATCAAACACAAATTCTGCATCCTTTGCAAGAAGAGAACATAATGGCTTTGCAATTTTTGAGAAGTCCTTGATAAATCTTCTATAAAAACCTATATGTCCAAGGAAACTTCAGATGTCTTTGACTGAAGATGGGGTAGACATTTTCTCAATAGCTTCAACTTTTGCCTTGTCAACTTCAATACCCTTATTAGATACCACATGTCCTAGCACTACACCGGATTGTACCATAAAATGGCACTTCTCCCAATTTAGCACTAGGTTAACCTTTTTGCATCTGGCTAAGATTAAAGACAAATTTGACAAGCATTGATTAAATGAATCATGATATACACTAAAATCGTCCATGAAAATTTCCATTATGTTTTCAATGAAATCCGAGAAAATCGCCATCATACACCACTGAAAAGTAGCGGGAGTGTTGCAAAGACCGAAAGGCATGCGGCGATAAGCATAGGTACCATAGGTGCAAGTAAAAGTGGTCTTTTCTTGATCGGGCGGATAGATAGGAATCTGAAAAAATCCGGAATACCCGTCCAAGTAACAAAAATATGAATGCTTTGCAAGGCGTTCTAACATTAAATCAATGAAAGGCAATGGGAAATGGTCCTTGCGGGTTGCCTTGTTTAAACATCGGTAGTCAATACACATACGCCAGCCTGTGACCATGCGTGTCTATATTAACTCATCATTATCTCCTTTTATGACAGTTGCACCCCCCTTCTTAGGTACTACATGAATAGCACTAACCCAGGGGCTGTCGCTAATGGGATAAATGATTCCAGCATCCATTAATTTAAAGATTTCTTTCTTAACCACATCAAGCATGTTTTGATTTAAATGCCTAGGTGGTTCAATAGTTGGTTTGGCATCATCTTCCATGTTTATTCTATGCATATAGATTTTAGGATGAATGCCTTTCAAATCATCAATAGAATAACCAATGACATCTTTATATAACTGCAGTTCATGACAATAGGAGATGAGGAGTTTGGATCAAGAAAAGCATACCTCAGCCCCAGTGGAAGGGCCTTTAGTTCTACCTTATTCTTTGTTGTTCCTTCATCAACCTTTTCTTCATCATGTAGAGCTTCCACATTATTTGCTTGTGCTTTGAAAATAGGAATAGCTTCAGAATTTTCAGAAACGTGATTTTCAGCAATAACATCATCACAATAGTTTATCATGAATTCAATCATGTCATCAACAAACTCTTCTATGGGATCAACGGTGTCAAACAAATAGATTTCTTTGACTTGTGCGGGTGCTTTCATGGCATCAGAAATAGAGAACTCTATCTCTTCTTCACCCACACAGAGAGTTAGCTTTCCTTCTCTAACGTCTATGAGGCAACCGACAGTCCGCAAGAAAGGTCTTCCAAAAAGAACTGGATTGCGGGGAGTCTCCACCATATCAAGAACTACAAAATCACATGGTATATAGAACTTGCCAATTTGTACAAGTATATCTTCTAATACACCTTTTGGGTGCTTAAGAGAATGATCGGCTAACTCTATAACCATCTTGGTTGGCTTTAGATCACCTAGGTCTAATTCCTACCATAGAGTGGTTGGAATGAGACTAATGCTAGCCCCCAAATCCACTAGACCTTTATCAAACGTGACATTGTTGATATTGCATGGCAATGTGAAAGGTCCCATATCATCCAACTTTTCCGGAATAGTTGGAGTGCGGTTTTAAATAATAGAACTCACACGTTCGGAAAGCTTAACTGTTTCTACTTGATCAACCCTTCTCCTTCTAGACAAGATATCTTTAAGGAACTTGGCATAGGAAGGCATTTCAGCAATAACATCAGTGAAAGGAAGATTAACTTGCAACTTGATAAGAATGTCCATAAATTTCTTGAACTTGATATCATCCTTATTGTTGACAAGCCTATGAGGGAAAGGTGCAGTAGCTTTAAAAGATGGTGGCTCTTCAATTTTACCTTTCTCCTTGCTGCAAATAGGAATACTAGGCTCTTCTTCATCAAGTATCTTCATGTCCTTTTCCTTAGATGGTGAAGGTCTTTCAATCTCAGCCCCACTCCTTAGAATGATAGCATTGGCCTGCTGTCTCGGATTTACTTCTGGCACACTAGGGAGAGAACCGGATTGTTGTCCTTGTTGAGAAAGAGTTTGTTGAGCTATTTGGTTCTCTAGCATCTTTGTGTGAGTGGATATGTTGTCCACTTTGGCGGAGAGTTGAAGAATAGCATCTTTAAGTAGCTTGTCATTCCCCCTAAGCTCTTCATTTTGCTGAGTTTGTGTGTTTATGAATTTCTCCATCATAGCTTCAAGAGAGGAGTTTTGAGGTTGTTGTTGCTGCTGCTGATAACTTCTGTTGTTGTAACCATGCAGATTACCTTGGCGGTTGAACTGTGATTGCTGCGGTGGTTGTTGTTGCCCTTGCTAAAAATTTTGAGCATTGCTAGTATTCTTGTAAGAGAAGTTGGGGTGATCCCTCCACCCTGGATTATATTGATTTGAATAAGGATTATATTGCTTGTTCCTCTGCATCTCAATAGCATTAACCTGTTCAAGATCTCCCTCCATAGTGTTGGGAGCAAAACATTGTGAAGAAGTATGCCCTGGATTACCACAAGCTTCACATGTGGCTTCAGCAGATTGAACCGGAAATGTAGTCAGCTTCTCAAACTTTTGAGTAAGAACATCTAGTTTTGCAGCAATGAGATCAACGGCATCAACGGTGTATTTTCCTCCTTGCTTTGGGGTTGAAGAACTTGCAGTAGACGATGATGATTTAGATCCCCTATCACCTCCCTACTGGCAGTGGTTGAGTGATATGTCTTCAATGATGTCATAGGCCTCCCTATAGGACTTAGTCATAAGAGCACCACCGGCTGCGGCATCTAGAGTCAACCGGGTGTTGTAGAACAGTCCATTATAGAAGGTATGAAGAAGTAACCAATTTGTAAGACCATGGTGTGGGCAAAGACGTTGAAGATCTTTAAACCTCTCCCATGTGTCATAGAGAGTTTCACCATCGTTTTGAGAAAAGTTTGTAAGTTGGTTCCTCAAGTGAGAAGTTTTGCTAGGTGGAAAATACTTTGCAAGAGAGACATTAAGAAGTTGATCCCAGGTTTTAATAGACTTCTTTGGTAAAGACAAAAGTCAAGCCTTGGCTTTATCTCTTAGAGTAAAAGGAAATAGCATAAGTCTTATCACATCAACAGATACACCTTTAATTTTGAAAGTGTTTAAGTACTCCAAAAATTCTGCAATATGAAGACCTGGGTCCTCATTGGAGGTACCTCCAAAATGGTTCTGTTGAATCATCTGCATCATAGAAGGAGCAATAGAGATATTGTTCAATTCTATGACTGGCAAGTCAATGGCTCCACATATGTTGGTGGCAACCGGCATAGCAAAATCCTTCAATGGACGATCGTCTTCCATGGTTGAAGTGCTTGGTGAAGCTCCCTCAACATATGAAAAAGATGGTGTGGATGATGATGAAGATGGTGATGGTGGTGATGGAGTACCCTCTAGTAGTAACTGTTCCTTTCTCCTTGATCTCCTCAAGCTTGAAAGACTCCGCTCTATTTCAAGGTCTAACAACGGGGTTGTTTGGAGACCTCGTTGCGAGCGACGCATGCAACTTGAAAATAACAAGAAAAATTTGAGAACACAACTAAAAGGTATGTGGAAATTTTGAAAATGAAAATGATGATCTAGTCTCGAATACTAATCAGCACTTATTACTCCAATTAATTTACCGTAGCTCCCCGGCAACGGCGCCAAAAACTTGTTGGCTATTTAAGCAACGAGTTTCAATCAAGTTAATGATCTTTTACCCGATTCAACCAAACTCCGCAAGTATACGGAGGTAGTATAGTCAGGATCGAACACAAGGAGCTTTAGTAAACAACTGAATGCAACAGTCCTAATTTTCAACAATCTAGATCGGTTTTAAAAGAAGTTGGTTGTTAAATTTCTAAGACAAGGAAATGTATAAGAGATAAATTTATACAAGTAAAAGAGATTAACAAAAGGTTTCTAGTCAAATGATTAATGATCTTGGACATTAGGGATTTCATTCTCATGCCATAGCACTTAGGGAACTAAGCAATCTAAACATACACAAGTTCTTATCTCAAAGGATTGATGTGTTGCATTTCATCTCCCGATATACGTGCAACGATCGCAACTTAAAACAACATTCTCATGTTTGAATTTTGTTTTAGATCACAAGCAAACCTTCAACTCGTTTCTAACTACTCTCATGGATTAGAAAGAGTTGTTATGAAAGATACCTCCATACATTCATACTTATTTTCTCAAATCAAGCACAAATGCAGAAAACATGCACATAAGCGGCCAACATCATATGCAAGAAGAAGGAAACCGGTATTTTCATAAATAGAGACAAGAAACATAGGTATTTAGTACGATATCACATAGTTCCACACATGCTACGGCATGGGAGCTACTCTCCCATGCCCAAGAAGGAGAAAACTACTCGTCCATAACTACACCTTGCATAATTTCAGCAGAAAATGTAGTTTTCGACATGAGTAAGAGAAGAAAAGACAAGAAGAACCAAGATGTAACCAAGAGAAGAGGGAATTCCGGCTGAAGGACGAAATTCCTCTTCTAAAACTCCTCCAGAACGTACTAGCTTCTCGCCAAAGAAACTCCTCGGAGTTGGGGAAGCTTTGCTGCACCTTGGAGCTGCAAATGAGAAAGGAGAAGAAGAGAAATGGCCTTCTTTCTCAAGAAAATCCTTGGATCTCTTCAAATTCTCCTCCTCCTTGGTCTCCTCTGCCTTTGGGATGAGCAAGGAGTCTCCAATGACCCTCTGTAACTGTCCCAACACTTCCCTCCTCATTTTAGGCTCGAATTCTCGATTTTCAAATTTCTGAAACTGCCGGCTGAACGGCGTGCAAAGTGTTTGCACGCCGTGCATTTAACAAAAGGACGGCAGTTAACTGTGCAGTGTACGCCGTGCATGGAGCATGTGCACGCCGTACGACTTTCTAGAAACATTTGATGAACTTCTGCGCTCCATGTGAACGTCGTGCAACGCCTTTGCACGCTGTTCATTTCTTTATGCATTCTATAGGAAAGTTGTGCGTCGTGTACCATGAGTGTGCACGCCGTAAAACAGTGCGTCAGGGTAAGCATTAGTCTTTTTGGAATGTTTCACGTCGTATAATAAGTTTGAACGCCGTTCACTTTACTGTTTCTGCACAAATAAACATTGAAATGAGTGATTTCCATGGTAAAATGGCAAGGCAAGATATGGCAAAGTATTTTAACGAAATGATGGAAAAAGTAATATGAAAAGAGACTAAATCTTGTCAAAATGAATAAAATTTGTGTGTGAAAACATGTGAAAAGATGATATATAATTCACACAACAATGGTCCACGTGGGTGAAGCCTAGGTTCGAACTTATGGTTGCTCCAGATCATCCATAACCCTTTATGCTCCATCATGACTCCTTATCCAGGGTTTCATCCTACTGTAAGCATTATGACGTGCCCTAGGTGCCATCTATGCCCTACTTGCACAATCCCATAGGGTTTCTATGGTCCTTCACTAACATAATCATTTAAGGAGCTGCACGACCCTTCCCAGGGTTGGGTTGCCAAAGGTGCTAGGTCACCCCTGGATCATATGGCATCTCAAAGGCATGTCCTTTCAAACACCTGGTCCAACTCATCTCTCTCTAACCTTCACTTAGGGTTAGGGTTAGCATCAATCCTCAGAGGATGTTCTAGGTCTCTACTTGCAATGGAGATCTCTATCTCCAAGACTAACTCATCCTCCTGACAAGAAGGTCCAGCCTCAGGTCTCTTCTGAGAACATGACAACTTATGTCATACGACATAAGCATGTATCTATTCTTTAATTTGCACTTAATCTATTAAGCTTATGTCCATGACATCTTATTTACATGCTTTTCATTAATTTGGTGGAGGATTCCTTAAACCTTATAAACCTTACCCATACCTCAAGAGGGTGAGGAGAAGAAAGAAAACCCTAATCCTTTAGGTCCTTATCAGAATTTTGTGATGAGAAGGGTTGAATAAGATGAGAAGTCCTAAAGGTATCTTATTTCGATTCATACCCTAAGACTTTGGCCAGGCAGTCACACAGATCCGGGAGTCCTTGTATTCTGACAAGCGGTGTGGAGGAAAATATTGCCAGCCCCCGGTCGTGATCCTTTTCTAGACACCTCCGTCTTTCGGATAATCCTCTAATAACTCCCTTGGGTTCTATGGAGTTTGTAAAATTTAATAATTATTAATGGTTAACTGAGGAACCTAAGCTCTGATACCAAATATTATGACCCCACCTCCCGATAACCCCCAATTAAGGGAGACCGAGAGGTCGGAACCGCACCCATGACTTCCGGATCAAAGGTTCGGCAATTAACCAAAAATAATTATCAAATTTTAACATACTATACTAAAAAGCTGTAAGAAAAATAAACTTTTGCATACCTTTTTGAAAACATGGATGTCTAACTTCTATCCACTTAAGGATTCTACTCTAACTAATCCTCCTTGTATTTTACTTCATGTATTTCACAATATGACGATTTATTGTTTGTCCTTTTGGCTTGTACCTAAAACGTCGACAAACAAAACATCGGTCAGCCGAAGCTGGTATGTGGGGGAAACAATAAATATGCAACTATGATAACAATGTAATCATTCAATTAATCTTTTAACAGCCAAGATTACGTTTTAAGCCAAACTACTCAATCCATACCTACCCACAACTCTGTGTTGTCCCTGTAAGGACTTATATGGTACCTCTATAAAGGTGACTTGATGGACCTACCCTCTAGGCAGCCAAAGTCATTCATGACCTGATGGACCTACCCTCTAGGTAGCCATGTACTAGGTCAGCCATTATGACACAGAGGGGACCAGGATCTGAGCTAGTAGGCACATATCTTATGTGATAATCGTAGTCACTTTATAGTTGCAAGAAATAAATAAACATCCAATAGTTTAGTTGCATTTAATGCGTTTAAACATCCGGGAATCCATCGGGAAACTAAAGTGGTTATTCATAATCGTAACCACATACCTGATTTGGTGAGTCATGCAGATTACTCAAAAGATACTTCATGTGTATACAATCAAGTCAATCAACAGATCCAAGCAAGTAATTCAATCATCACATAGAACCTGAAATAAATATGTACCCTATTTATTACACACTTTATCAAGAATCTACTTTATTGACTTGGATTCACTTTCTAGGGTTTCTAATCCGCATTAAGATTTCATTAATATTCATTAGGGTTTCTTAGATCAATTTCTCAAACTTTATCCTTTTTAAATTAACAAACCCTAAAATATCCTTTTCCATTTTTATGAACCTTAATTTCTCAACTATTCATTTTAATAATCTTTTATACCCAAATTGACTTAGTATCATCACATCCCTATTTATTCATGGATTTGAATCATTAAAACAATTAAAAGACATATTCATCTAAATTAGGGTTTTCAAGCTCATTAGTGCATAATTGTGCACGAAACCCTAAATTAAACCAATTATATAAAAAGATCATCTTTTTAAATCCTATTTTCTCTTTTATTAACAATAGGTTAATATCAGCTTGAATTATCCATCTATCATCAAATCTAAGGGTTTTTCCTTAATTGAATCATTAAAGATGATAATTTTATGCCCTTTTCAAAATTCATGCATATATAAGCACATAAAACCTAAATTAGACTAATCACGTGCAAAGTTCTTCCTTTTTGAACTCAATGTTCCTTTTTACATTTAACAGATTAATATCAACTCTAAAGATCCATTTAACCCTATTAAACACATTAATCATATCAAAATAGGATTTCTTAATCTTTAATTCATTAAAGATGATAATTGGCACTAATTTTCGAACTATGATCATATTCAGGCTACAAAACTATTTTTATTGGATTCCTTGTGTTCTCCTGATCAAAATTCATATATAACTTGTTTTAATCCGAGCTACAGTTAAATAAATATGATTTTTGCATTAAACCACTTACCTCGGACCAATCACAGAGCGCCATGTCGCCCTGGCTCATGCAAAGTGACGCGCTTTAGGAAATATAATGGAATTACCGTTATACCCCTGCTTAATTCATCCGTTGTTTCAGCCAGCGGAGGGGCAGGATCATCCAGCGATCGTTTGGTCGTCTTCCTCCTTGGATTAGCCGCGACACAGCTGCCCACGGCGCAGCTCCACCTCCTGGTTCGAACCCGTTGACCTCCACGGCTCCTACCCCCTCTCCCGTCGTGCCCTTACGCAGGCGGGGATGCCTTCAAAGCGTGTTCAGTCGACCGGGATCGGGCTCAGCAGGTCTGCCGCCTTGGCTGACCTGCAGCTAACCTACGGCCAACCAGCGGCGTCGTGCAAGCGGAGGGAGCCAACGCGACGGTCGTCCAGCCTCTCTGACAAAGTAGAAGTGTCACACTCTCCTCGCTCGGTCCTCACTGCTCTAGGGATCGATCTACACCCTCTATTAGGGTTTTACGTGCAAGAAACATGAAGAGGGGAGAGAGAGATGTGTAAGATCTTTCCAAATCCGGCCAAGAGCTCTACCCCTTATATAGGGGAGAGTATCCATGCCCTTCACCGCTCATCAAGGGATTAGCAACACCCCTTTCCTATTAGGAATGTAATTCCTATATTAAAAGGCTAATTTCTCTCTCTCTCTTATTTCTTTAATGTTCCTTTTCTTTTGCTATTAGGATTTCGAAAAGTATCCCTCTTATTCTCTTTGTTCGTGCTTTTTAATCCATTAGATAGAGTTTCTATTTTCATTTAATAGAAAAATACCCCCTTTATTGCAACACCACATAATTCCTTAATAATGCATTATATTATCCTCTTATTTTGCCTTTTTAGTATTTTCTCTTTATTTCTCTTTTATTTTCCTCATTGGCCTTCCTTTTATTATTAGAAACCTCATGGATACGAAATCTCACCAAGAAATCTCATTTATGCCTCTTTCCATTCATTTTCCACATTTTATCATTATTTTCAATTTCTTTCTGAATAAAGAAATACTTAATTAATCTTTTCTTTTCTTTTTTTTTCCTATGCAACTTTGGACTCCTTGGAACCCAAGGAACCCAAGAGGCACGAAATCCTCTTTGGATGTGCCTTCTAGAGGTTTCTGTTCCATTCTGTTCTCAAATATTCAATTATTCAATTACTAATTGAATTTTCTTTGTTATTTCCTTGTTATTGGGCCCAATAGCCAATAAAGCCCACAACACAACCATTAAGGCTATTGTAAATGAAATCCACCTATTCAATATAAATCATATCTTTATTTGTTCAGTTATCTTTAATATGAGAAATTACATTTCTCACCAAATGATCCCAAAAATTGGGGTTGTAACACCAAGGGTACCGTGTGCACATTGGCATCCTTTCATGAGGCAGATAGGTAAGAAGATGATAGAAGAAATGTCAAGTCAAAGAGGAGTCACAAGTAGTGGAAATTCATGTATGATCTCATTCAAGCGAGCTAATCCATGCAACATTCACCAAACAAACAAACCATGCATAAAATTAACAATATGGTTACATTCTCTTCACATGGAAGGGGTAATCCCAAACATATAAGGCTTGCAAGATCCACATTTCTATCAAAACAACCAATTACTTGCATGAGGCTTGGTGCACATGAAAAATTCCTACATATGACCTATTTAATGGGTTTCATTATCCATGTTCAAATCATTCACATCACAAGAGATAGAGACTTAGTTGAAACATACCATTGGGAAAATAGATTCAAACTTACACAAGATTTGTCAAAATGGTGCCAATTTGCATTCAATCACATCAAAACCTACATTTCAGAAATCAAATCATAAAACAAGCCAAAACACTAAAAATTTACCAAAATCTACATGAATGCACTTCATGAGATGGAATGGCATAGAAAGCAATTTTTTTGAAAAACTACGCAAAAATTTCATGAAATTGAACTACATGGTATACTGATATGTAAACAAGCACACAAAGTATCGATAGACAAGTATAAGAGTTAGTTAGACTATTTTATCCTTTTGAAAAAAAATTAGAACAAAGAACATAGAGGAAAGGGAGGTAAACGAAGGCTTGCCTCCCTACCACCCCAAACTTTTAAACTATGTTGTCCTCATCATGAAATAGAAGTTTAGAATAGTAGGGTGGATGGTATGGTATTGTGGTGGACAAACACAAAGTGATGAGAGACATAAACATAGCATTATGTGAGCAGGACATCCCACCACATCCGTTTTGGATTGCCAGCAGTGTGGAATTTGTCTTTTCATTAATAATCAGGTTAAATAGACAATATCCCTTCTACAATCATCTCATAACATATCCCAAGGCATATGTCCAACATTCTCCCACTTTCATTAGAGACAATCACTCATGAACCTAACCTGACCCAAACACACTAAACATGGTTACATTCCGTCAAGGAGGGATTAGACTAACCATTCATTTTTTATTAATAATTAAAATCCACTTTATATTTTTCTTTGATCTAAAAACATAGAACTAATGAAACATCATGTTAACATAAAAGATAATATCTGATTTAAGCATAAGCATCATGAATTCACATATAAGTTTCACTTTTATAACATAATTAATTGAAAGAAACAAGTTCTTATTTTGATATCCATCAAGTACAAATTATTATAAAAGTACTCTCAATCCTTACCCTCATATTCCCAAGACCAGAGGAAAGATAAGAGACCATCCAACTAAAATAGGCATTCCTCTCAAGACCTTAGTTGATCTATCATGATGAAAACTAGCTTTTGATTCATCTTGCTAAGTGGCACCCATACCACAAAAAATGTCTTAGTAAAATGTGTGAGCTACTGGATCAATGCATAGAAAGTCATCAAGCAACCATGCTAATTTATATATGTATTGTTAATTGAATTAAGGCCAAATATTATAAGCATGACAATTAAAATTCACAACTAATTTAAAAGTAGGAATTGAATAATAATTACAAGAGTAAATCAAATAAATCCATTTATAAATCTTTTGTCACTTTTATTATTCCCTAGACCCACATCAAGTATACCAAAACATGTGGAAGTATCAAAACAAGGCACTACATCATCAAATGAGACTTAGAGTATCCCCAAACTATAATCTTATTAATAATATTCTTGGTCTTCACCATGGCTCACCACATTTGGCCTCTATGGCTAAACAACTAGCTAGATAAACTAGACTTCTCTAAACCTAGGTACTCAAGCAAAGAGTCAAACTAGTTGACTACCTGCACCAATGGTTCCACAAGGGCTAACTCACTAAGAACTAGGTGAACTAATTGAACTGTACTATCCTGCCACTATAATCTCTGGGTTATGTTGTATATCTCACTATTTTAAGGAGATCGTCCTCACTGAGCTTAGTTCTCCATATCTATATTGTATGCTCCACTTGCCTCATCATGGACTCTTCCAATTTGTAAGCATGTTTCCTCATTCACGGTGTAGACCTGTGTAATGGATTCTATGGTTTTTAGGGAATCTAAAGTCTAGTTGATTCTTTAGTTCCATGAATATATTTACTATTGTATTGTTCTTAATTTAATTCTATACTTAAACTTCAACTTTCATTTTCTAAATATTGAACTTAATCTGAATCACATGCATCAATAAATTCTACTTGTATTCATAAACTAAGAATGCTAAATAATACTATAATGAACTCTACTTTGGACTTCATAAATTCTCGCTAGCAAGAAAGATCAATCAATTTGCATATTTAGAAAACTATTCCTTAGTATAGGAATTAGGGCAAACTCTAGGCTCAAGTGCCTTTAATTATACCAATATGATTTACCAAAAAATTTCATAACTAAATTTGTTTTGGAAGTGAATGTATAGATGAGACATCATAATATGTTAATTACAATCAATTTCTCAATCAAATCTAATAGGTTTACTAAATATCAAACAACATTCAAGTTATAAGGCAGTAAATGTTTATTACAATTTTTGGCTTAACTTCTATAAAATTAAGGTTAAGGGATGATTTTCCACTAACCTACATCTGATCCAGGTTACTAGTCTCAGATCTAGACTTGGTACATGGATTTTTGTTTAAAGTGCTTGGATTCAAGGTAAAAGCTTCATATCTACCTTCTAACAGCCTGACGTTGGATATGTTGCTTCAATTAGATCCTACTAGAGGAAGAATATATAGAGAGGAATCAGAAAATAATCTTTGGTTAGTCTTCTAGCAAATTTTGAGTAAGGGAAAGAGCAAGAGAGAAGAAATCTATGGTCAAAACTAACTTTCAATAATCGATCTGTGATTAGGTCTTATTTTCCCCTATTCTTCATGTTCTTCCCCAAAGTCACCTTAGCAATCACGATTCTATTTGCCTTTTTGTGATTTAGTTATCTATTTGTGGCATCTTGAAATATCCAATCCAATGAAACAAATTTCATCAGATTTTGATATGTATATCAACAATTATGGTCATTTTAGTTATTGGCTATACTAGGCGGCAACATCATTCATTTTGACGGTATGCATGGCCATCGGTCTATGTGGCTATCGTATGGTCATCAATCTGCAAGGCCAAGAAATTATGACTAAGAAAAGAAAAGTGAGAATTACACTACACCAACTAGCGATTTGGGAAATAAGGAAAATTAAGGAACTATACTAGCACTACCTAGTTAAGGTTAGAACAAACAAAACTAGGAGACATTAGCTACACTAGAAAGACCTAACTATAAAAAGTAAAATAATTAACTAGGAAGGCAATCAGAATAAGTAACTAAGCAAGCATGAACTAGAAAGAAAGACAATTGGGGTTTTAAGAAATTAATGGAAGTGTGGGTCATTTTGGGAATGTGACTAGAATCCAAGTTGAGGGGTGTCATAACATGAAAACTCTATCCATTTATTATATATTGTTAAACCAAACAACAACACAAATGCTATAGAATTATCCTAAGATACTAGTTGTCCATGGATGGTATTAGGTATGCGAAGGGGAACTACACCATTGAACACCCTATACAACCTTACGAGGCTCAATTGGACTAGGGCTTATGTGGAATTATAGGAGATTTGGCAAGTATAGGTTTCTAGAGTAGGTGTCCTCAGGGCAATTGGGAGTCACAGGTAGGAATGGAGAGTGGAGATGAGGGTGTTCCACCTCATATCACTCACCATATAGCCCTTAGGAAATTGATAGGCAATTGCACTAAACACTCCTACAATAGCTACTTAGATGTACCACTTAGAAGTGGAAGAGGGGATATGTATACGGTAAGATAGGGTGCTATCTAGGGATCCACTAGTTGGATCTAGGAGAAATCCCTAAGATAGCCTCATACAAGTCATTCTCTCCTAGAGTCTAAACAATTTCAAACATAAATCCACAAGCAATCCATGATTTTAAGCACAACCACAAGCAGAAATATGGGAAATAAGAGAAAAGTAAAAGACAATCATCACAAAATGAATATAGAGAGTTTATAAGTTATTTTACCCCAACATGGTATCAAAATGACATTTTTACCCCAAATAGCCCACCACAAAGGGCCTAGCTAGACATAAAAGAAGAAACAAGGAGTAGAGGAGTAGGAGGCATTGAAATGTGGTGAAGACTCATCCTTCTTCACCTCCTAGATGCTAGAGCATGCAATTCTTCTCCCAAGCTGAATGGAAGACATGGAATTGTGGTGGAATATGGTCAAAACCCTATCAAACTAGTGTTTTGAGGTAGCAAAAGGTGGAAATGAAGTGGATGTAGGTGGGATCTCCTTGAATGCTCAAGGTAGGTGGAAATGAATTCTAGTGTAGTGTAACCTCATGCTACATCTGCCACCTAGGTATATATAGGTGGGAGGGAAGCACTAGGTTAAATGGGGGGTAGTTTGGGAAAATAAGTGTACAAAAACTAGGTTTTAGGTGGCAGCACAACCGTTCTAGGAAGCATGACCGTGATGGGTAAGGGGTAGAACATCCATGTTGAGAGGGAACGGTCGTGCTGGGTGGAGGTAAAGTTATAGTGGAAGTGAAAAAAATTGAAGCTAGTAGCACGTCCGTGTTGGGCAGCAGGGCCTTGGTGAAGTCTAGGTAGAATGTCCATGTTGGGGAGAGCGGCCTTGGTGGGAAAAATGGGACTTGGTCATTCTTGCAAAAATAAGAATTCTGAATTTGGCCAGCATGACCATTCTAGATAGCACAATTGTGATGGGGTTTTCTTGGCATGATTGTGCTGGATAGCACGATTGTGGTGTTGAGGTTGTTGTAACTTGGCCAAGTTTGTGATACCGCTTTGATTTTTGATCTTGGATGCATGGCATTTCTGTGTCACCATGGGCATGTTGGGGTCCTTCCATGAACTTTGAGCTTCAACTTTGGATTTCAATGGACTTCTTTGCTTCAAATTGATTTTTGGCCACTAGGGGTAGGTTTGAGGATCGCTAGGACCTTTTTTGGACTCCTCCATGGGTAGGAAACCTAGAACATCTTCCTTCTCTCCCATCCTTCCAAGGCATGGTCCAAGTACCTAAAAACATGCAAAGAATTTCCATAAGTGCATTTGATATTAAACCAATTGTTAGGGGAAATATCTTGTAATTTAACATGTCTAGATGTGGTTGAAATGCCAAAATACATAAGATGAATCCCTAAAATAGGGCTGCATCAACACCCCAAACATAAAACATCCTTGTCCTCATGTTTTCTCCAACTTAATCTCTATTTTAGTTCATTTAAAAGAAACATGGAGAATGCAATCATTATGATGTTTATTGGCTATAATGAGTTCACATGAGGAATTAGGCATGCAATCCACTGATCTATCTTCAATTTCCATTTTCAAGTGTGGCACAAAGCAAAAAAACTTAGAATATGGAATACCATTCACACATGCAAGTGATGCAATTATCATAAAGCTCAAGCATGACATTGATTTCAAATGGTTAGAATTGATGTTTCACTTTCTAGAGCTACATCATACACTTCATTCCACCTCTCGTCACCCACTTGGCTTGTGTAGAAGTGTGAGGGCTATAGTTAACTTATCCTAGCGCTACTAGGAATAAAAAGAGAAGAAAGGGTTGTGGAAGGGGGTGGAATTCTATTACATAGGAGCACTCATCTTTTTTTTGTTGAGAAGCTATTATATAGAGCCATCCATTATTTCTTTTTCTTTGCCCTATATGTAAGGAGGGCATACAATGACAAGAGTGAAGTGGGATGATATAGATATGGCAACCTCAAACTTTTAGAGGGAGGCCAAGGGTACCGTGTGCACTTTGGCATCCTTTCATGAGGCGGATAGGTAAGAAGATGATAGAAGAAATGTCAAGTCAAAGAGGAGTCACAAGTAGTGGAAATTCATGTATGATCTCATTCAAGCGAGCTAATCCATGCAACATTCACCAAACAAACAAACCATGCATAAAATCAACAATATGGTTACATTCTCTTCACATGGAAGGGGTAATCCCAAACATATAAGGCTTGCAAGATCCACATTTCTATCAAAACAACCAATTACTTACATGAGGCTTGGTGCACATGAAAAAATCCTACATATGACCTATTTAATGGGTTTCATTATCCATGTTCAAATCATTCACATCACAAGAGATAGAGACTTAGTTGAAACATACCATTGGGAAAATAGATTCAAACTTACACAAGATTTTTCAAAATGGTGCCAATTTGCATTCAATCACATCAAAACCTACATTTCAGAAATCAAATCATAAAACAAGCCAAAACACTAAAAAATATCAAAATCTACATGAATGCACTTCATGAGATGGAATGGCATAGAAAGCAAATTTTTTGAAAAACTACACAAAAATTTCATGAAATTGAACTACATGGTATACTGATATGTAAACAAGCACACAAAGTATCGATAGACAAGTATAAGAGTTAGTTAGACTATTTTATCCTTTTGAAAGAAAAAAAATTAGAACAACGAACATAGAGGAAAGGGAGGTAAATGAAGGCTTGCCTCCCTACCACCCCAAACTTTTAAACTATGTTGTCCTCATCATGAAATAGAAGTTTAGAATAGTAGGGTGGATGGTATGGTATTGTGGTGGACAAACACAAAGTGATGAGAGACATAAACATAGCATTATGTGAGCAGGACTTCCCACCACAGCCATTTTGGATTGCCAGCAGTGCGGTCGTATGGTGTGGAATGACCGTGCTGGTCACTTTTTTGGTGACTGAGAGAACCCACCCCAGGCGAGCTCGACACAGTAAACTCGTGAGGCATGAGAGGGTGTGGTCCGGTTACCCCCGTCCCGTGCCAAATCAACTTGGGTTACCGTTCATTGAGCGCCTTTGACATGGTTTGAATTGGAGTTCTTCATTGTAACTTACCAAATTCTTACCACTCGGGATACTCTGGCCAGATGTGCCAGTCGCTTTCCTATAGTTTTTTCATAGTTTTCAAATTTTATTTTCAAACTTGGTCTTCTTCTTGGTTTGCTCCTCCATGCATCATCGTTCCTCCATTGTACCTACTCTAGCATGATTCACAAATCGAAAACCCATCAAATATAGTGTGTGTGTGTGTATGTTTTCTTTGAAGTAAAAAGCAAAAAGTGTAATGAGAATTGGTTTTGAGATTAAAAATTTCAAATCGAGGTGGTTTTCCTTCTACTAGTACTAAGTTTATTTCCTTTATCTAGTCTTTTTTGTTCTTTCTTCATCAAGTAATAACAAGTGAAGTGATCCCAATTTCAGCATCAATAGTTCCCTCAAAATATTTCATCACATGGTGTGCATTCCCTTTGGGATCATCATCATAGATCTCACAATAATGGTCCTCATCAAGGAAACCTTTCAGCTCATTAAGATGATCTCCTTTGGTAGCTTCTATATTATCTTCTTCTTGAAGGTAAACACACTTGCATGTAACTTCACATAAATTGGGATTTGCTTGTTGATGTCAAGCAATGGGGTGTTTACCTTGAGCCGTAAGACCTTCGAAATTTTCATGCCACAATTTTGCTTTCCCTTGAGGAATGGATCTTCATAGGCATCAATAAGAGGGGGCACAATCATATCAAACACTTGAAAACCTTGAAATATCACATTGGAATGTCTTGGATCACCAATTAGTGCATGTGGTAGTGTCATCTCAAAGGAAGGTGGCACACATGATATTATTTTCTCAAAATATGATGGGAATCCAAATTTTTTTATGCAATTGTCTCTAACACAAATTGGTGGGACACTTGGTATCATGGCTTCAAAATGGGATGGAATAATAGATTTGTAGAGCCCTTGGCACTCTCAACAGAAGGCAGTATAGAAAATTCTTCAATGCACTTGGCACTCTCAACAAAAGGTGGTGCGGTAAAATTTCTAGTGCACTTGGCACCTCCACAAAATGTTGGGACATTAGAAGTTTTAATGCTCTTGAGACTCTCACAAGGACATTTTGGTAGGGGTACTTCATCATGATCTTTGTCAAATTGCTTTCCTCCATTTCTTTTTATGTCTCAAAAACCTTCTCACACCTCAATATTGAAACCATGTTCACCTGCTCATTGAGAGGAGGGTGAGCATGTGATGGTTGTGGTGGTGGTGGTGGCCTTTGGTGTGGTGGGTTAGGATTTTGAAGGATGTAGGGTGGTTGTTGTGGAGGTGGTTGGCATGGGGATGGTTGTTGTGGTTGATTTTGTATTGGTGGTTGTGGGGTGTCTTGGAAGTTGTATGAAGGTTGAGGAGGTGGTGGAGCATAAGGGTTAGGGGGAATCTTGATATCGTGGCAAGGTGGATACCAGCCCTTGTGGTGGACCATAAGTGCCTTGAGGAGCGTCCATGGTTCCATTTGCATTGTTTGGGTTGTCATGGTTTGGGAAGGAAGTCTCCCCTTCACAAAATGGGCAAGTGACAAGGAAATTTGGTCCAACCTTTGCTCAAGCCAATCAATAGTTTGTCCATGAGTAGAAACCTCTCTTTTCACTTCATCAATGCTTCTTAACCTCCCATTAACTTCTTCTTCAAACTTGGATCTGTTCCTTGGCCCTTGGGGTTCTTGTTGCTTCCAAGAGAAGTTTGAGTGGTTTCTTCATTTTGGAGTGTAAGTGTTGGACATGGGACCTTGGTTGTTTCTATTGCTGAAAGATTGGAGAGCTTGAATCTCCTCACAAAGAGCCTCCAAAGAGTTGGTGGAGTGGTTATAATAATGATAAATGTGTTTTCATCATTTTTATTTACATCTTTTAAATATCTTTTTAGGATTGTTTTGTTAATTATTTTTTAGTTTTATAATTAATTGCATTATACTATATTTTTCTATTTAAGTATAATTTTAATTATATTTTCTTGAGTTTTTGTAGGAAATAGAATAAATATGTTTGGAGTATAATTGCACAATTTGCAGTTGTCCTGTAATTAATGTATATCCGTCACCAAAAGTGCCATAACTCTTGCATCCAGAGTCCAAATTGAGTGAAAAAATATTCATTGGAAAGGAAATTTAATTTCCTAAAATATTATACTATTATGTGGACCACTTGTATGCTTTCTATGGGAGCGAAATATGTTAGAAATCGCTGCAGCGGGAATCTGCATTGAAGAGAGTTACATGGTCAAGACAATTAAAGCCAAACAAATTTCTATTGACCAGATCCAGAAAATTCAAAAGGAAGGCTCCCTCTATTTTTTTCCTCTCTTTTTGGGCAGTCTACCCCCTCCTTCTCCTATAAAATGAGGGGGGATTCTCCATCTTTCACATCATCTTTTGTATCATCTTTGTATGGGAATTCTGAGCAATCTTTCTTGTGTTCTTATTGTGTTCTATTCATCAATAAAGCTTGGTTTTTGCAAGCTAAGTGTTCCTTTCAAATATTTTTCTTACTTTGCTCGTTTAGATATAGTTTATTTCTTATTATTCTCTTCCATGGACTGGAGCAAGGGGTTAATCGTCAGCCATTTCATTGTCTCTAGCCTAAGGAACTATCCTTTAGTAAGACTAGACTATGGCTAGAACTCTTCTTCCCTCCGTCTCTCTTTTCTCTACAAGCATGGTGAGTAGTTCTCTATCGAGGCAAGGGGAATAACCCATTATCCATGGCTTTATTGACTTTTCCTTAAAATGATCCTAGATGGCTTTTGGGTTTGATAACTAATTGATCTATCAAAGTAATTAATTGGTTTGATCAAAAATTAATCCGGATGGATATGAGCGTGGAAGTTCAGATTTAGAACAACAAACCCAATTGCATAGGAGTTTTGAAATGACCATGGATCTTCTTCTTTTAGGTTGATGAACTAAGACACATGAGCACCAGGACCAATGGGCTCATGGGGAGTTCATCTTTAGTGGATTTTCATTAATTCACTTGCCTTCATTGAATCTGTTGTTTTTAAGGATTAGTTTATTTTTGCCTAGGCTAAGGTAGTGAAAACCCCTAAAGCCTCGATTCCCATCTCTTGATTCCAATCACCCCTTGTTTTGCTTCCTTTAATTCCCAATTTTTTCATTCACAATAGTTTTCTTGTGCCAACAACAATCTTGATTTTCCTTGTGATAGGGAAAATTTATATTCTTGTTAAGTGCTTTTTCATTCCTACAATTATTTCTTAAGTGTTAATCATCAACCCCAAAACTCGACTTTTAATTTCTGTTCCAAATCTGAAAATACCAAAAATAAATAACAAAGTTCTTCAAAAAAAACAATTGGGTTTAGATTTAACAATCTTAATAAAGTTATCATGTGGGATCGACCCTTTCTATACTAGCCTTAATCGGAAAGTTGAAAAAGAATTAACCTATAGGATAATTATCTTAGTGATTGTAAGTGCATTGTGACGTATTAACAAATAAACCCCACTTGAGTTTTCATGAGATTCATCATTCCACTAGTATCTTCATAATTTGCTGATTGGAGTCATCTTTAGCTTGAAAAGGAGCAGCCCTTGAGTTTATATCACAATGAGTACCTACAGTAGGGGCTCGATGACATGAGTTCTCCACCAAGTGACTAAAGAGGGGCCATGTCTACTTTGGGGCCTTGGCCATGAACGCTCCACCATAAGAGGAATTGAGAACTGTTTGGCCCATTCCTAAGAGACTGATGTAGAAGGATTGTACCAACTACCATATGGGTACTTCTGATGAGGGCAATCCCACAAGAGCTTTTGGAAATGCTCCCAAGTATCATGAAATTGTCCATTGTTGAATGATATGGCATGCCTTCTCATTTGGGTCAGCTTGGCTATGGGGTAGAACTTCTTCGAGAAATTGTTCTTCATGACCTCCCAAGTCACAAACTATGAATTGGATAGGTACCACTCTTTTTCCTTTTCCCTTAGTGAGAAAGCAAACAAAGTCTACCTTACATAATCATTAGTATAAGATGGGATGCGGAAGGTGGAGCACGTCTTCAAGAAGGCATCATTTTGGTGGTAGTGATTCTCATTACCAAGCCTTTAGAAGGTGGGTCGGAGCCAAAGGAGAGTGAGAGGAATGGAGAATTGTTCCCCTGGCATTTGATCTACCCTTCTGGAAATTGGAAAGGTGTAATTACAAGCATGAAACAGTCATTTAGTGGCTTGTTATCTAGTGTAAGATGTTGATCTGGAGGGATTGGGGTATCCTTGATTTCCATTTCAAATTCTTGGTGTTGTTGGCACCTGTGCTAAAGTTGCCTTCTACCTATCTCGTGGTCAACTAGAAAAAAGTCAGTAGAGATTGAGAGATGTCCAAGCATGCACAACGGTCACCTACACAAGACAGAAATAAGCAACAAGAGATACATTAGCAGACAAGTTTGTAAAAGTAAACAAAGAATAAATAATAGCAATGATGAAGGGAGTAAGAAAAGATCAAAGCTACACTAACTAGCGAGGTCGAGCACCTCTATTCCAAGAAACAACGTCAAAAATCTTGGTGTTTCTACGCTAAGTTACACACAATCATGATATTTTAAAATTTATAAGGACTTATACTAACACACACACTTAAAGTAACACACTTACCCACAAGCATATGTGGTCGTGTTATGTATAGGTGTAAGACCGTGACACGTGTTTTAGGCTAACCATGTTTTTTTGGCTTGATTAAGTGCTTAAACCTCACTATAATCCTTTAAGATGCTTTTACAGCTTGTAGAGAGCTTAAGTTTCTAGTTTGAGTTTGTTTGGATAATGTTTGTGCTTTATGTTCTTGTTTTGGATCAAATTGCAATTTACCCAATTGGGAGGGTCATCTAATAATTTTCCACATACAGAGTGTACCTTCTCTTTCTATATTGTGATGCATTGGGGTGCCTTGGATTGGGCCTTGGATGAGTGATGACATCTCTAGAAGGGATTAGGGCTTCTAGGGTTTGGTTTGATGTCGACCATATAGCATGGCTGAAGTGTAGTGGCCCTTGTCTCGACCTTGATGGGTGTCTTGGGTGTGTCTCGATTGATACACCTTCCTTGGGTGGTCTTGTCTCGACCATGATGGTCTTGGTGGGCTTTGGGTCGACATAGTTGTCTTCTGGTGGTGTGTCTCGACCTTGTGTGCCTGGTGACCTCTTGTCTCGACCTAAACAAGTTGCTTTGGGGTTGTCTCAACCGCTTGATGTGTTGGTGACCTTAAGAGGTTGATACCCAACATTTGTTGTATCACCATAAGTTTCATGCATGCATAAAGTGGTTTCATGTTGGTTTCCTTTTTGGACAAGTGTCCCTTTGATGCCTTTAGGTGTTGACACCTCACCCCTACCTTACTTGCCCCGTCCTTCATGTATATAACCTCTTTGTTATCCTTGTGGGTGAACCTTTTGGGACTCTTTCTTTCCTCCCTTCTTGTGTTCGATTTTGCTAGCTTGGGGAGCTTAGAGAGAGATGACCTTGAAGCTTGGGTGGCCGACCAAACTCCCTTGGTGCTTGTGGTGACTCTTGGTCATCTTCAACCTTAGTAAGTTCATGCCTTTCTATGGTGGCATTTTCCTTTGGTCTTCTACCCCATATTCTTGTCCTTTTTTTACCATAGACTGTGGACTATCCATGGTGGCCATCTTAAGAGAAAACTTCTCATCAAAAAGGGGCCAAAGACCATGTTTTGACAAGGTGGTACCCATGTGAGAGGAAGTTTTCTTCTCTTTTCTCCCTTCTTTTGGTTTGGCCTAGGGTTTCTTGCCCACTTTTTGTGAGCTATCTTTGACCTTGGTGTATTCTTATTCTTGAGGTAATATTGTGGCCTAGATTTTAGCTTTTGGTAGAGCTTCATCTTCCTCCTTGGTGATCGAGATCTTGGAGCTTGTTCCTTCTCTTAAGGCAGGTTATATAACAATCTACCCTCTCTATTATTGCACTTTTCTTTACATGCATGTTACTATTTCTCTCTCTAAATCATCATCCTAACATGCTAACTAATGATATTATGTTCTAGTGCTTGAACGATGATGGTTATTATTCTTGGTTTGTTTGGAATCAAAAACCCTAATTAATGGTACCTGATTCTGAGATGGTGATGAAATGGATGATTTTATCCTATCTTTTGGTCCTGTTTGATTACATGCATAAGATTTGTGGACCTTAGTGTAACACAAATTTTAGATTCTATTTTGGAGTCATTGAACGTGGGTTTATCTCTCTCTTACATGAGGTTCTCCATGGTGATTTTCATACATGTTTTAGGGTTTTTGGTGATCATTTTTATCAAAGTTTTCCTTCTTATTGGTGGTGATTTTCTTTTATGTTTATCTTCTATTTTGGTCATGATAATAATTTTTTTACCTCTGAATTCTATGGTTAGGTGAAGATATCATGACGTAAGATTTAATACTTTGAAGTATTCTCATGTAGATTACTCTCTTTCTTAAACCCTAAATTCTTGTGTATGACTTGTTGTGGGTTGGATGTGGTGATTTTGACACTTGCAACATGATTCTTGGTTTCATCATCCTGCTTTGGTTCGGTCTTTGTGTTTTCTTGAGGTTTGGATTTGGTTAACTTTAGGTTGAAGCTTGGTCTTCTTCCACCTAGTTGTTTTCTTGTTGATTAAGTTGAATTCAGATTTTAAGATTTTGGTGTCCCTTGCATGGAGATTTCCATCTTGTTAATGATGGTTAATATTAATGGTGATCCTACATGCACCATGAGCTTTGGTTTTATCATCATGCTAAATTTATGGGCAACATGTTTTCCTCTATGTTTTGAGTGGTTTCCATATGTGTTGAGGTTTAGTTTTCTCTATCCTGATGGGATTTCAATTGGTGATCTTCATGGTGCTGTTCTAGGGCTTGATGATCATGAATCCATGGGTTTTGAGCAAAGTGATGCTTGGTTTTCCTTCTGTCTAATGTTTGTTTCAATGGACACATATGTCTTCGTTGATGTTGTGGTTGTGACCATATGATGGTTCACTTGTGCTTTTGGTCAAAGTATATGTTTTTGTCTCGGTCGTGACTCTTGGTTTTGTCTTGGTTAAGACATGATCTTATGTGGCTGAGACATGTGGCTTGGTTGTGGTCAAGACACAATGTTAGTTGGTGGTTGAGACTCCAAGTAGGTTGTGGTCAAGACATGGGTTTTGGTCATGGTCGAGATGCTTGCTTTGTGCATGGTCAATATGCTTTTGTAGTGGTCAAGACACATGTTCTAGTCTTGAGGTCGAGACACCTAGGTGCTTTATGATCGTGACACATGTTTTCTTGGGTGGTCGATACATATGCATGTTACATGGTCGTAAGAGATGCATAACATAATGATATGGTACACATATACATGTATATGATGTTGATACCTAGTGTTGTTGATATAATGCCCTAATCGTGTTTCATTAATGATGTTTGAAACATAGTATGCTCTAAGAAAGTGGGAGATGACATAATTAAGGTTTGGTACTTGATTTATGATATGGTACCCTAATTGGCTATACATATAACCCTGACCCTCATGTTGGGAAATATGATGTGTTTACTTGTCTCATATGAAGTGGTTACCTCATTATGATGTTCTCTCTCCTACTTGTATGATTCTAACCTTACAGGTTGAATGGGTGAAATGTCATGTGTATGCTATGGTGGTGATTATATGACACAAGGTGATGGCTATGAGCCTTGATGAGACATAATAAGATCATATTGATGTGATGGGTCTTATGACCTAGTGAAGGTTTAATGCCTATGGTGAGGTGATATCATCTAGTGATATGATTGAGGGATTGATATCTTATAGTGATGTGACATTGGTGATAGCCTTGTATGGTTGTGTGATATTAGTGATGGCCTTGTGAATGGCAGTGCTACAAGTATCATGTGATGATGATGTGACAAGTTCACCTTATACATTTTATATCTTCTGAAGTCATTTCATAGTTATGCTTGCTGGATTGAATTAGGGTTTTGGATGTCCACTTCTATGATAAAGCCTTAATTCACACAATTGGAATAACTAACAAAGTGAAACCTTAATCATGTAGGTTCCCTGTGCCATAGATCCATTCCAATTTCAATCTTCATGCTATATGGTGAAATGAATCATTCCTACGAGAATCTCAGAGCACATATTTTTGAATATGTGGGGGACACAATTCAAATATCTCCTTGCATCCACAATGACAGGTTGTGTGAGATGACCATGCGTGAGATGATTTCCTTATGATATGTGATAGGAAACAATGTAACTGCATGTGATGCCTCTTTTCAAGAACGGTCATGTGTGAGCCTGTTCTACTAGCGTCGTGACATGTACCAAGGCGGGCTAGGTGTTTTTATATGGATGGCATTGCATGAGCCAATCCTTCAGCTTGACTATATGCCATTGTTATCTTGTACTGACCAAGAGGTGTTAGGGAGGTCATGGATTCCATCTCTTCCATTGACCTTGTATGGCACCAATTTTGACCTAGCAGTGGTCGGTTGGATTTGAGTGGTACGAATCCAATCCTCAGGGAAATAATTAAAGATGTAACACAACCGTGTAGTGTATTTTCTTAGGGGCAAATGCAAATGACATTGGATGACCCCTTTGCCTTACTCTTGTACTGTTTAGTTGATAATAATGATACATGTTCTTCATATTGCTTCTTAACATATTAATTGTTCTATTGCTCTATAATAACTACTTAGTTTGTTTAATTTATATTATATGTTGGGTACATATCATTTAGTTGAATCTGCTCAACCTACTAAGTACTTTATCTACCTACTTAATTATCTTTGCTTTAATAGACATTGGCGGAGAGTTATATCTCTCGCTGGGACATTTGGTCTCACCCTGTGGGTTTCCACATATTTTAGGTGGACGTGAATGTTGAGATAGAGATCATGCAATTGAAGCTATCTGTAAGAGGAGTTGTAGTCATTGGATTATGGACATGCAAGTAGTGTCATTAATAGAGTCCTATGTGTTGTCCCTATGCTCTCAGGTCCTTGGGGGTGTTTTACAAACAATGTACATCAGTTTGAGTTTTTGGGTCTATATTGTTGAGGTACAAACATGATTTGTATACGTGAATAGGATACCGTATGTAATAGGTTGTGCCTAGTTAGCCAGTGAACAATGATTTTTAATATCTTTTGGCATGAATGAAATATGAGTGACATAAGAATTATGGATTTAAATATGATGCTTCCAACTTGGGGTGCCTTTATGTGATCGGTTAATTTACCCTGTTTTGTGGCAATTTGGTTATTAGTGATAATTCCTTGCTTGTTTTGAGCAATCTCTCTTTGTGTTGAAATGGGTGTCACAATTGGGTGGTATCATAGCTCTAGGTTCACTGAGTCTACAGGGACACTAGGACTTAGGACTAGGATGATGTCTAAGTTAAAATATCGCACATACCACCTAATCTCAATACTTGAGTGCCCTAGCCAAGTAATCAACTATTGAAAAGAAGGTAAGTATGGAACTCTTAGATTGTTATCTTTCTAATTACTCTGATCAAGTAGTCATTCTGAAACAATCTAAAGAGCATAATAAATCAGGAATCATGGTAATAATACCTTCATCTTTCCCTGAAGAAGAAAAAAACTACATCATAACTTATCAGAACTTGAATGTCTGATAAATATAACAGAAAGATAAAACACCATAAAACCTAAACCTGAACACAATTAAGCTATGAGAGTCCTTGAAGCTATAATTTCAAGGAAGTTGCAAAGCAAAAGATGGATAAATCTATGATAATAAAGCAAGTAAAGGTGTAAAAATCCACATCAAATGAAGAGCATTCTTGAGATAAGTATGACAAGAGGTGACAAATGAGAACAATGATAAACTAATAAAATGTAATCTGAGTTAACCTTAGACCAACCTATGTGAGTAAGGAAGTTCTCAAATAATTACCTTAATTACATATGGAAGAGTTAAAGCGAGGTGACTCCCGTTTAATGAAGGAAATGTGAAATATGAGGGTCTACCTCTAAATGAGGGGATTAGAAAACATGATAATAATAAGAAAACATACACTAGAATGATGAACAATAACTAGAAATAAGTAATGAGATGTCTTAATCTTGATAACTCCTATGTTGATGATGGAAAGGAAACCAAGGTGAAAAAGGTAAAAGGACACATAAGAAGTTGTAAATCTATATAATAATGAAAGAGAGTTAGTAACCCCTTCCCCTTGTTAGCAACCCCTAGACAGTGTTGTGGTGTCAAGGGAAGTGTGTTCCCTTATGTCCCTTGTTTCTTGGAATGCGACATTCAAGTGAATCATATACCACTTGATATGCACAATATCAACGTGATCCTTAGATGGATACTTGAGATAGAACCAGGTGGTCTTGGACTGTTGATCCAAGATGACTACGTTTGAGGATAATGATGTTCTGTCAATCTCCCAAGATGGTAGGAAGATCCTCCTAACATGTTTGGTATCAGCTATGGTGATAGGAAAGATGATGAGGCAAGGTTGTGAAATGTTTTGGCACATGTGATGGACACTAAGGTGGGGAGTCCTAGTATCAATGAAGTGTTAGTCATACGGAAGTTCTAGGATGTGTTCCTTGATAGGTTTCTGGGTGTTCTACCTCCTGAAGGGTTTGAATTTTGAAATCAATCTAGTCCCCGACACCCAATTTGTAATATAGACACTATATAGGATGACACCAGCTAAGATGCAAGAGTTGAAGAGACAGTTGCAAGATCTACTTGAGCAAGAATTCTGTCAGGCGGATCACATCTCCTTGGAATGCTCCCATTTGGTTTATGCATAACAAAGATGGATCAATGAGGTTTTGTCTTGATTACTAATATTTGGACCATGTAACCATTATGAACGGTGCCCTTTTTCTATGTATAGATGATCTGTTTGACCAGTTGTGAGGCACCACAACTTTCCTCAAGGCAGGCTTAGAGATGGGTCAGTATCAGTTGCGGATCAAGGTGGACGATATCTTGAGCTATTATAAAGGTAGTTTTTTGTGGTTATGTGGTACCTGATTGTGGAGTCTACGTAGACTAGAAGAAGGTGGAGTCGGTGTTAGAGTGGGAACAACCTGAAGCATCTACGTGAGGTTATTGAGGATTTCAACGCAATGGTGTTACCCCCTAAAAGACTTGATGAGGAAGGGGTACCATTTATTTGGGATAATAGGTGTCAGCGTTCCTCTCTACTCTTGAAGGAGAAGTTGACCAGTACACTAGTGTTAGTGCTTCCAGAACAGGGGAGGGATACATGGATTTCTGTGACACATAAAGGAACAATTTGGGTTGCATATTGATGCAAGATAAAGAATGTGATATCCTTTTACTTCATGACAGCTTAAGAAACATGAGGAGACACTACCTTTATGGAAAGAGGTATCTGATCTACACCTACCATGAAAACCTTCTATACATCTTCTCATAGAGGGATCTGAATGTGAGACAGTGACGCTGGGTAGAGTTAATTAAGGATAATGACTGCTCAATATATTACCATCTGGGGGAGGCGAATGTGCTTCTAGATGCTTTAAGAAGGCAACCTTTTTATTTAGCATCTATGGAGGACTGTTGATACAGTCGCCCGTAAAAAAATCAACGTTGAGTCAGTAGATCAGGGTAGCATAATGGGAGCGTGGTGTATTCCATGTGTAAGAGGTTGGTACAAGTATATTACTGAAACAAAATAGTTGTTCTAGAGGTGATAACCTAAAGACGTTGGTTCTGGAAAAGGTTCATGCTTCTAAGTACCTATGCATCTCAACAATGTGTTAGTGGCCAAATTTGAAACATGAAGAAGCTGGGGTAGTATTTAAGTGTGCAGTGCAATAATAGGTTAAGATGGAATAGCAGAAACATGCATGAACCTTATGATTGATACAAGTGTCGTTAACAAATGAATAGTTTATGAGAATGATACAAACCTTAGGAACCTATTTGAGAGATAGTGTAGATCTACATTATGTTTGTATGAGACTAGTGAGTAGCCTATAAGTGGAGTTGCTACTTGAGTTACCTATATTGTGTCCAGTGTTTCATGTTTCTATGTTAAAGGAGTGTCACCCAGATACGGAGTGGACTTTATAGCCAGGGGAGAGGGTGTTGGTATGTATTCACATAGAGAAAGTCATGTGATGATTGTAATGGGATACTTTGTAAATGATTTGAATAATAATAAAGGCAATTTTTGATCTATATATTTTAACTATTTCTGAGATGATAGTGTAACATGATAGATGTCTAAAGAATTGTTTTACTCGATGACGTATGCTTTTGGGTTGAGGACCTAAATGATGAGATCATACGGATGTTAAGAGTATACATTCTTGTTTAGTCCCTAGTCAGTTGTTATTGTGGAAATAACCATAGACATCAATAACACTAAAGACTAGATTGTGTGTTGGTTGATGACAGAATCTCATTAGTCATGATATAGTGATATCAAACCAAGCACATAGGTACTTGTTAGAGAATAAGTGTACCGGACAGACCCACCATGAGAGTGACACATGGAACCATGATTTGGTAGTCACAGTCAGCTCTCACAGTGATGGTGGTGAATGTGATTCTTTGACCTGAAATCACTACACTCAACACATGTCGTTGGGTACACTTTGACATCATCAAATGCAGTCCTGAAACATGGGTTGTTATAAAGGTGATGATTGGGTGGCTTTGACACATGGGGCATTTGAGGGGTGAGTGATAGATATGGGATTTGTCCCTCCTAAGGGAGTTTAATGTCCATGGCCACTTGATGAGTAGGATTGAGAAAGGCATGTGCATGCATGTCTGAATCAATATGTGATATTGATGTCACACACATCTCACCCAGTATGCTCTAAGATCAAGGAAATGGATGAACGTTGAAAGGATGACTGTACCATGCCTTGAGTTCATTCAGGACATTAGTGAAAAAGGAATTATACATTCACTGTAATACCATTCACGAATTGTAGGATTGAAAGTTGTTCTCCAACTTTCTATTTCACTTGGGTAGCACTGATGTGTGACTAGGCACCGCTCTTTGCTTGTGAAGTCATAAGTGTTATGGACTTTCACTACCAACGTGAAATGGACCTGCAGGGTCACATACATAGGATTTAACCTGGAAGAGGAGTTTATCCACAAATGATGTTTAGATTGATTACTAAAGGAGTTTAGTAGTTCAATTAAACACTCAGTCGATTGATAGCTCAAAATCATAGTGTTCAAGGTGTTGGACCAATTGATTAGAGTATCAGATTGATTGAAACTGCGATTGACTGATTTTGCACAGTCTGCACTTCCAACTGATCGGCTCATGTGATGAACCGATCGGCTCAGGTTGGTGAACCAATAGTCTCAATTGTTGAACTGGTCGGCTCATGTGACCAACGGAGATCATTTGGAAAGTCAATTTTGCAAATACAATTTGTTTCACTTGTACAAATTCGATTTAGACGAGGATTAATATTTGATTAATCAGAAATAAATATGAAAGTCAATTTGAGTTGGACCAGGACCACAAACCGATTGGCTCATGTGATGAACCGATCGACTCAAGGGTATCAAATGATCAGTTCAGGTGTGAACCGATCGGCTCAGGTCACCAACTGACTGTTTCAAGGTTGAAACAATCGGTTCAGGTGGCGTAGTTGATTGTTTTATGGAAAATCTCGAACCTAACTACTCCTAATTTAGTCCCGCTTTGCCTGGGGTAGAGAACCTTGTCCCATGACCCTCCTATATATATAGGGGTATTGGGGGATTCTCTAAAAGACAACTCAGAACACCAGTTGCTCTACAAAGTTGTCATTCTCTCTAGTTGTGGTAACCGAGAGAGCCTGAGCAAGTGCTACCCGATAAGGGAGGCATAGCAAGGGAAAGACAATTGCTGAAAAGCAACTGGTTGTAGGAGAGTGTGTCGGTGACTAGTATGCTGACAGGAGGGTGCGACTCCTTCCTATTCCTTGTGGTACAAGGAGATCAGAGTTCCAGGCATTCTGTGTGGATAATTGCAGAGGCGGGAGATTTTTTCCACTCAGAGGATAGTTGTCAAACCTGACAGTCCCGGTGAGACCAGGAGTTGCACATACACTGTCCAAGACTGGAGGTGAAGACTGTGCAAGCCGCGAGGTAACGTCACCGAGCAAGCCTCAGGATGAGGTATGCCTCCACAAACCATCCTTCCTATTGTATAAACGTTGACGTGATTCCTTTATTCTGGGTTTGGGAGAAGAAAAATTTTTTGTTTCCGATGCCTTCTCTGTCTCCCCTAAAACCCAATAGTGGTATCAGAGCCACGTCAACTGCTCTATACTTTAGGATTATCGATATGATCAATTTTGGTTTGCCGCCTTTATTTATTGCATACGATGCGAATAAAATTGGCTTTATGCATGTCCAATCCTAAATCCACAAATCCCAATATACATATATGATATGTAATATGAATGCACTCGATACGCGTCACCCTTAAATGAGTTTTGTGGTGGATGTACAGCATGATTATGGCCAATAAACCCTATGCATGTGTGCTTGGTTGAATGTGGTTTCTTGCATCTCGGTCTGCGTACTGATTCCCTATCTCCTATTCCTAATGTAACTCGAGATAAGTCAAGATTTCTTTCCTACCTTTGCTCCCCCCGAATGTAACTCGGGGTTTCCTTTTTCAAATGTAAAATAGGATAGATTTTTATTTCCTGTTATGCCAAAGAACGGTGGACTTTTTGATGACCGGTTCAAGGAGCGAGATGAGTGGGTGGTGGCCTGAGGAGATGCACGATGACCAGTGAACCAATCGGCTGGAGGCGCCAGTCAGTCGGCTGGTGGCACCCAACCGACCAGCCTGATGGCGAGTAGATCAATCACAAAGATGAGTTGATCAAACCCAGAAAGGCAAAGCACAGAGTTCATCTTGTACAGGTTGCATTTGATGTGGACCTAGATGACCGTGATTCCTCTTGGCTCGAGGAATTACATTAGGATGGCCATAATCATTGCTTTTATCGTTTCGCATGTTTTCTATGGGATATAGTATGTATATGATACTTACTATATTGTGGTGATTGGATATGTATATGTACCTATAAAAACCAAATCCCTCATCTAAATATTAAGTCTTTTACGCCTTCCATTAGCGACACACATGAAAAACCTTATCGACCAAGTGTAGGTTATGCCAAAGCGTGGTGCATTGTCTATCTCACAGAAGTGTAAAGGGTAAACATGTAGGTTCTGCCAAAGTAGGGTGCATGTTTACCATGTCGGCTTTTGGGTTAGACTTAACTGGTGATTCTTAGAGCATCTAAGCCCAGAGGCACGGAATGTTCATAGAAAGGTGTTGTGCATGTCCATTCATCAAGAGTTGCATATGATGTAATTGGCGTTATGGCTTACCTAAATAATCAAGTTATGGGCGATCAGCCAAAGCTGACTCATGACTTGATGAAATATGGATCTTGACCCACTAGAAGGTTGTACGCTGTAATCTTTCGAATTGATGGTGAGGGATGTCAATTTGAATCAAAATAGTAGGAGCGGTAATTAATTAAAGGCCTAATTAACTACTATCAAATTTTATTCAAATCAAATCAAATCAAAAGGAGTTTTAACAAATGCAATTTTCTCTTGTAGAATGGCAAAAGAATCATCTTTTAAAATGGGCAAATTAATTGAGAATAAATTCCATAACTGGTTGAGGATTGTGAGAAGTGTTCTGCATAATCCATAAATACGGGTAGCCTTTGAATCCAGTCTATGTATGCCTAAGAAGAAGGATAGTTCATTGATAGAGATCAATGGAACAAAATCCAAGGACAAAGGTGAGGGAGAGAAGGGTTCTCTCGCCAAACCAATGTCAGAATCTTATGCACTTAAAACATGGAGAGGATGGAGGGAATGATGGAAGAATAAGTGAGAGATAGAGATCTCTACTTATGGTGTATACATTATAGAGATTAACTTTACTACTTCTTTGTCATGGGTACTTGATACCGGATGTGGATCTCACATTTGTTCAAATGTGAAGGATCTTAAGAGAAGTAGGCCTTTAGGGAAAGGCGAGGTTGAACTACGTGTTGCCAATGGGGCAAGAGTTGCCTCCAGTGTCGTAGGAACCTATGAGTTAACTCTACCTAGTGGGCTAATAATAGAGTTGAAGAACTGCTATTATGTACCTGCCATAAATAGGAATATCATTTTCATCTCTTGTTTGGACAAGGATGGTTTTGAATTTCTTATTAAGAATGGAAAATGTTCCATTTCAAAAGATGGGATCTTTTATGGAAGTGCCCCAATGTATTATGGTCTATACTTGATAGATCTAGAGACAAGTGTATACAACATAAACACCAAAAGACAAAAACTCAACAACTCAAACAAAATGTATCTTTGGCATTGTCGTCTAGGGCACATAAATGAGAAACACATTTCTAGACTCCATAAAGATGGTTATCTAGACTCTTTTGATTATGAATCAATAGAGACATGTGAATCTTGTTTGTTGGGCAAGATGACCAAGATTCCCTTTTCAGGTAAAGGTGAGAGAGATAGTGATCTATTAGTACTCATACATACTCATGTATGTGGCCATTTTAGAACTAATGTCAGAGGTGGGTATCAGTACTTGATTACCTTCACTGATGACTTCAGTAGGTATGTCTATGTGTACCTGATGAAACATAAGTTAGAAACCCTTGAAAGGTTCAAGGATTTCATGAATGAAGTATAGAACCAACTTGGTAAAAGTATTAAAGCATTTCGATCCGATCAAGGTGGAGAATACTTAAGCCAAGAGTTTGAGGACCTTCTATGAGCCCATGGTATTGTATCACAATGGACTCCGCCTGGAACACCACAGCATAATGGTGTGTCTGAAAGAAGGAATCGCACTTTACTGGATATGGTCCGATCAATGATGAGTTTAGACGATCTTCCGATTTCCTTCTGGGGTTTTGCTCTTGAAACCGCCGTGTTTACACTTAACCGAGTACCATCTAAATCGGTTCAAAAGACACCATATGATATATGGATTGGGAAGCGTCCCAATTTGTCTTTTATTAAGATTTTGGGTTGTGAGGCTTATGTCGGGAAAATGTTTCCTGATAAGCTTGGACCCAAGTCCGATAAATGTTATTTTGTTGGATATCCTAAGGAGACCAAGGGATATTACTTATACCACCCAACTGACAACAAAGTGTTTGTTGCCAGGGATGTTGTGTTCCTAGAAAAAGAATTTATTTCCAGAGGAAACAGTGGGAGGAAAATAGAGCTTGAAGAGGTTCAAGCCCAACAAAAAACATTGAACTAGTAGATGTACAACAGGAACATAGAGATTCACAAGGTGTTGTGGAATCTCAGTCTCCTCAAGTAATACAAGGACCTCGTATATCTGGTAGGACACTCCTTAAACTTGAGAGGTTTGGATACCTTGTGACTCAGGAAGGCGGTGAGTTGATCATAGATGATGATCCAACTAGCTATGTAGAGGCTATGAAGGGACCAGATTCTGAGAAATGGCTTCAGGCCATGAAATTTGAGATGGAATCCATGTACTCCAACAAAGTATGGACTTTGGTGGAACCACCCGAAGGGGTAAAATCCATAGGGTGCAAGTGGGTCTTCAAGAAGAAGACTGACATGGATGGAAATGTGCAAACTTATAAAGGCAAATTGGTTGCAAAGGGTTTCCGATAAGTTCAAGGTGTTGACTATGACAAAACTTTTTCTCCAGTAGCCATGATTAAGTCCATCAGGATTATGCTTGCTATTGCAGCTTACTATGACTATGAGATTTGGCAAATGGATGTTAAAACCACATTCCTTAATGGGAATATAAATGAGGATGTGTACATGACACAACTTGAAGGTTTTGTAGATCCAAAGAATGCCAATAAAGTCTATAAGCTGCAAAGGTCAATCTATGGATTGAAACAAGCATCTCAGAGTTGTTTCGATTTGATGAGGAAGTCAAAGTGTTTGGCTTTATTCAAAATGAAGATGAGCCTTGTGTGTACAAGAAGGTTAGTGGGAGTATGACCACATTCCTCATATTGTATGTGGATGACATACTCTTGATGGGGAATGATGTCTCAGCCTTAGAGAAGGTAAAGACTTGGCTTGGGAATACTTTCTCAATGAAGTACTTAGGAGAAGCATCCTACATTCTAGGAATTAAGATCTATAGAGATAGATCTAAAAGGCTTCTCAGACTAAGTCAAAGCACGTACATTGACAAAGTGCTGAAGTGGTTCAGCATGGAGAACTCAAAGAGAGGCAACATCCCCATGCTACATGGAGTCAACGTCTCTAGAGCTCAATGTCCCCAATCTTGTAAAGAGAGGGAGCATATGAATGGGATCCCATATGCATTAGCCATCGGATCCATCTTGTACTCTATGTTGTGCACATGCCCAGATGTCTCGTATGCCCTCAGCATGACGAGCAGGTACCAGTCAGATCCCGGGGATGCTCACTGGACAGCCGTAAAGAATATCCTTAAGTACTTGTGAAGGACTAAGGATCAGTTTCTTGTATACAGCGGCGAGGAAGAACTAGTTGTAAAGGGTTACACCGATGCAAGCTTCCAAACCGACAAAGATGATTACAGATCGCAATAAGGATTTGTATTTTGCCTAAACAATGGAGTTGTGAGTTGGAAGAGTTCCAAGCAAGAAACAGTTGTCGATTCTACTACAGAGGTTGAGTATATTGCTGCTTCACATGCAGCAAAGGAGGCTGTGTGGATCAAGAAGTTCATCACTGAACTTGGTGTAGTTCCCAGTAGTTGTGATGCAATTTAGCTTTATTGTGACAATAATGGAGCTATTGCTCAAACTAAGGAGCCCAGATCACATCAGCGGTCCAAGCACATACTGCAGAACTTCCATCTCATATGAGAGATCGTACATCGAGGAGATGTGAAGATTTGCAAAGTACCAACTGAAGACAACATAATTGATCCACTGACTAAGGCCCTTTCTCAACAAAAGCATGATGGTCATGCTAGGTCATAAGAACTGAGGTTCTTAGGTGACTGGCTCTAAGTGCAAGTGGGAGTCTGTTGGTATGTATGCCCATAGAGCAAGTCATGTGATGATTGTAATGGGATACTTTGTAAATTATTTTAATAATAATAAAGGCAATTTCCGATCTATATATTTTAATTGTTTCTGAGATGATAGTGTAACATGATAGATGTCTAAAGAATTGTTTTACTCGATGACGTATGCTTTTGGGTTGAGGACCTAAACGATGAGATCATACGGATGTTAAGAGTATACATTCTTGTTTAGTCCCTAGTTGGTTGTTATTGTGGAAATAACCATAGACATCAATAACACTAAAGACTAGATTGTGTGTTGGTTGATGACGGAATCTCATTAGTCATGAAATAGTGATATCAAACCAATCACATAGGTACTTGTTAGAGAACAAGTGTACTGGACAGACCCACCGTGAGAGTGACACATGGAACCATGATTTGGTAGTCACAGTCAGCTCTCACAGTAATGGTGGTGAATGTGATTCTTTGACCTGAAATCACTACACTCAACACATGTCGTTGGGTACACTTTGACATCATCAAACGTAGTCCTGAAACATGGGTTGTTATAAAGGTGATGATTGAGTGGCTTTGACACATGAGGCTTTTGAGGGGTGAGTGACAACTATGGGATTCGTCCCTCCTAAGGTAGTTTAATGTCCATGGCCACTTGATGAGTAGGATTGAGAAAGGCATGTGCATGCATGTGTGAATCAATATGTGATATTGATGTCACACACATCTCACCCAGTATGCTCTAAGATCAAGGAAATGGATGAACGTTGAAAGGATGAATGTACCATCTCCTTTGTTGTTGTCAACCCAATTAAACCTAAAGATAGGAACTCTGGAATTTGTATAGTCCAATTCCCATATGTCCTCAATGACGCCGTAATATGACATCTCAGCTTCGTGTGGTCTTTTATCTTTGGCACTAGCAAAATACAATGAACAAGATTGAACAATGACCCCACTATTTTGAGCTACACTACTTTCATCTTGATGCTTTGTGTAGTATGAAAATCTGTTTATGTCATAACCTTCATATGACATGACATCCATTTTTGGCTTAAAGGCTTGCCATTTTATGTTCTCGGCAACATTATTCGGTGATTCAGATAGTTGATTAAAGACTTTCTCTTCAAACCACCTAATAAATGTTTGATTATGCTCTCTTGCAAGCCACATTGAACTAGATCGCAGATGATTTCTCTTGATAAGATCATTGTGTTATGTGATGTAGCTACTAACTTCATCGATGTTGTGTAAAATATACAAATGTGCTTGTTCCCACAACTCACGAATAATTCCTTTCACTCATCCTCCCAGATTTCCTTTGCCACAATAAGATTCAGTGTGATGGGAATTTTTTAGATCTCTAGAAATTTGATTGCAATTCAAAAAATCATGCAAAATACCATCACCTCCCTAGCCACATAACCCTCAATAATACTCCCTTCAGGACGATAACGATTCCGAACATCACCTTTAAAAACACTCATGTAGCGTTCAAATGGATACATCCAGTGTACAAAAATTGGACCCAACATCTTCAGCTCCCTTGTAATGTGTACTACAAGATGAACCATGATATCAAAAAATGAAGGAGGAAAGTACATTTCAAGCTGACACATGGTAACAATTACATCTTTCTATAATTTATTGAGAGTATCAGGATGTATCACTTTGTTGCATATTTCATTGAAGAAGAAAAAGAGTCATGTGATTGCAAACCTTACATGCTTCGGCAATATAGATCGAATAACCGCAGGTAAAATTTGTTGCATTAAGGTGTGACAATCGTGAGATTTGAGACCTATCAACTTCAGATCCTTCTTTGATACCAATCTATGAATATTAGAAGAGTATCTTTGTGGAACCTTAATATTATACAAGCACTCACAGAAAGTCTTTTTCTCCTGACCTAGAGAGAACTTCATCCTCAAATCTTGAGCCATACCTTATGATCTTGTTGTTCCTGGTTGCTATGAGAGTGAAGGACCTTCAATTTTTCATCAAAAGACTCAATAGAATTCATCAAGTGGCTAGGATCATTTCCCTCTTTATTCTTCATAAGATTCATCATCTCGATAAGAATATTCATCATTTGTGGGCTTTAATCACTAGGAGTTGAAGTGTCACACTGATGGCACTATCACCATCATTAACCATGCTAGAATATTGGTTCCTTGAATTTTCTACCAAGTGCACAAACAACAGAAATGACTCTTTGGGTGGTTTAGCCATGAAAGTACCTCCATAAGAATAATCCACTTTAGCTTGACCTATATGAGTGAGCTCGTAGTAAAAGGATTAAACAAGCATCCACAAGGGAATTTCATGGTCTGGACACTCTCTCAACATCTTCTAAAATCCAAGGATCATGGAACCACTCGTTACCCATTTGACTGAAACTCACTATGGAACATCATGTTAGTGTCTGCCTTGCAATGGGGTAGAATTTCTTCATATACATTCTTCATGTCACTCCAACTCATGATGTATGTTCTCGAGTCATACAAATCTTTAGGTTTGTCTTTGAGGGAGAATGAGAACTAGGTAAGTTGGATTGAGTCATTAGTGGTTGCTGATGTTCAGAAGGTAGAGCATATTCAAGAAAAGAATCCAATTGCTTATAGGCGTTCTTGTTCTCCAATTTGTGGAAGGTCGACATGGACCCAAGAAGATTGGGTAGAATGGAGAGCTACTGCTTTGGCATTTGATCAACTCTATTTGCAATTGGCAAATTGTAGTTTCCATGCATGAAATATTCATGAAGTGTCTTGTGAGGTGCTAGTTTCTCTTGTGCATTTAGGACTCCCATCTTGTCTTCCACATGTTGCTTGCTACTTGCACCCAAGGTACAACCAAAAAAAAGAGGACAAACTAGAAAACCAATATCAAAAATAATACAAAAAATAAAGAATAGCAATGGTGAGGGTGATAGGAAAAGTCAAAGCTAAACTAACTAGCTAGGTTAAGCACCACACTCCACAACAACGGCACCAGAAGCTTGGTACACACGCCTGACACACACTTGGTTTTTCAATTTTATAAGAGCTTGATGGTTGTCCACGATTATATACTTCAAAGATTTGCCTGCAAGTGCATGGGTTCGTATCATATTATAGGAAGGTGGCATATTAATGGTTGATCCTCTGGGTGAGAGAGGGCACTAGAGCTAGGTTAGCTTGTTGGGTTCCTAATGTGGAGTCTAGGGTTGAAGGGTTTGAGGTTGATTTTGTTTGATTACACTGATGGTGAATAAGCAAGCAAAGGAAAGCAAGAAGCAAAGCCTAAGATAACACTAGACAATTAGTTCTAATAAGTAAGAATAAGAAAGTGAAGCAAGTAAGGGGAAATTACACCAAGGTACGCAATTAGGGGGAAAGGGACATAAGGACCTACACTAGCAAGAGAGTAGAAAAAACAAAGCAATTATCTAAAATGGCAATTGAAGAGACTAGCTAAGCAAACATTAACCAACAAGAGATAATTAGGGTTTTAGAAATTAGTGCAAAGTGTGGGCCATTTGGGGTGATGTGATTAGAATCTAGGTTGGAGGATCATATCATGCAAGCAATATTCATTCATTTAGATCATCAAACCAAACAACAAGTTAGATGTTAGAGAATTGCCTAAACTACTAATTGCCATGGATGGGATAGGGTGTGTATAGGGGAACTAGTCCCTATCACCTCCAATCTACCCTTGTGAGGATCACTTGGATTACAATTTATATGGAATTATAATAGGATCTAATCAAGTCTAGGTTGGTATAGAATCTCTTAGGTCAACTGGGGGTCGAGGGTAGTAATGGAGGGTGGAAATGAGGGTTTTACACCTCACATCACCTACAATCTAGTGTTAGGAATCTCCAAACCAATTGCACTATATGCTTTCAAACTAGATAAGTAGATCTCTCACCTAGGTGTAGGAGAATAGATTAACATGTAGGAAGATATGTATATAAATAGGGATCCACTAATTGGACCTAGGATCTTTTCCCCCAAAATAGCTACATATAACACAATTCCCTAGAATCTAGGTGATTACAAGCATAAATCAACAAGCAATACATGGGAAATGGGATGAAAGTAGAATATGAGAATTATGAAATGAAATTACAAATTTTACATATTATTTTCCCACAACATGGTATCAAAGTCACATTTTAACCCCAAACAACCAACCTAGAGGGGCTTAGTTACTCACAGAAATTGAAAATACAAAAAGAGAGAAAAAAGAGGTAGAATTGGCCATGGATCTCGAAGTAGAGGATGAAATATTCTTCCCTAACAGCAACAATCATGAGCTCTTCACTCCTCCAAGGTGGAATAGCATGGAGATGGAAGGAGAAGTAGTCAAACCCCTAAAAACAAGGATTTTGGGGTGGAAGGTGATGAAATGGAAGTGGAATGGAGTAGGTGGGAGCTAAGGGGCGAAATGAATGGCTAGTGGGTAGCTAACAATGGCTAATAATAGTTGACCTTGTGCCCCAGCTGCCATCTAAGTATATATAGGTGGTAGGGAAGAACTAGGTCAAGTGGGGTATAATGAGAAAAGTAGTGTAGAAATGTGCTAGGGATTCTGGCCACCACAGTTGTGGTGGTAGGGGTTCGTAATGGTCATGCTTGAGTGGAACGACTGAGGTGAGAAGGATGGAAATGTTAGGTTGATATTGGAGTTTGGGTGCTTTATGGTACATACGTGGTAAACACCACATTCGTATGGGAGTGATGGAAAAACGGGCGTGTGAGGCACCACGTCCGTTTTGGAGGAGGGTGTGGTTGGGCATTCTCTTCAACACGATCATGTTAGTACCATGGAAACACAATGGTGGCTAAATACATGACCATGTTGGGTCCTTCTTGGCATGGCCGCATAGTCCAGCATGATCATGCTACTAAGAGTCTTGAGCTTCTTGATTTCTATGACTCTCTGATTCTTGGATTGGATAGCACGGTCCTTCCTTGGCACCAATACATGTTGGGGGTATTATAGGCCACTTTCACATTTTCTTTAGATTTCCATGGACTTCTTTGCTTTGGCTTGACTCTTGGACATGTAGGGGTATGTTGGGGGAGCTCTTAGACCCTCATGAGGCTCCTTCATGGGTGGAGAAACCATTATGTCATCTTCCTTCTTTTCCGTCCATTCAAGGTGTGGTTCAAGTACCTAAAAAACATGTGAATAACATCCATAAGTGTATTTGATTGTAATATGCATATTAGGGGAAATAACATGCATTCTAACAAGTTAAGTTGTGATTGAAGTACAACAAGATACAAGACAATTCCCTAATATATGGCTACATCACCACACCAAACTTACAACATATTTGTCCATTAGTATGCTCCAACTAAATCTCTCTTAAATTTTTCAACAAGCAAGAAATGACAAATGCATTGCAACAAATGTACATTGACTGGATGGGCTTAGAGAGTAAGTACATGTATTTTACATATTTCATCTCATCTTTCACAAACCAATCATGATTTAATCAGTGAGAATACAAACTTCAAATTTATGGAATAGAATACACAATCAATTGATATGTATTTCACATAACTCTAGGTAAATTGTTTCATGGTGGTGACAATCAAATATGACTAGGAGTGTTGTTTTACCTTCATGCATTCAATATCATATTTCAAGCCAGACTAAGTGATCCACATGCGTGTGAAAAAGGGAAAAAGGATATAGGTTTGATGTTTCATAGCTTAATGGGCATATAAATAAAAGAAGGGGATTTTAGTAAGATGTTGAAGTGCTATTACATAGGAGCATTCATCTTCTCTTTATTTAGATGATATTACATAGGAGAATCTTTTATTTTCTTTTTGCATTTTCTTTTTCGTTTTTTTGCCATGGGTATAGGTAGGTCACATAGTGATAAGAGTGAAGTGGATGGATATAGATATGGACACCCCCAAAATTTTAGACAACTACCAAGGTTGATATGATCTCTTTGGCATCTTTTCATGAGGCAGAGTGGTAGGTGAAAGATAAGTGAGTCAGAGAAGGGTCACTAATGTGGGATTCAAGATGCGATCTCCTGCATGAAAATTACTCCAACAACTTCATTAAATAATGACACACCACGTGAATGAGCAATATAAAAACCACATTTTTATCACAAGATTCGATAAACCCTGAGTGTTTGTGGCTTCTTAGATCACAATTCAACCAACCATTTTAAAGGCATGAAAGAGGTGATTCACAGGTATAAAGTCAAAAATAGAAACCATTTAGCAATAAACCATGAGAATACACATGCATTTGTCAAAGGTCAATATCTTCAATTCAATATATAGAGATTGCCTTAATGCATGCTTTAAGCAAGAAATTCCAAGTTTGGGCAAAATTGGCCAAAATGGTGCCAATATGCCTTCAATCACATATGGGAATCAATAAGGAACGAATAAGCAAATTCTAGCTAAAAACACATAAACATTATAAAAATCTATATGAGATGCAATGCATGGCATGGAATGGCATCAAAAGTAAAAAAAAAATTAAAAAATTACAAAATAATGCAAAATTAAACTAAATACATGCATGTAAGCAAAGAAAACAAAAATCTAATTAGATAGAGAAAGTATCAAAACAAAAGTAAATGGCAAGATGAAAAGAATAATGAGTGAATCTAGTGTAAACCTCCCTACCACCCCAAACTTTTGAATCATGATGTCCTTAGCATGACACTAAAGCCTAAGTAGAAGATCACTATTGATGTGGTACCTCGGTGGGTGGTCCTCCCTATGGTGGAGGGTATTGTTAGTAACTGCCCTAGTAGTCTTCTGGTGGAGGTGGGTATGTCTCTTGGTATCCAAACAGTACTCTCCAAAAACCTTTCCCCAATTGGGGGTTCCTTTGTGCATGCGCATGTTGATATTAGTACATGTGGTTGATCTGATGGTACATATCTTGTTGATCTAACCACGTGGCCTCTTGTGTTATTTAAATGCTCTCTAGTTGCGCCTATATAGTATACATGTCATAGGTGTTCATTAGGGGTTGTTGTGGTGTTGTCTCTATTTCTCTTCTCCTAAGTTTACACACCCCTCTCTCTTCTACCATCCTCTACTGGTCTCTCCCATGCATGTATGTAACACTATAAGGTGCTCTCTCCATCTCTCTATAGGATGCTCCTACTCCCATCTCCTCAAAGTGTCCCAGAAACCTAGAGATGGGCCATAGTCTTCTAATAGAGGTGTAGCATGGTAAGTCATTTCAAGGTAAATTCTTCACAATGGGGTTTGACCTGATATATGATTTTTCTATCAATGACTAAAATCATATGAGAAAATAAATAGTATAGGTCTACAAGCTACCACCTTTATGCCTTTGTATATCATGTCACATCATGATCTAGGGCAAGTGCAATTGTAGTTATAAGCCCTCCCATTACAAATGGATTTTCACTCTTATAGGGAATTGTTTTCATGTAATCAATGAGTAGCTCCCCTAGATTGACATGCCTACCTTAGTCATCCATCCCAACATGAATATATCCTTCTTCGTACAGTTCCCTTAATTCTCATACCAGGAAAAAATGGTATTCGCTAAAACCTTCGGAACATACTGTAGGTAGGGGTTATGGATCAAACTTGTCTTTGATTTACCCACCATAAAATTATTTTTCTTGGTTAACCTTTCCCACATAGATGCATATTGGACATTAGAATATTTTTATGTTCTCCCTTCATCAAGGAGGGTTGTTTCTTTGGGGTTGGGATCAAATATTTTGTTGAGCATTGAGGCAGTGAGGATGTGAGTATCATTTCCTAACATAATGCAGAAAGCTTTTTTCCATCTATATGTGACCATCTCCAGTGTAGCAAAGAACTGGAGTGTGATCTCAACATAAGTCTCTTGGACCATCGTCGTCACATCATGCAATCCCAAGGCACTACTACAAAAAATGCTTTTTATAACAGAAGAAACACAACAGTTTTACTAGTTGTGTTGTAGTTAGCATACTTATCACAACAAGCCTATTTGAGTGTTGTATATTATATATTTTATACAGCATAAGTTATTTACAACATGACAAACCTATTGTAGTATATCTAATACTACAACATGTGCTAAATTGTTGTAATAGACTGTAGTATGACAACATACTCAAACATGTTGTAAAAGATCTTAATTACACAACATATTGTGACCTGTTGTAATAGTCACACATGATAACATGTTGTAATAAACCATCATTATACAACATAGACTAACCCGTCGTAATATATCATAATCGCACAACATGCATTCACCTGTTGTAATAGGTACATGTTGTAATAGACCACAATAACACAACATGTTGAAACCCATTTTTATATACCAAGATCGCATAATATACTCATGTTGTTATATACTATAATTACACAACATGTTGTGACCTTTTGGAATAGACACACATAATAAATCATTGTAATAGACCACCATTACACAACATAGACTAACCCGTTATAACATACCATAATCACACAATATGAGTTTACCTATTGTAATAGCTATATGTTGTAATAAACCACAATCACCCAACATGTGTAACATTTTGTTATATACTAAGGTCATACAACAAACTCTGACTTGTTGTTATATACCATAATTATAAAACATACTCCAACATGTTGTATAATCACATGTGTTAACCTTAATACAAAAATACAAAATCTTCTGACCACCTTGACTTAGTTTTATTTAATCAATGCGATGAATATGTTCTGTCTTCCTCTCTCATTCATCTTTCCTCTGCCTCACTCTAACATCCAATCGGTCTATTATCAGTCGTACCTCACTCCATTATCATTTGATGTTCGATCAACCTATACCAAGTAACCATGAACATATAATTAAGTCCTTGAAATTTTTTAACACTCCTATGCAGTGGTGGCCCAAGAGGGAGTCAAGAAGGGGCACATGCCCTCCCTCCAATATATATATATTGTGTATATTTATCATGGTATCAACATTAATATTCATTTTTATGTGTTATCTGCTTCACACACACTTAATCTGTTTTCAAAGTATGTAAACTTTCTTTCATAAATAAAGTCATTATCAAAATGATTTTTAGTAAAGAGTCACAAATAGAAATACATTTATTTAGGATAAATTTCATAAAAATCATTGACAATTTTTTCATTTTTATAAATATATCTCAATATTTCAAAATTAAAAATTTTAAATTTTAATCAAACATATTAACAAATATATCAAAAACACACATTAATGTCAACTTGCTAATTATCACTTTATACCAATTTTTGTAATGATTAAATAAAAAATTGATCTTTGTAATTAATAATATACTTTATGAAATGACAAATATGTTTAGAAATAAAATAATTAAATGTATAGAAAAAATAGCAAGTACATAGTTGTATGGATAATAAGAAAACAAAAATAGATATCTATAACTAATTGTATATATTATGAAATACCAAATACTTTGTATAATATATAAATAATTTAGCGTGTAACAAATTTAGCAAGTACATAGGTAATTAGAAAAAGCAACCAATATCTATAATTATTGGTATACTCAATGAGATATCAAGTCTTGTTATACTATATATAACAACTAAATATATAAAAAATATAACAAGTACATCATTCTACGGGTGTATATTTTACTTGTGCAAATGATGTATGTGGATTCTTTTCTATTATGGGTGTAATACATGCTGGGAAAGGTAAAGTCTAATGAAAATATGTTACTTTATTAGTAGTGCATGGTGTCATGATAAATTTATTGATAATTTTTTCACAATATGTATGCTTTTTGAACTTTTATACATCAATAAATATCAGTTAAAAAAGTAAATCATGTGTCATTATTAAGTTAACCCTTAAAATTATACTTCTATTCGCAAGTTATACTTCTAAATTATAAATATTATTTCATTGTACTATCAAAAATAAAATATTTTGATATTTTCTTAATTTCCAATGTAATATAGAAATAACTCTGTGACTATCTTTATAACTCAGTGAATAATAGATTTTTGTGACATTTATTAGTTTATTAGGTAAAATTAATGAATAAATTCAAATCATCAAAATTATCTTCATTTAACTTTAAATTACTATAATATTGTTTTCTTGATTTATATATAATAATAATAATAATTTCCATGTGGTATTACTTATATATTCAATTTTCTTAACTTTATTTTACTTTTTAACTACTTGACTTGTCAAACTCATCACATTACTTGTGTGATCTTAAAAAATAAATAATAACCCACACACTCAATATTGAACATCAAATTTATGTGGTTTTTCTGAAACGACATAAATTTATGGGAAATTAATTTAAGAAAATGGTTGGTCTTATACAAAAATTAATCTTTTCAATGTCAGTAGTTTCCATTTTAATCTCATCTTAAATGTAAAAAAGTCCTAAATATATGTAGAATGTTATAATATACATAATCATATGCAATAATAAATATACATAGAAAATTATTTTAAGTATATTTAAATTTAAGTATCCCACAATGTGGTGAGCTATGTCTTCAACTTCTTTTTTTATTTGTCTAAGATGCATCTATTTTCCTCTCTAGAATCAAGCAAATAGATGAATAACTTGTCGAGACTCCATTTTTCTCATGGTGATAATTGAAGTCATATTTACTTTTTGTGTAAAGCAAAAATAATATCTATGTCACATAAATACTTAACATTATTTTTATATGTGCACCCCTTCATCAAGGGTTGCCTCTGCCACTGCCCCTATGTGATATTATAGTCTAGTAATTAATTAGCCCTACATGAATCATACACATCGATATATGTTACATGTATATATTTTTCTACCAAAAAATATAGGTTATATGTTAATCAATAATTACATTCACGGCCTCTATAGTCCCCATTCCCTTCTTTTCCTCTTCTCCCCTATGATCATAACTACACACCATAAATGTATCTCTTATTTTAGTTCATTCATCTCTTCATAATCAATCATGTTACCAATCAACTAGCAATCCACATTTGTCATCTAAATAATTCTCAATGAATTTGTTTACACTATCATCAGTTACATCCCCACTTTATTCTCTATTTTGTCTATTGTTCCATGGTTTTTAAAACATGTCATGTATGCACATTTCACAAATTAATATAATGCATATTTCATATATTTGTTTACTATCATTTCCCATATCTTATTAAGTGTTATTCTTTTATTGCATCTAAATTATCTTCCAAAACAATTCGTTTCTATCATTCTTTCTTTTACTTTTCAATAATTGTTTTAGTAAAGTATACAAATTTATCAAAAACTAAAAATTTGTAAACTTCACGGGAAAATAAGTGATTTACTATTTTTTTACGGTGTACATACATTCCACAAATTAATACAATGCATATTCCAAAAGTCATTTACTATCATTTTCCATGTCTTATTAATTATTATTATTTTATTGCATCTAAATTTGCTTCCTAAACAATCAATTTCTCTGATTCTTTCTTTTACTTTTCAATATTTTTCTAGTAAAGAACACATATCTATCAAAAACCAAAAATTTATAAACTTCACAGGACAATAAGTGGTTTACGATTTTTTTACTATGATGCACATTCCACAAATTAATATAATGCATATTTTAAAATTTAATTACTATGATTTCCCATGTCTTATTAATTGTTATTCTCTTACTGTATCTAAATTATCTTCTTAAATTATTCATTTCTCTCATTCTCTCTTTTACTTTTCAATAATTTTTTTAGTAAAGAACACAAATTTATCAAAAACCAAAAATTTATAAACTTCACACGAAAAGAAGTAGTTTCCTTTTTTTACCTTGTACGCACATTCCACAAATTAATATAATGCATATTTCAAACGTTGTTTACTATCGTTTCTCATGTCCTATTAATTGTTATTCTTGTACTGCATCTAAATTATCTTCCTAAATGATTTGTTTCTCTCATTCTCTCTACAACCGTTTCCCCACTCTATTTGGAATTTCACTCAATCTCCATCACTCTTTCCATAATTACCCCACTCTAGTGTAGATTCTCATTTTTTAAAGAAAAAAATATTTCTCTCTCTCTCCCCTCTCCTCTCCATAACTCCCCACACCCCTATGTTTTGCTTTCCATCCCCCAACAACTTCCCTATTATCATCCCATATCTCCTCCCTTTTCTCTTCCTATTATCTAGTCTCATGTATCTATCTTACTTTCATTATTTCTGCTTCCAACTAATGTCCAACACCTCTCCTCCATTCTTCATATCTCCATGCCAACCTGACCATAATGGTGTGTTCCCAATGCAGAAATGCCAACATACGGGCATATGGATCTTGAGACATAGTCAGATGAAAGTGTGGGAATGGAACATGATCTAGACTGGTAGCTTAAAATGATAGAGCCACTTTCATTCCTTTTATTTTCAATATGGGCTAACTTGTGTTTTATCAAGATCTTGCAGAGCTAATGAGATAAGTATGTCTCTAGATGCATGTATTTCTATGAAGTTGTTGGAGGTATCCCATTGTTGGCGAGGCCGCTTAAGTGCAAGAAAATCATAGAGCCTACTACTCATAGAGAACACCCTAAAAGGGCCACGGTGCTCTTCTCCACCCCCTTAGATGAGAACCAATTTGGTAGTCCGTCAACTCAGATGAAGAAATAACTATCTTTTGAAGATAATTCATTGTTAACATCACCATCCTCAGTGAGTTACCGACTAAATCAAAATCTCTATCTCTAATTGAGGTTACAGTTTGATGCCCCTACTACACTAAATACAAGGAAAGGATCCCATTTTGTTGCATGCACAATCCACGGCATTTTGGGTACTATGATCTCTCCTTTCTCCTATTATTTTTGTTGTTTCTTTTATAGTTTTCACCGTTCCTTTGGGTATTACAATCTCTCCTACTATGTTTGTTGTTTCTTTCATAGTTTCTCTTAAATAAAAGCTTCACAATTCTTTTCATTGAATTTATGTATTTTGCATGCTATAAAATACTAATAATGGAATGTCTTGTTGGTCTATTTCTTTTTCCAAGGTAAGATAGGATTTTTATCAGTTATTTAATGATAGCTACACTACCATTTATTACCCACTCTCATCCTCTCTTCATTATGCATTTAGACACACTACTTGGTAATTTATTTTGAATAAGGACGTTATTTTGATGTTGAGAAAATTGACTCAAAGAGAGACTGGGATGTCCTCTTGAATATATTATTATTGAACCTACAAGCTATCCCATAGGTTAAGGTACCTAAGGGAACATTTAACAATGTTAATTATGTATGCAATGTTCTAGATGTAAGGTTGATCTCACATTTTCTTTCTCTTGGTTGAATAAACCTAGTGGTTCAAGAGAAAATATGTTATAATACTCTTGAACCATTAGCACATCAAAATGTTATTTCAATTTATCCCATATTAATTTATAAAATTTCCAAAGAATCTGAACAACACAGATTGTGGGTATTATATGTTGAAGTACATGAGAGACATTGTTGATGTGAGAATTAGAAATATTCCTGAATGTGTAAGCTACTTATCATTATATTCTTTTAGTTTGTTCAAATTTCTAAATATGTTGAATAAATGATAATATGTTGATATATTTGACATATGATTGTAGTATTATTTGAAGTATATTGGTCGTTGCTTCAACCAAGAAGAGATCGACGAGGTCTGAAACAAGTGGGCGACATGTTTTCTTGAGCACACAAAAAATTATGTGATATGAGGGGGAAATTTGCTCTTTAGAATAGACCAATATGTGAAACCTTTGTAGTTAATTTTCAGTTTGATTCTAGAGTGTGTACTCGCTACTTTGAATTATTGAATCTTTGTATAGATGATTGATTATTTATTAAATTCAATGCAAGTTTTTTTCAAGGGTGGATGTAAATTTTGTTCAATTATGTGCTTGTTTGTGAAATGAAAAAATATATATAATTTCAAATTTATAATAAATTTTCTAAAATATGGTTAACTGATCACATAAATTGGTTTGAGATGACCTGTCAAACTCTAATCAAATACAACATTTAATGATATGTTGTAAAAGGTGTGATACTACAACAAACAACACATGTTGTGTTATCCACACATATTACAACGGATGTGTCTGGAGAATGGACCCTATTACAATAGGTGTATCTAGTGAACTACAACATGAACCACATGTTCTATAAAATGTGTATATTACAATAGGCGCACCATATGTTGTATAAACACCCCTATTAAAACAAGTTTATTTATTAAAAGACAACATGCTTCAACTGTTGTATAAACATATATATTACAATAGGTGCACTGCATGTTGCAAAAAACACCCCTATTACAATGGGTGTGTTTAGTGAAAGACAGCATACTTCAACTATTGTATAATGTATATTACAATGGGTACACTACATGCTGTATAAAATAATCCTATTACAATGGGTGTGTTTAGTAAAAGATAACATGGTTCAACTATTGTATAATATATATTACAATGGATGCACCACATGTTGTATAAAACACCCATATTAAAATAGGACATACATTAAAAGACAACATGTTTCAACTATTGTATAAAATACATATATTACAACATGCACACCACATGTTGTATAAAGCACCCCCCCCATAAGACCACATGATCTGATACAACGGTTAACACCTGTTGTAAAATGGAAAAATGAACTGTTGTAAAAAGTGTTTTTTGTGGTAGTGAGGGTTTCATGATATTGAGGAAATAAGAATAATTACCCAATGATTTCATTGTAGCTTGGCAAGCGTAGCGTGTAGCAATCACTCTACGTTTCAAGCACGCAGTATGCAGTGACTTCATCAATTGTTTGTCTCTCATGTGTGTGACCTTCTTGGGTATCCTGTCCTCTTCACCTTTCATTGCCTCATTCTTATCATCAAGAGATAGCCACCTTCTGGATTCCATTTTTCGTTGCAGTTGTGGTATTATGGAGGAAGTGGAGTGTGGGTCGATGTTCATGGTGATGCTACACGCAAAGAAGACATAGTTGCAGTAGCTCCCCATATTATGGCTAAATGGTGACCTTCTCCACAATGAAATCCACCAAAGCATCAAAATCACTCGCTGTCAAGTGGTCTATTTGGATTTGGTGGTGGAAGAGCGAGAAGCGTAGGTTGGGATGTAGATGAGGTATTTTTTGGCCGACAGCTGTAGGCGATGACACAGTTGGCCCCCTCCTTCAATTTATTTTAAAATTCCTTCATCTTGAAATTATTTTGGGTGTAAGGTGTGAAGAAATCTAGGTTTATAAAGTGTTGGAAAGTTGGGACAAAATAGAGAGGTGGGGAAGATTTGGTGGTGGAAATTGATCATCCTTTTTCTCGCGTCTGGAAATGAACGCGGGACAAAGGAAGGAATCACGCTTTTAAATTTATAACCTGAAACCTTCTAGGCCCCCGCAACTTTTATTATGGGGTTGAAGTAGATATACAGGGTCGAACATAGGGACGTGGTGACGTTTAGGACACCACAGATCTCATTTTTGAGTCAGATATGCCAAAAGTGATAGTCGATAAAAGTATGTGCTAGAACTAGTCTAGCGGGTTGTCATGAAATAAAACAAAACAAAGAAAACAAAACAAAACAAAATAGAGTCTGTAGGATTCTACTAATCAGAGAGAAGGAGTTCTTGGCAATGTAACCACAAGTTGGGCAGTCTATGCACACGTTCTCGGCATAGACAACCCTCGAACACCTGAGCAAGCGATCTATATCCAAACATAGTATGTATTGTCGTGTTTGTTCCTGTGGGGTCATCCCACTTGCTCTCGTGCAGCGTGACTAAAACCCACCATGATATGCCATCTAACCTCTCTCAAGGATGACATATCAATACCTCAGAATATGCTAAGTTTCCCTCAGGTCTTAGGACATCTGGAGATATTAGGAACAGATTACCTTGGATCTTCCTCCTCTCAGGTTCAGATCCAAATTATCATCTCTTAGCCATTCCTACACGGGTCTCTCGATACAGGCAGAAATAGCAGTTCAAGTAAAAAAGAGATCAACAAAACTAGCTATCATAACCAAAAAGGGAAGATAGAACAAGAAACATACTAGATCTGAAATAAATATACTTGCTTAAGGCAAAAGTACATAAACATGCCAAAATGGGCTACATAGCCAAGAAGGAGCTCAACTAGCCATGGACAAGAATAGTTGGCACTAAACAAAGATGGAAGAATATCATTGTACAAGAAACCAAGAAACACAATAGAAGAAAGGGGAAGAAGAAGAGATTTAGCCCGTAGAGGAGAGGTGGCTCTCGCTCCCTTGCCTCCGTATAGGCTGGATCTCATCTTTTGGTCCTCCTCCTTGATCAGATATGGACTCCTTGGTCCTCTTTCTCTCTAGATCCACCCCGAACAGCAGCTTGGTGGTTGAACGAAGGTGGAGGACGATGGAGTTTGTGGGTCTTCTCACTCCTCAGCTTCTGCCCTTGGAGCTCGAAGACCAAGGGATGATGGAGAGTGGTGGAGAATGGAAACTCGCTGAAGAGGAGGGTGTAGGGTGAGCTCTTTGGCCTTCTCAGACCTCTAGGCTCTCCCACAGAACTCTGGGAACCTTTAGATCTCAGAGCAGCAGCCTCTCGGTATCCTTGGTCAAGGTCCCCCCTCAAATGAGTGAGGGGACACCTATTTATAGAGGCAGACTATAGACTGCGGCCAGCAGGTCGCGGGGTCGGCCACGGTCATGGGTCGTGGTCAACACCGCAGTCGTGGCTCATGGAATGGAAATTGTGGTCGCGGTGATGAAGATCGCGGTCGCGGTTTGGGTGCCACGGTCGTGGTGGAGGGATTCAGCCATGGTCATGGATAAAGGACACGGTCGTGGCGAATAATCGTGGTTGCAGTTGTTGAAGATGAAGACCGCGGTCACGGTGTTGAAGCCCGTAGTAGCAGTTATTGGCCACAGTCATGGCGGATGGCCACGGTCGTGGCGAGGGATCGCGGTCGCGGTGTTGAAGACCGCAGTCATGGTTATTGGCCACAGTCATGGCGAAGGTGGATGGCCATGGTCGTGGTAGGTAGCCACAGTCATGGCAAGGACCACGGTCACAGTTTTAAAGGCCGCGGTCACGATGGGCACCATGGTCGTATCTGATTTCCACGGTCGTGGCTGGTTCATAGCTGCCGCAAAAACCATGTGTTAGGGAGAAATCTTTGGGGAATAGATGTATTATCTAGTTCGGTGCATGCAAGTCCAAAAATTGGCTAAATTGGCTACATTATTGGCTATCCTAACTACATTATCTAATGAAAGAAATAAAGCATAAAACATGAGCATTATTGGGCATATTAAGACCAAAGTGGCACGAAACTATAGTTAAAATGCATAGATAATATGCATAGAATTGGGTGTTATCAACCCCAAGCTTAAAACTTGCTTGTCCTCAAGCAAGACTGTGCTCAAAGAACAAAATGATAACATCCAAATTAAGCTTGACAATAGATGCTAAGGCTAAGAAAACTAGTTTAAAGCATCTATTCACCTGATCCATGTCGTTTCAGAACAAACCCCCACCAATAATGCACAATTCTGCCAAAGCCAGATCAAAGAGTGTCCAAGCAAGATTAAGTGAATTCACTATAGCCTACTGATACTCATGAGGGTTTGAATCATAATTATTAAACATGAAAGAACTGTCACATTGGTGATCATGCGGGTGATGAGCAATGAGTCATCACCATGAATCCATGCATACCAATCAGGAATACCACGCCTCTCACTTATTCATGTCCTTAAGAAACAAAGCAAAAAGACTCTAATGACTTCTGAGGATCTCGATCTGTGTCAGGTTGGTCCATGTAACGAGAAACAGTCCCTATAGTCTGAACCAATTTGTCCAAAGTAGTGAGATGAACTCCTCGTACTGCGCCCGAACCAACCCTACTACTGGGATGATCGCATAGGTCTCCTAGGGGTTCGTAGTGACTCTATAATGAGCATTTGGAGTGATACTACCAGGCGCGACATACCCGCGTTCGTGATCGCAGTCATACACCGGCTGGGCACCATCATCAACTCTCCTAAAAGAGAAAACAATGCTCTTTTATTGTTCACACTCAGGCTTTTATCTTCTGCATTCTATTTGTAGGCTTGGGTGAGAACTATATAGATATTTTGGGATTTTGTGGGCGACCAAGCCTCTTTTTGCAAATTTTTATATTTTTTTTTCATCTTTTTGACTCAATCTAATGTGAAAAGGCACGTAGTCCATCAAGGAAAGCACTTCATCTTGATTATAGCTCAAAACTCATCATGATCTGCTTGACACCTATGTGAAAAGTTGCAATTATGATTCAAGAATCCTTAGAATAGAGGCAAGCTCGTGAATTCGTAGCTAGGAGTCTTTGATCATGTTTTAGCTCATTCCAACGGTCCTTTACCATGATTTGCCATTCATGACATAGATCGAGGGATTTTAGCTTTAAGCTATGAAAAATGGACATAACCTTAGATTTATTACCAAACTCAAGTAAAGAATCAAAGAGCAAGTCAAGCAATTTTTAAGATTAAAAAAAGTGCATTTAGGCATAAAGTCAAGCCTTTATCTATTAGATTCGCACCATATAGCCATAATTGCAAAGCTAAAAAGCAGAAAATTATTGAAAATTTTAAAACTAAATGCATGAAGTAAACATGCATGCAAGAAGGGTGAAGAAAAAGAAGGGTGAAGCCTACCACCCCAAGCTTAAAATTTTGCTCATCCTCGAGCAAGACTTAAACTTGAAATAGTGAGGCAGGAATGCATGATTTTAATGGTAGTTATTGAAGTTCTAAAGATGATGCATGGATGCAAGGATATAAAATAGTTAGAGGAAAGAAACTAATTAACAAGACATGAAGAGCAAAATTTATGGTAATAAAAGGGTGGGAGGGTGGGTAAGAGAAAAGGGGGTGGCTGCCCCACGAAATCGACACTGGGATCCCAAATCCTAAGTTTTGGGACCAGTGTCACCTGTGTCTTGTCGACGGGTTCCACCACATAATCGGAGTAGAATAGGCAGAGATGCGGGCCCTCCCGAGTTTGAAGAAGAGGAACGTAATCTGGCGACTCGGTGAAGTCATCACTGTGTTGGAATTGACTTGAACTGCACTGTGATGAATTCTTTGGCATATCATCCTCAGGGTACCTTTCATTATATGAATCTAAATACAAAGGTCCTGGGATGTTGACACAGGATGAGATGGAGGGGATAGGTTGAATGACTTGGGTAGGATCCATTTCTCCTCCCTCCATCTCTGAACTTGAGGTTGGATGCTCAGATAAGCTACTATATATAGTGTGAGTCATCCAAACATCTTCTGAACATGAAGTACTCCCTGAAGAATCAGTTTTTGGTTCTACCACCCCAAGCTTATCACCTGGCATGGAGTCATGGGTGTCTTCATGCTCAATAGTCATGTTGTAGTGAACCGTCCATCCTTCCCCCTTGAAGTCCACCTGACCTTGTAAAGGTATGGGTGCAAATGGCGACTCGTGCTTCTCCAACTCATCATTGTCAGTATACTCACTGCTCCATGTCGAGCAGTTTTCGTCGTCGTTGTCAAACAAATTGTTCCAAACTATGGTTGGCGTATTGCTCAAAGCAAAGTGACAAGTCTCAATATGAGAGATGTCACTCTGGTTTGGTTGAATATCTGACTCTGGTTCCTCTGACTAACCTTCTGGCTATGAGGAAACTTGGCTTTTAGAGTCTTCATCATCGTCATCATAGACCCATTCATGTCTATGACTTATATCTTCCATTGGTTCATCATTTGGGTCATATGGATAGAATGAAGGGCTTCCCGAAGTGGGTTGGTCTTCAAAGAAAAATTCTTGGTGAATCCAGTTGATGGTATGAATAGGATGGTGAGATATACTCTGCTTCAGATCCAATGGAATGGTCTTGATGACTAACTTCTTCATTGTTTTGTGATGGCAGTTGTAATCGGATTGTAACCAAATCGATGAGCTCTTGGAGCCTCCTGCCCTATTCAACATCTTTATCTTGAAGTTGATATACTTGAGCAGCAATGCTTTCGAGACCCGTCGATTCTGCCATGCACATATGAGGGGAGTCTGCTGTATCAAACTGATGCGCTTGGATGGATCCTTGCTCAAGAGTTCAAAGTAGACTTCTACTGTGGGCTACAGCCTCGGTGACTAGTTTGAGATGACGATCCTGCTCTTCTAGTAGTTTTTGCATTGGATCGACATCTTCTTAGAGATGAGGGGCTAAGGAGGTGAGTGCATGAATACTTTCCCTAGTCGTCTCCACTGCCTTAATTAGTTCTTGATCCCATGATAACACGGGGGTCGAGGGATGACTGGCAATCTCCGTTGTTGGAATCTTGACATATGATGACATTGGAGGTAAGTATAACTCGACTAGTTGTAGAGCACGACCTTCAATTATTTGCCAACAATCAGAACTATGGAAAAACTCAGGAGGACAGGTGGACAAGATCACTTGTCTAGCCGAAGCGAGATCCATGGCTGAAAAAGGTATAAGAAAAAGAAAAGGTATTCAGTATATATGAACATGCATGTTTAAAACAAAAGAAGAACTATGCATATATATACGGGCTTAAAGTGACAAAACAAAAACATGTTAGGCGTGTAAACGTGGAAAAACCACGTCCCCGGCAACGGCGCCAAAAAGTTGATCAGCCTTTTTCTCGCGTCTGGAAATGAACGCGGGATAAAGGAAGGAATCAAGCTTTTAAATTTATAACCCAAAACCTTCTAGGCCCCCGCAACTTTTATTATGGGGTCGAAGTATATATATGGGGTCGAACACAGGGATGTGGTGACTTTTAGGATGCTACAGGTCTTGTTTTTGAGTCAGATATGCCAAAAGCGATAGTCGATAATAGTATGTTCTAGAACTAGTCTAGCGGGTTGTCACAAAATAAAACAAAACAAAGAAAATAAAAGAAAACAAAACAGAGTCTACAAGATTCTACTAATCAGAGAGAAGGAGTTCTTGGCTATGTAACCATAAGTTGGGTAGTCTATGTACTCGTTCTCAGACATAGACAACCCTCGAACACCTGAGCAAGCAATCTATATCCAAACATAGTACGTATTGTCGTGTCTGTTCATGTAGGGTCATGTAAAGACCAAGTCTCTACTATAAAACATGATAAACAAGTACATCAAATGTGTGGCAGCGGAAGAAATAAAACTTGACTTTATTCAAAATGTATAAAGAGTACATTATAAAAATTTCCATAAAGGAAGTACAACTTTATACAAAACATGGGATCTAGGCAGAGGAAGACTTAGACTAAGCCAATATTGTCTCCAAACAAAACAACTTAATATATAAAGGCAACTATGAACATGCAAGCTATATGTTCCTTTTCTTCTTATCCTATCCTTAGCCTTACGTTCACCAAGCTTCAACTGTGCACTCTGATCCTATACCTGGATGGTTGGGGTCATCCAGCAAGAGAAAGATAAAAGTATGTGTCAATCAAAAGGAATAGAACAAGTAATAGTCAACAACATTGCATAATAAAAGATTCTCTATGCTACAAGATTTCAAGAGAATGAGACAAATATTCAAATAAGAAAAAGAGAACTACCATAAACAATCACCACAATAGTAATCACATAGCATGAATATATTAAGACACAAAGTCATCTCATGTAGGGTGAGGCACCTACCGGACCTCACTAGTGGCAGGGGGACTAAAACCCCAGTGCCTAAATAAAGTGGAAGGGGGACTAAAACCCCAGTGCCTAATATGTAAAATGGCAGGGGGACTAAAACCCCAGTGCCCAGTAGGAGGACTAAAACCTCAGTTCCATGTGGGTGGTTTGTACTCATGTACACTACATTGTCATTTGGCCTAAAATACATCATGCTTAATAGTCACTTGGCAGTATTGAGAAGTATAACAAGATTGCAACATTAGAAAGTGGGAATAAAACCCCAAACAAACATTGGCCACAGTAAGATTCAAGAGTTACAATTAAATGAGCCACATAGGCAATAGAAGCATCACATAGTAAGGAGACAAATATAGGCAATCACAAGATCCATATAATTCAATTAGATGAGCCATAATGGTAACAAAAGCATCAAATAAGTAAAGAGCCAAATAAATTCATGTAGAAGGATAACAAGGCTAGCACATAATGAAGGTAGGGTTGGATAAGAGCCCAACTGGAGAGTAGGTTGATTTCACAATATACATTCCACATATAATAGGAATCACATACCAAAATAGGATCCACACACATAGGGGCCACATACATAGGAGTCACATACATAAATAAGTGTCACATACTAACATAGGCTTCACATACCTATTTTAATTAATTACCATCACATTCACCAATCTGATTGTATCACCATTCCATTTTCCCCTAGTTGCAAACATTATCATGTATTAGGATGTGTTAAGCAAAAATATATAAAGAAAAACCCATTTTACACCTTTTTAGGAAAACCTTCGATTTGAGACCCAAAACTTAGACCAAGAATTACTTAGACTTTAGTGATTCGGAAAACATATTTTATTTTACAAATTGGACTTAAAATGAATTACTTATGCATTTTGGAACATTTAAATCATCAAAAGAGTATCTTAGGAAAACTTCGAAAAATAATTTCGAATCAGGCTTCAAAAACCACAAAATTAGATTCTACTCGAAAAATCCTTTCCAACAACTATTTATTTATATTTTTCCGACAATGGATGAATTTTTTATGAATTAAATAAAACTGACTAATCAGAAAAATCAAAATACCACTGGGAAACAGATGACCGATATGTTCCTAGCGTCAAAGCAGAAAAGAGGGGGCGCGTGAGGGTAAAACCGTAAAAATCATGAGGGTCTTCTTCTTCCTCACGAGCCAGCCATGGTCATGAGAGAGCAACTTGCCCATTTGGGTGTTACCACGTTTCTTGACCAAAATCGTCGTACAGGTACTCGAAACGAAGAGAATCGAACGACGAACTCACCTAGCCAATAAATTTCGACACAAGAGTACTCTAGCTCCAGGGAGAGGTGCCGCACGCACAGCTGGAAAAACTCCATGTCGCCTACTACACACACGTTCTCAGACAAAATTGAGGGGATTGGTAGGTTTCTAGGTGGCTGACGCAACTGTGTGGGGAGTTATTTATAGGTGTGGATGTGTCCTTTGGCCTAGCCGAGGTGGCCGTGAGAGAGCTTCGGCCGTTAGTTTAGGCATTTGATTTCTAGGCCACCACAATGGGTAAACAAGGGATCAAATGAAAGGTCAGGTCACTACGAATTCAAAGCCGAAGAAATCACTCGATTTGGTGGAGAAACGGGGGAGAAAGGAGGGGAAGTGAACCACGGCTGCTCGGTTGCTGCTTGGTTCCGCTTCAGTTAACTGGAGGTGGAAGATGATTCGTCGACCGTTAGATGTGGTTTGGGTCAAAGCTGGGCCGTCCAATCTTGGACCATCATGGTCCAACACGCGTGACAACTTATTAAGGCTTGACTTAGGCTTAAATGATGCAAATGAATGATATATCGATTGCTATTAAGTCACACTATATTAAAAACTTGTTTAATACATTTGGAAGGTCAAACGAGCTCCAATTAACCTCAAATTTTAACCCCAGGTTGCTAATGACGTCTAGATTCATTCTATATAATTAGATTTTCGTTTCACCCAACATTTGGCTTCCAATAATAATTTTGGTTATTAAAGCATGTATTAATATAATTCTTGGGCAAATAATTATGTGTTGCTTTTATAAGCAACCCTTGGTTCCCAAATCCGAGATATGGAGTCCAAGAGTCCTCCATTCACTTATTACATGTATTTTTAAGCTTAATTAGTCAATAATATGAGTGAGGTATGAAGGTGGGTTATTATTCACCATTTTAATTTACACTATATTAAAAGCGTATAAAAGAGTTTTGAGGGGTCAAGTCAACTCCAAAAGCCACCAAATTTTAACCACATGCTCATATTAAACTCTAGAACAATGCTATGCAATTACTTTCTCGTTTTGCTCATTATTTGGCCATAATTAAATATATTTCTCATTAAAGTGTATATTAATATATTAAAATGAATGAGTTATATGAAAAGACTTCTTTCTATGAAACATGTGAGTAAATTTCGAGATATTAAGCATATTAAGATTTCAATAATCATTTCTCAATTAAATAACATATTTTTATGAATTAAATCATATTTTGAGGAGAGAGAAACAATTAAGGTTAATGTTCTCATACATTAACTCAAATACACATTATTGCTAATATATTTATCCAAAAAGCTCAAAATTAATATTATCTAATATTCTCACATAAAACTCCATTTTGCATTATTAGTCCTTAATTATTTCCTTAAGTGGGTTATTTGTGCAAACACCCCTGTATTTATATAAATGAGAGAAAAAGGTAATTTCAACCTTCAATTGTGCTCAAATTGCACAAGGAGTCCAAAAACAATATAAAGAAGGAAAATTTATGAAATTAATCCAAAAGTACTAGAAGGCAAAGAAAAGCTCAAAAGTGGGTGAATTGCAGGAAAGACCCTGAGATTTAGTATGTTACAGCACACCACCCCTTAAAGAGGATTTCATCCCCGAAATCACAACAAGAGGAAAGAGAGGGTGAGTGTGCAACTTCCCAACCTTAAACAACTAGGTTATAACCCTTAATCTAGGGTACAACACAAAATTTACATAAGTCAGGTGTTACTAAGGTTTCCACAAAACCTATAGCCTTTTATCAAACTCAAATTAACATTTTTTCCGTATTAGCATAATCTCCATCATGAAGAGGAATCATATTTATTATACTATCACTTGTGCCACATTTTATTCAAAACAATTACATCTCAATATTATATCATATGTATTTCCCTCATCAAGGGTTTTAAGCACAATTAGGGTTTACTAAACCATTTCAACATTAATTAATGTATTAGGTCAAAACCTTAATAACATGAATTCATTTTCCATTATCCTCTTAAAACTATCACGTAGAATTATCACAAATTATTTTGTAGAAAAAGTTAATATTATCCAACAAGTTATTACGCCTATAATAATTCCCAATAATGCTCATATTGTACATTGTCATATCATCTTTCATACTCATATTAATGACATCATTAATCATTTTCGTCCATTACACTTCATATTATAAATTATACATATTTTAATTCACATTAGGCATTTCTGAATATTTATGTGAATCCAATTATTCATTTTAGTGAATAGGATGTAACACATTAAATATTAATGAATTAATTCATATATAAAGTTATGATGAGGTGTTCATTAGAGAACAAGGTGATATACCTTATATGTATATTGATAACTTTGTGACTATAATCCATTTATATGCATCAAGGTATATTATGTGATGATGACACATAATGTCACTAATGTATCATGAAAGGCATTAAGGATATATATATATATATATATATATGTTGTCCAAGCTAGATTATTACATATTAGGGTTTAGGTCAACATGATCATTACATGTTAAAGCATCCTTAGGGTGCATTATCCATACACATTTTACTATTAGGGTGGCATAGTCAATGTTATGTATATTCACAATTAGTAATGAGTAACTCATTATTATGTGCATCAATAATATGTGAAGGTTCAAGCATATGAACTATCTCTATATGACTTACTACATATTCACGTGTGTATAAACAAACAAGTTGAATTACAAGTATAATATGTTTGGTAAATTCTTGTTCACATAAGTTATTATGTACATAAGCCCACATAGATAGGGTTTCTAACTTCAAAGTTATTTGATTTTGCTTTTAATTGAGATTCCATCCCCCTAAAAAGGGATTTCATCCTCAAAATCAGATTTGCAAAACCAAATAGGGTACTAACACCATTAGCCTCACTCCACCCCTTAAAATGTCAACTAAGTCAAACTAAGATAAGGGTGAAAGGGTGCATAATTCAACACTAAAAGGATCTACTAACCAAGCTTCAGGGTGTAACATAGGGTACACTAAACCCTAAACATAGGAGTATAAGATATTTAAGGATGATTTTTGTGTAAGAGATCAAATCATCACTTATGGTTTTCCTAAGGTATTCAACAATTAGGCAACATGCCCAAAGATAGACTATTTCGAGTTGTCTGTATCAGATCAGGCTAGGCCAGGTCATATGAGCTCAGGAGTCCTCGTTACCAAGCTAGTGGGACGAAGGAAAATTTTGCCAGCCCCCAAGCTCTGACCCTTTCTAGACACCATCACTTCAACTTCTTGCTCTAGTAGCTTCTCAATAGACAATTCACCAAAAAGTTGACAAATTTTATTTCTAATATGAAATTATTATGTTCCTAAATCAAACTTTAATTATAGGTCAACTCTAAGGTGAAAAACTTACTAAAAAAACTATATATGATAAGGGTTCTATCTAGGGGACAATTTTGAATTAGTCAAGAATCTGACTACCTTGATGCTCTGATACCATACTGTAAAGACCAAGTCTCTACTATAAAATATGATAAACAAGTACATCAAATGTGTGGCAGCGGAAGAAATAAAACTTGACTTTATTCAAAATGTATAAAGAGTACATTATAAAAATTTCCATAAAGGAAGTAAAACTTTATACAAAACATAGGATCTAGGTAGATGAAGACTTAGACTAAACCAATATTGTCTCCAAACAAAACAACTTAATATATAAAGGCAACTATGAACATGCAAGCTATATGTTCCTTTTCTTCTTATCCTATCCTTAGCCTTAGGTTCACCAAGCTTCAGCTGCACACTCTGATCCTATACCTGGATGGTTGGGGTCATCCAGTAAGAGAAAGATAAAAGTATGTGTCAATCAAAAGGAATAGAACAAGTAATAGTCAACAACATTGCATAATAAAAGATTATCTATGCTACAAGATTTCAAGAGAATGAGACAAATATTAAAATAAGAAAAAGAGAACTGCCATAAACAATCACCACAATAGTAATCACATAGCATGAATATATTAAGACACAAAGTCATCTCAATGTAGGGTGAGCCACCTACCGGACCTCACCAGTGGCAGGGGGCTAAAACCCCAGTGCCAAAATAAAGTGGCAGGGGGACTAAAACCCCAGTGCCTAAAATATAAAATGGCAGGGGGACTCAAACCCCAGTGCCCGGCAGGAGGACTAAAACCTCAGTGCTCTGTGGGTAGTTTGTACTCATGTACACTACATTGTCATTTGGCCTAAAATACATCGTGCTTAATAGTCACTTGGCAGTATTGAGAAGTATAACAAGATTGCAACATTGCAAAATGGGAATAAAACCCCAAACAAATAATCTCAATAAATGGATGAGCCAAACATTGGCCACAGCAAGATTCAAGAGTTACAATTAAATGAGCCACATAGGCAATAGAAGCATCACATAGTAAGGAGCCAAATATAGGCAATCACAAGATCCATATAATTCAATTAGATGAGCCATAATGGTAACAAAAGCATCAAATAAGTAAAGAGCCAAATAAATTCATGTAGAAGCATAACAAGGCTAGCACATAATGAAGGTAGGGTTGGATAAGAGCCCAACTGAAGAGTAGGTTGATTGTACAATATATATTCCACATATAATAGGAATCACATACCAAAATAGGATCCACACACATAGGGGCCACATACATAGGAGTCACATACATAAATAAGTGTCACATACTAAAATAGGCTTCACATACCTATTTTAATTAATTACCATCACATTCACCAATCTGATTGTATCACCATTCCATTTTCCCCTAGTTGCAAACATTATCATGTATTAGGATGTGTTAAGCATAAAGATCTAATGAAAAACCCATTTTACACCTTTTTAGGAAAACCTTCGATTTGAGACCCAAAACTTAGACCAAGATATTACTTAGACTTTAGTGATTAGGAAAACATATTTTATTTTACAAATTGGACTTAAAATGAATTACTTATGCATTTTAGAACATTTAATTCATCAAAAGAGTATCTTAGGGAAACTTCAAAAAATAATTTGGAATCAGGCTTCAAAAATCACAAAATTGGATTCTACTCGAAAAATCCTTTCCAACAACTATTTATTTGTATTTTCCGATAAAGGATGAATTTTCTATGAATTAAACAAAACTGACCAATCAGAAAAATCAAAATACCACTGGGAAACATATGACCGATATGCCCCTAGCGTCAAAGCAGAAAAGAGGGGGGCACGAGGGTAAAACCATAAAAAGCCTGAGGGTCTTCTTCTTCTTCACGAGCTCGTGAGAGAGCAACTTGCCCATTTGGGCGTTTCCACGTTTCTTGACCAAAATCGCCGTGTAGGTACTCGAAACGAAGAGAATCGAACGACGAACTCACCTAGCCAATAAATTTCGACGCAAGAGCACTCTAGCTCTGGGGAGATGTGCCACAAGCACAGCTGGAAAAACCCCATATCGCCTTCTACACACACGTTCTCGGACAAAATTGAGGGGATTGGTAGGTTGCTAGGTGGCCGACGCAACTGTGTGGGGAGTTATTTATAGGTGTGGAGGTGTCCTTTGGCCTAGCCGAGGTGGCCGTGAGAGAGCTTCGGCTGTCAGTTTAGGCATTTGATTTCTAGGCCACCACAATGGGTAAACAAGGGATCAAATGAAAGGTCAGGTTACTATGAATTCAAAGCCGAAGAAATCACTCGATTTGGTGGAGAAACGGGGGAGAAAGAAGGAGGGGAAGCGAACCACGGCTGCTCGGTTGCTGCTTGGTTCCGCTTCAGTTAACTGGAGGTGGAAGATGATCCGTCGACCGTTGGATGTGGTTCAGGTCAAAGTTGAGTCGTCTGATCTCGGACCATCATGGTCCAGCACGCATGACACCTTATTAAGGCTTGACTTAGGCTTAAATGATGCAAATGAATGATATATCGATTGCTATTAAGTCACACTATAATAAAAACTTGTTTAATGCATTTAGAAGGTCAAACGAGCTCGAATTAACCTCAAATTTTAACCCCATGTTGCTAATGACGTCTAGATTCATGCTATATAATTAGATTTTCGTTTCACCCAACCTTTGGCCTCCAATAATAATTTTTATTATTAAAGCATATATTAATATAATGCTTGGGCAAATAATTATGTGTTGCTTTTATAAGCAACCCTTGGTTCCCAAATCTGAGATATGGAGTCCAAGAGTCCTCCATTCACTTATTACATGTATTTTCAAGCTTAATTAGTCCATAATATGAGTGAGGTATGAAGGTGGGTTATTATTCACCATTTTAATTTACACTATATTAAAAGCGTATAAAATAGTTTTGAGGGGTCAAATCAACTCCAAAAGACACCAAATTTTAACCACAAGCTCATATTAAAGTCTAGAACAATGCTATGCAATTACTTTCTCGTTTTGCTCATTATTTGGCCATAATTAAATATATTGCTCATTAAAGTGTATATTAATATATTAAAATGAATGAGTTATATGAAAAGACTTATTTCTATGAAACATGTGAGTAAATTTCGAGATATTAAGCACATTAAGATTTCAATAGTCATTTCTCAATTAAATAACATATTTTCATGAATTAAATCATATTTTGAGGAGAGAGAAACAATTAAGGTTAATGTTCTCATACATTAACTCAAATACACATTATTGCTAATATATTTATCCAAAAAGCTCCAAATTAATATTATCTACTTATATTCTCACATAAAACTCCATTTTGAATTTTTAGTCCTTAATTATTTCCTTAAGTGGGTTATTTGTGCAAACACCCCTTTATTTATATAAATGAGAGAAAAAGGTAATTTCAACCTTCAATTGTGCTCAAATTGCACAAGGAGTCCAAAAAGAATATAAAGAAGGGAAATTTATGAAATTAGTCCAAAAGTACTAGAAGGCAAAGAAAAGCTCAAAAGTGAGTAAATTGTAGGAAAGACCCTGAGATTTAGTATGTTACAGGTCATCCCACTCACTCTCGCGCAGCATGACTAAAACCCACCATGATATGCCATCTAACCTCTCTCGAGGATGACATATCAATACCTCAGAATATGCTAAGTTCCCTCTCGGGTCTTAGGACATCCGGAGATATTAGGAACAGAGTACCTTGGATCTTCCTCCTCTCGGGTTCAGATCCAAACTATCATCTCTTAGCCATTCCTACACGGGTCTCTCGATACAGGTAGAAATAGTAGTTCAAGCAAGAAAGAGATCAACCAAACTAGCTATCATAACCAAAAAGGGAAGATAGAACAAGAAACATACTAGATATAAAATAAATCTACTTGCTTAAGGCAAAAGTACATAAACATGCCCAAAATGGGCTACATAGCCAAGAAGGAGCTCAACTAGCCATGGAAAAGCATAGTTGGCACCGAACAAAGATGTAAGAACATCATTGTACAAGAAACCAAGAAACACAGCAGTAGAAAGGGGAAGAAGAAGAGATTTAGCCCATGGAGGAAAGGTGGCTCTCGCTTCCTTGCCTCTGTATAGGCTGGATCTCATCTTTTGGTCCTCTTCCTTGATCAGATCTGGACTCCTTGGTCCTCTCTCTAGATCTGCCTCGAACAGTAGCTTGGTGGGTGAACGGAGGTGGAGGACGATGGAGGTTGTGGGTCTTCTCACTCCTCAACTTCTACCCTTGGAGCTCGAAGACTAGGGGATGATGGAGAGTGGTGGAGAATGGAAGCTTGCAAAAGAGGAGGGTGTAGGGTGAGCTCTTTGGCCTTCTCATACCTCTGGGCTCTCCTACAGAACTCTAGGAACCTACAGATCTCAGAGCAGTAGCCTCTCAGCGTCCTTGGTTGAGGTCCCCCCTCAAATGAGTGAGGGGACACCTATTTATAGAGGCAGACTATAGACCAAGGCCAGCAGGTCGCGGGGTCAGCCACGGTCATGGCATATGCCCACGGTCGTGGTCAACACCGCGGTCGCAGTTCATGGAATGGAAATCGCAGTCGTGGTGATGAAGATCGTGATCACGGTCTGGGCGCCACGGTCGTGGTGGAAGGAGTTGGCCACGGTCATGGCTAAAGGACACAGTCGTGGTGAGGAATCGCGATCGCAGTTGTGGAAGGAAAAACTATGGTCGCGGTTATTGGGAACCGCGGTCACGGTTATTGGCTACGGTCGTGGCGTATGGCCACAGTCGTAGTGAATAATCACGGTCGCAGTTGTTGAAAATGAAGACCGCAGTCGCAGTGTTGAAGCATGCGGTCACGGTTATTGGCCACGGTCGTGGCGGATGGCCATGTTCGTGGTGAGGGATCATGGTCGCGGTGTTGAAGACCGCGATAGCAGTTATTGGCCATGGTCGTGGCGGACGGCCACGGTCATGGAGAAGGTGGATGGCCACGGTCGTGGCAGGTAGCCACGGTCGTGGTGAGGACCGCGGTCACGATGGGCACCACGGTCGTGTCTAATTGTCACGATCGTGGTCAAGGTGGATTGCCACGGTCGTGGTTGGTTCATAGATGCCACAAAAACCATGTGTCGGGGAGAAATCTTTGGAGAATAGATGTCTTATCTGGTTCGGTGACTGCAAGTCCCAAAATTGGCTAAATTGGCTACATTATTGGTTATTCTAACTACATTATCTAATGAGAGAAAGAAAGCATAAAACATGAGAATTATTGGGCATATTAAGACCAAAGTGGCACGAAACTATAGATAAAATGCACAGATAATATGTGTAGATTTGGGTATTATCAAAAATGGAGGGAGAATGGAAGGTGGAGGTAGGGGAAAAGGTGCTAGAGGGTATTAGAGGTTGATTAGATCTTAAAGTGGGTTAAATGGTGTCTAGAACGGGATGGAGGGTCGTCGCACAATTGCATGTTGACCGCTCCTTCACGGACGGCCGTGTTGGTTGTGAGAAGGAGGTGAATCGGGTCATGTTGTCTTGTTGTTGGGTCAGGATGAAGTAGCACTTAATTGAGCGGGCCCGTTGCTGGCATGCACGTGTTGGCTGCTACAATCATTATGGTTTGCTGGTGCCATAGTAGTTTTATGCCATACGACTGTGGTGACTAGCTTGCCACATGACCGCATTTTTGTGCACGCTCATACTGAAAACCTTGCATTTCTCATATTGTTAACTATAAAGTTTATGACCCTACAACATTCGTTCTAAAGTACGACAACCTTGGTGTGTGTTTTTGTTGTCTAATTCAACTCAAACTTATTCAAACCATCAAATTTTTGAACCAAAGTGATTTTTCATTAATTCTCTCCACATTTCAACTGGTTTGCCTCATTTCATCACTCTTTACTCCATGCACATCTAAAGACTAAACAAAACTATAAAACAAGTGTGTGTATGTTTTCTTTGAAATGTATAAAAATAACTGACAATTTCCAAAATTTATAGGTTAGGTGAAAAATTCCCCAAACATAGGTAGGTTGCCTCCTACTAGTGCTAAGTTTTATGCCTTTAGTCGGTCTTCTTGTGGTTCTTTAAAGAAATCAACCATTTGGAAATTGTGTGTATCCACTCTTTCTCTCTCATTTGCATTCAATGAATGTTCTTTGTCCCATTGATCATGGAAGTTACCATGAGGTGGTCCATCTGGATCTCCATCCTTCGAGTGATCAATTGGATTCTTCAAGTGACAATGCTCAACATTCACATCTCAGTCCTGTAAGGAGGGCTTTGAACATATGGATCTTTATCTTCATGTCCATGAAAGAGATCGGCATTACACCACTAGGTATGTGTATTTTGGCATTATCTATAGATAGGAAAGGTCTTCCCAAGATTATGGGAATCCTTCTATCCTCCATATCTATATCAAGAACAATAAAATCTTTTAGGAAGACCGCTCCCTCTTTCTTTGTCTATCATCACCAAGACATGATCCACTCTTCATGCATTACCAACTCTTCCTCTAGGCACTTATATGGAATGATGTGCCTATTGGAGGTGCAATTATCCAGTTTCGACTTGCCTAATCCCAACTCAACATAGACAAATTCACACTAGATCCAAAATAAAGTAGGATTTGGTCTATGCAAATCTCCCCTATGTAGTTAGATATGAATTGGTCTCTTGGGTCTTTCCTCTACACAGGAAGTGAGTGTTGTATGGTAGAGCTTACTTATTTTGTCAACTTGATTTTCTTAGGCATATTCCCCATCGACTTCCTCTTGAAATTGCACATATCCTTGAGAAACTTGGCATAGTATGGAATTTTCTTGATAGAAATCAACAAAGGGATATTCACATTCACTTGCCAAAACATCTCTAGAATGTCAACATTGTGATTTTGCCACCTTTTTTATTACGGGGGCTCATTGAATGGACCGGGAATGGTGGTTCACTTGCACTAGCTTTACATGAATCAACATAATTTTCTTGTATCATGACATGAGAACCTTGCAAAATTAGGGGTGGAACACTAGGGACTGTAGAACTTGCAAAAGGAGTACAATGTGGAATGCACAAAATCACAAACTCAACACAAGGTACCACTGGATCATCTTCACTTGTATCAATCATGGTATCACCACTTGGTTTCTCTAGCCTTGTTTCATCAACATGTCCTTGGCTCACATTATCACTTCCCACTTATTTCTAGGGTTGCTCAATGACTTCTCCGCTCCTTAGAACTGTTACAGCACTAACTTGCTCATGGGGAAGAGGGAGATCTTGTTGTAGGTGTAGAGGAGGTGGTGAGGTGGATATTGGTGTTTGAAATGAGGTGGAGAGGAGTATTCAGGGTGGTAAGTGTACTGGTAGGATGGTCGTGGCAATGGATTGTTGGCTAAATTGGTCATTAACATACCCTTTGTTTTGATGATGAAAAACATTTCATACTTGTGGATCTAATGTTCTATTGAATATTTCAGGGTTCAAGGTAATAAGGAGATCCTACTAGGTGGAAAGTAGAAGATCAATACAAATTGAAGATTAAATGCGCTTAATTTTTTATGTTTTCATGATTGTACTCAAATGTAAACACTTGTACAAAGATATAATGTACAAGTACTTAGACATCATGTAAATCAAGTGTTAGATCTTCCCTATCCACTTATAACCCTCGACTAAGATCCCCCTAGAGTTAGAGTCACTATCATCCATTAAAACACACATTGAATAGGTAGTTCAAAAGACTAAAATAGGGACATCGTCAGTCGAGAAACTAGTCAACCAAGACACCCTCAGTCAAAGACTTTGTCGAACAAGAACCACCTCGGTCAAACATTTGAGCACTATTCAAAACCTTATATATTTTTGCTCTAAAATAAGTTTTGGTCGAAATTATTGTCGACCAAGCAAATCTCAGTCCTAAGCTTGTGATCGTTAGAGCAAGTAGTTTGGAGTTGGGAGTTGGAAATAGATGTTGATATACAATTGTATTAAACCCAAGCTCGGTCGAAGAAATGCTCGACTAAAACACGTTCGGTCAACAAACTAGTCGACCGAGCAGGGTTGTGGATTGTTCTTTTAAGCGCGAACAAATTATCCATTGCTAGCCAACTATTGTATACCTAACAGCTAGTTAAGCACTAATAACACTCTAGAGACTCCCTAGAACGTCCTTAAGTACTTGTAAACCATTCCTATAAATAGAAAAGGCCTTAGGACACCTAAAGCATCCAAGCTACACTTGAGAATCCATTCTAGTGAGCAACAAAAGCTGAGCAACACTTTACATCTTGTTCTTCAAGCTCCAAATTCATGTCATATAGCCATAGACTCTTAGCCACAATCAATAAACGTCCATGCTAAGTTGTTCGAGAGATTTAATGCTTGATATAAGATCAAAACGCAATACTCTATTGGTGTACTTTCTTTCCTCCAATCCCCATTCACAGGTTAAAGCTACTTGTGCTCCTTGTCTACTCCAAGTTGTGGAGGTTTCTTGAGGGAGCTTGATTGGAGCTACTTCTTAGTGGAGAAGGCTACTTCAAGGTTGCTTGAGATTACTTCAAGAAGGTGGCTTCAAGGGAGGTTGGAGATACTTCTAGTTGAAGGCTATCTCAAGGTGGTGGAGCTACTTCAAGGAGGAGAAGGCTACTCTAAGGGCTTGGAGTTACTTCAAAGAAGGTTGCTTCAAGGAGGTTGAGGCTACTTCTAGGTGAAGGCTACTTCAAGGAATGTGATTGTATTTTATTGTAACATCCTTGAGAGGTAAATAAAATTAATCACTTTCAAAATCCCAATTGGAGACAATTGGATAGTGGACTGACAACCTTTGATTCAAAGGTTGGAACCACTCTACATCGAAGTGTCATCCTTGTTTCCTCCTCCATATTTGGTTGAGTGTTTAATTATTTTTAAACTATCAAAAATCTCTATTCACCCCCCCCTCTAGATCTTTCATGGATGTGGTGGAGGCGTATAAGGCTTAGGAGGGCCTTGAAATTGATATATGGTATGCACTTGCATTGGGACTGGACCATAGGAGCCTTGAGTGACACATATTGGTCCACTTAAGTCATTAGAGTTCATTATGGGTTGGGAAGGCAATTTTTCTTCTACTTGAAGAGAATATATTGAATATATTTGTTCCACTTTTTGCTCAAGACTTGTCACATTATTTTGAACATCATTAAAACCTTTCAACCTAGAGAGAACTTCATCCTCAAATCTTGAGGCATACCTTATGACCTTGTTGTTCTAGGTTGCTATGAGAGTGAAGAACCTTCACTTCTTCACCAAGACTCAATATAATTCATCTATTAACTAGGAGCATTTCCCTCTTGGTTCTTCATAAGATTCATCATCTCAATAAGAATCTTCATCATTTGTGGGCTTGAATCACTAGGAGATGAAGGTGTCACACCGATGGCACTGTCACCATAATTAACCATGCTAGAATTCTAGTTCCTTGAATTTTTATCCAAGTGCTTAAACAAAGCCATGACTCTTTGGGTGGTTTAGCCACGAAAGTACCTCCACAAGAAGAATCTACTTTAGCTTGACATATTTCATAGAGACCAGAGTAAAAGGATTGAACAAGCTACTACAAGGGAATTTCATGTTGTAGACACTCTCTCAACATCTTCTGAAATCTTTCCCAAGGATCATGGAGCAACTCATTACCAATTTGAATGAAATTCACAATGGCATTTCATGTTAGTGTCATCCTTGAAATAGTGTAGAATTTCTTCAAAATTACATTCTTCATGTCTCCCAACTCATGATGTCTATTCTCGATGCATACCAATCTTTAGCTTTTTATTTGAGGGAGAATGAGAATAAGGTAAGTTGGATTAAGTCATCAGTGGTTGTCGACGTTATGAAGGTAGAGCATATTTTAAGAAAAGAATCCAATTGGTTGTAGCTTTTTCTCCAATCTGTAGAAGGTCGACATGAGCCCAAGAAGATTGGGTAGAATAGAGAACCATTGCTCTGGAATTTGATCAACTCTATTTGCAATTGGCAAATTGTAGTTGCACTGCATGAAATATTCATGAAGTGGCTTGTGAGGTGCAAGTTGATCCTGTGCATTTCGATCTCCCATCTTGTCTTACACATGTTTCATGTCACTTGCACAAGGCACAACCAAACAAAAGAGGACAAGCTAGCAAACCAATATGCAAAAATAATACAAAAAATAAAGAATAGCAATGATGAGGGCAATAGGAAAAATCAAAGCTAAACTAACTAGCTAGGTTGAGCACCACACTCCCAATAATATTGCCAGAGGCTTGGTGCATGTGTGAGACACACACACTAGGTCTTTTAAATTTATAATACCTTGATGGTTGGACACACATCTAATATGCCAAAGACTCACCTGTAAGTGCATGGGTTCGTATCATGTTAGAGGAAGGTGGCTAGCTAGGGGTCAATCTTTCAGGTGAGAGGGGGCACGAGCTAGGTTAGTCTAAGTTGGGTTCCTAATGCAGAGTCTAAGTTTGAAGGATTTAAGCTTGATTTTGTTTGATTACACTGATGGTGAACAAGCAAGCAAAGGAAGGCAAGAAGCAAATCCTAAGCTAACACTAGACAATTAGTTATAATAATCAAGAAAAGGAAAGCTAAGCAAGTAAGGGGAAAATTACGTTAAGGTAGGCAATTAGGGGAAAATGGCAATAAGGACATACACTAGCAAGAGAGTAGCAAAAACAAAGCAATTAACTATGATGGCAATTGAAGAGACTATCTAAGCAAACATTAACCTACCAGAGAGAATTAGGGTTTTAGTAATTAATGGAAAGTGTGGACCATTTGGGGTGATGTGACTACTATCTAGGTTGGGGGATCATAACATGCAAGCAGTGTTCATTCATTTAGACCATCAAACCAAACAACAAGCTAGATTTTAGAGAATTGCCCTATTTCCATGGATGGTACAGGGTGTTTATAGAGGAACTAGTTCATATCACATCCAATCCACCCTTGCGAGGCTCACTTGGATTACACTTTACATGGAATTCTAAAAGGATCTAATCAAGTCTAGGTTAGTATAGAAGTTCTTAGGTCAATTGGGGGCCAAGGGTAGTAATGGAGGATGGAGATGAGGGATTTACACCTCACATCACCTACAATCTAGCCTTTAGGAATCTCCAAACCAATTGCACTAAATGCTTCCAAACTAGATACCTAGATCTGTAGGGAGATAGGTAGCTAAATAGGGATCCACTAATTTGACCTAGGATCTTTTCCACAAAATAGCTACATATAAGCCAATTCCCTAGAATCTAGGAGTTACAAGCATAAATCAACAAGAAATATGTGGTAAATGGGATGAAAGTAGAACATAAGAATTATGAAACGAAATTACAAAATTCACATATTACATTCCCCCAACATGGTATCAAAGTCACATTTTAACCCCAAACAACCCACCTAGAGGGGATAAGTTACTCATAGAAATTATGAAAATATAAAAAGAGAGAAGAAAGAGGTAGAATTAGCCCAGGGATCTCGAAGTAGAGGATGAAATCTTCTTCCCTAATAGCTACAATCATGAGCTCCTCACTCCTCCAAGGTGGAATTGCATGGAAATGGAAGGAGAAGTAACCAAAACCCTAAAAACAAGGATTTTTAGGGTTGAAAGTGATGAAATAGAAGTGGAATGGAGTAGGTGGAAGCTAAGGGGCGAAATGAATGGATGGGAATAGCTAACAATGGCTAAGAATGGCTAACCTCATGCTCCACCCACCACTCTATTGACTCAAGGTCTAAATCAACTTAATCCTTGATTTGATGATGACTAACAATACCACTTATTTGTGTCTAATGCTTATACTTGAGTGATTTCATATTTGGAATAGACATACTCCAAGTGCCATAACTTGTACATCCCAACTTGGCAAAAAGACAAGTCAAAATCAATGCAAGTGCACTTTTTTGGGATATGAGGTATCTCTATTAGAATCATGTTGTAAATCACTTGTAATGATCGTATGACTTGCAATTAATCTTGGAAAAAATCATGACCACTTAATCGAATATTTAGGCACCATAATAGAAATTTTAAAATTCATTATAGGGACCTCTATCGGTCAAGTTTCATCCTTGATAAACTCGACCGACACCCTTGATGGATTTTGGGAAGTGCCAGGTTCTACCGAGTTTACCCCAGGATAAACTCGACCGACACTCTGCAAATACGTCATCAATTGAGTTCCATCCAGGATAAACTCGATCGACAACTCAAAATTAGTTTGCCTCATAGTGTAATCAGTCGAGTTTCCCAAAAGTAAACTTGACCAATCATGTTGTACAAAATGTGCAGAAAAAGTTTTTCTAGTTGTTGGAGTGTTGCAAAACTCAAAAATAGATATGTTGCAACATCCAAACATCAATAATTTGTCCTTAAGTGTTTCTAGTGGCTAGTAGGCATCCGCAACTATAAATAGGACCCCTTGGGCTTCATCCCATGGTTAGCCAAGCACTATGAAGGTCCCTATAGTTGAGTGTCTCTAAGAGCCTCCTCCCACTCTTAAGATTAATCACTTACTAAATCCATTAGAGTGATTAGGAGATTTATAAGAGAGCTAGTCCAACATGTATATCTTGTGAGGCTCTCACTTCCTCCACCTCCCAATCTTTCTTTCTACCATGAAGATGAAGGTTCTCTCTCTTGGCTAAGAGAGGTGAAGAAGAAGAAGGGAAGGAGTACCTTGGTGAAAGCTTCTCCTTGGAGAAGGTGAAGTTTAAGACAGAAGATCTAAGAAGAGTGGGTAATTCCTTCAAGGTGGAAGACTTGTTGCAAGAGTGGGTAAGTCCTTGGTGAAGGCAGAAGACTCATTGCAAAAGTGGGTAAGTCCTAGATGGCGTTTAAGATTCCTAGTCTTGGATAGCTAAGTCATTTGGTAGGTTATTGGATCCCTTGTCCTCAAAGGGAAGGTTGGGTATCCTTGGCCCAAAAAATGAAGGTCATATGTTGTATGTCTTATAATGGAATATAAGTATGTAATGGTTGAAAAATCCTAGAGGTTGACCTCTCTAGGTATTAGATGTACACTCTCCTAGTTTGGAGTTTGGAACCACTATGCATAGCTTGTGTTCTTGTGCTTGTTCAATCTCTCTCTCCCTTACTATGTATGTTTACACTCAAAGTTCATATTTTCCACAATAACTTAGAAGTATATTGAAGGTTTAATGAATTTTATTAAGTGCATTTATCTCTATTCACCAGCCCCCTGCTAGAGCCCATCCTAGATCCATCATGTGGTATTAGAGCGGGTCTTCTCCAAGCATACTTCCACAATTAGGAGAAGATGGGTGATTACCAAGGTGGGATATACCTCATTAACAATCCAATCTTTTATGGGTGCAACTTCCTATATTGGAAGTGAAGGCTACAATTCTACATCCAAGGATCAAGTCTTAAGCTATGGAAAATGTCACTACAGGACAAAAGGATAGAAGAATGGGATGAAGCTACTTTGAAGAAAGCAACCTTAAATGCAATATCCATCAACATTTTCTACTCCTCCATCTTCCACACCGAGTTCAACCGGATTTCCTCTTGTAAGATGGACTATGAGATATGAAGAAAGTTATGCATCACTTATGAAGGAACAAAGCAAGCGAAGGAAAGCAAAGTCTACATGCTCAAATGGCTTCTTGAAAACCTCAAGGTGGGAAAGGAGGAGATGGTGGTAGATATGTACTCAAGACTCAACACCATTATAAATGGTTTTGCTATCCTAGGCCATCCTATAGCTAGAGGAGAGATAAATTCAAAGATCCTTAGAACTCTTCCCAAAAGGTGGAAAACCAAGGTAACTTCCCTTGAAGAAGCAAAGCCTCTTGGTGATATTCCTATTGAAAAGATCATAGGAAACCTACAAGCCCATGAAGTTACACGTGACAAGCAAGAGGAAAAAGAAAGAGAATAAGAAAAATATCTCAAGAGAATGAAGAAGGTTGAAATCAAAGTACAAATTGAGGCTATTGTTGGTCAAGCTTCTACATCCTCTCAAGTTGAAGAAGATGCCATGTACTCCAAGGTTAGATTCTACAAAGGCAAGTCTTTCTCCTCTATCCAGTGCTTCAAGTGTGGAAAGAAGGGCCACTTCAAGGAAGATTGTCCACAAGGCAAAAGGGCCCATTATCACAAGAGAAGAGAAGTAGAAGAAGAAGGAGAAATGGCACAAAAGCTCAAGTGAAGAATCTAGTGGAGGATCTAGCTCAAGCTCTAGTGAATATGGAGAATGTCATTTTGATCTCATGACCTCAACAAGTGAAGACTCAAATGAGGTAAATCTAAACTCTTCAGATAAATAATCTTTAATTGCTATTATTTATGCCACTCATGCCTTTCTTAAGTCTTCTAAAAAGAAAAAGAAAAAGATTTTTAGAATTGTTGATAATTTGCATGTAGAAAAGGATGATCTTGAACATGCTAATATTTTCTTTCTAGATGAAAACAATGCTTATCTTAGTCAAGTAGATTTTCTTAAACTTGAAAATGCTAGCTTTATTGATAAGATTTGATTTCTAGAAGCTCAATGTTTTATGCCTAGTTCTAACAAAAAGCATAGTAATATTGTAAATTCTCTCTTGCTTGATATTGATATTCTTAAAACTAAAAATTTGGACAAAGATTTTGTTTTGCAAGGATTAGAATATGAAAATAGTGTTTATCTTTCTAAGGTTGCTTTTCTTGAAAAATAAAATGCTTCTTTGCATGCTAATGTCAATGTCCTTGAATTTGTTCTAGTTCTACTAGCAGAGAGAATAATGTTGTTGTTCTTCATATTGATAAAGATTCTTATATGACCAATGCTCTTTTCTTAGAAACCAATCTTTTGCATGCTAAAGATAATATCAATCAATTGTCTTCTACTATTACTTCTCTTATGCATGATAATCATAGTTTGAGATCTTCTATGCAAATATCTATGCAAATATTCTTAGATGATAAAGAGAATATTAATCAAATCCTAGATCATACTACTGAACAAATGGGTAGAGATGGTTTTGGACTTGATAGTAGCCAAAGGAACAATAAAGATAAATGACCTTCAATTTTCAATGAATAATCCTCTAGTTCCAAGGCTAGGAGATCATGTAATTATTGCATTGAAATTGGTCACTATTCCACATATTTCCCTTTCAAGAAAGCACCCAAGATCAATAGGACTCGGGCTACTAAGCCAACCCCTCTAAACCCAAAAAAAATGATTGGTGGCCATTTCGTCTTTCTTCTTGTAGGTCACATGAATTTGGATTGACATGAGATATTGATTTGCAAATTGACTTCTCAATCAACATGAAAGAAGAAAGGTGAGATGTGTATGGGGTGGCAACAAGTTGAAAAGAAATGGTAAGAATAGAGGCAATGTTATTCTTGCTCATATCCAATCATAATGTGTTTTTTCCAAGTTAGTATGCACTATACATATAATTTTTGAGTCAAAAGGGATATTTGTGTTCCTCATCATTTTCTTGCTTTAAAATGGTTTCTGATGCTTTCATAGTGCATTACTGACTTGCTTACACATGTTTGGATATGGTTTATTTTTATCATGCCTCTAGATATGATTTTCTAAAATATGTGTTTTTATAACAGTTTTGGTCGGTTGAGTTTGTCTTGATAGAAACTCGACCGAAAAGCGCCAATGGGTGTTGCCAACATTTGGTGTCAGCCGAAAAGTTCAACTCAAAAACTCGACTGACAACATTGTGCACATAATACACAAATAGATTTTTGAATGAGAATTTCCCTCTCAACTAGATTTTCTCAACCAATAGCATTATTCTATTGACACTCCCTTTGGTACCTTCATATATATACATTTTTCCATGCTTTAAATTGTCTATCTTGTATACAACTCTATCTCTCTAATTTCTCTAAATTTGTATCTTAACATCTTGCAATTACCTATCTTGAGTTGTTATGTAGGCTTTAATGATGATCTCTTTGGATCTCTTGCTTGTGTCTTAAATTACTTCTATTGGGCTCTAACTTGCTACATCTATCTAGTAGTATATCGTGTGATGCAACTTGAGTTTCTTAGAGGTAATCATCTTTTGGTAGTGATGCATATTTTCTAGTGAGATATATCCTTTCATGCTTCTAAAATTACATATCTTTTTGTTTGTATATATACTCACATCTACTCATAGCTTGCCCTTAAACTTGTGTATATTTCGCTATGACCTAGATCCTACTAGTATCCTAACTTGTTATATCATCTACTAGTAGTCCATCTAGATGTATCTCTAGCCTTGTTTATCACATCAAATGGTATTTAACTATACATTATGTTTGTATCTTATTTCATACAAACTCAAGCTTGTTTCTTGACTTGCATATCTACAATATTGAGTTACTTGCTTGCATAGTTTTGCCTTGATATATGCTAGAATTTCATATAGAGTTGTTGAAATGGATATCTTGATTTGCTAGATAATATGCTTGGACAAGCCCCTCATCTTTCTCTTCTACTCTCCATTCTAACTTTTGGTATCTCCTTTTTACTAAAATTATGTTTTTAACCCTTCACTTTTTGAAATGACAAAGGGGGAGAAGACATGTCTTATGTTAAGGGGAGAACATGTAAAGGGGAGAACGCATATATGTTGATGACATATATGCATAGAAGATATAGTTTCTATAAATGTTATGAAAGCTAACCATGTAGGATAAATAGCATCAATTGGGGGGGTATGAGAATTCGATGAGCATCAATTGGGGGGCATATGAACTCAATTCTATTGAAACCCCTAGGTTTTTTCAAAGGTATGATTTTACTTACCTTCTTTCAATACATTTATGGAATGATTTGTCATATTCAAAAAGGGGGAGAATGTTGACTCAAGGTTTAAATCAACTAAACCCTTGTTTTGATGATGACTAAACATTCCACTTATTTGTGTCTAATGCTTCTACTCGAGTGATTTCATATTAGGAATAGACATACTCCAAATGTCCTAACTTGCGCATCCCAACTTGGAGAAAAGACAAGTCAAAATTAATACAAGTGCACTTTTGTGGAATATGATGTATCTGTATTAGAATCATGTTGTCACTTGTAATGAATGTATGACTTGTAATCAAGTTTAGAAAAAAAAATTAGGAGTACTTAAATCAAATATTTAAGCACTTTAATGGCAATTTTAAAATTCATTATATGGACCTCTGTTGACCGAGTTTCATCCTTGATAAACTCGACTGACACCCTTGATGGATTTTGAGAATTGCTAGGTTTGACTGAGTTTATCCTAGGATAAACTCGACCGAAACCCTGCACAGATAAAGTGAGTTTAAGTCATCAATCAAGTTTCATATAGGATAAACTTGATTGACAACTCAAAATTAATTTTTCACATAGTGAAATCGATCGAGTTTCCCAAAAGTAAAGTCAACCGATCGCACTGTACGGAGTGTGCAGAAAAAGTGTTTATAGTCATTATAGTGTTACAAAACTCAAAAATAGATATGTTGCAACACCCCAAATGACTAGAATTTGTCCTTAAGTGTTTATGCTAGCTAGTAGGCATCACCAACTATAAATAGGACCTCTTGGACTTCATCCCATGGTTATCCAAGAATTATGAAGGTCCCTATATTGAGTTGAGTGCCTCCAAGAGTCTCCTCCCACTCTTAAGCATAATCACTTGCTACATCCATCAGAGTGAGTACGAGATTTGTAAGAGAGCTAGTCCTACATGTATATCTTGCGAGGCTCTCAGTTCCTCCACCTCCCAATCTCTATTTATACCATGAAGATGAAGGTTCTCTCTCTTGTCTAAGAGACATGAAGAAGAAGAAGGGAAGGAGTCCCTTGGTGAATTCTTTTCCTTAGAAAAGGTGAAGTCAAAGGCAGATCATCCAAGAAGAGTGAGTAGTTCCTTCAAGGCGGAAGACTTGTTGCAAGAGTGGGTAAGCCAGTGAAGTCGGAAGACTCATTACAAAAGTGGGTAAGTCCTTGGTGAGGTTGAAGACTCTTGGTCTTGGATAGGTAAGTCCTTTGGTAGGTAATTGGCTCCCTTGTCCTTAAAGGGAAGGTTGGGTATCCTTGGCCCAGAAAAGGAAGGTCATATGTTGTATGTCGTATAATAGAATATAAGTATGCAATGGTTGAAAAAGCCTAGAGGTTGACCTCTTTAGGTAGTGGATGTACACTCTCCTAGTTTGGATTTTGGAATCACTATACATAGCTTGTGTTCTTGTGCTTGTTAAATCTCTCTCCCTTGATATGTATGTTTAGTTGCACTCAAAGTTCATATTTGCCGCATTAACTTTGAAATATGTTGAAGGTTTAATAAAAAATTTTAAGTGCATTTAACTCTATTCACGCCCCTCTATATCCCATCCTATATCCATTGCACTTAAGAATATATAGGTGGTAGGGAAGCACTAGGTCAAGTGTTGGTATAATGGGAAAAGCAGAGGACAAGTTGATAACACTCTACTTTAAGTACTTTCTATATATATTTTACACCACTTTTAGTATAGCTTTTGTCGGTTTTTCACATAATTTTTTTATCTTTTTGACTAAAGTCTCACCTACATGTTTTTAGGAACATCCACAACTTAGGTCACAGTTTTGGGGACCGCAACTGTGGTCCACTTATTTCTCAACCGCAACCGCGGTTCTAGAGTACCCCAGAGACCTCGATCATCAGACAATAAGGATGACCGCGACCACGGTTATCACTAGGTTGTGACCGCGGTTACCAGAAGACCGTGACCGCGGTTATTACAACACCGCGATCGTGAATACTAGAAGATCGTGACCAAGCTGGACCGCAGCAAGAGATAAACAAGGCACAAACCACAACCGCGGTCTCACCCTCACTTATCACCAGACCATGACCGCGGTTCTAAGTCGGTGGAGTGTGCCTATAAATAGTGCACCCATATGTCTTGTTAAGAGATCAGATTAGGGATCCAATCCAGAGGACTACGAAGTCCTGTTGCATTCCAGATTCATCCCAGACCATCCAATCCATCAGTCTTAGATCTCCAAAGGCAGAAGCTGAGGAGAGAGAAGATTGAAGACCCCTTCTTTGAGAGAAGAAGGCCATCCACACCATCCATGTGATAGATCCGGGTCTGAAGGAGTATTGTGTCGTATCACAACTCTTCCTTTCTAGATCTATCATTCCATCCTACTGTACTTCCCTCCTCTCTCCGTGGGCATCTCATGGATATATCCCTCTGTAACGTCGTTATGTTGTCCACAAGCATGTGAGGCTAAACACCTTAACTTGGGTTGGGAGTAGCCACTAAGGCTCTCCCAACATGTATATTGTCTCTTTCTGTTGAATATACATATTCTTATCAAGATTATCTTTGTGCACCTATTTTAATGCTTCACTTGTATGATTATCTACCATCTTGTGATGTTCGATTGTTGATATCTCGAGAGAGTAATATCACTTTTATCATCTGTCATGGAGTAGTATGAATTCATGAGAGTGTTGGAATGCTAGGGCCTTAAAGCCATATGTTATGTTGTGAAGTTTACGTGTGGTCATCTCGAGAGAGAGGCTACCCTTAGACTAAGATCTTTCCTCATCTTGAGAGAGAGTGGAATGGATGCTTTTGATGGTTGCTTGTAATCTTGGTAAGAGTATGCAAGAGAGAGAGAGATGATGTTGCATGTTGGTGAGATGTTTTAGTAGGTGAACCCCGACCCGGATTTCCTTCCATATACTTATTTTGTATTATTTATTTTATTTCTTTTGTTCTTGCTATTCTTGTTTTGGATATTGTCGTTCCTTAGGGAACACCTTTATATACCCTCTCTGGCTGGAGTATACAAATGTTAGATTCTGCATTCTTAACACTAACAACCTTATCCCTGTATTCGACCCCAATCGCTACATCGGACCCTATTTATCGTTGTGGGGGGCCTGAGAGTTGGGTTATCTTTTTAAAAGTCTGACTACTTTAAATCCACTTCTTTTGGACGTGCGATTTAGGCTGGTCAACTTTTTGGCATTGTTTTCGGGGACATGGCAAAATGACACTATTAAGAACCCATGTCTGCCTACTATACCCCCGTGCCTCAAGCTTAGCAATAAGCTTGACTACAAAGTTACTTTAAGTTTGATAACATGGGTTTGTGTAGAGTAGTTCGTTTGGACCAGTTCAGTTTTCTATCTTAACTGTACGATCTATTCAGGTACCCAAGAAGAAGCAACTTGTTCGACTTTACTTCTTTTCTCCATGCCACCTCACATGGACGTTACCCTTTCAGGTGACGAGCGAAACGTGAGGAATGAACAACACCCACCCCCCACCAACAATGGATGAAGATAGAGGTGGTCGTTACAATGACGGGCATCAGTATCAAGAGCAAGAAGAGTGACATGAAGAGGACGATCATCATTATGAGGAGTGTCGTCATTGTTGCAGGCACATAAGAAACCATAACAACCATGAGCAAAATTGCAGGAACAACAATAGTGAAGACGATGAAGAGGAGGAGAAGACTCTTCGGGAGTTGGCTGATACAAGAGCCAACAACTCAAGATGCCCTATGATCGTCCCAAGATTCGATGCAGTGAACTGCGAGCTGAAGCCAGCGGTAATCTCTATGATCCAGAATAAAAGCTTTCGAGGGATTTCAAAGAACGATAACCCTTATCATCACCTCAATGCTTTTAAGAATATATGTGACACCATCAAGATGCAGGGAGTTCTGCAAGAAGTCATTTATTGCAAAGGTTTCATTTTCTCCTTAGAGGACAAGGCACTATCCTAGTACCTTGGATTACCACATCAATCTTTGAATGGATGGAATGTGTTGGCTGATGCTTTTGTGAACAAGTTCTACCCCATAGAGAAAAATGTTCGTAATAGGCAGAAGATCACGTCTTTCACGCAGAAACCAGGTGAGAATATGCATGAAGCCTGGGAAAGGTACCAGGAGTATCAGAGAGATTGGCCTCACCATAATTATAAGAAGGGTTTCCTAATAACGATGTTCTATAATGGTTTAACACCAGACAAGAGAGTCTCACTAAATGCAGCTGTAGGAAGTGACTTTCTCAGCAAAAAGCCCAGTAGATCCAAGAAAATCATCGAAAACATGGCTGAGTTACAATCTGGGATTGATTATGACAGGACTGACAGAGGGTGTGCCAAAAAGGTCACCAATGAAGGATTGTCAATTGAATCAAAGGCTCTCAAGGCAATCACATATCAGATACAAAAGATGGCCATTGATGTCCGACGGCTGAAGGAATCGGGGGGAAAGGGAAAGAAGCATGTTGAAAAAGTGATGAAATGTGTCACATGCGGTGAAGGTGGGCACGAAATAGATAACTGCATATACACCCGACCCGAAGAATCAAATGAAAGCGAGTCTGAGGAGGAGGAAGCTGAAAATGTCTCTTATGCTAACTTTAAGAGACCTGATCACCCAGGTTTCAGTTATGGTAACAAAGACGCCACGGAGAATTCGCATCAGTTAAATAATCCACCCAAGCAGCCGCCAGGTTTCGAGAAGAGAGGCGGACAAGCTCAGTATACCAGAACAAGTACTTTCCAGACAAACAAGGCCAACTATCAAGGTCAGGGGAAGTATCAAAACCGCCAAGCGACAAACACAAGTCAAGGATAAGCACAAGCTCAAGGACAGGGTCAAGTAAAGGATAATAGTCAACCTGACTTAGTAACTCAACTGTTCAATTTCGTCAAGAGGCAGGATATGGTGAACAATCAACTAGCTCAAAGTGCACTGTCCAACTCTGGCGTTCTAAATACAATGAAAGTCCAAATGGCGGCTATGCAAATGCATCAATGCCAAATTGACCAACAGCTCGTGCAGTTGGCTGAGCTAGTAAATAACCCTTTAGAGAAGATACCATCTAACACTGAGTTAGCCAAGATGGTGGTTCTTAGATCGGGAAAGACGATAGAGTGCCCTGAGGTGACAAGACTTGAAGAACCTGAGCCAGAAATTATTCTTGAGAGGTCAGCTGAAGGACAGAGACAACAAGATGAAGCTAGAGAACCAGACCCTGTCGAGGACATATTCACCAAAAGGAGTCCATATTCTCCAAGAGTGCCATTTCCATACAAACTCATAAAAGGAACATCTTAAAAAGAGATATGAAAGGTTTCTGGAAGTTGTGAAAAAGCTCCATCTTGATGTACCATTCCTGGATGCTTTAGAAGAAATGTCAAGTTTTTCAAGGACCTAATCACAAAGAAAAAAAGAGGAGGAAGAATTGAAATAGTGCACCTAGCTAGTATGTCAACTGCTTTTGTAAAGACAGAGTTACCTACCAATAAGAAGGAGCTTGGAGCCTTCAATATACCTTTTGTTGTGGGAGATAACATCGAAAGAAAGGTCTCACTGACTTGTGGGCTAGCATCAGTCTAATGCCTTTAAGCCTTGCGCAATGATTGGGACTGACTGATATGGTCAGAACCAAAATGAGAATCGAGTTAGCGGACCACACATTCAAAAAGCCAATGGGAGTAGTTGAATATGTTCTGATTCGTGTGGGAAGATTCTTCATCCCGTGTGATATTGTTGTCATTGATACTGTAGAAGATCCTAAGTGCCCTATCATCTTCGGTCGGCCTTTCTTGGCAACTGGGAGGGCTCTAATTGATGTCAATGAAGGCATCATAACTTTGAGGTTCGGGAACAACCACATTGACTTCAAGGTAAAAGACGCCATGCAGGGACCGTCTCTGGTCGAATCTACCTACTTCATGGATAGCTACAATCAATATTGTGAAGAAGTGGAAGAAGATACCGCAGTGGTAGACCCTCTTATGAGGGCATTAAACAATCATGATTCAAAAATTAAAGACCCTGAGGTTACTGAGATCCTCGACTACCTAAATCAAGATGAAGAAGATTTGAGCGGGGAGGAAGAAGTAATCGAGACAGTTAAGTATGCCTCCCTGGAACAGGCACCGGAGGAAGAGAAGGCACCTAAATCCAAACCAGAACTGAAACAGCTACCGGAAGGTTTGAAGTATGAATTTCTAGATCATGAAAAGAGAAACCTTGTTATAGTTAATGCTAATCTAACTAAAGAGCAATTGGAAAGACTTCTTAGGGAGTTAAAGCTGCATAGGCCAGCTATTGGCTATTCTATGGATGATATCAAGGGCTTAATCCTGCCCTATGCATGCACCACATAAATTTGGAAGAATCGGAAAGACCTCTGGTTCAACCCCAAAGGAAGCTAAATCAAATGTTAAAAGAGGTTGTGAAAAAGGAAGTCATTAAGCTAAGAGACGCATGTATTATTTACCCAATTAGCGACAACAATTGGGTAAGCCCTATTCATGTTGTGCCAAAGAAAGGGGGGATGACTGTTGTGAAAGGAGATAAAGGAGATGAAGTAGCCACTCGGACTATCACCGAGTGGAGAATGTGTATAGACTATTGGAAGCTAAACCAAGAAATGAATAAAGATCACTACCCCCTACCCTTTATCGATCAAGTTCTAGAAAGGCTGGTGTATCATGAATACTTCTACTTTTTAGATGGCTATTCCAAGTTTTACCAAGTTCCTATCTTACCCGACGACCAGGAGAAAACCACCTTCACTTGTCTATATAGCACCTATGATTTCCAAAGAATGTCATTTGGACTGTGCAATGCTCCTGCAACATTTCAGTGTTGCATGATTTCTATGTTCTCAGATTTTTTGGAAGATATTGTGGAGGTTTTTATGGATGATTTTTCTATTTACGGAAAAGATTTTGATGGTTGTTTGAAGAACCTATCGTTGGTATTGCAACACTGTGAGGAGAAGAACTTCGTTCTCAACTGGGAGAAATGCCATTTCATGGTACAAGAAGGCATAGTCCTGGGCCACAAGGTTTCAAAAAGAGGAATTAAAGTGGATATCAGCAAGGTTGAGGCTATCTCTAAACTACCTCCTCCTAAGTCTGTGACTAGAGTACAAAGTTTCCTTGGTCACGCTAGATATTATCGAAGATTTATAAAGTATTTTTCTAAGATTTCAAAGCCCTTTTCGAACTTGCTGATAAAAGATGTTGAATTTGATTTTACAAATGATTATTTGAAGGCTTTTCAAACATTGAAGGAAGTGCTTGTAACCACACCTATTCTTCAAGCTCTAGATTGGGAGCTACCCTTTGAGCTAATGTGTGATGCTAGTGACTATGTCGTGGGAGCATTCCTGGGGCAGAAGAAAGATAATAAACACCATGTTATCTGCTATGCTAGTCGTACTCTTGACGAAGCGCAGATAAATTACACAACCACAGAGAAAGAAATGCTCGCTATCGTCTTCGCCTTTGACAAGTTCATGTCTTATCTGATTGGGGAAAAAGTAAAAGTTACACAGATCATGGAGCAATAAGATACCTAATGCAAAAAAAGGACACCAATCCTAGACTGCTAAGGTGGGCATTACTGCTCCAAGAGTTCGATCACGAAATCATTGATAAGAAAGGGGCAAAAAACGTAGTTGTTGACCACTTGTCAAGGATTGTCGTCAAAGACAAGAATGAGCTGCCAGTCAACAATAACTATGCAGATGAGGCTTTTCTTATGATAGAAGTCGAAGAACAAAAGTCATCGTGGTTCGAAGATATCTACAACTATCTTACTTGTGGGGAGTTACCCCCGGAGATAACATATCAGAAAAAGAAATTGTAACGTCCCAGGATTTGAGGCCTCGGATAACATGATCTTAAAAGGAATGATTGGACTACCCATATCACCAAGGTGCACCTCCTTTTCTGGGATCCCATCACTAAAGAACTCCATAGTTAAGTGTGTTCGGCTTAGAGTAGTACTAGGATGGGTGACCAGTTAGGAAGTTTATCATGGCTTGTGCGTGAGTGAGGAAAAAGCATGCAGTTAAGGCTAGTGGTGGTCTGTGGGGCTAGTCGTCATTTCTGAAACTCTACTAGAGCCCTAAGCAGTGGGCTCGGGCATTACAAAAGGTATCAGAGCCAATTCCCCTCCAGTAGGTGGGGCCCACATGGGCATGGCATGCCAGTCTTGAGTCGTGCGGTCCAGGCATGTAGGAAAGGGTTGTCCATGGTTGACGTAGCCACCCTTGCGTTGGTATTTCGTGATTGGGAGTTGGGTGTCCATGGATCATTGTGGGTCTGCACTGAAATGGGGAAGAGATTATGAGGCCTTATAGTTAAGCCTTAACGAGGACATCAAGAGTCTAAGTGGGGGAGATTGTAACGTCCCAGGATTTGAGGCCTCAGATAACATGATCTTAAAAGGAATGATTGGACTACTCATATCACTAAGGTGCACCTCCTTTTCCAAGAGCCCATCACTAAAGAACTCCATAGTTAAGCGTGCTCGGCTTGGAGTAGTACTAGGATGGGTGACCAATCGGGAAGTTTATCTTGGCTTGTGCGTGAGTGAGGAAAAATCATGCAGTTAAGGATAGTGGTGGTCTGTGGGGCCAGTCGTCATTCCTGAAACTCTACTAGATCCCTAGGTAGTGGGCCCGGGCATTACAGAAACTCTTTTCAGATGTAAGGAATTACTATTAGGATGACCTGATGCTCTTTAAAAGATGCTCTGATAACTTGTACAGAAGATGTATTCTATTGGCCTTCACTGTTCAAAGATGTTGCTGCTTACGTTAAAACTTGCAAGGAATGTCAGATGACAGGTAATATTGGAAGAAGTAATGAAATGCCTGGCAGAATGGGTTGAAGTAGAAGTCTTTGACATTTGGGGAGTCGACTACATGGGCCCATTTCCACCATCCCAGGGGTATAAATACATCTTTGTCGCAGTCGACTATGTTTCAAAATGGGTTGAGGTTGTAGCTACCCAAACATGTGACTCTAAAGCTGTCATAAAGCTTTTTGAGAAAACTATTTTCCCAATATTTGATGTACCTCGTACTTTGATTAGTGATGGAGGTTCCCACTTTGGGAAAAAGTAGGTTAAAATTTTTTTGAAAAAGGTACGGAGTCAAGCACAAAGTTGCTACACCCTACCACCCCCAGACTTCGGGGCAGGTAGAAGTATCAAACATACAACTTAAGCAAATTCTTGAAAAGACAGTTAGTAGAATGAGGAAGGATTGGGCGATGAAGTTGGATGATGCCCTTTGGGCATATAGAACTGCTTACAAAACCCTTATAGGAACTACACCCTATAGACTCTTATATGGGAAATCATGTCATCTGCCATTGGAACTCAAGCACAAAGCCCTCTGGGTGATTAAGTTTTTGAATATGGACATGGAAAATCCTAGCCAAGGATGTTATCTGCAACTGTAAGAATTAGAAGAATTGAGATTGCATGCCTATGAAAACTCAATAATTTACAAACAAAGACCAAGGTATGGCACGACACACACCTGAAGAACAAGGATGTTCATGAAGGAGACAAAGTACTCCTCTTCAACTCTAGCATTCAGTTGTTCCCTGGAAAGCTAAGAACCAGGTGGTCAGGTCCCTTCACTATGGTAAAAATCTACCCATCAGGAGTGATGGAAATCCAAGGAGAGAAAATTGGAATCTTCAAGGTTAATGGCCATAGGATAAAAAGGTTCTACGAAAATTAGGCCTTTGTGAGAAGATCTGAGATCAATTTGGAGGAACCAAGCTAGCCTAATGAGAGAAGCAATGAAGAGCTACCACACCCAACTGCAGTACCCAAGGAATGAAGTTTTATGAAGTCTAGCTAAGAGACTTTAAAGCAAGTGATTCTTGGGAGGCAACCCAAGTTGATCTTTGTTTTCTCTTGCTTTTTTGCTTTGTTTAAGTTTTTCTTCTTTTTGATGTACATGTTCATTTTCTTTTGAGTATTTCAAGTTTCACCTAAAGAATCGAACTTTGTTTGATCTGGTCATGATCTTAATCGCAACCGCGGTTTAGCGCCTGCCTACATGAGACCGAGACCGCGACCGCAGTTGTTCTTTGCAGCAACCAAAAAAACTACGACCGCGGTCTTCTTCCTTTGAAAAACTATGATTGTGGTTCTTTAACAAGAACACCGTGACCGCAGTTCTTCCAGATGAAAACTGTGATCGCGGTCCTTCCCTTTTATTTGTTTGGTCGCGATTACCTGCATATATATACCCTTAAGCCCTCACATCTTAAGCTCTTTTCGCTCACAGTCTCTTCCAAACTAAACCCTAATCTCTGCTCTGATCATGACCGATGACCTGTGCCCGCAACGATCGCCCGATCGCTACCCCATCTGCGTTTGTCTCTGTCGTCGCTACCATCGTCAAGGTAAATGTCTGGGTTAAACCTTTTTCTTTGTGCTTCTCATCGCCATACCACCTTCTCGCCTAAAACCGATCCTTTTCGCCCTAATTCTCAGCAATCGACAATTAACTGGGGTTTCTCTTTGGTTCCGTTGACGATTATCCCGACCGCCTCACGGCGGCATTTGTTAATAACCTCTAAAAAACCCTAAAACCCTTAAAATAGGACAACTGATGTTGGCGAAAACAAAGAAGGGATCATTGGACTGAGGGAGGAATCGGAAGGGTTGGAAGAAGGAAAACTGTGACCGTGGTTATCACCTCTACAACTGTGACTATAGTGTATCTGAAAACCTCAACACCGGCCGTGATGTTTTTCTATGACTACTAGAACTGCTCCTTTCCCAAGACAAGGAGAAAATCATGACTACAATCTTAACCGCGATCGTGATCTTTACTCAAGAAAACTGTAACCGCGATGTCGTAGGCTTTACCAAAGAAACTGCGATCATAGTTTTTCCACACAAGACAACCATGACCACGGTCCTTCTTACAAACCGCGACCGCGGTCCCTGCTCAGAAAACCACGACCGCGATCTCTTTCAGAGACCGCGACCGCGGTGTACTCTGAAGTTACAAGACCATGACTGCGGTTTCTATTCTCTCTCCTTGAACTTAAAACTTGAATAAATCAATGAATACCTATCCCGTGCAAGAAATGCTTTACCCAGCTAAATGCAATAATTATAACTTTCATTAAATCCTATTAGAATCTAATTCCTTAAAAAAATTTGCAGAATGTCTTCTCCAGCCACCAGCGACCCCCTATACGAGAAAGCTACTTCCTTGAAGGAGGTAGAGAAGATCGTCAAGGATCTAACAGAAGCACTGAAGAGGAGCACTTCTCTGCCGGTGCCAAAGTGAGTGGAAATACAACTGAGGCTGGAACAGTATCGAAGGATATTGGGGGAGCTACCACATGAGGAATCTCTAGAAGAGACATAACAAAGAGAGGGTACCGAGACCTCTGAGTACCAACCAGGAGAGTCTGAGAGCCAAGTGCATGGAAAAAAGACAAAACTTGCACCCAAGGAAACCAAGGGCAGCTAGAGGTGAAGCCAGCAGTTATCGACAAACAAATCAAGAAGGAGGACAGCAAGGGCAAAGATGCAGTAGGGGAAACATCTCCACAGTCTGGGGAACCTCCATTTGTGCCTAGGGATGCATTGCACCAGTCTATCTATGACTGGATGCACTTACACAAAGAATGTTGCCCGACACGTTACCTAGACATAGAAGACTTCAAGAAAATGGGGATCTATGATAGGGCAATGAAGTTCCTTGAAGGTGTAAATCTATGCACCCTACGCACGCCTGAGGTGAAATCCTACAGGAAGCTAACCTTAGAATTTATGTCCTCATTAAAGAAGGTCACTACAAGTAGTGAGACATGAAGGACAGGAGGGGGAGATTTCCATCTTCAAGTAAGGCTAGGGGGCAAAACCCACATGATCTCGGAGGCAGATCTGAATAGAATTTTCACTACAATAGAGGAAGAAGCCAAGGCCTGCTCTACAGCCCTGAGCAAAAGAGAGACAATCGCATATGATAGAGATAAGATGTGGGGAGAACTAACTGAGGAGGAGAAACACAATTTTAAAAACTCTAAGGCCTCCCAAATCACCTCCTGCTTCATCCGCATAATGTAGAAGATCACCGCCTACACGATTGATGCAAGGATAGAGACAGGGACAATCAACAAGGGAGATATGTTCCTCATCTGGACCATGACTAACATAAAATCGGTAAATATCGATAAATTTTAATCAAGCGTCTATCAGTAGTAGTAGGTGGGAATGTGAAAAGAAATTCTGCATTTTGCATGGGCGTCCAGATAGCCATGATTGCTGATTACCTACTGGACAAAGGAGAGGTCTAGAAATATAAAGAAATGGAGGGGCAACAATGAATAGACATCAAGTCCCTGGCTAGCATAGGTATTCTGGAAGTAAAGGGGGAGAAGGTGTACTTCAAACAAAAAGGGTCAAAAAGACCACTCCCTCTTCCCGAAATGGTGTACTATGACGCCCAGAAGCTACGGCCAACCCAATACGACATAGAGAAAATGTGCTTCGGGGCACTTCACACCAGCACAACTGCAGATCCAATACATACAACGGGAGAAAGCAGCGCCCCAGCTTTGATAAAGTAGAAGAAGAGCATGGAGTCATAGAAGAAATTGGCAGTAGAGAAAAAGAAAACCAAAACAACTTCTCTGTCAACCGCAAGTGAGAAGGCCGCAGAACAACCCCTCCCCACGCCTCTACCTCAAGAAGACCCAGTGGGAGTCGTAGAACCCACACCTCTCAAGCCACATGAGGAAGCAACTACTGTGGAGCCAGAGGTAGGAAAAGAGAGGGTCGCAGAAGCCGACCCACAGCCCAACATGAAACCGGAGGTAGAGCCAGAAGGACAAGGCTCTCCAGCCGTACCGGATGCAGAGATCGGTGGAGTGGATATGGACCAACCAGACTAGCCGAATGAGAAAGAACAAGGCCCACCACCACCACCTCCACAACCCACGATGCCTAGCTCATCAACGACGCACGCGGAGCATCATCTGCACCAGCAGCACCAGCACGCACCTTCATTCGGGGGTGCCTTAGGTACAAGGTATGATGCAATGTGGGAACACATACATCAAACCAATACAATAAATACTACAATTTCTTCTTCATTGTCAAACCTAACAACACAGGTGCAAGCGTTGGATGAAAGAACAAAAGCACTCCCAGACTTCATCCAAGAAGTTCTAAACAATCAGTGGATGATGATGGGGATTCTTAAAAAGATGCAGGACAAGATGGCAGACCTACAGAAGGAGAGGAGGCAAGCCATCTGAGCTGACAATGAGCACATGCGTCGGGGCTACGATGCTACAATGGCTGCCCTCAAAGAAGAGCATCAAAGCCTATAAGAAGACCGCCGGAAGCTCGAGGAGGAACGCGAAGAACTCGAGGACCGACGGGAGAAAAAGAAGACAAGGTGCTCAACAAGCCCCGCACACTCCTCAGCGAGCCCCTCCAGCCACGATGACAACGCGGGGGGACCGGGCACAGGAACCAGCACACTAAAAGCTGGGAGTGCGAACACAAAGATGTCACCCGCAGCTGAACCAAGGGAAAACTAGCCACCACAGCGGTCGAGCTCCCAAAACGAAAATCAAATGAAGAAATATGCTACAACAACAAGGGGGCTTGACCTCAACTGCGACCCAGAAGAAGACCTAGATGAAACCGCTGAAGATGATGGAAATCTAGCAGACCATCAACTCTCCCCACCAACACACACTTTGATGCTAGAATAGCAGATTGTTGTTGCTCATCGTGAAGAGGTAGTCGCAGAACTCAGCTCAGCATGAGCAGTCAAGCTTGATAGAATGATAGCTGAGTTGGGGGTCGGGTTTGAGGAGACTAGCGAGTTCCTCCTCTTCCAACCTCATCACAAACATAGTGACTATATTTAAGATGGGAAGATAGAGGCAACTCTAAAAATGATGGCGGAAGCCAAGTTGGGGCAAACTTCTGAGGAGAGTCATGTCAAAGACAACGCAGTTGCTGAAGCCTCCTCAGAAGTAGTTCAACCAATAGCCACTACACAACCGATGTATAAATTGGTTGAACAAGTGGACAAGGCCATGCCGACAATAGAAGAAGCCTTGGCACCCTTGGCACTGTTGGCTAAATGGACATCATTTAATCCCTTTGTTTTGATAATGACAAACATTTCACTCTTGTCGATCTAACGTGCTACTTGAGTGTTGTAGGAATAAGGTGGATGACAAATATTATGGAAGATCAATATGCTTGAATTATTGTAATTTCATGAAATGTAATCAATTGTAAAACTTGTACAAATATATAATGTACAGGTACTTAGACATTATGTAAATTAAGTGTTAGTCCTCGACCGAGACACTCTCGGTCAACAAACTCCTCGACCGAGAAAGACCCAAGTAGCCGTTAGACACAGCTGATAAGGTAGTTGGCAGTTGGAGATTAACGTTGCATACACTTGCTCCAGAGAGTCTGTCGGTCGACAAACCCTCGACCGATTAGGACTCTCGGTCGACAAAACTTCGGCCGAGATGAGTTCTGATAGCAACTTTCAGAATTAATTAACTAGTCGTTGCTAAAGCAACTAAAGTGTACCTAACGGCTAGTTAAGCACTTAGAACCCCCTAGAAAGTTTCTAGAATGTCCTTAAGCACTTGTAGGTCATTCCTATAAATAGGACATGACTTAGGACACCTAAACTCACCAATTCTACACTTGAGCAATCCTTGAGCATACACTTGCATTAGCAATCTGTTTTGAGCAATTAAGAAACACTTGCAATTGGATATTCTTCTCCTTGCTCTAAATTCGTGTCCTCTAGGCTAGTATCTTCTAACCACCAAACCAACACTTCAATATTCATTGGTTAGGAGATCTATACGCTTGATATAGGCAAATCAAGCCTTGTGCATCAAAGGGTAATTGTAATTTCCTTTTTCCTTTCTTGTTCACTCTTATTGCTTGTACTCTCCTTGCTACTCCTAGGGTTGGAGGCTGCGGATTGGAGAGGATCTTAATTTTCTTGGTGAAGAAGGAGGCTTTGGACTACTTCTAGAAGGCTGTTCTAACGGGAGGCTACTTCAAATAGGAAGGCTACTTCAAGGGGGAGCTTGAAGTTACTTCAAGAAGGCTGCTTCAAGTTGGTGCAACTACTTCAAAGTGAAGGTTGTCCAAAGGGTGTAGAAAGTATTGTATTTTATGTAAATTCCTTGAGAGGTAATAAAATTAATACTTTCAAAATCCCAATTGGGTAAGCAACCGGGTAGTGGATTGACTGCCTTAGTATTTGCTAAGGTTGGAACCACTCTAAACACCTTTTCTCCTTCTTGTTATTTCAATTGTGGTTGTTTGAGTTAAAATTATTTTGAAATTATCATAAAACCCTATTCACCCCCCCTCTAGTGGTTTGTCAATTGGTATCAGAGCAGGCTTCAAGGAACTCTAACCAAGTCTTGAAGAATGGGTGACGGCTTGCTCAACAACCTCAACCTTGAAGGGACACTTGTGGCTAGGCCTCCTGTATTTGATGGTACTAACTACACCTACTAGAAAAGGAGAATGCAATTTTACTTCCAAGGGATTAGTTAGGATCTATGGAGGATGGTGTCAACTCCCTACGAACTTCCTCAAGCAGAATATGCAGCTTGGGACACCAATACGGTAAAGTCTGCCCAAATGAATGCAAAGGCTGTAAGTATACTTTATTGTTCAATTTCAGTTGGAGAATTTAATAGAATATCAAATTGTGAAACAACCTACGAAATTTGGCATAGACTTTCCATAACTTATGAAGGAACTTTGCAAGTTAAGAACTCAAAAATTGGAATGGTTAAATAGAAATTTGAACAGTTCTATATGGGTCAAAATGAATCTATTAGTGAAATGTATGCAAAATTCTCTTCTATTGTAAATGGTTTGAATGCCTTAGGTAAAGTGATTAGTGAGGAAGATCAGGTGTCAAAGATTCTTAGATCACTTCCTCCCAAATACAAGCCCAAAGTGACAGCCATTGAAGAAGCAAATGACCTCACCCGACTGAGGATGGAACAACTCATTGGAAACCTAGAAGCTCATGAAGCAACTCTAGAAGAGGAAGAAAGAAGAGAACGTGAACTTCAACAAAGGAAAAAGAAAGATGTGGCTCTAAAAGCTTCAAAAATTGTCACACCGGAAAGTGATGAGTCAAGTGAAGAAGAAGGAGAAGAAGCCTTAATTGTAAATGGTAAGAAATATAAAAGATTTAGAACTAACAAAATCTCTAGTTCTTCTTCTTCTCCTAGGTGTTTTGAGTGTGGAAAGAAAGGACATATAAAAAATGAATGCCCTAAAGCAAAGAAAGGAAAGAAAAGCTCACGCAAAAAGAAGGGAGAAAAAGCTTATAAAGCTGCATGGGATGAGTCAAGTGAGAGTGAAAGTGGAGAAGAGAAGGTGGAATGTCTTATGGAAAGAGAAGATGATGAAGATTCCCAAGAGGTAAGCCTTCTTGATCTCCCTAAAGAAGAGTTAATTGCTAGTCTACAAGAAAATCATGATAAATATGTTGACTGCAAAAAGAAACTAAGGAAGGCTAACAAAACAAATGAAGAATTATATGCTAGATTAAATGATCTCTCTTCTGAAAAGAACAACATTGATCTTGAGAATTTGTCTTTCAAAACATCTTTAAATGACTGCAATAGAAAGTTACTTACTCTAGAAACGAATTTTGATCTTCTTTCTTAAGAAAAGGTTGATTTTCTAGCTAAACTAAACGATTTACAGACCCAACCAATTCTACGTAACCATCTAGATTATGATAATGTTGTACAAGAAACAAACTCTCTATTATCTGATTTAGATCAAGCAAGGAAAGAGATAAACAAGAAGATGGATGACATTGCTAAGCTACAAAGAAAAATAAATGATTTAAGAGGTAATGACATCCTTGAAAATATTCTGAAAATTTCCTCTAGTTACAATGGAAGAAGAGGATTAGGATATGATCCAAAAAAAATCAACCCAAAATAACTAAAGCATACAAGACTAAGACTATGTTTGTACCTAAGAACACAATTCCTAGAAAGAGAAATGAAATTGATTCTATTACTTGTCATTTTTGTCTACATCTTGGACATTACTCATTTTCATGCCCTTATAAGAACAAGGATTCCGAGTTGGTTTGGGTTCCAAAACCCCAAACTTAGTAGACTTGAATGAAATTTAGTTGAGATATGATCCAATGCTCATTTCTAAAAATTATATTATCTTATCTCAACTTAAAGTCTCATACATTATGTTAATTTTCTGAATTGAGAATATATTCGGTCGAAGTATTGCTCGACCGAGAATATAATCGGTCGAACTTTTGTCGACCGACCAGATGCCTCTGATAAATCAAAATCTACAACAACAACCTGAGTAAAACAGCAACCTCTTCGGTCGAAAAATGTTCGATCGGGGCAAAATCGATCAAAAAGTGGTCGATCGAGCAGACTTTTGCTTCTGTTCAGTTTTTAATCTGTAAAATAGCAACTTTCTTGATCGACAAATTGGTCGACCGCAAGAGTTGTCGGTCGAACTTTTGTCGACCGAATGAAGTTCTGAATCAAATTTTTTCTATTCAGTCTGTAATTAAATGTTCCTTACCATACCGGACCATCACATGGGTACCAAAATCTACATTTTAATGCAGGAATGGGTGGTCCACAGTGGATGTTCCAAACACATGACCGGAAACAAGGATGTGTTTCAAACTTTTGAGGAAAAGAAGAGTGGAATAGTTACCTTTGGAGATAGTGGTAAAGGTAAAATCGTTTGAATAGGTAACATTGGTACAAATCTTGAAATAAAAAATGTTTTACTCGTTGATGGTTTGCACCATAATTTAATAAGTTTTAGTCAATTATGTGACAGTGGATATGATGTTTTATTCAACAAAAATTGTTGCAAGTTACTAATAGAAAATACTACAAATGTTGTTTATGAAGGAAAAAGAATTGGAAATCTCTATATTCTTAGACCTAATTCTGTAAAATCCGTAGTTAGAAAATGCTTACTTGCAAATGAAAATTCTCTACAACTATGGCATAAAAAATTGGGCCGTGCTAGTTCACATGTTATCAAAAAGCTAGTTAAATATGATCTTGTTCGTGGTTTGCCTAATTTGTCTTTTGATCAAGTTGAAAATTGTGAACCATGTACCTTGGTTAAACAAACAAAAACTTTGTTGAAACCCAAACATGTACTTAGCACCTATAGATCCCTAGAACTGATTCATATGGATTTATTTGGACCTATGCGGACACAATCTATTGGTGGCAAAAGGTATTGTTTTGTTATTGTTGATGATTATAGTAGATATACTTGGGTAAATTTTCTTGCAAACAAAGATGACACTATTCAAGTTTTCATAAAATTTTGTTCCAAGATTGAAAATCTATTACAAAACAAAATATGTACCATTAGAAGTGATCATGATGGAGAATTTGAGAACCATTTATTTGAGGAATTTTGCACATCTCAAGGATACACTCACAATTTTTCTGCTCCACGCACTCCACAACAAAATGGCATAGTTGAAAGGAAAAATCGATCACTACAAGAAATGGCTAGAACCATGATGCTCGAACACAATACACCTAAAACTTTTTGGGCTGAAGCAGTAAACACAGCATGCTATGTGTTAAATACAGTAATTGTTCATTCCTATTTGAAGAAAACACCATATGAAATAATATATACTAAGAAACCTAGAGTTGACTATTTACATACCTTCGGATCAACATGCTATATCTTAAACACTAAAGAGGATAGAGACAAGTTTGACTCTAAATCACATAAAGCATTGTTTTTGGGATATTCTACCTCTAGCAAAGCATTTAGAGTCTACAACACTATTTCTAGAAAGGTTGAGGAATCAATTCATATTTCCTTTCATGAAGAATCAAAATTAGAAAACCTTGAAATAGTTGATCTCACTCATCAATTCGAAAATTTATCCATACCAACTGATAGTGATAAAAATACTCCAAGTAATGACCAAGCTGGGATACAATCTACTCCTAGACTCATTAAGGATCATCCTCAAGAATTAATTATTGGAAATCCTAATGATAAAGTCAAAACTCGTTCTTCTTTCAAAGACGTTGCAAACATGGCCTTTGTTTCTATCATTGAACCTAAGAAGGTGTCTGAATCTCTTAAAGATGACTATTGGATAATAGCAATGCAAGAAGAATTAAACCAATTCACTGAAAATGATGTATGGGATTTAGTTCCAAAACCACAAGATAAAACCATTATTGGAACTAAATGGGTTTTTAGAAATAAGTTAAATGAGGCAGGGGAAGTAATAAGGAATAAAGCTAGGTTAGTAGCACAAGGATAGAATCAATAAGAAGGAATAGACTTTGATGAAACGTATGCACCAGTAGCAAGACTTGAAGCTATTAGAATGCTACTAGCTATAGCTGCACACAAAAATATCAAACTCTACCAAATGGATGTAAAAAGTGCATTTCTAAATGGAATCATTCAAGAAGAAGTGTATGTTGCCCAACCACCTAGTTTTGAAATACCGGAAAAAGGTGACTATGTTTACAAACTTAAGAAAGCACTTTATGGATTAAAACAAGCACCTAGGAACTGGTATGAAAGGATCAAGACATATCTTTTTGATAATGATTTCTCTATTGGAAATTCAGATTCTACTTTATTTTTCAAAACATATACATCTGATTTTTTAGTAGTTCAAATATATGTTGATGACATTATTTTTGGAGCTTCAAATGAATCATTGTGCACACAATTCAGTGACATTATACAAAAAGAATTTGAAATGAGCCTCATGGGTAAACTAACTTTCTTTCTTGGTTTTCAAATTAAGCAAACGCCTGTCGGGATTTTTATAAGCCAAGAAAAGTATACTAAAGAACTCTTAAAATGTTTTGGAATGGATCAGTGCAAACATGCTACTACTCCAATGGCTACCTCCACTAAAATTGATAAGGATGAAGATGGGGAACCTATTGATGGTTCCTTATATAGAGCCATGATTGGCAGTTTGCTTTACTTAACCGCTTCTAGACCGGACATCATGTTTTCAGTTGGTCTTTGTGCTCGATTTCAATCACAACCCATGCATTCTTATTTTCAAGCAGTTAAACGAATTTTCCGATATTTAGTCGGCACTCTATGTTATGGTTTATGGTATCCTAAAGGACAATCCTTGGATTTTAAAGCTTATACTGATGTCGACTATGCTGGTTGTCGACTTGATCGCAAGAGCACTAGTGGTGGTTATTTCTTGTTAGGAAGAGCCTTAGTATCTTGGTTTACAAGAAACAAAATACGGTTGCCCTCTCTACAACTGAAGCTGAATATATGGCTGCCGGATCTTGTTGTGCTCAAGTACTCTATATGCAACAAGTGTTAAACGATTATGGTTTTACATTTTCTTCCACGCCTATATTTTGTGACAACACAAGCGCTATAAACTTAGCACACAATCCTATTTTACACAGCCGAGCTAAACATATTGAAATCCGTCATCACTTTTTATGGGATCATATCTCTAAGAATCATGTATCCCTTCATCATGTTGATATGGAAGATCAATTGGCTGACATTTTTACAAAACCGCTTCCATTAGATCAATTTAACAAAATAAGGAAGCAACTACTTATCACTCCTTTAGAAGATGTTTTCTTTGATATTTGCGCTTCTTAAAAATGTCTTTATCATATCATCTTTGGTTTAAGGGGGAGTTTTTCTATTTTAACGGATATCTTTTTGAAATGACAAAGGGGGAGAAATAAAGGTAAATCTTACAATGGTAATCTTGAAAAACTCAATCATTGAGTTTCATAAATCTCTTGGCTTTACATTAAAAGTTGATATATTCCCTAAAGAGTTGGATTTCATGTTCTATACTTCTTTGGGAATAATAAGCACACATTTCATAAACAAGAAAAAAAATTCACAAAGTAAATATCAGGTATGAAACTCAACTCATTGATTTATATTTTGGAAATGTTTGTCATCTTCAAAAAGGGGGAGATTGTTGGCTAAATGGACATCATTTAATCCCTTTGTTTTGATAATGACAAACATTTCACTCTTGTCGATCTAACGTGCTACTTGAGTGGTGCAGGAATAAGGTGGATGAAAAATATTATGGAAGATCTATATGCTTGAATTATTGTAATTTCATGAAATGTAATCAATTGTAAAATGTGTACAAATATATAATGTACAAGTACTTAGACATTATGTAAATCAAGTGTTAGTCCTCGACCGAGACACTCTCAGTCGACAAACTCCTCGACCGAGAAAGACCCAAGTAGCCGTTAGACACAACTGACAAGGTAGTTGGCAGTTGGAGATGAACGTTGCATACACTTGCTCCAGAGAGTCTGTCGGTCGACAAACCCTCGACCGAGTAGGACTCTCGGTCGACAAAACTTCGACCGAGATGAGTTCTGACAGCAACTTTCAGAATTAATTAAATAGTTGTTGCTAAAGCAACTAAAGTGTACCTAACGGCTAGTTAAGCACTTAGAACCCCCTAGAAAGTGTCTAGAACGTCCTTAAGCACTTGTAGGTCATTCCTATAAATAGGACATGCCTTAGGACACCTAAACTCACCAATTCTACACTTGAGAAATCCTTGAGCATACACTTGCATTAGCAATCTATTTTGAGAAATTGAGCAACACTTGCAATTGGCTATTCTTCTCCTTGCTCTAAATTCATGTCCTCTAGGCTAGTATCTTCTAACCACCAAACCAACACTTCAATATTCATTGGTTAGGAGATCTATACGGTTGATATAGGCAAATCAAGACTTGTGCATCAAAGGGTAATTGTAATTTCCTTTTTCCTTTCTTGTTCACTCTTATTGCTTGTACTCTCCTTGCTACTCCTAGGGATGGAGGCTGCGGATTGGAGAGGGTCTTAATCTTCTTGGTGAAGAAGGAGGCTTTGGACTACTTCTAGAAGGCTGTTGCAACGGGAGGCTACTTGAAAGAGGAAGGCTACTTCAAGGGGGAGCTTGAAGTTACTTCAAGAAGGCTGCTTCAAGTTGGTGCAACTACTTCAAAGTGAAGGTTGTCCAAAGGGTGTAGAAAGTATTGTATTTTATGTAAATTCCTTGAAAGATAATAAAATTAATACTTTCAAAATCCCGGTTGGGTAATCAACCGGGTAGTGGATTGACTGCCTTAGTATTTGCTAAGGTTGGAACCACTCTAAACACCTTGTCTCCTTCTTGTTATTTCAATTGTGGTTGTTTGAGTTGAAATTATTTTGAAATTATCATAAAACCCTATTCACCCCCCCCCCTCTAGTAGTTTGTCAATTGGCATTAGAGCAGGCTTCAAGGAACTCTAACCAAGTCTTGAAGAATGGGTGACGGGTTGCTCAACAACCTCAACCTTGAAGGGACACTTATGGCTAGGCCTCCTGCATTTGATGGTACTAACTACACCTACTGGAAAAGGAGAATGCAATTTTACTTCCAAGGGATTAGTTGGGATCTATGGAGGATGGTGTCAACTCCCTATGAACTTCCTCAAGCGGAATATGCAGCTTGGGACACCAATACGGTAAAGTCTGCCCAAATGAAAGCAAAGGCTGTAAGTATACTTTATTGTTCAATTTCAGTTGGAGAATTTAATAGAATATCAAATTGTGAAACAGCCTACGAAATTTGGCATAGACTTTCCATTACTTATGAAGGAACTTTGCAAGTTAAGAACTCAAAAATTGGAATGCTTAAACAGAAATTATAACAATTCCGTATGGATCAAAATGAATCTATTAGTGAAATGTATGCAAAATTCTCTTCTATTGTAAATGGTTTGAATGCCTTAGGTAAAGTGATTAGTGAGGAACATCATGTGTCAAAGATTCTTAGATCACTTCCTCCCAAATACAAGCCCAAAGTGACGGCCATTGAAGAAGCAAATGACCTCACCCGACGGAGGATGGAACAACTCATTGGCAACCTAGAAGCTCATGAAGCAACTCTAGAAGAGGAAGAAAGAAGAGAACGTGAACTTCAATAAGGGAAAAACAAAGATGTGGCTCTAAAAGCTTCAAAAATTGTCACACCGGAAAGTGATGAGTCAAGTGAAGAAGAAGGAGAAGAAGCCTTAATTGTAAATGGTAAGAAATATAAAAGATTTAGAACTAACAAAATCTCTAGTTCTTCTTCTTCTCCTAGGTGTTTTGAGTGTGGAAAGAAAGGACATCTAAAAAATGAATGCCCTAAAGCAAAGAAAGGAAAGAAAAGCTCACACAAAAAGAAGGGAGAAAAAGCTTATAAAGTTGCATGGGATGAGTCAAGTGAGAGTGAAAGTGGAGAAGAGAAGGTGGAATGTCTTATGGCAAGAGAAGATGATGAAGATTCCCAAGAGGTAAGCCTTCTTGATCTCCCTAAAGAAGAGTTAATTGCTAGTCTACAAGAAAATCATGATAAATATGTTGACTGCAAAAAGAAACTAAGGAAGGCTGCCAAAACAAATGAAGAATTATATGCTAGATTAAATGATCTCTCTTCTGAAAAGAACAACATTGATCTTGAGAATTTGTCTTTAAAAACATCTTTAAATGACTGCAATAGAAAGTTGCTTACTCTAGAAACGAATTTTGATCTTCTTTCTCAAGAAAAGGTTGATTTCCTAGCTAAACTAAATGATTTTCAGACCCAACCAATTCTATGTAACCATCTAGATTATGATAATGTTGTACAAGAAAGAAACTCTCTATTATATGATTTAGATCAAGCAAGGAAAGAGATAAACAAGAAGATGAATGACATTGCTAAGCTACAAAGAAAAATAAATGATTTAAGAGGTAATGACATCCTTGAAAATATTCTTAAAATTTCCTCTAGTTACAATGGAAGAAGAGGATTAGGATATGATCCAAAGAAAAATCAACCCAAAAGAACTAAAGCATCCAAGACTAAGACTATGTTTGTACCTAAGAACACAATTCCTAGAAAGAGAAATGAAATTGATTCTATTACTTGTCATGTTTGTCTACGTCTTGGACATTACTCATTTTCATGCCCTTATATGAATAAGGATTCCGAGTTGGTTTGGGTTCCAAAACCCCAAACTTAGTAGACTTGAATGAAATTTAGTTGAGATATGATCCAATGCTCATTTCTGAAAATTATATTATCTTATCTCAACTTAAAGTCTCATGCATTATGTTAATTTTCTGAACTGAGAATATATTCGGTCAAGTATTGCTCGACCGAGAATATAATCGGTCAAACTTTTGTCGACCGACCAGATGCCTGTGATAAATCAAAATCTACAGCAACAACCTGAGTAAAACAGCAACCTCTTCGGTCGAAAAATGTTAGATCGGGGCAAAAATCGGTCGAAAAGTGGTCGATCGAGTAGACTTCTGCTTCTATTCAGTTTTTAATCTGTAAAACAGCAACTTTCTCGATTGACAAATTGGTCGACCGCAAGAGTTGTCGGTCGAACTTTTGTCGACCGGATGAAGTTCTGAATCAAATTTTTTCTATTCAGTCTGTAATTAAATGTTCCTAACCATACCGGACCATCACATGGGTACCAAAATCTACATTTTAATGCAGGAATGGGTGGTCGACAATGGATGTTCCAAACACATGACCATAAACAAGGATGCGTTTCAAACTTTTGAGGAAAAGAAGAGTGGAACAGTTACCTTTGGAGATAATGGTAAAGGTAAAATCGTTGGAATAGGTAACATTGATACAAATCTTGAAATAAAAAATGTTTTACTCATTGATGGTTTGCACCATAATTTAATAAGTGTTAGTCAATTATGTGACAGCGGATATGATGTTTTATTCAACAAAAATTGCTACAAGTTACTAATAGAAAATACTACAAATGTTGTTTATGAAGGAAAAAGAATTGGAAATCTCTATATTCTTAGACCTAATTCTGTGAAATCCGTAGTTGGAAAATGCTTACTTGTAAATGAAAATTCTCTACAACTATGGCATAAAAAATTGGGTCATGCTAGTTCACATGTTATCAAAAATCTAGTTAAATATGATCTTGTTCGTGGTTTGCCTAATTTGTCTTTTGATCAAGTTGAAAATTGTGAACCATGTACCTTGGGTAAATAAACAAAAACTTCATTTAAACCCAAACATGTACTTAGCACCTGTAGATCCCTAGAACTGATTCATATGGATTTATTTGGACCTATGCAGACACAATCTATTGGTGGAAAAAGGTATTGTTTTGTTATTGTTGATGATTATAGTAGATATACTTGGGTACATTTTCTTGCAAACAAAGATGACACTATTCAAGTTTTCATAAAATTTTGTTCCAAGATTGAAAATCTATTACAAAACAAAATATGTACCATTAGAAGTGATCATGATGGAGAATTTGAGAACCATTTATTTGAGGAATTTTGCACATCTCATGGATACACTCACAATTTTTCTGCTCCACGCACTCCACAACAAAATGCCATAGTTGAAAGGAAAAATCAATCACTACAAGAAATGGCTAGAACCATGATGCTCGAACACAATACACCTAAAACTTTTTGGGCTGAAGCAGTAAACACAGCATGCTATGTGTTAAATAGAGTAACTGTTCATTCCTATTTGAAGAAAACACCATATGAAATAATATATACTAAGAAACATAGAGTTGACTATTTTCATACCTTCAGATCAACATGCTATATCTTAATAACTAAAGAGGATAGAGACAAGTTTGACTCTAAATCACATAAAGCATTCTTTTTGGGATATCCTACCTCTAGCAAAGCATTTAGAGTCTACAACACTATTTCTAGAAAGGTTGAGGAATCAATTCATATTTCCTTTCATGAAGAATCAAAATCAGAAAACCTTGAAATAGTTGATCTCACTCATCAATTCAAAAATTTATCCATACCAACTGATAGTAATAAAAATACTCCAAGTAATGACCAAGCTGGGACACAATCTACTCCTAGACTCATTAAGGATCATCCTCAAGAATTAATTATTGGAAATACTAATGATAAAGTCAAAACTCGTTCTTCTTTTAAAGACATTGCAAACATGGCCTTTGTTTCTATCATTGAACCTAAGAAGGTGTCTGAAGCTCTTAAAGATGACTATTAGATAATAGCAATGCAAGAAGAATTAAACCAATTCACTAAAAATGATGTATGGGATTTAGTTCCAAAACCACAAGATAAAACCATTATTGGAACTAAATGGGTTTTTAGAAATAAGTTAAATGAGGCAGGGGAAGTAATAAGGAATAAAGCTAGGTTAGTAGCACAAGGATAGAATCAATAAGAAGGAATAGACTTTAATGAAACGTATGCACCAGTAGTTAGACTTGAAGCTATTAGAATGCTACTAGCTATAGCTGCACACAAAAATATCAAACTCTACCAAATGGATGTAAAAAGTGCATTTCTAAATGGAATCATTCAAGAAGAAGTGTATGTTGCCCAACCACCTGGTTTTGAAATACCGAAAAAAGGTGACTATGTTTACAAACTTAAGAAAGCACTTTATGGATTAAAACAAGCACCTAGGAACTGGTATGAAAGGCTCAAGACATATCTTTTTTATAATGATTTCTCTATTGGAAATTCAGATTCTACTTTATTTTTCAAAACATATACATCTGATTTTCTAGTTGTTCAAATATATGTTGATGACATTATTTTTGGAGCTTCAAATGAATCATTGTGCACACAATTCAGTGACATTATACAAAACGAATTTGAAATGAGTCTCATGGGTGAACTAACTTTCTTTCTTGGTTTTCAAATTAAGCAAACGCCTGCCGGGATTTTTATCAGCCAAGAAAAGTATACTAAAGAACTCTTAAAACGTTTTGGAATGGATCAGTGCAAACATGCTACTACTCCAATGGCTACCTCCACTAAAATTGATAAGGATGAAGATGGGGAACCTATTGATGATTCCTTATATAGAGCCATGATTGGCAGTTTGCTTTACTTAACCGCTTCTAGACCTGACATCATGTTTTCAGTTGGTCTTTGTGCTCAAATTCAATCACAACCCATGCATTCTCATTTTCAAGCAGTTAAACAAATTTTCTGATATTTAGCCGGCACTACATGTTATGGTTTATGGTATCCTAAAGGACAATCCTTGGATTTTAAAGCTTATACTGATGTCGACTATGCTGGTTGTCGACTTGATCGCAAGAGCACTAGTGGTGGTTGTTTATTGTTAGGAAGAGTCTTAGTATCTTGGTTTAGCAAGAAACAAAATACGGTTGCCCTCTCTACAACTGAAGTTGAATATATGGCAGCCGGATCTTGCTATGCTCAAGTACTCTATATGCAACAAGTGTTAAACGATTATGGTTTTACGTTTTCTTCCACGCCTATATTTTGTGACAACACAAGCGCTATAAACTTAGCACACAATCCTATTTTACACAGCCAAGCTAAACATATTGAAATCCGTCATCACTTTTTATGGGATCATATCTCTAAGAATCATGTATCCCTTCATCATGTTGATACGGAAGATCAATTGGCTGACATTTTTACAAAACCACTTCCACTAGATCAATTTAACAAAATAAGGAAGCAACTACTTATCACTCCCTTAGAAGATGTTTTCTTTGATATTTGTGCTTCTTAAAAATGTCTTTATCATATCATCTTTGGTTTAAGGGGGAGTTTTTCTATTTTAATGGATATCTTTTTGAAATGACAAAGGGGGAGAAATAAAGGTAAATCTTACAATGGTAATCTTGAAAAACTCAATCAATGAGTTTCATAAATCTCTTGGCTTTACATTAAAAGTTTCTATATTCCCTAAAGAGTTGGATTTCATGTTCTATACTTCTTTGGGAATAATAAGCACACATTTCATAAACAAGAAAAAAAATTCACAAAGTAAATATCAGGTATGAAACTCAACTCATTGATTTATATTTTGGAAATGTTTGTCATCTTCAAAAAGGGGGAGATTGTTGGCTAAATGGATATCATTTAATCCCTTTGGTTTGATAATGACAAACATTTCACTCTTGTCGATCTAACGTGCTACTTGAGTGTTGCAGGAATAAGGTGGATGACAAATATTATGGAAGATCTATATGCTTGAATTATTGTAATTTCATGAAATGTAATCAATTGTAAAACTTGTACAAATATATAATGTACAAGTACTTAGACATTATGTAAATCAAGTGTTAGTCCTCGACCGAGACACTCTCGGTCGACAAACTCCTCGACTGAGAAAGACCCAAGTAGCCGTTAGACACAGCTGACAAGGTAGTTGGTAGTTGGAGATGAATGCTGCATACACTTGCTCCAGAGAGTCTGTCGGTCGACAAACCCTCGACCGATTAGGACTCTCGGTCGACAAAAATTTGACCGAGATGAGTTCTGACAGCAACTTTCAGAATTAATTAACTAGTCATTGCTAAAGCAACTAAAGTGTACCTAACGGCTAGTTAAGCACTTAGAACCCCCTAGAAAGTGTCTAGAACGTCCTTAAGCACTTGTAGGTCACTCCTATAAATAATACATGCCTTAGGACACCTAAACTCACCAATTCTACACTTGAGCAATCCTTGAGCATACACTTGAATTAGCAATCTATTTTGAGCAATTGAGCAACACTTGCAATTGGTTATTCTTCTCCTTGCTCTAAATTCGTGTCCTCTAGGCTAGTATCTTCTAACCGACAAACCAACACTTCAATATTCATTGGTTAGGAGATCTATACGCTTGATATAGGCAAATCAAGCCTTGTGCATCAAAGGGTAATTGTAATTTCCTTTTTCCTTTCTTGTTCACTCTTATTGCTTGTACTCTCCTTGCTACTCCTAGGGTTGGAGGTTGCGGATTGGAGAGGGTCTTAATCTTCTTGGTGAAGAAGGAGGCTTTGGACTACTTCTAGAAGGCTGTTGCAACGGGAGGCTACTTCAAAGAGGAAGGCTACTTCAAGGGGGAGCTTGAAGTTACTTCAAGAAGGCTGCTTCAAGTTGGTGCAATTACTTCAAAGTGAAGGCTGTCCAAAGGGTGTAGAAAGTATTGTATTTTATGTAAATTCCTTGAGAGGTAATAAAATTAATACTTTCAAAATCCCAATTGGGTAAGCAACCGGGTAGTGGATTGACTGCCTTAGTATTTGCTAAGGTTGGAACCACTCTAAACACCTTGTCTCCTTCTTGTTATTTCAATTGTGGTTGTTTGAGTTAAAATTATTTTGAAATTATCATAAAACCCTATTCACCCCCCCTCTAGTGGTTTGTCAATTGGTATCAGAGCAGGCTTCAAGGAACTCTAACCAAGTCTTGAAGAATGGGTGACGGGTTGCTCAACAACCTCAACCTTGAAGGGACACTTGTGGCTAGGCCTCCTGCATTTGATGGTACTAACTACACCTACTAGATAAGGAGAATGAAATTTTACTTCCAAGGGATTAGTTGGGATCTATGTAGGATGGTGTTAACTCCCTACGAACTTCCTCAAGCGGAATATGCAGCTTGGGACACCAATACAGTAAAGTCTGCCCAAATGAATGCAAAGGTTGTAAGTATACTTTATTGTTCAATTTCAGTTGGAGAATTTAATAGAATATCAAATTGTGAAACAGCCTATGAAATTTGGCATAGACTTTCCATAACTTATGAAGGAACTTTGCAAGTTAAGAACTCAAAAATTGGAATGCTTAAACAGAAATTTGAACAATTCTGTATGGATCAAAATGAATCTATTAGTGAAATGTATGCAAAATTCTCTTCTATTGTAAATGGTTTGAATGCCTTAGGTAAAGTGATTAGTGAGGAAGATCAGGTGTCAAAGATTCTTAGATCACTTCCTCCCAAATACAAGCCCAAAGTGACGGCCATTGAAGAAGCAAATGACCTCACCCGACTGAGGATGGAACAACTCATTGGAAACTTAGAAGCTCATGAAGCAACTCTAGAAGAGGAAGAAAGAAGAGAACGTGAACTTCAATAAGGGAAAAAGAAAGATGTGGCTCTAAAATCTTCAAAAATTGTCACACTGGAAAGTGATGAGTCAAGTGAAGAAGAAGGAAAAAGAAGCCTTAATTGTAAATGGTAAGAAATATAAAAGATTTAGAACTAACAAAATCTCTAGTTCTTCTTCTTCTCCTAGGTGTTTTGAGTTTGGAAAGAAAGGACATATCAAAAATAAATGCCCTAAAGCAAAGAAAGGAAAGAAAAGCTCACACAAAAAGAAGGGAGAAAAAGCTTATAAAGCTGCATGGGATGAGTCAAGTGAGAGTGAAAGTGGAGAAGAGAAGGTGGAATGTCTTATGGCAAGAGAAGATGATGAAGATTCCCAAAAGGTAAGCCTTCTTGATCTCCCTAAAGAAGAGTTAATTGCTAGTCTACAAGAAAATCATGATATATATGTTGACTGCAAAAAGAAACTAAGGAAGGCTACCAAAACAAATGAAGAATTATATGCTAAATTAAATGATCTCTCTTCTGAAAAGAACAACATTGATCTTAAGAATTTGTCTTTAAAAACATCTTTAAATGACTGTAATAGAAAGTTACTTACTCTAGAAACGAATTTTGATCTTCTTTCTCAAGAAAAGGTTGATTTCCTAGCTAAACTAAATGATTTGCAGACCCAACCAATTCTATGTAACCATCTAGATTATGATAATGTTGTACAAGAAAGAAACTCTCTATTATCTGATTTAGATCAAGCAAGGAAAGAGATAAACAAGAAGATGGATGACATTGCTAAGCTACAAAGAAAAATAAATGATTTAAGAGGTAATGACATCCTTGGAAATATTCTTAAAATTTCCTCTAGTTACAATGGAAGAAGAGGATTAGGATATGATCCAAAGATAAATCAACCCAAAATAACTAAAGCATCCAAGACTAAGACTATGTTTGTACCAAAGAACACAATTCCTACAAAGAGAAATGAAATTGATTCTATTACTTGTCATTTTTGTCTGCGTCTTGGACATTACTCATTTTCATGCTCTTATAAGAACAAGGATTCCGAGTTGGTTTGGGTTCCAAAACCCCAAACTTAGTAGACTTGAATGAAATTTAGTTGAGATATGATCCAATGCTCATTTCTGAAAATTATATTATCTTATCTCAACTTAAAGTCTCATGCATTATATTAATTTTCTGAACTGAGAATATATTCGGTCGAAGTATTGCTCGACCGAGAATATAATCGGTCGAAGTCGACCGACCAGATGCCTGTGATAAATCAAAATCTACAGCAACAACCTGAGTAAAATAGCAACATCTTCGGTCGAAAAATGTTCGATCGGGGCAAAAATCGGTCGAAAAGTGGTCGATCGAGCAGACTTCTGCTTCTATTCAATTTTTAATCTGTAAAACAGCAACTTTCTCGATCGACAAATTGGTCGACCGCAAGAGTTGTCGGTCGAACTTTTATCGACCGAATGAAGTTCTGAATAAAAAAATTTCTATTCAGTCTGTAATTAAATGTTCCTAACCATACCGGACCATCACATGGGTACCAAAATCTATATTTTAATGCAGGAATTGGTGGTCGACAGTGGATGTTCCAAACACATGACCGGAAACAAGGATGTGTTTCAAACTTTTGAGGAAAAGAAGAGTGGAACAGTTACCTTTGGAGATAATGGTAAAGGTAAAATCGTTGGAATAGGTAACATTGGTACAAATCTCAAAATAAAAAATGTTTTACTCGTTGATGGTTTGCACCATAATTTAATAAGTGTTAGTCAATTATGTGACAGTGGATATGATGTTTTATTCAACAAAAATTGCTGCAAGTTACTAATAGAAAATACTACAAATGTTGTTTATGAAGGAAAAAGAATTGGAAATCTCTATATTCTTAGACCTAATTCTGTGAAATCCGTAGTTGGAAAATGCTTACTTGCAAATGAAAATTCTCTACAACTATGACATAAAAAATTGGGTCATGCTAGTTCACATGTTATCAAAAAGCTAGTTAAATATGATCTTATTCGTGGATTGCCTAATTTGTCTTTTGATCAAGTTGAAAATTGTGAACCATGTACCTTGGGTAAACAAACAAAAACTTCGTTTAAACCCAAACATGTACTTAGCACCTGTAGATCCCTAGAACTGATTCATATAGATTTATTTGGACCTATGCGGACACAATCTATTGGTGGCAAAAGGTATTGTTTTTTTATTGTTGATGATTATAGTAGATATACTTGGGTACATTTTCTTGCAAACAAAGATGACACTATTCAAGTTTTCATAAAATTTTGTTCCAAGATTGAAAATCTATTACAAAACAAAATATGTACCATTAGAAGTGATCATGATGGAGAATTTGAGAACCATTTATTTGAGGAATTTTGCACATCTCAAGGATACACTCACAATTTTTCTACTCCACGCACTCCACAACAAAATGGCATAGTTGAAAGGAAAAATCGATCACTACAAGAAATGGCTAGAACCATGATGCTCGAACACAATACACCTAAAACTTTTTGGGCTGAAGCAGTAAACACAGCATGCTATGTGTTAAATAGAGTAACTGTTCATTCCTATTTGAAGAAAACACCATATGAAATAATATATACTAAGAAACCTAGAGTTGACTATTTTCATACCTTCGGATCAACATGCTATATCTTAAACACTAAAGAGGATAGAGACAAGTTTGACTCTAAATCACATAAATCATTCTTTTTGGGATATTCTACCTCTAGCAAAGCATTTAGAGTCTACAACACTATTTATAGAAAGGTTGAGGAATCAATTCATATTTCCTTTCATGAAGAATCAAAATCAGAAAACCTTGAAATAGTTGATCTCACTCATCAATTCAAAATGTATCCATACCAACTGATAGTGATAAAAATACTCCAAGTAATGACCAAGCTGGGACACAATCTACTCCTAGACTCATTAAGGATCATCCCCAAGAATTAATTATTGGAAATCCTAATGATAAAGTCAAAACTCATTCTTCTTTTAAAGACGTTGCAAACATGGCATTTGTTTCTATCATTGAACCTAAGAAGGTGTCTGAAGCTCTTAAAGATGACTATTGGATAATAGCAATGCAAGAAGAATTAAACCAATTCACTAAAAATGATGTATGGGATTTAGTTCCAAAACCATAAGATAAAACCATTATTGGAACTAAATGGGTTTTTAGAAATAAGTTAAATGAGGCAGGGGAAGTAATAAGGAATAAAGCTAGGTTAGTAGCACAAGGATAGAATCAATAAGAAGGAATAGACTTTAATGAAACGTATGCACCAGTAGTTAGACTTGAAGCTATTAGAATGCTACTAGCTATAGCTGCACACAAAAATATCAAACTCTACCAAATGGATGTAAAAAGTGCATTTCTAAATGGAATCATTCAAGAAGAAGTGTATGTTGCCCAACCACCTGGTTTTGAAATACCAGAAAAAGGTGACTATGTTTACAAACTTAAGAAAGAACTTTATGGATTAAAACAAGCACCTAGGAACTGGTATGAAAGGCTCAAGACATATCTTTTTGATAATGATTTCTCTATTGGAAATTCAGATTCTACTTTATTTTTCAAAACATATACATCTGATTTTCTAGTTGTTCAAATATATGTTTATGACATTATTTTTGGAGCTTCAAATGAATCATTGTGCACACAATTCAGTGACATTATACAAAAAGAATTTGAAATGAGACTCATGGGTGAACTAACTTTCTTTCTTGGTTTTCAAATTAAGCAAACGCCTGCCGGGATTTTATAAGCCAAGAAAAGTATACTAAAGAAATCTTAAAACATTTTAGAATGGATCAGTGCAAACATGCTACTACTCCAATGGCTACCTCCACTAAAATTGATAAGGATGAAGATGGGGAACCTATTGATGATTCCTTATATAGAGCCATGATTGGCAGTTTTCTTTACTTAACCGCTTCTAGACCAAACATCATGTTTTCAGTTGGTCTTTGTGCTCGATTTCAATCACAACCCATGCATTCTCATTTTCAAGCAGTTAAACAAATTTTCTGATATTTAGCCGGCACTACATATTCTGGTTTATGGTATCCTAAAGGACAATCCTTAGATTTTAAAGCTTATACTGATGTCGACTATGTTGGTTGTCGACTTGATCGCAAGAGCACTAGTGGTGGTTGTTTCTTGTTAGGAAGAGCCTTAGTAACTTGGTTTAACAAGAAACAAAATATGGTTTCCCTCTCTACAACTGAAGCTGAATATATGGCAGCTGGATCTTGTTGTGCTCAAGTACTCTATATGCAACAAGTGTTAAACGATTATGGTTTTACGTTTTCTTCCACGCCTATATTTTGTGACAACACAAGCGCTATAAACTTAGCACACAATCCTATTTTACACAGCCGAGCTAAACATATTGAAATTCGTCATCACTTTTTATGGGATCATATCTCTAAGAATCATGTATCCCTTCATCATGTTGATACGAAAGATCAATTGGTTGACATTTTTACAAAACCGCTTCCACTAGATCAATTTAACAAAATAAGGAAGCAACTACTTATCACTCCCTTAGAAGATGTTTTCTTTGATATTTGCGCTTCTTAAAAATGTCTTTATCATATCATCTTTGGTTTAAGGGGGAGTTTTTCTATTTTAACGGATATCTTTTTGAAATGACAAAGGGGGAGAAATAAAGGTAAATCTTACAATGGTAATCTTGAAAAACTCAATCAATGAGTTTCATAAATCTCTTGGCTTTACATTAAAAGTTGCTATATTCCCTAAAGAGTTGGATTTCATGTTCTATACTTCTTTGGGAATAATAAGCACACATTTCATAAACAAGAAAAAAAAATTCACAAAGTAAATATCAGGTATGAAACTCAACTCTTTGATTTATATTTTGGAAATGTTTGCCATCTTCAAAAAGGAGGAGATTGTTGGCTAAATGGACATCATTTAATCCCTTTGTTTTGATAATTACAAACATTTCACTCTTGTCGATCTAACGTGCTACTTGAGTGTAAGGTGGATGACAAATATTATGGAAGATCTATATGCTTGAGTTATTGTAATTTCATGAAATATAATCAATTGTAAAACTTGTACAAATATATAATGTACAAGTACTTAGACATTATGTAAATCAAGCATTAGTCCTCGACCGAGACACTCTCGGTCGACAAACTCCTCGACCGAGAAAGACCCAAGTAGCCGTTAGACATAGCTGACAAGGTAGTTGGTAGTTGGAGATGAATGTTGCATACACTTGCTCCAGAGAGTTTGTCAGTCGACAAACCCTCGACCGATTAGGACTCTCGGTTGACAAAACTTCGACCGAGATGAGTTCTGACAGCAACTTTCAGAATTAATTAACTAGCCATTGCTAAAGCAACTAAAGTGTACCTAACGGCTAGTTAAGCACTTAGAACCCCCTAGAAAGTGTCTAGAATGTCCTTAAGCACTTGTAGGTCATTCCTATAAATAGGACATGCCTTAGGACACCTAAACTCACCAATTCTACACTTGAGCAATCCTTGAGCATACACTTGCATTAGCAATCTATTTTGAGCAATTAAGCAACACTTGCAATTGGCTATTCTTCTCCTTGCTCTAAGTTCGTGTCCTCTAGGCTAGTATCTTATAACCACCAAACCAACACTTCAATATTCGTTGGTTAGGAGATCTATATGCTTGATATAGGCAAATCAAGCCTTGTGCATCAAAGGGTAATTGTAATTTCCTTTTTCCTTTCTTGTTCACTCTTATTGCTTGTACTCTCCTTGCTACTCCTAGGGTTGGAGGCTGCGGATTGGAGAGGGTCTTGATCTTCTTGGTGAAGAAGGAGGCTTTGGTCTACTTCTAGAAGGCTGTTGCAATGGGAGGCTACTTCAAAGAGGAAGGCAACTTCAAGGGGGAGCTTGAAGTTACTTCAAGAAGGCTGATTCAAGTTGGTGCAACTACTTCAAAGTGAAGGTTGTCCAAAGGGTGTAGAAAGTATTGTATTTTATGTAAATTCCTTGAGAGGTAATAAAATTAATACTTTCAAAATCCCGGTTGGGTAAGTAATCAGGTAGTGGATTGACTGCCTTAGTATTTGCTAAGGTTGGAACCACTCTAAACACCTTGTCTCCTTCTTGTTATTTCAATTGTGGTTGTTTGAGTTAAAATTATTTTGAAATTATCATAAAACCCTATTCACCCCCCCTCTAGTGGTTTGTCAGGCACAGGAAGCAACGTATGATGATGAGGATGGCGGACTGGAAACTTTCTTCACAGGAGAACTGGCCAGGGAGCGGAGTGCACAGACTAAAGTAGATATACCTGCAGCAGCTCCCCCTCTGCCCTGCAGGATGAAAGATATGGACATGACTACGGTATCACGAATCTCATGTAGAGATGTCCATGTCTTGGCATATGTCCTCAATGACGATCTACCCAGGTCAGACATATTGTACAATAATAAGGGTAGACGTTTGTCCAGAGACCACTTCAGGGGGATATTTCTAAAGAAGGCGTGAGTACACTAAAGGGTGTTCAAAGTACTTTACGCCACCCTCCTCGAAGAATTCTTACATATAGATAAGCCGCAACTGGTCTTCAACGGTACGAGGTGTCTAGCCAGCCTCCTGTATAATGAATATTACATGGTGGCAGATGTAGATGAGCTAAAAGCAGCAGTCCAGTGGAAGGGGACAAGGTTTGTGGTGTTGCACATAAGAAATGCAAGCCATTGGGGACTAATAATCGTCGATCTGCATCAGTGTAAGACGATGGTGCTCAATTGTTGTGCAGTTGAAATGGACAACACCTCACTAGTCTATAAGAGGAAGGAAGCCAGAGATGCCTTGAAGATACCGTTGCGCTTACAATGAGAAATCAAGGAGGCGGGCAACATATTTCAAGGGTCCTAAAAGCTTTTTTCCATCAACAAGAAAGTTCCCCAAGAAGAGGTTGGTTCAGGGGATTGTGCCTTCATAGTACTGTGCATGATGGCAGCCATCAACAAGGGCATTCCCCTGGAGGATGTAGACATTGAAGACTTGCATGGACTGCGGGGTATATTCGCTATGGAAGTCATCTATGATCTCCCATCCTTCAACGATCCGGCGATGCCTACAGAAGCTATACCCGCAGGCTTCACATGGACCTTTTCTTACTCGAAAAGGTCACTTGGAGGAAACAAATAAAAGCCATGTGGGTCGATCTGACAGAACCAGCCAGGGCTACAGCATGGAAAGCAGGCTGGAATGAAAGCTCTGAAGAAGTTGTAAGGCACACGCCAGAAGAAGAGCCACGACAGCCTTCAATAGAAGAAGCTCCTAAAAATCAACCTCCAAAACAACAGCCTGCGGAAGGAGAGGTTGAAGAAGAAGATCTGGAGGATGATAGACCAGACAGTCTGGTAGGAGAAATTACATCTTATTTCGAGAATTTTGACAGATGGAATTTCTTCAGCCTGTCACTAGAAGAACTAACTCTTATTCTGAGTTCTATGAAAGAAGACGATTCCCCAAGAGATGTCATCTTCGAGCGAGATGGCATCTGCGTGCTAAAAGATGACCTCTGAGAAACGTTGAAAATAGGGGTTACCTTTCTGTAAGCACGATGTCAGCCTACCAGGCAATACTAGGAGATATCATGCCAAGTACTCGCATGGCATACTTCCTACTGGTAGATGACATTCTCAAGGACAAAAAGTCAGGAGAAAAAGAGTGACTGCAACAACGCCTGGAGACGGCCCCTCCAGAGCACATCTTCCTGCCTTCACGACAACCATTGGACTCTACTGCATCTCAACCTTCTTAAAAGGACTGCAATTCTATATAACAGCTCTGACGCAGCCTTCACGCTCAACAAGAAGACCAATATGACAACAGCAAAGACACCCGTAGAAGAAAAGGCAAACACATGCGCCGAAGCTATCATCGACATGATAAGACAGCATTGCATAGGGTACGACTATACGAAATGCAAGGACTTCAAGAAAACACAATTCTGCCACAGATGCCCTCAGTAGGTACCCCTATCTAATGATTGTGGTTTCTTCTGCCTATCATGGATGGTAGCCATAGCCACTATTGGCTTCAAGGTGGAAAACATGCAGTATGAGAAATATCACGCGTTAAGGGGTATATACATGCTCCTAGAGTCCAAGTGGGCCTCCAAATACAACTTGGACTCTATGTGCAATTTGAGCATTAATGATGGTGAAATTCCATATTTGCCCACATTTATGATAATAAAGGGGTGTTTCCACAAATAACCCACTAAAGGTAATAATTAAGGACTAATAATGTAAAATGGAGTTTTATGATAGAAAATAAGTGGATAATGTTTATTTGGAGCTTTTTGGATAGATATATTAGTAATAATGTGTATTTGAGTTAATTATGAGTGTAATTAACCTAATTTCCTTCTCTCTCCTCAAAAATGATAATAATATATATAAATATAATGTAATGATGAGATTTTGTTCTTAAAGCTAATATTGGATGGATATCTCGAAATTCACTCATGTAATCCATTAAAAGGAGTATTTTCATATAACTCATTCATTTTAATATATTAAATATACACTTTAATGAGCAATATATTTATTAAGGGCCATATTATGTATAAAACGAGAAAGTAATTACATAGGATTGTTCTAGACTTTAATTTGTGCATATGGTTCAAATTTGGTGGCTTTTAGACTTCATTTGATCCTTCAAATCCATTTTATAAGCTTTTAATAAAGCGTAACTATGGGGATTTTAATCGAATTCATTTCATTAATGTCGCCCATTCAAGCCTAAGTCTGGGTTCAATGCTTCTGTCACGTGCCCCCTTCACCTGTGTGCCATCCGACGGTCTAGATTAGATCATATGATCTCTGCCTCGATCAGACGATGTGAAGCTCATCCTCTACCTCCCGCCTGTCTATGACCAAGAGCCGTTTTACGGCCAGCTCTCTCACCAGCCTCGTTCTCTCTCCCTTCTCCATCATTTTGTACGTTCTTTCTTCTGTTGAGTCCACCTCGCAACAGCGATTCTAATGAGCCATAGCTCATCGACCCTTTCTCCCTGGTGGCGTTACGCCCAAATCGACCTCTCCCCTCCTCTCAAACCCTCGAGTCGCAGAGGCGACCTCGGTCCTTCTCCTACCTATTTAAGGGCTCTTCGAGCACCCTCAGGCTTCAAGCCTTCCTCCTCCCCCTCCAATTTCACCTCTCCTTGCCCGAGACACCCTGACCTACTCCGTCTTCAGTTCTGGAAACCTCAGCCTACTGCTCGCACCTTCGACCACCTCTGTTCAATTGGCTTCTAGGTAAGCATCCTCAATGTTTGTTCTTCAATTTTGTTTCCTTGTTTCGCCTTTCTACGCTCTCGTTCATCAGGTCTTATAGGCTGCCGGAAGCCCCTCAGCGGAGCCTGACCTTTTCTCCACCCCGTGCTCCTCTGCCCATCATGATTCTTGTTTTTGACCCGTCTTGCATCCGCGAACCTGTTGGAGTCCTAAGTTGGGGCTTATCTCAGGGTTTTCGATGGTTTTGGTCATGGTTGCCTTGTCTCTATTCTCTAACTTCACCCGGCTTTGGGGTGGTTTCTGCACACAACTCTGCCTTGTTTTGGCTCCATCGTCCTCGCCGGAGCCCATCGGCCCCATTCGTGGTTCCAATTGGTCGAAAGGTGGCCAGACGTTGTGCAACGACCCTTGAGTCGAAGCAGGGTGTACAACCCTCGTGCCATGGCCAAGGTTGAAGAAGCCTGGTCGTGCAATGACGCCCGTGGTCATGCCCCTGTGATTGGGATGATTAATCATTCATGGGCATAATCGTAAATTCATCCCTTCCCTTGTTTCTCGCCAATGATGATGAATTGTTCAAATGACAGTACTGTCCTCGCTACTTAATTAATTCGATTTTACGAGAAAGGGTATTTTGGTCATTTCACCTACTATTTACATCGAATTGCATTTTCATTTAAATTACTGTCATGCTATGGTTTTCTTTCATTCTGATTGGTTGATTTTACTTAATTCATAGTAAATCGATCCATGGTCAGAAAAATGCAAAAGAAAGCCCGTTTATACATCTCACTCAAATTTTGACACCCCAAGATGGGGTGTTCGATACGTTTGGGGGAGGAGTCATAAACGGGCTATATAGGTACATTTACCATTCATTTACTTTCCTTTTTACCGCTAAAATTTTGAAAATTTTGAATTTGCCTCAAAATTTTTGAAATTGAAAATTTGAATTCTTGTTACAACTACTTTTTTAGAAGCTCACCTCCTCTCTCGCTAAATTTTCTGATTGTAGTGTTTCAGCCCTCTTAGAGAGAAATATATGAGCAACATATACAAGTTTATACGAGTAAAACAACAGTCATGGCAATACTGCTATACCTCATTCTTGCAATAAGACATTGTAAATGTAACAACCTTAACTCATGAAACCCTTAGAGACTAGAGAACTTCACCTAGTCATACTCCTAACCAACCACCCTCACCTGACGCTTATGACTAGAAAATCCTTATCTCCGTAGAAAGGGAAAAAGTTGCCCTCTTCAAAGAATATTTAAAAGAGGCTTGGCCGCCCTGAAGACCAAGTAAAACGCCCCAACCCAAGCCTGAAAGGAGAGGTAAAAAGCTAAAAATAAATACAGAAAAAAAAATATGAGAGTTGTGCCTGAAAAGATGTCAAAAGTTTCTACACGGCCGGTATACTTCTGCACTCATGAATGCAGAAATGTCATGCCCGTAAGTGGTTACACACCTCCAATCCTGAATGGAATCTCACAAAACCACCTGACTTAAAGTCAGAAGCCCAAAAAGGGCTACACTGTTCTTACGAAAGTTGTGGGTGAGGAGTTCAGGGGGAAGAGGAAAATACCTAAAAGCCTTAAGCCTACCCAAACACATTAGCATAGGGTCAGCTAAAAAATAAAGAATTAGTGTGAAAGATACCCTTCAAAAAAGATCTAACATTAGTACGTTCATTACCTAAGGGAGGGGGTGATAAGTTTATAAGGAGGAGCCTTTTACAATTGAAGGTTATGACTGAGAAATGAAGTTAGGCAACTCCGGTTGAGGGGGGGGAGATTGAGACCTAAGGGTTCGAGTACATACCACAATAGTCTTAATGCAAGAATGAGATATTTCAGTCATGTTATTATGTTATCTTTTAAGATTGTTCATTCTTTCTCTCTCCGAGTTCTCAAACCTACACTTATCCTGAGGACAGGCTTGATTCTAAGTTTGGAGGAGTTGATAACACTCTACTTTATATACTTTCTATATATATTTTACACCACTTTTAGTATACCTTTTGTCAGCTTTTCACATAATTTTTCTATCTTTTTGACTAAAGCCTCACCTACAAGTTTTCAGGAACATCCACAGCTCAGGTCACAGTTTTGGGGACCACGACCGCGGTCCACTTATTTCTCAACCGTGACCGCAGTTCCAAAGTACCCCAGAGACCTCGATCATCAGGCAATAAGGATGATCGCGACTACGGTTATCACCAGGTCATGACCGCGATTACCAGAAGATCGCGACTGTGGTTATCACAGCACCGCGACTGCGGATACCAGAAGATTGCGACCAAGCTAGACCGCGGCAAGAGATAAACAAGGCACAAACCGTGACCGCGGTCTCACCCTCACTTATCACCAGACCGCGACCGCAGTTCTAAGTCAGTGGAGTGTGCCTATAAATATCGCACCCATCTGTCTTGTCAAGAGATCAGACTAGGGATCTGATCCAGAGGACCACAAAGTGTTGTTGCATTCCAAATTCGTCCCAGACCATCCCATCCATCAGTCTTGGATCTCCAAAGCTGGAAGCTGAGGAGAGAGAAGATTGAAGACCCCTTCTTCAAGAGAAGAAGACCGTCCACACCATCCACGTGATAGATCTGGATCTGAAGGAGTATTGTGTTGTATCACGTCTCTTCCTTTCTAGAACTGTCATTCCATCATGTTGTACTTCCCTCCTCTCTTTGTGGGCATCTCATGGATCTATCCCTCTGTAATGTCATTATGCTGTCTGCAAGCATGAGCGGCTAAACACCTTAACTTGGGTTGGGAGTAGCCACTAAGGCTCTCCTAACATGTATATTGTCTCTTTCTGTTGAATATACATATTCTTATCAAGATTATCTCGATGCACCTATTTTAATTCTTTACTTGTATGATTAGCTACCATCTTGTGATGTTTGATTGTTGATATCTCGAGAGAGTAATATCGCTTTTACCATGTGTCACGGAATAGTATGAATGCACAAGAGTGTTGTAATGTTAGGGCCTTAAAACCATATGTTATGTTGCAAAGTTTACGTGTGGTCATCTCGAGAGAGAGGCTACCCTTAGACTAATATCTTTCCTCATCTTGAGAGAGTGTGGAATGGACGCTTTTGATGGTTGCTTGTAATCTTGGTAAGAGTATGCGAGAGAGAGAGATGATGTTGCATGTTGGTGAGATGTTTTAGTAGGTGAACCCCGACCCAGGTTTCCTTCCATATACTTGTTTCATCTTATTTCTTTTATTTCTTTTGTTCTTGCTATTCTTGTTTTGGATATTGTCGTTCCTTAGGGAACACCTTTATATACCCTCTCTGACTGGAGTATACGAGTGTTAGATTTTGTGTTCTTAACACTACCAACCCTATCCTTGTGTTTGACCCTGATCGCTACATCGGACCCCGTTTATCGTTACGGGGGCCTGAGAGTCAGGTTATCTCTTTAAAAGTCTGACTACTTTAAATCCACTTCTTTTGGATGTGAGATTTAGGCTGGTCACAAATGTGCTAGGATTTTTTTCCACCACAAGTGTTTTGGGCACCACGGTCGTGGTGGCAGGGGTGCACAACATCTATGCTAGAGTGGAACAGCCAAGGCGAGAAGGATGGAAATGCTATGTTGATATTGGAGTTTGGGTGCTTAGTTGCACGACCATGGTGCTGTGTGGGAATGATGGAAGAATGGGCATGTGAGGCACCATAGTTGTTTGGAGGAGGGGATGGTTGGTTGTTCTCTCCAACACAGTCATGTCGGTAGCTTGGATACACGGTCTTGGCTAGCTACATGGTCATGGTGGGTCCTTCTTGGCACGGGTGTGCTGCTGAGCTTAGCTTGAGATTCTTTGTTTATTGTGACTTTGAGATTCTTGGATTTGATAGTGTGGTTGTTCCTTAACACCACGTGTGTGTTTGCATCTTCTACATGTAGTTTCACATTTTCTTTGGATTTTCATGGACTTGTTTGCTTTGTCTTGACTCTTGGCCACTAAGGGTAGGTTGGGGGAGCTTTTAGACCCTCCTCAAACTTGTCTACAGGTGAAGAAACCCTTAGATGTGATTGAAGTACAATTAGACATAAGGAGAAATCCTAAAGTGGGTTACCCAAGTTTGATCCCCAGCAATGATGCCAAAAATCTTGGTGCATGTGTGAGATTCACACACTATGTCTTTCAACTTTATAAGACCCTAATGATTGGACACACCTCTAATACTTCAAAGACTCACCTCCATGCGCACAAGTATGTATCTTAGTGTAGAAAGGTGGCAACTCAGGGGTCAATACTCATGGAGAGAAGAGGCATTAGAGCTAGGTTAGCTTAAGCTGGGTTCCTATTGTGAAGTCTAGGGTTGAAGGGTTTGATGTTAATTTTGTTTGATTACACTGATGGTGAACAAGAAAGCAAAGGAAAGCAAGAAGCAAAACCTGAGATATTCCTAGAGATTTAGTTCTAATAAGCAAGAAGGGAAAAGCTAAGCAAGTAAGGGGCATATTACACTACACTAAGGTAGGCAATTAGGGCAAAAAGGAAATCAAGGACCTAAATTGGAAAGATAGTAGCAAAAATAAAGCAACTAATTGAGAGGCAATTAAAGTGACTAGCTAAGAAATTATTAACCAAATGGGAGAGAACTAGGGTCTTAGCAATTAATGGGAGGTGTGGGCCATTTGGGGTGATGTGACTAGAATATAGGTTGGGGTTCATAACATCCAAGCAATGTTCATTCACTTAGATCATCAAACCAACAACATGTTAGATGCTAGATAATTTCCCTAAACTACTAATTGGCCATGGATGTGATAGTGTGTATATAGGGGAACTAGTCCCTGTCACCTTCTATCCACTCTTGCTAGGATCACTCAGGTTAAGGTTTTGGTGGAATTATAATATAACCTAATCAAGTCTAGGTTTCTAGTAAGCTCTTAAGGCAATTAGGGTGTGATTGTAGTAATGGAGGGTGGAAATGAGGGTTTTACACTTCACATCACCTACCATCTAGCCTTTGGGAAGTTTCAAAACAATTGCATTAAATGCTTTTAAACTGGTTACTTAGATCTCTTACCTATGTGTAGGAGTATGGATTAATATGTCAAAATATAAGTAGCTAACTAGGGATCCATCAATCAGACCTAGAAGATTTCCCCCAAAATAGCTACATATATGCCAATTCCTCGGAATCTGGGTGATTTAAAGTATAAATCAACACGTATCCCATGGGGAATGATATGAAACTAGAACATAATCATTATCAAATGAAATTACAAAGTTTGCAAATTATTTTACCCCAACATGGTATCAAAGTCATATTTCAACCCCAAGAAGTCCACTTAGAGGGACTTATCTACTCATAGAAATGGAAAATATAAAAGGAGAGAAGAAAGAGGCAGAAGTAGCCATGTAGATCAAATTAGAGGATGGAATATTCTTCCCCAACCACTACAATATCGAACTCTTCACTCCTCCAAGGTGGAATGGCATGGAAATGGAAAGGAGAGTGGCCAAAATCCTAAAATGAAGGGTGATAAAATGTAGGTGGGAGCTAAGAGGGGAAATGAATGGGTAGGGGGTAGCTAACAATGGATAACCTTGTGCTCCATCGCCATCCAAGCATATATAAGTGGTAGGGAAGCACTAGTTCAGGTAGGGTATAAGGGGAAAAGTAGTGTATAAATGGGCTAGGGTTTTTGGTCACCAAGGTCATAGTGGCAGGAGTGCACAATAACCATGCTAGAGTGGAATGATTGAGGTGAGGAGGATGGAAATGTTAGGTTGATATTGGAGTTTGGGTGCTTGGTGGAACGGTCGTGGCGTACACCAAGACTGTGTGGGAGTGATGGCAGATCGGGCGTGTGAGGCTTCACAACCATTTTGGAGGAGGTGTGGTTATTCGTTCTCCTCAACATGGTCATGTTGGTAGCCTGACAACATGACTATGGTGAGTCCTTCTTGGCACGACCATATAGTTCAACACGGTCATGTTGTTGATCTTATCTTGAGCTTCTTGATTTGTTGTGGCTCTATGATTCATGGATTCAAAAGCACGATTATTCCTTGACGCAACGACCGTGGTGGGGGTCTTCTAGGTCACTTTCACGTTTTCTTTTGATTTTCATGGACTTCTTCTTTGGCTTTACTTTTGGCCATTTGGGGTAGGTTGGGGAAATTTTGGACCCTCCTCATACTCTTGCAATATGGAAACCATTAGGTCATCTTCCTTCTCTCATGTCCATCCAAGGTGTGGTCCAAGTACTTGAAAAACATGCAAAGAATGTCCATAATTTCATTTTATAGTAATCCACATATTAGGGGAAATAACATGCATTCTAAAAAGTTTAGATGTGATTGAAGTACAAGAAGACATAAGATGAAGCCCTAAAATAGAGATCCATAACCTATCTCAATGGATGAACTCTCAAATGAGGATGGACTATGCTTATAACAATACAAATAGAGGAGGCTGACATGGCTTTGGAGATCGAGGGGAACAACATTATGTTGTATATGGCAGTGACAATCAACATGCTAATGTGGTCAGTTAATCATGACTGAGAGTTAGCAAAATTGGCTTGATTTTGTGTATGGAGGAATGAGAGGCTTTTATGTAATAGATTAGAAAGTAAGGAATCAAAATATATTCCATGACCTTTACAACATGTAATTCCTGCATCTACAACAATGTTGGCAGTTAACAATACCCTAAATTTCTCATTCCCAGATGTAATCACCAAAAAGAGTGCACCTTCATCTGGTAATTTCATTTATGATGATGGTTTTAAGATGGTTAATCCTAATGACATCTTTCTCTTTCATGAAAGGGGATCCCCAAAACTATTGATAGCACTTGAAGCTTACAAAGTGTTACATAAACTATGGCAATTTGTTGTTGTTATCAAGTTCATGGACAACATCATATGTTATCTGACATTATGTGATCATCTTAAACTCCTAAAGAAACCTATAGGTTGATGGAAGGTTTATGAGATCAGTCTAAATCACTTCTTTGTTTAGTTCTCCTTTCAACATGATCTCTTCAACACACTAACCAGTGGGCCTTGGTCAATATTTGGATCATGCCTTATGATACTAATGACTTCATACCATCTCATGTTCTTCCATCTCAGATTTTAACTTGGCTAAGGATTTTAGATATTCCATTACATCTTTATAACCATTTGTTTTTTGACAAGATTAGGGAAGGATTGGGTAAACTTGTTCGAGTTGATGCACATATAATAAATTGCACCAGAAGAAGATTTGCCAAGCTTGCAATTATATTAATACATCAACTCTAATTCACCCGCCAGTTATTGTTAGTGAAGTTGGTTATAGGGTGGAATAGGAATCCCTTTTGGGCATTTATCATGGTTGTGGAAAGCTTGATCATGTACTCAAGGATTCCACATTGATTATTCCAACTTATATCAACAAGGATTCAAAGAAGAACACAAATAATGTAGGAGCATCAATGGATTGAACAATCAATATCAATCCTTTTATGGACATACTATCCATAATCATCAGGCAACATGATTTTATGAAACTACCCACATATGGATAATGACGATGGACAAGCAACAAACTTGTAGTTCTTCAATAAGAAGATGAACAAGATTCGATGTACATGTAAGGAGAATGATGATGCAATCCTATTACATAAGTTGATTGTTGCAATGAAGATTTGGATGTAGAAAAGAAAGTAGATAAATATGAAGACAACAATTCTAAAAGCCATTGTGGAACCATATGCAATTGGAGAGGACATTGTTGAAAATGTCGAGTAGATAACAAAGGTTCACTCAACTAAGCAAAGTACTCATGGTAAGTATGTGATTAATATATATGAGAAGCATACAATGACATATCATGATGTTGATGAAGTCATCATAAATTCCTTTGAATGTAATATCATCAATAACAACCACCCCAAATCTATTGGAATATCAAGTTATGAACCAGTCAACAAAGACATTGTTCCCATCCATAAACCAAAGAATCTATCTAGAAAAATGGGATGTGAAACTCGTGGCAATAGTGGGAAATGAAGAGTATCCCATATTTAACTTAGAAGATAGGCTACAAAAAATACTAAGTCCGTGTCTTTAGATGATATTGTAGCTGATAATGCCTAGTTATTGGATGCTTATTTGGATAAACCTTCCCAATATAAAAATCTTACAATGTGGAGGATGCCCTCTATTCTATTTTGAAAAATAGGAAGAAAAGAATGACATCATGGTACTAGAAATTCTGAGCTACAACATCAACCTTGAACTTAATACCATCTAGATCTTGTAATCTATACCAAGATTATAACAGTTATAGTGTGCTAAATTGTGTGAATCTATGGTGCATCAATTATTGTTGTTGTAACATGGTTTAATACTATACCCCTTGATAATTTTGTAACATTCATACTCTTGTGTGAATAGTTAATAGTAATAAAAGGTCTCTACCTTTTCCAAAAAAAGTTTGTTTTCATTTTTCTTTGTTATCAATATGATGTTGGGTTTTGTGGGACAAAATAGGTAGTGGAAACAAAATTTTATCCAACCACAAACCCATAACTAGCAGATCACATCAACAACTATGTAATAGGAAGGATGGTTAAGCGAGATATACCTAGTCCTAAGGCTTGCTCAGCGACAATACCTCATAGCTAGTGTGGTCTTCAACCACCTAGTCTTCGATGGCATCTATGCAGCTCCTGGTCTTGACCCAGACTGCGGTTGACAATCGTCCTCCTGAGCGGAAAAAATCTCCTGCCTTTATAGATAGTCCACACAGACCACCTGGAACTCTATTCGTCCTGATGGATAGACTAGAAGGAGTCATCCCCTTCTGTCAGCGTACTAGTCACCGACACACTCTCCCCCAACTAGTTTCTTTTCTGCAGTTGTCTTAACTCGTTGTTCCTCCCTGGATGGGTTGAACTTGCTTGGGCTTTCTCAGTTACCACAACCAGAGAGGACAACAACTTTGTAGAGCAACTGATGTTCTGAGTTGTGTGTTCTAAGAAGCCCCATGTACCCCTCTATTTAAAGTAGAGGGCAGGGTTAAGGTTTTCAGTCTGTGTGGGAGTAGAAGGGTATGGAATTTCCATGAACTGATTGTACTGCGACAAACGAACCAGTCATTTTACAACTCAACCGGTCCTTTAGGCAGGTGAGTCGATTGATTCACTTTTGAACCGGTCGGTTGGGAGTCTGAACCAATCGGTTCACTTAGTGAACTGGTCATTTCACTTCCCAGACTTTCCCACAATTGACTTTCCTTATTCATTTCTAATTAATGCAAAGATTAATTCTTGTCCCAGTCAAATTGAATAAGTGAAAAGAAAATCTTTTTTCTCAAAAACCGGGAAACCCAACACCTACTCGATTGGTCTATATGAACGGATCCATTCACTATTGTGAACTGGTCATCTCACTGACCATGAGTCGATCGGTTCACCCAGTGAACCGGTCGGTTGGTGGTCCGGTTTGTGCAGAACTCAGTCAATGCAGTTCTCAATCAATCTGACACTCTAATCGATTGGTTCAACACTTGAACTTGATGAAATCAAGTCAAGTCTATTGATTGAATGTTTAATTGAGTACCTGAGCACTTTAGTAATCAATCTAAACATCATTCATGGATAAACTCCTCTTCTAGGTTCATCCTATGTGTGTGACCCTATAGGTTCCATTTCACGTTGGCAATGAATGTCCATAACTAACTTATGACTTCACAAGAAAAAAGTGGTGCCTAGTCGTACATCAGTGCTACCCAAGTGAAAAGGAAAGTTGGAAAACAACTTTCAACCTACAATCTATTATTGGTCTTATAGTGAATGTATAGTCCCTTTGTTACTGATATCTATATTGAACTTGAGGCATGGACTTGTCATCCTCTACAAACGTTCAATCCATGTTTATTGAACCAGAGCAGACTGTTTGAGATATATGCAAGCTCAATATCATATATTGACTCGCATGTACATGGCCATGTATTTCTCAGTCTCGCTTATCAAGTGGCCAGGATATCATACTCCCTTAGGAGGGACAAATTCCATATCTATCACTCACAGTCAAAACCTCATGTGTCAAAGCCACCCAATCATCACCTTTATAACAATCCATATTTTAGGACTGCGTTTGATGATGTCAAAGTGTACCCAACAACATGTGATGATGTAGTGATTTTAGGTCTAAGAACCACAGTCACCACCAATACTATAAGAGATGATCATGACTAACCAAGTGTGGTTTCCATGCATCACTCTTACTATGGGTCTATCTGATACACTATTCTCTAACATGTATCTTGTGCTTGGTTTGATATCACATCTCATGACTGATGAGATTCTGTCATCAACCAACACACACTCTAGTCTTTTGTGTTATTGATGTATGTGGTTATTTCCATAATAACAACCGACTAGGGACATAACAAGAATGTATACTCTTAACATACGTATGATCTCATTGTTCATGTCCTTAACCTGAAGACATACATCATTGAGTAATACGATTCTTTAGAAATCTAACATGTTATATCATTATCTCAAAATAGATTAAACATATAGATGGAAATGGCCTTTATTATTATTCAAATCATTTACAAAGTATGCCATTACAATCACCATATGACTAGCTCTATGGGCATACACACTAACAGACTCCCACTTGCACTTAGAGCCAATCACCCATGAACCTCAGTCCTTGTGATCTAGCATGACCATCATGCTTCAGCTGTGAAAGTGCCTTAGTCAAGGGATCAACAATATTGTCTTCAGTTGGTACTATGCAAATCTTCACATCTCCTCAATGTACGATCTCTCGTATGAGATGGAAGCGTCGTTGTATGTGCTTGGACTGCTTGTAACATTCCTGACCTGGGTTATGCTTTAACCACTAGATGTTTTGTTTAAGAAAGATAATTATATGATTGCTCTTATCTTTTGAAAAGTAATTAAGGCTCAAGAGGAGCTTATGTTTCAATTTTAGTCCTTTTTTAATAATGTTGAAAATAATGTTTTTCCCGTTTTGGGACTAAAGTGCAAATTACCCAAGTTGAGGGGTTAACTTGCAAATGTTTCATGATAAAATGTTCCTCAAGTATTATAACATCATAAGAATTAGAATGATGCAGAGGTATGGCTTGTGAAAGCCTGAGCACCAGGAAAGAGCTTATTAAGCAATGTTTGTGCATTAAAACCTAGTTTTGGTGTGCAATTTACCAAAAACATAGGGTTCAATATGCAAAATACCACTTCTAGAGAGTCCCTAATGTTTCTTGGTATCAATTAGAGACAAGAAAATTAGAGGGGCGTCTCATTTGAATCTCTCTGGAAGAGAGAGAATTTTGATATTAAAATAATCAAGATTTAAGCATAATTGAAACCCTAATTCAATTTAATGCAAAAATAAATATATTAATGGAAGTGCCCTTCAACCAAAAATGTGATGGTTGGATTTATATAAGTATGGAAGTTCTTGTGCCTTGAAATGGCACCGAAATATCTAAAGTGATTGGAGAGCCCACTCACATTTATTAAAGAAAAAGTAATATCCACTAATTTGTGGATATTATTATTATATTGATTAAGGTGCTTAAAGAGGTTGCTTTTAATTCATGGATAAAGAAGAGGAATTCGAAGGGGAGGATGATGGATTCATATGCAAGGAAGTTAGGGGGATAAGTGTCACCAATTTAGGGAATTAAAGGATTTTTATAACACTTTCTCTCTCTTGAAATTCCCTTATATACACTCCATTTTTCACCACATGAAAGGCTTTTTCGACTCTTCTTTCTGTCCTTGCTTTGGCCGAACACAAGGGAGCTTAGGATCAATAATAGGATGTGCCCCAACCTGTAGGTAAGCTCCATAGTCATCTTCAACCTTGATTTCATGGTGGAAATCGAAATTCAATGCTTATTTTCTCCTTTTCTCCATTCAATCTTCAACTTTAGCAATTCTTTTCACTCAAAGACTTGAGAACGAACCTTGGACAGTTGAGAAAGATTCATTCACCATTGAGGACGTGAAGCTTGAAGCTTGGACTCAACTTTGAAGGCGGGTTATATAACTTAAACCCTTAAATTTCATTATTGATTTCATTTCTTCATCATATGTTGATTGCTTTTTCATTCCCGAATTTCCTTTTGATTTATTGTTGAAATCACCATAAGAACCACATGAAATTTCGAAGGTTTGAAGCTTGAAGATGATGATGTCATATTAGCAAACACCTCAATAAAAATAATGTGCAAACAGTTTCAACTTTGATGACCAAACGGTCTTAAGACCGTTTGGTGATCAAACGGTCTCAAGACCGTTTGAGGGCAAATGGTCTCAAGACCGTTTGAGGTTAAACGATCTCAAGACCGTTTGGGGTCAATTGCTGATGTGGATAAATGAAGATCCAATGGTTCAAATAGATCTAATGGATTCAAGAATGGATGATCCATTGATTACAAACCCTAATCAGATTGATTGGTTGAAACCCTAAATTGATTGAGTCGAATTCAATGTTGAATGGCCCAAACGGTCTCAAGACCGTTTGAGGGCAAACGGTCTCAAGACCGTTTGAAGTCAAATGGTATCAAGACCATTTGAGGTCAAGTGGAGTCATGGTGGATGGAGATCCAAGGGTTACATTTTGATCTACTTTCAATGGTCTCAATGTTGGATGGTTCAATGAGTGCAAACTCTAAATCGATTGATTGTGGAAACCCTAGATGATCCATTCGGTTTCAAGGTAGTTTGGACCAAATGGTCTTGAGATAGTTTGAGTCCAAACGGTCTTGAAACCATTTTGGATCAAACCATTTGAGACTAAACGGTCTCAAAACCGTTTGATGTCCAATCAGTTTCAATGATGGGTTGTTCATTCAGTCTCAAGGTTATTTTGATCAAATTGTTTCAAGGGTTGAAAGCACCAAATGGTTTCAAAACCATTTAAGAGCAAACGGTCTCAACCCTTGATGCCCAAACGGTTTTAAAACTGTTTGGAGGTTAAACGATCTCAACCCTAAGGTGGGCAATCGGTTTCAAAACTGTTTGAAGGTTAAGGAGGTCAAAACCGTTTGAAGGTTCAAAAGTATCAAAACCGTTTGAAGGCCTAATGTGATGAAAGATCAATTAACCCTATTATTGTTAATGATGTTTATCAAATATAATTACAATGGTTGTACCTTTAAGGTACTAGGGTGATTAGTACCTTAGAGGGGTTAATCTTTTATGCTTATGGGAATAATATCTCAATACACTATGATAACCATAGATGTATATACTTGAATAATGGGTTGATCCAAGTTGATAAGTATGGAGTAATCAACATTGTAGAGAGGATGAGAGAGAGAGGAATTCATACATGTATAATGATCATGTAGTGGTTAAGCCTCAACACTCTCAACATGAATAAAATATGTATTTAGGGTATGATCCTTGATAAAGAGATTATGAAACCCTAATCGAGAAGGTTGATGAGCCCTAACCCTAATTCAAGACAATGCTATATGAAACCCTAATCTAGGGTAATGGTGTAACCCTAATTTAGGGTGATGATATGAGAAATCCTAATTCAGGGTAATATAAAAGCTATAAGGAACCTTAATTCAAGATAATGATGTGTGAAACCCTAATCTAGGGTGATGTGATGTGAAACTCTAAACTAGGGTGAAGATATGTGAAACCCTAATTTTGGGTTATAGTGCATGAAACCCTAATCTTGGACAATATGATGATAAACCATATCCCTAATTTTGGGTAATGGGATGAGTATTCCTAATTGACATGAGTTGGGAAATCCCTAATCCTAATGAAAGAATAGCGATGCTACCCTTATATTGCATGGTGCTGATATGTATTTGATATAACTGTTATCATGTGTACTAACCATGTAGGTATCATGAGATGTTGGGCATAGCCAGGTATGAGTTATGATGTGTTATCATTGAAATTGTTTTATGGGCCTTGTGAGCCATAATATGCTTTGTTGCCTAATAAAAGGTAACAAGATATTAAATGGGCTTTGAGAGCCATGTGAGATGCTTGTGTAGCAAGTATCATGTTCACCTTGGTCAGATGACCTGAAGGTATTAGTTGCCTGATAAGTGGTAACAAGTGTTCTTTGATGAACTGAGAATTTGAATACCCATATCCCATAATCATGATGATGAGATGTTAAGGGATGAGAATGCCCATGATATGACAAGGGATTGAGATCCCAATGTTTTATAAAGCTTTGAAAAGTACTTGATAGAAGTATTACACATTCTTTGTAGCATTTGTTATAATAAATTATGTTTGAAAACATGACTTATGCTAAAGGAATATGTAATACACTTAATTAATCAAGTGAAATCTTATCATGTAGAGCCCTGACCATAGATCCATCATTGTCAGTAGTTGGTGATGGAGAAATATGTTTTCCTATGGGAATTCCTGGAATGCATATTTTTGAATATGTGGGGTTAATGGGCGAATATATCCTTACGCCTCACAGGAATGTTTGCGGGCCATATCATATGCATAGGAATGGTTATGGACCATATCCAAATAAGAGTATGGCTATGGGCCATAACTCTACAATACCAGACATTGGCTAAGGGCCATATCCTGAAGAGAATATATGCTACGGGCTATAACTCTATAGCAAAGTTACCAGTATACCCTGGAAAGCTATTTTAGCAGAGACACAAAGATGTCCAGCATAGGATCTCATACTGACTGAGATAAGGGAGGTCATGGAAATCCGACTCTTCCTTGACCTATGTATGGTACCGATTTCGATTTTACAATGGTCGGTTGGAGTATGAGTGGTATACCTCATCTCCTCAGGGCTTAAGTATGATTGAAAAACGTAATCAGCCGTGTAGTGTAGTTGCTTAAGGTTGAAATAAGAGAATCATTGGTTGATGTTACCTTTCTTAGCATATCCTAGATGGATAAATGTTATACATATTCTTCTTTTCCTTATTGGATAAGTAACATGCTGCTTTATCAAGTTACAAGTTGAAATGCTTTGAATAAGAAAATTGCTCTAATATGCTTAGACATTGATTTATCTGTTGTTGAATATATGTAATTCTTCTCAGTTTTATTCTATTAAACTGCAATAATAATATTTCTGGCAGAGAGTTGTATCTCTTGTTGGGACAATTTTCAATTGTCTCACCCCTGTGGGATCAAACTTTTTAGGTAGACGTGGAGGAAGAGGCAGAAACCCTATAGCAGGGGAAGAGCAGCAGTAGCAGCAACATGGACATCAGTGATAATCCAGGTGGAGGCACTGGCTGTCATATTTTGTATAGAGAGTCCTATGTGTCGTCTATGTACTCTCAGGTCCTCAGAGTTAGTAGTTAGCACTTTTAATGAATCGATCTGAGATTTTGGCTTGATGCCTCGAGGTTCTTATGTTGCCTGTGTATAGTTTTAACAGAGCATTTGATGCTTGTAATCCTCAAGAAGGGATGGTACATGATATGTACTTATGAACCAGAATGTAAATAAAATACATTGGTTCTTGATAAAAGAGTTTTCCTGTGTTTGGATCTCTTTGTAAATGGTTTTAATTTTTAGTGAATTTTTGTAATCCATTGTTAATGATCGTTTCTTCTTAGTTAATGATGTCTTGTTCGAACGGTGCGTCACAATTTAGTGGTATCAGAGCCCTAGGTTCGCTGAGTCTACAGAGACATAGGATTAAGGTTGTTGAGTATGTTCTAGTGTCTTCCAATTATCTGATAGTGTCTTCTGCTCATATAGGAGGAGAAGAAGAACTTAAAGATGTTTGGATCACACGAAGAACATGCTGCTGAGAGCAGCATTGCTGCACCAGGAAGAGGTGCAAGGGATCAGGATAGGGAGGAACCAGTACCTGAACATCCTCAGCTTAACCAAGCTGCACTAGAGAACCTAGCTTTCCATGATCTGTTTGGGCAGTTCATAGACCCCATGATGCATATGGTGGATAGGATGCCACCACCTGCACCTAGGGCACCAGCCCATAATGAAGGATAGGGAGCTGGTAAGACTTTCGAACGACTTCGTCGGGTTGGAGCCACATATTATGTTGGTACAGTTGACCCAGTAGATGCTGACTTGTGGTTGACTGAGTTAGAGAAGGCCTTTAAAATCCTCAATATCTATGAAGCAGAGAAGGTGAGGCATGCATTGTACCTTCTAAAAGGGAGTGTTGGCTACTGGTGGACAATAGAAGAGGGCAAGAGGCCAGGTGTTAAAATCATATGGGGAGAATTCCGACAAGAATTCGTCAATAGATACTTTCCCAAGACGTATCTAGATGAGAAGATCTCTCAGTTTGAGAGGTTAAGGCAAGGACTAATGAACATTAGCGAGTATGAAGCTAAGTTCATGGAGCTTTTGCAGTTCTGTCCGCATATGGCAGCTACTGATGAAGAGAGAATTTGGCATTTTGAGAAGGGGTTGGACGCTGAATTGACCACTCATGTGTCTGCCTTAGAGAACATGGAGAGGTTTTCCATCTTTGTGGAGTCCGTGAGACGGATAGAAAGGTCAGTGATTGAGAAGCACTAGACTAAGAGTAAGAAGGTGTATACTCAGTTTCAAGGATAGAGGTCCGAAAGTTTCAAGAAACTGAGATTTTCTGCACCAATAGCACCACCAAGATTCAATACCCAGACGCAATGGACGTCAAGTAGGGGTAGGGGTCGTAGTTTTCCTCCAAATAGAGCCCCCAGTATAGCATCAACGTCAGCAACTGGACCTTTTAGACCATATCAAGAGAATAGAACATGTCACCAGTGCAGACAGGTAGGACATCTAGCAAGGGATTGTCCATATGGGAATACAGTGGTAACCCAACCACCGAGGCAGAATCAATAAGGTCATCAGAGGAAACAAATTTCGAGTGGTACTAGAGGACGTGGACGAGTATCCCAAGTTGGTTCGTCGGCACCCAACAACCGAGCACAGGGTCAACAACAAGCAACAACGAGATTCTATGCGATGAATCAACCTGAAGTAGTAGTCAACCCTCGAGTTGTGATAGGTCAGATGAAACTATTTCATTCTGATATGTCTTCATCCTACTTTGTATCTGTTTTGATTGATCCGGGTGCTATGCATTCTTTTATCACTCGAGAAGTGATTCTTGACTGCAATATGACTATTAGTCATAGAGCAGATGATTTGTTGTTAGAAACCCCTTTGTTGGGATCTACAATGCTGCGGGAGGTGTGTTCTCCCTACATTCTTTCCTTTTCTGAACATCGCATTCAGGTGGATCTTATACCACTTGAGATGCATAGGTTCGATATAATTCTTGGGATGGACACCCTAGAAAAGTATAAGGTTGTCTTGGATTGTGATTCCAAGCAAGCTGTGTTTGCAGAGGACGGTGACACATGGATCTTTCAGGGAGATAGAAAGATTCTTCCAACCTATCTAGTGTCGGCTATGGTAGCTGAGAAGTCGATGAGACAAGGATGCTTTGCATTCTTGGCACATGTGGTAGACACCACAATGGAGAGCCCTAATCTTTCTGAAGTTCCGATAGTTAGGGAATTTGAAGATGTGTTCCCTGAGGAACTTTCAGGTGTTCCTCCGCCCTGAGAGATTGATTTTGATATTAATATAATCACGGGCATGCAATCAATAGCACAAACACCGTCTAGAATGGCACCTGCTGAGATGGCAGAGCTCAAGAAACAGCTACAGGAGTTGCTTAAGAAAGGTTTTATCTGACCGAGTACTTCACCATGGGCTGCTCTGGTTCTCTTTGTTAAGAAGAAGGTCAGATCTATGCGGTTATGCATTGATTACAGATAGTTGAATAAAGTAACCATAAAGAACAAGTATCCTCTGCCAAGGATCGATGACCTATTTGATCAGTTGTGTGGTGCAACTATCTTCTCTAAGATAGATCTGAGGTCGGGATATCATCAGTTGCGTATCAAGGAGAGTGACATACATAAGTCTGCCTTTAGGACAAGGTATGGTCACTATAAGTTCATAGTTATGTCATTTGGACTAACTAATGCACCAGTTGCATTCATGGAACTCATGAATAGAATCTTCTGGCCTTTTCTTGATCAATTCATAGTAGTCTTCATAGATGACATCTTGATATACAGTAAAGATGCTCAACAGCATGAGCAGCACCTCTGTTAGGCTTTAGCTTTTCTAAGAGAGCATAAGTTGTATGCTAAGTTTAGCAAATGCGAGTTCTGGTTACTAGAAGTTTCTTTTCTAGGACACGTAATATCTACCTTAGGTATCTGTGTTGATCCTAAGAAGGTAGAATATGTCCTGCAATGGGAACAGCCAAAGACACCAATAGAGATACGTAGTTTCCTAGTACTAGCAGGCTATTACAGGAGGTTCATTAAGAACTTCAGTTCTATAGCTTTACCCCTAACCAAGTTGACCAGGAAGGAGGTTCCTTTTGCCTGGAATGACAAGTGTCAACATTCTTTCCAGCTGTTGAAAGAAAGGTTAACAAGTGCACTTGTGCTGGTGTTACCTGAGCAAGGGAAGGGGTACATAGTTTTCTGTGATGCATCTAAAAATGGTCTAGGATGTGTGTTGATTTAGGATAATCAAGTGATTTCTTTTTCCTCTCGACAGCTTAAGAAACACGAGGAGAATTATCTGACACATGATCTAGAGCTAGTTGTTGTGGTCCATGCTTTGAAGATCTGGAGACATTATCTCTATGGAGAAACATTCCAGATTTTCACAGACCATAAGAATCTAAAATATATCTTCTCACAACATGAGTTGAACATGATACAACGCCAGTGGATGGAGTTAATCAAGGACTATGATTGTACAATTGATTATCATCCAGGGAAGGCTAATGTAGTGGTTGATGCATTTAGTAGTAAATCATCATCACCAGCCTTAGATAAAGTACAGTTGAACTCCTTAGTGTGATTTTAAAATAGATATGCTTATCTCCTTGAGGCAAAACAATATACAACTTAAGGTATCATTATTAGCCGGGCTGTTAGCTGAGATGCAAGTGAAACCTACTCTGAGATAGCAGATTAAAGAAGTACAACAAGTTGATGATGTGGTTCAGAAGATCAGGTCAGAGTATGGTAATGAGAAACGGGATGGATTTCATGAGTCAGAGGATCAGGTAGTATGTTACCATGGTAGGATGGTAGTACCTGATGCCAATGACTTAAAAAAGTTAGTCTTGGAGGAAGCTCACTCTTCAATGTATGCAATGCATCCAGGTAGCACCAAAATGTATCATAACTTGAAGGGTATGTATTGGTGGCCAGGATTGAAGAAAGATGTAGCTGAGTTTGTTATGTGGTGTCTGGTGTGTCAGTAGGTTAAAGTTGAACATCAAAAGCTCGTAGGGACAATGCAACCTTTGCCTATACCGTAGTGGAAATGGGATCATGTGACCATGGATTTTGTGGTTGGTTTTCCCAGAATGGCCAAAGGTCATGATTCCATATGGGTGATAGTCGATAGGTTGACTAAGACAACACATTTCCTTCCTATAAAAACAACCTACACTGCTAAGAAGTTTGCACAGATATATATAGATGAGATAGTGCGGTTGCACGGGGTTCCAGCTACTATTATTTCTGATAGAGGTCCCCAGTTCACGAGTCATTTTTGGGAACAACTACATAAAGCTTTAGGTACGCAGTTAAGGTTTAGTCTGCCTTTCACCCACAGACAGATGGACAGTCTGAGAGGACCATACAAACCTTGGAGGATCTGCTTAGGGCATGTGTTCTTCAGTTTGTAGGAAGTTGGGATCTACACCTGAGCTTGATAGAATTTGCTTACAATAATATCTATCAGCACAGTATTGATATGGTACCATATGAAGCATTATATGGTAGATGTTGTAGATCTCCTTTATGTTGGTATGAAATAGGAGAATATCAACTTTTGGGTCCTGAGCTAGTGCAACAGACAACTGAGAAGATTAAAGTAATACAACAACAATTAAAGACTGCACAGGATAGACAGAAGTCGTACGCCGACAAACGGTGAAGACCTTTAGAATTCCAAGTTGGAGATAAAGTATATCTCAAGGTCTGACCTTGGAAAGGTGTCCTTAGATTTGGAAAGAAGGGAAAGTTATCTCCTAGATTTATGGGGCCCTATCCAATCATTGAAAGGATTGGAAAGGTAGCCTATAAGCTGGAGTTGCCACCTGAGCTGCATAAGTTGCATCCAGTGTTCCATATCTCCATGTTGAGAAAGTGTCATCCTGACATAGAATTAGTTTTGCAACTTGTGGAGGTAGAATTAAATGATGATATATCATATGTTGAAGGACCTGTGATGATCCTTGATAAAAGAATTAAAAAGCTAAAAAAGAAAGGCATATGTCTTGTGAAAGTTCTCTGGCATCACCATGGCCTTGAAGAAGCTACATGGGAGCTAGAGGAAGAGATGAGGAGGAAGTACCCTTCTCTTTTCTCTTGATGATTTCGGGGACGAAATCCCTGTTAGGGGTGGATAATTTGTAACATCCCTGACCTGGGTTATGCTTTAACCACTATATGTTTTGTTTAATAAAGATAATTATATGCTTGCTCTTATCTTTTGAAAATTAATTAAAGCTCAAGAGGAGCTTATGTTTCAATTTTAGTCCTTTTTGAATAATGTTGAAAATAATGTTTTGCCCGTTTTGGGACTAAAGTGCAAATTACCCAAGTTGAGGGGTTAACTTGCAAATGTTTCATGATAAAATGTTCCTCAAGTGTTATAGCATCATAAGAATGAGAATGATGTAGAGGTATGGCTTGTGAAAGCCTGAGCACCTAGAAAGAGCTTATTAAGCAATGTTTGTGCATTAAAACCAAGTTCTGGTGTAATGTGCAATTTACCCAAAACCTAGGGTTCAATATGCAAAATACAACTTCTAGAGAGTCCCTAATGTTTCTTGGTATCAATTAGAGACAATAAAATTAGAGGGGCGTCTCATTTGAATCTCTTTGGAGGAGAGAGAATCTTGATATTAAAATAATCAAGATTTAAGCATAATTGAAACCCTAATTCAATTTAATGCAAAAATAAATATATTAATGGAAGTGCCCTTCAACCAAAAATGTGATGGTTGCATTTATATAAGTATGGACGTCCTTGTTTCTTGCAATGGCACCGAAATATCTAAAGTGAGTGGAGAGCCCACTCACATTTGTTAAAGAAAAAGTAATATCCACTAATTTGTGGATATTATTATTATATTGATTAAGGTGCTTAAAGAGGTTGCTTTTAATTCATGGATAAAGAAGAGGAATTCGAAGGGTAGGATGATGGCTTCGTATGCAATGAAGTGAGGGGGATAAGTAGCACCAATTTAGGGAATTAAAGGATTTTTATAACACTTTCTCTCTCTTGAAATTCCCTTATATACACTCCATTTTTCACCCACATGAAAGGCTTTTTTGACTCTTCTTTCTTTCCTTACTTTGTCCGAACACAAGGGAGCTTAGGAGAAATAGGAGGATGTGCCCCAACCTGTAGGTAAGCTCCATAGTCATCTTCAACCTTGATTTCATTGTGGAAATTGAAATTCAATGCTTATTTTCTCCTTTTCTCCATTCAATCTTCAACTTTAGCCATTCTTTTCACTCAAAGACTTGAGAACGGACCTTGGACAGTTGAGAAAGCTTCATTCACCATTAAGGACGTGAAGCTTGAAGATTGGACTCAACTTTGAAGGCGGGTTATATAACTTGAACCCTTAAATATCATTTATTATTTCATTTCTTCATCATATGTTGATTGCTTTTTCATTCCCGAATTTCCTTTTGATTTATTGTTGAAATCACCATAAGAATCACAGGAAATTTCAAAGGTTTGAAGCTTGAAGATGATGATGTCATCTTAGCACACACCTCAATAAAAATCATGTGCAAATGGTTTCAACTTTGATGACCAAACGGTCTCAAGACCGTTTGGTGATCAAACGGTCTCAAGACCGTTTGAGGTTAAACGGTCTCAAGACCGTTTGGGGTCAATTGCTGATGTGGATGAATGAATATCCAATGGTTCAAATATATCTAATGGATTCAAGAATGGATGATCCATTGATTACAAACCCTAATCAGATTGATTGGTTGAAACCCTAAATTGATTGAGTCGAATTCAATGTTGAATGGCCCAAACGGTCTCAAGACCATTTGAGGTCAAGTGGAGTCATGGTGGATGGAGATCCAAGGGTTACATTTTGATCTACTTTTAATGGTCTCAATGTTGAATGGTTCAATGAGTGCAAACCCTAAATCGATTGATTGTGGAAACCCTAGATGATCCATTCAGTTTCAAGGTAGTTTGGACCAAACGGTCTTGAGACTGTTTGAGTCCAAACGGTCTTGAAACCATTTGGAATCAAACGGTCTTCAAACCATTTGAGACCAAATGGTCTCAAAACCGTTTGATGTCCAATCAGTTTCAATGATGGGTTGTTCATTTGGTCTCAAGGTTATTTTGATCAAACAGTTTTAAGGGTTGAAAGCACCAAACGGTTTCAAAACTATTTAAGAGCAAACGGTCTCAACCCTTGATGCCCAAATAGTTTCAAAACCGTTTGGAGGTTAAACGATCTCAACCCTAAGGTGGGCAATCAGTTTCAAAACTGTTTGAAGGTCAAGGAGGTCAAAATCGTTTGAAGGTTCAAAAGTATCAAAACCATTTGAAGGCCTAATGTGATGAAAGATCAATTAACCCTATGATTGTTAATGATGTTTATCAAAGATAATTACAATGGTTGTACCTTTAAGGTACTAGGGTGATTAGTACCTTAGAGGGGTTAATCTTTGATGCTTATGGGAGCAATATCTCAATATACTATGATAACCATAGATGTATGTACTTGAATAATGGGTTGATCCAAGTTGATAAGTATGGAGTAATCAACATCCTAGAGAGGATGAGAGAGAGAGGAATCCATACGTGTATAATGATCATGTAGTGGTTAAGCCTCATCACTCTCAACATGAATAAAATATGTATTTAGGGTATGATCATTGATAAAGATATTATGAAACCCTAATCGAGAAGGTTGATGAGCCCTAACCCTAATTCAATACAATGATATATGAAACCCTAATCTAGGGTAATGGTGTAACCCTAATTTAGGGTGATGATATGAGAAATCCTAATTCAGGGTAATATAATGAAGAACCCTAATTTAAGAGGATGCTTCATGAAACCCTAATTTGGGGGAAAGCTATAAGGAACCTTAATTCAAGATAATGATGTGTGAAACCCTAATCTTGGGTGATGTGATGTGAAACTCTAAACTAGGGTGAAGATATGTGAAACCTTAATTTTGGGTTATAGTGCATGAAACCCTAATCTTGGACAATATGATGATAAACTATATCCCTAATTTTGGGTAATGGGATGAGTATTCCTAATTGACATGAGTTGGGAAATCCCTAATCCTAATGAAAGAATAGTGATGCTACCCTTATATTACATGGTGTTGATATGTATTTGATATAACTATTATCATGTGTACTAACCATGCAGGTATCATGAGATGTTGGCATAGCCAGGTATGAGCTATGATGTGTTATCATTGAAATTGTTTTATGGGCCTTGTGAGCCATAATATGCTTTGTTGCCTAGTAAGAGGTAACAAGATATTAAATGGGCTTTGAGAGCCATGTGAGATGATTGTGTAGCAAGTATTATGTTCACCTTGGTCAGATGACCTGAAGGTATTAGTTGCCTGATAAGTGGTAACAAGTGTTCTTTGATGAACTAAGAGTTTGAATACCCATATTCCATAATCATGATGATGAGATGTTAAGGGATGAGAATGCCCATGATATGACAAGAGATTGAGATCCCAATATTTTATAAAGCTTCGAAAAGTACTTGATAGAAGTATTACACATTCTTTGTAGCATTTGTTATAATAAATTATGTTTGAAAACCTGACTGATGCTAAAGGAATATGCAATACACTTAATTAATCAAGTGAAATCTTATCATGTAGAGCCCTGACCATAGATCCATCATTGTCAGTAGTTGGTGATGGAAAAACAAGTTTTCCTATGGTAATTCCTGGAATGCATATTTTTGAATTTGTGGGGGTAATAGGCGAATATATCCTTACACCTCACAGGAATGACTGCGGGCCATATCCTATGCACAGGAATGGTTATGGACCATATCCAAATAAGAGTATGGCTATGGGCCATAACTCTACAATACCAGGCATTTGCTAAGGGCCATATCCCGAAGAGAGTATATGCTACGGGCTATAACTCTATAGCAAAGTTACCAGTATATCCTGGAAAGCTATTTTAGCAAAGACGCAAAGATTTCCTGCATAGGATCTCGTACTGACCGAGATAAGGGAGGTCATGGAAATCCGGCTCTTCCTTGACCTATGTATGGTACCGATTTCGATTTCGCAATGGTCGGTTGGAGTATGAGTGGTATACCTCATCTCCTCAGGGCTTAAGTATGATTGAAAAACGTAATCAGCCATGTAACGTATTTGCTTAAAGTTGAAATACGAGAATCATTGGTTGATGTTGCCTTGCTTAGCATATCCTAGATGGATAAATGTTATACATATTCTTCTTTTCCTTATTGGATAAGTAACATGCTGCTTTATCAAGTTACAAGCTAAAATGCTTTGAATAAGAACATTGCTCTAATATGCTTAGACATTGATTTATCTGTTGCTGAATATATATGATTCTTCTACTCAGTTTTATTCTATTAAACTGCAATAATAATATTTCTGGCGGAGAGTTATATCTCTCGTTGGGACAATTTTCAATTATCTCACCCCAATGGGATCCAACTTTTTAGGTAGAGGCGGAGGAAGATGCAGAAACCCTATAGTAGGGGAAGAGCAGCAGCAGCAGCAACAACAGGGACAACAGTGATAATCCAGGTGGAGGCACTAGCTGTCATATTTTGTATAGAGAGTCCTATGTGTCGTCTCTATACTCTCAGGTCCTCGGAGTTAGTAGTTAGAACTTTTAATTAATCGATCTGAGATTTTGGCTTGATGCCTTGAGGTTCTTATGCTTCCTGTGTATAGTTTTAACAAAGCAGTTGATGCTTGTAATCCTCGAGAAGGGATGGTACAGGATATGCACTTATGAACCAGAATGTAAATAAAATACATTGGTTCTTAATAAAAGAGTTTTCCTGTGTTTGGATCTCTTTGTAAATGGTTTTAATTTTAGTGAATTTTAGTAATCTGTTGTTAATGATCGCTTCTGCTTAGTTAATGATGTCTTGTTCGAACGATGTGTCACACTGCTGATGTGATCTGGGTTCTTTAGCTTGTGTCATAGCTCCATTGTTGTCACAATAAAGCTCAATTGCATCACAGATGTTAGGAACCACCCCAAGTTCAGAAATGAACTTCTTGATCCACACAACCTCCTTTACCGCATGGGATGCAAAAATATACTCAGCATCTATCATAGAATCCACAACTATCTCTTTCTTGGAACTCTTCCATCTCACAGCTCTGTTGTTAAGGCAAAATGCAAATCCTAACTGTGATATGTAATCATCTTTATCGCTTTGGAATCTTGCATCAGTGTAACCCTTTACCACCAATTCTTCCTCACCATTGTAGATGAGGAATCGATCCTTAGTCCTTATCAAGTACTTTAGGATGTTCTTCACAACTGTCCAGTGAGCATCTTCAGGATCTGACTGGTATCTCCTCGTCATGTTGAGTGCACACAAGACATCAGGATGGGTGCACAACATTGCATGCATGATGGATCCAATTGCTGATGCATATGGAATCCCACTCATGCGTTCCCTCTCTTCACAAGATTTGGGACATTGAGCTCTAGAGACGGGAACTCCATGAACCATGGGTGTGTTCCATCTCTTTGACTTCTCCATGTTGAACCTCTTCAACACTTTGTTAATGTATGTTCTTTGACTTAGTCCAAGAAGCCTTCTAGATCTATCTCTATAGATCTTGATTCCTAAGATATAGGATGCTTCACCCAGGTCTTTCATTGAGAATGTATTTCCAAGCCATGCCTTTACCTTTTGTAAAGTAGGGATGTCATTCCCCATCAACAGTATGTCATCTACATACAATATGAGGAATGTAGTCATGCTCCCACTAACCTTCTTGTACACACGAGGCTCGTATTCATTTTGACTAAAGCCAAACTCTTTGACTACTTCATCAAATTGAAAATTCCAGCTCCGAGATGCTTTCTTCAAGCCATAGATTTATCTTTGCAGCTTATAGACTTTATTTGCATCCTTTGGATTTATAAAACCTCCAGGTTGTTTCATGTACACATCCTCGGAAAGATTCCCGTTAAGTAATGTGGTTTTAACATCCATCTTCCAAATCTCATAGTCATAGTAGGCTGCAATAGCAAGCATGATCCCGATAGACTTAATCATGCCAACTGGTGAAAAGGTTCTGTCATAGTCAACACCTTGAACTTGTTTGAAACCCTTTGTAACCAATCTTCCTTTATAAGTTTGCACATTGCCATCCATGTCAGTCTTCTCCTTGAAGACCCACTTGCTCCCTATGGGTTTTACCCCTTCAGATGGATCCACCAAAGTCCATTCCTTGTTGGTATATATGGATTCTATCTCAGATCTCATGGCCTCAAGCCATTTCTCATAATATGGTCCCTGTGTAGCTTCTAAATAGGTAGTTGGCTCATCATCTATGACCAACTGAATGCCTTCTTTAGACACAACATATCCAAATCTTTCAGGCTCAAGGCGTGTCCTACTAGATCTACGAGGTCCCTGTGTTACTTGAGGAAACTAAGATTCCACAACCACTTGTGAATCTCTATTTTCCTCTTCTACATCTATTGGTTCAATGTTTTCTTGTTGGTCTCAAACCTCTCCGAGCTCTATTTTCCTCCCACTACTTCCTTTGGAAATAAATTCCTTTTCTAGGAATACATCATCCCTAGCAACAAACACTTTGTTGTCAGTTGGGTTGTACAAGTAGTATCCCTTGGTTTCCTTAGGATATCCAACAAAATAACATTTATCAGATCTAGGACCTAGATTATTAGGAAACATTTTCTTGACATAAGCCTCACATCCCCAAATCTTCATAAAAGACATATTGGGACGCTTCCCAGTCCATATCTCATACGGTGTCTTTTGAATCAACTTAGATGGTACACGGTTAAGTGTAAACATGGTGGTTGTTAGAGCATGTCCCCAGAAGGAAGTTGGAAGATTGGAAAAACTCATCATAGATCGCACCATATCCAGTAATGTGTGATTCCTTCTTTCTAACACACCATTGTGATGTGGTGTTCCAGGTGGAGTCCATTGTGATACAATACCACGGGCTCTCAGAAGATCCTCAAACTCTTGGCTTAAGTATTCTCCAGCTCGATTAGATCGAAATGCCTTGATACTTTTGCCAAGTTGGTTCGGTACTTCATTCATGAAATCCTTGAACCTTTCAAGGGTTTCTAATTTATGTTTCATCAAGTAAACATAACCATACATACTAAAGTCATCAGTAAAGGTAATGAAGTACTGATACCCACCTCTAGCATTTATTCTAAAAGACCCATATACATTAGTATGTATGAGTCCTAATAGATCACTCGCTCTCTCACCTTTTCCTGAAAAGGGAGTCTTGGTCATCTTTCTCAATAAACTAGATTCACATGTCTCTATTGATTCATAATCAAAAGAGTCTAGATATCCATCTTTATGGAGTCTAGATATGTGATTCTCATTTATGTGCCCTAGACGACAATGCCCAAGGTATGTTTTGTTTGAGTCATTGAGTTTTTGTCTTTTAGTGTTTACGTTGTATACACTTGTCTGTAGATATATCAAATATAGACCATAATACATTGGGGCACTGCCATAAAAGATCCCATCTTTAAAAATGGAGCATTTTCCATTCTTAATAAGAAATTCAACTCCATCCTTGTCCAAACAAGATACAGAAATGATATTCCTATTTATGGTAGGTACATAATAACAGTTATGTAACTCTATTATCAACCCACTTGGTAGAGATAACTCATAGGTTCCTAATGCACTGGAAGCAACTCTTGCTCCATTAGTAACACATAGTTCAACCTCACCTTTTTCTAAAGGCCTACTTCTTTTCAAATCCTTCACATTTGAACAAATGTGTGATCCACATCCGGTATCAAGTACCTATGATGAATAAGTAGTAAAGTTAATCTCAATCACGTATACATCGGAAGTAAAGACACCACTACAGAAATAGCTTATAACGTCACATTTAGAGGCGTCGGTTATATCCAAAAAAACTGACGCCTAAACCCTACAACGTCGGCTGAAAACACAAACTGACATCTATATGTGAAGACCGGCCAGACACGGGTATCGCTTTTTATTTAGCGTTGGTTGCTCAATAAGACACCGACGCCTAAAATTACCCGCCAAATCCAACTTTTCCAGTGCAAAAAATTACCTCCAAAATTTCACATACGACGTCAGTTGTTTACCAAATAACCGACGACTAAAGATTTTTCGAGAGACAGAAATCGGCCCCATATTATTCGTCAGTTTACTTACAATAACCGATGCCAATGTGTATTCGCGCGCTGTCCCTGCAAAATTTTTTACCTCCCAAATTGCCCAATTGGTGTCGGGTTTTTATGGCAACTGACGACTATGGTTGTAACTCAAGAACATTTTTTTTGTCCGCATATGTGGATAGACGTCGATTTTTTTTGTAGAAACCGACGAAAAATATGTGTATAGACGTCAGTTTTGGTATAACCGACGCCTATCTCCCACTTAAGAATCATGAAATGTCCTCCCCTTCCCCGTTCTCTATTTCATTCTCTACCCAACCTACTAACGCTCTGGACATTTGTTCCTCTGTCGCCGCTCTCCCTTCTACTCTAGCCACCGTCGTCGCCGCTCTTTGGGCTTCCTAGCCACCACCGCCACCATACCGCCCCCACCTCCAGTGAGGAGCTGCGCTCGCAGTCGGACACCACACAACCACCACCGCCGCTGCGTTACCACACAACCGTCACCGCCACTGCATTGAGGAGCCACGAGCTCACGTCGCTGTCTACAGGTGCTTCCTGCTCTTCTTCTTCCTACTCCTCTTCTTCCTCCACTCGACTTCCTGCAATCTGGCATGCTCCTCTTCTTCCTCCACTCTTCTTCCTACTCCTTATCCATGTTCGTCCTACTCCTCTTCCTCAGCCATGAGATAGGGTTTGTTTGGTGGTGTTGGCAGTGAGTAGTGTATGAGAGGAGATTGGGATGGCTTTGTTGATGATGCGCTCTGCATTCATGTGTGCCTCTTAGCTTGTTTGGGTGGTAGCCATTGCACTTCATTTTGTTTTGTTGTTGTTTATCTTCTCTTGGTTGTGAACTTGTGCTATTGTGGGCATTCATGTTGTTTATGTACATACGCTTGATTATTACTGTTAGTGATTTAAGGTTGTGGAATCATTTCATATGTGGTGGTTTTTATGCCTGTTTGTTTGGCGTGATTTTATGTGGCAAGTTGTATAGATCTTAATTTCTTTGTGGTGTCTGGACCATTGGTAAACTTTCTCCTATGGGTTGTGTTACTACCTCGGATTTGAGGAATGTGATGAGAGGACCATTATGCTGGTTGCCTATTTGACCCCTAATTGGATATTGGGTACATGTTTCTGCAATGCTGTTAATTCTTCTTGATCCTCTAAAATTGATGTATATTGACCCCTAATTAATACATTATAACAAAATTGAATCGTGCATTTGTGTTGTTGCAGGTGCTGAATTGAGTTCATGTGCTTGTGCTCTTGGGGATGAATTGAGTTGTTGTGTCATCCATTTGTGTTGTTGACTTGCATATATTTATTCTTTAGCCTTCAAGTGAGGTATAATATTCTCACTATCCCAATGTGCCATTAGACTTTATTTTGATTCAAATCTTTGATATATGGAATCATGGTTTATTTACTGTTTAGTATTTACTGACAAGCATGATTAATTGATGTTACACAAAACTTAGGATATGAATGATGAAACTAGGATTGTAGGTATAAGAATGACAACATACATGTATTTGTTGGCCTAGAAACTCGTCCAAGATTTACTCAGTAGGAGTAAATCTTGGATAGTCCCCGGTTTGGGATTGTTCTTGAATACTTAATCTCACTTAGGATGTAAGTGTATAATGTGTATTGGGTTTTTAAGAAAATTTCGGAAACATTTCCCCATTTGTTCTCTAAGTACGTATGTACTTGGAGAACAATGGGGAAATGTTGCCGAAAATTTCTTGAAAACCCAATACACATTATACACTTACTAGTGAGATTAGGTGTTCAAGAATGGGATAGGTGGTACACATATATTATATATAAGACCTTAAACCCTAAACTTTAACCATAAACCCTAATCTTTTAACCCTAGACCCTAATCTTTTAACCCTAAACCCTAATATATACTTGTTTTCTCTTTGATCATAGAATGGATAGATCATGGATGTCCATTCCAAATCGCTGCACCCCAGACAGTGGCGGATCCAAAAATCTATAATGGGTGAGGCCATTATATAGTAGGCCATTTATTATCTACAACCTTATCAATATGTAAATACATGAAAATATTTCAAAGATATTTTATAGAGTATGCATTCAATATTTTGAATCCTATTAAAAGAGTTCCTTGAATAACGAATTACATGACTTACAGTTCATATGAAAAGAAACATTGTTGAGGTTATAGTCCAAAATCTATACATAAAAATCTCAATTTTTATATTTCTGTAAAGGTCCCGCTATACATATGGAACCACACAATCATATAACAAATTGTGCCCATCTTATTGGTAATTGATGCTTTATGATTTTATCATAGACAAGACCATCTCCACAATGATGAGAAACAACAACAAAATATGTCTCTAACTTTACAAGTCTGTACACTAAATGGAAAATTTTGTATTCCTTTGTCTAGATCAATTTCTAACCAAGACCACTAAAATTATTTCATTCATGGAAAAAATGTTTACAAAATATTTAAATTTACTTACTTAATTGACATATCAATCTATATATATATATATTGCATTCAAAATACTGATGAATGTGTATCTTCCCTATCAATTACTCCTATCATAAGAGATAAAGTTGTCAAAGAATGACATCATTTTTACTGATCAAATATTTATCCATAACCACTATTTTCTTTCCGATCAAATATATCTCCATGACAATTAAATGTCTATATCTTGTGTGAGGGTATCTTACTTGTTATGCTTCTCTCGATTCGCATCTCATGACATGATGAAGTTATTGTACAAACAACCACTATAAAGTATAGATGTATGTTTTGTAGTATCCTTTCATATGAGACTATCTTGTGAAAAAACTAGAAGGTAATATATAGGTAATAAGTAAAAAATAGAGTTCATATAAGAGATGTTTTCTAATTTGTATTGATGTTTTATAGAGTTCCTAAAAAGATAAGATGCAACTCCCCGTAGCACATAAATCACTCTCGGTAAAATTAAATGAGGTTCCCAAAAACAAAATAAATCGTTACTATCCTACTTATATCATATAATTGTTTTTTATTTAATATCCCATTTTATGGAGAAATGTAGTAATTAACGACCCTCCCTTTCTTGGACTACCTTCTATCCCACCTATTATTTCTTGGACTCTCCCCCCCTCTCTATTAATATCCAGAACACCATTCTCGAAAGTTTTTCTTTTCCCGTCTTAAATTTTTACCATTTCACTCAGTTCTCCCATCTCCTAATCTTCCTATATCTAACTAGAAGCATCCAAAAGAAAATTATTTGTCAATTGGAAAGACATTAGATTTCCTATATATTATCCATTTTATTCTCACCGTATTAGTTTTATCTTCATTTTTATTCATCTCTCTATTCAACTATAAGTTTTTTTTTATTTATTGCTTTGATTTTTCGAATCCCCTCTCCTCCATGTTTGCTTTACATATGATTTCCTTTCGAATTCTTGTCATCAACGTTGTAAGAAAAACAATCCAATTTATAGGTAATGACTCCATCCAATTAATATGAAATAAGTAATTTGGGTGAGGCCACTCTGTAAATCAAAGCATTAACTAGAGGACATGATGACTTTAGGTGAGGCCATGGCCTCATGTGGCCCATACATGGATACGCCACTAACCCCAGAGTTTATTTTTGGTCTTGATCAGTTTATTAGATTTGCCTAGGAACATAGAAAACAACCTGGAGATAGGTTCTACTGTCCATGTAGGCATTGCGGTAACAACTTGAAAGTCAGCACTGGTGACGAAATCAAAAGTCATGTCATGTGCAACAGGATTGTACAAGGCTATATAGAATGGCACTGGCATGGAGAGATTTCAAACCTAAAATCAGTGGATGTCGATTGCAGTGCTTGTGTGGAAGAAGAAATTGCCTCCAATGATGTAGATGTGAACGAACCAGTTCTAGTAGACATCGTTGATGCGATGTTGGATAGTTGTGGGGTAGAGCACACCGATCCACCTCCCATGTTTAGAAACATTGTGCATGATGCTGAGATACCATTATATACAGGTTGTACTAAGTTTACGAAGCTTAGCGCTGTGTTGAGATTGTAGAAGTTGAAAGCTAACAATAGATGGAGCAAAAAAAGCTTCACGTCATTGTTGTCTTTGTTGAAAGAAATTCTTTCTGAAGGAAACGAGCTGCCAATCTCAACATACCAGTTAAAGAAATTCTTGTGCCCAATGGGAATGGAGGCCAAGAAGATACACGCATGCCCGGATGATTGTGTATTATTTCAAAAGGACTATGTGGATTTGAAAGATTGTCCAAAATGTGGTGCGTCAAGGTATAAATTGACGACTTCAGGGGAGTCCAAAACTGGTTCTCCTGTCAAGGTGATGTGGTATCTACCTATAATATCGCAGTTTCAATGCTTGTTTGCCAATCTGATAGATGCAAAGAATTTGAGGTGGCATGTAGATGTTAAGAAAAATAATGATGAGATACTACGACATGCGTCTGATTCCCCACAATGGAAGAAGATTGATTTATTGTATCCTAAATTTGGTGAAGAAGTCAGGAATATAAGACTTGGGCTTTGTACAAATGGGATGAATCTGTACGGGACATTGAGAAGCCAACATAGCACTTGGCTAGTTATGCTTGTTATATGCAATCTTCCTCCCTGGTTGTGTATGAAAAATAAGTACGTTATGCTGTCATTATTGATATCGGGCCCTAAACAACCTAGAAATGATAACGACGTTTGTCTTGAACCTCTGATTGATGACTTAAAGAAACTCTGGGGTGAAGGTGTGATGACCTATGATGCTTCATGAAGAGAGACATTTCGTTTGCACGCTATGTTGTTTTGCACTGTTAATGACTTTCCAACATATGGGAATTTGTCTGGATATAGTGTCAAAGGATCTAAGGTGTGTCCTATATGTGAAGAGAACACGGATTCCATACAACTAAAACATGGCGGCAAAACTGTATATCTTGGTCATTGAAGATTTCTTCCAAAATTCCATCTGTATCGTAGGTTGTGCAAAGCATTCAATGGATGAAATGAGGAACGGAGTGCACCCAAACCTATACTAGGGGAGGTTGTTTATGAAAGAGTAAAAGACTTTGCCAATGAATTTGGTAAGAGATCATAATGTACCATGGCCACACGGAGTGACAAATCTTTATTCAAGAAGAAGTCAATATTTTAGGATCTTCCTTATTAGAGTTCTTTGGCAGTCAGGTATTGTATTGATGTCATGCATGTTGAGAAAAATGTCTGTGATAGCGTCATTGGTACTTTGTTGAATATACCAGGTAAGACTAAAGATGGGATAAAATCCAGAATGGACCTACGTGAAATGGGAATAAGGACAAAATTAACAGAAGTAGTTAGTAGCGATCGGAGAACATACTTACCTCCCGCTTGTTACACGTTGTCTAGAAAGGAGAAGAAAGCTTTTTGTGAATGCTTGGTAAATGTTAAGGTGCCACAGGGTTACTCATCCAACATTTGTAGATTGGTATCAATGAAAGATCTGAAGTTGATAGGTCTTAAATCTCATGATTGTCACACTCTAATGCAAAAAATATTGCCCGTGGAAATTCAATCTATATTGCCGATGCATGTAAGGTTTGCAATCACCAGACTTTGTTTCTTTTTCAACAGTTTGTGCAACAAAGTTATTGACCCTGATACTCTCGATAAATTGCAAAGAGAAGTGGTTGTTACCCTATGTCAGCTTGAGATGTATTTTCCTCCTTCGTTCTTTGATATCATGGTACATCTTGTTGTCCACTTGACTAGGGAAGTGAAAATGTTGGGACCAATTTTCTTGCATTGGATGTATCCCTTTGAACGATACATGAGTATTTTTGAAGGTGATGTTCGAAACTGTTATCGGCCTGAAGGGAGTATTATTGAGGGTTATGTGGCGACAGAGGTTATGGATTTTTGCAATGACTTTCTGAGTGGTAATGATGCTCCTGTTAATGACAAGAATATTGAGGAGTATTCCAACAAAGGAATTTTAGGATCACTGATGAAAGTAATCAACCGTGAGCAGTTGGAACAAGGTCACTTATATATTTTACATAACATCGACGAAGTGAGTGTTTATATCAAGGAACATACCAATTTCATCAAGAGACAATATCCTCGAGCCAATTCAACGTGGCTTGCTAGAGAGCATAATAAGACATTTATTAAGTGGTTTGAAGATAAAGTCTTATATTAACTATCTCAAACACCAAATAATCTTACTGAAACTATCAAATGCCTCGCCTTTAAACCAAAATTGAATGTTATGTCTTATGAAGGGTTTGACATAAATGGAGTCTCATATTACACGAAGCGTCAAGATGATAAGTGTGTCGTCCAAAATAGTGGGGTCACCCTTCAAGCATATTCATTGTTTTTGCAAGTGCAAAGGATAAGAGTCCACGTAAAGCTAAAATGTCATATTACGGTGTCATTGAAGACATATGGGAGTTTGATTATGTATATTTTAGAATTCCGCTCTTTAAATGTAATTGGGTTGATAACACCAAAGGAGTTATAGTGGATGAATTGGGTTTCACATTAGTGAACTTTGAAAAGATTGGCGAGAATGGTGAACCATTCATATTGGCATCACAGGAAAAACACATATTTTATATCGATGATCCTGCAAATGATAAATGGTCGGTTGTTCTTCATGGTAAAAGACAGTTCATTGAAGATCCTATAGATGAAGAAGAGTACTATGATAAGTATGACGACTCCCTTCCATTCACAGTTGGGTTGCCAACACCACCAAATATTGAGGCTAATGATGACTTGTATGTGCACAGAGATCACACTGAAGGATTGTTAATTGATAAAAGATTGCAATATTAGAGGCATGCATGTTTATATTTTTTTATATGTTTTATTTTTCTGAATGTGAACTTTACAATGTTTTATTATCTTCTAGTTATGTCAAATGCTAAATGTTTGATTTTTTAATGACACTTTCAGATGGCTGAGCATGAGCATGATGACCGTGATGATGATTACCGTGAGGGTGAGGATATCAATGTGCCGCCTCACAATGTAAGTTTTAAAAATATATCCTATATTTCTATCTATATGTCCATTTATAGTTATATCATGTAAGTGTGTTTATTTTGTCAAATTTTAGGTTGATGATGTACCCCCTGAAGAACTTGGGGCACTTGATGAGCAACAAAAAAAATTGAAAAAGTGAGGGGCATCACTATGATGAACAAGTTACTACAACAAAGGGGCAATGGACCCAAACTGGCTATGGATTTTGATCATGCAGGAAATCCAGTTGGAGTGAACCGCAACTCATTTATTTCCTATCTTGGGGTTCTTACTCGTAGCCATTGTAGTCCTAATGTAGAATCTTAGCATAAAGTTCCTAAGGGGAAGAAATACTTAGTATGGAAGGAACTATGCGTGAGTTATTATTATTTGCAATTCTATTTTGTAGATTACTAATTTTTAGGATTCTAGTTAATAGCAATTCTATTTTGCATAGTATATTTGAACTGGATGAAAAGCTGCATCGTAAATGCATGATGCAACGTTGTGGGAGGATCCTAAGGAAATATAGGACAAATCTCACCTGAGTATACATAGGAGATGCTGACATGAGGAAGAAGCCAACCACTAAGCAATGGAACTACCTGGACCCCAATGACTGGGAAGAGTTTGTTACTAAAAGAAAAATTGATGAATTCAAGGTATTAAGCGCCACTCCCAATTTAATTAATATACGTTCTTATGTATTAACCTATTCAAGATTAACCTTTAATGTTACTAACCAAATCAATGTGCTTACTAACAAGGCTATCAACGATGCTCAAAGAGCAAGGCGTGCACTAAATGTGCATGACCACACGATGGGTCCAAAAGGCTATACAGGCGTTCGCCAAAGACTATAGGCTGAGTCTACTGCTCAGTCTGCTACTACTCAAGAGACTGCAGAGTCCTCTACTATTGGTCCCACACCTCTACCTTGCCATGCTATGTGGATAGCTGGGAGGAAAAATAAGAAAGGAGATATAATGAAGCCCGAAATTACTAAGGCGGCTGTAAAAATGGTAAAATTCAACTTTGAGAGCAATCAATATTGATTATTGTTATGTTTACTTACCAATTTCTATTGATGTCGATTAGAGGGGAGCTTCACGAGTAGAGGAAGGAAGGCAAGTTCATCCCTGAGGGCACAAGGGATGAATTGACAGTTGCTCTTGGTAACCCAGAGCATCCTGGACATGTTAGGGGTGCAGGTGCTGGTGTGGGCATAAAAACGTTCTTTGGTCCATCACAACACAAACCTATCCCAAAAGCGAGATTATCAAATGTTGAGGTAACCTATTCTTTTTTTAGAATGTTATTTCAAAAGGGAATTAAATAATCAAAAGCTAGCGTTTCTTTTGTCGATGTATAGGTAGATGAGTTAATTAATAGGAGAGTCAGGGAAGTACTTGATAAGAGACTCCATGAAGCAATTAGCAAGTGGCAAGTGTCTTAGACTGCCACTCAGACAATACCTGTGGTATGCCACTCTTCTCCTACTACAGAGGTTGGGAGTAATCATGTAGACCCACCTAGCATGTCCGCTGTAAGTATTTTTATGACATAGTAGCTAGTCTTTTGAAGATGATATGTTTATGTATATATGTATATAACATTCTTTACATAAATTTGTAGGGGTTGAAGCCATGTCATCTAAAAAGTCAAGACTTTATTATTGCAGAGGTCAACGCTTACCCACCCCTTCCAGGGGACACGTTTCATGGGACTCTAGTACCAGATGGTGTGGTTCGTGTGAGCCCAATACATGTACTCCCCAATTGGAGGGATCATCCATTGCCATATGTCCACCCAGATTATGAACGCTTGGTGAGGTAGAAGGCGGAGTGATATTGTGGCCCAAAGTAGATGTTGTCTATACTAATATTGTATGGTAAATTTACATTACGTTAATTTGTTAGTGTGTATATATGAGTCAATTGATCTGAAATTATATATAGGTCAAAAGGAAGACACCCGCTACATCTCGGCCTCCACCTCCACCTCCTGAAGTACCAAGTTGGCTTCCAAGGGACCTACATGCCTCGTTAGGTCCTAATTGTAGGGGTATGGTAGTATGGATAGGCAAACAAGATCCAAATTTCCCTATAAATGTTTCTATTACAGAGGATGTTGCAGGTCAATCATACGATAACAATCTATTTATACAAGATATTTTGGAGTTGTTTCGTTATGATTGGTTGAATACATCTTTGATAGAGCTATGGATATGGTGAGATCTTATTTATATATCCATATACCTTGTTTTATATATGGTGATCTGGTTTCTTATATATTAATGCATATGTAATACATGTTTTGCAGCCACTTACACACGATATGTACAGATTTTTGATTTTCCCATGTGGGATTTTTGGTTCCATCTTTGATTAGTCTTGTAGATAAAGACTCTTCATCAGTTACTTCATACTGCTTTGCTGCTTTTAAATATTTTGGTAAAAAAGAAGAAGACGGTGATAATAACTCCATTCAATGTTGAGTAAATTTACTTTGCTTATAATTTGGACTTAAGAAAATTACATTTTTATTGTGGATTTTGAGTTATTAATTTTTAACTTTCTTACCTCTAGTGGTAGGCATTGGGAGTTACTAGTTATTGTCCCCAAGATGTTCACTGTCTATTATCTAGATCTTGCGGGGAAGGAATTGAATACATTATATGGACACACAATGAAAATGACATTATTCCCGTGAGAAATATCTCATATTTTTATATATGTTAACATATGTTATTACATTAGTATTTAATTATGCAATTTAATGTGTTACATTAACATGTAGGGCTTTACATGAGTTTAAAAAAGCTGGAGGAAAGGTCCCCAAGAAAAAGAAACAACCACTAATTTGGGAGAATGTGAAAGTAATTTCCTGACTCCAATGTCTATATTATTTATGTGAACTGTGCTTATTTGTATTTTTGAATATTTTGTATGTTTCAATTTTATAGTGTGCTACACAAGACAACGGCTGGGCATGTGCATACTATGTGATGCGCTTTATGGACCTAATTATCAAACATGCCACAATGGAAATCGATATCATACATCAGGTATTATATATAGTTTCATTAGATAATATGAAATATATCAATCTTATTATATATTATTAATTATATATATACATCATTCTCTTTGCAAGTGTTTAAAACTGACTTCACTACAGGTCAAAAGTTATTAGATGTACATACTCCCTATACGATGGAAGACGTAAATGATGTAAGAGAACAACGGGTAAAAGCCCTACAAGTAGTTGGAGTTTTTAAATATGATTGGGATACCGATGGCGATAATGATGATGATGAATAAAGAATGATTCTAAACTTTGTTATCATAATTATTTTTTTGTGAATGTGAATGAATTTTTCTGAGTTGTCATATGTGTGAATGTGAAGATGATCAATACATGAATGTTTCTACATGTGTCTGAATGTGAAAATAGATGAAATGAATGGAACTGCAGGTTGTTAAATGTGTGTGAAAATGGAGGAAATTTGAAATGGAACTATTGGTTTCTACATATGTGTGATGAAAAATAATATGAATTAAATGTGCTTATACATGTATGTGATCATAAATTGTTGTCCATCTTATTAATTTTGTAGGTTTGTGGCCTGTTGTTGGCTGATATCAATGGATGTTGTAAACCTACAGTTCAGAACTGAACTGCAAGTTCTACATCCTGTTGACCAACCATACAACATGCCTGCAAACTGATAAGAAAAAAATCAGAAAATAGGTGTCAGTTATTAGTAAAAAACCAACAACAAAGACATACATAGTCGATTATTAGCAAAAACTGATGTCTATGGTGCCCTTGCTGGCACATTTTATTGGTGGAGGGAAGGGTTATGACGTCAGTTTTTGTGAAATGCCGACGTCTTTGACCTGGATATAGTATCGGTTTTATTAAATAACTGACGCCTATTGTGCCCTTGTTGGCACGTTTTTAGTGGCGGGAAGGGTTATGGCGCCGGTGTTAAAACCAACGCTGAAGGTTTCGACTTTTAGCGGCGCCCACTTGGGTGTTGCTTTGAAACCGACGCCAAAGGCCTTAAATAACCGACACTAAATGTCAGTTCTGTGCTAGTGAGATCTCTATCTCTTGCTTCATCTTCCTTGATTCCCTTAATCCTCTCCATATTTTGAGCACATAAGACTTGGACTTCAGTTTGATGGGAGAACACTTCTCTTCCTTACATGTGTCCTTGGACTCCATTCTACTTATCACTACCATGGAACTATCCTTCTTCTTTTGTGCCTCAAACAACGCCTTAAGTGTACATAGAGTAGATTCTACGACCACTGGTATCTTAGGAATATGTAGAAAACTTCTCATAGTCCTAAACAAGTTATGGAAATTTATCTCAATTAAATTGCCCAATTTAAACGATGATTTCTTTTCCATTTGATTCTACAAGAGAAAACATTTGCATTTTGTCAAAACTCCTTTTGATTTGATTTGATTTGAATAAACTTGATGATATTAATTAGGCCTTTAATTAATTATCACTCCCATTATTTTGATCAAACTGATAGCCCTCACTATCATTTTGTAAGATTGCAACATACAACCTTCTAGTGAGCCAAGATCCATATTTCATCTAATCATGAGTCAACTTTGGCTAATCGCCCACAACTAGATTATTTAGGTAGGCAACATTTGCCAATTGCATCTGAATGCAATTCTTGGATAGATGATGTGCACAACTCTTTTTCACGATCCATATTTATGCTTCTAGGTACTTAATCTCATTAAGATCACCTAGTTAAGCCCGACCCCAAAGCCAACACGATAGACTATGTACCCTGCTTTGGCAGACCTACATATCCACCATCACACTTCCACAAGATATACCACACACTACACTTTGATGTAACCTACACTTGGTCAATCAAGATTTTCATGTGTGCTTCTTATGAAAAGCATCTAAGACTTAATATTATATTGAGGGGTTTGTTATTTATATACATTTACATATTCAATCACCACATATATAGTGCATATCATATACATGCTATATCCCATAAGAAAACATGCGAAGTGATAAAGCGATGATTATGGTCATCCTATTGTAATTCCTTGAGCCATAAGGAATTACGGTCATCTAGGTCTACATCACATGCAACAACTTGTAGTTGATGAGATCTGTGCTTGGGTCGTTCCGAGTTGATCAACTCATCCTATGACTGACCGGTTCACCTCTTGGCTGGTCGGTTGGTTGTCACCAACTGATCATTTGGCTCCTCCAGATGATCGATTTGTCAGGTCGTCATGCTCCTCATCAGGACACCAGCCGCTCATCTCGCACCATCATCCGGTCGTCTCGCTCATCTGGGCGCCCACCGTTCTTTGACATATCAGGAAATAAAACTATCCTACTTTTACATATATCTTTGGGAAACCCTGAGTTACATTCGAGGGGAGCAAAGGTAGAAGATAGGGCTCGAGTTATCTCAAGTTACATATGGAATAGAAGAAAGGACTAAGTACGCAGACTGAGATGCAAACAACCACAACCAACCAAGCACACACATAGGGGTCTATAGGCCATAACCACACTACACATCCACCATAAAAACCATTTTAGAATGACGTGTATCGATTGCATATATATACCATATCATATATGTATTTTGGGATTTGTGGTGTTTAATCGAATATGCACATTAGACAGTTAAAGCATTCACATCATATGCAATAAATAAATGGTTATAAACCAAAATATGATCATATCGATTAATCTTAAAACATAGTATGTTGGTGTGGCTATGATACCACTGTTGGGTTTTGTGGGACTGAACAGGCAGCGGAAATAAAACTTTTATCTAACCACAAACCCATAACTAGCATATCACATCAACAATTATGTAATAGGAAGGATGGTTTAGCGAGATATACCTGGTCCCGAGGCTTGCTCAGTGACAATACCTCACAGCTAGTGTGGTCTTCAACCACCTAGTCTTCGACGACGTCTGTGCAGCCCCTGGTCTTGACCCTGACTGTGGGTTGACAGTCGTCCTCCTGAGCGGCAGAAATCTCCCACCTCTATAGATAGTCCACACGGACCACCGAGAACTCTACTCATCCTGATGGACAGACTAGGAGTCACCCCCTTCTGTCAGTGTACTAGTCACCGACACACTCTCCCACAACCAATTGCTTTTTTACAGTTGTCTTTTCCTTATTGTTCCTCCCTAGACGGGTTGAACTTGCTTGGGCTCTATCAGTTACCACAACCAGAGAGGACAACAACTTTGTAGAGCAACTGATGTTCTAAGTTGTGTGTTCCGAGAAGCCCCTTGTACCCCTTTATTTATAGTAGAGGGTAGGGTCAGGGTTCCCAGTCTGTGCGGGAGTAAAAGGGTCTAAAATTTCCATGAACTGATTGTACTACGACAGATAAACCGGTCGTTTCACAACTCAACCGATCGTTTGGGCAGGTGAGCCGATCAGTTCACTTTTGAACCAGTCAGTTGGGAGTGTGAACCAATCATTTCACTTCCCAGACTTACCCACAGTTGACTTTTCTTATTTGTTTCTAATTAATACAAAGATTAATTCTTGTCCCAATCAAATTGAACAAGTAAAACGAAAATCTTTTTCTCACAAATCGGGAAACCCAACACCTGTTCAGTTGGTCCATGTGAACCGATCAGTTCACTACTGTGAACTGGTCGTCTCACTGACCGTGAGCCAATCGGTTCACCCAGTGAACTGGTTGGTTGGTGGTCCAGTTTGTGCAGAACTCAGTCAATGCAGTTCTCAATCAATCTGACACTCTAATCAATTGGTTCAACACTTGAACTTGATGAAATTGAGTCAAGTCTATTGACTGAATGTTTAATTGAGTACCTAAACACTTTAGTAATCAATCTAAACAACATTCATAGTTAAACTCCTCTTCCAGGCTAATCCTATGTGTGTGACCCTATAGGTTCCATTTCACATTGGCAGTGAATGTCTGTAACTAACTTATGACTTCATAAGAAAAGAGAAGTGCCTAGTCACACATCGGTGCGACCCAAGTGAAAAGCAAAGTTGGAAAACAACTTTCAACCTACAATATGTTATTGGTGTTATAGTGAATGTATAGTCCCTTTGTCACTGATATCCAGATTGAACTTGAGGCATGGACTTGTCATCCTCTACAAATGTTCAATCCATGTTTCTTGAACCAGAGCAGACTGTCTGAGATATATGCAGGCTCAATATCATATATTGACTCACATGTACATGGCCATGTATTTCTCAGTCTCGCTTATCAAGTGGCCATGATATCATACTCCCTTAGGAGGGACAAATTCCATATCTATCACTCACAGTCAAAACCCCATGTGTCAAAGCCACCCAATCATCACCTTTATAACAATCCATATTTCAGGATTGCGTTTGATGATGTCAAAGTGTACCCTACAACATCCGATGAGTGCAGTGATTTCAGGTCTAAGAACCACAATCACCACCAATACTATAAGAGATGATCTTGACTAACCAAGTGTGGTTTCCATGCATCACTCTTACGATGGGTCTGTCCAATACACTGTTCACTAATATGTATCTATGTGCTTGGTTTGATATCACATATCATGACTGATGAGATTCTTCCATCAACCAACACACACTCTAGTCTTTTGTGTTATTGATGTATATGGTTATTTCCACAATAACAACTGACTAGGGACATAACAAGAATGTATACTCTTAACATCTATATGATCTCATTGTTCATGTCCTTAACCTGAAGACATATATCATTGAGTAATACAATTCTTTAGACATCTAACATGTTATATCATTATCTCAAAATAAATTAAACATATAGACGGAAATGACCTTTATTATTATTCAAATCATTTACAAAGTATGCCATTACAATCATCATATGACTGGCTCTATGGGCATACATGCCAACATAGGAAGGAGCTTGCAATTACAATTTTTGTACAAAAATGATTCTCAATCATAATAGGACCAAAGTATACGAGATCTCTCATCTTACGCCCACAATTGTACTATTTGATTCATGTTTTGATTTCAACACATTTTCCATCGACAAACAAAAATTGATTTGTTTTCTTTATTTTTCTTAAAGCCAAATCCGAGATTCCTATTTTTTTCTCCATCTATCACTTTCTATTTTTTTACTACTTCACCTTTCTTGGCCCTGTGTCATCCACAAGAAATAATTCCATGATTTTCTACAAGGGAAACATTTTTTTGATGTACAACAGACTCTATAAGATTAAGTTTGTAAGTTGTCAGCCAAAAATGGGACAAAGAAACATGAAATTCTTCTGAACAACCCAATAACCTTAAATGACAACAATCTTTAGATTGCAGGAACAATGTCTTTGGATATAATTGGTAATGTAACGCTAAATGCATTATGAGACTTCAACAACAACATTTTTATATATGATATAGAAGGTACTCAAATAAATACTACCACATGATAGAATAACAAATGATAATGTGTGATTTTGTATGTGAAAATAGACTGCCAGTTCACATTTTGCAGCCAAATTACATCCCACCAAAAACTTATCATTATCATAAGTCAAATGCTCACCTATAATTCCATATAATCTAAAATACATGTCTTTGAGTTCCATGGTGATTGGTGCTCGTTGGGATTCAGATTTCATAAACCACTGGTTCAATGAGGAGACCACAACTAACATCTTTGACATGATTCCCCCAACTCTTGATGCCAACAAGGACGAATGGAGTTTCCTAGGAGACAATCAGGGCCGATTCAGTTCAAAATTCATGTTTAAACGCCTTCTACAACACTACTGATCTCCTAACCCTGGCCCTTGGCCTCAGATATGACATCTCAAGACCCTACAATGAGTGAAGTATTTCATGTGGAAGGCCTTGCAGTAGAGGCTTCTGACAAACATCAACCAGAGCATTAGAGATTTCACAACCAATGACACATGTCCTATATGTGGAAACTTGCCAGAAACCACTCTTCATGTACTAAAGGAGTGTCCTTTTACCAGAGATTTATGGGCATTTGACAATTGGTTTTAACACTGGAATTATGGATCACACTGACCTCAGGACTTGGTTTTCTATGAACTTGAAGGACAAAGACAAAGAATGTAAATGCTCGATCTAATTTGCCACCACACCCGATCTCTTATGACAATGGAGAAATGACCTTATCTTTTACAACTCTAACACAAGTTATTCCCATGCTATTGGCATGATTTAGAGACAAGTCCAACTAACCTTCTTGGCCTTCAACCATGATGAGGGAAGACACCCCAACTCTAATTAGGCTGCCCTAAGTGGTCTCCCCCTTCTTTAGGGTCACTGAACATCAATGTTGACGGTTATGTGTGCAAAAATCTCTCAAATGTAGCAACTAGCTTCGCATTGAGGAACCATAATGGTACCTGGATCCGAGGTAGCGTAAAGGAAGTCTGAAGTCAGGAAATGCTTAAATTGGAGCTCCTTGCTGTTATGCGAGGGACCCAAGCTACTCTTATGGAACCAGGAACCATCATAAATGAATTTGTTAGTAAACTGACTTGCTCAGCCTTATCAAATAACATCGCCACTCCTGCAAAGTACTTACCTATTACTAAAGCCTTCAACAAGTGCTTGAGTGCTAAAACTAGTATCATTCTACATTATACCCCTATGTCCTCAAATATGTTGAGTAATAGCTTAGTGAAATGGGCTACCAAGTCCAAAACTCCTTATGTCACAATATGTATGCCCAATATTTGCCTCTGCTAAATATGGAGGTGAGTTAAGGACAACCAATATGTGCTCGGACCTTCTTGAGTTGGCCTACAACCCGAGAGCTGGATGAACAATGAATCTCAGTGATTTCAAAAATGAAAATAAAAATAAAAATGGAAGCTTTTTAAATCATTTTCTTACTTTTGGATTACTTGTCAAATAGTGGTATTTGAATTGCTGAGTTTTCTTCTTAAAGAATAAGTGAAGCCCGAGAGACTGCGTGGACATAACCCTCTTTCTTTTTCGAAAGTTAGCTCACAAATCACGTACATTCAAACCACAACACCACGGGAAGGGGTTGAGGGCTTTACAGGCAGGAGATGTCCTTCCTGTTTGAGAAGAGCGAACTATGGCGGCAGTTGGTCCGGAAGACGCGGGACTCGAAGCCCTTCTTCGTGACTTTTGCAGCTGTCTGCGGACTAGTCCCGGCCGTAGTCGGTCTGGGTGTGATGCAACTAACGAACTCTGATTCCCGTAACGAACAAAAAGAGGCAAAACTCCGCCAGAATGCCAGGCCAGACTCTCTGGTAACTATTAATTTGTCTTATTTTCTCTATTTTTTCCTGAACTAATTTCCTTATTCGCTCGTCGTACCTATCTTTCGGCTGGTTACATGGTCGTAGCAATTCAGGGGTTGGGTACGATCTAGGGAGTGTATTTGATCACTAGGAGGGGCTCAAAAGATGGCTACATCCTACCCCAATAAAAAAAGCACACCAATTTTATCGTGTTGATTGATACATAGGCGTTTGGTTATAGTTAATTAATTGATTGACCAAAAACTCATTTGTGGTGTTGACTCTATGACTTCTTATGGTTAAAAGTTTATTGAATATGAAAGTGTGCCGATAACCTAAACTGGTATTCATTAATTCCAAGTCATGTTAATATCACCTATTGTACTTAATCCCAAATCGTTTACATTTCTTTCCTCAATTTTTGTCAAGCTTATTTTATTAAGTTCTAAACATGTAGCTTCTGAGTTAATGTATCATAGCTATCTTCTATTTGGTGATCTAGTCATTTGACAACAGACAAGTTGAATTCTTGGGTTACTAGAATGCAGCTGCAATCCTAATGAATCTCCAAGCGATTAGATTGTGGCTAGATTTATTACGACCCACATACCATATATTGTATTAATTAAAGCAAATTATACAACCATACAGTTTACTGAAGAATGGGATAATCTATGAAGCACCCGGACTACAAAACACTTCCCATTCTACCTTTTTTCTCCTTTGGTGAGAGAAGCCTCCAATGGCCTCCAAGGAAGAGGGCTGAAAGAAAGTATAATTTGGATGCTCTATGGATAGGTGATGGTAGGATGCGCTTTGAGGGGAAAGCGCAACCTTGAAGTTGTTGTGGCTCATTCCATGCTTTTAGATGTTGCTGTTACCTTCTCATTGACCATATTTTCTTCTAATTTTTACCCATCTTTTCCGCCTTATTCCCTAATTTGCAATTCTTGTTTGGTTAGAAAGATAATGCTAGTTCTTTTGTAGCACATTGGCTCCCTACTAGTTACTGATTTCCAATTGATTCTTTGAGTTCCATAAAGAAAAGAGAAAATGTACATTTGTAAGATTTAATATGTTGTGGTTGACACATTGGAACCAACCCCGTTGCCAACTCCTCTGCCTATCATATCTTGGATCAACATTTGAAAATGGATCCCATCGTCATAGAGCTGGAAGTGGATATTTCTGTATGCGACATATATACATTTAATACTTGTATATACTATATAGTGTTTATGTATATTTTTACCGTGTTCGTGTCCTATATTTCAAAAAATTTCCGTGTTCTATTCCCTTAACTGTGTTTGTTCTGTATAAAAATGTTTATGCTTCCTAGTTTATAATGCAGTCATATAGCATATTTAAATTGGCATGCATCTATCACCACATTTTACATCGGTCAATAATATGTAAGAATAAGAATGGACTCTTTGTTATTTAAATGCATCACTAATTGTAATTTCGTTTCCTGATGAAAAAACAAATTTCATCATGTGTCTGCACTAATTGTGGCTAGTTACAAAATGCATCCACTTATTTAGTTATTCCTTTATTTTGTACTTGCATTAGTAGGCATACAAGCATGTACATTGTGTGATTCTGTCTCTATATTAAATAGATCGTTCAATTGAATAGGAACTATAAACATATATGACTTGTATTCTATATATAACGTTTCAGGATTATAAGAATAAGGAGAATGCCTTTGATAATTAATTTTGAACAGTTTCATTTATGAATGAAGAAATAATGAGATCAAGTAAACAGACCATGTGCCGTCAACATCATAGATTCATAGTTGTCTTGGGGCCTGATCTTGGTGCTGAAGCAGGGTCCCTAAGCTAGGCACCAAGGTCCTTCAGTGACCAATACGGGGGCCAAAGGCCTTTCAGGCCTCATTTATTCCAATTTACGTGTGAATTAATATTTTTAGGTCTAATTAGCTAAAATTTAGGTGTAATTGGGTCAAACTAGGTCTCATTTTGCTCCATTTAGGTTATTTTTGCAAAGCAGGTATGCTTTTGCTTGATTTTGGTAGCATAGGGACAAGTAGGGCAAGTTGGTCCTAATCTAGGAAGAACAGACACTTCTCGGAGGCTGCCGTGTCCGTGTCCAACATGAACACACCTTGGACACGCCTGGACATGTAGCGGACACGCTTGTGGCATATCCATTTTGAATTTTTTTTTATTACAGTGCCAGGCACAGATTGGACACTTCCTGGACATATCCAAGACACGCCATCCCAACCCACTTAAGCATAAGTGTATGAAAAAACCCCAACCATTTGTCAAATCCCCACCTCATGTTCTCCACTACTCCTTGCCCTACTAACATCATGTGGTTAAGCTTAATTTGCTATAGGCGAGCTGTTGACACCCTTCTAACTATATCAACCCTCATTAACGATATCATCTCCACCAACTGCTACAACATTCAGGGACTGCCACATCAACCATGAGGAGGAAAGTAGTTGGATTCACAACCTTCTCTTCCAGTTCTATGTAACTCTTCCTCCTTTGATTCTCCTTCCTCTTCCTCCTCTTCCTGCTTCTTCTTGTCCCCCTCTTCTTTTTCCTGTTCTAATGTTGCAGTAGCTTCAATAATGTTATTTCATGTCCTCTTTTTCTGCTCCTCCATGTCTGCTTCTCCCTCATCTACTTTTCCTTCTCCCCCTGTTGTTCCTTTTCTCATTCATACCCCTACTCTTTTTCAATTTGAATGTGGCAACAACCACAACATTGCTTCCCATTCCCCTCCCCGAATTTCATGTTGGTCCTCCACCTCTCCTTCTATCTTCTCTTGCCACTTCTCCCCCTACTGTTCTTCTTGCTCCTCTAGGGAAAAGTACCGGAGTACTGTGCTCCCTGCGCCTACCCTTTTTTTTGCTTCTCTACATCTCCATCTCCATCTCCATCTCCCCTATTCTTCTCTTGCCCCTTCATCTTAAGTAGCTCTACAATGCATTCCTCTTCCTTTTCTTCCCTATCAATCTCAGAGACACCTTCATTTTCCATCTTCTCCACCACCACTTCCAACATATTTTCTCACCCCTCCCCTTCTTCCTCTTGATAATGCATGTTGTTCACAAGTACTTCCACCAAAAAAAAAACTATTTCCCCCGAAATTCTACGACTCTTTAAGTTTTACAATTCCATATATATTTTTACGACAACAATTTTATAACCAAGCATCTTTATGTGTTGTGATTTAATCCAATATTATGACTGGTGGATATGATGTTATATGTTGATTTCTTGTTGGATTCATGGTGATTACCCTGTGGATAATCTATTTAGATCATTTTGTGTGTTTACACATATAGCATATTATATGTTACCCTTGTGGATAATCTATTTAGATCATTTTGTGTGTTTACACATATAGCATATTATATGTCATAATATGTGCTACAATTATATATATATATATCTATCTATATCTATCTATCTATCTATCTCTCTCTCTCTCTCTCTCTCTCTATATATATATATATATATATATATAGAGAGAGAGAGAGAGAGAGAGAGAAGCTGGAATACACTCGAGTGTACCTAAGATGCTATACACCTCAGTTATTTTCCACAATGAAGCAATTATTTTGAAAGTCTAAACCGTTAGTCTTCTTAAATATCTTAAGAACATACTAAATAATAAATTTCAGTTCATTTTGACACTTCTAGGTCATGCATCTAAAGGAGACAAAAATCATACATTACAAATTAGTTTTGTGCGTCGATTTTGTTGTCCTTGGATGAGTGACTTACACTCATCCAAATGGACTCAAATTTTACATGAGTGTACCTAAGATGCTATACACTTCAGTTATTTTCCACAATGAAGCAATTATTTTGAAAGTCTAAACCGTTGGTCTTCTTAAATATCTTAAGAACATACTAAATAATAAATTTCAGTTCATTTTGACACTTCTAGGTCATGCATCTAAAGGAGGCAAAAATCATACATTACAAATTAGTTTTGTGCGTCAATTTTGTTGTCCTTGGATAAGTGACTTACACTCATCCAAATTGACTCAAATTTTACATGTGGCCTATTATTATTGTAACCATGAAGACCAATGGATTAGATTTTGCAAAAACATGGTCTACATAGGCAAACACCATTGGGGAGTACAATGTGATCTGTACACTCGAGTGTATTCTAGCCTGACTCTCTCTCTCCCTCTCTCTCTATATAGTTAGGCTAGAATACACTCGAGTGTACAGATCGCACAGTACACTCAAGTGGTGTTTACATATCAAGACTAATTATTAGGGAAATCCAAACCATTGATATTCATTGTTGTCATAATAATAGGCCACCTGTAAAATTTGAGTTCATTTGGATGTTTGTAAGACACTCAACCAAGGCCAAAAAAATCAACGCACAAAACTAATTTCAACTGCATCATTTTTGTTGTCTTTAGATCGATTATAAGTAGTGTCCAAATGATCTCAAATTTTATATGTAGCCTATTCATGAGGTATTTAAGAACAACAGTTTAGATTTTTAAAAAAAATGTTGCTTGATGGAAAATGACTCGAGTGTATTGAGTCTCCAATACACTCAAGTGTATTCTAGCGCGACTCTATATATATATTGTGAAAGGATTTGGGTCAAAGCGATACCCGGTTAGAGTGTGCTCTCCTTTATTATATAGAGAAAGACTATTTACATAATAGACCCAACAAGAAAAGGAAATAGTAAAGAGATACATAAATAAGAAAACTATTTTCTAAGACTCCCCCTCAAGCTGGAGCATACACATCATGCATGCCCAACTTGGAAGTCATATGCTTGAAAACTGAAGATGGAAGTGGCTTGGTGAAGATATCTGCCACTTGCTGACCAGTCCGAACATGAGGAGTCTGAATCTTCTTAGAGAGCACTAAATCACGAACGAAGTGGCAGTCCACTTCTATATGCTTGGTCCTCTCATGAAACATCGGATTGCTAGCAATATGAATGGTTGCTTAGTTATCACACATGAGAGAAATAGGGGTTTCAACATACACTCCCATTTCTGACAAAACAAACACAACCCACTGTAGCTCACAACAAGCATGTGCCATGGCTCGATATTCGGCTTCTGTGCTGGATCGTGCTACCACACTCTGTTTCTTGCTCCTCCAAGTCACCAAATGTGCCCCAAGAAACACACAATATCTAGAAGTAGAGCGTTTATCTCCAACATCACCAACCCAATCAGCATCAGTGAACCCAGTGAGTTTCAAGGATGTATGTGTGAGATTCTGCCCTGTAAAGTAAGGCCCTTCCCTAAAGATCCTTTAATATACCGAAGAATCCGGGTGACTGCCATCCAATGTGACATCTTAGGCACACTCATGAACTGGCTAACAACTCCTAACAACATAAGAAATATCATGATGAGTAACTGTCAAGTAGATCAGTTCCTTACCATCCTTCTATACTTTGCTGAATAAGAAAACTCACTGTCATCAGAACTAGAAGTCTTGGTATGATAACCCATAGGCGTGGAGACAAGTTTGCACTGTGCCATGCCGGTCTCTGCAAGGAGGTCAAGGACATACTTTTGCTGAGAGAGGTTTGTACCCTTCTTGAAGCGTAGAACTTCTATGCCAAGGAAATAGCGAAGATTACCTAGATCTTTCGTCTGAAATTGTGTTTGCAGCCATGTCTTACTTGTAAAATGCCAGTAGAGTTATCACCGATGATGACAATATCTACATAAACAGCTAGAATAACAGTGCCACTTGAAGACTTATGCACAAAGAGTGAGTGATCGGTAGAAGACCAGGTGAACCCAAATTGTATAAGTGTAGCACTAAATTTATCAAACCATGCCTGAGGTGACTGCTTTAGACCATACAAGGATTTCTGTAACTTGCACACCTTCTGACACTCCCCCTGAGCAACATACCCAGGAGGTTGCTCCATGTAAACCTCCTCAAGTAGATCACCATAAAGAAAAAAATTCTTGACATCCAGCTGAAGAAGAGGCCAGGGAAAACGAGTAGCAACAGAAATTGGAATCCGCACAGAATTGAGCCAAGCCATTGGAGAAAAGGTCTCAAAGAAGTCAACACCATGTGTCTGAGTGTACCCTTTTGCAACCAGACGCGCCTTCAAGCGATCAGTAGACCCATCGGGTTTTTGTTTCACAGTATAAACCCAGCGGCAACCTACAACAGACTTGCCAGGAGGAAGATCCACTAAGTCCCAGGTAGAGTTCTCATGAAGTGCGGCCATCTCACTGTTCATAGCTTGAACCCAACCATTATGTCGGGCTGCTTCCGTATAAGAACGAGGAACAACCGTAGAGTCCAGTTGAAGAGCAAACGTGCAGGCTGCGGTGGACAAATGATACAAACAATAAATATTCGCCAAAGGATGACGCATAGTGTAGGACCGGAGACCTTTCGAGCTGCAATTAAAAGGTGTAAACTGAAGCCAAAGCATTAAAAGAATTCTCAGTAGAACCAGGTACCTCAAGAGTGGCAGACGATGAGGAGGCATGCTGCTGCACTGGTGATGCTACATCCTCTTGGTGACGCCCTGCTCGCCTGGATTAAACTAATGGCAAGGATGGAGGCAATGGTGGAGGTGGTGGCGGCGGTAGGGACGGTGGGGTGATATCTATAACACTCTCATCACACGACACAAGAAGTAGTGACTCTCTCTCACGCTCAAAGATGTAGTCACTCTTAGGATTGTGCTCTCCCTCACTCTGAATAGAGTCACTAAAGAATGGGGTAGACTCATGAAACATAATGTTAACCGACACAAAAAGACGACGAAGACGAAGACAATAATACCTGTATCCTTTCTGTGTGGGAGAATATCCCAAAAAGACGGTGCGAACTGTGCGAGGAGACAGCTTGTCAGCGTGTGGATCAAACACATGAACAAACACAATGCATCCAAACACACAAAGAGAAACAGGAAAAGGTTGCTCGTCAGGTCGTAAAACATAGAAGGGGGTAGCCTCTTGTAAGATGAAAGATGGCTGACGGTTAATAAAAAAACAAGCAGTGAGAAGAGCACTAGGCCAATATTTCTTGGGCATAGACATGTGAAACAACAGTGTACGTGCTACATCAAGTAAGTGACGGTTTTTGCGTTCAATAACCCCATTTTGTTGGGGTGTATGAGGGCAAGTCGTCTGGTGAATCATGCCAAAAGAATTACAGAACGTGGAAACGACCTTTTGAACATATTCGAGGGCATTATCGGTACAAAGAATCTTAATATGAGCATCAAGCTGAATTTTTATTAACTGATGAAAAGTTTGAATAATAGACAAGACTTCATCGCGAGACTTAAGTAAATAAACCCAAGTCATGTTGGAGAAATCATCAATGAAAGATAGAAAATATCGAAAGTCATTATAACTTGGCTCTTTAATAGGACCCCAGACTTCACTGTGAATAAGATCAAAAGGACGCTTAGAGCGTTTCACAGTGCGACTCAGAAAAGAAATGCGATGATGCTTGCCTAATTGACATGACTGACACTCTAACGACTTTATTGAGGCCAAGCCTGGGACAAGCTTCTGAAGACTCTGTAGAGATGGATGTCCATAGCGACAATGCCATTGCAAGGGAGAGAAGCTGAAAACCGTGGGTGTGGTGGATGGAATCTGACAGCTGGGCGACCACCTTCAAAGAAGTAGACATCACCTTTCCTAGATCCCCCACCAATTGTCTTCCAGCTCTTGGGATCCTGTAATACAAAGAAAGAGTCTCTAAAAATTACCAGGCATTTCAAAGAATCAACCAACTTAGCAACTATCATTAAGTTAAATGGAAAGTCTGGAACATAATGGACAGATTGTAAAGTTAAATTAGATGATGCTTGTACGGTGCCACACGCCTGGACCCTTCTGACAGAACTATCAGCCAGTGTCATAGAAGAATGTGGGATATATGAGTCAGAGGAAAGAAGCATAGATCGTATACTCGTCATATGTTGGGAGGCCCCGAAATCCACTACCCATGTAGAGGATGGATGAGAGGCAACTAGTGAAACCCCCTGGTTACATGCATCTAAACTAAATTGATGGAGGCGCTAAGGGAAGCCTGCTGGATAGCCTGTAGAAGACGGTCATCTGATTGCACCTGTTTAGAACCTCCAGATGCAGATGCTCCAGATGAATTGGCAGTATAATGCACATCACTAGTTGGAGGCTGACCATGCTTAGAATAACATTTTTCTTCTACATGTCCAAGTTTGCCACAGAAAGTACATTTTGGACGATTTCCTCCAACACCTCGTGCTCGGCCAGCACCTCTTCCCATTCCTTTGGCAGCAACAACAAGGGAAGCCTGATTCTCAGTGTGGTGGTCTCCTGGAGTAGTAAAAAAAGATTCAAATAATGACTGTTGCTTTCGCTCAAAGGCTTCTTCAAGACTTGATAGTTTGTCCGTAGCCAGAATAACACTCCTAGCTGAGGCATACACATGATTTAAGTTGGATAAAAACCTTGCTGTCACTAGATCATCTCAGTCCTTCATCTGTTCATCAGTTTTTAGTGGCTGGTAAAAGCTAAGTTCTTGAGAAATAGACTAGATAGTACCAAAATAATCCTCAAGAGAGCGATTATTTTGTTTCTCTGCAAAGAGGCGGTCATAAACAGTATAAAGACGAAGAGCATTCTTTTCATGAGAAAAATGTTTCTTTGCAGCTTCCCAGATTTGTTTGACTGTAGAATAGAACATGAATCTAGAAGCAATCTGAGGCTCCATGCTATTTCATAGCCATGACTTCACCAACCCGTTGTTTTTCTGCCAAGTAGGGTAGTCTTTGCTACCTTCATCAGGAGGATTTGACTCAATAATGTCCACCTTCTCACGAGATTCAAGCACAACGTAGATAACATTCATCCAAAGAAGATATCTCTGTGAGTTAAGCTTCACATACGTGATATGTGATTGGTCGTTGTAGGCGACTGTAGTAGAAGCAGAAGGCTTGGCATCTCCCATATTAAGAAATCAAGAAAACAATAGCAGACAGAGTGAATAACACACCGTTTTAAGGACGGAACACGCTACATCTAGGAAATGCACGTCGTGTCTGATTTTCCGCACGTCGTGTGAGTTGACAGAAACACATCTAGTTACACAACACGCCATGTCTGATTTTGCACACGCCGTGTGAGTTGCCAGAGACTCCTGACCAAAGAGATCAACACGCCGTGTCTGATTTTCCACACGCGGCGTAAGTTGCCAGAGACTCATGATAGAATTTCTCGCGTCGTGTTGCTAAGGGACACGCCGTGTCCGGTTTCGGAAGTGTAACTTTCACCAGCTATGACACACTGTGTTAGGGATGAGACACGCCGTGTCTTCTGCGAACAATGTCGTTAGAACAGAAGTACTTGGGCGGCAACACGCCGCGTCGCCTGATTAACACGCCGTGTTAGCGGCGGCAGACGTATACGTTGACAGGAATTGGCTCCGTCAAAAGGTGAAAATAGATTCCGAGAAGACGCATCGTAGAAAGGATGACCCTGGGAAGACGTGCCAGGGAGAGGTGAGGGGAATTAGTACCGTCACAAGTCAATTGATGATGCGAAACTGATGCATCAACAGCCTCGAGAGATGTGGGCACTCATCCATGTACGGGGACTACGTGGAGAGAAAAGAGGATGAGAAGAAAGGTACTCCTTCTCTCTTTGGGATAGAACAAGAGGTTCTCTTCCTCTCCTTCAAGCAGCCACCGTGCCTTGACAGATCGAAGGAGGAGGATCGGCTGCCTGGTGAAGGGTACCTCCGATGGTTGTCCTGCTGCGGCGGAGACAGAGGATGCAATCGGAGAAGAAAGAGGGAAGAAGAACGGACGGAGGGGAGGAAGGGGTGGTGGCTAGGGTTGCAACAAACGGATATGCTCTGATACCATGTAAAAAGATTTGGGTCAAAGTGATACCCGGTTAGGGTATACTCTCCTTTATTATATAGAGAAAGATTATTTACATAATAGACCCAACAAGAAAAGAAAATAGTAAAGAGATACATAAATAAGAAAACTATTTTCTAACTTATATATATTATATACTAGGTTTTGAAAAGCGCGAAGCGTGCGGTTTGCCCCTCTTGAAGTGGGAAGCGGAAAGCGGGTTTTGAAGCCGAAAAAAGCGGGCGCTTTTTGAAAAAGTGGTCTCCGTTATTTTAAAAATTTAGAAAAAGTTTCGTGATTGGCATACTACCAACAAAAAGAAAAATTACTAAATAATCAAGTATCTTGAATAAAAGATTATCACCTAATAAAATTAATTACTAATATAGTATTGATTAAGAGAAGTAATTAGTGATGTTACTAGGATACAATACTGATTATTACCTAATAGAATTTAGCAACGTACATTCAAGAACCATCGGTCTTGCATTCATATACAGATGCCTCGATGGTATATATTTATATAGGTGTTACGATTAAATTGTGCAACAACCAAATAATAATCGTTTATACATGTGTAACAGCATGATCTTATAATCATACGGATGGTGCAACCAACATAACAGCAAATAATAATAATTTGTACAGAAGTAGGATTGAAAAAGGAAACGTATAGCAGGGAAAAAAAAACTTTTTTAATCACTGGCTGCTCCATATTGAATATTTATTATAGGATTAACAACCAGGGAAAAGGAAACGTATAGCAGTGAAGAGGTTAAGGGAAGAGGCAAAAGGGGCAGTAGGATGGTAACAAAAATTTGAAAAAATGAAAACTGAATGTTCAAACAATTGGAGAAGGGAAGAGGACGTGAGATTAAGAGAAGAAGAGAAGTGGTTTGCACATATATGCAAATAAGTAAACAAAAATACATACCTGTAGGCTGTAGTAAACAGGGCAGTTCTGACGTCAATGGAGAGGAAGAGAAATCTTCAGCAGGTTCTTTGAGGAAGGAAGATGGTTGGTTCTTTTACTTCTACGGTGCCTGACACACCTTCCTCCTTCGGGGCCGGCCTAAAAGACCCAAGTTTGCTACTGCGGTCTCCTCCACAACTGCAGCTTGATGGCACTCCGTTGCCGGAAATCGTTGTGCCGGCTGGTGTGAAATGAAGGGATCTCAATGGGACTGATTTTATAGAAAGGAGGAGGTGTGGTGTACTAGGGAAGGGGCTGAGAGTCCTAATCGGGAAAGAAACTGCAGCCATGGCCGACTGGGACTTGAACCTGTGCGGCGGCAGTCCGTGCTGGAACGGCAGTCGGGGAGACGGACGTTGCGTTTCTGCAAAAACATTTAATTCTCTGTGTAATTTACACATCAATCCCTGTGCGGATTTAGGTGGCTGCTTTAGCGGGTCCAGTGAAGCGGCCCAAAGCGGGAAAAGGCGGCCCAAAGCGTCCGCTTCAGGCCCAAACACACCACAGTCCGCTCAGCTAAGAATTCCTACCACAGAAGTTCCAAACGCTAAAGGGGCGCTTTAGCGGCCGCACTGGCCGCTTTCTTGATCGCTGATTATATATATTTGTCGTGTCCAGTACCGTGTTTGTGTCCTATATTTTTAGAAATTGCCGTGTCCCGTGTATCCGTGTTTGTGCTTCCTAGGTCCTAATTAGGATCGATTTAGAATAAATTAGGGAAACTTAGGTCTCATTTAGGTCAAGTTATGTTAGGTGTGATTTTGGACTTTAGGTATAATTAAGCTTAGATAACACAAATATTTATCAACTTAAAAATATGTGGATGTGTGTATATGTATATACGTGTATGTGTTGTGGAAGGGGCAACCGTTGTTTCTTGGGCCTAGACGGGTCTTGAGACGGATTGAAGCGGCCACTTTTTCGTAAAAATCCCCGCCTCAGCCCGCTTAATTGGGCCCGCTTCAGTCGCTTTCTGGCAAAGTGCTGATCTATTGTTAACTTGATTACATGATTACATAGCCCCTTAAACCCCAACACCCCATTGATTTCCGAATAGAACATGCAAGAAGCTGGCGACAATAATGTCGCTAGGAAATAATTTGCGGGCCTTATGGTTTTCGATTGGGAGTGGAAATCCATCCTTATCCCTCCATAAAAGAAACAACAAACGGATGCACAAAACACACCAATAACGACAATCACTTGGAGTTAAACAAGTCGATCATTGACGACCGAAGGGAAAGTATCTCGAAAGGAGGAGATGTTGCATCCTTGGAGTCTGCCTAGAGTCCGACAAGCACCCAGTCACCTCTTATTGAGACGTCAAGGCTAACAAAGGGAAAGCAAGGACCAAGAACAGAGGTTACAAAGCTTTCTCTGGGTTGACAAGTTAGTATTTTAACTGGTCGCTTCTCTTAACTTAAACATCTCACTTCAGATTTTTATATACGACGTCTTGTGTGTACTACTTCTCTGTTAGTGATTAATAGTCAACATTTGCAATTGATGTAACTGATCCAACACGCTTCATTCCAGTGACATTCACCACACTCCATTATTGCTTCTAGGTGTAATGATTCTCGTTGTGTTGTAACTCACTGCCTGTGTATGGTGCCTACATATTCTAATTTCTTCTAAATTTTGTAATGAATTGTTATATTGTAGATTGGTAAGTAAAACTAATTATTAATTGAAGGCAATATGATTCATACCTACTCAATGCATTTTTATAGGATGATTTTGTTTTGACAAGTTCTAGGAGTGAGGACTATGGGTTTTGTTTGATGGTTGAGTGTTTTTAATCCTGTAACCATTTACTTTTATAATTAGAACCCTTTTAATCTATGAAAGTCATTCTGATGCAATGAAATATCGTTTAGAATGCTTGCTTGTTGAGTGATATTTCTTTATGTTAGTAGTACGACGGTCACTAAGTTTTTCACCATTTTTAAAACAATGCAGACCGCTTTTTCAAAGAGCGCCTGCTTTAGTCTGCTTTAAAATCCGCTTTGCGCTTCCCGCTTCTCGGGAGTCAACCCACACACTTCTTGCTTCGCGCTTTCCAAAACCTAGATGTATACACACACAAAGACACAACACACATGCACACACACACATCTATGTGTCTATGTGTGTGTGGGTATATATTCACTGCCCGCGTGGGTAACTAACTTTTGTTTCATGTGGATCCGTTTTGTAACAGGAAAGGACATAATTGTAATGAGACGACCACAATTGTAATAGAAAGACTCGTTTTGTAAATACAACGTGAAATTTTAATTGTCCCTTTGAAAATAGTAAAAATGATATTATGACAAATAGTAAACAATTTACGTTGTATTACAAAACAAGTCTTTCTATTACAAATTTACAATTTTCGTCATCTCATTACAATTTTGGCTGTCTCATTACAAATATGTGCCTTCTTATTACAAAACAGATGCACAGGTAACTAACCTTAGTTTAGTTACTTGCATGGGTAGTGAATGAATGACCTATATATATATAAAATGTTCAAAATTTCGATGAAATGGTCGAAATTTCGACCGAATCTGTTTCCATTGCAATCAGAAATCGAAATTGACTGACGAAACTCTCGAAACAGGCAGATCATCAAAATTTTTTTCTTCTACTTTTTCATATACTATGTACTAGCTAGAGCATATTTTTTTGCACAGTTTTGTGTCTTTAAGTCTATATATTGTGCTTGCAAACTATAATGACTTAATTCATTGATTTCACCATTGAAAATTGACATAAAAAATCCCCATCATTAGGTTGTACTAACAACAATTCGCGATTCTCTAATACTCCCCCTTAAGTGGATAACTTCAAGACCAGCAAGACAGGAAAAACAGAAAAATGAAATCCATATGGACCAGCCAGGCAGCAATAGATCATCAAGTAGGAGCAAGTGGCACATCATCTTAGTCGCTGGCGTCATTGAATAGTCCAGAGAGTGGCGGGTCAGGAATCGTAAAGTCTAGAGAGTGATGCTCCACGGAGTAAGTCGTCAATATACGTAGCAAAGCAAATACAAGGTAGAGAGTGCTGTAGCACATAGTCTACATGCATAAAAGATGGACATGCATTGCATGGTAGTATAGACGACAAAGTCGGAATGAACAACCTCATACATAAAAGATGGACATGATTGCATGGTAGTATAGACGATAAAGCCGAATGAACAACCTCTTATGCAAATCAACAGGTAGGAAACACACTTTAAGATACATAGTAGCAGTAGAAAACAAAGCTCCATAAACTCTCCATTCAACGAATAACAGTAAAAAAAGGTCCACAAACTCTATAGATAGCACCGGAAGTAGCGTGGAGATCAACATAGATAGAAACATCTTTCCTCTCATCCGTTTACTTCCTTTATTCTTCGCCTTACACCAACCACGGACAGAATCGAGAGACAACCATGGACATAATCAAGAGAGTTTTGGAGTGGAGCGTCATAAACAAAGGTATAGGTAATGGATATGTAGGCAAATATATTGACTATATTCACTGATAACACGATTCGATGTAATATATGACCCGATTACATGGATTTATGTGAAAAAGTAAATGGATCCTTGTGCTAACCAAGAAGGGATATTTGTCCAACCCTTAGGCCAAAAAATCTAGGGGGTGCTGGGGAGGAGCCTTGCGGTATGGATCAAGTCAAAAATCAGATCAGATTAATGATTCAATAATTATTAGGATGTGATGTTTTGAGGTAGGTAAAGCTATATGTATGTAGGGTTGAAAAAATGAGGGGGGGAGGTGGAGAAATAGTGAAATACAAAGGGCCAGTATTGTTGGCACCCTATGGGAGTAGGCAAGAGCAGCCTTGTACTGGAGAAGCCAGGCCCAACAAGTGGCAGCTTCGAGAAACAATGATCGAACCAGGAAGAGTGGGGGGAAGGAAGGCACGAAGGTAGGATATGATGAGGTATAGGAGATGCTGGAAATGAGGGGGTGAAGGTGGTGGTTGGGAAGGGTGGTAGCATGACAGCGGGATTAGATTCACAACAGGGGGCAATGCAACAAAGCGTGTTATGTAGAGTCGGGCACAGATTAGAAGCAGGGAGTAGCGGCAGGGAGTAGGGGCCAGGGAAAAAGGAAAGGGGGATTGTAAAAAAGATGGGAGCGATTGAAAAACGAAATTGCGATCTGGGGAAAAGGGAAAAAGGAAGGTGCAAACACAATTAGGGAGAAAAAGAGGAAGTGAAGCGATATCCAATAAATCTTCCCTCCAACAACTCTGACTCACTGATTGACATCCATAATGAATTCCTGACTAATATATTCCTGATTGATGAAGAATAGACAATGCAGTCCACGCGTTAGTTGTTGGTGAGTACATCGACATCAAGAGTTCGAGAGTAGAACTTGTTACTGCAATGAAGGTAGGGACACCAATTTGAAAATTATAAAATGAGCACGAAAACCCATCTCTTGTGGTGGCTCGCAACAAACAAAGGCATCTATGTTGACAATGGACATGGAGGCAGCTCTTTGGCTTTTCCTATGAGTGGGTTGAAGATGAGGTAGCATGCACATCTAGAGGTTGTAGTCGTAGAGAAATAAAAGGCCACATTAATACATTGTCAACAAATAGTCAAGTGAGAAATAATGGTTGCTGCGGCGAATATCGTTCAATCTACCTTCATGACTGTTAGATAATATTTTTATTTATGTCTTTGTTATATTGTCTTGATATTTACATATTCTGTAAAGACCTTTCTATAAATAGATGGGGTACACACATTGTGCACCCCAACACTTACCGCTCACTCAAGATGGTATCAGAGCAGGCACACTAGCAACCACCTTCCCCTCCTCTCTCCTTTCTCTACCCTAGCCCCCCCCCCCCGCCTGCGCGACACCCCACCGACCCCTCCTCGCGCCGCCGCCGCCGTGACAGGCTTCCTACCGCCGCCGTGCTCCTCTCCGAGGGCCGGTAGTTCGTCTCCAGTTGGTCGTTGCGCGGTCCTGTTGGTTCCTTCTTCCATGCACGTACTGGCTAGTTGAATCTTCGGCGGATCCATTGGTTGGCTTTTGTCTAGGGAGTTGACGGGCTTCCGTGCTTCTCCCTCTCTATCTGCTCGTGCATGCCCTTGAGCCGCCGGGTTCTCTACTGCGCCTAGGCGTGGCCCTTATGTAGGCTGGTCTTTTGTGGATCTCTGCTCTGTCTGCTGTCGTCTAGTTGGCGGATCTAGACGGTCTTCCGCTGCTGTTGTTTTCTGCTTTGTGTTTGGACCCGGCTTGCCGCTGCATCTATGGCTACTTCACATGAGGACTACCGCCGTCAGGTGACAACCGTGAAACTCGATGGCCGCAACTATCAACATTGGGTGTGTTCCATGGAGATTTTTGCAAAATCTCAAGGGAAGCACTTGCATCTGACCGAGAATCCGCCACCTGCCCCGCCTGCCACTGTCGAGTCCAAGGAAAAAAAACTCTATGATGACTGGGTCAAGGACGACTCTATTGTGATGACCTGGATTTTGAACAGCAGCGAGACTCGCATCAGTGTTACTCTCCTGCACCTTCTGATGGCGAAAGAGATGTGGGATCGGCTTGCAAGCACCTACTCCCACAGCAAGAATCCGAAAAAGGTGTTTGATCTGAACAAACATCTGGCTCGCCTACAGTTTACTGGGTCGGACATTGCAGACTACTTTTCTCCATTCAAAGGTGTTTGGGCTGAACTTGTGACGTTACATCCTCTTTCTACGGACTTGGCCACCATGCAACGCTAGAGATAGGAACTTCAGGTGGTCCAGTTTCTTTGTGGTCTTCCTGACTCCTATGCTGGAGTGGTTGACCAGATCCTTGCCAGCGACCCACTGCCCACGTTGGAGAGTGCCTTCCAGTGCCTTCAGCGCCTGCCAGCCTCTTCTACTGTTCTGTCTACTGATATAGCTGACCCCACTGCTCTTGCTGCCATGGGTGGTAGGGGTCGTGGTCGCAGTCGCAGTCGCGACCGCCCTCCTACTGCTCTTGGTCGGGGTCGAGGATCTTCTGGCTGTGGTACTTTTGGCCGTAGCTCTTCTACTGACTCATCTGTTGGAGCCGCTCCTCAGCGGTACTGTGATTTCTGTGGCCGTAATAATCATATGGAAGACAAGTGTTGGAAGAAAAACGACACTCCTGCATGGGCAAACACTGCTACGGAGGGTATTACTCCGACTGCTCCTACTGCCACTTCGACTGAGGCCACTGCTGAGTTTATTCGCTCAGAGGTGGAACGTTTGCTACAGGAGCAGACTGCTTCATCCTCATCGGCTGGGACTTCTGGTGCTCACGCAACCACCTACTTGGGTTCTGACTCTGCCTTTATGAGTGCCTCTTCTTCTTCTTCTACTGGTATTACAAAATGGGTGATCGACTCCGGCGCCTCGTCTCATTTCTGGCAACCGTTCTCTTTTTTCTAATCTGTTTAAACCCCACTCTAAATCTACTGTGATGCTTGCTGATGGGTTCAAGACTACGGTCTCTGGCATTGGGGATGTCTTTGCCCGCATCCTTCTACATTCTGCTTTATATGTGCTGAATTTTTCTTTAAATCTGTTATCTGTCAGCAAACTTGTTCGCGGCCTTAACTGCAGTCTGACATTTGCTTCGGTGAATGTGTTTTTCAGGACCTTCGCACGAGGACGAAGATTGGTGGGGGGCATGAAGGACCAGATGGACTCTATTACCTGGATGATCTACGACTGCTCAACAATTCTGTTTCTGCTTTGGCTCTATCAACATCTGTTTCTGCATTACAGTGGCATTTTTGACTTGGACACCCGTCAGCAGCAAAGTTAAAATATGTGTACCTAGTGGTCGTATGCCTGTATTTAAATGTGAAGCTTGTCAATTGGGCAAGCAAACTAGATCTGTATTCCCTAAAAAATCTCAGATTGCTAGCACTGCAGTGTTTGATTTAGTACATGCCGATGTGTGGGGTCCATGTCACATTCCTAGTTTATCTGGCTACAAATATTTTATTCTGTTTATTGATGACTATTCTCGGGCTACATGGTTATTTCTGTTAAAAAACCGATCTGAAGTAGTGCCTACAATTAAATTCTTCTTTGCTGAGATTAAAACACAGTACTCGATGCCTGTATGTTGATGCAAAGGGTTGAACCTCAACGGAGTTCCCATAGCTGTGTGTAAGTGTTCCCAAAAGAAACTAGTGAACAGGGGACCTCTGTCTTACACGATAGTAGCTAGGATGTCATGTGAACGTACTATCTCATCGACATACACCTGTGTAAGTTTCTCAGTCGTATATGTCGTCTTTACAGGAAGAAAGTGTTCTGACCTAATCAACCTATCCACTATTACCCAGATGGAATCATAACCCTTGGCTATCCTATGAAGTCCAACCACAAAGTCCATCATAATATGATTCCACTTCCATTGTGGTATAGGAATTCAAGCGGAGCCACACATCGTTAGAGATCCCCCTTGGGTGGCACAAAAGTTCGAGAAGAACCTTCATATCTCCTCAATGCAGACGCCTTATCCAAAGCCTGGTTGGGTAATGGGTTGCATTCAGATTGTGTTTTTTCGACTTGAGTCACCCTATCGGTAATGCTCTCCGATATGTAGGCAGGTGTCAACGTCAACCTGATGGCTTTTTGCCCATCTACATCTATATGGTCAATGGGCTTGGTGGTCATATGTAGTTGGTGCGGTGAAATGAACATGATCACTCAAAAAGACAACAAGGTGGATTGTGGCCGACTAGGCTTCAATGATGCCAAAGAGTTCGATGCAGTCATGGTTGTAGCTTTTATCACATCAGTAGACAAAGAGTCTTCATGTCCGAAGCATCTTGTAGAGCCTATACTCAAGCTGCTTAGATTTGCAGATACATATGCAAACCTACAATGATAACTTAAGTTTAATTGCTCACCCATTCTCTGAGTCACCAAAGACATGATGAACGTGTTGACTTCTATCAAACATGTAGTGTACATATAACTTTCATGCAATGGTATAGGTCTGTAATAAACTTTAAAAATGTAGAAATAGAAGTTAACCAATAGGCAACTTCATCGATGGATGAACACCTATCAAAAGAATAAATAATTGCTCGAATAAAAAATTACACTAGTTTGTAGCTTTTAGTTGAAAAAGGAGCAATCATTTTCTTTTCCTCATTTGACTTAAAATATCGATGAAAACCAAGGTCAGAAGTTCGGACACTAACTTTCACTCATAAGGAAATAGTATGCTATTTTTAGGAATACATGTAACATTCATGGATGCATACAGTTTTAACATGTTATTAATGCCAATACTTCCACGCATATATATGTTTTCTAAGTGACAAAATGTGAATGCACACAAATATCAAAGGATATGAACAATTACATCATATTCTTAAAATTTAGATAACACTTATGGTGAGGATAATAATATGGTATGTGTCAGAAAACAAAATAATAGGAAATTTTCGTGTATATTTCTTATGAATAGATGGGCAAACCATTTTCCTATATATAGGAGGTACAAGGAAGTAGACAAACCCTAATGATTAGGAGTCCAAACACTAATGCACCTGATAGACTTGACGCCATATACAAAACAAACAAAACACTCCTATAATCTAACCAATGAAGCACGGATACAGATACATGTATGGATACGGGTACGGGTACGGGTACGGGTACGGGGATGCGGCAATTTTTGAAAATATAGGATACGGGTCGTGGATACGTCAATTTTTTTAATATTTATTTAAAATATTTAACAAAAAAATACCAATTTATCTTAAAAAATGGAATAAGACAATCCCATTTCGTTCTCAAATCACAATATATTAGGGGGAGTCTAGAGTTGGGGAGTGACATGGTTTTGGGATTTTGAGGGATCACATGAGTGGGGTGCTGCTCCCTTGACTGCTAAATGGGCTGGTGGTATCCAAGATGTATTGAGGTTGTATCCTACTAATAAAAAATGGGATAAGGATTAAGAAGTATCCGGTACTTATTAGAGTATCTAGGGAGTATTAGTATAAGATTTGTATTTAATATTGGTAGGACACCTATTTTGGAGCATAGATGCTTCATAGGGGGAGACAGAAGGCTGGGGATGCAATGTTTATCTATAAAGGAGATGAAATATATATTGTCTAGATAGAAATCCAAAATAAACTACATTGGATTTAGTCACCAAAAGAAGAGGCACGTTAACCAACAATACTAAACAAAAGCTTTTTGAGAGAATGTGGAGGACATCAACGCGCATAAAACTTGCACCTCAACTAGGAAAAGCATCCCGAAGTACCATATAAAGGTGAGTGAAATGGTCTGCAATAAAGAACAAGTAAAAATCCATGATTAGACATGGAAATTTGTTTAAAAGAACTGACATCAAGGGAACAATTGTAACAACTTTGCTGCGAGCTGCTACTTATCAGAGAGAGTTGAGACATGAACTAGTGCCAGCCTGCCAGGTGCTAATTGAGGTAGGCCATACCCAATTTTTTTCTTCTAGTTTTTACCAGTTGGATACGGCTCAGATACAACATGGATATGGCTAAAGAGTATCCGATACGTATCTGGGAGTATCTACGGAGTATTGGTATCAGATACGGGAACGACGCCTGTTTTGGAGTATCCGTGCTTCATAGATTCTAACACTGGCCTCAAGTTGGAGCATGGAAAATCACATGCCCAACTTGCAGATAGATAGGAAGACAGACATGATCGCAAAAGCAACCATAAAGATCCCCCAACTAAAAAAAATTAGGCCATTCAAGAATATCATTTCCCCTCAATCTTACAATCAAACATTCAACACTCCCCCTCAAGCAGATAATCCACAACATGTATTATGGCAGGTAGTAGGAGCTTCTTGATTAAAAAGAAGTGGCATCTGGAGCAATAGTAAACAACATGTATGCGCAAGTGTCTTCATTTCACTTGCTAATATCATGATGTTGACCAACGAGTGTTGGAGCACATGCAGACCAGAGGGGGTTGCACACAAGAGGTACTACTAGTATCAATAGTTGACGTGCGAAACAATAGATCGACAAATAGTAACAAAGGTGTAGTAGCCATAATGAATAACCCATTGCATGAAGAAGAGCACATAGATACAAGACTCTAAGATGTAATGTAGCAACAAAAATACACGAAGCTTCATGTAAATGTAATACTTGCTAATTAAGTCATCAAAAGAACTTTCATCATTTCACTCTCTCTTCATATTGTTCCAATCGCAATAGCTGATTTCGCAGCCCAAAGGGTGCTAGGTCACTGTTTAGATAGTGTTGCGTCACAAGCAAGTAGTTGTTGACATGAATATAAAGCACAAACAAGTAAAAAATTAACAACAGATAAAACACAAACGACAAATAGCGCAAACACACAAAATAACAGATAGAAAGTGCTTACATAGCACAAATAGCAAGTACGAAATTGGATAGAAGACCATGAGTAAATATGCCGATGAAGTATCATCCAATCAACATATTGCATAGTAGGTGACACGACGAGTGATTAAGTTAAGATGCCGAGTGGACACACAATGCGCCCAAGTGGACACGCCGTGTCAATCAACAATAGTCGCATTGCTGGTGACGCAAAATGTGATCAAGTTAACACGCCGTGTCGAATGGTTGACATGCCGTGACCTGTTGCAAAATTTGCAATACGAGCTGCTAATCGAGCAGAACATTGTGATCATGCCATGTCTTATAGCGATACGACGTGCATGGTTGTATAGGCGGCCTGGCGACTAGACGTTCCATATAGACGCCCAGACAGCCTAGGCACCCAGGTGGAGGCCCAGGTGTTTCTAGGCGTTTATATATATTATTTTAATATATATACATTATTTTAATATATATATAATTTTAATATATATATATATATATATATATTAATAGATATATCTAAATTGCATATATAGTAAAAAATGTACATTCAAAAAACATGAATTTGTAGTACATTTCAGGAGATTTTTGCCATTTTCTTTTATTGGGTTTTTGTAAAGCCGATTTGAGTTGATCACAAATTGATTACTCAAAAATCAGAAATCGGAAATGTTAACTATATTTGTATTTCTATTCAAGAGGCAGTTCATTAATAAAACAAAACAGTAGATTAATAAAGTCAAATAGTAGATAAGTTAAAACAGTAAATTAATACTAATCAGTAGATAAATAAATAAAAAACAGTAGATAATAAATACAAATCAGTAGAAAAGTGAATACTAATCAGTAGATAAATAAATACAAATCATAGATAAGTAAATACAAATCAGTAGATAAAGAATTTCAAAACATTAGATAAGTAAATACAAATCAGTACATATATAAATACAAAGCATTAGATAAGTAAATACAAATCAGTAGATAAAAAAATTCAAAGCGTTAGATAAGTAAACTCAAACATTAGATAAATATATACTAATCAGTAGATACATAAATACAAATCAATAGATACATATATACAAATCAGTTGATAAGTAAATTCAAATCAGTTGGTAAGTAAATTCAAATCAGTAGATAAGTAAATACAAATCAGTAGATAAGTAAATTTAAATCAGTAGATAAGTAAATACAAATCAGCAGATACATAAATACAAATCAGTAGATAAGTAAATACAAATCAGCAGATAAGTAAATACTAATCAGTTGATAGAAATCAGTAAAATTAAAAGCTTAGTTACATGTATTACTTCTGGGCGGCCGGATTGGGGCGGGGCTTGGGCCGCCTAGGCGCCCGCCTGTACAACACAGACGTGTCATGCGGCGAAGCAACAACCTAAAACCACAAAATGACAGTAGAATGATAGCGGATCTCCACCGAGGAAAAGTAGGGATTGGGAATTCCTAATAGTAGTAGAAAGGTGGATCTTTTGCCATTATTTGGCATTAGGTCTCAAGATGAAGACATGTAGATAGTGGCGGAGTAGACGTCGGTGGAGTAGATGGCGGCAGCATAGTCCGCAACAATGTAGTCAGATGTGGCGTAGACGATAGTGGTGTAGATGACGACATAGACACATATGAGGGTGGCAACAACTCCTTAGTGGTGCAATAAAAAGGCAATCAAGGGCGGCCCATTAGATGTAACAACGATTAAACAACATCATGGAAGGTTGTTGTTCTGTGATGGAGACACTCAAGAGAGACGCTCCAAGATGAAGCAGGGGGTCAAACATCCCAACGGATAGCCAATCAACACTTAGGAAGGAGGCTAACCACAAGGGGGTCTCTCTCTCCTTTCTCTCTTAGGGTTAGGGGCACATGAACAAATGCTCTGATACCATATCATTATAACGAGAATAATGAAAAGCTTCCTTGTGTGTATTTCCTATTAATAGATGGGCAAATACCTCTCCTATATATAGGAGGAGGAGATACATGGAACCGAAGGAAGTGCACAAAACCCTATCGGACTAGGAGTTTGAACACTAAGGGGCCTAATAGGCTATATACAAAATACATAAAACACTCTTATATATTAGTAGTATGGCTATCCATAAGTTACCTACCATGCACTAAAACTTATATGAGATATTTCTTGTTTCAACTATGTATGGTTTTAAAAATTTGTGCTTTTATAAGATATAAAAGATAAACTTATATTTACCAAAAAATGTGATAAAAAATAACAATGAAATTTTATTTAAGACGTTAGTTTCCATTTTAGCTCTATTTTTGTTTCTTCTAATTTGATGATTACTGTATTATTTGATCATTTTGAACTCACTTTGTCATCTTAATTCATTGCTCAGATATGTCTTTTTTTAAATAATATGAAAATTGGGATGTTGGCTTCTTGAAAGAATCTAGAATTCATCTTTCATTGATGTTCCTATATATATGTTTGCAAAGGTGCCATAGAAAATGAAAATTGTCGCAGTCTCTGCCTCAGTTTTTGCATATATGTATTAATATTTTTTTAGCAAATTATATCCATCCTTTTGTGCATATCTGCCTAGATGTATAAATCATATTTCCATGTCATGTGAAATACGAATATGATAGTAAACATATTATAAGTCCATCTATATTTGTATCGTCGGTCACAATTAGGGGCGGATCTTGGGGGGGGGGGTGCAATTGGGGCTGAAGCCCCCCCTCCCAAATCCATATACATGTATATATACATATATAACATGGGCGGATCTATGGGGGGGGGGGCAACTGGGGCTGAAGCGCCCCTCCCAAATCCATATACATGCATTTATACATATATATGATGGGCGAATATGGTATATATAGAACATTTTCTGATATAACTTCAAGTAAGATGTCTAGCTGGATTGGTATTAAGCTGCTATTTCTAGGCAAGTTGCCCAGGTTCAAATCTCACCCAAGGCATATTTTATAAACTCATTTAACTCAGCCCCCCATGTTATAATTAAAACCAAGTACTACCAACTCAGCCCCCTACTGATATTTTCTAGATCCGCCCCTGGTCACTATTGATTATTACATATGTTGTATGAAACTTAATGATTTTTTCCCACATACAACTTTATTCTATATAGAGTATTGCCTTTTTTTGTTGTTATTTGTATCGTGCCATTTTCATAATCACTTAGGAGTCAATAGCTAAATGCCATCATTGCCATGTAAAAATGGTCATTCACAGAAGAGAAGATAATCTCATCTCTCTTTAATGTTGTGAAATGTGGTGCCACAATGCAACGTGCAATGCATCGTTGAGAGAGACCATAGGCCTTCTCCTTTTTTATTAATAAGAGAAACTGGATAATTTACATAGAGGTCCAACAAGATATAGAAATTACAAAATAAAATAAATATGAAATATATTAACACACCCCCTCAAGATGGAGTGTACACATCGTGTAGACCCAACTTGTTGCAAAAACTCTGGAAAGCTGCTGGACTCAATGGATTCGTATGAACATCTGCAAGTTGATCTTCAGACTTGACATGTGGAGTCACAACAGTTCCATTCTTTATCTGGTCTCTGATAAAGTGGCAGTCAACTTCAATGTGCTTAGTACGTTCATGGAAGACTGGATTCTTAGCAATGTAGGTGGCCGCTTGATTGTCACCTCTGAGTTCTATAGGAGACAAAACATGAATCTTTAATTTAGAAAGTACAGATTGAACCCACTGCAACTCACAACATGCATGTGCCATTGCTCTATACTCAGCTTCCGTGCTAGATCTTGCCACAACATTTTGCTTTTCCAGTTAATAAGATGATTCCCCAGAAATGTGCAATATCCAGATGTAGACCTCCTGTCATTCAGATTACCAGCCCAATCTGCATCTGCATAACCAGTAAGAGACAGTGTGGATACAAGAGTCTTCGGCCTATAATAGGTGATTCCCTTACTAGGTGAACCTTTCAGATATCTCAGAATACGACATACAGATGTCCAATGAGACTGTTTTGGAGAGCTCATATGTTGACTCACCACTCCTACAACAAAAGAAATGTCAGGACGTGTGACTGTCAAATATATCAATATTCCCATAATTTTCCTGTAATATCCTGGATCTGGATAATCAATATCATTAGTCATCTCCTTCACACGATAGTCCATAGGAGTAGACATAGGCTTGGACTCACTCATACCAGTTTCCTGTAGTAAATCCATCACATATTTTCTCTGAGACAAATTGGTACCTGCATGAGATATAAGTACTTCAATGCCCAGAAAATATCTCAGTTTTCCCAGATCCTTTGTGTGAAAGTGCCCCTACAAGCCCGCTTTCACACGAGATATGCCTGTGGAATCACTACCAGTGATAACAATATCATCAACATACACAACAATAATAATAGATCCACCAGAAGAAGTAGAATTAAATAAAGAGTGATCAGTAACAGAACGAGAAAAACCCATCTTTAGCAAAACATCACTGAACTTGTCAAACCAAGCTCTAGGAGATTGTTTCAATCCATAGATGGCTTTCTTCAGTCTATGCACCTTCTGACACCCCCCCTGAGCAACAAAACCAGGTGGTTGCTCCATGTACACATCCTCTTGTAGATCACCATGAAGAAAGGCATTCTTGACATCGAGCTGAAATAGAGACCAGTCAAATGTAGTAGCCAGAGAAATAAGAATACACACATAATTCAGACGAGCCATTGGTAAAAAGGTCTCAAAGAAATCAACCCCATATGTCTGAGTGTACCCCTTTGCCACCAGTCTAGCTTTCAATCTCTCCACAGAACCATCTGGATTATGTTTTACTATAAATACCCATCTGCATCTCACAACATTTTTATCTGGAGGTAAGTCAACAAGTTCCTAGGTGTTGTTCAACAGAGCAGACATTTCAACATGCATAGCCTGTTTCCAGCCAATATCCTTCATAGCATCAAGATGATTTCTTGGAATGACCACATAATCAATCCCAAGAGAAAATGAGCGAGCCTGTTGAGATAACTTGGACAAACAACATACATTTGTAATAGGATGCTTAATAGTACAAGAACGGGTACCTTTGCGAATAGCAATGGGAACATCAAGGTCAGATGGCTCTTCAGGAATCCCTTGAGTAGAGGAAAATGGGGAGGGCTCAGAGACTGGAGTCGCTACCTCCTCTGGATCTTGTCTGCCTCGTCTGCTATAAACATGTGAATATTGCTGAATTAGTGGACCATCTGCTGGCTGCTCTTCCTGAATTATAGTATAGTCAGGAATGATAGGTGACACTCTCTCACTCTGATGTGGTGGTGGCACTCTCTCACTAGCATCTGATGGTGGCACTCTCTCACATAATTGCTCCCCCTTACTGGGAACACTAGAGAAATATGGAGTGGATTCATGAAAAGTCACATCTCTAGACACAAACATGCGACAAAGACTTGGACAATAACACTTGTACCCTTTGCTAGTGTTGGAGTACCCAAGAAAGAGAGCCCTAATTGACCTAGGAGATAACTTATCAGCCTTAGGATCAAAATTGTGGACAAAAGAAGTACAACCAAACACTCTAAGAGGAATAAGGAAATGTTGATCCTTGGGACATAGGACAGAGAAAGGAGTACGTCCTTGAAGCACAGAAGAAGGTTGCCTGTTGATAAGAAAACAAGATGTAAGAAGGGCGTCAGATAAAAAATGCTTAGGAACATTAGATTGAAACACGATTGTCCTGCTAATATCAAGGAGATGACGATTTTTCCTCTTTGCTACCCCATTCTGCTGAGGGGTGTGAGGACAAGATGTACGATGTATCATCCCAACTGAACTACAAAAGTCAGCCATAGCATTTTGAACATACTCCAAGGCATTATCAGATTGAAGAACTTTAATATTGCAATCAAATTGAACTTTTATTTCTTGCTGAAAATGTTTGACAATAGATAGCACATACACTCGATTTTTCAACAAATAAATCCAAGTCATACGCGAGAAGTCATCCACAAAAGAGATAAAATAATGAAAACCATTATAACTATGGTCTTTTACAGGACCCCAAACATCACTATGGACCAACTCAAAAGGACATGACACCTGTTTACCGGGATAAGACATTCTATGATGTTTCCCCAGTTGACAGGACTGACACTCTAGAGACGATACTTGAGACAATTCTGGTTCTAACTTTCTCAGGCTCTCTAATGAAGGATGTCCATATCTGTAGTGCTACAGTCATAGTAACAAATTCGGCATTCGGCAACTTTTCGGCTAGCCGGAAAAAATCGTGAAAAATTGGGAAAACATCGATAAAATTTGGTCAAAGTTCGGTCAACTATTCGGGAATAAGTCGGAAATAAATCGGCTATATATGTATGTATGTATGTATGTATGTATATGTGTGTATATATACAAACACATACACACATGCACACATACATCTAGAAAAGAATCCTTTACAATTCCAAGATGCAGTGACTTGCATTACATACATAACACAATGTGAGCACAAATATGAGCAACAAAAAGTAATTTTAAATGCAAACAGATATCAGAAAAGAAAACAAATAGCAATTGCAAATGCAAATGCATACATATATAAAAAAGCAAAGAAATACAGTAAACGTGATAATTTTAAAAGAGGGGAGCAAATAGAGTTTTGGGCACAGCAGTAGGGGAAACTAAAACAAGGGGTTCGGAGGACAAAATAGCAATAGAAAAATGAGCAAAACAGTAGGGGTAGTGACTAAGGAATTTGAAGGGGAGTAAAGGAAGAGGATAACGAAGGAAGGGAGTGGCATCAGGTATAAACAGTGTTGGGGGGGCATCTGCCGTCAAAGAGAGTAGAGGAAGAAGATGAGGAAGGAAAGGGAAGAGGGAATATCAGGGCAGAGGAAGGGGAAAAACAAAGGAAGAGAAGAGAAAAAAAATACCCGAGGAGCTGCCGTGAAATGTACTACCAGCGCCGCCGTGAAGTTCAGCAGCAGAAACCGCCTTGAACTCTGCCGTGCTTAAGCATCACCACAAGCAGGGACTCTTGGCGCCTCCTCTTGACCTTCGCCTTGTAGCTCTAGCAGCAACGACAAGCTCCAAAGCTGCAGCCGGTGAGCTGCAATCAAGCAGCAACCATCGTCGCGGGTAGGGAGAACGCCGCCGCGAGCGGGGGATAGGGCAAAGTGCAGGTGCGGGAGACTGGGGTGAGTGGGGGTGACTGTCGGGGGCTGTTGTAGGAGCGCTAGTGGGCCAGAAGTACAGTCGGCCCATTTGCCACTTAGGCCAGGCAAATCCAACCCGAAAATTCGTAAAAAATGAAAAAAAAACGCGAAAAATCACAAAAAACGTAAAAATCGCGAAAAATCACGAAAAGTCACGAAAATTCGTGAAAATTCGGCGATCCTCGATTTTTTCTGCCGTAACATTCGGGGCTGCAAAAATTCGTGATTTTTTGCCAATTTTTTGAAAAGTTCGGCGATGTTTGTTACTATGGCCACAGTAAGGGAGAGCCACTCAACAGGACAGCTGGAGCAGGAGCAGACACTTGGCGAGGCAGACTGTCACCGTGGAAGAGGTAGAGATCACCTTTCCTTGCCCCCCCACCAATCGTCCTCATACTCTTGAGATCCTGTAATACAAAACAAGAAGGTCTAAAAGTTACCATACATTTCACAATATCAATCAACTTAGCAACAGACAGAAGATTAAAAGGAAAAGCAGGCACATAATGTACGTATTTAAGATCAATTCCAGGAGTCAGAGAAACAGTGGACTCTCCTCACTGAACCATCTGCTATTGTTATAGATTTGTGAGGAATATGTGAGTCAATGGAATGAAGAAGTCTCCTCATACCAGTCATATGCTGTGACGCTCCAGAGTCAACGACCCATGATGAAGTAGAACCAGAAGCCAATAAAGAGGTAGCCTGATTACCAGTGGTGGACGCCAAGTTGGCTGAAGATGATGATCCCAAGCTCAGATGCTGAGTGGCCATAATAAATCTATCATATTCCTCCTTGGTGTGTGTAATGCCAGAAGGACCAGAACTCGAAGCAGGAGGCTCAGTAGGCTCAATAGTGGTAGCATAGTTTGCTGCTCCCACAGGTGGTGCAGCAGGTCGACCATGCTTCTTCCAACATTTCTCAACTGTGTGTCCAGGTTTGTCACAGAAAGTGCACTTAAGGCGAGTTTTACGTCCTCGGCCCATACCTGTCCGTTCTCCTCTCACTGCAGCAGCTACAGAAGCATGCAAATCTCCCTGAGATGAGACTACTCAATAGGTTCAAAATTTGCCTGTAAAATCCTTGAATAGGCCTCTTCCAAGCTGGGAAGTTTATCAGAAGCTAAGATAACACTGTGGGCTGAACTGCATGAAGAACTCAGACCAGACAAGAATTTTGCTGTAATCAAGTCATCTCTGTCTTTGACTTGCTTCTGGACAATTACTGGATGGTAGAAACTCAACTCTTGTGCAATACCTTGAATCACTCCAAAGTATTCTTCTAAAGGTCTGTCTCCCTGTTGTTTTGTAAACATGCGATCATATATCATGAATTGACGAAGCACATTCTTCTATTGAGAATAATGTTTCTTCACTGCATCCCAGATCTCTTTGGCAGTAGTGTAGAACATGAACCTCAAGGCAATCCCAAGTTCCATGCTCCCCCACAACCAGGTCATCACCAGACTGTTATGACGCTTCCATTCAGCATAGCCTTTGTTAGCAAGTGCAGGAGGATCAAAATCAACGTCTCGCCTTGTCGTGTGACTCCAATACAGTATGGACAACATTCATCCATAAGAGATAATTCTTCCCGTTCAGCTTGATGGAGGGGATAGGAGACATCTCACTGTAGATGGTAGATGCCTTGGTGTCCTCCATGATTTGACGAGAAGAAGAGTGACAGATTGATACACGTCACGAGAAGATATGAGTGACGGGGAGATACACGTCACGTCACAAGATCAGATGCGTATCTGACACATCCACATCCCCCAACTGAAATTCCGTAATCACACATGGAGGAGATGTGATAAGGAATTTCTTAGGTACTGACGGACCATCCGGTTTGGGATTTAGAAATCCGTTGGATCAACCGAAGGACCCGACGATCCAAAGATAGAAGAGAAGGGGGACGGGGGCTACGACGCCTGGTTCGGGAGACGGCTGCTCTGCCCGCTTTGAGCCGACGACGACTGTACTCCCCTTTGGGGCGGCAGCGCGGCGGCCGAGGAAGGCTGACGACGTGCTCTGTTCACGCAGGAATTACTGTTCACTTCGCCGTACGGTTCACCGCCGGAGGTACTGTTTACGCTGGCGGCCGGGGAAGGCTGGCGGCTGGCTGCGCTGGGTTGTGACGGCTGGGTAGGGTTAGGTTAGGAACCTTGTTCTGATACCCTGTGAAATGTGGTGCCGCAATGCAACGTGCAATGCAACGTCGAGAGAGGCCATAGGCCTTCTCCCTTTTTATTAATAAGAGAAACTGGATAATTTACATAGAGGTCCAACAAGATATAGAAATTACAAAATAGAATAAATATGAAATATATTAACAAATATATTTAGTATGGTTTAAATATTTTGTATTGAAAGAATTGCATGTGGTCAATAGGAGAAGCTAAAGTTTTCAACAACGGATGACTATTAGCTTTCAGGATGACGGTTCCATTTAACCTCAATGTGTCTTTAGGCTTCTTCACTTGACATTTTTTTGTTATATGATTGTTAGAAAATAGTTCCTCTATTTATGTACCTCTATCCTATTTCCTTTTTCAGAGGGTCTATTTTGTAAATGTTCTCATTTTATATAATAAAGGAGAACCCTCTTCAATGGGGTATCACTTTAACCCAAATACTTTCACATGGTATCAGAGCGAATCCTACAGCTATAATCCTGGCCTCCAGCCTCGCTCTCCTTCTCTTTCTTTCTCTCTCTCTCTCCGTCACCGCTGCCCGTCATCGTTGCCGCCGCCGCCGGTTTCGATTCTTGTTGGGCCGGTCTTCCTCTGTCTCCACCAGAGCATAGTGGCTGCTTGAAGGAGATCAGGAGAAAACTCTCGTTCTATCCTGTAGAGAGGAACAACTCCCTTCACGTCTTCTTTCCTCTTCACGTAGTCCCCGTACGTGGATGAGTGCTAAGTCATTTAGGGGCTGTTGATGTTTCAGATTCACATCATCAATTGACACAAGTGACAATGCTAATTCCTGTCACCCCTAGTGCGTCTTCTCGGGGTTATCTTCCTCCTCGATGCGTCTTCCCGGGGTCTTTTCCCTCTTTGACAAAACCAATTCCCTTGAAGATCTACATCAGCCGCCGCCGACACAACATGTTCTCCAAGAAACACGGTGTGTTGCAGTCCAAAGTTCATTTTGACGACGCAGATCTTTGCTCAGATCGCATGTTATGCGGCATGTTGACAACTACTGGAGTTTACAATTCTGACGGGTACATGGCGTGTCGAAGAGATTTAGAAAGTCCGTCTTCCGTCTTTGCCAACTGACACAGCGTGTCAAGAGTTTTACACGACGTGTCGAAGATATCTAGAAAGTCTGTCTTTTATCTTCGCCAACTGATACGACGTGTCCAGAGTCCAACACGATGTGTTGTTGCCATACATGCCGTGTCCACTCTTCTACATGGCGTGTTGCATGCCTTGCTTGCTGTTGCTCTCATGATCCAATCTCAATATGGGAGATGAAAATCCAGATGTTTTCGCTTCAATCGTCTACAACGATCAATCTCAGATAACTTCTGTGAAGCTTAACTGACTTAATTATCTCCTCTGGATGAATGCTATTTACATTGTTCTCGAATCTCGAGAGAACGTGGATATTATTGAGTCAGAATCTCTTGATGAAAATAGCAAAAAAAACCCTACTTGGCGGAAAAAGAACGAACTGGTGAAGTCCTGGTTATGGAATAGCATGGAGCCCCAAATTGCTTCCAGATTTATGTTCTACTCTACAACCAAACAAACCTGGGAAGTTGCAAAGAAACACTTCTCTAACGAGAAGAATGCTCTCAGTTGTCTCTTTGCGGAAAGGCAAAGTAGTCGTTCTTTATAGGATTATTTTGGTGCTATACAATCCATATCTAAGGAACTTAATTTCTGCCAGCCTTTGAAGACTAATGATCAGATGAAAGATAGAGATGATCTAGTAAAAAGGTTTTTATTCGGCTTAAATCTTGTCTATGCTTTAGCCAGGAGCGTTATTCTTGGCACAGACACACTACCAAGCCTTGAAGAAGCCTTTGTGAAGGTTCAACAGTCTTCATTTGAGTCTGTTTCTGCTACTCTAGGAGAACAACACTCTGATAATCATGCCTCTCTTACTGCTACCGCCAAAGGAACTGGATGAGGTGTTGCTCGGGGAGGGGGCAATCGTCCTAGAGACAAATGTACATTCTGTGGGAAACTTAGACATACAGAAGAAAAATGCTATTCTAAGCATGGTCGACCCCCTATTGGTGCTGCACATTATATGGCTACTTTGTCGGGAGAATCTGCATCTAGAGCCTCTTAACAAGTACAATCATATGTTACAATCTCCAAGGAGTATGGCCGTCTTCTTCAGGCTACCCAACTAACTTCCCTTGGCTCCTCTGTCAATCTGGTTTTAGATACAGGTAACTAGGGAACTTCGCTTGTTGCCTCTCATCCATCTTCCAGATGGGTGGTGGATTCTGGGGCCTCTCAACATATGACGGGTATACGATCTTTGCTTCTCTCTTCTGACTTGTATATCCCACATTCTCCTGTGACACTTGCTGATGGTTCTATCAGGTGAGTCCAGGCATGTGGCACTGTACAAGCATCTGATTTGACTTTATAGTATGTACATTATGTACCAGACTTTCCATTTAACTTAACGTCTGTTGCTAGGTTGGTTGATTCTTTGAAATGCTTGATAACATTTTGAGACTCTTTCTTTGTGTTATAGGATCCCAGGAGTTGGAAGATAATTGGTGGGGGATTTAGGAAAGGTGATCTCTACTTCTTTGAAGGCGGTTGCCCAACTCGCCAGATTCCATCTACATCATCTACCGTTTTCAACTGCTTTCCCTTATAATGGCATCGTCTCTATGGGCATCTTTATTTGTAGAGTCTTCAAAAGCTTGTTCCAGGCTTATCATCAATAAAGTCTTTAGAGTGTTAATCATGTCAACTAGGCAAGCATCATCACATTTCTTTTCCGAGTCGCACTGTGTAACAATCTAAGCATCCTTTTGATCTTATTCATAGTGATGTTTGGGGTCCTGTTAAAGAGCCAAGTTATAGTGGATTTTGATATTTGTGTCTTTCATTGATTATTTCCTCCGCATGACTCAGGTATACTTGCTTAAGTCTTAGGATGAAGCTTTGCTTGTCATTCAAACTTTTCGTCAATTAATAAAAATTCAGTTTGATGCTCATATAACAATTCTTCGTACTGATAATGCCTAGCATACATTCAAAAGGTTGTTTCCATTTTTTGTAATTCTGTTGGCTTGATTCACCAAACGACTTGCCCTCATACACCTCACCAAAATGGGGTTGCTGAACGCAAAATTCGCCATTTACTTGATGTAGCACGTACACTACTTTGTCAGATGTCTGCGCCAAAGAAATATTGGTCTAATGCTCTTCTCATTACATTTTTTTGATTATCTGTCAGCCATCTTTTGTCTTACATGGGGCTACCCCCTTATCTATTTTACGACCTGACGAGCAACCTTTTCCTGTTCCTCTTCGTGTGTTTGGTTGCATTGTGTTTGTTTATGTGTTTAATCCACGTGCTGACAAGTTGTCTCCTCACACAGTGCACGCCGTCTTTTTGGGATACTCTCCCACACAAATGGGATACATATGTTATTGCCCTCAACGTCTCGTATTCGTCGTCTTTTTCTTTCAACGGACGTTACTTTTCATGAGTCTACTCCTTTAGTGACTCTGTTCAGTATGAGGGGGAGCACAATCCTGAGATTGACTATATATTTGAGCGTGAGAGAGAGCCACTAGATCCTGTCTCATGTGATGAGAGTGTTCTTGATGCCACCCACTTTTTAGCACCACGACCACCATCACCTCCACCTCCACCTATTCAATCTTTTCCACTGATTTACACAAGCGAGCAGGGCATCACCAAGAGGATGTATCGTCACCAATCCAACAGATTGACTCATCATCAGACACTCCTGAGGTAACTTTACCTTGAGAGTTCTCTTGGTGCTTCTGTTTCAGACTTACACCTTTCAGTTGCAGCTCCTAAGGGTGTTAGCTCTTACACTATACGCCATCCACTGTTGAGTGTTTGTTGCTTGCCTCATCTGTCACCAACAGCCTGCATGTTTGCTCTCTAGCTTGATTCTATGGTTGTTCCTCGATCCTATACAGATCAACCTGACATGATGGATGGATCCAAGCTATCTACAATGAGATGGCAACTCTTCATGAGAACTCCACCTGGGGCTTGGTGGATCCTCCTCCTTGCAAGTCCGTTATATGCTGCCGTTGGGTTTATACTGTGAAACAGAAACCCGATGGTTCTACTGATCGCTTGAAGGCTCGTTTGGTGGCAAAGGGGTACAAACAGACACATGGCAAAGACTTCTTTGCGATTTTCTCCCCAGTTGCTCGACTCAATTCTGGCGAATCCTTATCTCTTTTGCTACTCATTCTGATTGGTCTCTTATTTAGTTGGACGTCAAAAATGCTTTTCTTCATGGCGATCTTCTTGAGCGGGTATACATGGAGCAACCTCTTGGGCATGTTGCTTAGGAGTGTAGAAGGTATGCAGATTGAAGAAATCTGTAAAGAGTGAGACCCAATAGGGGATCTACTATTCACTGAATTGAAGAAATAGTCCATCCAATCCCAAACGTACCCAAAAGGGTAATAAGGAAAGGAGGAATTTCATTCATTTCTCAAATGGCACATATTGCAGAGCATGATAATGAATAAGCAGCGGAACAAAACTATTACAAGGTTACAATAGGTATCATTATACAATAGCTCATCACCAAAAAGGTGATATTACAAAAACTTGAACTAACTACAAATAAGCCCAGTAGCAGAGAGTAACCTAGCCAATCTAAGCTATCCTTAGGTACAATTCTCTTTATATGATCTTCGAGCAACCTTGATCTTTAATGCACCTAAACCTGGGTGGAAGGGAACATCACCCAGAACATAGAAAACAACATAGAGGTCAGCAAAGAGCTGAGTATGTACATATATTAAACACTTTGGGCATTATATAGGGTTATGAGAGCAAAAAGAGATGTTCCCACAAGAAGGGGGCTAATAGCAATTAGGTAAATTCAAAAGAAGTGTAACAAGAGAAATGAGGCATATACAAAAATTTAGATACAAGTATGAGAAGTAAAGTGCCTTGCCAAAACAATCACCAACAATCACAATATAAAACAGTAAATGGTTGCATGCATACGATGTAGACTAAATATACCTAAAACAGGGCCATAACACCATAGGATCATGGCCTAAAAAGTAAGGGTGGAAATGCACACCCCGGGCAGAATACGCACACCCTAAATAAATATGGTTGTACATAAGTACTGCTATTCTAGATATTCTAGTCATACAAGCAGCATGCTATAATAGAGTGACAAGACTTATTATTTTAGTCATTTCCAATAAAGGCAACATGGCAGGAGGGGTCCAATGACCCAAATGAGCATAACAACATAAATGTCACAGAAATAAAAGGAATTCATATCAGGAGCAATAAATGTCCAAGTATTTGGATTTTTAAAGGGATTTACAATTCAAGAGATGCCTCATTAAAAGATATATGGATTTCAGTCATTTAATGCCCAAAATAAAAATAGAGAGTGTACATACCTCATGACCAGTCCTAGATATTCATTGACACCTCCTAAGTTCAGGGTCAGGGTTGTCTTAACCTAGTCACAATATATGTGCATTCAATTAATATAATATGCATTAAACCTCTTTCTTAAAAATTGACCCTACATTAGGTTGGAAATCTGGTCCTGAAACCTATCCCAATAAATCAGGCATATTTTTCTGATTTCAAAAACATATTTATTTGTATTTTTCTGCTAAACCAATAATTAGTTACGATTTTTATAAGTTACAATCAATTACTGATACAAGGAAAATGAATTGCGAATTGACCGGAATGCCCCTGAATGTAAATGCGAATCGAGGGCTCGCTGTCACGCGAACTACCGAAAAAAAAGGAAACTATGTTTCAGTCAATCAAGTCAAACGAGACTAAAATTACCAATATGCCCCCATGGGCGTGACATTGATATGTTGGCCACCATGGGCTGAACTGGACTTTCGTCCCAGGGATTGAAACCCTGTGTTCAGTGCCATGGCTGCTCCACAGAGCTCGGGCCAAGGTACGATTCTTCGATTCAGGCATCTAGACGAGTGGGAGGACATTCCATTGACTCCGCCTCATCACACCGGACTCAAAGAGCTTTTGCTCTGGTCCTGTAATGGCCAGGAGACAAAAAGGAAGGTGCTTTTGACATGATCCAGATGATTAGGTGCTTGTGGTCAGAAACCAACAGAGTAGGGGAGAAAACGACGCTGACCAGAAATCATGGCCTCAAGGGAGCCAGATCAGAGATAAGAATAGAGCGAGGGTCCTCTCGGTAGCTTATGCCAAGTTCTTAGGGTTCAAGGACCAAAGCTCGTGTACCAGCGACGATTCCGAACAGGAAGAATGGCGGTTCTAACGCCGGTACACGAGGAAGGTCTCCTCCGCCAGGTCAGGCTGGTTATCAGAGGTGATGGAAGAGTCTGCATCTACGACAATTAGCTCGAAAGCATCTACTGAGGAAGACCTAAAATGCACGAGTACAACAGGGAGCAGAACCCCATTACGGCTGATGACAGGGTGGCCAAACACCCCACAAAAATCGTAGCAACAGAAAGGAACAACCAACATTTTTGTCGACCCAAGGACACAGGCACAACCGTGGCGAATTGAAGGCACGGAATGAAAGAACGAGGACCCTAGATGGTTACCTTTCCTCTAATTGATCTGAAAAGCCGTGAGCTGCTGTGACGGCGAGGAGTTTGCCGGAGAAGATCACTCGGCTCGGCAAGGTGAACCTGGGCCAGATCGTTCCAATTGAATGTGGTGAAGGGTGCAGGGGGGAGAGATGATAGTTTTTGGGTGTTTAGAAACTACCCGCACATTGGTCCAGTGGGGTGCCGAGGTCACTGGAAGTGGCGGCAGCAGGGAAGGGGAGAAAAGGGATTGGGTGTTTTGTTGTTAGGGTTCGAGTGAGGGTGAGTTAGGGGTCTTTGGGGTCGGGAGAGCAATGCGGATCTAGTGGCGAAGAAAACACGTTAATAGATGAAGTGTGGAGGGAGAACGACGAGGTGGAACCAGTCACCGGGAAGCCAGTCGGGCAGGCAGTCTCATGCGCGGAGAAGTCGGGGTAGGAGACGAGGTCCAGCGTCCGCCTAACCGACCCGATAAAGATCCGCGTGCAGAACTAAGCATCAACTGACTTAGTTGCTGCGTGACATTTAAATGCATCGAAACTTAGGAGAAAGGGCGTGACATTCAAATGAATCACATAAATGACATTGAACTTATACATTAATCTCCTAAATTGCTATTAGGGGTGTATATGATATCCGATTAGGCTCAAAATTGGTGGGTTACCTAATTAGGGTATGTCGAACACGAATTTGGACTTAATTTTGCATTTTTGAGATTAATTGCTCTGTATTTCCCCAAATTCACTTAATCATTATATTAAGGTTTTTAAGTTCATCCTAATGACCAAATAGGGTAAAAGCTCTTTATTTACATACAATTATCTCCCTCTAAGGACCTAGGGCCATACTAGGTATTAAATTAATATTAAGACAAGAGTGTGGTATCATTATTCACCAATTTCCTATAATTCAATTATTAGAGTTATAACATCCTAAGATTTATGTCCATGTGATACAATCGAGTCAATTAGGATATTAGATCCCAACAAGGTCTAATCTATCATAAATTTAGGGAATTATGCACGCTAAAAGGTACCTATTTGAAAAAAAAATCAAGAGGAAGGAAAGAGGGATATTGTATAACTATATAATCAAGTAGGGGCCTAGAAGAACGGAAGATTAGCCTATCTGTCCGGAATTGAGTGTGTTACAACACTCCACCCCTTAAAGAGGATTTCGTCCCCGAAATCCATCAAGTTGTGGTATGGTATACTAAGTTATACTTTTAACCAAGTTATAAATTCCTAATGTACTTAATGTAGGGGGTCATAACATACAATTCATGTCACATTTATGGTCTACTCTCAAGGTGAAGCTATATGTCTCCAGGTGTCATGCATCCATAATATGATTATGGTAGATGTTGGGCTAGAGATGTTACATCAAGACCTAGGATTGTGTCAACCGATTCATATCCATTAGGGCTACCTACAAAGTTATCATAGTTTTGCCATTCTTTGATCATGATCCACATAGTTTTCCTTGTTATCACCATCATCATGAAAATAACAACCTCATCATCATCATCTACTCACCACCATCATCATCATCAATATCACCGAGATCATCACCTACTCATCATCATCATAAACATCATCATCACCATCAACAACAACAACATCATCATCACCCACTCATCATCATCATAAACATCATCATCATCATCGTCAACAACAACATCATCATCATCCACTCATCATCATCATAAACATCAATAACAGAATTATTTATAATAGACATTTTATGTATGACACACATATATGTCTTGTTTTCCTTCTATATTAGGGTTATATCTTAAATCGAATTTATATATAGATTTTATCAAGGGGGTCAAATTATGACGTGTTACATGACTAAGACAACACTTATACTTTAATAGGCATAATAGGGTTGAGGTGTAAGTTTAGGGTTTTGTTTTCAATAGACTTTCTCATTCATAATTGAGCACTATAGTGTGTTGTATGCAACTTATTGAATTTCTCATTCATGAGTTAACTTTACATATAACACTAGACATGTTTTGATTAATGTGTAGTCAATCCCTTATCACTTCTATTTATCCTAGTCACATGTATATGTTTAGAAATTCCATCATACTTAGTATGTTCCCCCTAGCCTATGCTGTATAGCCATCCTCACCATTTAATTATTAGCGATTTGGGGTACATGATATTAATTTGAGATTTGAAGTGAAATTTTACTTTTACCTACAACTGACTAAATACATCCGTTAAGGATAACTCAAGATAAAATCTTAAAATCTATATTAATAGTCGAGGTATTTTTTTTTTAATGATGGTATGATTAGCAAGGCTCGTCTGGAATTCTCAGTTTGGTAGCCTCTACATATGTTTGACATTAATACTAGGAGTTGTCCCGGTTTTACTTATTGTAACCGTTATTAATCATGGTCCTTCCTTAAGTTAGTTTGATTCCTAATGAATAAACTGTCTGAAACTCCACCCCATAAAAGGTTTAAACTATAACTTAGTGCATAACCTAGGGGAAAAAGGGTGGATCCACTAGGTCTGATATATATATATAAATATATATATATATATATATATATATATATATATATATATATATATTTGAAACTAACTATGTCAGTCTTAGGCCTGGGGTATTAGGGTTGAACATGCCAACCAAGGGTACTTCACTAAAGAGATTCTCTACTACTCAACTTTCTTGTGGTGGTGACTTGGTTCCAAAACCATCGATAAAATCTGAAAACTTTTCTTTTGTACATATAGATTAATAATGAAAATAAATTTGACGATGCAAAACTTGCGGTGAAAAATCCAAAATTGGCGCCAAAATCAACCAGAGAACCAATTCAACCACCACATACTATTATTTTATCATCACATCCTTTTGCTTCAAGGGTCTTATCCTTCAAATACCACATAGGACATTTGACTACACCTCAACTATGTTTTTACATGGAAGGGAGAAGGGTTTCCTATTACGCGTGGTCAAATTCATCAAACCTTAACGAGGTAAGACATCCACCATTCCCCATGTCACTCTTAAGCATAATTGACACAACCTCATCACAAAACCTAAGGGAGTCATAAGGTCGTCCAACAATTATGGGAAGAAAATTGAGATTTTCCCAATACTAGTAGGTTTACATTTATAGTGCCCTCTGAAGATAATGTAACCCTACGCAACCAAGCTACTCATCTTCAATCATTAAATAAACAAATCACACTATGGGATATGACAGAGATGATTACTCATGGGTATCTACTAATACTTGTAGCTTTCTTAGTAAACTATAATTATGAGGCATGGCAAGCTCAATGAAAATGGTATCCAATTCTTACATGGATTTTGGTAGATCTATGTGTGACATACTCTATATTGGAGGCAAGACATTCCTAAGTATAATATAGCTAATTAGTTCAATCACCTACTATCCTTGTAATCATCAACATGTTTCCACCCATGTCATTGTTATATATATATATCATCGATACATGTTTCTGTACATACCAAGTCCTCCTAGTGGGCATATCTGAGACATGCTAGACAAACAACTAGAATAGGGCCCATAAGGGAATTAGGGTTAAGCCTATATACTCTTGTTCGAGACCACCTACATCTTAGCACTAAACTATATTTCCATACGGTGGGAAAAATTAAGTTTAATAACCAGAAGAGTCGGCCCCTATTTAGGGAAATTTATTTATCCATATGGGGTGTTGGGTGAACTACGGTTCTAAAAATCAATGTCTCAACCAATTAGTGGTTTGGGGAGTGAAAGTGACCAATTTAATCATGGGTTAAACCCTAATTGGCATTCCACTACTAGAAATTAGGTGTATCAACAACCTCTAAGAGTCACCTATTTAATTAAGGGTCAACCTAGGATAACTGGAAATAGTCAAGTTACCGACTGCTTAGGCTCTGATACCATTTTATAAAGAGTGAGACCCAATAGGGGATCCACTATTCACTGAATTGAAGAAATAGTCCATCCAATCCCAAACGTACCCAAAAGGGTAATAAGGAAAGGAGGAATTTCATTCATTTCTCAAATGGCACATATTACAGAGCATGATAATGAATAAGCAGCGGAACAAAACTATTACAAGGTTACAATAGGTATCATTATACAATAGCTCATCACCAAAAAGGTGATATTACAAAAACTTGAACTAACTACAAATAAGCCCAATAGCAGAGAGTAACCTAGCCAATCCAAGCTATCCTTAGGTACAATTCTCTTTATATGATCTTCGAGCAACCTTGATCTTTAATGCACCTAAACCTGGGTGGAAGGGAACATCACCCAGAACATAGAAAACAACATAGAGGTCAGCAAAGAGCTGAGTATGTACATATATTAAACACTTTGGGCATTATATAGGGTTATGAGAGCAAAAAGAGATGTTCCCACAAGAAGGGGGCTAATAGCAATTAGGTAAATTCAAAAGAAGTGTAACAAGAGAAATGAGGCATATACAAAAATTTAGATACAAGTATGAGAAGTAAAGTGCCTTGCCAAAACAATCACCAACAATCACAATATAAAACAGTAAATGGTTGCATGCATATGATGTAGACTAAATATACCTAAAACAGGGCCATAACACCATAGGATCATGGCCTAAAAAGTAAGGGTGGAAATGCACACCCCGGGCGGAAAATGCACGCCCTAAATAAATATGGTTGTACATAAGTACTGCTATTCTAGATATTCTAGTCATACAAGCAGCATGCTATAATAGAGCGGCAAGACTTATTTAGTCATTTCCAATAAAGGCAACATGGCAGGAGGGGTCCAATGACCCAAATGAGCATAACAACATAAATGTCACAGAAATAAAAGGAATTCATATCAGGAGCAATAAATGTCCAAGTATTTGGATTTTTAAAGGGATTTACAATTCAAGAGATGCCTCATTAAAAGATATATGGATTTCAGTCATTTAATGCCCAAAATAAAAATAGAGAGTGTACATACCTCATGACCAGTCCTAGATATTCATTGACACCTCCTAAGTTCAGGGTCAGGGTTGTCTTAACCTAGTCACAATATATGTGCATTCAATTAATATAATATGCATTAAACCTCTTTCTTAAAAATTGACCCTACATTAGGTTGGAAATCTGGTCCTGAAACCTATCCCAATAAATCAGGCGTATTTTTCTGATTTCAAAAACATATTTATTTGTATTTTTCTGCTAAACCAATAATTAGTTACGATTTTTATAAGTTAAAATCAATTACTGATACAAGGAAAATGAATTGCGAATTGACCGGAATGCCCCTGAATGTAAATGCGAATCGAGGGCTCGCTGTCACGTGAACTACTGAAAAAAAAGAGGAAACTATGTTTCAGTCAATCAAGTCAAACGAGACTAAAATTACCAATATGCCCCCATGGGCGTGACATTGATATGTTGGCCACCATGGGCTGAACTGGACTTTCGTCCCAGGGATTAAAACCCTGTGTTCAGCGCCATGGCTGCTCCACAGAGCTCGGGCCAAGGTACGATTCTTCGATTCAGGCATCTAGACGAGTGGGAGGACATTCCATTGACTCCGCCTCATCACACCAGACTCAAAGAGCTTTTGCTCTGGTCCTGTAATGGCCAGGAGACAAAAAGGAAGGTGCTTTTGACATGATCCAGATGATTAGGTGCTCGTGGTCAGAAACCAACAGAGTAGGGGAGAAAACGACGCTGACCAGAAATCATGGCCTCAAGGGAGTCGGATCAGAGATAAGAATAGAGCGAGGGTCCTCTCGGTAGCTTATGCCAAGTTCTTAGGGTCCAAGGACCAAAGCTCGTGTACCAGCGACGGTTCCGAATAGGAAGAATGGCGGTCCGGGCGCCGGTACACGAGGAAGGTCTCCTCCGCCAGGTCAGGCTGGTTATCAGAGGTGATGGAAGAGTCTGCAACTACGACGATTAGCTCGAAAGCATCTACTGAGGAAGACCTAAAATGCACGAGTACAATAGGGAGCATAACCCCATTATGGCCGATGACAGGGTGGCCAAACACCCCACAAAAATCGTAGCAACAGAAAGGAACAACCAACGTTTTTGTCGACCCAAGGACATAGGCACAACCGCGGCGAATTGAAGGCACGAAATGAAAGAACGAGGGCCGTAGATGTTACCTTTCCTCTAATTGATCTGAGAAGCAGCGAGCTGCCGTGGCGGCGAGGAGTTTTTCGGAGAAGATCACTCGGCTCGGCAAGGTGAACCTGGGCCAGATCGTTCCAATTGAATGCGGTGAAGGGTGCAGGGGGGAGAGATGATAGTTTTTGGGTGTTTAGAAACTACCCACACATTGGTCTAGTGGGGTGCCGAGGTCACTGGAAGTGGCGGCAACAGGGAAGGGGAGAAAAGGGATTGGGTGTTTTGTTGTTAGGGTTCGAGTGAGGGTGAGTTAGGGGTCTTTGGGGTCGGGAGAGCAATGCAGATCTAGTGGCGAAGAAAACACGTTAATAGATGAAGTGTGGAGGGAGAACGGCGAGGTGGAACCAGTCACCGGGAAGCCAGTCGGGCAGGCAGTCTCATGCGCGGAGAAGTCGGGGGTAGGAGACGAGGTCCAGCGTCCGCCTAACCGACCCGATAAAGATCCGCGTGCAGAACTAAGCATCAACTGACTTAGTTGCTGCGTGACATTTAAATGCACCAGAACTTAGGAGAAAGGGCGTGACATTCAAATGAATCGCATAAATAACATTGAACTTATACATTAATCTCCTAAATTGCTATTAGGGGTGTATATGATATCCGGTTAGGCTCAAAATTGGTGGGTTACCTAATTAGGGTATGTCGAACACGAATTTGGACTTAATTTTGCATTTTTGAGATTAATTGCTCTGTATTTCCCCAAATTCACTTAATCATTATATTAGGGTTTTTAAGTTCATCCCAATGATCAAATAGGGTAAAAGCTCTTTATTTACATACAATTATCTCCCTCTAAGGACCTAGGGCCATACTAGGTATTAAATTAATATTAAGACAAGAGTGTGGTATCATTATTCACCAATTTCCTATAATTCAATTATTAGGGTTATAACATCCTAAGATTTATGTCCATGTGATACAATCGAGTCAATTAGGCTATTAGATCCCAGCAAGGTCTAATCTATCATTAATTTAGGGAATTATGCACACTAAAAGGTACCTATTTGAAAAAAAAATCAAGAGGAAGGAAAGAGGGATATTGTATAACTATATAATCAAGTAGGGGCCTAGAAGAACGGAAGATTAGCCTATGTGTCCGGAATTGAGTATGTTATAAAATCCTTGTATGGTCTGAAGCAGTCACCACGGGCATGGTTTGATAACTTTAGTGCTGCACTTATACAGTTTGGGTTCACTTGGTCTTCTACTGATCATTTTTTATTTGTGTATAAGTCTTCCAGTGACAGTATTATTCTAGATATTCTGGATGTCTATGTAGATGATATTGTCATCACAGGTTTAGTTGTCAAGACGGCTAGGCGGTCAGCATATCCCAAGGGGCGCCTAGCCCGCCTAGGCTGTTCTGGGCGTTTTTTTGGTATCTTTTTCAGTATGTTAATTTGCTTCTTATTATACATATATACTGCATATAATACCATATAGGTAACATAAAAAGAGGGCAGAATGAGGCTATGACAGCAGTAGCAGGAGATAGGAGTAGGAAGAAAAAGGGGAAGTAATATCAACAAGCCTGCAACAACAATTGAAACAGGAGATGTAGAAAAGAAATAAAAGAAAATAGGGAAAAAAGGGTGAGAAGAGGTTGTAACTCAATAGAGAGGAAATGGAGGATGGGAATCAAAAGAAAAGAAATATTAACAACAGCAGCAATATCACGAGGAACAAGTGATGTAATTGATTATTGAGGAAAATAGAAAGTACAACATCAGCAACATTGCGAAGCATAGGTGATGTAAAAGAGGATTTGAAGAAAAAATAATAAAAAAAACACAGCAGTAGTAGGATTTGGGAGTAGGAGGGGATATAGGAGGAATAACTAAAAAAAACGCAGCAGCAGTATGATTTAGGAATAAAATGCAGGAGAAAGGATAAAAAAGAAAAGAAAAATAAGCAAGAACAACACACACATGAGGAAGTAATTTTTTTTAACAAACAAGCTATGATGACTTACCAATCTGGCCCAAATTAGACCCGTTTTTCCTTAATTTTCCAAAATTTGACCTGATTTTGCCTAAATCAGACCTATTTCAACCATAAATTGACTCAAGATAATATAATTTGACCAAATCGAGACTTGATTCAGATGCTAATTTATCATTTAAATGGCTTAATTTGGGCCTAAAAGGCCTTAGATGCCCATATAATGCACGTGCTAGGCTGGGTGCCTAGTTGAGGCACTTTGTCTAGTGCCTGGGCGGGCGCCTTGATAACTAAGATCACAAGTGATGACTCTACTGGCGTTTTACAACTCAAGAAGTGGCCGCAAACACAGTTTCAGACAAAAGATTTGGGTAATCTCCGCTATTTTTTTGGAATAGAAGTTTTACGTTCCAAGAAGGGCACAAACTTCTCTCAGGCAAAATGTGTTCTTGACCTTCTTGCAGAGACATGCATGACACAGAGCAAACCAGTCTCCACGCCTATGGATTATCATGCGAAGGCATCTATTTCTGATGACAATGACTTTTCTGATCCAACAAAGTATAGAAGGATTGTAGGGAAACTGATTTACTTGATATTTACTTGTCCTGATATCTCATGTGCTGTCGGAGTTGTTAGCTAGTTCATGAGTGCGCCCAAGATGTCACACAGGATGGCAGTCACCCGGATTCTACGTTATGTTAAAGGATCGCCATGGAAGGGCCTTAGTTACTTTACATGGAAAGATCTCGCACACACACCTGTGAAGCTCACTAGATTTTTACTGATGCTGATTGGGCAGGTGATGTTGGAGATAGACGATCTACTTCTGGCTATTGTGTGTTCCTTGGGTTACACTTGGTGACTTGGAGGAGTAAGAAACAAAATGTGGTAGCATGCTCCAACACAGGCTGAATATTGAGCAATGACACATGCTTGTTGTAAGCTACATTGGGTCATGTCTATATTTCTTGAAATCGGACCGTATGTTGAGGCGACAATCTCTCTCATCTGTGATAACCAGGCAGTCATTCATATCGCCAACAATCCGGTGTTCCATGAGTGGACCAAGCATATTGAAGTGGACTGCCACTTTGTTCGTGATTAGTGCTCTCCAAAAAGATTCAAACTCCTCATGTTCGCACTGGACAACAAGTGACAAATATCTTACACCAAACCACTTCCATCTCCAGCTTTCAACTATATAAATTCCAAGCTGGGAATGAATGATGTGTGTCCTCCAACTTGAGGAGTGTTGGAAAATCGTTTCTCTATTTACGTACTTCTTTCATATTTCCTTTTTCTGCTGGGTCTATTATGTCAATGTTCTCACCTTATATGATAAAGGAGAACCCACTCCAGCTGGGCATCGCTTTGACCCAAATACTTCCGCGATGATATTTCTCTAGTACATAAATTAGTTTTTTAGCAATTTCTTATTGCATTTTCTGAGGATCCATGTTGAGAGGGATCTGGCAATTGGCGAGTCTGTTATTGCTATGGTTTGTAGGCAACTTATATATCACTTTCATTGTGTAGCTAACAAAGTCAAATGCATGCTTTTTGTTGCATGCGTAGTTCAAAAAACAAATGACACTGTTTTAACATATAATCTGATTGGTTGGTTTATTTGCCCTCATGTGGCAAGGGGTTGTTGATACTTGTAGTATGGAACATCTCATGGATACTCTGGAAATGTCAACCATATCCCCTTTTCAGCACCCCCACCCCCTCAACTGCTTCTACATATGAAACTTTAGTGAAATACATGGTCCCTATCTATCTAAACATATGTTTTGTGAATATATCCCATAATAGTTACAATGTTTCTTGTGGCTATTCATTATATCCCTACAATAAATATGGATCAGTTATATATCTTTGATTAGTTATATATCTTTTATATGCATGTCAATTGATTCGTTCTGGCATTAATTTAGAAATTAAGACCCATTATCTAGATTGATGCATCTCCATAACTACTACGAATTTTGAAAGTGCTCTAAAATACCCATTGCCATATATATTCAGTTTTTCTAGATGGTACCCAAATACAGATACTGCTTTGTAATGATGTGCAAATAATTGTAACAACTACAATATTATGATTTCAATCTTCTACTCTTGTGTTTTTGGTTTCAATTGCAATGACTAAGTCAAGTTGTGAGTGCAAATTTTGTCTTGCTTGCTGAGCTGACTAGATCTCTCTGTATTGACTACCAGCTGAAGCTCTCAGGATTTTGCTATCTTTTTTTTGGGTGGGATTTGGAAGATCTAAAAAATATCAAAACAGATTGATGTACAAAGAGCTACATAACTTCTAACTTCTAACTTCTACTCGTAGCATCATTAGCAACATCTTTGGATTTGTCATCTGATGTTCGCAATTTCATTGGGAGTCTTACTAACAAGAGTTTGAGTAAAACTGAATCCAGGAGCAAAGTCATTGCCATCACTGAGCAACAGCCACTCCTAAAGATTTAAGGAGAGGGAACAACCGTAGACCATATTCAAATAATGAATCGGCCATAGACCCTGACCCATTAATTTATAAATTCATACTCCTAGAATTCTCACTTAAGTTAGAACATGGGAGATCCCATTTCAGCTTGAGCTGTATACAAACTGGAAATATGAACACAAACATAAAAGGAAACAACAGATTTAACCTGCCTATACAAAGGCGACACTCCATCTTACAAACTAAACAATCTTCAAAGACATAACTCAAGAACAGATATAAAAGAAGAGCCTCTCAAGTCTCAAATAAGTTGAAATATGCATATGGAGAACTAGTAGTAAGCAAAACAGAAGCCACAATAGATGTCCTTTCAGTTGCTACTACGACTTGAGCCTAGAGAGTGCTAGTCCACAAACATAAGAATCTGGAGAGTGTCCGTTCACATGCAGAAGAATCAAACAGTTTCACTACAGAAATGGGCAGATATTAAAGCACAACTTAGCATAATTGCAAAAGCACAATCATTTTCTTGAAAAGCAGTATGCGGTGTCTGGGTGGAGACAATACACTTAGAGAGTGCATGCTGTATGAGGGAGTGTTGGTGCGGTTTAGATTTTTTTTAATAAATTGATTATATGTAATGTAATCATGACATTGACATATTGAGTTTATACAATAATAAATTTAAAATGTAGAATATGCAATTATATTAATTTTGATGTAAACATATTAAACTACATGTATTATATGTTTATATAGATCTATATATAAGTATATAAATAAGGAATGTTGTGTAACATATGTACAAATATTGAGATTTATACACATAAATGTAATCATATTTGTGTACGTGGCGGTTATGTATGTGAACAAATCAAAACGTATACAATGATGTACAAATTTGTGTAGCATGTGTGTGTATGTAGGTATATTGTATATATATTATACATATGGATATATCAAAAGGTATAAGTATAAATGTAAAAACAAGTGTTATAATTTGTTATGTATTTAAGTGTATACATGAATATATGACTATACGTTCAAATATAAAATGAAATGTACATATACATATATGTATGCATGTATGTACGTGCACAAGTAGTGGCTTTTTTAAAAGCGAGTTTAAATGGCCGCTTAATTGGACAAGTGGCCACATTTGCGGCCCAAGATAGCTTATTGGACATATTAACAATATGTGATGTGGCAGGGTGAGGCCTATGCGGGACTATATGCGGCTGTGCGGACTGATTGAAACAGTCAACACAATTAGGCCATTGACACACTCGTCTAATGCACTTTAACTATCAACTAGTGCGTCAAGCATAGCACACAAGAATGCAAACAAAGATAGACAACTCTGAATCATTGATAACATTTAATAGAGTATAAGCTCCTCTAACATGATTGAATTTGTACAAGAAAAAAGATCAAATTATTTTCGATCTTCTTCTTTTCGTGTTTCTTATTTTCTTATCTCCACTTTCCACCAAGTACTAGTAGAAGTAGTCGGGGTAGCTGCAAGGTGTAAATCCCTTTGATGATATAAAATATTGGAGAAACCAGATGTATAGGTGGATGATGAGTGAATACCAAGACGACAGAAACATGAGTAGAGTTTAAAATTAGAGTTGAAGTTTGAAGTAAAGCTTTAAAGGGTGGATAGACAGATATAACTGAAAAAGGATGGTAATAGCAGGCGAATTAACAAGAAATAGAATAGCAAAAAGAAATAAAAGCTATGGCTGCAAATGATCCAGAAAGATGGGCCGCAATTGGACATTATTGTAGGAAATTCACTAGTGAATGAGCTCCCCTGTTTTGTAAATGAGGGATATGGTCCTAGAATCAAATCCTTCCCTATTTTTCTCCCTGATGAACTAGATAGAGTCTTTGTACATGGTCGCTTCTCACGGTTTGAAGCCTCGAATCCCATGTATGCGGAGGAGTGGGCAATGTTTTTTGGCAATGTTTAAGGGGTAGCAATGGGGGCAGCTGGAGCAACAAAGGGAGGTCGTGCAATGACCAATGCCATGTGGAGGATGGTTGCAAGGCGGTGATTACGACGGTAGTGTCTCCTGGATGCATAGCGGTGCCGAAAATGAGGCTGGGACTTGGGAGTGGCTTATTGGAGTGGGTGATGATGTGTTGGGTTAGGATTAACAACTCCTGACATCGCCGCTCCTTATGGAGCCGCACGAAGTAGCAACTCTAGTCGTCGCCAAAACCACATACGCTTGGATGGCCTAGATGACATAGAATTGTTGGATCGCAGTTCTCCCTTTAAAATCTGTGGCTTTGTTCCTCTAATGTGTAGAATGAAGGCGTGAGTTGTGGAGACAAGACCCATGGGAGGCCCAAAGGGAAAGGGCGGCTGCCTGTCTTTTGCTTATGGTTAGGGATAACTGGCATGTTTATTGTCATGGAAAAGCGCAATTAGGGGGAAAGTCCTTTCCAGTAAGCAAACAATACTCACATATATATAGGGCAAGGGAACTATACGACTCAGATAACTAGTGATTCACAACATAGACATATAATACATGACACATCGTTTGCAAGGCTAGATGACATGATTGTATATATGTAGCCAGTCCATTTTATGATTTTTAACCCCCCATGCATACACATGTCAATGTATCTTATAGCTATGTGCATGTATAATGGCTAATCCCCTCATATGCCTACATGTTTATGGTCTAAAAACATAACCAACTTACGTGTCTGAATAATTTTTATTTAACATAAACACCAAAGACATGAAAAAAATTATTATGAACAATGTAAGAGAGAGAACCATTAACTGAATTGAGATTGTATGTCATAGAACCAAGTATTTAGCAAAGTAACAAGTCTAATGACTATCCTTCATAAACATAGCAACCAACCAAAAACCAAATTGAAGGCGCATAACAAGACATTTTAGGAAATTTGCATCAGGAATAATTGACATAACATGAAAATTCAACTTGAACATTTGGACTGTAGAAAGAGCATTGAAACTCGTTACTATCCCATATGACCCCCAAAAAAACCAAGGCGGCATATTAAGCAGGGTGCAGACTAAGACCATCCACTCGGGAACAAGTATGGTTTAATGTATGGGCATGCATATACCTCTTGTGAAATCAATATAAAATATATGAGAGTGAGTGGTTTACATTCACATCACATGGGAAAACTCAATTGGTGACATGATGAAAGGTCAAAGAGCATAACATGACACCATTATATTAATTTGTATGTAATTGAAGGATAATGATCATGACTGTGGTTTCCATATCTTATAACCGTTAGAAAACTGGGACAGGCGTTGAGTGACGTCGGTAGTCAAGCATGGGTTCCCTTCACAAAGGGTTGCTGGTTCAATTCCTGGTCAATCCTCTCCTGCACAACACAACACTAATCTAAATTGGTACTGCAATTGAGTGTCTTACTGCCACATGTCAGACATCGAGAGTTTACCCAGACGGGGTGAGTCCATTAGTTCCCCTTCCTGGAAGAGGTTCCCTCGTATTATCTAATAAGGAAACTGATTATATAGGCTATCATAAAGATCATCATCATCATCATCTAAGCCTGAGTCCCAACCATGTTGGGGTTGGCTAGATTATCATAAAGATAAATGGGTATAAGTTATATAGAGATTTCACTACTGAATCAGGATGACAGCACAGTGACCTTGGTGCTTGCAAAGCTTGCATTGGTTGGGTGGGTGGGGGAGACTGCGGCTGTTTTTTTTATCATCTTTTGGCATCATCAAATCTCATCATGGTTATGAGAAAATTCAATATAACTTTTAATAAAGTTTTTAAAACGCTAGTTTTGTCTATTTGATTAGAGTTGGACCTATAGTGAGGGAGCAGCAAGCCCTACCTCTGCACGAGTAAGGAGAATGTTGAGCATAACAACGAGGAGGCACATGCAAGTTGATATGCATGGATGGCTGACAGAGGAATTGGAGTGCAGAGACTGATGAGAGGAGTTACCACTTATCGTCCCTTTAACTCTCTATCATTTTAAAACCCGGTAGTTATATGCATACTTGGTGTTTTAGTTTAGCATAGCTGGGGTATAAGGGAAGTGACTGAGATGGCAAGTTGGCTGCTGTGGAACATGAACAAAAAGCATGACTGAAATATGCAGCATGAGTCCTTAATACCCCCAGAATTTGGTTGATTTGTAAAAACCATGAATCTGCTTGGATCAAATATTAGGCTATATATATGAATAACACAATTAACTGATCTAACCTCGATTTTCCATATACAACACTAAGATTTTCAGTGAGCTGCTCCAAACTGCCTCTTGATGTGGACAAGTAGAGAGGTGGTGTGTTATCTGCTAGTTATCATTGAAAATCCAGTCTGACTAGTTAACTCATAACTATAGATGTACTGGAAATTATCATGCGAGGCATATCAAAAAGGCTAATGTAAAATTATCACTATTCAAAATCCATGGTCAGTCAAAAACTGGTATATTTCCCCAAAGCTTGGTCAAATATAAAACCCGGTCAAATGAACCACTAAATTACTGCATTGGTGCTCAACCTTTGGGAGACCATTCCCTTCCCTTAAACTCTATTGGATGATTATGCTTACTTTTAGGTGTGAATGTTTTAGGCTAGTTAGATATTCTGTTTCTTTATCTCCACTGACGATGCCTGTTGTGTCTGGATCAATATTTGGCAGATGATGGGTCAAGTCAACCGAGAGAGGCTTGCAGAGTTCCTGGGAGAACTACAGCGCAAGGAGGACACTAATGATCGATATGTTGCTGCTCTACGAGGGGAGACTTTGACGCGCAAACCGTATGTCAGGATTCAGCCAATCCCCGAAGGAGGCTCTCAGAATTCTCAGGAAGGGAAATAGGGATCTGGTTGTAAAAGGCAGGCAGGCAGGCAGGCCCCTTTGGGCAGCGCAGACTTGTTTTTTGCTGTGGCGTATACCATATTGCCATTTAGACTGTTAAATGCAATGCTAGCCAAGACGTGAGAAACCTTTTGTTCCTACTTGGTTTTGTTTTTTTCCTCATAATTACGTCATGTATCCAAGGACCAAAGTACCGTTTATTTGCTACCTTGGTGCGGAGGGCTTTTGGTTGCTACTATGTGGGTGTTAGAGCTAGTAGGCCCTTTCCAGCCTGGATGGGAACCCTCCCAAATGTCACATGATCTCTAGTTGGCATGTTGCTATTCTGGGACGCTTCTACTCATATAGCCTTGCATATGCCGAAATTGGATTTACCAGTGTACCCCTCTGACTTATCCTTTGTGGTTTGGGAGTAAATTATGTAGCAATTTGAAACGGATTCTTGACTGTAAAGTGATTACTTCTACTCTTTGATTCAGCTAGGGAATTTGTTGGGTCTGCACAGTTTCTGCAAAGAAACTTGTTGCTCGGGTAGAACACTATCATCATTTGGGCTATAGCTGTACATGAACCGCCTGGCTGTATGACGCCCAGTTTAATGCGTTGTCGTATTGAGCTGTGGTGGGGCAAGGGCCCTTTTAGGTGGTGGTTCAAATTGGCATGTTATGGAATAGTTTGTTACTATGCCCAACATAACCTGGAATGCCCAGACATTCTTTGCGTTGTGGTAACTGCATGCTGCATTGAATGCCATGCTGCAGGTTTTCTTAAGCATATGGAATAGGGGACTTGATAAGAGCCAACGTAACATTTCTCATTGTATTAATGAGGCTGCAAAGGAGCAATTTTAACCCAAAAGTTGCTATTTTTTAAGAACCCACTTGACCTGCCAAACTTCTTGAGCGTGATTATGATTGTTCCGGTAATTGTGGGTGTCGGTTATATGTTTGCATGTCAAAGATACCGACCTTAACGGATGGTGCAATAACATAGTTAAACCCAAAATGCAGGATCATGAGTCAACCCATCTCCATTGTTACAATAAACAAAGGAGAAACATTCTTTCTATATCTTCTGTTGGTTTGTTTAAAACTATGCCAAGCGTAACATAAGTGAGAGACAACTGGCATGTGCAGGACTGCAACATCTTGAAGGCGAACCCCCTCCTAAATAACACTCATCACAGGAACAACACCAGAATTGCGGAATTCCCACCGACTGCTTAGCCATGCTCTACAATGTCCCCACCTTGTCACAAAAATTATAAAATCAAGAAATCCAAAAAAGAGTAGAAGACTAAGAATTTGTTGATTACTTTACATAAGTAGATGCCTGACTTGTAATATTGTAGAATCATTTAGCTCCTAGCACTTGACGTTTTGAAAACAACGATAAATCATACTTCAAGAGAAGACTTCATAGTTATCCTTCAATAAAGAACATCTCAAGTGGGCGAGATGTTGGTTGCTTCAGCTGGAGGGTTAATTAAGCAACCTAGGGGAAAACATCTTTGATTTATGCCAAGTGGGTACACGTACCGTGTTTCTTAAAAAATAGGAAAAAAGTCAAAAACAACATCGAGCGGTTGCCTCTTAAAAAATCAATTTTAAACGATTTTGTCACTTCTATTACCGTAAAAAATCATGGTTGTTATTATCACATATACACAATTTTGATCTAGATAGATTTACATTAAGACATTCGTAATTATATCTTCATGTGAGTTCCAATATCTCAAGTATGGATTGCTCACAACTAAAAAAGCGTAATATTGAATTGTCACAACCATTACATTAGATGTTTATTTTTTTCCCTATTTCAATCGATTATCCAGGGGTAGTTTGCTAGAAAGTCGTGGTAAGTAGGTTGGTTGGTGTTTGGCACAAAACAAAGGGGCAGTTTTGACCTGGACCTTGGTGACTTAAGAGTGGAAAAATCATTCAAAATTGATTTTATGTTAAAAGAGTGACAAAATCATTCAAAATTGATTTTATGTTAAAAGAGTGACAAAAACACATAATTCCAATTTTGTGGGCGGAAAAGAGTGAAAATTTATGGTTATACTGCCCCTTTATTTTGTGACCTTAGAGTGACAAACAAAAAAAAATTCCGATTGACTTTTGTTACATGGGAGTGACAAAACCACAAATTTCAGCTCAATAGTCTTGAAATTGCCATTTGAAATGTGGTTTGACCAACATTTCTCTTGTTCACATTGGAAATAGAACCAACCTATTGCTTAGAACTTTGTTTTAAGAAGTGAGTATGTTAACCGGATATAGGGAAGCATGTGTATTTTTGTAGAGATCTTCCAACTATGAATTATCTTTTACTAATCATTGACTGAATCACAACAAATTATAGTAGAGGTATGCTGAGCAACGATTTCTACAATCCTACTGGGAATCCCCTCTTCTTCAAATAAAATAGACCAAATGATAATATTAGTCTTCTAATTGTAATGGAGATCTAATTAATCGACTCATATGAGTTATAATGATTCCTTACATAGAAAAAATCACATGGTGTCACATCTTTCAATTTAGCTTTTGGTTGTCCTTTTTCTTCAAGTGGTTGTAACTTTTTGTCACTAGTTATATGTGTGGGTGTGGCTAGTCGCATGATGGGTCAATTATGGTTTTGGACCTAGATGATTGGTTTGTTTTATTTATATATTCACCCTAATTCAATACTTCATATCCATGTTCCCTACATACTTTGTTATTTTGGCCTCCTCTAGAATTATAACCGATCTTCACAACAAGAAAAACATTGTTTATAGTATATTGATTTCACGATGAGATATGACTTGTACAATCAATCATTAACTTTTATATTTTTTACACAATGGATTTACATATATTATTGACTAAAATTTTAAGGTCTGATTTGCAATTTGATTTGTGAATTAGCCAAATCTATATCTAAGAGTGGTTTCTCTTCCAAAGGACAAGGATGTGAGTAAGCTTACTATTAATAATCAAAGTTACATAGTGAAGAGATTGAGTAAACCCACGAAAGAAATAACAATACTAATATTCTTTATTGATGTCATGGTAGCAAGTTGATGCATCATTCATACTTGGGTGAGGTGCAATTGAGAATATAACAAATATCATCCCAACAAAAGGATGGACATGTGAAGGAGTTAGGCAAACTGTTGTTGAAGTGAATTTAGTATGTGAAAATAGTAATCATAGCCATCTTATCATATTTATTTCTTTTTAAGACCTCAACGAGGTGGAGTTTGAGGCTTTCTTCCCCTATTAAAGGTGTTGGACTCGATAAATCTTACAACTAAAATGCAAGCTCCCTCCAAAATATTGCTAACAATCATCTATAATTATTCAAGGAACATATACAACAATTTACACCTCATGTCTGCCACTTTTCCACAAGGACTAACCACAAATTCCACAAGGTGGTCGAAAAATAGGATGCAAACCATTTTACTTTTGTTTATGTTTATCATATATTTGATGTTCTGTCTGGAAAAAGTGCTTCAAAATTTGAGATAAAAATGAGCGTATATGACATGAGATCTTTTTGTGTCCATTTTCTTTGTTTTCTCATGCTTAATTCTATTTTTTTTAAAGAATCCCCTCTTTTATATATAAACTTAATTTATATGTATTGAATTCACCTCTCACAATTTTATGTCTTTATCTCGTTGATATAAAGCACAAGCTACAAAGAAATGTGCAACTTTCTTTTAGAGACCACTTTCTCTCCTTTTCTTTTGTTTTCACAAAATATTTATAGTGTCATATTTTTAGATTCATCATAATATGATTTGGATAGACAATATCTCATGTTTGAAGAATGTCCTAGGTTAACTACTCTTGATCATATCCCAAAGTATTACTTTGAAACCAAGTTTGTAATTTACTATATTTGTCTTCTGTTGGGATAATTTTAGCGTTGTTGGGTTTTTAATTGAATTAAGATGTCGTGAAAACTACCTCTTTCTTGTAATATTTGTTTGTTAATGAAGATCTAGAATAATGCAAAATTTTGATCTCACCTTCTATTTTGCATATTGTAGTAAAACACGACATTTATTGTTCATTTATTAACTTAGATATATGTTTCATCTCATGCACAATTGTCGGTCCATGCTACCCTACATGGATGTGTCACATATTTTTTGTGAGTCAATCCTAAACTATCAAGTTTTTGAGATATGGAGTTCATGACCTTTTTCACTGCCACAAGTTCTCTGTAGAAGCTAGCCAATTTTAATAACCACCAAAGTATATTGCATTTAAAACTTGCCTTATATGTCCATTTACTGAATTATTTCACTATTTTGGATTTTCATACTTCCGTACCATATTGATTGTCCCATTATTTTCTTTGGGATTATATGACAATACATCAGAGGTCAGTTGCATACTTTTGTACAAAGAAAAGGGTAGAATAATTCAGTCATTTCCGTCCTGTTGGTTGTATGTCTTAACAACCATCATGTGATGAGTGTAATATGGATCCATTGTATATGTTTCGATTGTTAATGAAGATTATTCCACTTACTATGCTTGTTTCAGTATTGAGACAATAAATAAATATAATAATGACTTTGGGATTTTAGTGCCGTCAACGGGAGTTGATGGTATTGATCATAATTTTTGTTTTCTTTGTCGTTTTATGGGAAAACCTTCCATATCCATGTGGTGGCACTGACCTAAACATTGGTGCTAAATACTCAATTTGCTTGCATTTGAACAAACAAACATTAGGCGAATGTACAAAATGATTTAATCAAGCCAAATACATGCAAAAGAGAGTAATTGATGCACCCATGATTTTAGACTATGTTCGTACAATATGAATGCAAATTTGTCATGTGGGATCAAGTAATACATAAATTAAACCAAAATGCATATGAAATATTGGTAATTATGCTTGCATTAACTATCAATTGTCATATCATATTGATGAATGCATAGTAATTCCATTTATGTTTCTATTTTAGATTATATTTATCAATTTTACTTTTCTTATATCATGTTTTTTAGCATAATTTATTCTAGATTGCTTTCATTCAATAAATTTGGGAATTTAATGGGAATTCTCGCTCTTTTGCAGGGAAATATACTCATTCAGGACAAGGGAGTCATCTTGACCCATCCTACATCTCATCTTCCATTTTTGAACTGATTGAAGGCTCAAAGACAACATCTATCATGATCTAGTAGGTCCATCAATCGAATGGTCTCACTAGTCGATCGGCCAAACCTAGCCATAAAAGAAGTCCCCAAGCAACATGTGAGTAAATCAACTCACCAATTGACCAGTTTGGGGCAAATTGTTACATAGTTTGTAGATTACCCTGCGATCATCGGGCGATTGATTGGATACCCTGATTGTTCAGACCAACATAGACATATATCCACTAAGCCAAGGCTAGTTGACCAACTGGCCCAACAGGTTGACTGATTGAGAAATCTTCAAATACACTCATCAACCAACTAATCAGTTGGCCATGCTAGTTAATCAATCCACAATTCACAAAGAGCAAGTAATCATAAGTCAATCAGTCGACTCATGTGATGAGTCAATCGACTGGAATTTCAGTTGCACAACCACTTCAAGGCCATTCAATGGACCCAACAACATCAGTTGATTGACTAGCACAAGAAGACCAATTTTGAAGGGTGTTTCCGCCCCATCCAAATTTAGATTTGGTGGGACCTGAGGCGTTCCTATATAATAAAGTTCTATCCTAATGACAAATGGGACCAATTACTCTCTATTCCAATATATTTTGGAGCAAGGAGCCAAGAAGAGAGGAGGAAAGTCATCTTCCTCGTGAATATTTTTGGTCCTGTTGCTGCTGAAGAAAAGATCTATTTTTGAAGATCACTAGCATTATTTATCGCCATCTTATGTGACATGATTCTTTCTTCTTATCTGTATATTTTTGTTATTTTCATGAACATGAGCAAGTAATTCCCTCATTAGGGCACGTGGTGTAGTCCCATCTCCCGTATTTCCTTATGATCATTATCAATCTTATCTCTTTATGTATATTTAGACTACTTTCCAATCATTTATTGCTTGTTCTTTGACTTGATCAACCAACTTACATGTTTAATGTAATCGTAGATGAAGAGATCACAAAATCCAAGATTAGACTATTAATTTGAAGCGTTGAATGCTAGATGTGATCACGGAACATGTTTTCTAGGACAATTAGTTAATGATTCATGGGTAACAAGACCTCAATCCCACGTGGAAACTGATACTTGTGCAATTTGTATCTTGAAAGGGTACAAATTCACATGGTCCTAATATAAAAGATCAAAACTGAGCAAGTTGTAACGTTCAAATTGATTGGCGGTGATGGTGAAATCCATATGCCCTGATGTCTTTTACACTTGATTTGTTTGTCCTTTTACTATTCTTTTTATTCGCTTGCAATTAGTCTAATCCATCAATCAACCAACCATTTCCTAAATGTTGATCTTAATCTCTTAGATTTGATAATAGTTTCTTAAAAAGGATGTCTCTTGCATTTGACCTTATAGATATACTGAAATAAACTTCACACCCTTGCTGGTGAGTAGTATTACATGTGAAAATTGGATAACTTAGGGTTAATCACCTTGGGATAATTTCTCATGTAGAAAAATTGCACATCAAATTCTAGAACAGTTGTTGAGGACAACATAATACTTTTGAATCCATTAGTTGAGATTTATTAGGATTTTTCTTTTCAATTGATACTCACTCATATCTATTTGAATTCTCTTGCTCCCATTAAAATGTTCTCACTCCAAATTTAGGTACTAGTCTAGTGCATGTGAAGCTCCACCAGGGTTGACTTGAACCTATAGATCTTGATACAGAGATTGACATGACCTTCAATTATCCAAACATAATAGAAAAAATAGGATGGATGAGCTAGCGATCACCCTCCAGGTGAAAATGGCTCTTGCAGCTCATAGAGAGGCACTTATGCAAGAAACAAGAGATGCCATTGTAGAGGCGAATAAGGCTAGAGAAGCCTCTATTCTTGAAACAGAAAAATAGTAGGGATTTCTCTGTCCCTAAATATATAGACGTGCATCATCCCGTGGTTCCTAAAAAAATTAAAATCCCGCAATTTGACATCAGTTCCCATTGGGTAATGATGATGCAAAGCAATGCCTTCTCCAATAATAAGGGTGATGATTGCCAAGACCTGTTGCAACAATTTGTAGATCTATGTGCTTTCAAAATCAACATGAGAGTGTGAAAATATGCTATTAAACTTTGATTGTTCAAGTAATTTCTGACGGACAAGGCAAGGAGCTTGTACAATGCTATGGAGGGTGACAGTATAACAACTTGGGAATGTCTTTAAACCAAGTTTCCAAAGAAATACTACCCTCCATCTCTCACTTACTAGATACTAGGCCAAATCATTTAGTTATCTATGGTCTCAGATGAGTCCATTCCTGAGGCTTGGAACGGTGCAAAGAGCTCCTCCGTTGATGCCCACACCATGGCATCCCACAAGTGATAGAAACTTTCTACACGGATGTTGATGATGACTCCAAGAATTTCTTGGATTTTTTTGGGAGGAATTTCTTGTTCCAAAATTTCAACAACGCTTGGGAGGTGGTTAGGAGAGGTTCTGAAAATCAATCACATCCAGGCAAAGACCATAGTGGTGTTCTCAAGGTGGATAAGACATAGGAAGAATTTGAAGTTAGATCTATAGCCAAGTCTTTGATGTTGTATATTTTGGAATCTCCCTTCAATGCCACTAGAGGATAGGACAGCCACATCAGATTCTACAACAAGTTGTCTAAAATCCTTTCTTGTAAAGTGTGTAAAGGAAATGATTATTCCACTCTAAATTGTTAGGTACTTCATAACTTCATGGTGAGTAATTCTCAGGATCAAAGCAATGATGGCGAAGTGGAGGATTTGGATTCTATTTATAACATCGAAGGATGAGACTATTATAACCCTAATAAGATCAGGAATCAACTAGGGTTCCAATATGGAAATTGATGGGTGTTGAAAATACCTCACAAGTGATGGTAGGATAGGTTAACAACCAAGTTTGTGATTCACCTGGGTTCCAAAATTCAACAACTGAATTTTAGGAATAAACAAAAATATTAAAGAAATTTACAAAATCATGGCTACAATCAAGGGCAGTAATTCCAAAATACAAATGAGGTACCACATATGCTACAAGAAAGTGTTCCTTCTTTTGATGAAGATAATTTTCTCGCTATAGAGAAGATCATCTAGTCAGAATAGTCTATGATTGTTGGCCAGCAAACGACAATCTCTAACTAGTAGGTCTATCAAAAATCCATTGATTCCCAGTTATCTCAATTGTCTGCATCTCTACCCCCTGCAAGAGTTTTTGCAGACCATCAAGAAACCAATATGAAGCACATAAGCCATCTTATAGTTGTGACAACTCATTCTGATTTCATCTTGCCAGAGAGAGTAACCCCTATCACTATGAATGCTAGCCAATATGATAAAGATAATGTAGTTATCACTAGGCTCAAGGGAACAACTTGTCTAGAAAATTCCATGCCTATCTCACCATAGCCATATGTTCTCGTGTACAATATGCATGTGCCATATCTACATAAACTAAATCAGAACTGATTGGATGCCATGTTCAACAAATATAATGAAATAATGAAAAGATTGTATGTCAATGTCTCGTTGCTAGATGACATGGCTGAAATGCCCCATTGATCTACATTTTTCAAGCTCCTTCTCAATCAAAAAATTGGCAAAAACATCATCAAATACTATTTAGAATACGATGTTGTGCAAGTGCAAAGATCCATGCTCTTTCAAGATCTCATACTCTATACATGACTCTACCTGCCAATCAAGTCTACGATCTCACTGCTCACATCTCCAAATACCTCTTAGCTTATGCAAGAGACTCGAGCTTAATAATGCAGTACCCACATGAATGATCACCCTACTCGTTGATTTCTCTATGACCAAGCCAGATGATTTTTAGAAGATATCAGATGAAGGTTGAAGAGTTTATGTTCCTTGTGATTTTATGGTAATGGAAATCAAGAAAGATTGTGGCTATTCTCTCATTTTTGACAGGCCACTCCTCGCCACTACCAAGGATTTAATCCATGTTGAAGCACGGATCACTACTACAAAAATGGCTTATAACGTCATATTTAGAGGCATCAATTGTATATAATAAACTGACGCCTAAACCCTACAGTGTCAGTTTAATACACAAACCAACATCTATATGTGAAGAGCTGCCAGACACGGGTATCACTTTTAATTTAGCATCAGTTCCTTAATAAACAACCGACGCCTAAAATCGACCGCCAAATCTAAATTTTCCAGTGGAAAAAAATTTCCTCTAAAATTTATCATACGACGTCGGTTGTTGACTAATTAACCGACGACTAAAGTTTTTGGCGAGACAGAAATTGGGCACATTTTTATCATCGGTTGTCTTTCGATAACCGACACCGATGTGTTTTCCCACGCTGTCCGCATGATTATTTTCACCCCCCTTTGGCGTCGGTTTTCTAAGGCAATCGACGACTATGGTTAGAATTTGAGAACATTTTTTTTGTCAGCCTATGTAGATAGACGTCGGTTTTTCGAGTAGAAACCGACGACTATAATTGAGCATAGGTGTCGGTTTTTTAGTCGTAACCGACACCTATTTTTATTAGCATCAGATTTTTTGAATACCCGACGCTGATGGTTAATTTAATAGCATCCGCACGAAGCTGAATCTTCCCCTTTCTCTGTTTCATTTCCGATTGAAGGTTAGGTTCTAGCTCTGGCGATTCCGCCCATGCTCCCTCCTCCTTGCGTGCCGCCGCCACCCTTCTCCCTGCTCGCCGCCACCGACCGCCCTCTCTCTACTCGTCGCCGCCGCCGGCCGCCCTCTCTCTGCTCACCTCCTCCGCCCGCCCTCTCCCTGCTTATTCTAGCTGCTTGGCCTGCTCCCTACCCTCTGACGTCCTCCTTGGCCTGTGCTTGGTCAGCACCTGGTCGTCCTCCTCGGCCTGCTCCCTGCCCTCTGCCGCCCAAGGTCAACGCCTGCTTGTCCTCCTCTGCCTCCGCCGCCCAAGGTCAGCCCCCCCTATTTTCTATATCACTATTTTCTTCTCTTCCATCATTTTTTGGACATAGTTGAGGTGATGCTAACTAGTCCACACTACACATCACTTGCTAGAAACTTGGGCCTCCTTGCTTTTGATCATATTACTAGCATTAAGATCATAGTAAGATGTCCATAGTTTCAAAACACTAAATCATCTAGGGGCCGTTTGCATCCTACTTTCCCGACTACATGTATTCAATGCATAAAGTGTGCCCGGGTGGTATTTCGGTTCGTTGATTATACTGATTTTGCTGTAGCAATAATGTAGCTGAGCTCTTCCCGTAAGCCCCAATGCGATGGAAAAGTAGTGATTAGAAAAGCTACCATATATGATGTGTTTTGCAAATGCTACCTTTAGCTATTAAATCTGAATAACATAGCATTTGTTATTACCACCTTATAAATATAATACATCTGTGACAATATACAAATGTGGCATTCTGAAACATCTCTCCCAAACTAGGCCCTACTGTTTGTATTTATTTATGTACTGATTCAAGAATTAATTGATCATCTACTGATTTATATTAGTTTATCAACATATTTGTATTTATTCATCTACTTATTTGTATTTTTTGTCTACTATTTTTTATTTAGTTATCTACTCATTTGGATTTATTTGTGTACTGCTTTTGAAATTATATAATCATGTAGTGATGTTACTTTATCACAGGCTCATTATGAACCATTAGATCTAGATCTTAGGGTATCTCTACCGTCCTAACTATGAAATTGGTAACTTGTTTCCTGGTTGAGTATATTGATAATCCTAATCACCCTTCTTGCTTAATGATGAACTCTAATGCACACACATGACATGCTTGGAATGTTAATGATGAACTTTTCCCTAGATTGCCAATCATGCTTCTAAAGACATCAATAATCACCCTAACTTGAAGAACTAGGATATGAATGATGAAACTAGGATTGTAGGTATAAGAATGACAACACATGTATTTGTTGGCCTAGAAACCCATCCAAGATTTACTCATTAGGAGTAAATCTTGGATAGTCCCCAGTTTGGGACTATTCTTGAACACTTAATCTCACTTAGGATGTAAGTGTATAATGTGTATTGGGTTTTCAAGAAAATTTCAGTAGCATTTTCCCATTTGTTCTCTAAGTACATATGTACTTGGAGAATAATGGGGAAATGCAGCTGAAATTTTCTTGAAAACCCAGTACACATTATACACTGTGAATGTGAACTTTACAATGTGAATGTGAACTTTACAATGTGAATGTGAACTTTACAATGTGAATGTGAACTTTATAATGTGAATGTGAACTTTACAATGTGAATGTGTACTTTACAATGTGAACTTTACAACGTGAATTACTTTATAATGTGAAATTTATAATTTGAATGTGAACTTTCAGATGGCTGAGCATTCCCATGATGATCGTGCTGATGATTACCGTGAGGGTGAGGACGTGCCTGCGCCGCCTAACAATGTAAGTTTTAAGAATATATCCATGAGGTTTCTATCGATATGTTCATTTATAATTATATCATGTAAGTGTGTTTTTTTAATCAAATTTTAGGTTGGTGATGTACCCCCTGAAGAAATTACAACACTTGATGAGCAACAAAAGAAAATTGAGAAAGTGAGGGGCATCACAATGATGAACAAGTTACTACAACAAAGGGGCAATGGACCCAAATTGGCTGTGGATTTTGATAATGTAGGAAATCCATATGGAGTGAACCGCAACTCATTTATTTAATATCTTGGGGTTCTTACTCGCAGCCATTACAGTCCTAACCTAGAATCCTGGCATAAAGTTCCTAAGGGGAAGAAAGACCAAATATTGAAGGAACTATGCGTGAGTTATTATTATTTGTAATTCTATTTGTGTAGATACTAATTTTTAGGATACTAGTTAATAGCAATTCTATTTAATTTGCAGAGCATATTTGATCTTAATGAAAAGCTACATCGTAAATGTGTGATGCAATGCTGTGGGAGGGTCCTAAGGAACTATAGGACCAATCTCACCCAAGATTACATACGCGATGCTAAGAACAAGTTCTTGATTGATTTCCAATTCTAGACATTGATCACTATTTGACTAACTCTACACTAATAATTTTTGTTTGTATTCTCTTTAAAAAATAAATTTAGGCAGAAGGAAGCCACAAAGAAATGGAACTACATGGACCCCAAAGACTGGGAGGAGTTTGTTACCCAAAGAAAAATGAATGAATTCAAGGTATTAAGTGCCACTCCCAATTTAATTAATATACGTTCTTATGTATTTACCTATTCAAGATTAACCTTTAGTGTTACTAACCAAATCAATGTCCTAACTAACTAGGCTATCAACGATGCTCAACGAGCAAGGCGTGCACTAAATGTGCACGACCACACAATGGATCCAGGAGGATATGCATGCATTCACCAAAGACTACAGGCTGAGTCTGCTCAGCCTGCTGCTACTCAGGAGACTGCAGAGTCCTCAACTACTGCTCCCACACCTCTGCCTCACCATGCTATGTGGATAGCTAGGAGGCAAAATAAGAAGGGAAACACACCGAAGCCCACAACTGCTGAGACGGATACTAAAATCGTAAAAATAAACTCTTAGAGAAATTGATCGATATTGATTATTGTTATGTTTACTTACTAATTTTTGTTTATGGTGATTAGCAGGAGTTGTATGAGTAGAGGAGGGAAGGCAAGTTCATCCCTCAAGGCACAAGGGATGAATGACAGTTGCTTTGGGTAACCCAGAGCATCCTAGACGTGTTAGGGGTGCAGGCGCTGGTGTGGGCATCAAAGCATTCTTTGGGCCATCCCAACGCAAACCTGACCCAAAAGCGGGACTTACACAAGCTGAGGTAACCTATTCTTATTTTAGAATGTTATTGCGAAAGGGAATTCAATAATCAAAAGCTAGCATTTCTTTTATCTATGTATAGGTAGATGCATTAATTGATAGGAGAGTCGAGGAAGCACTTGATAAGAGTCTCCATGATGCAATTAGCAAGTGGCATGCATCTCAGACAACCACTCAGACAGTACCTGTGATGTGCCACACTTCTCCTACTACTCCTACTGTAGAGGTTGGGAGTAATTCTATAGACCCACCACCTACCACATTGTCTGTAAGTATTTTTATGACATAGCAACTAATATGTTCAAGATGATATGTTTGTGTATATATGCATATAACATTCTTTACTTAAATTTGTAGGGGTTGAAGCCATGCCGACTAAAAAGTCAAGAATATATCGTTGCAGAGGCGTCATCTTACCCACCCCTTAAAGGGTGCATGTTTCATGGGTATCCAGTACCAGATGGTGTGGTACGTGTGAGCCCGATACATGTACTCCCCGACTGGAGGGATCTTGCACTGCCTCATACACACCCAGATGCTGAAATACTTGGTGAGGCAGTAGGCAGAGTGATACTGTGGCCCGAAGTGGATGTCCTCTATACTAATATTGTTTGATAAATTTCCATTACGTTAATTTGTTAGTGTGTATATACGAGTCAATTGATCTAAAATTATATATACAGGTTAAAAATACGAGACCCGCTACATCTCAGCTTCCACCTCCTCGACTACCAAGGGACCTACATGCCTCAATAGGTCCTAATTGTAGGGGTGTGGCAGTATGTGGCGAACATGATCCAAATTTCCCTATAAATGTTACTATTCTGAAGGATGCTGTAGGTAAATCATACGATAACAATCTATTTATACAAGTTTAGCATACATATTAATGCATACGTAATACAAGTTTTGCATACATATTAATGCATATGCATTAATGCAGGTCAATCATACGAAAACAAGATATTTATACAAGATGTTTTGGAGTTGTTTCGTTATGATTGGCTGGACATATCTATGATAGAGCTGTGGATATGGTGAGATCTTGTTTATACATCCATATACCTTGTTTTATATACGGTGATCTGGTTTCTTATATATTAATGCATACATAATACATGTTTTGCAACCACTTACACACGATATGTACATATTTTGGGTTTTTCCATGTGGAATTTTTGGTTCCATCTTTGATTAGTCTTGTAGGTGTAGACCCTTCTTCAGTTACTTTATACTGCTGTGATGCTTTTCAATATTTTAGTAAAAATAATAAGAAGGTGATAATATCTCCATTTAATGTCAAGTAAGTTTGCTTTGCTTATAATTTGGACTTAAGCAAATTACATTTTTATTGTGGATTTTGAGTTATTAATTTTCTACTTTCTTACCTATAGTGGTAAACATTGAGAGTTACTAGTTATTGTCCCCAAGCCGTTCACTGTCTATTATCTAGATCTTGCGGGGAATGAGTTGAATACATTATATGGACATGCAATTAAAATGCCATTATTCTCGTGAGAAATTTCATGTTTTTATATCCGTTAACATCTGTTACTATATTACTATTTAATTATGCAATTTAATGTGTTACATTAACATATTTAGGGCTTTACAAGAGTACAAAAAGGCTGGAGGAAAGGTCCCCAGGAAAAAGAATCTGTCACTAATTTGGGAGAATGTGAAAGTAATTTCCTGACTCCAATGTATATATTATTTATGTGAACTGTGCTTATTTGTATTTTTGAATATTTTGTATGGTTTAATTTATAGTGTGCTACACAAGACAACGATTGGGCATGTGCCTACTATGTGATGTGATTTATGGACCTAATCATCAAACATGCCGTAATGGAAATCGATACGATACAGCAGGTATTATACATAGTCTCATTAGATAATATGAAATATATCAATCTTATTATATATTATTAATTATATATATACGTCATTCTCTTTGCATGTCCTTAAAACCGACTTCAGCATAGGTGGAAAGCTATTAGATGTACATACTCCCTATACGAGAGAGGAATTAGATGCTGTAAGAGAAGAATGGGCAAAATCCCTACAAAGAGTGGAAAATTTTAAATATAATTTTATTGACAATGATGACGATGATGAATAAAGAATAACTTTGTTATCATAATTATTTTTGTGTGAATGTGAATGACTTTTTATGAATTGTCATATGTGTGAATGTGAATGTGAATGACATTTTCTAATCAATACATGAATGTTTCTACATGTGTCTGAATGTGAAAAAGATGAAATGAATGGAACTGGATGTGTATGTAAATAACTTTGTAGGTTTCTACATGTATCTGATCAATACATGTGTATGAATGTGAATAAATTTGTAGGTTTGTGGCATGCTGTATGGCTGATATCAATGGATGCTGTAAACCTACAGTTCAGAACTGAACTGCAGGTTTTGCATCCTACTGACCAGCCATACAGCAGGCCTGCAAACTGATATATAAAAAAAGAAAATATGCGTCAGTTGTTTATAAACAACCGACACCAAAATCATACAACGTCAGTTATTAGCAAAAAACTAACGTCTTTATCCTGTTCTGGTGTCGATTGTTGGTAAAAACTAACGCCTATTACCACAGCCGTGCTGGCAGTGATATGGCATCAGTTTTATGCATAAAACCGATGACTTTATCAAGATATAGTGTCGATTATATACAAGAACTGATGCTGATAGTGCCCTTACTGGCACTTTATTGATGGCGGGAAGGGTAATGGCATCGATTCTTTTAATAAACGACATCTGTAACCACTCTATAGTGTCAGTTTTCTTAAATAACCGACACCTATAGTCCCTTTGCTGGTGCGTTTTTGGTGGCGGGAAGCATTTTGGCATCGATTAGGGAACCGACGCCGAAGGGGTTCACCTTTAGCGGCGCCCACTTGGGTGTCGCTTGGAAACTGACACTAAAGGCCTTAATTAACTGACACTAAAGGCCTGTTCTGTAGTAGTGGATTTTGACTCTACGAGTGGGAAACCAATCTCTTGATTTCTAGGCACTTGTCAGAATGAAGAAACACACTAAAGAATAAGAAGTATACTTCCTCGATTGCATTAATAAATTCATTCAGATGCATCAACACCTCTCTTCCTCAAAAACCCACCAACGTCTGCTTTTAGGGTACCTTTAGAGGAAGATCTTGGTCCCAAGGTGATTGAGAGTAAATTGGTCTATTTCAAGCCAAAATCAAGATCACAAACCATGGAAGAGATGCTTCCCTCTTCCATCGCTTCTCCTATACTACCTTCCCCAAACACCATACAACCATCTCATCCAAAAACATTTATCTAACTACATGAACTAGTAGCCCAACAAATAGTAACAAGTCACTCCCTTCTTCCTTCTTAGCAAAATCAAATTCATGAGGACTATCACACACCATATAAATTAGTGATGACATGTGAATCATATCAATCAACTCCTAGATCCATATCATACAGACACTAATGACCACCATGGTAATGATGAAACGATTGTGCATAAAAAAATGAACCATTCTTCCATGGACGATGCATCTCATATTCCTACAATTATTCATGATATTATATCGAGCAATAGGGACCAACCCATCACAACTCGATTTGATTTTGCTTATATTTAGACTCCCATTGCACCATATGGGGTAGGATACAAGAAGAAAGAATCCAATCAAGGATGAGGGAGTAGATGACAAGGAAGACCCTAGGAGAATACTTTAGTCCAACTTAGGCCCTAATTGGAACCCCTCCATGTTGATGAATAATAGGCGTCAAGCAAATGACGTTAAAGAAGGTGCTTGTTGAAAGGCAACCTGAAATTTATCTAGATGTATTCGTTCATTAGACATTACCTTCATGTAGTTGCATTTAATTGTTAATTCATATTGATCCGACTTATACTTGGTTTTCTTGTGAACTGGTTGTAGGTGGACAATCAAACAAAAAGAACTTTTTCGACCCACCAGCTGATCAACTAGTGCATCCAATTGATTGGAAGGTGGAATACCTTTATGTAAGGAATAATTAGGGGAGTGTCGACCGACTAAACTCCTCATGCAATTGACACACATGTACAATGGGCCACAACACCTTCACTAGTCGATTGACCCAATCAACTAGACAGGAGAATGGTGGGAACCTTTAGAGTGTGAAGTTACCGATCTTACTAACCCTTATTAGGCCGATTGACTCACATAATGAGTCAAGCGATTAGGATTATGTACACACTCATGCATACTACATCTTGCCAATCAAACCACTATGGTGAGTTAGGAAACTGTACTTTAGTCGACCGCATATTCATCCCTAAAGTAAGAGGGGTTTGACACTGAGATCTATTTCCCCCTTTTTCCCTATTTATTCTCCACTGACCATCTCTCCCCCTCTTCAACGAGAGGTAGTAGCTTGCCAACCAAGTGACTGACTCCAGTCAGTTGAGTGGCATTGCTACTCGCTACTTGATGTGCCCCCACACTGTTTGAACACTCGATTGACTAACCATCCCCAGGGGTCACCAACACCTCCATTGAGGCATGCCTTTAGCACCTTAATAAGTTGACCCATGAGTCACCAACCGACCAACCTTCCATCACTTCTACCACACCGCTCCTCCAGGAACGTTGTCACCCAACTCCTATATGATGAATTGCCCGACCAACACCTCCCACATGTACCCACTCACCAATCGACCCACCAACACCAATTGATCAACCACCCCTTTTTCACACTTCATCAACATCAGAGTGAGTCAATTGAGTCATTCACTAAGTCGATCAACCTACCACTTCCAGTTGCATCTCCCACCACCTCACTTGATTGACTCAATTTACTATCCGATCGACCCAAAACCTCAGTAACCCTAATGTTCTGCCATTAGATCATCCCATTCCCCAAGTTAATCAACTCAACTTATGCCAATCAATCGAACCACCTTACTAACTTCTGATCCACCCTCATTATCACAAACATGACTCACATAGAGAGGAGCTTAGAACAAAATTCTGGGGGATCTGAATGTAGCTTCCTCCAGAAGATAAACACTCCAAGGAAGCATAAGGAGAAGACCACAAAGACGAAGACCACCCTAGCCGCACCAAGGTCATATTGGTTTGCCTCGATGCATAAAGGGATATTTTTATCAGAGAAAGAAGAGCTAAGGATGACTCATTCATGCTAGACATCTCCAAGGGCTATGAGTTAGTTTTAGATGCCGCCTCTGTGTTTGTTGTCCACGTTTAAGAGTAGTTGATTGATGAGATCGAGGCTCAATGAATGTCATTGGTTATTCATGCTAGTAGGTCAACTACCTCTCCAATACAACCCACATGATATCCACATAGATACAACAAACCACAAGGGTATCCTCATGCTCACCCCTCTTGCTTTGCCCCTCAGACCGAGAAGTATAGACAAACCATCACCATTAATTAAAAGAAAAGATACAAGAATATGGACTTGCTTGGCGTACTTCTACCATGTTTATCTTACACCGCCACACTCCAAGTATTAGGTATCTATGAGGAAATAGATGGAGTGCTTCACTAGGTTGGCATCTCCCCCTTTGTCTACAAGGTACACTCGATATACAAGGAACTTACTCTAGAGTTTCTTGCCACCTTGAAGAAGCACTAATCTAACAAGAACGAGTAAAACTACTCCTTTATTTATGGAGAGGAGCACACTTTAAATGATATTGGTATCACTACCATTATTCTCAAAGTGGATACAAATTGGTTGAACTTATGCATTGACAAATAGTATAATTAGTACAATTACAAGTTCACTGGAGTGAAATTCTGGGTAAAGATCACAAGACATCCACCATCATTTCCTAGTGGAGCAAAGGCCTCTTTGATCCATAATCTAATGAGGAGATACCTCCACTAGATTCTATCGTACACCATCTTCTATAGGGGAGGTACATAGGGTGTCACAACATACAATGATTTGTATTGCATTTGGTTTATGCTGAATGATGATCCCTTCAACTGGGGGAATACCTTGATTAAGCATCTTCATCTTATTTTCATCTGCAACACATGATCCTAATTCAACCAGGGCAGATTGGTCACCCCCATCTCTACATATCTGGGATACAACACATTCCCTACGAGGCGGTGACCCTGAGGACTACATACATGGTTGACATGAAGTACCTTCAAGTTATTTAGCATTGTGCCCATTACATGAGTCAAGGATTAATTTCCTAGTTTTCAAGGACAACCCTTCTCTACTCACTCTACCTACTCACGCTTATTTTTGAGTGGTGAGCTTTTGCTATAATCTCACTGATATCTCGATCAATATCCAATGCTTTTTGAGAGAGCACCCTCTAGTTGAGGGAGTGATTTAAGAGCACTTTAGGGGATTGCAACACCTTCATGGAGTCCAATGATGAGGAGACCGATCCTCCTCCACAACCTAATAGATGTCGCACCAAGTAGCGTCTTCTTGACATTACAACCCCCCTTGGCTCTGTTGGCTTCCCTGAACTACAACAAATGGATCATATAGAGGATAACCAAACTGAATGGAGGAGAAGTAGGGGTAGCGAAACCAACTCAACCATATGTATATTATGCAACAAATGCATGATAAATGACACATTGTTCGGGGTGACCATGACCACACAAACATGCTATCGAGACTATTATATCAACTAGACATACATACCCCTACCCACTTTTGATTATTTGGGGTAGAAATACGTAAAGCCTACTGAGCATGATGATCCCTCCATGACATCCACAATGGTTTAATTAGCCGCCATTGGTGTCCTTACACCGGTAATGACAGGAGCCTTCCCCGTCGGGACAACATGACAATTGGTGGCCATTTTAGTCTGTTTTCTACCATCCATTCTAAATTTAGGGTTGGTATAAGGATGAGAAAATTTCTAAGTTCAGAGTGGAGGGTGGGTGGTACATATGTAATCCACCCACATTATCATTGCTATTGATTTTTTCATTTGGATCAACTTGTTTATCATGCATCCATAACATCCATGCATTTTTTAGTTATTTTTTCTAAAAATGATCGTGTCAGAACTACATGTCAGTTGTCCAATATCTAGTCGACCTATATTTATTCACATGTTTTAGATTTCATTCATTGTCATCTTTTCATCATTAACCCCCTTGAACGAAGCAAATTCTTGTATGAAATCATCATAATAATAATCATCATCATCTAAGCCTCTGTCCCAACTATGTTGTGGTCGGCTACATGGATCCTTCATTTCCATTCAGCTCTATCATGGGCCATATTCTGGTTAGATGTAGAGATTCAAAATCTCTCTTTATAAGCTCATCCCATGTTAATTTAGGCCTTTCTCTTCTTCTATTTATTGCGCTTGACTCAATAGCATTGTTTCGTATAGGCGCATTAGTCAGTTTGCTTTGCACATGTTCATACCATCTGAGTCAGCCCTCGTGCAACTTGTCCTCAATGCTCACCACCCGCACCTTATTCCTGATATAGTCATTTCTCAGGCGATATTTTCTTGTCTTCCCACACATCCATATCAACATACACATTTCATCCATGTTCATCTTATTGAGACCTTATTTCTTCACCTCCCAACATTCACTCCCGTAGAGCATGGATGGCCGTATAGCTGTTCTATAAAACTTACTTTTTAACCTAAGAGGAATCTTCCGATCACATAAAACTCCAGTTGCACTCCTCCATTTCAACCATCCTGCAGTGATCATGTGACAAACATCATTTTGAACATCCCCATCTATTTGAATAATAGAACCAAAGTAACAGAATTGATCACATTTTGGTATATCTACTCCGTCCAACTTGGCTCCATCATTCACACTATGAGATTGGCTGAAATTGCAATGCATATAATCAATTTTGCTCCTGCTAATCATCAATCCATTTGATTCCAATGTATTTCTCCAACGTTCAACTTTATTATTCAATCCATCTTTAGTTTTGTCAATCAAAGAAATATCATCAACAAAAACATACACCAAGGAATATCATCCTAAACATTCTTTGTCAAATCATCCATAACAAGAATGAACATATATTGGCTAAATGTGGATCCTTGGTGTACCCCAAATGTGATAGGAAAAGTTGGTGTCTCTCCTCTAGGAGTCTTAACACTAGGAGTAGAGCTATCATAATTGTCTTTGATCAAGTCAATGTATTGAATTGGAACACCCTTTTCTTCAAAACCATCCACAACACTTTTCTAGGTACTCAATGTAACATCCCTAACCTGGGTTATGCTTTAACCCTAGGTGTTTTGATTAAGAAAGATGATTATATGCTTAATCTCATCTTGTGAAAAGTAATTAAGGCTCAAACGGAACCTATGTTTCAATTTTGGTCCTGTTTGAACAATGTTGAAGCAATGTTTGCTTATTTTGGACTAAAGTGCAAATTACCCAATGTGAGGGGTTGACTTGCAAATTCCACATGATAAGATGTTCCTCTGATGTTGAGACATAATAAGAATGAATATGATGTAGTGGTATGGTTTCCACAAGCTAGGACACCAAGATTAAGCTTGTAAAGCAATCCTTGTGCATTAAAACCTAGTTTTGGTGTAATGTGCAATTTACCCAAAATCTAGGGTTCAATATGCAAATTACCACTTCAATAAGGTCCTTAATATTTCTTGGAATCAGGTAGAGAAAATAAAATGAGAGAGGAATCTCATTTGAATTAAGTTGGAGGAGAGAGAATCTTGATATTAAAATAATCAAGATTTAATCCTAATTGAAACCCTAATTCAATTTAGGGAAAAAATGAATGTATTAATTAAAGGGCCTTCAACCAAAATGTTATTGGTTGATTTTGGTTAAGCATGGACGTTCGTTTTCCAAGATAAGGAACGAAAATATCCTAAGTAGGTGAAACTCCACTCACCTTATTATAAAGAAAAGTAATATCCACTCACATATGGGATATTAATATATTAAGCATTAAGGTGCTTAATTTGCTTTTCTTTAAATCATGGATAATTGAGAGGAATATGAGGCAATGAAGATAGCCTCGTCCTTAAGGATTTTGAGGGGAATTTGAGGGGGAAGAGGCGGCCATGTTTTTGGAATTAAATGCATTTTAATAATGCATTTTCTCTCTCATCAATTTCTTTATAAAAGTGCCTTTTCCAAATGAATTGAAAGGCTTTTTCGGCCCTTTCTTCTTACTTTGCTTTGGATGAGCTCAAGGGGACTTAGGAGCAACAGGAGGACGAGCCTTAACCTGTAGGTAAGCTTCTTGACCCTCGTTCTTCATGATTTCATGGTGGAAATCGAAAATAAATTATGGATTCCTTCTTATTTCGATCCCCTCTTCAACCCTAGCCAACTTTTACAATCAAAAGCTTGAGGACGAGCCTAGGTGGAGTTGCAAGAGCTTCATCCACCATTAATGGCGTGAGATTGGAGCTTTGGATCTCAATTGGAGGCGGGTTTTATAACTCAAACCCTTAAACATTGCTATTGCATCAATTCTCTATGCTTTGTTGATTGATTTCTTCAATTTGATACACTCTTATTTCTTTGCTGCAATTTCCATCAAGAACGGTTACTGTTCTTGGTTGTTCGAAGGAAGGGGATGATGAAATCATCCTAGATTCTTATCAAAAGAAAATTACCAAGCCAAATGGTTTTGATAGCTATTCCAAATCGTTTTAATTTGATTGGCTATGCGGTTTCAGCAAACCGTTTAAGGGCAAACAGTTTGAAACCGTTTGGGAGAAAACGGTTTCAAGACCGTTTTAGATGGTTGACCAAGCGTTGACCGTTTGGGAATCTTGTTCCTAATTATTTAGAATAATGACCCTCCAAATTTGGGGGGTTAACTTCAAAGGAATCGTGAGTTGAAGGCCAATCAATTAGGCAAATCAAATTGAGTTAAATGCTGATTTTCAACCTGATTAACTGGACCTGTTTGGGAAAACGGTTTCAAGACCGTTTGATATGGTTGACCAAGCGTTGACCGTTTGGGATTCCTGTTCCTAATGATGTTGGTAAATAACCCTCCAAATTTGAGGGGTTAACTCCAAAGTAATCGTGAGTTGAAGCCTAATCAATTAGGGAAACCTAATTGGATTAAGTGCTGATTTTCAACCTGATTAACTTGGCCTTTTTGGGAAAACGGTTTCAAGACCGTTTGGTGGAGTTTAACAAGCGTTGCCGTTTGAGATTCCTGTTTCTAATGATGTTGGTTAATGACCCTCCAAATTTGAGGGGTTAACTGCAAAAGAATCATGAGTTGAAGGCTAATCAATTAGGCAAACCCTAATTGAAAACAGTGCTGAAATTCCAATGAGTTAAGTTGAGACTTTGGGTTGATTAGCCCAAACGGTTTCAAGACCGTTTGGGGATCACCCCAAGACCGTTTGGAGGTCTGGGGTCAAGTATAGTTTACCAATTGAAGGTCCAAAGGTACTAATCATATTGCAATGTAGTGCTGATTTGTTGATCAACTCGATAGACCAATCCATGATGAATTTTCACTAGAGTCCAAAGGTTGGATGGGCAAACGGTGTCAAGACCGTTTGGAGCTCATCCAAACGGTCTCAAGACCGTTTTGTGGTCACCCAAGACCGTGTGGAGGTCTAGGGTTGAGTATGGTTATGTGTTTGAAGGTCTAAAGGTACCAAGCTGTTAAACAATGTAATGCTGATTTGATGATCAATCCAATGAACCAAACCCTAATTGGATTGCTTAGATTTGAGTGATATGATGGGAAAACGGTCTCAAGACCGTTTGGAGGTCATCCAAACGACCTCAAGACCGTTTGGGGTCAGGTCATACCCAATTTGGATGATGGTTCAATGGTTTCAAAGCAACTAGTCTTACATTGATTAGTGTTGTTGAATCATCGATTCCAAACCCTAATTCAATTGAATCAAACCCTAATTGATGATCAATTGAGGGTCAATTGAGAGTCAAATAAGTTGAAGGTTTACCTATTAAACTCAATTGAAGTATGAGGGTAGGTCCAATTGATGATTGGTTCCATGAATCCAATGATTAAAGGAATCAATATTGGAAACCCTAATTCAATTGGATGCTCATGTAATGGAGGTCCAATGTGATTGAATCTCTTAAGAATTAAGATGATGAATGATCCATTGATCCAATGATGATTAGTAATGATAATCAATGAAGGTACAAATGTTGAAACCCTAATAGTACCTAAGTGATTAGAGTCAATTAAGGGATGAATCCCTAACTGCTTATAGGATCAATGACTCGGTACTCTATGTTAGTCATAGTTTTATAAACTCGATTGAAGGGTTGATATGACCTAATCAAGTTGAGAAGTTGATAGCATGAATTCATACATGAATATGATTCATGTGGTGATTAAGGGTTATGATCCTTAAGCAAAGAGATCATGAAACCCTAAACATGAACATAAACCCTAATTGACAGGGTTATTGAACTCAACCCTAGTTGAGGGTGATTCCATGTGAAACCCTAGTTGAGGGTGATTCCATGTGAAACCCTAGTTGAGGGTGATTCCATGTGAAACCCTAGTTGAGGGTGATTCCATGAGAAACCCTAGTTGAGGGTGATTCTATGTAAAACCCAAATTAAGGTTGAATACATGTGAAATCCCTATTTGAGATGACGGCAACCGTGGTAATGTAACACGGTCATGGTGATTTTACTTTGCACGACCGTGCAAAGTAGCACGGCCATGGTGGCTTCCCCTCGTATGGCCGTTATTGGTTACATGGCCGTGGTGCACTATGCTTGACTTAGAGTCGATTTGAAAGTGACCTAACATGGTCATTTTGTTAATTCCCAACTTAAGGATGAGAGATAAACTCATACCTTGTGATGATAATCATTTAATGATACATGATGAAAGTAATAAGTATGAATGAATACTTATGATATCAATGAATGCTTCCAGAGGAGGGTAGCAATGAATTAGGGTTGGAGTGATAATACAAATATGAAACCCTAATTGATAAGAAAGGAAAATCCTAACCCTAGCTTTGGGTAAAAGGATGAAAAGCCCTAATTGATGGTAAACCCTAACCCTGGTAAGGGAATAGTGGTGTTACCCTATATTGCATGATGTGTTGTGAACTTGATAAGTCTATTATCATGTGTGACAATCGTGCAGGTCTCATGAGGTGAGGATCATAGCTAGGTATGAGCTATGATGTCTATTTGATAAGAGTTGATTTGCCATATGTGCCATTATGATTTTGTTACTTAGAAAGAAGTAACAAGATTAGTATGGGCTTGTAAGCCTTTTCCTAGTAAGAGGTGACAAGATGTGAATGGCCTTGTGAGCCATGTGAATAAAGTTGTTGCCTAGTGAGAGGTGACAAGATGTGAATGGCTTCTGAGCCATGTGAATAAGTATCTGATGAAAGTGGTACATGTCTCTTTATAGCATTTGTCTGAATAAAATATGTTTGAGAACTTGACTGATGCTAAAAGAATATGATAATGTACTTAATTAATCAAGTTAAATCTATTCATGTAGTGCTCTGACCATAGATTCATCATCGTCAGGAATAGGTGATGGTGAAACAGGTTGCTCCGCGGCATATCCTGGATTTCGTATATTTTTGAATATACGGGGGTCAATGGGTGAAAATATCCTTACGTCCTCTTGAAGTGATTGTGAGGAGGTAAACAAGAAACCTCTCAAATCCTTCATGAATAGGTCGGGATAGATGTATCACTAATCTCCCGATGATTGGGCCAGATGTTGTACCCATCTCCCAATGTTTTTGTCGGGTCGACGGGGATAAACATGAAATCTCTCGATTGCCGACGAGAGTGCAGTTGACGCTGTAACTCTGTAGCGAAGTTGCCAGTATACCCTGGAAAGCTGCGTTAGCAGAGACACGAGATGTCCTGCGTTTTGTCTTGCACTGACCGAGACGTGGGAGGTCTTGGAAGCCGGCTCTTCCCTAGACCTATGTATGGTACCGATTTCAACTTCGCAATGGCCGGTTGGAGCATGAGTGGTATACATCATCTCCTCAGAGCTTAAATATGTTTGTAAAATGTAATCAGCCGTATAGCATGTTTGCTTAAGGATTGAATACGGAGATTCATTGGCTGATGTTGCATTTCTTTGTGCATTCCTTAGCGGATAAATGTTATTTATGTCTCTTTATATTCTCTGCAAAGTAGACAGATGAATTACTTATCTACCATGGGTAGATGCAATGCTCTCCTTGAGAATAGGAGATTATATTATTTTGTTCTATGATGAATAATTCTGCCTGATATGGTAAAAGTAACCCCTGCTCAGTTTTAATTTAATAAACTGCAATAACAATGTTTTGGCGGAGAGTTATATCTCTCGCTGGGGCAATTTTCAATTGTCTCACCCCCGTGGGAAACATTTTTAGGTATGCATCGGAGGCAAGGCAGGAATTCCCTAAGATCAGAGAAAGAGCAGCAGCAACAACAACAACAAGGACATCAATGAGATCTTAGGTGGAGATATTGTCTGTCAAGTCATATAGATAGTAGTCCTATGTGTCGTCTCTGTACTCTCAGGTCCTCAGAGTTTTAAATGATTCAATCAGAGTTTTGGCATAGTGCCTCAAAGTTTTTATACTGCCTGTGTATATTTGTTAGTAGGGCAGTCAATGTTGTAATCCTTAAAAAGGAATTGTACAGGCTGTGTACTTGTGATCCAGGATGAAATAGAAACACTTTGGTTCTTGGTTAAAGAGTTTTCCTATGAATGGATCTCTTTGCAAATGGTTTTAATTTTTAGTGATTTTTGATAATCCGCTACAACTAATGATCACTTCCGCATGTTTTATTATTGTTAATGACACTTGTTATCTTAATGATGGAGGGTGTCGTTACAATTTAGTGGTATCAGAGCTCTAGGTTCGCTGAGTCTACAGAGACATAGGACTAAGATGTTGAGTCTGTGTTAGTGTCCTCCAGTATACCCTATAATGATTTCTGCTTGTGCAGAGAAAGGGTAAAGTTTTAAAATGACTGGAGAGCACAAGGAACACATTGCTAAGGGCAATGTTATTGCACCAAGAAGAGGTGCAAGGGATCATGCAAGAATAGAATGAGTGCCTGAGAATCCCCATTAAGACCTGATCAGGATAGAGAATCCTATGATCATGTTCTTGTTGGGTAGATTAGGGAAACAGTAATGCATATGAGTGGGCTGGATGCTAGGCTTATAACCTAGGTAATCAGTCCTTAATACAGAAAGCTTGAGCTTTAAATGAGTTCCTAAATGACTTAGTCATGTTGGAACAAGGGAAAATATGGAAAAGATTAACTTATGGCAAGAAAGTAGACTCTGCCATGAGTTTAGACAGATAATAAATCTGTGATGGTAGTGCCCAAGAAGGGGCAATAAGATGAGAAGTAGGTGATGATCTCTATAATTTTAGAGACATTTGCCTAATGGTTCTAAAAAGCCAAGGTTTTTGGTACAAATAGTGCAATAAATGCCTAGCGTACCAGGGCAGCAACCCCTAAGTAAGTGCAAAGGTCTTAACCTTTCACTTGTAAGATTCCATGGCTTAGTTTTTTTTTCTTCAAGTAATAAGACCATGATGTGAGTACAAGGTATGTTATAAATGTGTACATGTTGAGTACACTAAACCCTTTTTGTTATAAAAAAGGAGGATTGTTGATTTTGTTTTCCCTATTAGTTGCCATATAGGGAAGAAATGATGAGAACTAGAATTTGAATTCTATTCATTATCCTTTTAAATGTTCTATATTGATCTTACCTCTATGAAAGAGGAAGAGGTATAGAAGAGATGCCTGGATAAAAATCCAGGGATGTTAAATCTTATGTTATGATAATATGAAAAGCAAGAAATATGATAGCATGTAATTGCATACTACTTGATCTCAGTACTTGTAAACCCTGATCAGGTATACAACTATTGATGATAAAGTGAGTATGGAAACTGTTAGATTGATATCTTTTTGATTGCCCTGATCAAGCAATCATTCTGATACAATCTAATGAGTATCATGAAATTGGAAATATGGTATGGATAAATGTATCATACCTTAAGTACAAGAAAGAGGGATCTGATATGAATTCAGATCAGTATGTGTATATGAGGAAGTAAGAGTATGACCCTCATATGATGAAAAAAAAGAGAACAAGGGAGGTGATCCCTGTTCAATAAAGTTGTAAATATGATAAAAGAAAAATGATAATATAATGTGTTTTCAACACATGCGACTGATACCAAGGTAAGAGATTCTGGTATCTGAGAATTATCAGATGGTTTAGATTGGCTACCTAGAATGGTCAACTATGAAATCAGTCTGATTATATAAAATGATATGAACATCATATGTTAGGGGTTTATGCTTTGCATAAACATAACAACTAAATATGTCTTTAAGATAAGTTCTCATTTGACTCTATGAGAATATTGTGTGAAGGAACTTTGTGCTGATCAAAGTTCTATGATGTCTACATAACAATGAGGTGTTATGAAGAGACATGATGATATGATGAATGAATAATATATGTTCCCTTTATCTGGGATTTCGGGGACGAAATCCTTGTTAGGGGTTTATAATTTGTAACATCATTGACCTGGGTTATGCTTTAACCCTAGGTGTTTTGATTAAGAAAGATGATTATATGCTTAATCTCATCTTGTGAAAAGTAATTAAGGCTCAAACGGAACCTATGTTTCAATTTTGGTCCTGTTTGAACAATGTTGAAGCAATGTTTGCTTATTTTGGACTAAAGTGCAAATTACCCAATTTGAGGGGTTGACTTGCAAATTCCACATGATAAGATGTTCCTCTGATGTTGAGACATCATAAGAATGAATATGATGTAGTGTTATGGTTTCCACAAGCTTGGACACCAAGATTAAGCTTGTAAAGCAATCCTTGTGCATTAAAACCTAGTTTTGGTGTAATGTGCAATTTACCCAAAATCTAGGGTTCAATATGCAAATTACCACTTCAATAAGGTCCTTAATGTTTCTTGGAATCAGGTAGAGAAAATAAAATGAGAGGGGCATCTCATTTGAATTAAGTTGGAGGAGAGAGAATCTTGATATTAAAATAATCAAGATTTAATCCTAATTGAAACCCTAATTCAATTTAGGGAAAAAAATGAATGTATTAATTAAAGGGACTTCAACCAAAATGTTATTGGTTGATTTTGGTTAAGGATGGACGTTCGTTTGCCAAGATAAGGAACGAAAATATCCTAAGTAGGTGAAACTCCACTCACCTTATTATAAAGAAAAGTAATATCCACTCACATATGGGATATTAATATATTAAGCATTAAGGTGCTTAATGTGCTTTTCTTTAAATCATGGATAATTGAGAGGAATATGAGGCAATGAAGATAGCCTCGTCCTTAGGGCTAGTTTGGTTGGGTGTAGTAGGGTGCAATTGTGTGAGTTTGCAATGAAAAAATGTACATCAAACACACACTTTGTCGTCCGGCTACAACCTACCAAACAGGCCCTTAAGGATTTTGAGGGGAATTTGAGGGGGAAGATGCGGCCATGTTTTTGGAATTAAATGCATTTTAATAATGCATTTTCTCTTTCATCAATTTCTTTATAAAAGTGCCTTTTCCAAATGAATTGAAAGGCTTTTTCGGCCCTTTCTTCTTCCTTTGCTTTTGATGAGCTCAAGGGGACTTAGGAGCAACAGGAGGACGAGCCCCAACCTGTTGGTAAGCTTCTTGACCCTCGTTCTTCATGATTTCATGGTGGAAATCGAAAATAAATTATGGATTCCTTCTTATTTCGATCCCCTCTTCAACCCTAGCCAACTTTTACAATCAAAAGCTTGAGGAAGATCCTAGGTGGAGTTGCAAGAGCTTCATCCACCATTAATGGCGTGAGATTGGAGCTTTGGAGCTCAATTGGAGGCGGGTTTTATAACTCAAACCCTTAAACATTGCTGTTACATCAATTCTCTATGCTTTGTTGATTGATTTCTTCAATTTGACACACTCTTGTTTCTTTGCTGCAATTTCCATCAAGAACGGTTACTGTTCTTGGTTGTTCGAAGGAAGGGGATGATGAAATCATCCTAGATGCTTATCCAAAGAAAATTACCAAGCCAAATGGTTTTGATAGCTATTCCAAATCATTTTAATTTGATTGGCTATGCGGTTTCAGCAAACCGTTTGAGGGCAAACGGTTTGAAACCGTTTGGGAGAAAACGGTTTCAAGACCGTTTGAGATGGTTGACCAAGCGTTGACCATTTGGGAATATTGTTTATAATTATGTATAATAATGACCCTCCAAATTTGAGGGGTTAACTCCAAAGGAATCGTGAGTTGAAGGCCAATCAATTAGGCAAATCAAATTGAATTAAATGCTGATTTTCAACCTGATTAACTGGACCTGTTTGGGAAAACGGTTTCAAGACCATTTGAGATGGTTTACCAAGCGTTGACCGTTTGGGATTCCTGTTCCTAATGATGTTGGTCAATAACCCTCAAAATTTTAGGGGTTAACTCCAAAGGAATCGTGAGTTGAAGCCTAATCAATTAGGGAAACCTAATTGGATTAAGTGCTGATTTTCAACCTGATTAACTTGACCTTTTTGGGAAAACGGTTTCAAGACCGTTTGGTGGAGTTGACCAAGTGTTTACCGTTTGAGATTCCTGTTTCTAATGATGTTGGTTAATGACCCTCCAAATTTGAGGGGTTAACTATAAAAGAATCATGAGTTGAAGGCTAATCAATTAGGCAAACCCTAATTGAAAACAGTGCTGAAATTCCAATGAGTTAAGTTGAGACTTTGGGTTGATTAGCCCAAACGGTTTCAAGACCGTTTGGGGATCACCCAAAAGGTCTCAAGACCGTTTGGGGATCACCCCAAGACCGTTTGGAGGTCTGGGGTCAAGTATAGTTTACCAATTGAAGGTCCAAAGGTACTAATCATATTGCAATGTAGTGCTGATTTGTTGATCAACTCGATAGACCAATCCATGATGAATTTTCACTAGAGTCCAAAGGTTGGATGGGAAAACGGTCTCAAGACCGTTTGTATCTCATCCAAACGGTCTCAAGACCGTTTGGTGGTCACCCAAGACCGTTTGGAGGTCTAGGGTTGAGTATGGTTAGGTGTTTGAAGGTCTAAAGGTACCAAGCTGTTAAACAATGTAATGCTGATTTGGTGATCAATCCAATGAACCAAACCCTAATTGGATTGCTTAGATTTGAGTGATATGATGGGAAAACGGTCTCAAGACCGTTTGGAGGTCATCCAAACGACCTCAAGACCGTTTGGGGTCAGGTCATACCCAATTTGGATGATGGTTCAATGGTTTCAAAGCAACTAGTCTTACATTGATTAGTGTTGTTGAATCATCGATTCCAAACCCTAATTCAATTAAATCAAACCCTAATTGATGATCAATTGAGGGTCAATTGAGAGTCAAATCAGTTGAAGGTTTACCTATTAAACTCAATTGAAGTATGAGGGTAGGTCCAATTGATGATTGGTTCCATGAATCCAATGATTGAAGGAATCAACATTGGAAACCCTAATTCAATTGGATGCTTCATGTAATGGAGGTCCAATGTGATTGAATCTCTTAAGAATTAAGATGATGAATGATCCATTGATCCAATGATGATTAGTAATGATAATCAATGAAGGTACAAAGGTTGAAACCCTAATAGTACCTAAGTGATTAGAGTCAATTAAGGGATGAATCCCTAACTGCTTATAGGATCAATGACTCGGTACTCTATGTTAGTCATAGTTTTATAAACTCGATTGAAGGGTTGATATGACCTAATCAAGTTGAAAAGTTGATATCATGAATTCATACATGAATATGATTCATGTGGTGATTAAGGGTTATGATCCTTAAGCAAAGAGATCATGAAACCCTAAACATGAACATAAACCCTAATTGACAGGGTTATTGAACTCAACCCTAGTTGAGGGTGATTCCATGTGAAACCCTAGTTGAGGGTGATTCCATGTGAAACCCTAGTTGAGGGTGATTCCATGAGAAACCCTAGTTGAGGGTGATTCTATGTAAAACCCAAATTAAGGTTGAATACATGTGAAATCCCTATTTGAGATGATGGCAACCGTGGTAATGTAACACGGTCATGGTGAGTTTACTTTGCACGACCATGCAAAGTAGCACGGCCGTGGTGGATTCCCCTCGTACGGCCGTTCTTGGTTACATGGCCGTGGTGCACTATGCTTGACTTAGAGTCGATTTGAAAGTGACCTAACATGGTCATTTTGTTAATTCCCAACTTAAGGATGAGAGATAAACTCATACCTTGTGATGATAATCATTTAATGATACATGATGAAAGTAATAAGTATGAATGAATACTTATGATATCAATGAATGCTTCCAGAGGAGGGTAGCAATGAATTAGGGTTGGAGTGATAATACAAATATGAAACCCTAATTGATAAGAAAGGAAAATCCTAACCCTAGCTTTGGGTAAAAGGATGAAAAGCCCTAATTGATGGTAAACCCTAACCCTGGTAAGGGAATAGTGGTGTTACCCTATATTGCATGATGTGTTGTGAACTTGATAAGTCTATTATCATGTGTGACAATCATACATGTCTCATGAGGTGAGGATCATATCTAGGTATGAGCTATGATGTCTATTTGATAAGAGTTGATTGGCCATATGTGCCATTATGATTTTGTTACTTAGAAAGAAGTAACAAGATTAGTATGGGCTTGTAAGCCTTTGCCTAGTAAGAGGTGACAAGATGTGAATGGCCTTGTGAGCCATGTGAATAAAGTTGTTTCCTAGTGAGAGGTGACAAGATGTGAATGGCTTCTGAGCCATGTGAATAAGTATCTGATGAAAGTGGTACATGTCTCTTTATAACATTTGTCTGAATAAAATATGTTTGAGAACTTGACTGATGCTAAAAGAATATGATAATGTACTTAATTAATCAAGTTAAATCTATTCATGTAGTGCTCTGACCATAGATCCATCATCGTCAGGAATAGGTGATGGTGAAACAGGTTGCTCCGCGGCATATCCTGGATTTCGTATATTTTTGAATATACGGGGGTCAATGGGCGAAAATATCCTTACGTCCTCTTGAAGTGATTGTGAGGAGGTAAACAAGAAACCTCTCAAATCCTTCATGAATAGGTCGGGATAGATGTATCACTAATCTCCCGATGATTGGGCCAGATGTTGTACCCATCTCCCAATGTTTTTGTCGGGTCGACGGGGATAAACATGAAATCTCTCGATTGTCGACGAGAGTGCAGTTGATGCTGTAACTCTGTAGCGAAGTTGCCAGTATACCCTGGAAAGCTACGTTAGCGGAGACACGAGATGTCCTGCGTTTTGTCTTGCACTGACTGAGACGTGGGAGGTCTTGGAAGCCGGCTCTTCCCTAGACCTATGTATGGTACCAGTTTCAACTTCGCAATGGCCGGTTGGAGCATGAGTGGTATACCTCATCTCCTCAGAGCTTAAATATGTTTGTAAAATGTAAGCAGCCGTATAGCATGTTTGCTTAAGGATTGTATATGGAGATTCATTGGCTGATGTTGCATTTCTTTGTGCATTCCTTAGCGGATAAATGTTATTTATGTCTCTTTATATTCTCTGCAAAGTAGACAGATGAATTACTTATCTACCATGGGTAGATGCAATGCTCTCCTTGAGAATAGGAGATTATATTATTTTGTTCTATGATGAATAATTCTGCCTGATATGGTAAAAGTAACCCCTGCTCAGTTTTAATTTAATAAACTGCAATAACAATGTTTTGGTGGAGAGTTATATCTCTCGCTGGGGCAATTTTTAATTGTCTCATCCCCGTGGGAAACATTTTTAGGTATGCATGGGAGGCAAGGAAGGAATTCCCTAAGATCAGAGAAAGAGCAGCAGCAACAACAACAACAAGGACAACAATGAGATCTCAGGTGGAGATATTGTCTGTCAAGTCATATAGATAGTAGTCCTATGTGTCGTCTCTGTACTCTCAGGTCCTCGGAGTTTTAAATGATTCAATCGGAGTTTTAGCATAGTGCCTCAAAGTTTTTATACTGCCTGTGTATATTTGTTAGTAGGGCAGTCAATGTTGTAATCCTTAAAAAGGAATTGTACAGGCTGTGTACTTGTGATCCAGGATGAAATGGAAACACTTTGGTTCTTGGTTAAAGAGTTTTCCTATGAATGGATCTCTTTGCAAATGGTTTTAATTTTTAGTGATTTTTGGTAATCCGCTGCACCTAATGATCGCTTCCGCATGTTTTATTATTGTTGATGACACTTGTTATCTTAATGATGGCGGGTGTCGTTACACTCAATCATAAGTCTTTTCCAAATCAATAAACACCATATGAATGTCTCTTTTGCTTTCTCTATACTTCTCCATAAGCCTTCTAATAAGAAAAATAGCGTTTGTTGTTGATCTTCTAGGCATGAAACCAAATTGGTTGTTTGATATCTACGTTATAGATCTGAGCCTCCGCTCAATAATCCTCTCCTAAAGCTTCATTTTGTGACTCATCAACTTGATACCTCTGTATTTTGTGCATCTATGAACATCACCTTTGTTCTTGTAGATGGGGACTTGATGCCAAAAATCCTAAGAAAATGATTTTGGATTTGAACCAATATCAAGCTACTTGCCCTTTAGGTAAGGAAAGGAGCGGCGAAAGAAGTGATAGAGAGAGGGAATAAGATGCTTGACCGATGGAAATAGGTTGACTGAAAGGTTTTGAGTTGAAATAAATGGGTAACTTTCTTTCAACTGACTGATAGGAAGATGGAGAGGGAAAAGAGTAGGATAAAAAAGGGGAATAAAATGCCTGTGACCTCTAATTGTTTGAAAAGTCAAAGGGTTTGCCAAGAATTAGGTTTTCTATTGTTGGCCTAAGGCCTGAAAAGCCAGACTCGATAGACTGCAATTCGTTTGAGCTTAGTCTTCTCTTCTGAGATGATTGGAGGCTAGAGAAAAGGAACTCGTGAAGAAGGGCCTGCCAACACACTCTTTCTAGAAGATAGTGCCTCCCCCTATAGGTCGATTCGTTCCTCAACTGAAGGTGCCATGCTATGGCCCTCCATGCCGAGTCTACTTTAGCGAGGATTTCAAGTTAGCTAGAGACATAGGCTACACGGTCATGCCTATTTTGACACCTAATGGAAATTCAAGATGTATGCTCTTTGAGTGCCGACTTGTGGCTAAGAAAGGGATACATTTGCTTCATCGAGATTGGATGGCGCATAAGAGTTTTAGAATGAGAAGGTTCTCTTTCTACACTCCCGATATATTCTACATCTTCCTTTCCCTCCTTCTAGCCCAGAATGCTGGGCATCCTGCACCAAGTCGATCCTTTTAGCGGAAACGATCGTACATGAGTTTCCCCTTCTCTACTCACTCTGGGGCCTTCCCTGGGGAAATGACTGAAAAGACTCAAATGAAGTCCGTGCTTCCTTTTAGAGAGGAGATCCTCTACCCGTGACTAAGTAGAGAATGGGGTCTTTGGGTCTCCTTGAAGGTTGAAGAGGCTCTTCCCGCTAAGAAATTGAATCATTTTATATCTACACCATGCAGGTGGTTTAGAACTCAATGAATATGGATTTATCTTCCACTTATGGTAGAGAAGTTGAACCCCTGGTCTTTGTCGTCCCCAACATAATTTCAAAAAAATTTCCAATGCTAGAACCTATATTGTCACCTAGGACCTTAATTAATGTCATCTTTCGGAAATGATGACAAGTTGTATGGGATTGATTGAGATCAAATGCAATATGTCCCTTAATCATTAGTCCAACATTGTGTGGATTTTTTTTAATTTTTAGGCTACATAATATGATTAATTTGATTGCTAAGATTTTTTGTATGCGCCAATTCTAACGTTTGTGCTGCACAAGTTCATCCTTTTTCTACACTTCTTCCATCACTATCTTATCCCTCCATCAGACAAAAAAATAAAAAAAAACCAAAATTGTGCCAAATCCTATGTTCAAGGTGTCATCCTCTCTTTCACTCTCTCATCTTCTTCCATACCCCTCCTATGTAATATGGGTGTACCACCAATATAAAAAGATGCCAACATTCATAAGAAAAGAACAAAATGCAAGCAATACATTAATATCTAGTGTAATAGAGGAGAAATTTGCAAATTATTCCTTCCATACCTCCTTTCTCTCCTTTTTCCATATATGATCAGTAAAAACCCCAAATACTTCCTTCCACAACTAAACTTTATTTTTGTGCTAGATCTCATAGGAATATGTAGAATTATCTCAAGCATCAACAATATTACATCTGTTGCATTGCAGAATTTGAAATAGAAACATGATTGTGAAAAAGAAGTCTAGTCAGGGAATAAGGAAAGTTGTATTTAATGGTTTTAGGAAATCAAGGTTGCTTGGCCATTTTTAGATTATCAATTGGATGAATGCATATTCACCCTATTTATATTGCATGTTTTAGATTACATTTATCAATTTTTCTCTGCTTATTTCCTATTTTAGCTTAAATCGGTCTAGATTGCTTTTAGTTGCAAATTTAGAATTTTAGTGGAAATCCTCACTCTTTTGCTGGTAAATACACTCATTAAGTCCAAGGAAGTCATCTTGACCCATACACATCTCATATTCCATTTTTTAAGTGATTAAAGGCTCAACGAAAACATCCTCCATGATCTAGGAGGCTAGTCTATCGACAGGTCTCACCATTCAATCAATTGGAAGAGCCACAAAAGAGGGACCCCAATCAGCATGTGAGTCCATCGACTCTCCGAGTGAATTGATTGAGTGGTTTATTGAAAACTGATATAGAGTCTATTGAGTTCCCTATGACCCAAGGATCTATCGACTGGTTACTCTGGTCGTTCAACCCAACATCAAAATATCTCCACCAAGACAATGCCAATCGACTGAATTGACCCAATAGGTTGACAAACTGAGAAATATTTAGAGATACTTATCAGTAGCCAACCAACTGGTTGGCCATGGCAGACAAATGACCAACAATTCAATAGGAGCAAGTAACTAAAAGGAAACCAATCGACTCATGCAATGAGTCATCCAATTGGCATTCTAGCTACTCAACCACTCAAAGGACATTTGATTGATCAATCAATCAGTGCGACACATAATGTTTTGGAAGGACACCGTTAGATTTTGTGGGACTGAAGGCATCTCTATATAATAAAGTTGTACCCTCATGACAAAGTGGGTGTATACTCTCTATTCTAGCCCATTTTATAGAAAGGAGCTAAGAAGAGAGGAGGAACATCATCTTCCTCATGGAGATCATTAAACCTAATGTTGTTACAATGAGGATCTATCTGTGGATATCACTGGTCTTATTTCTCACCATATTCTGTGACTTGATTCTCTCTTCTTCTCTGTGTATTTGTGTTATCTTCATGAACACAAGCAAGTAGTTACCTCGTTGGGACACTAGGAGTAGCCCCTTCAGACCTATTTCATTCTGATTGTTATCAAGTTTGTCTCTTTTTATAGATATTTAGATTGTTTTCCAATCATTAGACACCTGTTCCTTGTCTTGATCAATCTATTTACATATTTAATACAATCCTAGACATATAGATCATGAAATCAAGGATTGAATTTTGTGTTTGAAGCATTTAACCCCATGCAAGATCATTGAATGCATTTTATAGGATGATTAGTTAATCATATGTGGGTAAAGATATCTCAATCACATGGGGAAACTGGTCCTTATGCAATTCGTATCCCAAAAAGGTAAAATTCTCACATGGTTTAAATATAAAAAGCCATCATTTAGCAAGTTGTATTGATCTGGTTGATTACATAGGTGGCAAGGGTGAAATTTATATTGTTGGTATGTATTCTCAGAGAGCCAATCGTGCGATGACTGTAATGGGGAATTAGATACTTGATTTGATAATTATAAAGGTAATTTTGTCAATTATTTTGTCTCAATCATGAGATGATGAAACATAAATAGTGATGTCTAAAGAATGATGTTACTTGATGAAATATGTCTTTAAGTTGAGGACCTGAACAATGAGATCATATGTATGATAACATTACACACATTCTTATCATGTCCCTAGTCAAATATTAATGTGGAAGCTAAATATACAATAGTAATACATAAGACTAGAGTGTGTGTTGGTTGATGATAGAATCTCATCAGTCATGATACATGATATCAAGCCAAAGACATAGGTACTTGTTAGAGAACATTATACCAGACATGAAGAGCAAAGAATGGTAGTCAAAATCATCTCTCACAATGATACTGGTGATTGTGGTTCTTAGACCTAAAGTCACTACACTCATCACATGTCATTTGATGTATTTTGATATCATCCAATGTGACCTTGAATAAGGGTTGTCATAAAGGTGATGCTCTTGTACGTTGTAACACGTAGGAATTGAGTGTGAGTGATGTAGATGGGATTTGTCTCTCCTACAAGAGATCGATATCCATGTGACTTGATAAGCGACAGTGAGAAATGTATGGCCATACTTGTGTGACTCAATATATGATATGTGAGCTCAAATGCATCTCATACAGTCTGCTCTAGTTCAAGGAACATGGATTGAATGTTGACGAGGATGACGATTCCATGCCTCGAGTTTAATCTGGATATCAGAGTAAAAGGAACTATACAATCACTATAACACTAATCATGGATTGTAGGTTGACGTTGTTCTCCAACTTTCCAATTACTTGGGTAGCAATGATGTATTTCTAGATACCACTCATTGTTTGTGATGTAGTAAATTGCTTATGGACATTCACTTCCAATGTAGTTTCAGACGTAAAGGGTCACACACATAGGATGCGCCTGGAAAAGGAGTTTACTCATGAATATGATTTAACTTGATTACTCAAGTGTTTAGGCATTCAATTTAAACATCAATGGATGAAAATGACTAACATGACTGTAAACCGACCAGTTCAAGTGATTAATCGATCGGTTCAAGTGTCAGGTCAATTTGAACAACATTGGCTGAATTAGATATCTAAAATGACCAATTTATAAGTGAATTGACCGTTTCAGACTCTGAAATGACCTGTTCAGGTTATGAACTACCCAGTTCAATGATCAAACAATTGGATCAAGGATTGATGCTGACATCATCTTATGCGTTGACTGAATATTGAAAGCTAATGCGATTGAAAATAGGAAAGCAAGTGAACTGACTGGTTCAAGTGTTGACCAATCGTTTCACAGGTGAAGCGATTAATTTAGGTGTGAATCTATCATCTCATGGTTTGCAACTTCCAAAAAATTTATGAAATTTCATCTCTTCAACTAGTTGATCGGGAAACCCTGACCTTCACCCTCCTATAAATAGAGGGTAGTCAAGGCTTTCATATATCATCCCAAATGTTGTCCTCTCTAGTTGTGGTAAGTGAAGATCCCGATCAAGTCCTACTCGTAAAAGGGAGGGACAAAAAGGAGGAAACAATATGAGACAGAGAATCAACCCTAGCATGTTGACATTCAAAGGGACAACTCCTTCTCATTGGCTCTGGTAGTGTAACGTTGAGTTCTCGATGGTCCGCATAGACTATGTAGAGGCATGGAGGATGTTACCACCTTCTAGGAGGACACCATCAACCACCATCTGTTATGTTGTACCAGGAGGCCGTTGTTGATGACTTCTTGAGTGTTGCTTGAAGAAGAAGCACACTGCTGCAAGGATAAGTCATTGGACTTGCCCTAGGACTAAGTATATGTCTTGCAACCTTTCCTTCCTAAGTTCATAGTTGATGATACGATCTATGATTCTAGGGAAATATGAAAGTAAATTTTTTGTTTCCGTTGTTGTATCTGTCACCATATCTTCCTAGAGTGGTATAGAGCCACACCAATTTACTATGTTATGGGATTTAATCGATATGATCAGATATTGGTTTTATCATTTATTTATTACATGCGATGTGAATATTTTAATGATTAATGTGCATATCTGATTAAATACCACATATGATCCCTATATATACAATATGATTTATATATATATGAAATTCATACATGTTGCCCTAAAATTTGTTTTGATAGTGGATGTCAGCATGGTAATCAGCATGGTAATGGCCAATAGCCCCCTAGATCTTTGTGCTTGGTTGGATGGTTGTTATTCTTGTTTATATATCAGTTTGCATTCCGAGTTTCTTTCTCCTTTTTCATATGTATATGTATTAATGTTTTCCTTCCTATGCTCCCCTCAAAAGTTACTTGACGTTTCCCTATTACAATGTAATAAGTTAAATATGAATATGATAGTTTTATTTCCTATTATGACAAAGAAGGAGTTCAACAGCAGATGAACCGACTAACTCTAAAGTCAAATAGATTTACTAGAGGACTAAGGCCAATAGATGAAAGGAGGATCCGAATGATTGGCTGGTGTCCCAACCGATTGATTGGAGGAATCCAGACATTGCTGGGACCAGAGACCATTTGACCGAACCAAGAGACCAATAGTCTGACCAAGAGACCAATCGATCAGTTCAAGGGTTGAATTGGTTGATTCAAACTGGTTCCATCATAGATCTTCATCAACAATAGGTTTCTACATATGATGTCGACATTAGGTGGTAGTAATTTGTTATGGATCCAAGGAATTACACTAGTATGACCATAACTATCACTTGTATTTTATGATTGCATTTTTGTTTGTGGATATAATATGTATATGATCCATACTATAAGTATGTGATGATTGGATATGTATATGTATTTATATATAAATCCTTTAATAAATATTAAGCCAAAAATTCTTTCCATAAGAAACACACATGAAAAGCTTGATCGACTATGCATGGGCATGCCAAACGTGGTGCATTGTCCATCTCGTGGAAGTGTGATGGTAGTCATATGGTCCTACCAAGAAGGGTGCATTACTGTCATGTTAGTTTTTGGGTCAGACTTAACTAGGTGACCTTATAGATATAAGTGCCTAGAAGCATGTATATGACCATGTCAAAGAGTTATGCATACCGTCTATCTAAGAATTGCATGAGATGCAATTGGCAAATGTTGTCTACCTTAATAATTGGATATGAGGGCCAACATTGGATGGGTATTGACTTATGTTTTGGATCTTGGCTCACTAGAAGATTGTTCACTGCAATATTCTAAATTGGTAGTGAGGGGCTATCAATTTGAATGAAATACTAGGTGCAATAATTAATTGAAATCCTAATTAATATCGTCTATATTATCAAATCAAAAGTGTTTTGACAAAATTGCAAATTTCTTTTATATAATCTAATGGCAAACACAAACATGTTTTCTTTATGAATGATCCTTGAGAAGGATAAGCTGAACGAGAACAACTTCCATGACTGGTTCTAGATTTTGAGAATCATTCTCACTAAAGAGTGCAAGCTCCATGTCTTGGAGACATTAAAGCCTAATGAACCTGCTCCCACCGCGCCTAAGGCTAACATGGATGCTTACAAGAAGCACTGTGATGATGCTGTATATGTCAAGTTCCTAATGTTGTGCTAAATGAACTATGAGGTGCAAAGACATCATGATAACATGGATGTTATTGAGATGGTAACACATCTTAAGAACACGTACCAACATCAGGAAAGACAAGAGAGATATGATGTCTCAAAGGCATTGTTCAAGTGCAAGATGGCTGGAGGAGATCTAGTAGGTCCCCATACAGTCAAGTTGATTGGGTATGTGGAGAACCTTTCCAGACTGGATTATCCCTTAGGATAAGAGTTGGCACAGACATGATTTTGCAGTCACTGCCAAAATTGTACAACCAATTTGTCATGAACTACAACATCAATGATTTTCACAAGCCGTTGTTAGAATTGTTGACCTAGAGGTTATACATTGTACATATTTTGATAATGACTCAACCATTCCATTCATATGTATCTAATATGTGTATTCAAGATTGATCTCAGGTTTTAGGTACATGAAAAGAATCAATTTACACAAGCCCTAGCTTGTCAAAGTTCAAGTCAAAAGCAATGCAAGTGTGCTAATTAGGAAATCCATTCAAATGACCTTAGAAGAATTTTGTAATCACTTCTATTGATGATATGACTTGTAACTAAGATGAGAAAATTATATGGGACACTTAGTACCAAGTTTTAATCACTTTTTAACCACTTTTGAAAATTGATCACAGACTGCTGATCGGTCGAGTTTCAATCTCGACCGATCCCTTAGATCAATTTTATGAAGAGTGCATCGGTCGAGTTGTGCATTCACAGAACTCGATCGATCGGGTTACTGACCAAATGTGATTTTAACTGATCGGTCGAGTTTCCCAGGACAAACTCGACCGATAATTTGAAAATTGGGTTTGTCTTTTAGCTGATCGGTCGAATTACCTTTATTGAATCTCGATCGAATGTAATATACAGAAAATGTAGAAAAAGTGATTCTAACTGTTGGTGACTTGTTTGGACAAAAATAGATCTGTTTCCTTGTGTAAAAATGGCTATAAATTGACCCTAAGTGTTCCCCAACTCAAGGGAGTACCCCCAGCTATAAATAGGACCACTTAGAGTTCATTCCAAGGTTGCTCATTTACTACACACAAGGTCCTTGCTATAGTTGAGTGTGCTACCACCCCTTGAGCCCCTTTCTCTCTCTAGTTTACACTTCATTTTGTGATTTGTGAGTGAGTTAGAATTATTGTAAGAGAGCTTCACCTTTGTGAATGTAAACCTCTCCATCTTCCACTACTTCTCTATCCCCTTCTTTCATGAAGAAAAGATGAAGCGAGCTCCATCGAGTGAAGAAGGAGTTGTACCTAGTCCTCTTCAAGGTTGATGAAGATGTGGTGATCTTCTCCAGGTGAAGGAGAAGGCAAAGGAGAAAGATCCAAGAGGAGAAGAAAAGTCCTTCAAGGAGGAAGACTTGAGCTTGAATGGGTAAGACTTAGGTGAAGGCTGAAGATTCAAGCTAAGTGGGTAAGTTCCTTGTTAAGGTGGAGATCTCCTTGTGGTTGGATGGGTAAGTCCTTTGGTGGTATATTGCTATAAATCTCTATGGTGATATAATAGAGAAAAGCACTTGCAAAGTCCTAGAGGTTGACCTCTCTAGGTAGTAGACTGACTCACTTCTAGTTTGAAGTGTGGAACCACTCTACATCCCTTTGTCAAGTTCTTGATATCAATCTCTCTCATCCTTGCTATGCTTGTTAGATAGGACTTCAAATTTCCATTAAGCTATTGCTCATAATTGATATAATTTAAAAGTCTAATCTATTTTTTGAGAAATTTTGTAGCTCTATTCACCCCCTCTAGAGCCCTTAGATCCAACAAGTGGTATCAGAGCTAAGGATCTTCTCCAACAATCTCCCACGAGATGAGAAGATGGGCGACAACCTACTTAGTTCACTCAACCTAGATGGAGGCTTCTCCATGCACCCTCCAGTCTTTGATGGCACCAACTTCCTCTATTAGAAGAGAAGGATGTAGTTCTACATTCAAGGGATAAACTTTGATATGTGGAAGGTGACGATTACAGCTTACAAAGATCCAACTAGAGTTTTTGCAACATGGAGTGAAGCTGGTCTCAAGGAGGCTCAACTCAATGCAAAAGTCATTAGCATTCTCTACGCAGCCCTCACTCCCACGGAGTTCAACCAGATCTCATCATGGGACACCACCTATGAGATTTGGGACTAGCTGTGCATCACATATGAAGGCACAAAGCAAGTCAAGGAGGCAAAGATCTACATGTTGGGCATCCTCCTAGAGAACTTCAAGATGGGAAAGAAAGAAGGCATTGCGGAGATGTATTCAAGACTAAATGTAATCGTCAATGGGCTGGTTGCTTTGGGCACTCCTTTGGAAAGAGGCATCATCAACTCAAAAATCTTGAGAACTCTTCCAAAGATATGGGAGTCAAAGGTTACCTCCATTGAAGAAGTGAGGAGTCTTGGTGACATCCCAACTGAAGAACTAATTGGCAATCTTCAAGCCCATGAGCCTAGACTTGACAAGTAAGAAGAACAAGCTAAGCAAGAAGAGAAGGAAGCCAAGAAGATCAAATATAGTGCTTTCAAAGCACAAGTGGAGGCTTTCATCCTGCAAAAACAACTTGCTTGCCGTACTCCCTCTCCCTCCTCTAGTGAAGATTAAGGCCCTAATGAGCATGAAGCCAACTACTTCAAGGGAAAGCAAGCCTCCTCCTTTACTCTGTGATGCTACAAGTGTGGTCAAAAGGGGCACTACAAGAGTGAATGCCCAAAGTCAAGAAAGTCTCACCACAAGAGAATCTCAAGGAAAGAAGAGGATTACAAGATGGAGAGAAAGCACAAGAGGAAGGACAAGAAGGAAAAGAGACACAAGAATGCAACTAATGCAGCTTGGGAAGCTTCATCTTCGAGCAGCTCTAGCTTCGAAGAAGATGGATAGTGCCACCTTGCTCTCATGGCCTATACAAGTGAAGACATTGGTGAGGTAAGTGAGGTAAGCTTGCATGAACTGCCTAAAGAATCTATTATTGACATTCTTGTTACTACCCGTTCTTCTTTTTCTAAATGTAAATATAAAAGAAAACGATTAGGAAAAATCATTGATGATCTTTATGCTAAGCTTGAACTTTTGGAATTGAATGAGAAAACCAATCTTGAGAGTATTGATAATTTGCAAGGGAAATACCTTGATCTTGAGCTCTACTACAATGGGGTTGAAGTAGAGAATGGTATCTACCTTAAGAACATTGAAAATCTTAAGGAAGAGAACCAAAATTGCCTAAAAGAACTTGAATTGCTTAAAGCTGAAAATGCTGAATTTAAGTTGCTTATTGATGATTGTTGAGAAGAGAGAGATGTTTATCTCAAAGATATTCAAATGCTAAAATCTGAAAATGCTAGGTTTCTTAGTCAAGTAAATGATTTATCTTCTAGACCTTTGTTTCCTAGTGTTAATGTTGCTGCTATCTCTCTAGAAAAAGATTCATATCTTACTAAAGCTTTATGTCTTGAGGCTAATCTTGTGCATGCTAGGGATGATATATCTTGTTTATCTTATACAATTATTTCTTTGAATGATGATAACCATAGATTATGTGCATCCCTACAAAAATTCCTCAAAGGGAAGAACTCCCTAAATGAAATCCTTGACCATTCTACCCAATAAAGGGGTACTAGTGGTTTGGGATTTGTAGGGGGAGCCTCAAAGGGAAAGAGTAAGGCCAAAGGTAAGAAAAAGAGCAAGGAGATCTCTTTCTTTGTAGGAGAATCTTTGGGCACTAAGAATCTTATGGTTTGTTCTTATTGCAAATGTGATGACCATTATTCTATTTATTGTCCTTACAAGCCTAAGGGGACAGACCCAAAGATGAAATGGGTCCCCAAGCTAACTCTGGATCCCAAAATTTGAGTTGGGAACTGACATTCTCCTTTCTTATAGGGAAAAGATAGATGGATTGTTGATAGTGGTTGTACAAAGCACATGACAGGTGATGTAAGCCATTTCAAAAATTTCACAAAGAAGAAAGGAGGATCTGTCTCCTTTGGGGACAACAAGAAAGGTAAAGTCAAAGGTGAGGGTGATGTAGGTGAATCCTTATGTATCAAGAATGTTCCTTTTGTCGATGGCCTACATAACAATTTAATTAGTGTTAGTCAACTTTGTGATAATGGTTACCTTGTTCTATTTACTTCTTTTGAATGTTTGATTCTAAATTCCCTCACCTATGAAGTTATATATAAGGGTACTAGAAGTGGTAATCTTTATATTATTGTTCTTAACTCTATTAAGCCTGTGGTTGGTAGATGCTTTGTGGCCAATTTGAATGATATTTCTCTTTGACACTGCCGACTTGGTCATGTAAATATGCATCAATTAAAGAAGTTGAGCAAAAAGGACTTAGTCAAGGGACTTCCTGAATTGGATTTTGAAAAGGATGAGGAATGCCAACCTTGTACACAAGGAAAGAAAACCAAGTACTCCTTCAAATCCAAAGGAGTCCTTAACACTAAGAGAGCTCATGAGCTTCTTCATATTGATCTATTTCGACCAATGAGAATGCAATCACTTTGTGGTTCCAAGTATTGCCTTGTTATTGTCGATGATTTCTCTAGATATACTTGGACCTTCTTTCTCATTTCAAAGAGTGATATGCTTGATGTTTTCTCTAATTTTTGCAAATGAGTTGAGAATGAAGCTTTTTGCCGGATTGTTTCCATCCATAGTGACCATGGGGGAGAATTTGAAAATGAGCTTTTTGAGCATTTTTGTCCAGAATCGAGTTATGCACACAACTTTTCTTCACCTCGTACACCTCAACAAAATGGGGTTATAGAAAGGAAGAATAGGTCTCTATAGGAGATGGCTAGGACCATGCTTCTTGAGTTTGATACTCTTAAGAAGTTTTGGGTTGAAGCTATTAGTACCTCTTATTATGTGCAAAACTGTGTTTTCACTCATCCATTGCTTAAGAAAACCTCCTATGAACTATGGTGTGGTAGGAAGCCTTCTATCGAAAATTTCTATGTTTTTGGATGTCCTTGTTTTATTTTGAAAATGAAGGATTCTCCTAACAAGTTTGATCCGAAATCATATAAGGCTTTCTTTCTTGGCTGTAGTACTACTAACAAGGCATATAATGTTTATAATGTTGATCTTGCTAAAGTAGAAGAATCTATTAATGTAAAGTTTATTGAGACTAACTCCTCTATTTCCAAAGATATTGTTTCAAATGATGATGTTGCAGATGAAGTAATTGCTATTCTTAAAGAAGTCAACATCACCCAAAAGGGAAAGGAGATGGTTGCTCAAGAAGAATAAAAAGATGATGAAAAGAAGGATCCAACTCCCTGGTTTGCAAAGAATCATCTTAAGGAGCTGATATTAGGTGATCCATTTGAGAGAGTGAAGACGGGGGCTACATTCAACAAAGAACAAGCCAATGACACCTTCATCTCACAACTAGAGCCTAAATATGTCAAGGAAGCTCTTGGGGTTGAAGAATGGATCCTATCTATGCAAGAGGAGCTGGAACAATTTGAGAAGAACAAAGTTTGGACCCTTGTGCCAAGACCAAGTGATAGAAAGATCATTGGCACCAAATGGGTCTACCACAACAAGATAGATGAAAGCGGCAAAGTAGTAAGGTTAGTGGCTCAAGGCTACAATCAACAGGAAGGCATTGATTTTGATGAAACATATGCACTTGTAGCTAGACTTGAGACCATTCGTATGTTGCTTGCTTTTTCTAGTCATAAAAACTTTCTTTTGGATCAAATGGATGTTAAAAGTGCATTTTTGAATGGTACAATTGAGGAGGAAGTGTATGTTGCACAACCTCCGGGATTTGAACATGATAATCTACCTAACCATGTTTATTTGTTGCAAACAGCTCTCTATGAACTCAAACAAGCACCAAGGGCTTGGTATGAGAAATTAAAGAACTTTTTGTTAGATCATGGTTACATCATGGGAAAAGTGGATTCTACCTTGTTTCTAAAGCACACTTCTAACAATTTCTTATCATTCAAATATATGTTGATGATATCATTTTTGGCGGAACTAACCTTGATCTTTGCAAAGAATTTAGTGATCTTATGCAGAGTGAATTCGAAATGAGTATGGTGGGTGAGCTCACATTCTTCCTCAGCTTTCAAATCAAGCAAACAAAAGATGCGAACTTCATCAACTAAGGCAAATACACAAATGAACTACTTAAGCACTTTGGGATGGAGAATACCAAGACGATGGACACACCCATGTCAAACACCGCCAAACTTGATAAAGATGAAGAAGGTAAGAAGGTATATGAGAATCTCTATAGAGGTATGATTGGAAGTTTACTTTACTTAACTGCCTCTAGACCTGACATAATGTTTAGTGTTGGCTTGTGTGTTAGATTTCAATCAAATCCTAAGAAATCTCATATTATAGCTGTTAAGAGGATTCTAAGGTACCTAGACAAAACTCAAAACTTTGGATTATGGTATCCCAAGTCAAGGGACTTTACTCTTACTACCTATAGTGATGCTGATTATGCAGGCTACTGATTGATAGAAAGTGCACAAGTGGCACTTGTTTCCTCCTAGGACCATGCTTGGTGTCTTGGTTCTCCAAGAAATAGAGCACTTTGGCATTATCAACCATCGAGGATGAGTACATTGTAGTTGAGAGTTGTTGTACCCAGGTCCTATGGATGAAGCAAATGCTCTAAGACTTTCACATTCATTTTGATGCTTCTCCTATCTATTGTGATAATACTAGTGCAATTAACTTGTATTACAATCTTATATTGCATAGTAGAGCTAAACATATAGAGGTTCACCATAAATTTCTTCATGATCACATTGCCAAGAATAATATTTATATCACGCATGTGGACACGAAAAATTAGTTGGCAGACATTTTCACTAAACCTCTAGCTAGAGAGCAATTCAATTTTATTATTTCAAAATTGCTTATAACTGCTTTGGATGAATCTGATATGCCTTCTAGCTAGTAGTCATCTATCCTATATGTTTTGCATCTATCTTGATCATCTTTGAGTGCTTATATGCTTAAAATTGCTTTTTCATGTTTTTTTTGCCTTGTTTTTCTCTTGTTTTTGGGTATTTTTTGTAAACACTTGTTTTATTGTAAAATAGTACCCAATGATGAGTGATATGTGCCTAATTATGTTTAATATACATAATGGATTTAAAAAATAAATTTAATTAACATTCAACTGGCTAGAAATTAAGTTTGATGGTTTTAGGTCAGGCTGTCCATCAGTCAAATTCCCCCCAGGACAAACTCGACCGATCCCTAGCCGAGAGCTTTGTAAAAAAAGACCAACCGGTCGAGTTTCAGACTAACAAAACTCGACCGATCAGTGGGTTGAAGCCAACTTAAGTTGGATTCGGCTGACTATTCTCTCTCTCAACTAGAGAATAGTCGACCAATTCCCCCTCTCCTAGCCCTAAGCTCTCAACCCCAGACCTTACCTTCCCTAACCTAGCCCTAATCCGACCTAGAAAGACCTTCCTAGACCTCCCCCTTGCTCTTTCTTAGTGTGTGAATGTTTTTGGTGGTTTGTTTTGTGTGTTTGTTCTCTTCTTGTCCTTATTTTTGCCTCGATGGCTTCACATAGAAGAAAGAGACCCGCCCCTAGCAATGCACCATCTTCTTCTTCATCCTCTTGCTTGATTCCATTTGATGATATCCTCTTTGTCTCAATAGAGGCTGTAAATAGGTATAAGGACCTTCTTCCTAGGAGTCCTTTTCCTTTTAGAGCCCTTTTAGAGCCTAGACCTAGGCGTCAAGCCATCATTGGTCAAGTGGCGAAGTTGCTTTCCGTTCATCACCTATCTGCCCTGGCTGTCGAGCGTGATTGCTTTCGTAATTCCATGTCTAGCACGACAAAAGTTCAAGAATTCTACGCAAATTTGTGTTGGAATTTTGACTCCCTTGTACCCCCTCCAAATACTCAAATGATCCTTACTTCGATGATCATCGAGAAGGAATTCTAAATCTCTAAGGATATCCTGAATGTTTTGTTTTCAGGATCCAATGAGAATAACACCTGGCGTAAGGATTATGGTGAGTATTTTGACTTTTTGGATCCTAAAGGTTTCTATAAGAAGAATGAGATCACTCTTCTTGATATCCATCACTATCTGAAGAAACCTGATGTTCCCTATAAGAGGAAGAGCACCCTACCCTCCTCCTCCTTAGATCTCAAAAAATGTATATTAGCCCTAGTGGTCATCTGCAACATCCATCCAAAGAAAAATCAAACAGATATTGCAGAGAACACTACGATGATCATGTACTGCATCTTAGAGAATGTCAGAGTCAAGTGGTCAAGATATATCCTCGACCATATGACTTGCTTTGACTCTAGCAAGAACACCCATGGAACCCATCCTCCTTATCCTGCCCTGATTTGTGGTCTATTCCAGTTCACCACTAAAAAATCACTCTTCTCTGACTTCCACTACAGACCTGCCAGGAAGGGAGTGTGTATCAGTGAGACCACCATTCAGAAATCCATGTCTATCCTTTCCTCCACCACACCCGGTGCTTCACCCTCTGCCTCTACCTCAACTGCCCCTACCTCTACCTCTATCTGAGCTCCACCTCCTCAGCCACCCTGACCTAGTCGTGCCTCGTTTCATGTGTCCAATGAAGCCCTCATGGGTTACACGATGCACCAACAGGCATACAACCTCCAGGTCTAGGAGCATCTGCACCAGAATTTATGTTCAATCATGTCAAACATGAACTTATCTTGTGAACAACCATACCCACCTACCAGCCATACCTCGGTAGTGCGTATGCATCCTATGCATATAATCACTTCTACACTCGCACCTGAGCCTTCCGCTGCTGCTCCCACACCCTCTGTTGCTGGTGGTTCTGCTCCTATCTTCCTACCATTGCCTATTGCCCCCCTGACCACCCTGCTTTCTAGTCTGGGTGATTCTACTCCCTCCTTCTCTCAGGCCAATGAGCTTAATGCTCTTGGTATGACTTGGGATGAGTGGAATGCACGTTGGCCCGATTGTGGCTTTGGTCCTTCTGTGGATGAGGAGATGCTTGACCAAGTTGATGCTGAGACTGTTGATGCTGATGAGGATGATGGTGATGGTGAGGATGCTGATGATGATGGTGATGGCTCTGGTGGTGACTCTGATGATGAAGGCAATGCTACTGTGCCCTCAGATGGAGACGATGACTACGAGCCTGATGCCGAGGATGATGATGATGCTGTGGACATAGATAGTTTAGATGTCTAGATGTTTCTTAGTTTTTAGTCTAGTTTGCTGATCATATATATCTTTCTAGGCTATTTTGTATTAAAAACATCTGGGCACATAATCTGAGATGTACTATTTTATCTCCAACTTTCATCGATTGCTGCTTGCAGTTGCTTTTATGAGAACATGCTTCTGAGTTGTAATCTATCTTTTTTGCACTCTTACTCTTTGATCAGTTATATCTTATGAGTTGGTGCCATATTTCACCATATTTTGATTATGACCTAGCTTGTATGTTTCTCTCATCTCTGTTTGATATATGTTATGAGATTGCATGTTTGAATATCTACTTGGTTGTGTTTGGATAAGACTATTTGTATGCTCTTCTATCCCCCTTCCTTTTTGATAATGGCAAAAGGGGGAGAGAAATTCAATGTCTTAAAACTCAATCATATTGTTATTATTGCTTATGTGATCCTTTTCTTATTCTTTATATGCTTTATCATGTGACTTACTAAAGGATCATGTAGTACATGCATGTTATATTGCTTTGTGTAGAAAGACTAACTATGCGGGTTAAAGTAAGCATAGATTGAGGGGGAGCAATTCACATTGTTTGAATCTTGAATCCCCCTAATTCACAAGGCAAAGGTATACTTTCAATATTCTTTTCAATATGTTTGAGGAATGGTTTGTCATTGTCAAAAAGGGGGAGAATATTGACCTAGAGGTTATACATTGTCCATATTTTTATAATGACTCAACCATTCCATTCATATGTATCTAATATGTGTATTCAAGATTGAACTCAGGTTTTAGGTACATGAAAAGAATCAATTTACACAAGCCCTAGCTTGTCAAAGTTCAAGTCAAAAGTAATTCAAGTGTGCTAATTAGGAAATCCATTCAAATGAACTTAGAAGAATTTTGTAATCACTAGTATTGATGATATGACTTGTAACTAAAATGAGAAAATTATGTGGTACACTTAGTACCAAGTTTTAATCACTTTTTAACCACTTTTGAAAATTGATCACAAATTGTTGATTGGTCGAGTTTCAATCTCGACCGATCCCTTGGATCAATTTTCTAAAGAGTGCATCGGTTGAGTTGTGCATTCACAGAACTCAACCGATCGGTTTACTGACCAAATGTGATTTTAACTGATCGGTTGAGTTTCCCAGGACAAACTCGACCGATAGTTTGAAAATCAGGTTTGTCTTTTAGCCGATCGGTCGAGTTACCTTTATTGAATCTCGACCGAATGTACTATACAGAAAATGCAAAAAAAGTGATTCTAATTATTGGTGGCTTGTTTGGACAAAAATAGATCCGTTTCCTTGTGCAAAAAATGGCTATAATTCGACCCTAAGTGTTCCCCAACTCAAGGGAGCACCCTCAGCTATAAATAGGGCCACTTGGAGTTCATTCCAAGGTTGCTCATTCACTACACACAAGGTCCTTGCTATAGTTGAGTGTGCTACCACCCCTTGGAACCCTTTCTCTCTCTAGTTTACACTTCATTTCGTGATTTGTGAGTGAGTTAATATTATTGTAAGAGAGCTCCACCTTTGTGCATGTAAATCTCTCAGTCTTCCACTACTTCCCTATCCCCTTCTTTCATGAAGAAAAGCTGAAGCAAGATCCATAGAGTGAAGAAGGAGCTGTAGCTGGTCCATTTCAAGTTTGATGAAGAGGTGGTGATCTTCTCCATGTGAAGGAGAAGGCAAAGGTGGAAGATCTAAGAGGAGAAGAAAAGTCCTTCAAAGCAGAAGACTTGAGCTTGAATGGGTAAGACCTAGGTGAAGGCTGAAGATTCAAGCTAAGTGGGTAAGTTCCTTGTTAAGGTGGAGATCTCCTTGTGGTTGGATGGGTAAGTCCTTTGGTGGTCTATTGCTGTTAATATCTATGGTGATATAATAGAGAAAAGCACTTGCAAAGTCCTAGAGGTTGACCTCTCTAGGTAGTGGACTGACTCACTTCTAGTTTGAAGTGTGAAACCACTCTACATCCCTTTGCCAAGTGCTTTCTATCAATCTCTCTCATCCTTGCTATGCTTGTTAGATAAGAATTAAAATTGCCATTAAGCTATTGCTCATAATTGATATAATTTGAAGGTCTAATCTGTTTTGTGAGAAATTTTGTAGCTCTATTCACCCCCCTCTAGAGCCCTTAGATCCAACACAAATTACTTGGAATGTTGAGGACAACTGAATAACAAATGAAAAGGGACAAACCAAAATCTGTGATGATGATCAATAGAAGGAATTCCAAGGGAAAAGCAAATCTAAGAATAGTTCTAAAGCTAGCTAGAAGCCAAAGTCTTCTGCATTGAAAGCTAAGGGAGGAGTGAATAAGGAAGGAAAGTGCCACCATTGTCACTATCCTGAATACGAGAAAAGGAATCGTCCTCTTTATACAGAGGAACTCATGAAGAAGAAGGAGATAGAGATCTCCTCTTCAGGACCTCAGAACAAGTAAGATGTAACTGTGCGGAGCAAGAGTTGCTGCCACTACAGTTATAATCTATCATTCACCTTGATGGACATGTAATCTAATTAGTGAATTTCTATTATGTACCTCCTATTGATGAAAACATCATGTTACTTGTATGAACAAGAATATTATGAATAAATTGATTTGTCATTGTAAAAGATAAGATCTTGTATGGAAATGCCCTATGTCTCATAGTCTATACTTGATAGTTCTGAATACAAATATGCATAACATATATATACTGAATAACTCAATGGCTCAAACAATGAATACCTATAACATCATCATATAGAGAACATAAATGAGAAATGCATTTCCAGAATCCATGATGATGGTTGTCTAAACTCTTTTTGTTAATGAACCAATAGAGACATGCAAGTCTTATTTACTAGATAATATGACAAAAGCACCTTTCACTAGATGTAGTGGGAGAGCGAGTATTCTATTAGGACTCATAAATGCTGATGTATATAGACCTTTTAAAATAAATGCTAAAGGTGGTTAATAGTACATCATTTTATTTACTGATGATCTTAATATATATAATATATTGTATTTAATGAAATACAAGTCTAAATCTCTCAAAGTGTTCAAGTATATCATGAATGAAGTACATAACCCATTTGGTATGAGTATTAAAACACTTCAATGTGATCGATGTAAAAATACTTTGAAACTAAAAGTTTGAGGACCTTCTAGAGACTGTGATAATGTATCACAGTGAACTGCACCTAAAACATAATGATTTATTAGAAAGAAGGTGTCACACCATACTAGTCATGGTGTAATCATCTATGAATGCAGTTGTTCTTCCAATATGAGATATTGCATGGGAAGTGTCCCGATATTCTTTTATAAGGATTAGGATTGAAAGATTGTGTAAGAAAATAGTTTCTTGAAAAGCTTTGTCCACAAATCACATAAATGTTGTTTTTTTAAATAATGCTTTTATATTCCAATCCGACAACAAAAGTGTTTGTTGCCAGGATGGCTGAATTCCATAAGAAGAATTTAATTCCAAAGGAATCGGTGTGAGAAAAGTAGAACTCAAAAAGTTTGAGACTAATATGAAAACATTGAACCTAAAGAGGTACAATAGGAACAAGAAGAATCACAAATTTTTGTGGAATCTCAAAACTCATAGATCTAGTAGAACATGCCATGAATTTGAAACATTATGATGTCCTATAGCTCAAGAAGGTGATAATTTGGTCATAGATAATGATTCAACAACCTACCTAGAAACTATTGAGGATCAGGAATTTGAGAAATGGCTTGAGGCCATAGGATCATAGATGGACTCCATGTACACCAATAAGGATGGCCTTGATGGATCCATCTAAAGGGGTATAACCCATAGGGTGCAATTGGGCCTTCAAGAAGAAGACAAACATGGATGGTAATGTAAAAACATATAAGTGTAGATTGACTACAAAGGCTTTTAAACTAGTTTAAACTATTGAACATGATAAAATATTTTCACTAGTTGCCATGGTTAATTCCATTAGGATCATGCTTGCCAATGCAGACTAATAAAACTATGATATTTAGCATATAAATATTAAGATCACATTCCTTAGGGGGAATAATTATGAGGATGTATGTGTGACACAACCTAAAGGTTTTATAAATCAAGTTATCACAAATAAAGTCTAAAAGTTACAAAGATCAATCTATGGATTGAAGTAAGAAGATTGACTTTAGTCAAAATGAAGATGGAATCTATGATTACAAGAATTTAGTGGGAGCATATTTATATTCCACATGATGATGGGAATAATATCCTTATACTACAAATGTTAAAACCTGGCTAGGGAAGTGCCTTTTCTGTGAAGGGTTTGGGCAAAAAATCCTGTATGATATGAATCGAGATCTATAGAGATATATCTAGAAAGCTTCTTGACTTGAGACAAAGCACATACATTGGCAAGATGCTAAAGGGGTTCAACATGTAGTACTCAAAAAGAGAAAATCTATCCATGTTCCATGGGATTAGTCTCTTTGGAGCCCAATGTCCCAGTTCTTGTGAGGAATGGGAAAACATGAGTAAGATGCCATATGCATTCACAATTGGATCTGTCATGCATGCAATGTTATATACTCATCCCATTGTCTCGTATGTATTAGACATGATAGGAGGATATCTATCAGATCCTAGGGAAGGTCACTAGATGTCTATAATGAACATCCTTAAGTACTCGAGAAGCACTAAAAGAATTAGTTCCTTGGTTATGTTAATAAGGAATAGTTGGGTGTAAAGGGCTACAATGATGCATGCTTCCAAAATGATAAAGAAAAAATTAACGATCATAGTCGAAATTTGTGTTTGATCATAAAATAAGAACTTTAAGCTGCAAAGTTTTGAGCAAGAGATAGTTGTTTAATTATACAATGGAAGCCAAGTACCTTGCTATTTTGAAAACAACAAAGGATACTATATAGATCAAGAAGTTCATTTGGATTATCTTATGAAATGTTCCAACCATTGATGATACAATATAAATATTGTGACAACAACAGAGCTACTGGATAGACAAGCAATCTTAGATATCATAATATGACAATTCCATCTCATACGAGAAGTCATACAATGAGTCAATGTGAAACTTGCAATATATTGACTAGAGGCAAATGTTGCTAACCTGCTCAAGCACTTGTGCAGTAGAAATATGATGGACATGTTAAGATCACTTGGAATAAGATTTGTGGATGATTGGCTCTAAGTGCAAGTGATAGTCTGTTGGTATGTAAGCCCAGAGAACCAATCATACAATGATTTTAATGGACATTAGATACCTGATTTGATAATGACAAAGGTAATTCCATCTATTATGCTTGTCTCAATCATGAGATGATGACACAAACATAGTAGATGTCTAAAGAATGATGTTACTCGATGACATATGTCTTTTAGTTGAGGAACTAAACAGTGATATCATATATATGATAAGAGTACATACATTCTTGTCATGTCCCTAGTTGGATATTAATGTGGAAGCTAAATAGACAACAATAATACATTAAACTAGACTGTGTGTTGGTTGATGATAAAATCTCACTAGTCATGATATATTATAACAAACTAAACACATAGGTAATTGTTAGAGAATAGTGTAGCAGACAAATCCACCTTGAGAGTGATATGTGGAGACCATGGAATGGTAGTCAGAATCGGATATCATAGTGATAGTGGTGATTGTGGTTCTTAGACATGAAGTCACTATGCTCATCACACTTTTTTCAATGTATTTTGACATCGTATAATGTGACCTTGAATAAGGGTTTCCATAAATGTAATGCTTGGGTATGTTGTGACACATGGAGATTGAGTGTGAGTTATGTAGACATGATTTGTCCCTTCTATAGGAGATTGATATCTAGGCTACTTAATAAGAGAGACTGAGAAACATATGGCCATAGTCATGTGACTCAATATATGATATGTGAGCTCACATTACAGTCTGGTCTAGTTCAAGGAACATGTATTTAACATTAAAGAGGATGCAATCCCATGCCTCGAGTTCAATTCGTATATTAGAGGCAAATGAACCATACGATCACTATAACACTAATCACAAATTGTGGTTGAAGTTGTTCTTCAACTTTCCACTTACTTAAGCAATAATGATGTGTTGCTAGATACCTCTCATAGTTTGTGATGTCATAAATTGGTTATGGACATCCAATGCCAATGTAATTTGGGACCTATAGGGTCACACACAACGTATGCACCTAGAAAAGGTGTTTACTCGTGAATATAGTTTAACTTGATTACTAAAGTGTTTGGTATTCAATTTAAACATCAATGGCTGGAAATTGACTGACAAGAATGTGAATAGACTAATTCAAGTGTTGAACCGATCGATTCAAGTGTTAGGTCAATTTGAACAACATGACCGAATCAGAAATCTAAAATGACCGGTTCATAAGTGAACCGACCATTTCTGACTCTGAAACTACCGATTCAGGTTATGAACCACCCTATTCAATGATCAATACGATTAGATAAAGATTGATGTTGACGCTATGTTGTGCATTAATTGAATATTGAAAGCCAATGTGATTGAAAATAGGAAATCAAGTGAACCAACCGGTTCAAGTGTTTAACCGATCATTTCATAGGTGAACCGATCGATTCAGGTGTGAACTGATCATCTTGTGGTTCACAACTTTCAAAAAGTTCATGAAATTCCATATCTTTGACTCCCAGTTGATCTAGAAACCCTAACCCTGGCCCTCTTATAAATAGAGGGGTAGTAAAGACATTTACAGATCATCCCATACACTGTCCTCTCTAGTTGTGGTAACTAGAGAGTCCGAACAAGTCCTACCCATAAAAGGGAGGGACATAAAGGGAGAAACAACATGAGAGAGTGAATCAACCCTAGAAAGTTGACATTCGAAGGGACACTTCTTCCTATTGGCTTCGGTAGTGCAACATGGAGTTCCCGGTGGTCCGCATGGACTATGTAGAGGCATGGATGATATTAACACCCGCTAGGAGGATGCCATCAAGTGCTATACATGGTGTTGCATGAGGATGCCATTGTCAAGACTTCTCGAGTGCTGCTTGAAGAAGAAGCATGCTTCTATAAGGATAAGTTGTTGGACTTGCTCTAGGTATAAGTATATGCCTTGCAACCTTTCATTTTGTTGATGCAATCTACTATTCTAGGGGAATATAATAGTAAGGTTTTTATGTCCGTTGTGATATCTATTGCCATATTTCCCTACATATATGCCCTAGTGCCTTTTATTCTCCATTCATTCACCCTTTTAATGTTCTTTTTATATAAATGCTATAATTTTAATCCATCAATAGACTATAATTTCCTAAGCTTTGATGTTAATCTTTTGGATTTACTAATTATTTCTTAAAAAGGCTGTCTCTTGGGTTTGTCCCTATGCCTATAATGCAATAAGATTTGCACACTAGCATGTGAGTAGTATTGAATGTGGAAATAAGAAAAACTTAGGGAAATCACCTTGGGATAATTTTCTTGTATAAATATTGTACATCACATATCAATGGGAATGGGTCTCACCTCATTATATCACATGTTTCAGGTGATCAACAACACAAATAGACCTTTAGTGGAGAGGAGCCTCAATTTGGAGATTAGTAGAGATTGGAAGCTCGTGTGATTCTGGTTAAAGTCCCAAACTTGTCCTAGAACTCCTAGGTTTGGGCATGGGGATTTGGTATGTTTTTATATTGAGTCAACGTTTTGCTTGTATGCCTTACATAGTGTATATGTGCAAATATCTTACAAGTTATAGCTGAGGCTACTGAACACTTTGTAAAGTTACCTAACATGAATACGTGAAAAGTTAGGGTCACTGTGCAATTGATCACATGGATATGTTTGAAAATTTATTCTTCTTTTATTATGTACCTTTTTGGTATTGCTTATTAATTAGGTTTGTTAGAATTTTTTTAACAAATATCATAATTCGTGGTGGGTGTCTCCTGATGGTGTACAACTACATCCGAAATAAGAAGATGTGAAATATAGATTTTAGTATACTAACATGTGAACTTTGTATAAAATAATGTGCCATACATGATCTATCACAATGTAAATAAGAATGTTCTTAAAAAGAAGCATCTCACTTGTGAAAAATCTTGAGGAAACCAATCCTGGTAAAGGTGTCCAAGAAAATAAACTACATGTAGTTTTTCCTATGCCATGATGCCTATTACATCGACTTGCACAATCCACCCACTCCGAAAATTTGAAGCCAATGAAGAAATTGTATCTTCGATTGGAAATGTGTAGTTGCTCTGATCAGAATTGTGATAAGCAATCTATGAAAGAGTTCATGGAAGCGAGATGAGTGAAACCCAAAGGGGAACCACTCACTTACTCGATATGAAATAATAGAAAACCATTCAATGCCAAATTGAGAACAATTTTTTACAAAGTATGATATACTATATTTCAAGTATATAATGTATCATTCACCATAAAGTGTAATAATGTAAATAAAAATCTAACTATTACAACATTCATATATGACATTGTTCTTCACCATGTAGGGTGTACATGAAAGGTAACTAAACTATAGCATAGGATCAACAAAGGGTAAACCAACCACTTCAATCTATCTCCAAAAATAATATCTACTCTCGAGCAGGATGCAACTCTGGGTCACCCATGGCCAGATGTTCTTCAGTTAAGGGGTTGTGAACAATCCCCACAAGAAAAGACAAGGTGGAAGATTATTAGCAAAAGCTGGTATGCACCTATAATAGATATTGGACAATTTATGTGACAACTCACTGCACATGAGCAAGATTAGTCAAAACAAAGTGCAGAATTAACATCAAACAACCAGATTAACAAAAAACATGGTAAATTAAATTTGATCACATACATTCACAAGCAAAAACATATTACATCCAAGTCCACAAACTATGCCACCTGTATCACATGTCATACCATAAAAGATATTTACATCACTCTCCACTGGACAACTTGTCACAACCTATAACAAAAGATAGCAATTCATATATATACAAGCCATACATGTGCAAGCATGGTATATTGCCAAAACCTTGTATCGATATATAACATCTACAAAACCTCCCCAAGGACATGAGAGTATAGGGATGACACATAGGACTCTACTACAAAACACTATCAACATATCCAACCTTCAACAACTACTACTCTCCTTGAAGCTCTTCCTCAACCACACTATCTCTACCTCGTCGTGTATGACCACCTAAAAGATGTGGAAACCCACGAGGTGAGACCAACACCCCATCGAGAGATATAAATCTCCTACAACAACTATTGTTAACATGAATAGTTTATAGCAGGAAAGAAATACTATTAATAGGATGAGCAGATAATCACAGATAAAGCAATTTAAATAGCCACAAGCTAAGCAGTAGAACATCTTATACTTTTAGAAGGAATATGAAGAACATGTATAACCTCTATCAATTGAACAATATAAGAAACAAGGCAAGGGGTCATTCAGTGTGTCATATTTTGAACCTAAGAAAATATACTACACAAATGTATTACATCTCTTACTATATCCTGTGGAGATGAGGTATACCACTCATGCTCCAACTAACCACTGCTAAGTTAAAATAAGTGCCATACAAGATCTAGGAGATCCAGACTCCTATGATTTCCCACACCCTCAATTAGTTCTAGTCCACCGTAGTGACATATAAAGTCAAACTGCAAATCAGCCTAGTCTACCTTAGTACATAGGTACTACACTAGTGAGATACGATCACAATCGTTCTCCTGCCAGGGTATGATCACAACCATCCCTAAAAGCATATCATCTGAGATACAACCTCAACCATTCTCCTACCGAGGTATGATCATAGTCATCCCATGAATCTGTGATTGTGGATGCAAGGATATATCCTTGACTTGCACCCCCACATATTCAACAATATGCGCTCCAAGTTTCCCACATGAATTACTCATTTCACCATCCATCAAGTGCTGATGCTGAGGATGGATCTATTTCTCTAGGAAACCTACATGAATAGGGTTTTCCTTGATTAATTATTGCCAATTGGGTGTCATTTAGTACATAAATCAAGTTACAACATACAAACCCAAAAAAAATTCTACATAGATAAAGGTAGGTTGCAACATCAGAAGATATAAATGTATGAGGTATAAACTGGTCAGATCATCACATGATATCACTGCCATACAAGGCCATTATCATTATCACATCATCCTGGGATAATCATTCCTAATCACATCACTATAGGATATCACCTAAAACTAGACACAAAGCCTCTGCCAAGTCGTAAGACCTAATCACATAGTTCCTACATAACTACATTATCTCATCATGCCTCATCAAGGCTCATAATGATCACCCCGTGTCATATAAGATATGCCATATAAATCACAAGCCATGATGTACATTCAACATGAAACATTAGGGTTACACAAGTAGGAGAGAGAAAACAGCATGACATGCTAATCACTTCAAGCATGTTAAACATTACATCATGTACTCAAGATTAGGGTTAGGGTTTCTCATAGATAATTGATTAGGGTTTCCATCGCAACACTACACATCAAACCCTAGGTACATCACTTCCCACATTCTTGGATCACATTAGGGTTAGGCATTATTATTATGATCAACCAATCATTCCGAACAACACTATGTATCAACCAACCCATATCGCAACCACATTACTCAACATGTGTAGCAACTGTGCGGCTCAACATGTGTAGCGACCACATGGCTCAACATGTATAGTGACCAAACCACATAACACTTGTAGAAACCACTCAGAAAATAAGGTGTAGCGACCTCCAAACTGATCCAGGTGTAGTGACCAAACCACATAGCACTTGTGGAGACCACTTAGAAACCAAGGTGTAGCGACCTCCAAACTGATCCAGGTGTAGCAACCAAACCATTCTAGCAAATATAGTGACCAACTTGATTAGGGATAGGGTTTGCTGCGATCCAACCAACATAGAAACCATATCAACATCAAATCAAGGTTGTGTCGACCCAACCAGACCATCATGGGTAGCGACCAACACAAGGCTCATATGTAGTGACCAAACAACAACTTATGTAGAGACCATAGTGTCTTAGGGTTAGGACTATGGTGACCAAACCAAAACCCTAGCATACCATTAACATGGTCATAACAACCTCAAGAAACCAAGGAAGCATGTCGACCAAATTAGATGCTTAGCATCATGAAGTGCAAGCGTCACCAAGATGAAACCTCATGAAAGGATGAACATCAAAACCCTAAAGATGATCATCACCAAAATCAGCAAGGAAACCATGCTAAGAGAGAGAAAACCAACATCCAACACCTGTAAACAAGAACCAAAACCTCCACCTAACATATGATGATCGAAACATAAACATGGTGATAAAATCAACGATCAAGATACATTAAAGAATCATTGACTCCACCATCTACTTAGATTTTTGGGTACATGAATTAGGGTTAAGAGAAAGAGAAATCTATTCAAGAATCCTTCATAATCTTAAACCCTAAAACAAGAAATCATCATCTAACATCTTATGATCACATTTTAGAGATGAAACAACATGCATGCAAGATATACATGTAGGGGTAAAGTTATATAACCAGCCTTGAGGTGAGGATCAACTCTAAAGCCACGATCTCTAAGAGAGAGAAGGAAACACCAATCTTGGATCAACACCACACCCAAGCAAGATCACCTCAAAAGAAGAAGAACACACCAAGGTCAAAGGAGAGAGGGTAAAAAACCCTAGTTTGAAAAAGAAAGGGGAAATAGGAGAGCTTCATCTCACTCAGGTACTACCATGGTCAAACCATAGTCTCGACCTCTATGGAGAGAAGTTCCTCAAGATAGCCACCATGGTAACCCATAGTCTAATGACCAAGAGAAGAAAGGAAGAGAGGGTTCAAGAAAAATGAAATCAAAGCTAGATAACTACTTACCAAGATCAAAGATCACCAAGAACCACTACAAGGGAGATAATAAATCCCTAGATCACCAAATGTAAGAGGAGAACGACCACCTTCTCCAAGATCATCACCTCCAATTGCTCCACCAACCTCAAGTCCGACCACAGGCAAGAGGAGAGAAAGAAGATATCTAAAGGGGATACTTTCATGTGAAAGGAAGGGTATATATACTTAAGGGTAGGAGAGAGATGTAAAATATGAGGTGTTAAGATACTAGAGCACCTAAAGACTCATGTCCCCCAAAACCATAGCCATGCAAGCGCTCTAAACATGCATGCATCAAAGGGTGATAAAAACAAGGTAGTGTAGATGCCACTTAGGTCCACTACACCCTAGGTCAAAACAAAACTAAGGGGAAACAAAGTAGCCACCACTACACTATGCCACCCACACAACAGGCCGACACACCACCAGCAGCAAACCCTTGTGACCAAATTCAAGGACAAAGCACCTAGGTCACTACAAGCCAAACAAAGAAAGGTGTTTTGATCGAAGCACTCTCAAGGACACAAAACATAAGGGTCACTACAAAGGTAACACCAGCATGGTCGACACAAACAACTCAAGTATCCATGCAAACCCTAGAATCATCTCATGATGCCACCGCATCAACAAAGGCCCAACAAGGTACTCCTAAGCATCATTCTCTCTCTCATGTTGCCAAGGCACAAAAGGAACATCCAACATGTGACAAATTTAAAGATAACCCTCAACATTGATAAAATGTAATTTGGTCCAAAAGCAACATACATATAGCGTAGCTAGCTCAAACATCAACCAACTTGGACCAAACTGAAGACATAAGAATGTCACATGTTATTAAGGGAATCACATGATTAGATTAAGGTTTAAGAATCTTATTAAGTAAAGAAAGCAAGTTCAAGCACTAAACTAGGTCAAGGGTCTTACAATCATAAACCCCTAACAAGGATTTCACCCTCAAAATCCTACTTGAAAAGAGACATATACTTCCTACACATATAGTCCTCCAACACCAACACAACTTCCTCCACACCACAGAGATGCCAAAAAAACCTTAACCAAAATGATATCCTTCTTATTAATCTTCTTCACTCTTCTATCAAGGATCAAAACATGACCCTCCACAAATGACACATCCTCATCCAGTCCACCTCAACAGGCTTCAACACAAGCTCTATATCAGGGTAACACTTCCTCAACATAGAAACATGAAACACCATATGCAACATGTGCAACTCAGGTGGCAACTCCAACTTATAAGCCACCTTACCAACACGTGCCACCACATGATAATGTCCCATATACTTGGGAGACAACTTGCCCTTCTTCCCAGACCTCAACACACCTTTCCAAGGAGAGACCTTGAGATACACCTTGGCTCCCACTTGGAGCTCCAACGACCTTTAATGATTATCATGATGAGATTTCTACCTATCCTAGGTTGCCTTCAACTACTGATGTATCATCTTCATCTTCTCTATTTTCTACTATACAAGTTTAGGACCCAAAAGATGATATTCGCCTGTCTCATACACCATAACAGAGATCTACAATGTCTCCCCTACAAAGCCTCATAAGGTTCTATATAAAAACTCCTATGATAGCTATTATTGTAAGAAAACTCTATCAAACTGAGGTGTACATCCCAACTGCCCAAAAACCGTAGAATACACGCTCTCAACAAATCCTCCAATATATGAATAGTCCTCTCAGGCTGTCCATCTGTCTACGAGTGAAACACCGTACTAAAACTCAACTACATACCTATGGTAGTATACAAATGCTCTTAAAAGAGACTGGTAAACTGAGGGCCTCTGTCTGACACTATCGTCACTGTAATACCATGCAAACATACTATCTCATCAACATATATCTGTGCAAGCTTCTGAGCTGTATATGTTGTCTTCACAAGGAGGAAGTGTGCTAACTTGGTGAACCTGTCCATTATCACCCATATGGAATCATGATCTTTGGCTATCCTAGGAAGTCCAACCACAAAGTCCATCATGATATGATCCCATTTCCACTGTGGTTTAGGTAGCAGTTGCAAAGTCCCTATAAGGTTTTGATGCTAGGCCTTGACCTGCTGACACATAGAACACTTCACCACAAACTCAACCATGTCACACTTCAAACAAGGCCACTGATACAAATCTTTTAGATTTTAGTACATCTAGGTACTTCCTGGATGCATGGCATACATCAAAGAGCGAGCCTCTTCTAGAACCAACTTTCTCAAATTATCAACATCAGGAACCATTGCTCTATCATGGTAACACATTGTCCCATTCTATGACTCATGAAAGCCAACACGCTTCTCACTGGAAAACTCTACTCGAATCTTCTGAATCACATTATCATCACGACGTGCATCTCTGATATGCTGCCTCATCATAGTCTTCACCTCTAACTAAGCCAACAAGCCTGCCAGCAAGGAGACTTCCAACTTTACATTCATCTGGTGAAGAGACACTAACATGTCTCTCTTATGGCACACCAAGGAACAAAACTGCACCCTATTAGCAGATGATGATGAAGAATACTTCCTACTCAAAGCATCTACCACCACGTTCACCTTCCCTGGATGGTAGTCTATGGTGCAATCATAATCATTGATCAACTCCATCCAACATCACTGTCGCATGTTGAGCTCCTACTTTGAGAAGATGTATTGTAGATTCTTGTGGTAGAAAATGATCTAAAACTTCTCTCCATAAAGGTAGTATCTCCATATCTTCAAGGCATGGACCATAATAGCAAGCTCTAGATCATGCATTAGGTAGTTCTCCTTGTGTTTCTTAAGCTATCACAAAACAAAAGAAATCAGGTTCTTATCTTGCATCATCACACAACCCAAACCATTCTTTGATGCATCACAGAAGACGATATATCCTTTCCCTTACTCAGGTAACACTAACACTAATGTACGGGTCAACTTCTCAAGCAAAAGTTGGAAAGAACACTGACACTTGTCATCCCACACAAATGATACATACTTCCTCGTCAACTTCATTAGGGGTAATGCCTACGACACTGAAGTTCTTGATAAACCTTTTGTAATAGCCTGCCAAGCCAAGGAAACTACGAATCTCCTTCGATGTCTTCTCCTGCTCCCATTCTAACATAGACTAAACTTTCTTGGGATCCACATTAAAACCTCAGTAGATATCACATGTCTAAGGAAAGACACCTCATGTAGCCCAAACTCGCACTTGCTGGACTTAGGGTACAACTTGTGCTATCTCAACAAGGTCAACGCCTGCCGTAGATGCTGCTCATGCTGTTGGATATCTCTAGAGTAGATCAAGATATCATCGATGAACACAACCACAAACGGGTCTAGATAAGGCCTGAACACCATGTTCATCATATCCATGAACACTACTGGTGCATTGGTCATTGGTTAGCCCAAACATATGAATTATAGTTTCAAGACCTAACACTAATATCAACCCTAAACCAAGAATCTGAAACTGTGCAAATCAACCCATAAATTGAGGGTTATGCATAGTTTCACATCATGTTGATTGCTTGGATCTACATTATGCTTGATTGGTTGGATCATATACTTGAAGTACAAAGATAATACTACACATGTTCTTTATTGAAGGTACATGGTAATTATGAATACCCACATATATCAAATTTTGAGGATTGTTGATGATTTATCACTGGTTGATGAATAAAGTACTTGTATGTTTATTTATATAATTCAATATATAATGACTATGTGTATCATATAAATAAATAACATGATATTTTGAACCTAGGGTTAGACCTACTATGTGGTAGTTCAAACAAATCCAATGATGGATCAAGAAGTTAATACAACCAAAGTGGCATGACAAGCATGGGTTAGCATATCCAAATGAATATACAAGTTCATATGTGCAAATATTTGAATGTTGAACAATTTATGTTGATACTTGTACATGCACACTCTTTTATGAACATGTACATAGTATTGAAATATCATGATGCATAGTTATTTGTAAGCATTTTAGTTAAGTGATATAATCAGATATTGAAAATATGAAGATCCAAATGAGTACATTAAAGATCTTAAATATGTTGATCATCCATGACACCTGAGGCTCATACATGGATGCCGACAGATTCTGGCCAGACATGGTCAATGGACCCTATCTTTTACTCACAGGATGAGCAATGCAGTTGCAGATGGCCTAGAAAAGCATCACATTCATAACAAGCAAGGAACATTTCACTACATTAGGCCGCCAGAGGCAATTCATAAGTGGTTGGACAAAGATCGGTGTAATGGTTGTAATGGTAGTAGTACAACCACATTTACATTTAGCAATTCATTGTCAGTTTGTAATGTTGAACCTAAGTTTGCTTGCATGAGAGGGGCAAGATGAATAAAAACCCTCTGACTTTGTTAAAAAAAAGATCTTAAAGTTAATGTAACAAGGAGGGTTAGTTAAATATCAATTCATTTATCTTATTCTATATAGTGATAATGTTTCCTCCCATGTAGTATATTTGCATTGAAAGATTATGTAAACTCCTTGAGGAGAAATTGACATCCGTTTCTTTCATTTAAAGTTTATAAGTGAAATTATTTGTTATTTATTAAGTCTATATCTTCGAAAAAAGAGATCATGATTCTTGTCCCTATGATCTTCCTTCAATGGTAGGTATCTAGGGAAGGTGCTATAACAATTTTTCTCTATATATATTTTGTGTTAAGATTTTATTTCCTTAGAACTAAAAATATGCTTCTAGATTTTTTGTCTGTGCAATTATTTTTTCCAACCAAATAAATGATTTATCACTAAAAATCTATTTTCCTATAAGTAAAGAACTTCTACAGTAAAGTATTTCCTTTTAAACATTACCTTCCCATAAGGATTTCATCTTGTCAAATTAACATATATTCCTCCAAGGTATTTTATGTCCAAAGGATTATCCATATCTTGTAGAGCATCCGAACAAGATGGGGGCATGTTTTCTATATCATGTGAATCATCAAGTTCAAATAAACATGATTAAAAAAATTAATCACATCATACTTATTTAGAAAATAACTATGATGAAGAAATTTGAGTTTTAAAAAATTGTCAATGATGTTTTTATTTTCAAGAATTTTCCAAAAAATGGAATCATTAATGGCTTTGCTACATGTTTTACAATGATTTCAAAGGAGATGAGAGAATGTTGTTGTTTATTTCTAAAAGACCATCGATTCTACATACTAAATAAAATACACTATCCATTTATATGGGTGATCTCTAAAAATAATCCATCCCGATGTCTCCATGTACATGTACCAATAAAAATTATCTTTTAAGTATTTATCTTCCCTATACCTTTCCATACAAACATAAAATACCTTTTAATTAGTTTTCCCTTTCCTTTTCCTTCCAATTTACCTTTCCCCTTCCCTTTACCTTCCCCTTCTTTAAGAAAGAATGGAGGGCTTAGAATTTATGTCCATAGTTGTTAAAGCTTTTTTGTTTCCCCACTAGGAGTGATTCCATATAAAAAATAAAAATGGTAAGAAACTATTTCACTGGAGATTACAAAATTGAGAAGAAAAGAGTTGATAGATTTTATCTATGTAAAAATGGACCTATGGAATACGTATTCCACACACATTGTACATGTTTGAGTGTTTAAATTTTCCACATATCCTTACCAATCAACCTCCCCATTTCTAAAACAAAAGATGTGGATACTACCATAAGAGTAATTATTAATTTGTTGAGAATAGAGCATACAACAAAATCATATTTTACATAAGAAATAATAGTATGATGTCATATATATACATAAAATATTTATATTTTTCATATAATGAAATTGAAATATAATTTCTTTAAATTTACATATACTTGAAATTTTGGATAATCATTAGACCCAACATTTTTTACATAGCTGGAAGTTATGTGTTACTTATTCAAAATTTCTCATTAATTTGGAAGTTATATGTTTCTTATAATTTTTTGATATGAGCGTGGATTATATGATCATATTATGAACATAAAACTAGTCTAGAGATGACTTTGAGTGAGAGAGAATGGAGCTCATAAGAAACTAAGCCTAAATTAAGTAAATTTTGTATAATGACTTGCATGATCAATATAATTATAATTTATACTACAACGAGATCTTTGTATTTTTATGCTAGTAATATACCATTTTTTTCATAGTGAGCAGTAATGGAACAATGCTATCACCTTTAAGGTTGATGAACTCCTTCCCACATTTTAACATTGGATACTTAGTATTCCTATGTTCATGGGGCTATTTGATAAAAAACATTGAGAAAAAGTCCTTCATCAAACATTTGTGAATATGTTAACTAGTAGGTTGAGAATAAGGAGAAAACTCAATGTGATAGATGGGAGTAGATAATTGAACATGCATTCAACATAGTAGATCAAGGGGTTGTAACTTCAAAGTAATATATAATATTAGGACCCGTGATCCTTAAACTTGATTATTTAAGCATACTTTTTGTCAACATTAGGATGATTATACATTTGTTAAAATTCATTGTAACATAAATTCTTTAATCCAACAAGTGTACAATCATAATTCATAGTGGTGATGACTATTATGTCATTCTTTCACATTTTGTTATAATATAATTCTCTAGTTAGGGAGGAATAGGGGTTCATCATTGACACTAAGAAGACATTCTCATCAAAGCCAATTCAATCAAGGAGACAATATTCATCATATAAACCATCAACAAAGGGCCTTTTGTTCATAACATATAGTCTCAAATTCATTTATTATATATTTGGTTACAGATCCTGTGGGTAAATATTGGTTTTCTAAAACAAAGTTTTCATGGAAGGGATCACTAATTTTTTGGGCACAACCTCTCTTAAACATTGAAAACTCTAATTGGTACTTTTAATAAAAACAATACTTGACACTTCATTAGACAATGATCTAGGCATCCATACAATTGCATGTAAATCTCCATAAAATCTAAGAAAATAAGTTCAAAATACCCTAAATACACAAATACAACACAATAAAAGGTTTATTTTCTCAGTTACACTTGTGAAAGGTTCACATTTAAAATGTTTATCATGTGAAAAAACTACTGAAGATAAACATATAAAACAACATTATCATATATGTTCTTAAAAGATACACATAAACATCATATGTTATTACATGCTTCCTAATATAAAGATACAAGTTTGTGATTCTAGTGGATATTTAAGATAGAGGCAATCCTACAGTATCAAGAACTTCAACAATCATAACTAAACCCTTACAAGAAGTCCCAATAGGGGTGATGATATTTTTCTTATAATTATAAACAAAATTCCTAATTCCATTGTAATTATTTTTCTTCTAACAATTTATCTGATTCAGTCATTTTTTTGATTTATCTTATTTAAGTTTTAAATAATTAATTTGTTGGTTTAAAATGTTTTTGTTTGGTTAACCGAATTAACCATCTAATGGCAACTTATATGTATACTACATAGTTATGCTTTGTTTCAGTAAAACCATCCCTATATATATTAATTAAATTTTCTTGAACTTTATATAAAATTTTACGATGATATTGTAACTGATATTACATTTATGTTTACTTTGAACCAAATCAATTCAAGGTTGGCCAACTAATGAACATAGTGTTTGGCAAGACATGACGTCTTGGATTCAATTCCTCTCAACTACAAATTTGTAGGGACTCTGACCAAGGTAGCCTTGTGATGGTGATTTATGCTACTGGACATGGCACGGTGGTGACTTATCACCACAAGTCTAGTCCTGAGAATTTTTACTTTGTTGTGTGGATTTAGTCTAGGAGGGGTTTCTATTTCTTGTAGATACTCGATTTTGTGTATTTAAACAAGCAACACATTAGGTGAATGTAAAAAATTCTAGAATCAAGGTAAATACATTCAGAAGGAGACATATTGACTAAAAAATAATTATAGGATACTCTATAACAATATGCATGAATAGATATGAATATGAGATCAACCAACCCATATAATAAAAAAAATTGCCTACCAAATTATGTCAATTATGTGTGTGTCATATATCTGTTGGTATATCATATCACTGGGACATGGGTCTCACCTTGTAGTTATCCAAACATGTTAGGTGACCAACATCATAGCCAGAGCGTACGTGGATTGCAGTCTCACTTTGGATATCAGTAGAGATTAGAATCCAATATGGTTTTTGTTAGTCCTAGAGTCATCCATGTACTCCCAGGTCTAGCAAGGGGGTCTATATGTTTGTATATAGACTGAAAATTTTGATTGTATGCCTTATGTAGCGTACATCTTATAAATATTTAGCAAAATATCTTAAGTATCCAGATGTGGCCGAGGATTTTGATGATTTTGTAAAGTAACATGATATGGATATTTATAATTTTTTTTATGAAATTGATCTTGTAAATATGTTCAAAGATTTTTTCGGCTTTCATGATGTTACTTTTTTATAATGGTGATAATTAACTTTGACCAATGTTTTGTTTTGAGAAATCTCATTTTGTGTGGTAGGTATCCATGATTGCTTGATCTTCCAGTGGTTTACAACTAGAACTCAAATAAGAAGTCCTAGAGTACCGATTTTAACTGTTAACAAGTGAAAGTTATATAAAAGAATGTGTAAGTCATGATCTATCAAAAATGAAACAAGACTGTTGTTAAGAAGAAGAATCAAACTTGTAATTTTTTTTGAAAATACAACTCCTTGTAAAGGTGTAAAGGAAAATAAACTTCATGTAAAACCACTTTTATTATGATGCCCATGTTATCCATTGCCATTAGCCCCACACCCCAAGAATATGAGGCCACTGAAGAACCTTGCACCTCCAATTGGAGCGTTATAGTACTGAGTTTAGAATTGTGACTGAGCAATCTATGTTAGAGTTAACTCAAGATAGATCAATCTTTCTTAAAATGCTTCATTTTTCCACAATCGTGACAACCAAATAGTTGTAATAATGTACCTTAAGTCAAAAACTTCCTCAGAGTACCTATCATTGATATAGATGAACTAGATAGTCTTGGAGAAGTAGTCCACCTTTGTTGATAAACCCTTCAACTAGGGATCGATCTGCCACCTATGCTTCCTAAACTCTAGTTGATCTTGGAAATTAACCCCCCACCAACAATTGGTCCACCACTGATCAAACCACCTCTATTAAAGTCTCATGATCACTTTCTTCCTTTAGAATGCTAGATGTCATTAAATTATTATTCTATTATTCATGTGGTCTCAACAAAGTCACAATATTTATGCCAAACTATTATGATATAAAATAAAAGGTGATGTAATATATTTATACATTGAGAATATTTCAAATTGACAACACTTATCAATATCATCTAGAACCAACTATAGGAGAATTTCCACTGACCTCTTGAGATGAGATTCATAATGTTCCACTCTTAATACACCCTTCCTATTAGTCTCCAAATATCCATATTGTTTCTAACAATGTAAGAAGGAAGTACCTGTAATGACCTCATGCATCCCTACTGCTCCTCTTCTCTTTTCCTTTGCATAATGCCATCACTACTCAATAACTTCCATGAGTAGATAAACAACATGATTAACATATTTGGCTTTTGATATCTCCATCATAGGGTATATGTTCTTTAGTTTTATGTTCCACTCATCGACTAAGGTTGGAACTATGGTTCCAACAAACTAAATTACTCACAATTTCATAACTAAATCATAATATATAATAAGCTTCTTCATCAATGATAATGTGGATGATGATCCACTCTTATTACCTTTTTTTATTGGTTTTGAAAAGTTCCCATTATATCTTCTATGTTGCTTCATTGTTTCTATCTTTTTATCATGTTCTTCATATCCAAATCCTCATGTTTTTGTTTCCACAATCATAGAAGATATCTTATCCAATAATTATAGTAAAGAGGTCCAAATCTCTACTCCTAATGGTCAATGATTACTCTAGGTCAAAATCTATGCTTAAATACAAAAGAGGAGGCAACCCAAACCCGAAACCATGGATTTTAGGACACACAAGTGGTGAGGTAAGAGATAACCATTCACATTTAGGGTGAACTAGATTCCTTTCTTAATTAATTCCCTTTTTAATATAAATATATTTAGGTGAGAAATAAATGTTCTACTTGATATAGATGCTTGCGACTAGTTAATACATAAAGTACATATGATAAAAGAGTCTACATATTTGATGCATAACATTCAACATATATACAAGATATAACATTAGATTGCATGAATGTTCTCTCTTTGTGACACAAAACCATTACCTAGAAGTATATAAGAGACCTTCTATTCTAAAAATAACATACTGATCCTCTAGAGACCCGCTAGAATTTAGGTCACATTGATACATTCCTTCATGACCTCCATGTTTTTTTTTCTTCACATTATCCTTCACCCCTGCAAACACACATGTTCATATTATAGTATACAAAGGTCGCAAGTTAGGGTTCAATCCTAAGGGAGAGAGGGGATACAAGAGGTAAGTTAGTTTTAGGTTAGTTCCTAATGTGGAGTCTAGGGTTTACAATTTTGTCTTTTATTTGGGTTGATTACACTAGAGGTTAAAACAATACATGGATCAAGATGCAAAACCTACTTTAACCCTAGATGATTTAGTTCTAGTTGAAAAATAAAACAAGCTCAAACAAAAAAGAGAAATGTATGCTAAGGAAAACAAAGCAAGAACTAAATAGGGGTGGGCATGGTCTGGTCAAGTCAGGTTTGACCCTAAAACCTTAGACTAGACTACATATAGTGGTTTGAAAATTATCTAGACCAAACTTGACTACAAAAAGGGTCTATGCCAAACTTAATTTGACCACAAAAATGTGGTTAAGTTTGGCTTCAAAGCACCACTGCATAGTATCTACTACTAGTAAACTTGAGTAAAGAACATTTTTTGAAAAGACTTCAATAATAAATTGATTAAATTTTTATGTCAAGTTATTATTTTCTAAACAAAAAAAATCTACTTTCATAACATGAGATAAAATCTTATTTCTAAATACAAAATGAAAAATTGTGCATATTATATGTAATTAATAAATGTTAAATTAGTGAAAAGATTGTATGTACATCAACTAGATCATTAATATAAAATTTGTTTGCATCATTAATAATAAATATTGAAATAATTACAAAATTATCTATATATCAACCACACCATTACTAGAATATACTTTATATATATAAATATAAATATATAAATATAAATAAATACACAAGAAAAACTATTTGGCTAGAAAAGTAACTCTGTGAACAAAAAAGTAACTACGTTGATAAAAAAGTAAATATACAACTAAAAAAGTAAATAGAAAAAATACACTATATATATATATATTTGAATCTGCTATTGCAAATGTAACTATCTATGCATGAAAAGTAATACTTTGCAAGATAAAGTAACCCTCTACATGTCAAAAGTAAGAAAATCCAAAAAAAGTATCCAAAATAGGGGTGGGTAGCTAGCCACGTGGGTATTAAATACATGCCCTATAAATATACATACATACATACCTCCACCACAGGCATGGGAGAGGGGGGAATCTTTCTCACTTAGTCCCATATATATATATATATATATATATATATATATATATATATATATATATATATATAAGTTTGGTCTAACAGGATAACTGATTATGCAGACTATGACCATGCCACTTAAGGATGATTTGAGGATTCTCCAAACCAAACTTGACTACAATACCAATCCAGACCAGACTTAACTAGGTAATCTATTCAAGTTCATTTTGGTCTGATGGCCAAGTTTGATTTTTTGCCCAGCCCTAGCACTAACACTAACACTAGACTAACAAACAATTCTACTCAACAACCTAGAAAGGCAATTAGCTACACTAGACAAGAAAATCACTACACTAGCAAACTAGGCTGAAAGGCAATTAAGGGTCTAAACTAGCAAGAGACTAACAAGAAAAACACAACTAACCACAAGATAAAACTAACTATCCTAGCAAATTAAACTAGCCTGAACAAGACAATTAACCAAATAAGTAAGTAACTAAGCAAGTAAAGTCTAGCTAAGCAAGCAGGCAATTAGATGTTTAGAAATGAATAAGAAATGTAGTCTGTTTGGGGTATTGTGACAATATTATAGGTTGGGGGTCATAACATGATAACCATACTCATTCATTTAGATTTTTAAACCAAACAAAAAGAGAGATGCTAGAGAATTGCCCTAAAATTCTAATTTGTCATGGATGGAATACGATGTCTAAAGGGGAACTACACCCAAGCACACCCTATCCAACCTTGTAAGGCTCATTTGGATTAGGGTTTAGGTGAAATTATACTAGGATCTAATCAAGTCTTAGTTTCTAAGGTAGATGCTCTTAAGGCAATAGGGGGACAAGGGTAGTAATGGAGGGTGGAACTGAGGGTATTTCACATAATATCACCTACCATCTAGCATTTAGGTAGCTCCAAGCCAATTACACTAAGTGCCTCTAGACTATATACTTAGATCTCACACCTAAAAGTAGGATAGGGGATATATATATATATATATATATATATATATATATATATATATATATATATATATATATATATATATATATATATATATGGGAATATAGGGTCCTAGATAGGGATCCACTAGTTAGGCCTAGTAGCAATCCTAAAATAGCCATATATAAGTCGTTTTCACCTACAGTCTAGGTGGTTTCTAGCACAAATCACAAGATAATCCATGTTTTCAAGCACAAATCACAATAAAATTTATGGGAAAATAGATAGAAATAGAAGAAAATCAATATAAAATGAAATTAAAAGGTGTACAAGTTATTTCCCCCCAACATGGTATCAAAGTCATATTTATCCCCAAATAGGCCACCTAAAGGGGTTTAGCTACTCGTGAAACAAAAGAGAGCAAAAGAAAAGAAGTAGAATAGATAATGTCCATAGGAGCTCATGGAACTCCTTCTCTTATTCACCTCTAGTAACAAAAGCTCGTCCTTCTCCCTCCTTGGTGGTTGGATGGCATGGAAGTATGAGTGGAAGTTGCCAAAACCCTAGAAAACTAGGGTTTTGAGGTAGGGGAAGATGGAAATGGAGTGGAAGTAGGCGGGAGCTCAATGAATGTGGTAGTGGGTGGCAATAAGTGCTAAAGAGTAGTTACCCTTGTGCTCCAGACACCTCATGTATATATATGGGCTAGAGAAGCATAGGATTTAGTGGGTGAACTATGGGGGAAAATAGTGCAGAAAATGAGCTAGGGTTTGAGGCAACATGACCATTTTGTTGGGTAGAGGGTAGCACAATTGTGCTGAGGGAGAATGGGCATGACAATGGAGGTAAATTTATAGTTAACTTTTGTGATTTGAGGGTTGGTATATGGCCATGTTGGACATCACGACCATGGTGGTGGCTAGGTAGCACAATCGTGATGGGGGACTTGGACGATGGTTGTTCCTATTAGCACGAGTGTCTTGAGCTTTGGACACCATGGAAATTTAGATTGGCACAACCATTCTGGGGCCTTCTTGGCATGAATATGCTAGCTAGCATGGCCATGGAGGTGTATTTTTTGTATCTGGTTCAAGTCTAATATTTCCCTAGTGAATTTGGCATTGAAACGACCGTGTTGGGGTCTTTTACTTGCACTTTGATCTTCAACTTCACATTGCAAAGACTCCTTTGCTTTGGCTTGACTCTTGGCCACTAGGGGTATATTGGGGAAGTTCTTGTTCCCTCCTTAGACTTCTCCATGTGTGAAGAAACCCTAGGATCATTATCCTTCTCTCCCATCCATACAAAGTGTGGTACAAGTACCTAAAAACATGCAAAGAATGTCCATAAGTGTATCTGATAGTAATGCACATATTAGGCAAAATAACATGTAGTCTAACATGTTTAGATGCGATTAAAGTATAAGAAGTCACAAGATGAAACCCTAACATAGGGCTACATCGCCACCGCAAGCTTAAAATGTACTTGCCCTCAAGTATGCTAAAACTTAATCGCTCTTTCACTTCATTCAAGAAAAACATGGAAGAATGCAATCATCATGATGTTCATTGGATGAAGTAAGTTAAAATGTCGAATTAGGAATGTAATTCACTACTATGTATTCACTTTATATTCTTCAAGGTGATTCAAGAATATAGAACAAGAACTTCAAATGTGGTATACCAATCACACATGTATGTGATGTAATTTTCATAATGCTCCAGGTAGACTGTATCACACATAGAATACATCAAATTGGTTATAGTTTCCATTTCACTTGCTAGGACCCGATCATAAACTTCACTTCACCTCTCATGACCCTCTTGACTTGTGTAGGGGTGTGTGGTCTAGAGTTGAATTACCCTAGCCCTGTTAGGTATAACAGGAGCAAAAAGGGTTATCGAAGGGATTGGAGTGCTATTACATAGGAGCACTCATCTTTCTTTCTTTTCTTTTCTTGAGAGGCTATTACATAGAGTGATCCATTATTTATTTATTTTCTTTTTTTTCTCTTCCCCATATGTAAGGAGGGCATATGGTGATAAGAGTGAAGTAGGGGGATATAGATAGGGCCGCCCCAAACTTTAGAGGGTGGTCAAGGCTAATATGTGCACTTTTGGCATCCTTTCATGAGGTAGAGAGATAAGAATACGGTAGAAGAAATGTCCTATCAAAGAGGGGTCATATGTTATGAATATCCATGTATGATTTCATTCAAGCAAGCTAATCAATACAACTTTCACCAAATAAGACAAACCATGCATAAAATGAACAACATGGTAGATCACACTCTTTCCACATAGAATGAATAATCCCCAGCATTCAAGGCTTGAAACGATCACATTTCCATTAAAATAGTCCATTACTTGCACGAGGCTTGGAGAACTTGAAGAATTCCATCATAAGACACATTATCCAAGAACATCATCAGTGGGCTACATTATCCCAGTTCTAATCATTCATATCACAATAGGTTAGAGATTTAGTTGAAACACACTATTAGGAAAGTATATTCAAGCTTGAACAAGATTGGCCAAAATGGTACCAAATTGTCTTGAATCACATCTAAACCTACATTAGGAAGCAACAAATAATGAATAAGCAAATATTAGCTAAGAACACATGAAAATTAAAAAAACCTACATGAAATGCAATGCATGGATGGACTGGCACAAAAAGCAAAAAAGAAAAAGAAAAACTATGAATAAAATGCAAGAAATTAACCTAAATGATATGCATGTATGAAATACAAACACAACAAGTACAGATGGATAAGTATAAGAGTTAGTTAGACTATTTGGTGCTTGGGAAAAAAAGTTAGAATAAGAGATATAGAGGGATCTAGGTAAAACAAGGGCTTACCGCCCCACAAACCCAAACTCATAAACCATGATGTCCTTAGCTTGAGTTAGAAGTTTATAGAAGTCAGGTAATGTGCATGGAGTTATGGTACAACCTATAAGAGGGGGAAGATATCACATAGCTTCAAGTGGGAAGGGCAGAGCCAACATGACCATTATGTTCCAAACGACCATTTTGCCCAGTTGGAACAGCGGTCATGCTGCATGGAACACATGTGGTTGCTGCTTTTCTTTTCTCATTTTTGATCTTCCCTTAGATGGATTTTCCATGCATCATCTTTCCTTCCATGCACATGTTCTAAAATTATTCACAAACTAAAAAGCCATCAAGTATAATGTGTGTGTGTTTTTATTTGAAAATGAAAAATAAAAGCATAAAAAGAAATGGGTTTTGAGAATAAGAATCCCAAACTGAGGTGGGTTGCCTCTCACTAGTGCTAAGTGTATTGCCTTTAGTAGGGCTTGGTGGTTTTTTCATCATCAAGTGCCAGAAATCAAGGTGTTCCCATCTTCATCATAAGTGATCCTATCAAATTCCTTCATAAAATGATTTTCCTCTCAAGGGTCATGTGAGAGCTCATCATTTTTCTTCCAGTTGTTGCTTCTCTGAGGTCATAATAGACTATCTCAAAGTAGCATTCTTCATCAATCAAGTGTTGACACTCCTCGACAGTGATCATAAAGATGTCTATATTTTTATACATGTATGTAACCATCAATGTACCGACACTTACATTGATCTCCACATTGGTTGTGGACAAAAATGGTCTTCACAAGATAATGTAAGTCTTCCATCTTTCAGATCTATGTCCAAGCTAATAAAATCAATCAAATATGGTGCATATCTCTTTTTTTCCACCACTACCGTCTCATTATATATCATTTCCTTAAGAGTTCTATTGGATCCATCAGGTAACAAGAGAACACAACCACTGGTTTCAACCTTTCTAGGACAAGATTAACAAACACACTATAGGGCATGACGCTAACACTTGATCCTAATTCAAGAAGTGCATGCTCAATAAATTGATGTCAGATAGAACAAGGGATAAGAGGAACACCTGGATCTCCCTTCTTTTGAGGGAAGGGACTGTCTAGTATGAAGCTAGCTTGCTTTGTAGATCTAATCTCCTTGGGTGGCCTCATTACCTTCCTCTTTTCATCACAAACATCCTTAAATAATGACATGAGTAGTGAAATGGTTTCCTTTCCTTGCCCCAAGACTTCCATAAAGTTCTTGTCATGCTTATGAATTCATTGTGTGAAGGGATCTTCTAAAGCATCAAAGAGAATAGTTCATTTACATCAATATTGTCTAGAATAGTTTGAGAACCTTGAGGCACCACAATAAGGCTTCTTGATGTATTGGGTGGAGCACTTGTTGTCATAAAATCAACACAAGGTGGGGAAGTAGTGGGAATAACAAATCTAATAGATGGTGGGACACATGGTGTTGTTGTCTTATAAGAAGGTGGGACAACATAGTTATTAGTGCACTTGGAACTCTCACAAGAATGTGGGACAATAGAATTTTAGTGTACTTGGAACTCTCACAAGAAGGTAGGACACATGATGTTATCATCTAACAATAAAGTGGAACAACAAGATTTTTAGTTCACTTGGCACTCTCACAAGAACACTCTAGCATCTCAGGATTTGAGGGCTCATATAAATGGATCTTAAAACCAATGATTGGACTATCATATCACCAAGGTGCACCTCCTTTTTAGGGATCCAATCACTAAAGAACTTTGTGGTTAAGCGTACTCAACCCAAAGTCGTACTAGGAGGGGTGACCAATCTAGAAGTTTGTCCTAGCTTGTGAGTGAGTGAGGACAATGTGCACAGTTAAGGATGGTGGTGGTCTGTGGGGCCAATCGCCATTCATTAAACTCTGCTAGATCCTTGGGTAGTGGACTTGGTCATTACAAGTGGTATTAGAGTGAAAACCCCTCCAGTAGGTGGGGTCCACATGGGCATGTGACATGCCAGTCTTAAGACATGCGATACAAGCATGTTGGATTTTCCATGCTAATGTAGCCACCCTAGGGATGGTATTTGTGATAGATATTTGGGTGTTCATGGGACATTATGGTACTACACTAAAATTGGGAAATATTATGAGGCCATATAGTTGAGCCTTGACGAGGACATCAAGAGTCTAAGAGGGGGAGATTGTAACGTCTTAGGATTTGAGGCCTCAGATAAAATGGTCTTAAAAGGAATGATTGGACTACCCATATAAACAAGGTGCACCTCCTTTTAATGGATCCCATCACTAAATAACTTTGTGGTTAAGAGTGCTTAGCCCATAGTTGTACTAGGATGGGTGACCATTCATAAAGTTTATTTTGGCTTGTGTATGAGTGGGGACAAAGCACACAATTAAGGCTAGTGGTGGTTTTATGGGACAATTCATCATTCTTGAAACTCTACTAGAGCCTTGGATAGTGAGCTCTATCATTTACAAAATGGCATCATTCTAGAAACTCTACTAGATCCTTAGGCAGTGGGCCCAGGTGTTACAGAAACCATGTTCAGTTGCCCATGGGGAGGAGGGGGATCTCTTGATGGTTGTTGTGGTGGTGATTGTGGCCTTTGGTGTGGTGGATTAGGATTTTGAAGGATGTAGGGAGGTTGTTGTGTAGGTTGTTGTAGAGGTTGTTATGGAGGTGGTTGTTGTGAAGGTTGTTGTGGAGGATATTGTGGGGGTGGTGGGTATTGATTTGGTGGTTATTGGTATTGAGGGGGTGGTTGTGAGGTGTATTGGAGGTTGAATGAAGGTTGTAGTGGTCATGGAGAAGATGGGTTTGGAGGGCCTTGTCATTGTTTCAAGGTTGGCACTTTCCTTTTTGGTGGGATGTAGGTTTCTTAAGGGGCACCCATGGATCCACTTGCACTATTAGGATTGGACATAGTTTGTGAGGGGAGTTTCCCCTCCTCCTGGAGGGAAACTAATAAGAAAATTTGGTCCAACCTTTGATTGATCCTACTAATATTTTGTCCATGAGAGGACACATCTTTCTTGACCTCATCAACGATCCTCAATCTTTAAATCACTTCTTCTTTAAATATTAAACTGTTTATTTGTCCTTGGTCCCCTTATTTCTTTCATGAGAAATTTGTGGCATTTCTCCATTCTGGAGTGTAGGAATTAGACATTTAGACTTGGTTCTTCTGACAACCATAGGATTGTAGAGCATGAACCTCCTAACAAAGAGCCTCCATGGAGTTGGTGGAGCAGATAGAAGAACCCCCTTCACATGATTCTTCATGATATTCATCATGTCCACCAATATTTTCATCATTTGCAGATTTGCATAATCCTTGAATTGAGGAGGCACAACTCTCATGTTTCTATCACAGTACACACCAACACTAGAGGCTCGGTCTTGAGAATTTTCAGCAATTGGTCAAAAAAGGACCAGGACTCCTCAAGGGGTTTGGCCATGAATGCTCCATCAAAAAATGACTGTACAATGGTTTGGCCCATTTTCAAAGGACTCATGTAGAAAGATTGGATAAGATGACAAATATGAACCTCATGATGAGGACAATCTCACAACAACTTTTGAAACCTTTCCCATGTCTCAAGTAACTGTTCATGCTCTTATAACTAAATGAGGTTATGTATCAACTCAGTTGAGTCACCTTGCCTATACTATAAAACTTCTTCAAGAAATGGTTCTTCACTACTTCCCAAGTAACAAATTCAGACTTAGACAAGTACCATTCCTTTGGCTTTTCTTTGAGGGAGAAAGAGAACAAGGTACGCCTAATGGAATCATTTGTAGTTGTGGGAGTGAGGAAGATAGAGCATGTCTATAGGAAGGAATCTATATGAAAGTATGAATTTCCATTTCTGAGCCTGTAGAACATAGGATAAAATCCAATAAAAGCCGGTGGGATTCATAATTGTTGTCCTGGCATTTGATACACTCTAGTAACAATTGGAGAAGTGTAGTTTCAAGGCATAAATTAGTCACGAGTGGCTTTTTTCGTGGAGGGAATGGAGTGTCACCTCCTCATCATCCATGTCTCCCATATCATCTTCTACATCAACTTCTTGGTGTTGTTTGTGCCACTTTGTACGCCTTCTTCTTCCTATATCAATATCCACTAGGAATGAGCGAAGAGAAAGCAAATAATATCCAAATATGCACTAAAGGTCACTTGCACAAGGTACCACCAAAGAAAAGAATATAAATTAGTAAAAAAGTATGCAAAGGTAACACAAAGAATGACACATAGCAATAGTGAGGGTTGTAGGAGAATTCAAAGATAAACGGACTAGCTAGGCCAAGTGCCTTTCTACCCAACAACAATGTTAGAAGGCTTGATGCACGTGGAAGACACACACACTTGGGCTTACAAATTTATAAGACCCTAAGATAGACACACTCGAATACACAAAGATTCACCCGTGAATGCATGGGTTTGTATTATAGTATAGGAAGGTGCAAGTTAGGGTTTTATCTTTATGGAGATAGAGGTCACTAGAGTTAAGTTAGTTTTTGACCAGGTTCCTAATGCAGAGTCTAGGGTTGGCACATTTATCTTTGATGTGGTATGATTACACTAGAGGTTAAAAAAAAATAAAAGAATAGCAAGAAGAAAAACCTACTTTAACCCTAGATAATTTAGTTCTAATTGAACAAAAAAAAGCAAGATAAAATAGAAAAGAGCCATTTATACTAAGTCAAGCAAAACATGCGCTAACACTAACACTAACACTAGACTAGAAAAATAACTCTACTCAACAACCTAGAGAGGAAATTGTATACATTAGGCAAGAAAAGCACTACGGTAGAAAACTAGGTGCAAAATCAATAAAGGGCCTAAATTAGCAAGAGACTAACAAGAAAAAAAACAACTAACTATAAGAGAGAACTAACTATCATAGAGAGTTAAACTAGAACAGACAAGACAATTAATTAAAAAATCAAGTAAAACAACTAAATAAGTAAAGACTATCTAAGAAATAAGAAATTATGTTTTATCAATTCTAGGGAAGTGTGGGTCCTCTGGGGTAATGTGACTAGAATCTAGGTGTGGGTCATAACATGAAAACTATACTTATTCATTCAGATTGTCAAACTATACAACAAGGTATACTCTAGATAATTATCCTAAACAATGAATTGGCCACAGATGGTATAGGGTGTGTGAAGGGGAACTACACCCAAACACACCATACCAAACCTTGTGAGGGTCATTTCAATTAGGGTTGAAGTGATATTCTACTAGGATCTATTCAAGTCTAGGATTCTAGGGTAAAGGTACTTTGGGAAATTGGGGGTTAAGGGTACTAATGGAGGGTGGAAGTGAGGGTATTATACCTCACATCACCTACCATCTGGTCTATATGTAGCTCCAATCCAATTACACTAAGTGCTTCTAGACTATTGACTTATATCTCACTCCTAGAACTAGGAGAGGGGATATATATGTGGGTCTTTACGTAGCTCTAATCCAATTACACTAAGTGCTTCTAGACTATTGACTTATATCTTACACCTAGAACTAGGAGAGGGGATATATATGTGGGAATATAGGGTGCTAGTTAGAAATCCTTTAGTTGGACCTATGATCAATACTAAAATAGCCACATATATGCAATTTTATCCTAGAGTGTAGGTAATTTCAAGAACAAATCACAAGATAACCCATGTCTTCAAGCACAAATCGTAAGATAATTTATGATAAATTAGATAGAAGTAGAAGAAAATCAATATATAATGAATTTATAAGGTTTACAATTCATCCCCCTGATGCAGCCTAAATCACGTATCCGAAAGTAGGCAAACTCAGAAGGAATAAAACTTTAAATTTATAACCCGAAACCTTCAAGGACCCCCACAAATTTATTACGAGCTCGAAGTAGATATACGTGGTCGAACATAGGGACGTGGGGATGTTTAGGATGCTTAAGATATCATTCTTAAGTTAGATAAGCCAATTCGATAGTCGATAAAAGTATGGAGCTAGAACTAGTCTAACAGATTGTCATGAAATAAAAGAAAACAAAGAAAAGAAAACAAAACAAAGTCTGTCAGATTCTACCAATCAGAGAGAAGGAGTTCTTGGCTATGTACAAGTTGGGTAGTCTATCCACCCGTTCTCAGGCGTAGACAACCCTCGAACACCCCAACAAGCAACCTACATCCAAACATAGTATGTACTGTGGTATTTGTTCTTGTGGGGTCATCCCACTCGCTTTCGCACATCATGATTAAAGCCCATCAATGACATGAAACCCCTCTCATGGATGACAAATCAAAACCCTAGAATATTCTAGACACCCTTTCAGGTCTAGGATATTATGAGATTCTAGGAACACGTGCAATCTGGGCAGAACCAGGTAGTGAGCCCGACCGTGCCAGGCTAGGCCCGACCATGTGCAAGTCTACAGTTCTGTACATATCACATTGAACTATCCTCCTTTCAGATTTAGACCCCAACTACCTTGTTTTACATATTTCTATAATGAATATCTCGATATAGACATAAATAGAAGTTCAAGCAAGAAAGAGATCAACCAAACTAGCAATCATAATAAAAAAGAGAAGATAGAACAAAAACATACTATATCTGGAATATAACAACTTGCATAAGGTAAATGTACATAAACATGCCTAAAACAGGACACATAGCCAAGAAGGAGCTCAACTAGACATGGGCAAGCATAGTTGGTACCGAACAAAGTTGGAAAAACATTATTTGTACAGAAACAAAGGAGAACAACATAAGAAAGGAGAAGAAGAAGAGATTTCGCTCATACAGGATAGGTGGCTTTCACTCCTTAGCCTCCATATAGGCCAGATCTCATCTTTGGGTCATCCTCCTTGGTCTTCTAGACTCCTTGGCCTCCTTTCTCTTTGATCCTTCCCCAAACAACAGCTTGGTGGGTGTATGGAGGTGGAAGATGGCTGAGAATGGTAGGATATGGATGAATGGTGGTAGAAAATGACGGTGGATGGAAGGAAACTGAAGAGACGGATGTAGGATGAGCACTTCAGCCTTTTTGAACCTCAAAACTCTCCCACAGGGCTCTGGGAACTGAGAATGTGTGGAACCACAACGTGGAACCAGAAAAATCTTCGAACCATAGGCCTTCAAATCTTAGAACCCCTCTCTAGGTCACGAGGGGTGAATATTTATAGGTGAAGGTGGAAGATGGTCGCGACATCTGCCTCGATCACTACCCTAGTCTCGGACCGACCGTGTCGGGATGGGTACGGTCGAGGTAGATCCCGCAGTCGAGGCAGATCCCATAGTCGAGGTAGAACTTACGGTTGAGGTAGGTGTGACTCTGTCACGTAGGTGTACCGTAGTTGAGATGGTGTGTCAGTAACGACACCTTTGCCTCGGTCCAGCCGTGCCAAGCTGGGCCCGATTGTACCGAGTGTCATTTGACATGACATCTTGGCCGTGGTCACGACGTTTACTCCTTGGCCATGGTCGCGACATCCTTCTTGGTCATGGTCACGACATCATGGAACAAACCCACCCCCACGGGGCAGGGTACTGGTGGTCCATGGCCCCACATCAATAAACCTTTTGATTGGTGAGGATGTATTCTGATAAAGGACTGACCAACAAAAATAAGGTCCACCCTAAACCCATTGTGTGGGACCACCATCTCCTAAGCTAGTTCACATAGTGCAATGCTTAATCCGTGATCACAGTAAATGGAAGGCTAGCTACTGCAAAAACCCTGTGTTTGGGAGAAATCTTAGAGAATAGATGTCTTTTTAGGTTTGGTGCCTACAAGTCCCAAAAGTGGCTAGTTGAACAACTTTATCTATGAAAAGATATAAATTACTAAAAGATAAGGATCTAGGGTTATTTTGGGCATTATAAGGCTATAATTACACAAAAAAATAAATAAATGCTTAGCATAGATGCTTGAATTTGGGTGTTATCACCCCCACCAACATGGTATCAAAGTCACAGTTTATCCCAAACAGGACACCTAGAGGGGATTAACTACTCATGGAACAATTAAGAGCAAAAGAAGAAGAAATAGAAGAGAGAATGGAATAGGAGCTCATGGAAGTTCTTCTCGTCTTCATCTCTAGTGGAAGAGATCATCCTCCTCCCTCCTTGGTTGTTGGATGGCATGGGAGTATGAGTGGAAGTAGACAAAAACCTAGAATATTATGGTTTTGAGGTAGAGGAAGGTGGAAATGGAAGGGAAGTAGGTGGGCGTAGGTGGGAGCTCAATGAATGTGGTTGTGAGTGGCAATAAGTGCTAAAGAGTTGTTAGCATCATGATCCAGCCCCCACCAATGTGTATATATTAAGGAAGCATAGGGTTAAGTAGGGAAATATAGGAAAAATAGTACATAAAATGAGCAAGGGTTTCAGGCAGCATGACTATTTTGGACAGATTGGCCATGATGGGTAGAGGATAGCATGGTTGTGATGAGGGAGAATGGGAATGTTGGTGGAGGTGAATTTATAATTAAATGTTGGGATTTGAGGGTCAGTAGCACGATTGTGATAAGAAGCATAGACATGGTAATGGCCTTGTAGCACGATCGTGCTGGGTAGCACAGCCATGGTGGGAGACTATAGTGATGGTCATTCCTACTGGCATTGACATATTCATCTTTAGGCATAACAGTTGTTCTATTTGGCACAATCATGCTAGTTTCTTCTTGGCATGACTGTGTTGTCTAGCATGAAAATGGTGGTGACTTTGTTGTAGCTGGTTCAAGTTTGAGATATCCCCTGTGAATTTGGCATCGAAAACATGGTCATTTCGTGTCATCCCATTCATGTTGGGGGGTTTTTGCTTGCACTTTGATCTTCAACTTCATAATCCATGCACTCTTTTACTTTGATTTGATTCTTGGTCACTAGGGGTAGGTCGAGGAAGCTCTTAGTTCCTCTTTAGATTCCTTCATGGGTGAAGGAACCCTAGGACCATCCTCCTTCTCTGACATCCATCCAAAGCATGGTCCAAGTACTTGGAATACATGCAAAGGACGTCATAAGTGCATTTCATAGTGATACACATATTAAGAGAAATAACATATATTCTAACATGTTTAGATGTGATTAAGTATAAGAATTGACAAGATGAAGCCCTAAAATAGGACAAAATCACCCAATAGACACTAGATCCTTTAGAGACTTGAGTCTAACTTTGATCTATGCAAGTCCTTTTTATTATAGTTGGAGCTCCTTATCTTGTCAATAGTTGTTGTGCTATCACAATGAACTAAAAGTGTTGGAAGCATCTTATTTACCATAGGTAAGCTGGACATAAATCCATGTATCCATTCATCTTCCAATCTAGTTATATCTAAAGCAAACAACTCATCCCAAAGGTGGTCAAAGACAAAATGGTCTATTTCATAGACCTCCAAGAAAAAAAAACTCCTCCCTAAAGGAATAAACATCCTAAGACACCATTGCTACCAGAATTCATGGCAATCCAACTTGCATCACTATATACTTCAACCACAGAAGGACATTTTCCATAATGCAAATCAAGGGAACTAGTTCCCGTGATATACATCAACACTCTATTAAGAGATTCCCAATGGGTCTTAACAAGATAACTAGTGTATCAATTTAACTTGCTCACAAAAAATGCAATCTATGGTCGTGTACAGTTCATAAGATACATCAAAATTTTGATAAATTGAGAGCATCACAATTATGATATAGGAATACTTATATCATTATTGAATAAGGGCTTGGATGAATCATATGAAGTCTTAACATGTTTACATGATGTGTATTCAAAACTTTCAAGTATCTTCTCAACATAGTGAGAGTAAGAGAGTGTAATACCATCAGTATACCTTGTGATTTTAAGCCCTAAAATCACATCAATGACACCCTTATCTTTCATCTCAAACTTCTTACACAAGAATGATTTTGTCTAATTTAATACTTTCATATCAGAACCCAAAAAGTAGGATATCATCCACATATAATAATAAGATGATGAATCTATTATCAATCATCATACTATAAACACACCCATTGAAACCATTATAAACAAAGCCAAAAGAAGATATTACAAAATCAAATTTTCATACCATTCCTTAGGGACTTGTTTTAAGGCATAAAAATACTTAATAACTTCACACACTTTATACTCATTCCCACACCCCACACAACCCTCAAGTTGCTCCATATATCTGTCCTGAAGATCGTAGTGTGAGAATGCAATCTTGATAGTCATTTGATGGATAGTGAAATTTAAATGGAATATAGTGTTATGGCACACAAATTATGGTCATGTGAGAAATAGAAGAATTTGTATCAAAACAGTCTATTCCCTCCGTTCGTATGCACCCCATGGAAACTAATATATCCTTATCCTTATTGATTGTCATGTTGATGTGGAATTTAATGCACTACAAATTCACTAGGAATGGAATTCCTAAAGTTTACTAAAACTAACGTACAATAATGCCACCCACAAGTAGACAAATCTTACTACAATACAGTTGAGGATTGAATCCCAAAGGAAAACATTTTTAAGAATAATCTGATCAAGGTAGCTTATTAAGAACTAGTATTTATTACAGAAATTGAGTTGGTTTGTTTAACTAAGATTGCAAGAAAAAAAGAGCTAGATTGAGGTTGAAGTTATCAATGGATGGAAAGACTAGGGTGGAATTGGGTTTCACTACCACTACTTGAATATGCGCATTCATTCAAATCAAAACATATATGAAAATATCAATTAGAGTTATGCAAGTTTCCCCTTTCTGTGTTAGAAACTTGCATAAGTAGATATCCATGAAAGCTCAATGTCTCGTTACTTACATATCCTATATACACTACTCCTAAGATTTCCCATGAGAATTTCTCATCATGGCATCAACCAAATCTAATCAATATTCAAATCTTAAACATTAAAGTTCTCACATCATAAGATTATAACAAATCATGTAAAGTGGGTGATCAATCCACAAGACATGTGATAAATGATTAGCTATGAATTAAATGAGTTCATATAAGCATTAGAATATGAATGAAATTGCAAGAAACTTGTATTGGGGCCAATCCCCACACCCTAGTGAAAGGACTACTCCCTCGACATGGAAAAATTAATGTCACTATTTGAGGAAGAGGAGATGATCATGGTCATGATGGTAGAAGAACTAGCTGTGTGGTATGAGATGACACACTTCCTTCATTCTCCCTCTTTCAAGTATTAATCCTGACCTATAGCTGAAGTAGGTGGATGGACAGTGACTCCACAAAGACAACGATCACCTTGGAGGAGGAGGTTGACATTTATAGATTTTAGAGGTTGATGGAAGTTGCCAAGTCTTCATGTCGATGTCCTAGCTAGGTCAATGGCACTAGATTGGTCGATGGATCTAGGCTTCAGATCTGATCTAGGGGTCAACATTTTGGCATGTTTGTCTACAAAATTTATGATGATTGAAGTGATGCCCTTAGGTCCCTATTTATAGGATGTAAATGTGGGTATCTCCCATCATCATCAGTCATGGGCTGTTGCGAGATGGCTGAATCTTGGGCTTCCGGTCATTAGGATAAGAGGTCGATGGGTCATTGACCTTGAAGGTCGATGGCATGCTTGAGAGGTGGCCATCGACTGATGGCTTCTATCTTGTCGATTATAAACTAATCATATGGGTTGGTCGATGGGTCATCGACCTTGAGCATCGATGAGTCTGAATGTTGACTAGGGGGTCGATGGGTCATCAACCTTGAGCACCAATGAGATTCTCAAGCATTGAGGTCAATGGACATGAGATCGATCATCAAATCTTGAGGATAATTGAAGGTCGATTGGCATTTCAACCGATGGTTTGATTTTGACATTCAGACACAAAAAATGTTGATCGGTTTGGCTTCTGGAAGTGCTCAAAATATGTTTTGGTTTGGGGCACTACCTCGCACCCCGTGAAAGGTGTCCATCGACCCCCAAGCATACTTGTTGTAGAGTGATAAGACTTAAAACATGTTGGAGGAGTTAAGAAATGTATCAAATGCCTATAAATTAGCATAAAATGCTAATTAGATAGAATAGAGATATTTCTAGTAAATGTCAAGAGATTTGAATGCTAAACTAGACTAAGAATGCAACTAAAACTGAGATGAATATGCATTCATCACATGTCTGCATTGAGTTTTAAATATCCACTTACATCTAAATACAAAACAACCAGGAGGCAAATCCACCAATTCTCAAGTTTCATTTAAATGAATTGATTGGATTTCCTCATGAACGTCTTCCTTCCAAAATGTAGCATCTAGCAAAGCCATAACTTATTTAAAGGATACATGATCATCCTCAACATTGTAAGCTAGGAACTCAATTCCAAATTCCTTAGACATCTTAGGCCATTTACTTCTCTTTATTTCAACCATTTCCTTAAAAAATCATAATCACAAATGGTATTTCTAGAGTTGTCCTCCACATTTGTCATCATTTCCATGTGCTAAAAAGGGAGGTTGTGGTGATTCAATTCTCTTGAGAAGCTTCCATGGGAACACAGGATTTTATGGGTAAACATCCTCAAAAATGGTTGCATCACAAAGTTCCACTATTATATTGACATCAATTCCAGAGATTTCAGATATTGCAATCAAGAATCTATAAGCATAGCTTGTCTCTACATAACCTAATAAAATGGAATCTACTTTTCGGTCCCAAATTTCCTCATTTTGTGTTTAAGGACAAATACCTTTGCAAGGAACCCCCACACTCTAGGGTATTTGAGGCTTTCCTTTAGGCCTCTACATGACTTAACTAGATTACTTTATTTATGTTTATGCGGAATTCTATTCAGAATATGACAAACCATACTCAAAGCTTCACCCTATGTAAACTTGGGAAAAGCTAAAATTTAAAGAAAAGTATTTACGATGTCTATCAAGTTTTAGTTTTCACATTATGTAATCCCAATGGATTGTGGTGTATAAGAAGTAGTAACCTCATGAAGTATACCATGGCATTGGCCTAATTCTAAGAACAAGTTTGAGGTATACTTTCCTCCCCTAACATACCTTAATCTTTTAAGTATCTTACCAGTTTATGTTTCAACTTCTTTCTTAAATATTTGAATTTTCTAATGCCTCATCTTTACTTTTGAACAAATAAATGTATTAATATTTCCTAGCACCATCAATGAAAGTTAAAAAGTAATGTTTGAGATCCCTAGTTGCAAGCCTATTAAATTTGCAAATATCTGTATGCACGAAATCCAAAATTTCAGAATTCATATCCTCATAATGAAAATGTTTTCTATCTAGGCAATTTTGTTTACAAACACATTCCACATATGCCATTTGTATGCCAAATTAGTGATTAAAACTAAATTCATCATACATTTTACTGAGCTAACAGTCATATGACCCAAATGACAATGCCATATAACAAAAATAACAAAATTCAAGCAATTTAAATTATCATTAAAATTAAGAACAAATTTTGAAGCAAAATGTTCTATATGATCTTAAACAAGTTCTATAAATGAAATAAGTACCCCTTACTAAAAAATAACCATCTCATACATGAGAAATAATTGATTTATTACATTCACAAATTCTTAAACCGTCTCTAATTAAAATTATATCACTTAATTATATTGTGATGAATAGATGGAACATGTCTAATCTGTAAAGTGCTTAGAACCTTTCCTGAAGCAAAATACATTTCCTCCCGTCCTTTGCCTTAGACTTCTACTGGGCTTTCATTGTCCAAAGTCATGGATTGGCCTAAAGAGGCCTAGTAAAACACAAACAGAGAGTTATTAGCATGAATATGTACATTAATCCCAATGTCTATAAACCAATAAAGTAGTTCAAAAATAGAAAGGATGTCATGTTTAATAGAAACATACCCATCATTGAGATTCATGAAAGTAGTCATACTATCATCTCTTCAATTGTAGATGTCATATCTTTCTTCACCTTCTTTGTAGGACAATCCTTTTTCTAGAAGCCAACCTATCCACAACTCCAACAAGGCTTGTTCTTTAGTTTCTTTTAAATCTTGGCCTTAGGTTTCTATGTAATATTATTTCTCTTATCTTTATTTTTACCATTCATAAGATTTATAGAATGGTTGTCATCAAATAGTACCTTGACCAACTCCTCTTTCAAGTGTTCCTTTATTATTGAAATAACTAGCACAAGTTCACTGAGGGTTATGTTACCCTTCTTGTACTTGATATCCTGGTTAAATGCCTTCCAACACTTGGGAAACCTTATCTATGATAGACATAACAACAAAATTTTCAGGCAATTCCATACTCGCTTCTAAGAGATTACAACACATACTTGATCACAAATAGATCTACCATCCATCATCTGAAACTTAAGAAATTTATAGATGCAATGTTCTTTACTATCTTGGTTCTCTATTTTATATTTTTTATCTAACACATTCGATAGAACCTTACTAGTCAGGATATGAGGTTTGGTATATAAATCATACAACTTATTTGATAGTGCAAAGAGAATACATCATCTACACAACTGATCAACATCCTTTTAGCCAACAATTTTCTTAGTGTTCTTATATTCATTTCATAAGGTTTAGGTTCATCTTTGATAAGATAGTCAAGAAACCCTATCATCTTGAGTAAAATTTCAATCTGGCTCTTCCAAAAGTTGATGCCATCAAATTTTTAGGTATATTATAACTATCAATCTTAGGATGATAAACACCATGACAATCCATGAAAACTAATGACAATAAGTTATTTTCTTTAAGACTGTTAGATTGTAAAACATCATTACAAACAACATCATGTTTACATGTCAAGTTTATGAATCAAATCATTAAGAACAGCCAGAGTTGGAGAAATAATAAGCTAAAAAGCTCAAACCAAATCATTATCTTGAAGAAGAGAGACATTACTTAAAGAAATAAGAGACCCAATATCCACTAGATGTGTGTTGTTCTTCCAGAATTGATCGAGTCATGAACATTTAGAAAGAGGTCATTTTGTCACAAGTAGATGACAAGAAGTGACACCACTATTGTAACTTAGTGGTCGTTAGGTACCACCACTCAACATATCACGCCAAAAGGAAGAGAGGAGATAGAGAAGATTTCTCTCACACAAGATATGTACTCCATAAAAGAATACACATAGAAAGAGACTATGGAAGGAAACACATAGTAGGGCTGCAAAGACAAAGTTAGATGCTCTAAGTTGTCTGAGATATGTTGTGTTTAACCCTAAGACTAAGGGCCTTATTTATAGAACTCCCACGCTCTATCCTATTACTAGTTTTATGCAACCACATGACCACTCTTGTACACATAAAAGACATACAAATAGTTATTCTCCGATTAGGAAATAACTAATTAAACAATTAATTAAATAGTTCTCCAATTGTGTAAAAAGAACTAGAAGATGGAAGATAATTCCTATGACCCATGAGCTACATGCCCGTGCCCGAGCGCAACTCAGTGTAGCATGTGCATGCACATGCCTATGTGTGTGTGGTCACCATACCCACCATAAGGGTGAGTATACCCTCCACTAGAGTTCTTGGACACTATTGTCACATGCACACCTACATTTACACAACACAAAAGCTTTAAAAGTGGGTAATGTGGGACTAAATAATTTTTTTTATTTGCATTAAGGACACAAAAGTACCTTTTCTTCCATAATTCATATGTACTAGTTACACCTACATTGGACTTAATCAATGTTGGCTAATATTAAATAAGATAACATAGAGAGAAATTAGTTATTAATGGAAAATTCTAATTTGATGATTGAAACAAATATCCATAACTTAAAGATTCCATACTTAAAGGAATATTAGTTGTTTCTACTATATGATAAAAATCATAATTGATTCGATTCTACTACAATTAATAAAGGATGAACATTAAAGATAGATATGAGGAATTTGTACTATGAGATCTGATGTGTATATGACAATGATTAAAAGTGGAACAATTAGGTATCTCTAATAAACGATGAACAATAAGCATCACTAGAATTAGACACTCAACAAAAACTGTATCTATTTTATAATATGGTTCCGAACATACTATAGGACAAACAACACACCATCCATATTGAATAGTAGACAAAGTTGTATGTTTTGAACATGTGAATATCTTATAGATGTATAGAGACAAAGATGGGTTTCCATGTTAAAAAAAAGAACACCATTAGAAGGTTTGCGAATAGTAAAATGCTCTATTGTTGCTTTAATCCTATCACCAATATAAAGGGTCTATAAACTCTCTCTGATGATAGACAAATAGGGTGTCTTGCTAGGACACTATCAACTAGAAATAGTAGTCATTCACATAGCACCATGTTGCTAATAAGAGAAAAATAAAAGATGTCTCAAAAGTATCAGTTTGTATTCGTTGTTGGGTATAACCATTTTAGAAAAAAAGAGTAGTGAGGTTCTTTGGATTTATATGTTAGAATCATATTTAGGAGGATAGGAGAAAGTGGCTAGAGTAGAGGGTGTTGAAAAAGAAAAGAAAAGTTAGTTTGTAGTTCCATATACTCAATCAAAGAAGTGTTGATCAGAAGAATCAAATGTCGTTGGCATAGGGGGGATGAACCAACAACAGAGAAGTAGAATAATAGAGAAAGGATAGGGAGGAGAATCATAACTAGAAGCCATGCAAATGGAGCATTGGAGTAGTAGGTGGCATCCACACAGTTGGAAGAGGACAATAGCGATTGTGGGTGAGCAATGTTCCAAATGAAAAATGGCTCCCCATATGCAGATGGGGTGTTCTGAGAGTACACAAATTGGCATTTTTTGGGTGGTATATGAAAAGGTGGATCCTTGTGTGTTCTCTCCATTCAACACTTATTTATCCCATCAACAAGAAAGGGAGGCATTCACAGTGATAGTTTTCATTTGGATTTGGAGCCTAGACATGTTGGCAAAGGGGTTGTCTTCCTTGCACTTGTTGCCAATCAGGATTGAAATCGTGATAGAGTTTGGATCATGATTAAAAACTTGAAGTTTGAGATTGGGATTGGATGCTAGGAAGCATGAAAGTGGACTTATTGGGATAGGAGGGAGTTATGCGGGCTTTGGGTTTTGGGTACTAGGAGAGGGAGCGACTCAATAAAAGGGTGCTTGGTTGGAAATATTTGATTTTTTTATAGGAGGACAAGAAAGTGGTTGGATGAGGAAGAAATTAAGAAATAGACATAAATTTTATTGGTCAAGTACTAATTCCAAAACTGGTTGGGGACATGACTTTGGTAATTAGTTAAGTTTGATTAGGGATTGAATCCTTAACAATTTCTCCTTGACCGTTATCATGTTTATCACAGTGTATGCTATATGTCTCTAGTTATCCACTACATCAGCTCCACATAGAATGTCATACTTTGTGGTATATAATATTGGATATCACAAATATCTTTAATTAACTTTCATGGCCATATTTTATTTATCCAGTTTTCATTATGTATTTTTATAGGTCTACCCTCTCTTAATGCTTCCCTTTAATCATAGCTAAACTTTGCCTACCACATAATGAGTTAGGCCAATGCCTAAGTTGTTAACTCCTATCCGTTACTTACTTCCTCATAGAATCTACCATTTTGAGTTAATGTATGTCTAATTCAGTTTTAAACTTCTCTTATCATCCAAGTTTTATTTATATCTTCACTTTTCTTAACTTACACTATAATTATATTTTCATGTTCTTTCCTATACTTCCATTGTATATTCCATTATACTAGAATTTCATGCGGTCAATTGTTTCCTACCAATACTAAAAATATATGAATATGCATATGGAATCTCTATGAAATCATTTTAAATAAATGATTTGAGCAAAGAAATATTCTAAGAATATTTCTTCATCTGAAAACCATTATTGTAGAACTAAGAAAAACTAAGGTATTCTAGAGCAATTCTATTACACTGTTCAAATGTAAAAAAAAGAATTTGTTATTCTTATACATATTTCACTCTCAATTACTTAATTCATAGAGAAACTCATATTTATGTATCTATAATAAAAGTAGATAAATAATGTGTACTAGGTAAGAACATGGTTTATACATTTAACTTAAAATATATAAAATTTTATTACTACTTTGATTGGTTAGACAATCATCATTACATCATCAACTAATAAATATTACTCATTTTACTATTGATTAGTAGATTGACTAATCAAGCTTGCTAATTGTACCGACCTTGCTTCCCGACTAAGCTCTTTCTTAACCACTAATCACTAGTCTATCTATTATGACTATGTTTGAGCTTAGTTGGTAAACTAGGGTTTACTTGAATGTTTGCATGCTTAATTAGATTGATCATCCCTTAAACCTGGTTAATGATGTAGTTGAATTATGATGTTTCAAATCTAACAAGAAACTCTAATCATGATTTTAATTTAAAGGATTAGTGTTTGACAAGTGTAAACCCTAATAGACAAAATTAGAGTTTTGATAGTATATAAATAAAAAATTTGATAGGTACAACAATATGGTAAATTGTTTTTCATATTTTTTATGTTATCATATTCATTTTAAATTTGGATATGATATGGATAAGTAAATCATGTGTGTTAAGGAAAAAAATCAGAACATGTGGATGTTCTTTGAGTGTGGTTCTTGGTCAAACTATACTTTGATCGACCATGCTGCTGACTATTGTTCAGTAATATAGTGTTTGATTTTTAATTATTTATTGGTATCTCATAATGATCTAAATTTTTTAGTGGAGGTATATTTTTTACACAATATGCTAATTTTTCATAATTTTTTGAGGATATGTAAAATTCTTAAATAAATGATGTATAGTAACATTTTTGTGACAAAAATTCTACTGGAATAGAAGAAAGTGTAAGTAGGGTCAATTTGCAATTGACCCAAGCACCTCAAGTGCTCTATATGATCGGTCTAGAACACTAGGATCTCTCATAATTCATGATTCATTCTAGAGAAATGTAATCCTAGAGAGAGAGGGAGAGTAATGGTTTTGAGAGGAGAAAGTGGTGGAATTGATGATCTAGGGTTCACCATCCAAGATATGATGAAATCCAAGTTTTCAATTTGAAAGGAAGAAGGAAGTGGTGATTTGCTAGGGTTTTGATATGAATTTGAGAATTTCATGTGTGGGGCTATGTGTTTAGGGTGTTTTCAATGCTTAGGTGAGTGGTTACTTCCTTTAAACAATAGATTTCACAAAATTATATTAAATCTTCAATAGTCTTCAATTCATATGTATGTGACTACAAACCCTAAATCTGCCTTTCAATTTAGCTTATGAAAGATGATCTAGAAATGGATTGTTTTCCTATTGTGATAAATTTCAGGTGATAAAATCGTATTAGTAATGTATTCAAATCATGTAAATGAGAATTTTTAAATTTATTACGAAAGCTATAAGAATATACCAAAATCTAGGGTTTTTGGTTATGTTTGAAAATGATGCATAATTGAGTAAAGAACTTTGCGTATTGAAATGTCCTTGTTTATTAATGATTACTTTTATGAATGCATAGTGCAAATATGTCAGATACTATCTTTGATTTCATTTGATGATATCATTATTTTCTTGATATCTCAATAAAGAGGGTGAAATCCTAGATGAAGGGAAAGTCGTAAATATATGAATAGACATAATGAAATCCAACATAATTGATATATTTTAATGTTATAGCTTTATGCATTCAAGTTTATTCTTGATGAATGATATTTCAATGAATGGCATGGAAACCTTATTTCAGTTCATACCAGGGTTTCATATACATGTTTCGTTGTATGTGAGATGCTAAAAGCAGTCTTTATTCAATGAAAGTTTATGATGCATTAAATCCTTATGCGAGCCAAGTGATATGTGAAATAGGCAAATGAAACCCTAAGGATAGGGTATTCAGTGAATTGAGTATTTCCAATTTGGCATTCTTCAATGTGATAAGTGGTATTACTCAGTTCCTTAGTTTAAAGTAAAAATTGCTAATAATTTATCAAAAGAACTGTTTGCAATGTTAAACCAAGAAATGTTGATTTGATGATTGAACCATGTATTTAAAGAGTAAATTAGACATTAGATTCCATTAAAATGGTAGAAACCTCCCTGTAGTTCTATGACAGGATGGGTGAAATGGGCTATGGACTTTAGATATAGGAAGAAGTAGACCGAAACTGAGTATCTAACACTAATCGATTGGGTATCGATGGTACTTCATTTTAATAGAAGTGTACCCAACAATAATCTAAGATCTTAGTGGCACTATTTTAGTATTATGGGTATCCAACAATAACTAGAGATCCAGTGGTATCCAAGAGTTGGAGTATATATTCCTTGTGGATCTACTCCATTTGGAAGTTACTCAATATTGCATGTTAGCTCTTGATTGAACCACATTACATGAGATAAATTCTTTTTAGCCTAGAGGTACCCTTACCGAGTACCCATGACAAGAGGCTACAATTATATGGCCAGATGTTTGCTACAATCAACCCTTATGTTGCTCCCTCGGTGCAGAATGAGGCAGTAGTAGCAATCTTAAGGTCCATGGGTTTACCTTAAGACTTGTATGGAGAGTCACATAGTAGTGGCTTTCCCTTGGATGGTACAATCCAAGATATTTTAGGGTCAAAGTCAAAGAAAAGTTGATTGAGATTAGTTGAGTTCAGACAAAGAGTTCAATAGTCAAATCAGTCAGTTATGTTTAGTTGGCCATCACAGTAGTAGTCAGTTCAGTAGAGTCAAGTCAAAGTTAATGAAAGATCCGAAAGAGAGTAATGAGAAAAATGTTTTGATATTTGTATGTTTCTAGTGATCCAAAAGGAGTGGAAGGGACTAGAATTTCACAAAAATTCACAACTTGTGACATGATAAATGGTTGGTTCGTGAGCGAACTGATCGGTTGACCTGCGAGCTGATCTGTTCACCCAGTGAACCGGTTGTTTCACCATGTTTCCCAATTGCAATTGTATTGGAAATTCTAATCCAATTAATGTACGACATGATATCAGCACTAATCTCTGATGCAATCAAATTGATTCATGAACTTGGCATCTCACTCCATGAGACATTCATTTTACAACCTTGATCCGATCAGTTCACTAAATGAACCTGTCAGGTTGCACCCTGGTTCATCCATAATTTAGCCTATGTAACTTCCAATCAACCTGGTGCTCCAACCAGTCGGTTGGGAGTCCACTCAGTTAATTTGTTTCTTAAATTGAATATCTAAACACTTTAGATTAATTCAATTATCATTCTTGATTAAACACCTATTCTATGTGTATCCTATGTGTGTGACCCTATAAGTTCCAAGTTACATTGCATGGAATGTCCATAACTCATTTATGACATCACAAGCAAAGAGCGATGTCTAGTCGCGCATCATTGCTACCCAAGTAATTAGAAAGTTGGAGACAAACTTCAACCTACAATCTATGTCAGGTGTTATAGTGATTATATAATTCCTTTGTTTCTAATATCCGAATTGAACTCGAGGCATGGAATCATCATTCTCTCAATGCTCAATCCATTTTCCTTAAACTAGAGCAGACTATCTGATATATATGTGACCTCAATATCACGTATTGATCACATGTGCATGCATATACTTTTTACAGTCTCACTTATCAAGTATCCTGGATATCAAACTCTAGTAGGAACTCTAGTAGGAGGGACAAATACCATCTACATCACTCACAGTCATCCCCATGTGTCACAATGTATATGATCATCACCTTTATGGCAACCCTTATTAAAGGACATGGTAAAGTACATCAAACGATATGTGATGAGTGTAGTAATTTTAGGTCTAAGAACTATAATCACAACCTTCACTGTGAGATTATGACCACCATTTATTGTGCTTCCATGTGTCACCTCAAGGTGGGTCTGTCTGATACACTTTTCTCCAACAAGTATCTATGTGCTTGGTTTGATATCACATATGATGATTGATGAGATTTTTTCATCAACTTACACACACTCTAGTCGTAAGTGTTACTTTTATCTATCATCCTTCCATAGTAACACCCGACTAGGGACATAACAAGAATGTACATACTATTGACATCTGTATGATCTCATTATTCAGGTCATCAACCCAAAGACATACGTAATTGAGTAATATTACTCTTTAGAAATATAATAAGTTTCATCATTATCTCAGAACTAATGGAAACAAAATAGATTGGAAGGTTGCCTTTATTATTATTCATATCTATTTATATAATATGCCATAACAATCATCATATGATTGGCTCTCTGGGCATACATACCAACAGACTCCCACTTATACATAGAGCCAATCACCCATGAATCTCAATCTCTATGATATAAACATGTCCATCATGTTTCTTCTGTGCAAGTGCTAATCCATCGAGTTAGCAACACTTTTACCTTTAGTCGATATATTGCATGTTTCTCATCTCTTTGATGTATGTCATTTTCTATGAGATGGAACTGTCAGAATATTGTATATGATATTCCTTGCCTAACCAGTAACTCCATTTTTGTCACAATATCTATACTATGTCATCAATGGATGTAACATCTTTAAGTTAATGCATATGAACTTCTAGATCCATATAGTACCCACTCCTGTGTTTGCAACACTAGGATACTTGGCTTCTATTATAGAATTGAAATAATGGTATGTAGTTTGGAACACTTCCAACTTACAACTCCTTTTTCTTATAATTAAACACATTTATACTGCGATCACTTTCTATCATTCCAATAGATTGCATCGGTGTAATTCCTTGCACCCAACTTTTCCATGTTGCCATAATCTAGCAACTTATTCCTAGTGCTTCTCAAGTACTAATGAATGCCTTTTAATGACATTGCAATGCCTTCATTGGAATCTAACTAATATCATCTTGGCATGTCCAATACATACAAGACTTTGGGATGAGTACATTATATAGCATACATGATAGATACAATTGATGGTTCATATGGTATCTTACTCATGTTTTTCCATTATTCATAAGAATCAAAACATAAGATTCTTGAGAGACTAATCCCATGAATGATGGTCAGATTCTCTCTCAGTAAATCCTTCGTGTTGAACTCTTTCAACATCTTGCTATTGTATGCACTCATACTTAGGTAATGAAACATTCCAACACTATCTCTATAGATTTCAATTCCTATCACATAGGATGTTTCACCTAATACTTCATTGCTGAAGGTGTTTTCTATGCTAGGTCTTAATACTTATAGTATTGAGATGTTATTGCCCATCAATATGTGGAATATTCATACGTGAACAAACTAAATCTTTTGTAATCATAGATTCCATCTTTTATCTTTATTCAAGTCAAACTCTTTGACTATCTTGTCAAGTCAAAAGATTTGATCTCTGAGATGCTTGTTTCAATGTCAAGATTGAACATTGTAGATTATAAACTTTATTTGCATTAATGAAATCATAAGACCTTTAGGATGTGTCACTTACATATCCTACTCAAATATTCTTATTAAGAAATGCAGTTTTATTCTTCATATGACAAAGCTCATAGTATATATAAATTGTAATAACAAGCATGACAATTGGAAAAAGGGATTTCGTTATGTTCAACTCTTGGAACTAGTTTGAAAACCTTTGCAACCGATCTGTCATTTTAGGCTATCCATATTGGTCTTCTTCTTAAAAACACAATTGCACCCTTGAGGTATAATCCCTTTAGGTGGTACTAGAAAGGTCATACCTTGTTAGCGTATATAGACTCCTCAATGGATATCAAGCCATTTCTTAGATTCCGATTCTTAATAGCTTCTAGTTGATTTGTTGGCTCATTATCTTATGACCAACGTATCTGATTTTTTTATTCACAATCTTTCAAACTTAGATGTGTTCTACTGGTACTATGAGGTTTTGTGTTACATAAGGATCTTGATACCCATTGTACCTCCTTTTCTACCTCAAAGCTTTTGATTTCTACTTTTACTCCTACTGGTTATTTTGGAACTCTCTTATCCTAGTAACAACACCTTTGTTGTTGGATTGGGATTAAAGATATCATTCAAAAATTATGATTTGTGAATAAACTTTTCAAGAAATTATTTTCTTTATATAAGTTTTAATCCTTAGGACATATTAGGACATTCCCATTTCATATCTCATTTGATGTCTTTTAAACCATTTTAGATGGTACATTGTTTAGTGTAAAGCATGTATCTATGAGGAGATTAGAAGATTATATTAAAATCATGATCCATCATGATGTAATTCCTTCTTTTTGATACATAATCATATTTCATGTGGATTTGACATGTGATACACTATCACAGTCCTTCAAGAGGGTCCTCAAACTATTGATGTAAAATATTTCAACATTTGATCGTATCAAAGTTTCTTAATACTATTATCCAAGTTATACTATATTTATAATCTCCTTGGACACTTCAAGAGATTCATGTTTGTATTTCACCAAATACAAACCCCATATCAACTAAGATCATCAGTAAATATAATGAATTACAAATAACTAGCTCTAGCTTTTATTTTAAAAGATCTTTATACATAAATATGTATAAGACCTATTATAGAGTGCTTGCTCTCCCACTACACTTAGTGAGAGGTTTTTTGTCATGTTTATCATATATTAGACTTGCATGTTACTTATTGGTTCAATAACCAAAAAGTCTAGATAAACATCAATATGGATTCTAGAAGTGCATTTCTCATATATGTGCTCTGGATGACAATGCTACAGATTGTTTGAGTTATCAATTGCAATCCTTTAGGTATTTGTGTTATCAACAATTATCTTTATATCCTTTCATATAAGGATCACTAGATGTTTGGGTCATTTCCATACAAAATAACATCTTTGAAATAGAACCATTAACAACACTTTATTCATTATCATCCTTGTCATACAAGATGCAGAAAGTAAAATGTTTCTATTATTGGCATAATGAAATAGAAATTCATCTAACTATATTAGATGTCCTATGGTCTAAGATAAATTTCAAATGTAGAATGAAGTTGCAGTAACTCTTGCTTCATCATAGTCCATCCTTTCCCTTTCTTAAAGCCTTACTTCTTTTTAGATCTTGCATATCAAACATATGTCAGATCTACATTCAATATCATATACCCAAGATGAAGAAGTGATTAGATGTATTTTATAATGTATATACATGAAGTGGATATCTTTGTTTCCTCTTTATTCTTATTTAGACCCTCTAGGTAGAGGGGGCAATTCCTCTTCCAATGTCCATCCTAGTGACATTTGCCTCCCTTATTCACTCCTCCCTTTGCCTTGAGTGCTGAAGATTTGGGCTTCTGGCTAGCTTTAGAACCCTTCTTAGCTTTTCCTTTGCGTTTAGACTTCCCCTTTGGTTTGCTAATCATCATCAAAAACTTGGGTTTGTTTTTATTCATTTTTTCCTTAGTTGTTCTCAACATGCCAAATAACTATGTAAACGGCTTGTCAAAGTCATTCATATTATAGTTCATGACAAACTAAATGTATGACTCTGGCAGAGATTGTAGAATCACATTGTAGCCAACTCTTGACCCAATGGGAATCCCAGACTAGAAAGGTTCTCCACATACCTAATGATATTGATCACATGAGGACCTATTGGATCTCCTTCTACCGTGGTACATTTGAATAACACTTTGGAGACATCATATCTCTCCTGCCTTGCCTGATCTTAGAACATATTCTTAAAATGTTTGACAATCTCAATAATATCCATGTTCTCATGATGTCTTTGCAACTCATAGTTCATGGAGCACAATATTTGGCACTTGACATCAATGACTTCTTCAATGTGCTTCTTATAAGCTTTCCTGTCAGCATTAGGTTCAGTGGAAATAGGTTCATCTGGCTATGATGTCTCCAGGACATAGAACTTTAACTCTTGTATGAGAATAATTCTAAGCATCATGAACCAGTCATGGACGCTATTCCCATTTAAATTGTCCTTCTCACATATTGATCATGAAGAAAATTTGTTGTTGTGTGTTGCCATTTGATTCTACAAAGAAATTTGCAATTTTGTCAAAAACTCATTTTGATTTGATTTATATAAAATTTGAGGATGTTTAATTAGGCCTTTAATTTTAACTATCACTCTCATTATTTTGTTCAAGTTGATAACCCTCAATTATCAATCCGAAAGATTTACAACGTACAAACTTTCAATGAGCCATGATCCAAAACCATTAAATTATTACCCGGCCAATTCCGACATCCATAATCAATCATTAATGTAGGCAATGTTTGCCAATTGCAACTAATGCAATTCTTGGATAGATGGTATGCACAACTCCTTACCATAGTCATCTGCATGCCTCTAAGTGCTTTATCTGATTAAGGACACCTATTTAAGCCTGACACAAAAACCAACACGATAGAAATGCACCCCGCTTGGTGGGCCAACATAACTACCATCACACTTCCACAAGATAGAAAGCACACCATTCTTGGCGTGTCTATGCATAATTGATCAAGATTTTCACGTGTGTTGCTGATGGAAGGCATCCTAGACTTAATATGTTTGATTGAGAGATTATATATATATATATAAAATATATGAACATATACATATCCAATCACCACATACTAGTATCCCATAGTGTAACCATGCAATATTAAAACATTAGAGATGGTTATGGCCATACTAATGTAATTCCTTAGAGCCACAAGGAATCACAACCACAAAGGTCTACATCACATGTATGAACATGTTGTTGGTGTGGATCTTTACTTGAACCAATCTAGGTTGATCAGTTCAACCCTTTAAGCAATCGGCTCACCTCTTGGTCAGCTGATTAGTCTTTCAAACCAGTTGTCTGGCCTCCTGTACAATCAATGTTTGGATGCCTTCAAACAGTCAGTTGATCTACCAGGTGATCGGTTCGTCTCCTACGGTTGTCCTCCTCAGTCCTCCATATGGTCGACTCTCCTGATGGTGGATGTATTCTTCGTCATTGCAAGAAAAGAAACTATCTTATTGCTATTAAACTTATTACATGGTAAAGAGAAACCTCGAGCTACATATGAGGGGAGCAAAGGTAGGAAAGAATAATACTTCTACACAAGGAAGAAGAGGGTAGAGCCTCAGTATGCAAACTAAGATATAATAGGAATAAAACATATCATTCAACCATACACAGATATTTGGGTTATTGGCCTTAACCATGCTATACATCCCACATCAAAACCAATTTAAGGGCAACACATGTAAATAGCATATATACCATATCATATATATATATTAGTTTGGGATTTTATATGGTCTTTAATCATATATGCACAATAATCATTTTAAATATTTGCATCATATGCAATAAATAAAAGAAGAAAAGCCAAAATTTGATCACATCGATTAAATCCCAAAACACTGTAGATTGGCATGGCTCTGATACCACTGTTGGAAAATATTGTATCATATAGGTAGCGGAAACAAAAATATTCTATCATTATTCACCATGAGCCAACGACCGTGTCAACAACTATGCAATAGGAAGTATGGCTTAAGGAGGCCATACCTAGTCACAGAGCAAGTCCAACAACTATTCCCTCCTTGTAGTTGTGCAACATTCTTCTAGTTGCACTCGGATGACGTCTATAGTAGATCATGGTCTCCACCATGAACAGTAGGTTGACGTTGTACTCCTAGCAGGAAAAGGATCTACGCCTCTAGAGTAGTCCACATGGACTGCACAGAAAACCTATCATTCTACTAGAACAGACAGGAAGGAGTTATCCCTCTCGTTGGTGTACTAGTCACCAACTTGCTCTCGCACAATTGTTCTCCCTAGCTATCCATCCCTTTATCAGGTAGGACTAGCTCAGGTTCTCTTGGTTACCACGACCAGAGAAGACAAACAATTTTCAGAGGCAATTGAGTTATGTTTTAAGAAGTCCCCAATGCCCCTCGATTTATAGAAGGGTAAGGGTCAGGGTTTCCAGTCTGAGTGGGAGTGGAAGGGACCAGAATTTCACAAAAATTTGCAACCTATGACATACAAAACACTCAGTTTGTGAGCAAACCAATTGGTTGCCATGGAGCGGATCAATTCACCCAGTGAACCGACTATTTCTTCATGTTTCTCAATCACAATTGTATTGAAAATTCTAATCCAATTAATGCACTCCATGATAAATTCATCAATGAACTGGATGTCTCGCTCCACGAAATGGTCGTGTCACAACCTTGTGCCAATTAGTTCACTAAGTGAACCTTGGTTCATCTAGAATTCATCAATGAAACTTCCAATCAAGTTGACACTCTGACCAATTGGTTCAACACTTGAACCAGTCGGTTGGGAGTCTAGTCAATTAATTTGTTGCTTAAATTGAAAACCTAAACACTTTAGTAATTGATTCAAGTATCATTCATGATTAAACTCCTCTTCTAGGTGTGTCCTATGTGTGTGACCCTATAGGTTCCAAGTTACATTGACAGTGAATGTATATAACTCATGACATCACAAGCAATGTGTGGTGTCTAGTCACACATCATTGCTACCCAAATAATTGGAAAGTTGGAGAAAAACTTCAACCTACAATCTGTGTCAGGTTTTATAGTGATTTTCTAATTCCTTTTTCTCTAATATTCGAATTGAACTCGAGGCATGGAATAGTCATCCTCTCAATGTTCAATCCATGTTTCTTAAACTAGAATAGACTTTCTAAGATACACATCACCTCAATGTTATATATTGATTCACATGTGCATGTGCATGCTTTTCTCAGTCTCACTTATCAAGTGGCCTGGATATCAAACTCCATTAGGAGGGACAAATCCCATATACATAACTCAAAGTCATACCCATTTGTCATAGTGTATCTAATCATCACTTTTATGTCATGCCTTATTCAAGGTAATGGTGGATGATGTCAAAGTACACCAAATGCCATGTGATCAGTATAGTGATTTCTAGTCTAAGAACCACAATCACCACCTTTACTGTGAGATATGATAATGACCACCATTTATGGTTTCCATGTGTGACTCTCAACGTGGGTCTGTCCGATACACTATTCTCCAACAAGTATCTATGTCCTTAGTTTGATATCACATATCATGACTGATGAGATTCTATCATCAACCAACACACACTCTATTATTAATTGTTATTACTGTCTACCGGCCTTCCAAGTAACATCTGACTAGGGAAATAACAAGAATGTACATACTCTTAAAATATGTATGATCTCATTGTTTAGGTCATCAACTACTCTTTAGACATCTATTATGTTTCACCATTATCTCATAATTGATTGAAACAGAATAAACTGAAAGATCACTTTTATTATCAATCAAATTTGTTTACATAATATGCCATCAAAATCATCATATGACTGTCTCTATGGGAATACATCCCAATAGTTTCCTTAATAATCAAGAATATATATGATTATCATGTTGTATGTACATGAAAGTGTGAGAAAAAAATGAATGTTTAGAAAATTATCTTTATTGTTGAAAATCATATTAGAGTAATCAAGTTTTATTCCCCTTGCAAAAATTAGTTTATGTAATTGAATGTGGGGAAGCAAAGAGTTCTGAAATCAAACAAAAAGTCAAGAGTGATTTTTGTGTTTTGTTTAATCCTCAAATTATGTCCTAATCTTATGATTAGTAGTTATCATGGGATGTAGGTGGCACAACTTAGTATTGGAGCTTAGACTAAGTCGTCAGAGACCATTAGGATAGAAAAATAGATTCATAAGTATTGTAGTTAGGATTCGATGTGCCTATATCTCTAGGAGGTCTACATGTTTGGATATCCTGACCTGTTATCTGAATACTTAAGTTGATCAACATTAAGCTACTTTGTCTATTCTTCTCTAGATGCCCTAGCTAGTTATACAGAGGGTGGGCTAGAGAGAAACCCTAGAAGTACTAGGGTTAGAAGACCAGAAAGTAATCAAGGAATAAAAGCATAAAGATAAAATGAGATATAACTTTTATTTTATGTTGTTGTTTAGATTGGAGATGAATAAAAATGTTCTTATGTATTTGAATTCAGATTTTTAATTTTTTGAAATATATATATATATGATTCTTTAAAATTGTTGTACACTACGAAGTTACTTCAGTTATTGTTTACATTCTTTGTATGAAGTAGACCAAAATTACCTCTAAATGAGTTTCTCTAAGTGGATATTCTTTACACATGTTTGAGACGAATAGGAGTCGGTTAATCTTGAGTAGCTCTTGTCTTTAGGATTGTAGGTTCATCCTAGTCTAACTGACATGATATGTTACTTGGATCTAATGACTTCTATTTAATAATATATTGGGAGTAGACTCCATATCAATTAGACCCATATTGTAGTGAGAATGCACATACACTAAGATATTGAAATATAAGTGAAAGATTGGAATAGCTAAGAATCAGTTGGAATTGATATATATGATCCACTTTGGGGCCTTAGATAAGAAGCCCTAAATTGGGAACAAAGAAAGAGGGAATATAGATACAAGACACAAATTTGTATAAGCATACAAAATGAAGAAGAAAAATTGGATAATGAAACCTGAATCATATAATTATATGAGGCTCTTTCTTCAATTTGAAACAAAGTAAAGTAAAGAAGAAAGGAGTTAAAGAACATTCTAGGAAATACATAAGAGATGGAACGATTGTAAAGAGCCTCATTGTAGTAAAATATGTCAAATAAAGAAATAGAATAAAAAAGGAATCAAAAGAAAATTATATAAGATTGGGAATAAAACTTAATGATCAATATTACATAAAGTCTCTAAATATGAAATACATGAAAGATCAGAGAAAATTCTATGGAAACTAAGATAGAAAAAATAAATTATGATGAATGGATCATACAATCAAGTAAAATACATTTATGTACTCCAAAACAAAGGGAAAATAGGAGAAAAGTGTTAAGTATACAATAAGTACATAGAAGTGAAGAATCTTCAGAAGAATTAAAGTGGAGAGAACTAGATGAACATGTAAATTATAAAATTAGGATAAGAAATTCCAATGAAACAAAGAGAAATATCAGATATGACGAGTTTGATTAAGAAAAGAGGGTTACATGATATAATAGAAATCATGGAATGTATCATTATATTATGAATTGTAATACACTCATCCTTATTATTTTTTTATTCACAGTCTCTATAGAGTAACAACCTAGTTTTCATCAGATGTATTCAATAGGTTCCTCGTCATGACATGGAACTAGTTTTCAAAAGAAGAATAAAAGTGCAGCTAAACAAATAAACAAGTCATATAAAGGTAAATTATATTCAAAGTAGAAAATCTTGATTAAAAGAGAAACTATGCTTGACCCCTGCATGAGCTGTTTGATTTGAAATAAAGGACATATAATGTATTACATATAACATGAAACTAGCATGGAGAATATTGATTTAGAATTTTAACATAACATTAGCAAAAGAATAATAAGAAATATATGTCTCATGAAATACATAATCATACACATGAATGAGCAACATGATCATAAGAGATGAGCAGAAGTTATAGATGATAGGCAGAATGGTAATATACAATAAGAGGGTGATGGAAATTTAAAAATGTTTCAAACATGATATAGTAACATAGATTATAAAAGATAGATTGTGAGATGTGAGAAAATGCTAAGTAATGTAGTATCCTTGATGATGACTAATTAAACATAGATACGAGAAATGTGTTAAGTGAGTACTTGAAGAACAAAATTATAAATCTCAAAATCATCTTATATTTTGTATCTTCCTTAATGAGAGAAATGTTGGAATGAAGTGATAAGAAAATGAATTCTACATGATGAATAACCCTTTATGGTAGAGAGATGTAATGAATGTATTGATGGCACATAATATGATGATGAAACCCTAGTAGGGTAAATAAAGAAAGTAACCTATCTTAAATGTCAAATAAAAGCAAATAAATTAATGTGGTAATTATAAGGAAGACTTTAGTAAAACTCAAAAGAGCTAAAGTTTGCATATGGAAATAAGGGAGTAAAACAATTTCAAAATAACATCATGTTATTGTTAATGATCAAAACCTAGAGTATTTAGGGTTCAAATGACTTTAAGGGATGTCAACAATGTTTTGACCTTGAGAACTGATAATTTCATAAAATAAGATTTTGCACTTAGCAATGTGAGAAGCAACTTAGCGTTGGTAGTAACCTAAGGTGTATGGATTGCATATGATAAACATAGATAAAAGTATAAAAATGACTAAGAACGGAGGATGAAAAATAAATTTGAGATGTAAGAAGTATTATTGAACAAAAGGAGAAGTACGACATGAGCAAAGTGTGATCTAAAATAAATTCTTGCATTGATTGCAAGAATGATGAACAATCATATCTTACTTCAAATATTTTAATGATTAGAGATGTTTAGTCTCTATGATCTAAATGAGAAAGATAAGTAAGAAGAAGTAAGTGGTAGCAGATAAGAAAAAAATCAGAGAAAACAAATGGCTTTTAGTAATATGTGAACTTGTTTTTAAAAGTATAATTTGTTGAAGGTATATCAAGGGATCTAATTTTTTTACACATGATTTCAGTTGTACATCTATAAGAAAATTTTTAAATTGAAAAAGGTTTTATGGTTTTTGTCATTCATACCAACACTCTGTCTCAACACTATACAATTGTTGTTAACTATAGTCGTGTAGTTTATGAGTGTTTTTCTATTTGAGTAGCACAATATTAAAATAGAAAATAGTAAGTGAATCTCTTTAGTAACTTTGATGTGATACATCACACTAATATACATTGAACCGTATAAATTGAGATAGTTAGATTGGATTACCAGTGCTGATGTAACCCCTTGAGAGAGTATGAAAATATTTGAAATGGTTGGTTTCTCTTTCTCTTTCCTAGTAACTGATCGTGATACAAAAAATTCTTTTGATCTCATTGATAGGCTTTGTTTCAAATTTGTTGTGGTTAAAAGAGTAAACAAAGGACCCAATGTTGAAGATAATATTCAAAAATGAAATACAAGAATGTAGTAACGTATAAGATTTCAGATGTATAAAAGAAACCTTGAATGTACTTTTTATGTATATTCATGTTTCAAGGATGAAACCTTTTTAAGGGGGAAAGAATTGTTATGACCGCGTCTGAGCCTAATTGGTAAAATAGGGTTTACCTAAACGATTACATACATAATTAGATTGATCACTACTTAAACCTGATTAATGATGGCAGTTCAATTATGATGTTTCAAATCTAATAAGGACCTCTAATCATAATGATACTTTAAAGGATTAGAGGTTGAGAAGTATAAACCCTAATTGCTAAAATTAGGGTTTTGATAGTATATAAATACACAATTTTATAGGTATAGAGATATGGTAAATAATTTATCATAATTTCTATGTAAATTGGATTTATACGAAACTTAATCATGATATGAATAACTCAATCATGTGTGTCATTGTAAAATATAAGAATATTTGGATGTTCTTTGAGTGTGGTTCTTGGTCGAGCTATACTTCGACCGACCATGCTGCAAACACTTGTTTGGTAGTATAGTGTTTGAATTTTAGTTATTTATTGGTAGTTCATAATGGTCTCAAATTTTTTATTAGGCTCTAAAATTATGTTTTACACAATATTCTAAGTTTTCATATTTTTTGAAGATATCTAATCTATTTAATGAATGATTTATAGTAACATTTTTATGACAAAAAATTCTACTGAAATAGAAGAAAGTGAAAGTAGGGTCAGTTTACAATTAACCCAAGCACCTCAATTGCTCTATATGATCAACTTAATACACCAGTAGATCTCATAATTCATGATTCATTCCATAGAAATGAAATCCTTGAGAGAGAGGGAGAGTTAGGAATTGAGTGGAGAAAGTGGTGGAATTGATGATTCACCATCTGAGAAATAATGAAATCAAGGTTTCCAAGTTGAAAGGAAGAAGAAAGTGGTGATTTGCTAGGGTTTTGATATGAATTCAATAATTTCAGATGTGGGTCTATGTTTTTAAGGTTTTATGCACCTTCGTGAGTGGGTAATGCACAAAATTATATTAAATGCTCAATAATCTTCAATTCCTTTGTATGCGACTACAAACACTAGATCTGCCTTTCAATTTAAGCTTGTGAAAGATGATTAATAAATGTATTTTTTTCCTATTGTGATGAATTTCAGCTGATAACTATATTAGTAATGGATTCAAATCATTTAAAAGAGAATCCTTAAAGTTATTACAAAAGCTATAAGAATTTACTAAAATCTAGGGTTTTTGGTTATGTTTGAAATTGTTGTATAATTGATAAAGAGCTTTACCTATTTGAATATCCTTATTTATGAATGCTTTTTTTATATGAATGTGTAGTACAAATATGTCAGATACTATCTTGAATTTCGTTTGAGGATATGGGTGTTTTCTTTATATTTCAGTAAGGAGGATGAAATCTTAGATGAATGGAAAGTCGTAAGTATGTGAATCGACATCATGAAATCCAACATAACAAATATATTTTAATGTTATAGATTTATGCATTCAAGGTTATTTTTAATGCATGATATTTCAATGAATGGTGTGGAAACCCTAGTTCAGTTCATACTAGGATTTGATATAAATGTTTAGTTGTATGTTATCTACTAGTAGCAATCTTTATTCACTGAACGTTTATGATGTATTAAATCCTTATGTGAGTCATGTGATATGTGAAAGAGGAAAATGAAACCCTAAAGATAGGGTATTCGATGAATTAAGTATTTCCAATTTGGGTTTCTTGAGTATGATAAGTGGTATTATTCAATTGCTCAGTTTAAAGTACAAATTGCTAATAATTTATGAAAATAATTGTTTGTAAGGTTAAACCAAGAAATGTTAATTTGGTAATTGAACTATGTATTTAAAGAGTGGATTAGACATTATATTCCCTAACCACCGTAGAACCCTCCATGCAGGTCTATAACGGGATGGGTGATATAGGCTATGGACGATCAGATATAGGAAGAAGTAGCCCGAAACTGAGTATCTAACACTAACCAATTGGGTATTGGTGGTACTTTAGTTTCGTATCATAGTACTCAACAATAAATGGAGATCCCGATGGTACTCTTTTAGTACTAGGGCTATCCAACAATAACTGGAGATCTAGTGGTACCCAACAGTTGGAGTGTATAACTCTTGTGGATCCACTGCTTCTAGAAGTTACTCTATATTGTATGATAGCTCTTGAGGAATTGCATCACGTGATGCAGAGGTTTTTTTTAGCTTAGAGGCATCCTTCCTGAGTACCTAGGACAAGGGGTCACAATTATAGTCCAACTATTTTGCCGCCGTCAGCCCTTACAAGGCTATGTCGATGTAGACCGAGACAGCAGTAGTAGTCTTAAGATCTTCAGATTTACCTTAAGACTTGTAAGGTGAGTCACATCGTAGTGGCTTTGTTTGGATGGTACAATTCAAGAGAGTTCATGGGAAAAGTAAAAGAAAAAGATAATTGAGTTCAGACAAAGAGCTTAGTAGTCATATCAATCATTTATGTGCAGTTGACCAACATAGCAGTAGTCAATTTAGTAGTCAAGTGAAGTCATAGTTAATGAAAGATCAGTTAGAGAACAATGAAAAAAATGTTTTGATATTTGTATATTGCTAGAAATGCATAATGAGATGAATGAGAGTTTGATCAACCGTGTGCAATTATTTAGTTATTCTTTGTATGTTTCTAAATTACTAGTTCTCTTTGTGATTGATCAAGCATGTTCGGATATTGATTCACTCTTGTAAATATCTTGAGTATCCTGCCATATATATTTGTGAATAATTAGTTCCTTATATCTTGTTATTGTTCTACCTTAAACTCAATTGCTCAATAATATATCTTTTGGCTATTTGAGTGCTTTAAACTATTTCTTTGAAGTACTCATTCAAATGGGCAACTAGGCTCACCAGTCTACTCACAAAGTTTTAGAGAAACTATGAGGATCTAAACAATTTGATGTTAGACTCGATCTGTCATAAGAGCTAAGTATCAGATTAGTTAAGTTTAGTCAGTTCCTATCACTTTAGGTCCTTGTATAGAGTTGAAAAAGTTGTAAATGGTGATTTGTAATATGGTTTCCTTATTAATAGAGAATATATCTGATTATCATGTCGTATGTACATGGAAGTGTGAGAAACATAATGAATATTTAGATATGTATCTTTATTGTTGAAAATCAGATTAGAGTAGTCAAGTTTTATTCCCCTTACAAAAGTTAGTTTAGATAATTGAATGTGAGGAAGAAAATAGTTCAAACAAAAAGTCTAGAGTGATTTTTTGGTTATGTTGAATCCTTAACTTATTCCCTAATCTCATGATTAGTGGTTGTGGGATGTGGGTGTAACACTATCCGACTTGTGTTAGTCACCATACTAATGTTTGACTCAAGATATAACCTGTAGCTCCTCTTTAGATCTAGAGATGCATGCATCCCCTTCGTTGCTACTAACCAACCCACTAACTAGCCATTCAAGGGTAAAAGCGACCTCTTACATAAGTTATAGTTGAGTTAAGATACACATATAAACTAGTAATAACTTTATCTATATATTTTAGTATTTTCTCTAGATTCGTTCATACCATATTAGCTCATTCTTCTTTTCTTATAAAATTAGGAGTGTAGAGCATCAATGCCACACTACTATTCTACAACATACATCAAACACTTGCATTTCTAACAATTATAAAATAAGTGATATTTACTACTTCAAACACACAAACATAAATTTGTTACTCAAATTTCATTTCTTCTATTTCTGAGTCATCCTAGCTTAATTTAATGATCTATTGTGTAGAAGATATCATAGTCATCTATTAGGTTGTGAACATGCTTCAATGTCCTTGTAACCCTAGTTTTACTAGATAAGATACACATGGGCATAAACAAGTTGGACATGCGTGCTCCTCTCTATGTCTTTATTTCTACAAAATAATACATAATTCTTCTTGTTTTAAACATCCTTGATATAGTTCCCAATATTTGAGAAGTATGACAATAACCTTTCCGAGCAATGAACTCAAGCTTTTAACTCCATGCTAAACTTTTTAACTTAATTTATTGTGTTTTCTTTTTTCTGATTAGAAATTTAAACTGTTGTTTGTCTTGTCTGTGTCTCTGATAACAATAACTTTGTACAAAATAGTAACTAATGTGTTATATCTGCAACCCTTTTGTCCATTTTTACTAGAAAGGAGGTTCTAGTTTCGTGGGAATAATACTATTGGATCCTATGCATAAATAAAATCAACTAGACTAATGTATCGATTTGAAATTTATCCAAACTCACAAAAGCTATATTTAGTAACACCAACATCTGTATATCTAGCACAAGCAATAATACAGTGAACATGTGTATATGAAATAACATAATAATCTTCAAGACTTTTGACATGAACAGATAGCCTTGAGCGTGATTGGATTTTATTGTAATGATTGAAGCTATGCATAATTGATAGAGCAATAAGTGGAAGGTTGTGTCAAAAGGGTCTGGTATCATAGAACGGTATACATGCGAATTAGTGGTAATCTGATTTCTTGACCTTGTTTTACATGAAAAAGTGTCATTTTTAATTCCCGTTGAAGATGATTGATATGCTGAAAGTATTCCAATTTATCAGATTTCACAAGGGTGTGATCTCCATATATTTGATTTATGAACTAAGAGTATGCGACACAAATACACACACATCTAAGGCAAGGCAAGCAACACGTTTTGTGTTTGTGTCAGCATTGATGTATTCAATGATTATGAAAATTGTTGAAACCTAATCAGTGATAGTTATATATCAAAGATAATATTTCCATCATTAAAGATAAATAGATAACTTTTTTTTTCCAAAAATAAAGAAAAAGATCTACATATGCTACCTTAAGAACAAAAAATACTCACATATGACATATCAAGTTTGGCATACAACCGCATTGTTGTTATAGAAGTGTACATATACTATCTAGATAGGACGCGGGCACTTCGGTGTGCGATAATCGCAGGTGACAGACTTATAAGGATTTGATAGTACATATGAGTCTGAATTTTTTTCCAGCGTGCAGCTTTCCAAGCGGTATACCGCCCGCTCAAACTCGGGATACGTCCCCGTCCGAGGGGGATATTGAAGAAGTATAACTAGTTCGCCAAGGACGTCGGAGATGAATATCTTTGAAATTAAAACTGTACAGTATCTATGTAAATTGTCTGTAATGCTACTCATTCCACCCAAATTCACCTGATGTAAGCTTATCCATGGTGATTCATGTTCTTCATTGTTATTGCGATCATAAATCCACATGTTCACATATAACTCTGAGGTGATCCAGGTGCAGCAACACAGTGCTCCGTCTACTGTGGTGCCAAGAGTATTCACAGACAAATGCGGTAAACCTTGTGGTGGTGGCAATGGCAACGCTTCCAACTGCCTGGCAATCAGACTGTATGATAAGAAGTGACGGTAACAACGCCAACCCGACATTATCCAGTTGAAGGTTCCCTGTGCGAACACACCGACAATGCAAGTATTGTCCAACCGTTCCACCGCCGGTGGACGTGGCAATTGGTCAACGCGCCACTCGTGAGTTCTAGAGGAGTAGGTCTGTATCTCGAGGAATCCATGTAACTCACCTTACCATGTCCGATCTCACGGACCCGAACAATTTCATAGTCAAACGACGTTCCGGTGCTGTTTCCTTCTTCATGGCAAACAAATCCGACGAAGTCGGTGTCTGACCAATTCAGCGGCAGGGGAACGGTCCGCCACTCTCGCGTCAAAGGACAGCTGATGCAGTAGCAGCTGCTTGTTCCGTCTCCAGGGTTTGGGTGCGAGCAGTGCTTGCAGAGGAGGAGGCCTTGCGATGAAGTCACCACCAAAGGGCAGTTATAATACATGCAAGGACGGGCGTCGTACGCCGACAGGAACTCCTGTCGAGTTGTGCTGCCAGTACCATTGGCAGGGAAGTAGAATAGTCTATGCCATAACGACCGCGGTATGTAGAAGAAGCCTCCGTCTGTGGGTGGCCCGTACCGGCAATGCTCCGTTGAAAAAATTGGATCGGAGATGATGGAGTTCCATGTCTTGCATACGACTTTGATACGAAATAAGGATTTCAGCGGCAGCCTGAGAAAAACTTGCTGGCTATGTCATTGATTTCGAGGGGAGAAGTCTTCTGAACATCAGGAATCATATCAAATATCGGCAGGCGATCCAAAGCGGCACCCGAATTTTTTTTAACACAAAGATTGTCAACTATAGACAGGCGATCTGAAGTTTTCTGAACACTAGGGTTGTGATCGGTGTCTTGTGTCATTGACAACCCTCACGCCGCCGCCAAAACGGTTCTCTTGGAGAGGAGGACATCTACTGATATCCGGGGTCTCGAGATTAATGAAAACGTGGGGTTTCCAGTTTCCAAAATTCATATCCTTATAAGAGTCTTGTTCCCAAAATAAGGTGAAATTCTATTTCACACAAATCCGAACGTAGTTGCCAAAACGTTTGAGAAGAACGGATACAAACATGGAAAAGGATCCTAGTCTCTTTCCATCTTGTTCTTGTCCATTCCTATCCTTTATTATGTCCAATTAATGTTCTTTCCATCTTTTCTTCATCCATTCATATCCTTTATTATTTCCAATTAATTTCTCATTCTTCGTCCAAACATGGCCTGAAAATGTCACATTAGTGGCAGTGACCGGTGTTGTATGATTGAGAGGCGCCGAGGCGACGGAAAGAATGAAAAGACATGATGAGGGGAAAAAATCAAGAGAAAACCTTGTTTGTCATGTTCCTGTGCGACCACTAATATGGATTTTTTTTCTCTAATAAATAATATGCATATCAATATAATTCTACTTATTTATGTGGGTATATTCAATAGTAGAATTTAGTGTCACACAAACAATGCAAGCAGTCTAGGTGATATAATTTTATATAAGAAGATGCCACTACTAACACTAAATTGAGGAGGAATCTTTTCCTGGAGGAAAATCAATTGACGGTAGTTATATAGTGATCAATTAAAAAATATTAATTTTTTGCTTGGTAAGAAAATTGAATTTTATGTAAAATAATTCATGATGATAAGTTATTGATTGGATATAATGAAGATCAACAATTATTCAAATAAAAAAATCTTTACTTTTAGAGAACCATGTTGATAGAGGTACACTAGATTCTTGAGGAGGAATTAAATCAAAATGAAAAGGAAGGATATAATTTTATGTACGAATGATTATCTTTAATAAAAGAAATGAAACTAGCAGTATTTTTTTCAAGTGAGAAAGGAAAATAATTATTCAATGAAAACGATTCTTAAGGGGTAAGTAAATTTTGATAGGAAAATCTTGGAGGAAAATATGTTTAAATGCATATAAAAAAATTACAATGTATTTTTTGTACAAGGTAAAAAATATGGGGTATCAATGCATGCATTTTCCCCTCATTCGTGAGGTTGGAAAAATTAGACCAAATTCATTTATACATTCCAACAAAATATTTACCTTCATGCTTAAGCATGACTTGTAATTTCCATACGACCCCCTCCCATTATTCATCATGTACCAAACACAACCTATTTCACCCATAGTATAACGTCTCCCTAAACGTCTTTAACTTTTTGGTCTTATAATATCTAAATATTGTAAATGTAATTTATACATATATGTTTTGATTTCTAATTTTTGCTTCAATTTTAAATGTAGTTATATTTGATATGAGGCTTATTTTTTGATCCAACATCATATCACAATTTGATGAATATTACATTCATTTTTATGTCATAAATATTAATGTCAAATGGTCCTATTTTGGGCATCCATTCCCATTCCTAGTGTTCACATTTAGCATGAGTCGAACAACTCAACAAAACTATAGCTCAAGGTACCAAATTCAATTGTGAGGACTCGTGTTGATTGCAATGGGTTTAAATTTTACCACTCTATAGGTTTGTATATTTAAATTGGTCCTAGAAGGTTTTCTTTCTTATCCAACATTGTTGAAACAATACCAACACTTCTACCTCTTTGCCACATATTTTACATTGAATATTAGGTCGTCCACTAATAGTGTGGCCATTTGTTTAAGTACATGAAGAAAAGTTAATTTTGTAAAAGAGGTGAATATGTTGATTGGTAGGTTGATAATGATGACAATATCAAACTTCTAAAATAGATATAGATAGTTTGCCATGCATTCTACTGAGTTAGCCTTGAATTTAAGAATTCAAACAATTATATGACCTGAGGACCCTTGACATTTCAACTTGATAACAAACATATTCACCTTCTTTTTGTAAACAATTTGATTATTTTAATTTTTTTAAAATACTATTCTAGAAAATATTATGTCAAACAAATTTAAAAATGATTTACAATCATTACAACACATATCAAATCTCATAATTTCCAAACATCTCTAAGTATTGAGTAACATTGGGTTTATGGATAACACAAAGAAGACATCATTAGCAACAAAATGGCATTAACAAAATAATATACCTAATTTTCATCATTAACTGAGGGCCTCATGAGTGGAACATCTACTCTAAAATCTAACGAGGCATTCTGTTTGGGTTATTTTTCTTTATAAAGGTATCAAATTTGAGAATTAAGCTAGCATGGAAGACTCTGAGAAGATATTGAAAAATTGTCTTTCTTTCATGGAAATATATTACTCATGATGTTATTTCCTCAAACTACTATATCAAAGACTTAATTAGATATTGAGTAAGTAATGCATAAATTTAAAAGTAAACTAATCTGAATATAAGAAAAATTGGTGTAGAATTCTTGCATATACACATAGAAAATTATGAATAATATTCTATCTCAAGCACTTAGAATATTTCTCATGTAAAATCATCATTATCATGAGAAATAACAAGACTACTATTACATGTATAGATAGAGGAGGCTATCATATATGTTTTCAATGAAACATGTAGACAACAGAGCCTATTACAAAATTCCAAACATAAACAAAGATTTTATGTTGATTTAGTATATCTTCTATATCAAAGGCACCCCAATAGAACAAGGTCTTCTAAATTTATAGTATATGTTCCTTTTGGATATCATGATGTTCCTCACTTACATACATCTCATGAACAACCATGCACGTGACAAACAACACAATGACTAGGTTTTGCTAAGTTTCTTTATGGAGAAAAAAATGAGAAACATCATTAAGATCATAAATTAAATTAAGCAACATTCATAATTCTTAATGAAAATTATCCAAAAATGACACTTTTGGATATCTTGAGTGCACAATGCCCTCAATGTTTTTGAGGGTTGCATAATATTGTGATCCATATGATTTCACAATTGGGTGTCATAATGTACTAAGTGTCATTTTCATAAACCTTTGGTAATTTTAAGTTCTCCTTCCACCATTTACAAGGAGTAGATGATGGAGTATTGTTTTGCAACACCACTAAAAATCCTAGAGATGATTAGTCTCTAAGTTTAGCCTTGCTAGTACTATGGTAAGAACTCCACCCACATGTGCTAAGACATGTGGAAGTCTTATCGTAGTATAGTTAAGGGTCGAATCCTCGGGACAACGGTCTTGACGAAGTCAAGATGGAAAACGTTTAGCTTTTACTTAACAACTTAAAGATTGATATTTAGATCGAAAGTTTGATTTGGTTGTTTTAAACTAAGCACAAAGAAAGTAAAGCAAGAAAGTAAATAAAGCAAGTAAATCTTAAAAGTTAACAAATGATGATGAATCACTGGGGTTAAGCAGGTATTTACCACCGCTACACATGCATTGTATATGTACTAAGCAAGACTTAAAAGCTAGATGCATGGATGTTTCCACAAGACCGATGCCTTATAAGACAAGAGCGATGTGTTGCATCTAAGGGTGTTCCACAAGACCGATGCCCACATAAGACAAGAGCGATGCATTGCACCCTTCGATGTTCCACAAGACCAATGCCCATATAAGAAAAGGGCAATGCATCTCATCCTTCAAGGGTTAAGTAACTCTAATACGGTACATCCTACGCGTCACTGAAGGATGTAGTCTCCGAAAAGAGAATCTTACTCAACCTCATGAAACGTGCATCTAAAACTAACAAGCGAGCGATAATTATCAAATCGAATAGCGTCTTTGTAGGCCTAGTTTCCGGTGAGGGATAACCTAGCTACGAGAAGTGCGGGAATAATGCAACGCCAGCCATCCCCGAACGAATGGTCACATGCTTTACATCATTCCCCTCGCAAAGTGTGTTCCTCGACTTATCAAAGGTCTCTTCCATACAGATGGGAGTGTGCCATATGATAGTGAGTTTACTCCACTCTTTGAGATACACTTCTAGACACCGAAACGGATGCGTGGTGGATACACACACCAGAAACCAACACTAAATCGGTATTCAAGCCTCGATAGCGGTCGTAGACAAACCACAACGAAAGATAATAAATGCATACAAGAACGTGGCCATCATTCAAGCATGTGTGAAACGATTTAGTATTAAAACGAAATGATAACATCTCTTTTTACAGTACATAATACAAAACATGGGCAGCGGGGCTAGTCCCCGCGCCCCAGTGGATGGAACTACTCGCTCCTCATAGAGGGAGCAACAAAGAAGGAGGCAAGAAGAGATAGAAAGAACATCATCTCCACTAGGAGAGAAGGTTGAACCCTTGGTGGAGAGAGCAACGATCTCCACCCCTTGTAGCTTGCTTGATGACGGATCTTCTCCTCTCACCTTCCTTGTTGATGAGAGAGAGAGAGTAGCTTGCAATGGACGTGAGTCTCAGACCAGCGGCCTCGAGTGATGGATGGAGTTGTTCTCGTAGTAGAGAGGCAGCCTATGGACGTCTGGACTCCCTTCATGGACGGCCCTGAGATCTTATTTATAGGCTTTGAGTGAGATCCAAACGGTTTGGAGACCGTTTGGCGTCAAACGGTCTTGAGACCGTTTGGGCTCAAACGGTCTTGGGATCGTTTGGCGTCAAACGGTCTTGAGATCGTTTGGCGTCAAACGGTCTTGAGACCGTCTGGGCTCAAACGGTCTTGGGATCGTTTGGCGTCAAACGGTCTTGAGATCGTTTGGCGTCAAACGGTCTTGAGACCGTCTGGGCTCAAACGGTCTTGGGATCGTTTGGCGTCAAACGGTCTTGAGATCGTTTGGCGTCAAACGGTCTTGGGACCGTTTGAACTCCATGCGGTCTTGGGCCCGTTTGGCTTCATGCGGTCTCGGGACCGTTTGAACTCCATGCGGTCTTGGGACCGTTTGGCTTCATGCGGTCTCGGGACCGTTTGAACTCCATGCGGTCTTGGGCCCGTTTGGCTTCATGCGGTCTCGGGACCGTTTGAACTCCATGCGGTCTTGGGACCGTTTGGCTTCATGCGGTCTCGGGACCGTTTGAACTCCATGCGGTCTTGGGACCGTTTGGCTTCATGCGGTCTCGGGACCGATTGAACTCCATGCGGTCTTGGGACCGTTTGGCTTCATGCGGTCTCGGGACCGTTTGAACTCCATGCGGTCTTGGGACCGTTTGGCTTCATGCGGTCTCGGGACCGTTTGAACTCCATGCGGTCTTGGGACCGTTTGGCTTCATGCGGTCTCGGGACCGTTTGAACTCCATGCGGTCTTGGGACCGTTTGAACTCCATGCGGTCTTGGGACCGTTTGGCTTCATGCGGTCTCGGGACCGTTTGAACTCCATGCGGTCTTGGGACCGTTTGGCTTCATGCGGTCTCGGGACCGTTTGAACTCCATGCGGTCTTGGGACCGTTTGGATCCACTCGACCCTTGTGCTGGTTTATTCTTTTGTTATTTTTTTGTGCTTTTTTTCTGCAATTATAAAAGGAAAAGTTAGTTTGATGATGTATTTACAAAAAAAGGGTAAAATTAGGTTTATGTACAATATAAATGTAGAAAGAGTATGGAAAACTAAAGAAAAAGACTAAGATAAACTACTAAAATAGGAGGTTATCAGTAGACTAGTGGATGCATACTATACCCCACACGAATGTGTAGTTTGTGTTTAGAGCATGTCACTATCTCGAAGTGGTTCCTACCTATTATATTTTATTAAAAACCATCTATAAGATATTATGGAGCTCCATGTCTTGCATACTGAATTGTAAAGGAATAAGGATTCATCTGGAAGTAGGAGAAACACTTGTGTGGATGTATCATCAATGTCAGTGAGGAGAATTCTTTTATTAAGCTACATGCATGTCTTTGACCAATGATTTCAACTATATATGTGTATTACAATGCTGAATCTGTGGAAAATGTTTTTGCCAAGTCATTCATATATTATTGTGCTCATGATAGACAAAGGGAAGGAAAAGGATGGAAAGATTAAAATTATTGTTTGTCTAGCATGATGATGGAGAATGAGAAATTGTTCATGCAAAGTTCTATTTTTGTTCTCATGACAAGACATGAGGAATGTTGAAGAAAAAACATTGCCCTCCACTCACTGATTGGTCATGATTGTAAAAAAACATATCTCTCATGTTTTCCTTCTCTACACTTCAAAATTCTTTTTCTCAAACAAATTTTATCCAATACATATTACTTTCCCACCAAAAGTTTTGTGATCCTCAAGTGAAGTTCTTGTTTTCGACTTCCCTCCAAATAACTTCTTTTTTATAATAACAACTTTGTTTCTTTTATTAAGCTGAACGTTATTAAGAAAAACATATATTTCCTTTTAAGCAACTTCTCGTTAAAATATACCTCATAACATATGTGACTATATGCCAATAATTTTATTTTACACGTCATTTTATAGATGGAGTATTAGTTGGCCCAAAGGTATAACCATAAATTCATAATGCCAATAACAACTAGAAATTCATAAAGCCCATAATGAGTACAAAAGGATGTCTTTGGTATGTCATCATCTTTTGACCCAAATTAAACAATAGACACTTCAAAGATCTATCTTTGAAAAGATTGTGGGCTATTTCAATTGGTAAACCGTTGATGAATAGTAGAGGACAATTGTTCTTTATGGTTACTTGATTCAACATTCTATCGTCCATACACATTCACAGAAAATTGTTTGTCTCTTTTACAAATGGAGCTAGAGGTGTGAGACCCTGAACCTAGCATAAACCTAATATTCATATAATATTTCTTCATTATCATAATTGTGCACTTGATTAAGTTTTGATGAAAATTTATTAGGATATATCTTTTATTGGGTTCAATTTGCACACGGGTTTCCCTAATATCAAGTTTCCTTTCAACTTAATTGTAAATTCACCAAAATATGTGGGACAAGCAAAAATTATGTGGAAAAAATACTTAAACATAAATTTTTCTTCATACTAATACTTTTCTTATCCTTGGAATCAATTAAGATACAACTCTAATCTGACTTTAATTGAACCATGTTTGCTTTAATATGCAATTTGATATACAATTACAAACTAATATGCAATTTCACCTTAATAAAGGACATAGTTGTAAAATTGAGTATATTTTATTTAATTGCATACCTTCGTCCATATTTATACATAATTGGATGATATTTGAACTTGGTTAGTATGATCTTTCATCCTATCTAGTGTAGTAGTTGATGAGGATTGATGGAACTCTCAACCAAAGAGAGTCATGGACCTCTCAACCAATAGAGGTTCTGAGGACTCATCGGTCCTATGGAGTTTCAGTGGACTGTCTTGGAAACTCATCACTTTGATGATGGTCCTGAGAAGTGCCTTTCAAATGGAAGTATCCTTCCAATCAATGGAATATTCACAAATGTCAGTTCTTATTTCTACACCAATGGAGATTATGGGCCAATGAGAGTTTTGTGTTTTTCAACTGATGTAATGCCTAGACTTGGGGACCAAAATGTATATTTAAATGTATGGACTGATGGGAATGGGGATCTTGAACACTTATGGGGCCTCTAAGTTGTTATTCGATTAGAAGAGTGGGTATGTGAACCGATGAAGCTCATGTGTGTACATCAATGAAAGACCTAGATAGTACAACTGATAAAGTTCAAGACATATAGGTTGATCGGAATCCTATTTAGGTTGATGTAAAGTATCCTATAGTCTATTGAAATAAAAAGGGGGTCAATGAGAAGGATGTTTTGACCATCAAAAGTCCTTTGAGAAAAGGTAATTCTAGAGACAAGTTATGGGCATTTTTGGCTTTTACATACATTCTAGTATGCATAATCTTTCTCCTTCATTCTAGTGGCTCATTTGACATCCCCTTTACTGATAGAAACATGGAGGGATACTTGTATGTCAAATAAAACCCCTTGGGGAATGATGGCCATGGATGGGAGCTTACACGTGGATGCATAAAGATGCATGTCAAAGATCAACTCCATGGTGTTTCTTCAATAAAATGAATAACATCTTCCCCCTAATCTCTTTTCATTCTTTTGTTCATACCTTCCTACTCCTTGTATGAAGTCCATGGTTTTCCATGGTGGTAACTTGATCATCTAGCTAAAGTACTCTTTTCTCCTCTCTTTTCCTTATTTGCCTTAGATCCACCATGGAGGAGTCATATTGGAGCTAGAAAAATGATCTTGGACTTGGAAAGGAGGTTACATGGAGGTATATTTTCTATTACTTATTCTTACTCTGGTCGAGTCCATTGACTTTTATGGTGGAACCTACTCCATTCAGCTAAACAACCTTTCACTTTCCTCTTTTTGACCTAAGGGAGCTAGATCTTGCTTGGATCTTTGTTTTTGGGGTTTTTTGAGAGCTGATCTAGGATCTATAAGCCTATCTATGGCTATCTTAGATGAACATAGTGACTGTCACCATGAGAGGCAAGTAATATATAATTTTGTATCATTCATTTTTCCTACTTATACATGCAAATTCATAAGCTTGATCTATTATACCCTAATCTTGCTTTTTTTTTTGTTGAAGTCAGAAGCTACTTTTATTCATCCCGCGCTTCTCTTGCAGGCATTAAACTGGTGTTCAAAACATTGTCAGCTATGAAACTAAATTTGGTAGGACTCCTACCATTACAGAAGGGGTGGGGGGTAGGTTGACCCTCAGGGTCGATAGGAGGAGTCGTATAGGTACGACCATCCTTATGGTTTTGGAGGTGGTGTTTGGACAACATGTCCGCCAAAGCATTTTGTTCTCTCGGACGATACACAATTTTTATCTCTGTGAGAACCTCACTCGGTTTGGCTCGGACCACAACCCAATAGCCATGTTGAATGTCACTACCCCCACACAGCAAGTGAGATTCAAGACCCGAGCGTCCTGGAACAAAGATCCATATTTCTGTAATCTTCTGGAAATTCACTGGAAACCGGATGTTGAGTTCCATGTCGCGCTGCAACAAGCAAAACCCCATATTTCTAAATGGGACACCAATGCCAGGCGTAACCAAAGCAAAGCCAAATAGCAAATCTTCAACAAGATAATTCACTTACAACGCAGGCTGGAAATACAGTACACTGAGGCAGCTGATCGTGAATGTCAAAATCTTGAAGGTGAGGCGGAGGAATTCCTTGCAAGAGAGGAGGAAGACTGGAAACAGAAGAGTCACCTCAACTGGCTGATTGAGGGAGATAATAATACCAGATTTTACCATACGTATGTCAGTAATAGGAGGCGAATAAACAAAATCAGGAATCTACAAAATAGCCAAGGTCAATGGATGACTGACGAAGCTGAGCTCAAGCACCTAGTGTTAAACTATTTTCAAGAAATGTTCACTGAAAACAGTCCGCCTACTACAGCGGCGATGGACATGATACCAGCACGGTACAAGAGCCTGCAACCGAGGCAGATCAGGAATCTTGGGGCTACTCCGACAGAGAAGGAAGTATGGCAAATCATTAAAGAAGCAGACCCTTTTAAGGCCGCAGGGCCTGATGGCACTGATATGCACTTTATCAAATCAAACTGGAAATGCATCAGGAACAGCATCCTCCTAACCATAAGAAACATGCTCAATGGTAATGACATTCCAGACAAGATAGCAGAGACGAGTATTGTTTTGATACCAAAAGTGAAGCATCCTATCAACTGTACCCATCTTAGACCAATTACACTGAACAATGCTTGCATTAAGCTGGCATCCAAGGTCGTGGTAGGGAGAGTTAAGAAATATATGACTCAATGGGTGTCGCAACAACAATCCAGCTTTATTCCTGGCAGGTGTATTTCTGATAGCATTATCATTGTCCAAGAAATCATTCACAACCTAAGGCGTAAATCAAGTGCACCCTACATGGCCATAAAGATAGATCTCTCGAAAGCATATGATAGAATGTCTTGGAAATTCATTGAGCACACACTCAACCAGATGACATGGCCATCTAACATCAAAGCTTACATCCTAAAGTCACTATCTTCAGGAAGTACGAATATCATCTTTAATGGGGGTTCCCTTCCTGCTTTCAAGAAGACGAGAGGACTCCAACAGGGAGATCCGCTTTCTCCTTACCTATTCGTTCTGTGCATGGAGCGTTTGACACAACTCATCAATCAAAATGTTGAAGAAAAAAATGGATTCCCATTAAGTTCTCCCAACAAGGGCCTCACATATCCCATGTCTGCTTCGCGGATGACATAGTCATATTTGCAAAAGCATCGCTACAACAGATGGCTACCATTAACAACTGTTTCCAAATGTTTGAAGAAGCCTCGGGACAACAGGTCTCAATAGACAAATCAAAATTTTTTTTCGCCGCTTCAGTTAGTAGAACCACAAGGGCAGCGATCTGCAGAGCCAGTGGAATCATGGAAACAGATGACCTCGGTAAATATTTGGGTGTACCACTGCTACATAGAAGGGTCAACAAGCAAACCTACTCTTTCCTTACAAACACCATGGAAGCAAGAATCAACGGCTGGACAGCAAAAACTCTCTCCTTAGCTGGTCGGATTTGCCTGGTCAGATCAGTCTTGACAACTCTGCCAACATACGTCATGCAATCGGCGATTGTCCCGAAAGCCATTTGTACTAAACTTGATAGAGCAATTCGCAAGTTCATCTGGGGGGGATGCCAAAATACCAACCCAGTATCCTTGGTCGCGTGGAAGAAAGTGTGCACTAGCACAGACAACGGGGGCCTAGGAATTAGAAGCATGGCGGATTGGAACAAAGCCTTAATCTGGAAGAACTCATGGAAACTGCTTCGCAATAAGAACGCACTCTGGGTGAAGGGGATGAGTCAAAAGTATAAGAACTTCAATACAAGGTCTCCGGGCAGAGCAACATCGTTCTATAGAAGTGTCCATACAGGAATGCAGTTCATCAAGAACAACTGTATTAAGATTATACAGGATGGGAACTCCACTCCAGTGTGGACGGACCACTGGGTTCCAGGGTATCAACAGCTGCTTTCTTACTGCACAAAACCTGTCACCAATGAAGTGAGGGACCTTACTGTTGGGTGCCTTCGCAACATGGAAGGAACATGGGACAGAGAGTTCTTACTACATTATCTCCCTGACAAATGCGTCGATCGGATTACGGATCTGCCTGTTCCGGGTGGGGGGAAAGGGGAGGATGCATGGAGCTGGATGCATGACGAGAGTGGGAAGTTCACTACTGCCTCTGCGTATGCTCTAATACATGGCGATCTGCAGTACCCTGTTAACAATATATGGTCTACTATTTGGAAGCTACAGATACCTAGTAAAATCAAAGTGTTCATCTGGACAGTTGCCCATGAAGGAATCATGACTAACGGGAGGCGTAAGCAAAGGAAGTTCACTGAATGTGCTATTTGCCCTAGATGTGAAGTACAGGTGGAAGATACGCTTCATGCTATATGCGGCTGTCCTTATGCAAAGGAAGTCTGGAACAAGGTTAGTCACAAAAACATGGACAACATGGTCCACGACTCTGTCCAACAGTGGCTGACGCATCACTTGCAAGGGAAGGATGAAGACATTGCTCGGTTCACAGTTACCTGCTGGGTCATATGGAAGGCTAGGAATAGCATGGTCTTCGAAAATGTTAATGTCAGCACCACTAAACAAGTGACTCAAATCGACAGTCTTTGTATTAGCATATCAAAAGCTGAATGCAGGAAGAAGGAAGACAAAGACCACGATAAAGCCTTTTTATAGGACCATGATGGAGTGCCGAATGGCCATATGCTTTTGTATGCTGATGCTGCTGTTAAAGGTAAAGATGCGGCAATCGGGATAGTTGTCCTGGATGAGAACAAGACATGGCAAGGAGGATCGGCCATGTATACCCAGGCTGAATCTGTCACGGAAGCGGAGATCAGGGCGATAGAACTTGCTACTAGAATATATACTGCAAACACCATGGGACCAATAGTTATCATTACAGACAGCTCTAAGGCTATCAAAGCTATTGAAGGCCCTCTAGAGAATGTACCTGCTTTCACCATTTGGGTCCTAATCTTGCTTTATGATCACCTTACATGTTAAAAGGTGATTTAGTGAGGACCATTCTGTATGATTTAAAAGAAATTATAGTTTTCCATGTTCTTCCTAACCTTATAAAAGTGATCCCTGGTGTTAAATCCCATGAACACATAAACATGTTTATGCTGAAAATACGAAATACAAGTGAGGTGTTACTCAAAATGGTATCTTTATGGTATCTTGGTGTCATATAATGTGAAAATTAATATAAATATTATCATTACTTAGTGGGAGTGCTTATATAATTATATTAAAGATTTAATAAATCCATGTTACTTTTGATATATCATTTGAGTTAGACATATAATTTTAGGGTAGCCCATCTATGCTTGAAATCAATCCTTTTTATATGTAATATTGTAATTGATGTAACTTTCTGGTGCCATCCATATTTAATATGAAATTTGACATGGTGGTGATCATAGTGATATAAAGTGGAATAAAGAATTTCATATGGTCTTGATATTCCTATAAGGCCATGTCCTTAGTAGGGCCTTTGGAGGTGATATTAGCTTTTAAGTCCAATGGGGGTGGTTTTTGTGCCCTAGTGAGTACTTTAGGTTAATTTCTGAGTTCTATTGTATCTTGTAGAGTCTTGAATACTTAATGGAGTAATATATAAAGCTAAAAAATTTATGAATTAAGAAGTATAATTATATGACTGTACATGGAATTCATCATGGGGTAATGAATATGCATGTAATAACTTGGAAGTTTCTTAATCAATGTGAATTTTAATAATAAATGACAATATATTTACGAAAAAGGAATTCTAACATATTATTTTTTTTCTTACTGCCTTGACGCCAGAATCATCCCACACAAAGATAAAAAGTGTGGAGTCCTGACCCGAGCCGTGGGTCTGCTAATGTCAAGCGAGGTGTTAATTATAAACTGGGGATACCGAAGTCACTTGCGGGAACATACTTCCTACATACCACATGTGTCCAAGTTTTTAATTGAGTAATTATATTCATCTTATTATTATCCCTATCTTTCATCTCTCTATTCACTATGATCATAAGATATTGAATAAATATGTGAGAAAATATGATAATACACTATGTATCTTGGATATGAGATATATACATGTCGGTTGGATGCCTTAAGGTCAATACCTTGGGTGAAATTGTTTGAATGTCATAATTGGAATGATGGTAAGGGCCAATCATCAAGGTTGATTCTTTATTGAACATGGATGCAACATAAAACAATGGATAAAGTTAATGGTTAATGTGTGAAAATAATAAGATCTTATGGGTTGGATAACCTTTTTTGTGAATTACGATGTACACTTTATCCTATCCAAGTAGACTCTAAAAGATAAATGTAATGAGAGTTGGTTGAATTTAGTTAATGTTCTTAAAGACAATGTAATATGATATTCCCTCGTGATGCTCTTACATTTGAATTGTGATGACTAATCATATTCTATGAATCATGTCTTGTCTTATATGATGATCTTAAAATTCTCTATGTATTGGATAGTTCCACATCTTATGTGATACTAATTGCACATTAAAATGAAATAGTAGAGGACAAAAAGTCATTTATAATGCCTTAATTAAGGCTTATTTTCCATGAATTGTCATGATATGCATTTTTGTGGTTGAGAATATTATGTTGGACCTTGTTGTGGCTGCAAATGATGTGTTGGGCATTTATTGCCAAAAATGATATTATGGACCTTGTTATGGTCAAGATTGACATTTTGGGGCTCTTGTGTCCAAATATGGTTAACTATACATTAATTCAATATCTTGATATATGTGAGTATTATTTATATCATGTAAAGTTATTGTCTGGATTTATATGTCGAGTATATCTCTTTGAATTATTTGTAAGTGTTTGATACAACTGAAATATGAGTATATGACTTAATTAATCAAATGTAACCCTAATCATGTTGTGCCATGTGGCCGTGGAACTATCTCTTGGGACTTGTTCAATAGTGAAATGAGTAATCCTTGTAGAAATTATAATTTTAAGGAAGAACTCAGAGTAACATATTGTTGAGTATATTCGAGTGTAGGGAGGGTATATATCTATCATCTTGATTCAAAGGTTATATAGAATGCTTGTGGATGTGTCTCCTAGTTTATGTTTCAGAGAGAGGGATGTGATCGTAACTCGGGTTTGAGGGATTTTATCCTAGTTTTTGATGTTGTGGCCTATGCACTCACGATGAACTGCGTTTGATTTTTTAGTAGGTTGGGTTGTTGTACCATTGTAGTTTATTACTTGTACTAACTGAGGGGATAAGATCCTTAGGATTATGTTCATCCTATATCTTATATGTGGCTGATTGCAACTTTATAGTGGTCAACTATTAGTTTGAGTGGTACACCTCAAACTTCTTGTGGCTTAAAAAATGTATAACTAACTCGTGTCTATTTAGGTTTAATTATGAATCATATGGATGCACAATTGTATTCCTTTACTTATTCAACTATTATATATATTTCCTACTCTACACAAGTAAGTGTATGGATCAGATATGCTTACAAGTTTAGCTCATTTTTACTTGCTAAGTATACATCATATGAAGGGAATAAGTACTTGATGCATATATAATGTACATAGATATATAACTATTGATGAATTCCTCCTCTAAATAATCATAGTATTATATGCATGCTAGACATAAGCATGTGAGTTTTTTCTATATCATATTACATGGACTTCAGGTCTCACTCATGTGGTTATTGATGTCTTTTTTTGCGCGAGGCATACCCAACCAATTAGATTTGATTGGATGAACCTTTAGGCACACACACCAGGCTATTTTGAATTTTTAAAGTTCCAATAGGCTCAATCACATAAACTAACCCACTTCACCCGTAAGTGCATGGGGTCATGTTGTAGTATAGTGCATGAGTTCCTAATGTAGAGTCTAGGGTTGAAGGGTTTTAGGTTGGTTTAATTAATTACAATAAGGGTAAACAAGCAACAATGAAAGGAATCAAGTAAACCAAAACCTAGTTTAACCCTAGACAGTTAAGTTCTTATGAGCAAAGAAAGCAAGGCTAAGCAAGAAAAGACAAGAAAAGGCAAGAGATGAGAAAATTACACTAAGGGAAGCAAGAAGATATCTACACTACACTAAACTAGAAAGTTAGGCAACTAGAGAAATTAAAGACCTGAACTAACAAGAACAAGGCAAGAGACTAATTACGCAAGTAAAGACATAGACACACATTAACTAAGAAAGATGGAAAATAGGGTTTTAATGTAATAAAGGGAAGAGTGTGTTGTTTTTGGGAATGTACTTGTAAAATGAATTGAGGGTGATAACATGTAAACATTACTCTTTCATTTAGCTTACCAAACCAAACAAAAAGTTAGATGCTAGTAATTTTTTTTTGTACTACTTATTAGCCATGGATGGGGTAGGGTGTGTATTAGGGAACTAGTCCCTATCACCTCCTATCCACCCTTAAGAGGATCACTTGGATTAGGGTTTAGGTGGAATTATATTATAATGTAATAAAGTCTAGGTTTCTAGGAAGAAGAGACAATTGGGGGTCGAGGATAGTAGTGGGAGGTGGAAATGAGGTTTTGGGTCTCATAAAGTATACTATCTAGCCTTTAAGAAGTTCCAAACCAATTACAATAAATTCTTCTAGGCTAGCTACTTAGATATCTCACCTAGGTGTGGGAGAATTGATTAGCATGTAGGAAGGTGAATGTCAATCTAGGGATCCACTAATTGGACCTAGGAGCAATTCCCAAATTAGCCACATATAGGAAATTTCCCTATCATCCTAGGTGATTTAAAGCATAGACCACAACGAAATTTATGGGAAATCAGATAAAAGTAGAACATAATCATCAGAAAATGAAATTACAATGTTTACATATCACTTTTCCCCAACATGGTAAAAAAGTAACATTTTTGACCCAAACATCTCACCTAAGGTCCTCGCTACTCCTATCAAAGGAAAATACAAAAATGGAGAAAGAATAATAGGTAGAGGAGTGGAAAGCCATGGTAGCTAGGTGGAGACTCCTCCTTCTCCACCTCCTAGCAGTAGAAACTTGAGCACCTCCCGTCCTCCAAGATGGAATGGCATGGATATGTGGTGGAAAGTGGCCAAAAACCCTAAATGAAGGGTTTTGGGGTGGAAGGTGATGAAATTGAATAGTCGGTGGAGTGGATGGATGAAAGGGGCCTAAGATGGGCTAAGAGGTAGATCACCTCATATCCAATCACCACCCAAGTATATATAGGTGGTGGGGAAGCACTAGGTCATGTGGGGGTATAATAGATAGATTTGAGTAAAAAGTTGCTAGGTTTCCAAGCTAGCACGGTCGTGATGTGCACCATGGTCGTAGTGGCAGGGGTGCACCACGATCATGCTGGGATGGAACAAACAAGGTGTAAAATGATGGGAAGATGTCAGTAGAAATTTTGATTTGGAAATCTTTGTGGCACGACCGTGCTGGTGAGTAGATCATCACTTGGCTATAATGTGATGCATGGTCATTTTGGAGGATGTACTAGAGTGTCGTTGGATGTTCAGATCAGAATGGGCATGCTAGAATCTCGATACAATAGCCATGGCAGGCTATGCGACCATTCTGTGTCCTCCTAGGCATGGCTGTGCAATCCATCACAGCCATTCTGTGTCCTCCTTGGAACGGCCTTGTTGTTGAGTGTTGTCTTCATTGCTTGACACTACACTTCTCTTGTAATTTTAAACTTGATCAGTATGGTTGTTCCTTGGCACCATGGCCGTGTTGGGGTCTTCTAAGGCACTTTGAGATTAATCTTTAGATTTTCATGGACTTCTTTACTTCACTTGAGTCTTGCCCACTAGGGTTATGTTGTGGATCCTTTTAACTCTCTATAGGCATCTATAGTAGAGACTCCCCATGATTATCCTATCTCTCCCATCCATCCAAGTGTGGTCCAAGTACATGAAAAACATGAAAAAAAATGTCCATAGCTACATTTGATGATAATGCGCTTATTAAGGGAAATGAGATGCATCCTAACATATTTAGATGTAATTGAAGTGCAATAAGACACAAGATGAAGCCCTAAAATAGGAGCGTGTCACCACCCCCAAACTTAAAACATGTTTGTACTCAAGTATGCTCCAACTCAATCTCTCTTCAATTTTTCAACAAGTAAGAAATGATAAATACATTGCAAAAGGTGTATATTGACTAAATGAGCTCAATGATGACTAAGTACATGTATTTCACCTCTTTCCTCTCTTATTTCACAAACCAATAATTCTTAAAGAACTGAGCATTACAAACTTCAAATATGGGGTGTAGAATGCACAATCATTCTGTATGGCTTTCATTCAGCTCCGCGTAGACTATTTCATGGTGGTGAAAATAAAAAATCACTAGAGTTTTTGTTTTATATTCATGCACTCAATCTCATATGTTAAACCACCATAAGTGACCCATGTGTATGCAAAAAAAGGGTGAAATGTACTAGGTTTGATGCTTCTTGACTTAGTGAGCATGCAAATAGAAGAAAGGGGTTACGATAAGATGTTGTACTGCTATCACATTGGAGCTCATCTTTTCTTTATCTGGATGTTATTACATAGGGGCATATTTATTTTCTTCTTCTTTGTCCTTGGTGTAGGTAGGGCACATGGTGATAAGAGTGAAGCAAAAGGATGTAGATATGGCCACCCCAAACTTTTGGAGGTGTCTAAGACTAGTATATGCTCTTTGACATCTTTACGTGTGGCAGAGAGATAAGAAATCATTAAAGAAAAGCGAGTTTGAGGGGTCACTAGTGTGGCATTCAACATGAGATCTCTTGCATGAAACTGACTCCACCAACTTCATCAAGCAATGACACACAACGTGAAGGAGCAGTATAAAAACTACATTTTTATGATGAGATTCTACAAGCTCTAAGCATTTGTGCTGTCTTAAATCACAATCCAACCAAGCGATTCACAAGAATGAAAGAGGCAATTCACATGTAATATAACAAGAATTGAGACCATTTAATTACAAACAGACATGAGAATGTAGAATGCATTTATCAAAGTTCCACATTTTCAATTAACAGATAGAGGTTGGGTTAAAACATGCATTTAGGCAATAAATTCCAAATTTGGGCAAAATTTGCCAAAACGGTGCTAAGTTTCCTTCAATCACATATAAGCCTTCATTGTGAAACAATAAGCAATAAACAAGCAAGTTCTAGCTACACTGTTTTTTTTAAATCTACATGAATTGCAATGCTATATAGAAAAGAGCACTTTTTTTAGAATTACACAAAAATGGAAGGAAATAAACAACCCGATATGCATGTATGCAACAGAAAAAAAATCTTATCTAGATAGAAAAAGTGATATTACAAAAGTAAATGGTAGGATGAAATAAGAAATAAGTGAAATGAAGGGCATTCAGACCTACTACTCGAAACTTTTGAATTATATTATCCTTCGCAAGTTTCTAAAGTATAGAAGAATTGTTACAACCCGTTCCAAGCTTTGCTGATAATCCTAGATATTTAAGATAATCTTAATATTTGTCATACTTTCGTTAGTATTTAAGCATACTATAAAGATCTGAGTTAGAGTTAATATAACATTAACCTATACATGTATGCAAGAATAGAGTTAATGACATTGGAGGAAATATTTAATAAATATTTTTTTATCGAGAATATTTTCAAAACAATATTGTAAGATTGTATAGAATTTAATTGTGAATACAATAAAAAAGAATGAACTAAATTGGAGATAAAATGAGGGACTTATAATCTTTTTAGTAAACATGTACAGATTGCCACGACCACGACGCTAGTGCCGCGATCGCGACGCTGTGTCGCAACCGCGACAGATGCCACCCAGGACAACCAATCATAAAATGACCATATCTCAGGCTATACTTATCCATTTTCAATAAAATGAAGTGCATTAGAACCAAAATTTGATCCTATATCATCTTAGACTCTTTTCTCAACAAGAAGACGAGCTAGAAGGTAATTTCTAGGGCAATTTTTGGGGAAGAATGTGAAGAATGGTAGAAATCCAAAGGGGTTTCCATAGATTCGACTTGATAAGTAGTTTTAACCATTGATTCTTCTATCTCTTCATTTACCCTTATTCAGAATCCCTAATCCAACAAATTTGAGGTTTTAGTTATCCTCTAATCTTCATCTTCAACCTACAATAAACCTTCTTTAGGATCGGGAAACACATTAAAAGGCTGTTTTGAATGAGACCTTGAGGTCTAAAGTTTGATTCTGACTCGTGTGAGCTAAGATCCAAGATTAGTTGGTGAAAAGGCTAAGACCAGTGATCTTAGGTGAAGTTTGTGAGTGGATGATCTACTTTTACCCTGATTTAAAGCATACAAATTTAAATAATTGTTTTTCAACATTTAATTCTTACTCTATGATATTTGTGATGGTTTAAATAAACATATGTGGTAATTATAGTATTTGAAATGCTTTATTAATCATATTATTAGTGATGTATTACCATGTTGAAAGTTTTCATGTGAATTGTTTTGATTTGACAGGTGATGAATGTGTAAATTTAGGCATCGAAAACCTAGGTTTCCCTAGTTCATGTTTAAAAGAGTTGAACTATGGTTTGTGATATCTATATATATTATCAAATGAATTTATTTGTTTAAACACGAGATGCTTAATTATCAAAAATAGGGTAAAAATTAGTTGCGATGATGAAACCTGACAAGTCAACTAAATATCACCAGACATTGATGCCATGGACACTGTAGAATCCTTATAGGATAAGGCATGTGTTGTGGGGATGAACCGGTTTCTCGATTGGAGGTAATCTAGATCGAGGTAGGATGGAGCGTACCAGTAGGGTGCAAGGGTCTTGACTAGTAGGGCAGGCTCCTTACAATTGTGTGGTATCCAACACCAATCAGGGATGTCGGTGGTACTTGTCTTACATGTTGTAGTGATCACTGGTCTGTAGGTCCACAGATGCACATTAAGCCTGATGGATTTGACTCACCGCCTGAGTACCCAGGTTGAGAGGTGGAGTCTGAGCTATCTGGTTGCTCCCATTAGCCGTAGAGAGGCAGATGTGTCGATGCCAACTACATATGTGGTATTGAGATTAAAGACTTAGGAACCTGAGCTTGCCTCTAAGTCTTATATAGTGAGATTGTAGCTTGTTGTGATACTACTACATATTGTTGTACAACTTATCTGGGTCCAGAGGCATAATAAATGTATTTAAAATAATATGAATAGTTAGGTTATCCTTTTATTGCATTCAATATATGTAAAATTTCCATGTGTAGTGAATTACATTTTTTATACTACCATGCTTACATGATTTCATTTAAGTTCTATTAATTGTAAACAACATAAATATCTTGGTTATCTATTGATTCTATACTCACTGATCCAGTAGCTAACCAACCTACTGAACACTTTTTTAGGTAAAGGATTAGCTCTTCCTGAGTAGACGGAAGCCAACTTTTATCAAGAGTAGCACAGAGGTCTTGAAAGAAGAGTAGTTAGAATAGATAGAGGGTCTCTTATCCTTCCTCTGGATCCTGGGATTGAGAGAGTGAGAAAAGAGAGAAGTTTGAAATGTAATGTATATGATGAATATTAAGTGTGAAACTCTTGCTTCTGTGTAATATCAAGTTCTGTTGTATCTTACTGTTATGTTTGATTGAGACTTATCGCTCAGTAAATGATATTACAATATATTTTAGAGAAAGAAAAATTTATGGCGGATTTTCATCAAACTTATTCCCTAATCTCATGATTAGTGGTAATTGTGAGATGTGGGTGTGACAGTTGCTCTACACTTGCATGTTCTAAAAATGATACATGTAATTTATGTGAGGAAGCATCTATTGCTGATCCAACCACATGCATCATGTCTCCTCTAAATGCTATCTTGTGATCTATGAGTACCTTCCAGCCATGACTGTATTGTAGAAATGTCATAGGCATTCATTGTAGGATGTTGTGTTGTCGTCTCTATCTCTCATCTCCCCACTATATGGGCCTCTCTCAAATCCACCACTCACCTACTCTACTTCCTGTGATTCTCCTAAGCCCTCAGGAAACTTAGTAGGGTGTTGTTGCCATGTATCTCTAGGATGATACTCTTCCCATCTCCTCAAAGTATCCAAGAATCTGAGAGACAAGCCATACTCCTCTAAGAGAGGTGTGTCATGTTATGGAAGCTCAAATGAAATCCATATAGGAGGTTAACCTGGTATATGTTCTTCCTACTATATAATAAAATCATATATGAGAAAATTATGTACTACAGGTTCACAAGCTTCCCCCCTCTACCTTTGTATATATAGTAAAGTTGTGATCTAGGATAGGGAAATCAAATTCACAATTCCTCCTACAAAAGGATTCTTGCTCTTGGATGGAATTTCTTCATGTGATCAATAAGAAGTGCCCAAAATTTACATGCTTGCCTTGTATCATCCACTTCAACAGCAATAGATCCTTCTTAGTATATCTCCCTTGGTTATCGTATTGGATAAAAATGTATCTGCTAAGACCTTCTAAACATATCTCAAGTAGGGGTTTTGAATCAAACTTATTTTCTATCTACCTACTACAAAAGTTTCATTCCCAGTGATCCTCTTCTAGATAGTTGGATAAATTACATTAGAGTCCTTGTCTGTCCTCCCTTGATCAAGGAGGGTTGCCACTTCAAATCTGGGTGTGAAATCTTGTTAAGCATGGAGGCAGTGAGGAGGGGACTGTAATTCCCAAGTCTAACACATATAGTGTCTTCCCCATCAACAATGACTAGAGTGGCTAAGAAATGGTATGTAAACTCAATATAGGTCTCTTAGAAAGTGCTCAACACATCAAACAAAGCCAACAATTTCATGAATTACTAGAAATAGGAAAACATAACCAAAGCTTCCATGGTTTCTTAGTAGGCGTAGTGGGTGGCAATTAGTTTACACGTCAGGCACTCTAGATGCAGTGGTTTTCTCATTTGAGTGTTTCTTCTGCTGTTGCCCCCGTCATGTTTGTTCATCTTGTACCTGCTCATTCTATGAAAGTTGTTCCTTTTCATTCTATGCATCGTGCATTTCTTCATTCTCATCATCAAGTATAAGTCACCGCCTTTGAGAATGCGATTGTGGTTCTTGCTGCGACATGGAGGAGGATGTTGATGGTTAGGCTGATGTTAGTGGTGGTGCTAACCTCAAAGGAGTCAAGGTTGCTGAAGCTTCTCCACATTGTGGATGAGTTGTCGACTCCTCCATTATGAAGTCCACCAATGGGTGCAAGTCACCAGCTGCCAAATGGATTGTTCTATCATGAGAGCTAGAGGCGGGCGAAGGGGGTGTTGGAGCTAGATGCATCACTTGGGATGAAGATGAGTTGTCTTTGTACTGACACCGGTAGGGAAGGACATTCTTAGTTTGCTTCACACTTGATTTGTCATCTTCATCATTTTAAGTGGATATTGGGCGAAAGACATGGAAAATTAGTTTTTTTTAATGTCTAGGTGGGTGGTGGGGCTAGAGGTGAAAGTGAAGATTTTGGGGTATAAATGGAGTAGAGAACGAAGGTGGAGGTAGGAGAAAGGTTTTTGGAGGTGAATGGAGGTTGATTGGGGTGAAGGATGAAGAAATTGGGGTTGGAAGGCTAGAGTAGTATCACATGGCCGTTGGAGTGCATACATAGGCATTGCATTGTGGAGAAAAAATGAAATAAAGTTGTTAGAATGTTACTAGAATAAATGTTAAGTGGGGAGGGGGTCATGTCTGCACAATAGTGTTGTGCCACATGGTTGTGCTGGCTTGCTGGTACCACGGCCATGTTGTGCCACATGATCGTAGTGGCTGGCTTGACACATGCCATACTGCTTGGCACACCCATTCCAGGTTTGCTTTTGCTTTCCTTGATTTCTTGAATTTCCATGTTACTGTGGACATCTCACCATGACCGTTTCATGATACCACGGTCATGGTGGGTAGTGTAGTAGGGTGAGTCATTTTGAATTTCCTCAACACATCAAATTTTCAAAGCCAAAGTGATTTTTCATGAAACTTCTTCCACATTTAAGCTAATTTCTTCATTTCATAACTCTTTTCATATGCACATCTAAAAACCAAACAAAAACTATTAATAACAAGTGTGCGTGTTGTGTTTGGAAAAGTGTAAAAGTAAAAAAGTATAAAAAATGAAGGTTGGGTGAAAAAATCCCCAAAACCATGTGGGTTGCATCCTACTAGTGCAAAATTTCATGCATTCCGCTGGGATTCTTTTAGTCCTTCAATCATTAAACCATTTGGAATTCTGGTGTATCCACTCTTGAAGTAGATGCCTCCCTCATTTCCATTCAATAGTTGTCCATTATCCCATCGCTCATAGAAGTTAGCACCGTATGCTCCATATATATCTCTATCCTTCAAGTAATTAGTTGGATTCTTCAAGTGGTTATTCTCAACATCCTCATCTTGATCTTCTAGGGTTGGGGTCTTAAACATAATGATCTTTATTTTCATGTCCATGAAAGAGATTGTGTACACACACGTATATCAACATAAAATATAGATAGGAAAAGATGATGGAATCTTCCTATCCTCTTGATCCATGTCAAGAGCAATGAAATCAGATGGGAAAGATACTTCCCTTTCTTTATCTATCATAACCAAGACATGATCCACTCTTCCTTTCGACACTTGAAGGAGCGGTCTTCCAGTTGGAGAGAACAATGACCTGGTTTCAGCTTGCCTAATCCCAACTAAAAATAGACACTATATGGCACTAAATTCACATTAGATCCCAAGTCAAGTAGTGACTGGTCTATGTGATGTCCCCCTATATATCTAAGTAGCGGTGTGGCTTATGGGTCTTTCCTCTTCACAGGAACTGAGTGTTGGATGATAGTGCTCACTTATTCAGTCAACTTGATTTTTTGGGTATTCTCCATGTTGTCTTCCTCTTGATAGTGCATATATCCTTGAGAAACTTGTCATAAGATAGGTTTTGCTTAATATCATCCAACAAACATGTATTCACCTTCACTTACCAAAACATATATAGAATGTCAACATTGTGTTTTTGCCTCCTTTTTTATGATGGAGGCTCATCCAATACCTCAGGGAATGGTGGCTCACTTGCATTTGACTTTCTTTTCCCAACATGATTTTCTTGAGTTATTCCATGATAACCCTCAGAATCATGGCTGGGGAACTAGGGACTATATAACCTACAAATGGGGAACATGGTGGAACACATGGTATCACATAACATGTGGTGTCATCGAATCATCTTCAGCAATTTCAATCATTGTATCATCATTTGGCTTCTTCATCCTTATTTTACAACACACCCATGGCTCACATGATCATTGCCCATTTGATTCTTGGCTTTCTCAAGATATCTTCTACTCATTAGAATTGTCGCAACACTACCTTATCATGGTGGAGACGGGGAGCATGTTGTGGCTGTGTAGGAGGTGGAGGTGGCCATTGGTATTGGATTTGAGGTGGAGGAGAAAATTGAGGGTCGTAAGTGAACTTGTGTGATGGTTGTGGTGATGGAGGTGGTAGAGGTGTATAAGGCTTAAGATGGCCTTGAAATCAATATATGGACTACACTTGCACTAGAAGTGGACTATACAAAATGTATGAGGCACCCATTGGTCCTCTTGCTTCATTAAAGTTCATTATGGGTTGGGAGGACATATTTACTCCACCTAAACATCAATTATTTAAAAGATGTCCTTCACCTTTTGCTCAAGTTTTGTCACATTTTTTGCACATCATCAAAACTTTTCAACCTAGAGAGAAATTCATCCTCAAATGTTGAGCTATATCTTGGACTTTGTTGTTCTTGATTTCTATGAGAATGAAGTTCCTTCACTTCTCTACTAAAGAACTCAATATAATTAATTGAATGAAAAAGAACACTTCCCACTTAAATCTTCATAACGCTCATCATTTCCCCATGAATTTTCATCAATTTTGGGATTGGACCATTAGAAGATAAATGCGTCATACGAAAGTCCAAATCACCACTATTCACCAGGCTAGAATCTTGGTTCCTTAAATTTTCTACTAGATGCTCAAATAATGGCCATGACTCTTCGGGTGGTTTAGCCATGAAAGAACCTTCACTAGAAGAATGCATTGTATGTTGACCCATTGGAGCAAAACCAGAGTAAAATGATTGAACAAGCTATCATAAAGCGATTTCATGGTGGGGACACTCTCTCAACATCTTCTCAAATCTTTCTCAACCATTATGGAACCTCCCATTACCCATTTGACTAAAACTAACTACGTCACGTCACATTTGTGTCATATTTTCAATGGAGTATAATTTCTTCAAAAAGCATTCTTCATGTCCTCCTTCCCAACTCATGATGTCCCTTCTCAAATCATACCACTCTTTGGCCTTATCTTTGAGGGAAGATGAGAATGAGGTTAGCCCGATTTAGTCATCGGTGGTTTTTGGAATCCTGAAGGTAGAACATCATTCAAGAAAAGAATCCAAGTACTTATAGGGGTTCTCACTCTCCAAGCTATAGTAGGTGGGAAGGATCCCAAGAAGATCGGAAGGTATGAAGAATTGCTTCCCTAGAATTTGATCAACTCTAATTGGTGATTTGTAGTTGTTAGGCATGAAGTATTCATGGAGTGGCTTATGAGGTGTATTTTGGTCTTCCATCATGTCTTCCACAGGTTTCTTTTTACATCCACAAGGCACAATCAAACAAAAGAGAATGAGTTAGGAAACCAATATGCAAAAATGACACAAAGAATAAGAATAAAGAAGAGAAATGGTGAGGGTATTAGGGAAAGATCAAAGATAAACTAACTAGCTAGGAAGAGTCCCACTTGTTGTGAAATATGGATGCAAAGCAGGTAGAGGGAACAAAAAATTTCTATTCCCCATATCCAACAAATCACGTCAACAACTATGTAATGGGAAGGATGGTATAACGAGGTCATAACGGTCCTGGAGCAAGTCCAATGACTAATCCCTCATTGCAGTAGTGCATCTTTCTTCTATATGCACTTAGACAGCGTCGCAAAAGCTCTTGCTTTCCACCAAGGGTAGCAGGCTGACATTATCCTACTAACAAGAAAAGGATCTATGCATGTAGAGTAGTCCACAGGGACCACTGAGAACTCCTATCGTTCTACTAGAATAGACAAGATGGAGTTGTCCCTCCCGTTGGTGTACTAGTCACCAACTTATCCTCTTATAACTATAGTCCCTTTCTATCCCTCCCTATATTGGGTAGGACTTTCTCGAGTTTTATTGGTTACCATAACTAGAGAAGACAAACAATTATCAGAGGCAATTGAGTTGTATCTGAGAAGCCCCCAATACCCCTCTATTTATAAGGGGGTCACGGTCAGGTTTCTGAGTCTGAGTGGGAGTGGAAGGGATCAAAATTTCTCAAAAATTCACAACCTACAACAGGTAGAATAGTCAGTCATAGGCAAACCGATCATTTGGCATGCGAGTCAACCAGTTCAACCATTGAACCAGTCGTTTCATCATGTTTCCCAGTCACAATTGTATTCAATCGAATTAATCCATGAACCAAACATCTCACTCCATGAAATGGTTTTTTTTCAACTTGATGTCAGGTGTTATAGTTATTGTCTAATTTCTTTGTCTCTGATATCCAGAATTAACTCGAGGCATGAAATCATCATCCTGGTAATGTTCAATCCATTTTCTTTGAAATAGAGCAGACTGTCTGAGGTATACATTACCTCAATATCATATATTAATTCATATGTTCTTTCTATTCTTAGTCTTGCATATCAAGTGGCATGGATATGAAACTCGGTTAGGAGGGACAAATCTCATATGCATCACTCACATTCATCCCCATGTGTCACGGTGCACTTGATCATCACCTTTATGGCAATCCTTATTCAGGATTATGGTGGATGATGTCAAAGTACACCAAATGACATGTGATGAGTGTAGTGATTTTAGATCTAAGAACCACAATCACCACCTTCACTATGAGAGATGATTATGACCACAATTTATGGTTTCCATGTGCTACTCTCAAGGTGGGTCTATCTGAAACACTATCATCCAACAAGTATCTATGTGCTTGGTTAGATATCACATATCATAATTTATGATATTCTGTCATCAACCAACACACACTCTAGTCTTAAGTGTTACTAATGTGTATCAACCTTCAACAGTAACATCTGACTAGGGACATAACAAGAATGTACATATGCTTAACATTCGATGGTCTCATTGTTCATATCATGCACATGAATACATACGTCAATGAGTAATGTCATTCTTTATACATGTATTATGTTCCATCTTTATCTCACAACTGATTGAAACAAAATAAATTAGAAGATTGATTTTATTATTAATCAAATCCTTTCAAAGATATGTCATTACAATCATCACATGATTGGTTCTCTGGGCATACATACCAACAAACTCCCACTTGCACTTAGAGCCAATCACCCATGAATCTCATTCTTAGTGATCTAATTATTTCCATCATGTTTCTGCTGCGCAAGTGCTAATCTAGCGGGTTAGAAACACTTTTGCCTTTAGTCAGTATATTGCATCTTTTTCATCTTTTCATTGTATGACATTTCATACGAGATGGAACTTCTATAATATGCTATCTGATATTCCTTTCCTAACCAGTAGAACCATTATTTTCATAGTATTTATACTATGTCATCAATGATTGAAACATATTTAAGTTCATCCATATGAACTTCTAGATCCATATAGTACCCACTCTAGTGTTCATAATACTAGGATACTCAAATTCTATTGTAGAATTGAAATAATGGTTTGTAGTTCAGAACCCTTCCAACTTACAACTTTTTTCATAAATTAAACACATTTTATATTGTGATCCCTTTTGGTCATTTCAAAAGCTTGCATTTGTATAACCCTTTAGACCCAACTCTTCCTAGTTGTCATAATATAGAAACTAATCCTTAGGACTTCTCAAGTACTAATGGATGTCTTTTCAATGACATTCCAATGACCTTCATCGGAATCTAACTAATATCATCTTGTCATGTCAAATACATACAAGATTGTGGGATGAGTACATTATATAACATACATGATATATCCAGTTCCTAGTGCATATGGAATCTTACTCATGTCTTTCCATTCATAAGAATCAAAGCACATGGTTCTTGAGAGGCTAATCCCATGAATCATGGTTTGAGTCTATCTCATTGAATCCTTCATGTTGAACTCTTTAAGCATCTTACTATTGTAAGCACTCATACTTAGGTTATGAAACTTTCTAGAACTATTTCAATAGATCTCAATTCCTATGATATAGGATGTTTCACCTAATCCTTCATTGTTGAAGGTGTTTTCCATGCCAGATATCAATACTGACATTATTGATATGTTATTCCTTATCAATATGCGGAATATTCATATATGCTCCCATAAATCTTTTGTAATCAAATATTTCATCCCTTTTTTATCTTATCTGAAGTCAAACTCTTTGACTATCTTGTGAGATTTCAGCTCTGAGATGCTTCTTTCAATCTCTAGATTGAACTTTGTAGCTTATAGACTTTATCTACATTCATAAAGTTATACAACCTTTAGGTTGTGTCAAGTGCACATGCTTTAAATTATTCCTATTGAGGAATGTGATTTTATTCTTCATATGTCAAATATCATAGTCTATGTAAACTACAATAACAAGCATGGCAATTGTAAAATGGATTTTATTATGTTCAACACTTTGAACTTATTTGAAAACCTTTGGAACCAATTTTTCCTTTTAGGACATTCATTTTGGTTTTCATCTTGAAAACCTAGGGGCACCCTTTGGGTTTTACCCCTTTAGGTGGTACTACCACGTTCATACCTTGTTAGTGTACATGGACTCCATTATGGCCTTAAGCCCTTCTCAATTCTGATTATCAATAGCTTCTAGTTAATTTGTTGGCTCATCATCTTATGACCAACCCATATGAGTTTTTGGATTGACAATCTTTCAATTTTAGATGTGTTCTACTAGAACTATGATTTTCTTTGTTATATAAGGAACTTGAAATTTCACAACAATTTGTGATTCCACTTGTTCCCATTACACCTCCTTGTCAACCTCGAACATTTCTAGTTCTACTTTTACTCCCACTGATTCTTTTATAACTCAATTATCCTTGTCACAAACACCTTTGTTTTCAGATTGGGATTAAATATACCATTCAACAATTGTGATTGTATATGAACTTTTCAAAAGACTACTTTCTTTATAAGTTTCAATCCTTAAGACATATCAGTACATTCCCATATCATATGTCATATGATGTCTTTTAAACCATTTTAGATGATACATTATTTAAGTGTAAAGCATGAATCTCTGAGGAGATTAGAAGATTAGATTAAATGATAATCGCATCATGATTCATTAGAATGTAGTTCCTTATTTATGATACATCATCATGTTTTATGTGGATTTGACTTGTGATACACCATCACGGTCCTTCTAGAAGGTCCTCAAACTAATGATGTAAAGTATTTCAATATTTGATCAGATCAAAGTTTCTTAATACTTTTATCAAAGTTATACTTCATTTATAATCTCCTTGAACACTCCAAGAGATTTATATTTGTATTTCACCAGATACAAACCCTATATTAACTAAGATCATCAATGAATCTAATGAAGTACAAATAACTACCTCTAGCATTTATTCTAAAAGATCTTCATACATCAATATGTATAAGCCCTAATAGAATGCTTGCTCTCCCACTATACCTACTGAGAGGTGGTTTGTCATGTTTCTCATATATAAGACTTACATGTTTCTTATTGGTTCAATAACCAAAGAGTCTAGATAAACATCAACTTGGATTCTAGAAGTGCATTTCTCATATATGTGCTCTAGATGACAGTGCTATAGATTGTTTGAGCTATCAATTGTAATCCAATAGGTACTTACATTATAAACATCCATCTTTAGATCCTTTCATATAAAGATCACTAGATGTTTGGGGCATTTCCATACAAGATCACATATTTGAAATTGAACCATTAACAACTCCTTATTCATTATCATCCTTATGATATAAGTTGACAAAGTAAAATGTTTCTATTATTGGCATAATGAAATTGCAGTTCATCTAACTCTATTACATGCCATGTGTGCTAAGATAAATTCTAAATGTAGACTGAAGTTGTAGAGACTCTTGCTTCATCATAGTCCACCCTTGTCCTTTCATAAAGGCTTTACTTCTTATCTGATCATGCACATCTATATATGTCAAATCTACATCCGGTATCATATAATCAAGATGAAGAAGTAATTAAACTTATCTTATAATGTATATACCTGAAGTGGAGATCTCCCTCTCCTCCTCCTTCTTTAGTTCCTCTAGGTAGAGGGGCCAATTACTCTTCTAGAGTCCATCCTGGTGACGGTGGTGACTCTTGCCTCCATTATTCACTCATCCCTTTGCCTTGAGCGTTGAAGACTCGAGCTTCTGTCCAGCTTTAGAACCCTTGTTAGCTTTGCATTTACTTTTTGTCTTCCCCTTTAGTTTGTTGATCATAATCACATACTTGGGTTTGCCTTTCTCCATTTTTTCCACAACTGTTCTCAACATGCTAAGTAACTTTGTTAATGGCATGTAAAAGTCATTCATGATGAAGTTCATGACAAACTAACTGTATGACTCTAGCAGAGACTGTAGAATCACATCAGTGGCCAATTCTTGACTGAAGATGAATCCCAATCTAGAAAGGTTCTCCACATACCCAATGAGCTTGAGCACATGAGGGCCTACTGGATCACCTTCTGCCATGTTACATTTAAACAACGTTTTGGAGACATCATATTTATCCTATCTTTCCAGATCTTGGAACATGTTCTTAAGATGTGTGACCATCTCAATAACATCCATATTGTCATGTTGTCTCTACAACTTATAGTTCATGGAGCAAAACATTAGGCACTTGACATCAATGACATCTTTAGTGTGCTTCTTCTTGTAAGCATCCTTGTCAGCCTAAAGTGCAATGGGAAGAGGTTCATATGGCTCTGGTGTCTCCAGGACATAGAGCTTGTACTCCTATGTCAGACCAATTCTCAATGTCATGAACTAGTCATGGAATTTATTCCCATTTAACTTGTCCTTCTTAAGAACTGATTACAAAGAGAAATTGTTGTTGTGTGTTGACATTTGATTCTACAAAAGAATATGCAATTTTTTCAAAAACTCATTTTGAATTGATTTAATTTGATTTATAAATTTGACGATGTTTAATTAGGCCTTTAATTTAACTATCTCTCTCATTATTTTGTTCAAATTGATAACCCTCAATTATCAATTTGAAAGATTGCAGAAAACAAACTTCTAATGAGCTAAAATTCAAAATAATTCAATTATTACCTACCAACACCAACATCTATAATCAATGATTGAGGTAGGCAACGTTTTCCAATTGCATCTTATGCAATTCTTGGATAGATGATATGCAAAACTATTTGCCATAGTAATCTTCATGCTTCTAGGTGTTCAATCTCATTAAGGACACCCAGTTAAGACTGACCTAAAACTAACACAATAATAATGCACCCCACTTTCCAGGCCCACATTATTACCGTCACACTTCCATGAGATAGACGACACACCACAACCCTTGGGATTCCCGTGCTTGGTCGATCAATTTTTTCATATGTGTTGCTTATGGAAAGCAGATTATACCTAATATGTTTGAGTGAGGGTTATATATATATATATATATATATATATATATATAGAGAGAGAGAGAGAGAGAGAGAGAGAGATAGATAGATAGAGATAGAGATAGATAGAGAGTCAGGCTAGAATACACTCAAGTGTATTCAGAGCAGAATACACTCTAGTTTTTCATGATGCAACATTTAAAAAAATCTAATTCATTGATCTTCTTAAACATCTTGTGAATAGCTTATATATAAAATTTGAGCCCATTTGGACATTTATAGCTCACGTTACGAAGACCACAAAAATTTTGCATTTCAAATTAGTTTCGTGCGTCGATTTTGTTGCCCTCAGATGAGTGATTTACACTCATCCAAATGGGATCAAAATTTGTATGTAGCCTAATTATAGTATGACAATGAAGATCATTAGTTTACATTTTGTAAGAAAATAGTCTTGATATGCAAACACCTCTCTAGTATAGCGTGTGATCTGTACACTCGATTGGTTTGTCAGATTGTTCATCTAGCCTCTTATTAAACCAATGTCTATACACCTCCAAACTGTCAGTTGAACCACCAACTGATCGGTTCTTCTCCTGCGGTTGCCCTCCTTAGTCCTCCAAATGGTCAACTCTCCTGATGTGGGATGTATTCTTTGTCATTGCAAGAAAAGAAACTATACCATTGCTATTAAAGTTATTACATGGCAAAGAGAAACCTCGAATTACATTCAAGGGGAGAAAAGGTCAGAAATAATAATACTTTTACACTGGGAGAAGAAGGTAGAGGCTCGATATACAAACCAAATAAAGCATGAATAAATAAACCATCCATCCACACAAATATTTACAGTTATTGGCCATAACCATGCTACACATTCACTATCAAAACCAATTTTAGGGAGACATGTGTAAAATGCATATATATCATATCATATATATGTATTATTTTAGGATTGTATGTGGTCTTTAATCAGATATGCACATTAGTCATTTTAAATATTTATATTGTATGTAATAAATAAAAGTGAAAAATCAAAATCCAATCATATCGATTAAATCCCAAAAGTAAATTGGTGTGGCTCTGATAACACTATTGGGAAATATGAAGGTAGAGCAGGTAGTAGAAACAAAAATTTTTTATCCATATTCCCCATATCCAACGGATAACTTCAAAATTATGTAATGGGAAGGATGGTTTAACAATGTCATACCTAGTCTTGGAGCAAATCTAGCGACTAATCCCTCATTTTAGTTGTGCAACTTTCTTCTAGTTGCACCCAGACGACGTCTACAACACACCTAGTCTCCACCACGGGCAGCAGACTGACATTGTACTCCTAGTGAGAAAAGGATCCACACCTCTAGAGTAGTCCACACAGACCACCCATAACTCCTGTCATTCTATTAGAATAGACAGGAAGGAGTTGTCCCTATTGTTAGTGTACTAGTCACCAACTTGCTCTCCAACAATTGTTCTCCCTTACTATCCCTCCCTTTATTGGGTAGAACTTGCTCAGATTTTCTTGGCTACCATAACCAGAGAAGACAAATAATTGTCAGAGGCAATTTAGTTGTGTTTGAGAAGCCCCCAATACCCCTCTATTTATAGGGGGGTTAGGGTCAGGGTTCCCAGTCTGAGTGGGAGTGGAAGGGACTTAAATTTCACAAAAATTCCAATCCTGTGATGGGAGAAATGGTCGATTCATGGGTGAATGGATCCGTTGGCATGCAAGTCAATCAGTTCACCCAGTGAACTGGTCATTTCATCATGTTTTCCAATCGCAATTGTATTGGCAATGATAATTCAATCAATGCACAACATGACGCCAACACTAATTCTTGATTCAATCAAATTGAACCACGAACCTTGCATCTCACTCCACAAAACTATCATTTACCAGCCTCTAACTGATCGGATCACTAAGTGAATTGGTCGGTTCATTCCTAGGTTCATCCATAATTCGTTCAATGCAATTTCTAATCAACTCGACACTCCAACCGATCGGTTCAACACTTGAACTGGTCGGTTGGGAGTCCAATCACTTAATTCATTACTTTAATAGATTACTTAAACACTTTAGTAATAAATTCAATTATGATTCATGATTAAACTCATATTCTAGGTGTATTCTATGTGTGTGACCCTATAAGTTCCAATTTATGTTGGCAATGAATGTCCATAACTAGTTTATGACATTACAAGCAAAGAGAGGTGTCTAGTCACACATCATTGCTACCTAAGTAAATGGAAAGTTGGAGAACAACTTCAACCTACATTTCATGTTAGGTGTTACAGTGATTGTCTAATTCCTTTGTCTCTAATATTCAGAATGAACTTGAGGCATGGAATCGTCATCCTCTCAATGTTCAATCCATGTTCCTTGAATGTCTCAGATATATGTGACCTCAATATCATATATTTATTCACATGTGCATGCAGATGTTTTTCTCAGTCTCGCTTATCAATAGGCATGGATATGAAACTCCATTAAGAGGAATAAATCCCATCTACAACACTCACAATCATCCCCATGTGTCACAATGTAAAAGAGTGAAATCACCCCTTTACTAAAAATTTGAAATATCAAATCTCCATTACCAACATACTCGAAAGGTAAGTTGAAATGGGTGTAAAATTTTCAAATCTTTAATTATATGGTATACAAAAGACCATTGGAAAGTAATAGAATAAAGAATAACTGACTATATTTGATTTCATAAAAGATTATACAAGAATACATCATTCTCCTTATAGGGTTTACATCAAGATACACAAACATGATCTAAATAGAGCGAAGTCTAGACTACTACAATCTTGTCTCCAAGTAACATCTCCCTTTGCTAGGTCCAAGCCGAAGTTATGTTCTTCCTGTCTTATCCATCACCTTGCTCAACACCTAGGTGGTTGGGAAGGCACCCATCAAAAGGGAAAGGAAAAACAAGTATGTGTCACAAAAACTAGTCTAAGATAACAAGATTTAAAAGTAAATAAAAATAGGCTAAGGTTCATCATAAGACAAAGATAACAAGAGAATGAGGCTATTTTCAATAGATACTTGCCATAAACAAAGTATAATAAAAGAATTACATGCATGATTAATATTGACTACCTTAACTAAGTAGGGTTGATGCACCTACCAGACCTTCAACCAAAAGGTGAGGGGAGAATAAGACATTCCCAGTCACCCACACACATTTTGTGTGTAGGGGAGAATAAGACATGCCCTAGGGAGAATGAACACATGCCCTACTATGGGTGTTTGTACATAAGTACCACTACTATATCTAGTTAGTCTAATAAAATCATCATGCTAGAATCAATGGCAAGTAATTGCATCATTTTAATAGAACATGGTAGTGGGGTACCAAGACCCAAGAATAGTATTCCAAAACTAATTTATGAGGAAAGTATAGAAAAAGATTCAAGAGTATAGGAAAAAGGGTTTAATAAAGCCACATTAGAGAAAAAGTAGGTTAAGGCACAAATATTCCCCACTTAAGTTGTAAATGCACATACCTCTTCCTTATAGTCCTGGAGATATAACTCATTTTCTCTTTTCTTTTCAAAATAAAAGACATATAATTATTATTGTTCCAAAATTATGAAACTTGGCCTCCAAGCCAAACCAAACCAAAGGAAAATGAATCTCAACTTATCTTTAACCAATTAATCTTCCTTTTATGAATTTTAGTCCATTATCCAATATTTACAAAACTTCTCATATTAATTAATCACATTAAAATGTTTAAAGAAACATTATGCATTCCTTTTTCTCTTCCTTGCTCCATAAGGGGAATGATATAGAGTGAATATATTTTATTAATATGTCACATGAGTGGTAAATTTTCATATTAGACCCTTATTAAAATATACACTGATGTATTTGTGCATAAACCCCTTTATTGGCATAAAAGGTGAACAAATGTCCACGAAACCACCATAATACCCACCAATTAAATAGAAAGGCCAAAGAGGATAGAAATTAAAGGAAAAGATGGGAAAGAGGATCAAAAGTCAAATTGTCCAGGATTCGATATGTTACACACAAAACACCTGATCATCACCTTTATGGCAATCCTTATTTAGGATTATGGTGGATGATGTCAAAGTACACCGAACGACATGTGATGAGTGTAGTGATTTTAGGTCTTAGAACCACAATCACCACCTTCATTATGAGAGATGATTATGACTATCATTTATGGTTTTCATGTGTCACACTCATGGTGGGTCTGTTTAATACATAGTTATCTAACAAGTATCTATGTTCTTAGCTTGATATCACATATCATGATTTATGAGGTTTTGTAATCAATCAACACACACTCTATTCTTAAGTGTTATTGTTGTCTATCAGCCTTCCATAGTAACATATGACTAGGGACATAATAAGAATGTACATACTCTTAACATCCATATGATCTCATTGTTCATGTCAATCACTTTAAGACATATGTCATTGAGTAATGTCATTATTTAGACATCTATTATGTTTCATCATTATCTAATTACTTAATGAAACAAGATAAACTGGAAGATTTCCTTTATTATTAATCAAATCCTTTCAAATATATGCCATCACAATCATCATATGATTGACCCTTTGGGCATACATACCAACACTACTCTCCTGAGCAATGGTGCCAGAAGGCTTGGTGTTTTTCTCAAATGTATCCAAGAAAACTAGAAAAAGATGGTTCTTAAGGGGAGAGATCACATGATAACTACTGGGGATCTATGGTTCTTTCTATCCCGGGGAACGACACCAAAAAGCTTGATGTCATTTTTCACACAAGGTTCACTCAACCAATTAGATTTGATTGGATGTGCCTTTAGGAACACACAATAGGGCCTTTCAAATTTATAATTTTCTAATAGGCTCGCTCACATAAACTAACACACTTGACTCACAAGTGCACAAGGTCATGTTATATTCTAGGAAAGTGGCATGTTTGGGGTCAAACCCAAGAAACGGAGATATAGGTGCACTTGAGCTAAGCTAGTTTTGGCAATGATCCTACTGTGGAGTGTAGGGTTGAAGGTTTTGAGGTTGCTTTTTATCACACTAAGGGTTACAATAAAACAATTAAATGAAGAAACGAAATCAAAACCTAACTTAACTCTAGACAGTTAAATTCAAATGAGAAAAGAAAGCAAGGCTAAGAAAGAAAAGACAAGAAAAGGCAAGAGAGGAGCAAATTACACTAAGGAAATCAAGAAGAGATTTACGCTATAATAAACTAGAAATTTATGAAACTAGATTAATCAAAGACCTAAACTAATAAGAACCAGGAAAGAGTAAGGTAAGAGATTAATTAAGCAAGTAAAGAGTTAAACAAGAATTAACTAAGAAAGAGGCAATTTGAATTTTAATGCAATAAATGGAAGTGTGGGATATTTGGGGAATGTATTTGTCAATTGAGTTGGGGATGATTACATGTAAACATTACTCTTTCATTTCAATTAACAAACAAAACAACAAGTTAGATGCTAATGAACTGTCCTAAACTACTAATTGGCCATGGATGGGGTAGGGTGTGTACGGGGAAACTAGTTCATATCAGCTCCTATCCACCATTGTGACTCTCACTTATATTAGGGTTTAGGTGGAATTCAATTAGGATCTAATGAAGTCTAAGTTTCTACCATAGAAGATCCTAGGGAAATTCTGGGGTAGACGATAATAATGGAAGGTGGAAGTGAGGTTTTCAGCCTCATATCACCTACCATCTAGCCTTTAGGAAGCTCCAACCCAATTACACTAAATGCTTCTAGACTAGCTACTTAGATGTCTCACCTAGGTGTAGGAGAATTAATTAGAATATATGAAGCTGAATGGCTATCTAGGGGTCCATTTATTGGACCTAGGGCAATTCTCATATTAGCTACATATGAGCAATTTCTATAGAATCCTATGTGATTTCAAGTACAGACCACAAAAAAATTATGGGAAATGAGATAAAAGTAGAACATAATCATTACCAAATGAAATTACAAGGTTTTCACATAAATTTCCCCTAACATGGTATCACAGTAACATTTTTGTCCCCAAACAGCCCACCTAAGGGCTTAGCCACTCATACAAAGTAAAATACAAAAATAGAGAAGGAAGAATAAGTAGAGGAGTGGGAAGCCATGGTATCTCAATGGAGACTCGTTGTTCTACACCTCCTACCAACAACTGCTTGAGCACCTCCCTCCTCCAAGGTGGAATGACATGTATTTGTGGTGGAAAGTGGCCAAAAACCCTAAAAGAAAGGTTTTGGGGTGGAAGGTGATGGAATAAAACTGGAATGGGGTAGTGGGTGGAGTGGATGAATGAGAGGGGGCTCAGATGGGTTGAGAGGTAACTAATCTCATGATTCATCTTCCACCCAAGTATCAGTACAATGGGTAGATCAATGTAAAAAATATCTAGGTTTCCAAGCCAACATGGTTGTGATGTGAACCACTATCGTTGTGGCTAGGGTGCACCATGGTTCTTGTAGAATGGAATGGTTGAGTGGGAAATGAGTGGAAGATGTCAGTAGAAATTTGGATATGGAAATCTTGGTGGCATGGTCATGTTGTGCAACAGTGTCATGGTGGGTAGATGATCACACGGTCATGTTATAATGCACATCCATTTTGGAGGAGGATGTACAAGAGTTCTACTGATTGATCTGATTGGAAAGGTTCTGGTGGGATCTCGGTACCATGACAGTGGCATGTTTCATGTTGCATGACCATTTTGTGTCCTCGTTGGCACGGTCGTGCAGTCTAGCATAGTCATGCTTCTGAGTCATGTCTTTAATATTTGACTCTTTGATTCTACTATAATTTTGAACTTGATCAAAATGATCATTTCTTGGCACCACGACCATGATAGGGTCTTCTTAGAAACTTTGAGCTTGAAATCTAGATTTATGTGGACCTCTTTGCTTCACTTGAGTCTTGGACACTAGGGGTAGGTTGGGGGAGACTTTGAACTCTTTGTAGGCCTCTCTAGGGGTGGATAAGCCTCATGGTCTTCTCTCTGTCTCGTCCATCCAAGCGTGATCCAAGTACCTGAATAAGCAAAGAACATACATAAGTGCATTTGATGATACTACACAATATTAAGGGAAATGAGATGCATCGTAATAGATTTTGGATGTGATTGAAATGAAATAAGACACAACATGAATCCCTAAAATAGTGCTACATCAGTTATACACATATTTTATGTATGTTGAAGTTACAAAAGGGTGTGTAGATCAAAATGTAAGAAGGAATGATATTCAAAACTCAGCCTAGAGTGTCCTTGTACTCTCACTTTCTTGAGTTGGGTGGGTAGTTGATGATGTATCTGCTAAGCTACTTCTCTATGATCATGGGTTGTTGATGAATTTGATATATTGTATTACTAAAATTTCATAATCATGGACCATCTTGTAAACTCTTTGGTGAAATAAATAAAGTTAGGTTTCAGTTGATTCTCGATAATGTATCCCTTTTGGAATGTTTCAAATGTGCAAATGTTTACTTCTATGTATCATTTACAAGGTTTTTATTTTGATTACTCGTACGATGATCTTTGCATATATCATTTTGTATGGAATTTCTTGAATTGATTTTTTATGGACGTTAGTTTTTAGTTGTTATTTTTGTATAAGGATTTTATCGAATGGTCAACTAGGGTTTGGGATGGGTCCTGACAAGTGTGGTATGAGAGCATTGGTTAGATGACTATATAGATAGAATGGAAATTAGGGTTGTAATATAATTAAGAAATAAACCTAACAAAATATTTGTGCATGCTACTTGAACCCATTGTTTGGATGCCCTGGTCAGGTATCCAAGTATTGAGGAAGAGTCAATATGGAAATATTTGGATGTTCTTCTCATGAGTACTCTGACCAGGTAAATAGATGGAAAGCAACCCAAGATTATAATGAGATAAGAAATCTTGTTGAGAAGGATGAGAAAAAAGCTGACGAGAGATGTGGTACCTTGATTAAGTCTTAATACATTGAAAAGGACTATGTACAAAATTGGTTCAAAAGGGTCAAGTGAAGAGCTAATATAATCACTTGTGAAATATAAAAGACATGTCTTGACTCATAAAAACCTAAGAGTTTGATTACTATCACTCTCACTATTGATAACTATCTCTCTCACATTTAAAAGATACAACATTGTGATATTTAACATGAAAAATAATCATGTAAAAAGGAGTTACTAAAAAATAGGATAACAATTCAATGTTTGAAGCTGCGATTCTATAGATAGTGAGATTAAAAATAGATAATCCAGTACATGAAGCTTTAAATTATCTACAAAAATCAGTGATACTAATAAAGTTTGTCCACTGTACATAGGTGTACATGGAAGTTCACAGAGAATATAGGTAATAAAAGGAATTTAACATGTAAGATCCATTCCAGGAAAGGAAAACTTAGATGAATAATCTAAGTCTAGATGTTAAAGATGTCATATGTATGATACGAAGAGTGGATCTTGAGATGATATCATACCAACCAAGATGAATTAATAAATATATGTAAATAATCATGATTAAATAAGGATATTAGAGAAGTTACTTAGGAATTGATCTCCAATGACTGAAATTGTTACAACCCCAATTTTGGGTTCATTTGCTGAGAAATGTAATTTCTCATATTAAAGATAAATGAACAAATAATGATTGAATGCATGAATTTCGTTACAATAGCCTTGGTGATTGCTTTGTGGGCTTTGTTGGCTATTGGGCCCAATAACAAGGAAATTCAATTAATTAATGAATTATTGAGAACTTGAGATAAGAAAGATGTGGAAACCTCTAAAAGGTAAAGAACTTAATCCAAAGGTGGATTTCGTGCCACATGGGTTCCTTGGGTTCCAAGGAGTCCAAAGTTGCAAAGAAAAACAATAAGAAAAGAAAATATTAATTAAGTATTTCTTTATTAAGAAAGAAATTAGAAAACAATGGTAAAAGGTGGGAAAACAAGTGAAAAGAGGTATAATTGAGTTATCCTTAGTGGAATTTCGTATTCCAAGGATTCCTAATGGTAAAAGGAATACTAATGAGGAAAATAAAAGAGAAATAAAGAGAAATTCTCAAAAAGAAATATTTTAATAAGAAATACACATGATAATGAAGGATAATGTATATAGATGCATCTAGAAGGATAATGAGTATCCAATAAAAAGGATTTCGAAATCTTAGGATTCCTTGAGGTCCAAGGAGTCTAAGATACCAACATATTGGTTTAACAAAGAGAAAATAACCATTAAATAAGATTCATAAAAGCATAACTTGCTTATGAAGAAAAGTCTCTCATATTTTTGAAATTGGGAACGTAGTGGTTTAACTGAGATCCAATAATGGAAAAGGAGTAAATAGTTAAATAATACACTTATTATAAGTGGACATAAAAGTTTAAAAACTAAGATGCTTGGATGGTCATGTTTTGGGAATATAATTAAATTACCTTCTATTAATAACAAAGGATCATAATCTACCGCTCCCCAACAAAGTTTTGGGAAACTTCCATCCATCTCGCTCTCCCCTTAACTCTCCTTCTCCAGTCTCTACGGGTTATGTATATAAGGAGTATCAGGGGAACATTAGCCTTTGACCGAGAACATCCCCTTCTTCCTCCTTGGTAACCCTAGAGTGCGATGGGGTGAAGACCGCTGGCGGGCCTAAGAGAAACCCAAAGGGGGTCACGTTCTGACGCTACTGTGGCCTTGGGTTTAGTGCACGCCTGTGCTTAGGCGGACATAGACACATGCGAAGATAAGCCACATGGTACTGTGGACGACCAGGGCACACTGTTGCGGTGAAGGAAGTCGACCATGGAATCACACTGTCCTCCATGGCGACGTGGTTGTATGGAGCAGCGAAGGTGCAGACGGTTAGAAGTTTGGGAAATGGGAGGAGCCGAAGGTGGTGGTGATGGTATGGAGCAACAAAGGGCAGAATGCTCCTTGGCACTCTCAACAGCCGTGACAACAGGAGTCATCATCCATGGCAGACTACACTTAAATCGAGCAAAGGGAAATCTGGTGCTCAGCCCTGGGCGGCATCGTCATCCAAGCTTTGGTGCGGGGGCGGCCTGCTATGGCCTTGCACCTGGTCATGGCGCCTGGAGAGGCTGCCGCACGCGGGAGCACCTGAAGCAGCGGCGGTCAACGCAGTACTGTGGGCGCAGAGATGCGATCGCGCAAGAAGGAAGGAGATAGAGTCAAAAGACTCATATGCCCCTACGTGAACACTCAAGAAACGGGGGCGCGGATGTCTTTTACCTAACCTGGCCGGCTAAACAAAAAGAAAACAAGTAAGTGTTGATGTGGCAACTTCCTATTGGCTCAGATATCTTTATTTTGCAAATATTCTAGTAAATGTTTGGTGGCTCGGATGGTTACACATAAAATATGAATCTTGCTTAGAAAAACGAGAGGAATCCAATAAAAATAGTTGGAGAGGCTAATTCCTCTTGCAATTAGAAAAGTAATGGAAGTTAGCAACTTTAATACTTTAATGTTTAAAGAACCCTATTTTGAGTTGAGTAATATATTTAAAAGATTGTAATGGATGATTTAAAGTTGATTCTAGCCTTTTAATGATAAAAGGAATGCTAGAAAGAAAAAGGATGAACTTTGCATATAATTAGTTAATTTAGAGTTTCATATGCATGAATACACTTTAATGGGCCTTGAAACCCTAATGTTGACTAAATCAACTATTAATGGCTTTAATTGATTAATTTCATTATTAAAGTTGGAATATGCTGAATCTAAGATATTTCGAGCATTAAGTTCCTAATTTGTGGATAAATACCCTAAATGTAGTAATTAGGGGTTTCTCATGAATAAAAGGTGGAATTAATGGCAAGTCGGGTTCATATGTAATTTGGACCATAATGAACTATGAATAAATGACAAATACATATAATGATATTGCCACAGATTAAAAGGATAAAAATAGTAGCTTTAATAAAAGAGAGGCTTAATGAGCTTAATTAATGGTTAATTATGTCTTTAATCCGGAATTGGGGATTAGATGTAGAAATAATTAGGGTTTGTGATCAATTGCGATAAATTAGGATTTAAAATAATAAAAGTCGAAGGGAAACTCTAATTGCAATGGAAACCCTAAAAGTGGACTAGAAACCCTAAGAAGCGAGTTAGATTTAATAGATCTTAATGACATGAGTAATAAAAGGAAATTGTATAATTGTTTCAGGATCTTATTGAATGCTTGCTTGCTTGTTGTTGTTTGGATTATTCCTGCACCTGAATCTACATGTATAGGTATGTGGTTACGCTTATGACTACCCAAATTAGTTTTCTGGGATTTTATCGATGTTTCCATCGTGGCTTGAATTAAACTGTTGGATGTATTTAATTCATGCAAAGTATAATGTGAAGATGACTATCACATAAGAGATATGCCTACTAGCTCAGATCCTAGTCCCCTCTGTAGCTTAATGAGTTGACCTAGTAAAAGGCTACTAATGGGGTAGGCCCATCAGGTCATTGGATGACTTAGTAAATGGCTACCAATGGGGTAGTTCCATCAAGTCACATTGAGTTAGAGATTGGACTACCTATGGGTAGTGCCATGCAACTCAACCCTAGATATTGATCTACCTGTTAGGTAGGATCATGCAGGGTTTAATAAGGATCTACCTAGTGAGAGGTGGGATCTCAGTCCACTACAGGGACAGCACAGAGATAGGGGATAGGAAAGGATTGAGTAGTATGGTTTAAAACGTAATCTTGGCTATTAAATGATAATTGGCTGATTACTTTGTTACTATAGTTGCACGTTTATTGTTTCCCCAAATACCAGCTTCTTGCTGACCGACGTTTTGGTTGTCGGCGTTTTAGGTACAAATGAAAAGAACAAACAGTAAAGTGGCAGATGTGGAATTAAATGAGAAATAATGTGTACAGGAGGATTAGTTAGTTTAGCATCTTCATGGATAGAAGTTTAGAAATCCCAGTTTTTCGAAGGTAAGAAAAGTTTTATTTTATACCAGTTTTCAGTTTAGTTGGTAAAGTTTATTAATTGTTATTGATTATTTGTTGAACCTTTGATCCTGTTAATTGAATAACGACTCTGACCTTCGGGTCTCCCTTAATTGGGGGTTACCGGGAGGCGGGGTCGTTACAATTGGTATCAGAGCATAGGTTCCTCATCTAATCAGTAATAATTATTAAATTTTACAAATTCCATAGAACTGAGGGAATTATTAGATGATTACCTGAAAGACAGAGGTGTCTAGAAAAGGATCACGACTGGGGGTTGGCAATATTTTCCTCCGCACCGCTAGTCGGAATACGAGGACTCCCGGATCCGTGTGACTGCCTGGCCAAAGTCTTAGGGTATGATTCGAGATAAGATACCTTTAGGACACTCTCATCTTGTTCATCCCTTCTCAACTCAAATTCTGTTAAGGACCTTAAGGATTAGGGTTTCCTCTCTTCTCCTCACCCTCTTGAGGTATGGGTAAGGTTGATAAGGATTAAGGAATCCTCCACCAAATTAATAAAAAACATGTAAATAAGATGTCATGGACATAAGCTTAATAGAGTAAGCATAAAAGGAATAGATACATGCTCAGGTCGTATGACACGAGTTGTCATTGCCCTCAGGAGAGACCTGAGGATAGACCTTCTTGGTAGGAGGATGAGTAGAGAGAGTTAGACTTGGAGGTAGAGACCTCCATTAAAGGTAGATACCTAGCACATCCTTTGTGGATGATGGTAACCCTAACCCTAAGTGAAGGTTAGAGAGAGAGATGACATGATGAGTTAGATGTCATGATTGACTGAGTGTTTGGTTGGTCATGCCTTTGGGATGCCATAAGAGGGTAGATGACCTAGTACCTTTGGCGACCCAACACTAGAGAGGGTCGTGTAGGCCATAGTAAAGGATAGCTCCTTTGTGGATGAGGTTAGAGAACCTATAGTTACCCTATGGGCTTAGGCAAGTAGGGTATAGCTTGATGAAATCCATGGTTAAGAGATTGAGCATGCAGTTGGATACCCAAAGGAGAACCTACAGTTCCTAGGCCTAAGAGGGGAAGTAGTGTACCCAATGCTCATGATGAAATTTGAGTCTCTATAGTTTCAAGCATGGTACTCCTCATGTGTAGAGGTAAAAGAAATCCCTTAAGTTAAGGGTATGTTTGATGAACCCCTCACGACTAAGTTGATCTAATGTCAAGGATGAGAACAAGTGTGACCTAGCATGGTTTAGTAGGTACTCTAGTGCCTTAGTAGTTGCTGGATTAAGCATGCTCATGTGAATGTAAACCCTAAGGACGCTTGTGACCTTTGTTACCAAGGTGTAGTTTCCTCCCATCCTGGGAGAGCGACCCTTTGGGTAGGAAGTTTACCAGTTTGGTTAGTTTTGAGGTAACCTAAGGAGGTTTAATGAGATCTTGAGAAGCTAAGTAATGAGTGCATGGCATGAGAATGAACCTATAGACCCATAGATAACCATCTCTATGTGCATGTGGATGTGTTACCATGGAGGTAACCGGTATGGGGCTTGACCAAGGTAGACAGGTTGCCATGATCCCTATGAAAGGATGAAAGTCAGCCCACGAATACAGGAAGAGAGATGATGAATGCTTGGGAAGGTTCTGAGTTGAACATGTACTATAAGAGAATCCTAAGTCTGTCCTAGGGTCAGGAAGGGATAAGACCGATGGAAGAAGGAGTTTCCTAATTCCCTAGATGCACATGACCATAGGGTCGGGAGGTAACAACTATCATTGTCTGAGGGCCATGGGTTAGGAGATTGATCACCTTCATGAACTCATGGGACCCAAAGGGCAGATGAGTAGGGCACTCTCTGGATGCATAAGGGAAAAGGGATGACCCCAAAAGTGCCGGCACCCTACAGACCTAGAGGAGATGACCAAGGATTGTGTGGTGACCCAAATAGGTTCGAGACCAGTTTTCCATGAAACTAACTTTGATATCAAGATGACTGAGAAGTAGAGACATAAGTTGCACGATTCAACTTAGTTTTAAAGGTGTACTGGCAAGGTGGGATGCACCATCTCTACTCCTGGAATGGGAAGAACTCTGTATTTGGACGGCCACCAAATGCTTATTTCTTCTTGTTATGGGAGTGAGAGATAGGACAGTACGCATGTCATACACCAAGGATAAAGATGAGGTAAGTTGGAACGTTGCTACAAGGTATGAGGATAGAGATGATAACATACCTTTGTGGAAGGAATAATACAGAGATGGTTTATAAACACTAAGAGAGATAAGGTAGTCATCTTATAAGGATGTTTTTAGCATGAGCTATGTGGATTTTGCAAGTGATACAAGGTTGAGTTTGATCACCATTAGTATGAGCTCAGAGTTTCTTGATGAAGACAAACTTAGAGTTTGAGATGGGATGAGAAGTATAATGCTTGGAGGAGTATGTCTTTGACATTACCTAACACCTAAGGATAAGAAGTGGTAATGAATGCTCTGGTTGAGATATAGCTGCTTAGTTTAGCTGGAAACTAGAAGAAGTTGATGTTGTTTGACTAACCCTATGTTTGGAAAGAGGATGTGTTTTGCCTAACACACAAATGAAACAAGATATGTTGAACAAGTTAATGGTTGTTTGGTTAGCCAGTTTAGTCCTTGATGTAGTAAAAGGATGGTTGTAGAACCTCGGATACACTTCCTTGGATAGGAAGGTAATGAAACCCTGATGAGAATGGAATCGATCTTAAGGAATCATGATATATAGGAAATCATGATTTTAAGATCACCATGAAACTACAAAGATGGTAAGTGATAGTGGCACTTTGAATGCTTAAAAAAAGTTGCATGTAGCATGTGGCCATGCAAGCTAGGAGGCGAAGGATGAACACCAGTAACCCCATGCATGGATATAAAGTATAAAGAGTTCCTGAGAGGGAAAGGGAGTTCATCACTATGGATGTTGTGAGTCTCCCCTAGACCAAGGAAGGTCAAGATGCAATAGGGGTTATGGTAGATCGCCTTACCTAGTTAACATGAGAAAGAAAGAGTACTGTCAAGGGACAGATCGGGTTGAACTACACGTGAGAGAGACGGTTCAACTACACCATGATGCGAGTTCACAAGTTCTTGAGTATAACCAAAAAGTTCACTTCCATGAGGTAGAAGTGGATGCATGATGAACTCGAGGTCAATACAATTTATCACCCCATACTAATGGACAGTATGATCCAGACTAGAGGGTCCGATGAGAGTATGTGTGCTCATTCAGGGTGATACATAGAGACAGTTCTTAAGATGTGATGTTAACCACCATAGCCTTTATCGGGATGCAAGAAGTTCTATAAGGAGGTTGTGTCGGTCACCACATCATTATGATGATGTTGGTGAAGGAGGCCTCGTGAAGGTCATAAAAGAACCACAGTGTGTGCAGATGAAGTCTCTTGATCGTACAATGGCTAAGAGAGAGCCCAAGGGTGACTTGAGTCATGAGCTGATGCAAACCAGACTGACATGCAGTTCACTGTGGGGGAATATAATGTGAAAATCTGACCCCTCTAAGCTACAACTGGGAAAGCAGAGTCCCCGATATATGGGTCCATTTGAGATGGATTGGTGGGGATGGTTGTTTCTAGCCTTGCCCCTCACGATAACTTGATGAATCAATGTGTTCCATGAGTCCGATCTAGAGCACTATGTGAGGTACCCAAGCCATGTGATGAGCCCTGAACCTATTCAGCTTTTGAGAGGCTGAAATGTCCCGAGTCACCTATAAGGGTACGATATACCAAGGTAAGAAAGAACTCAGATGGAAGAATATGAGATGATGAAGGTTCTTGGGAAGCACCATGGAAAGGGTGAAGCCACGTGGGATCCATGATGGACATATGAAAGGCTTATCCTGTTTTGTTTGTTTGCTTGATGGAATTTTGAGGGCAAAATTCCTATAAGAGGGGAAGGATGTTACAACCCCAATTTTGGGTTCATTTTCTGAGAAATGTAATTTCTCATATTAAAGATAAATGAACAAATAATGATTGAATGCATGAATTTCGTTACAATAGCCTTGGTGATTGCTTTGTGGGCTTTGTTGGCTATTGGGCCCAATAACAAGGAAATTCAATTAATTAATGAATTATTGAGAACTTGAGATAAGAAAGATGTGGAAACCTCTAAAAGGTAAAGAACTTAATCCAAAGGTGGATTTCGTGCCACATGGGTTCCTTGGGTTCCAAGGAGTCCAAAGTTGCAAAGAAAAACAATAAGAAAAGAAAATATTAATTAAGTATTTCTTTATTAAGAAAGAAATTAGAAAACAATGGTAAAAGGTGGGAAAACAAGTGAAAAGAGGTATAATTGAGTTATCCTTAGTGGAATTTCGTATTCCAAGGATTCCTAATGGTAAAAGGAATACTAATGAGGAAAATAAAAGAGAAATAAAGAGAAATCCTCAAAAAGAAATATTTTAATAAGAAATACACATGATAATGAAGGATAATGCATATAGATGCATCTAGAAGGATAATGAGTATCCAATAAAAAGGATTTCGAAATATTAGGATTACTTGAGGTCCAAGGAGTATAAGATACCAAGATAATGGTTTAACAAAGAGAAAATAACCATTAAATAAGATTCATAAAAGGATAACTTGCTTATGAAGAAAAGTCTCTCATATTTTTGAAATTGGGAACGCAGTGGTTTAACCGAGATCCAATAATGGAAAAGGAGTAAATAGTTAAATAATACACTTATTATAAGTGGACGTAAAAGTTTAAAAACTAATATGCTTGGATGGTCATGTTTTGGGAATATAATTAAATTACCTTCTATTAATAACAAAGGATCATAATCTGCCGCTCCCCAACGAAGTTTTGGGAAACTGCCATCCATCTCGCTCTCCCCTTAACCCTCCTTCTCCGGTCTCTATGGGTTATATATATAAGGAGTATCAGGGGAACATTAGCCTTTGACCGAGAACATCCCCTTCTTCCTCCTTGGTAACCCTAGAGTGCGATGGGGTGAAGACCGCTGGCGGGCCTAAGAGAAACCCAAAGGGGGTCAGGTTCTGACGCTACTGTGGCCTTGGGTTTAGTGCACGCCTGTGCTTAGGAGGACATAGACACATGAGAAGATAAGCCGCATGGTACTGTGGACGACCAGGGCACACTGTTGCGGTGAAGGAAGTCGACCATGGAATCACGCTGTCCTCCATGGAGACGTGGTTGTATGGAGCAGAGAAGGTGCGGATGGTTAGAAGTTTGGGAAAAGGGAGGAGCTGAAGGTGGTGGTGATGGTATGGAGCAGAAAAGGGCAGAACGCTCCTTGTCACTCTCGGCAGCCGTGACAACAGGAGTCCTCATCCATGGCGGACTACGCTTAAATAGAGCAAAGGGAAATCTGGTGCTCAGCCCTGGGCGGCATCGTCATCCAAGCTTTGGTGCGGGGGCGTCTTGCTATGGCCTTGCACCTGGTCATGGCGCCTGGAGAGGCTGCCGCACGCGGGAGCACCTGAAGCAGTGGCGGTCGACGCAGCAATGTGGGCGCAGAGATGCGATCGCGCAAGAAGGAAGGAGATAGAGTTAAAAGACTCATATGCCCCTGCGTGAACACTCAAGAAACGGGGGCGCAGACGTCTTTTACCTAACCTGGCCGACTAAACAAAAAGAAAACAAGTAAGTGCTGATGTGGCAACTTCCTATTGGCTCAGATATCTTTATTTTGCAAATATTCTAGTAAATGTTTGGTAGCTCAGATGGTTACACATAAAATATGAATTTTGCTCAAAAAATGAGAGGAATCCAATAAAAATAGTTTTAGAGGCTAATTCCTCTTGCAATTAGAAAAGTAATGGAAGTTAGCAACTTTAATACTTTAATGTTTAAAGAACCCTATTTTGAGTTGAGTAATATATTTAAAAGATTTTAATGGATGATTTAAAGTTGATTCTAGCATGTTAATGATAAAAGGAATGCTAGAAAGAAAAAGGATGAACTTTGCATATAATTAGTTAATTTAGAGTTTCATATGCATGAATACACTTTAATGGGCCTTGAAACCCTAATGTTGACGAAATCAACTATTAATGGCTTTAATTGATTAATTTCATGATTAAAGTTGGAATATGCTGAATCTAAGCTATTTCGAGCATTAAGTTCCTAATTTGTGGATAAATACCCTAAATATAGTAATTATGGTTTTCTCATGAATAAAAGGTGGAATTAATGGCAAATCGGGTTCATATGTAATTTGGACTATAATGAACTATGAATCAATGACAAATACATATAATGATATTGTCATGGATTAAAAGGATAAAAATAGTAGCTTTAATAAAAGAGAGGCTTTATGAGCTTAATTAATGGTTAATTATGTCTTTGATCCAGAATTGGGGATTAGATGCAGAAATAATTAGGGTTTGTGATCAATTGCGATAAATTAGGATTTAAAATAATAAAAGATGAAGGGAAACCCTAATTGCAATGGAAACCCTAAAAGTGGACTAGAAACCCTAAGAAGCGAGTTAGATTTAATAGATCTTAATGACATGAGTAATAAAAGGAAATTGTATAATTGTTTCAGGATCTTATTGAATGCTTGCTTGCTCGTTGTTGTTTGGATTATTCCTGCACCTGAATCTACATGTACAGGCATGTGGTTACGCTTATGACTACCCGAATTAGTTTTTCAGGATTTTATCGATGTTTCCATCGTGGCTTGAATTAAACTGTTGGATGTATTTAATTCATGCAAAGTATAATGTGAATATGACTATCACATAAGAGATATGCCTACTGCTCAGATCCTAGTCCCCTCTATAGCTTAATGAGTTGACCTAGTAAAAGGCTACCAATGGGTTAGGCCCATCAGGTCATTTGATGACTTAGTAAATGGATACCAATGGGGTAGGTCCATCAAGTCACATTGAGTTAAAGATTGGACTACCTATGGGTAGTGCCATGCAACTCAACCCTAGATATTGATCTACCTGTTAGGTAGGATCATGTAGGGTTTAATGAGGATCTACCTAGAGAGAGGTGGGATCTCAATCCACTGCAGGGACAACACAGAGATAGGGGATAGGAAAGGATTGAGTAGTATGGTTTAAAACATAATCTTGGTTGTTAAATGATAATTGGCTGATAACTTTGTTACTATAGTTGCACATTTATTGTTTCCCCCACATACCAGCTTCTTGCTGACCGACATTTTGTTTGTCGGCATTTTAGGTTCAAATGAAAAGAACAAACAGTAAAGTGGCAGATGTGGAATTAAATGAGAAATAATGTGCACAGGAGGATTAGTTAGTTTAGCGTCTTCATGGATAGAAGTTTAGAAATCCCAGTTTTTCCAAGGTAAGAAATTTTTTATTTTATACCAATTTTCAATTTAGTTGGTAAATTTTATTAATTGTTATTGATTATTTGTCGAACCTTTGATCCTGTTAATTGAATAACAGCTCTGACCTTCGGGTCTCCCTTAATTGGGGGTTACCGGGAGGCGGGGTCGTTACAGAAATAGTGTGAAATATCATGAGGAACTGAAGTTAATCTAGAGAAAGATGAGAATACAAAAGCCCTTATTTTGGTATATAATAAGATTCATATATATGATATATGGTGGCAATCAACATTAAAACTAATATGGAAGGAAAAAAATGAGGACATCTTTGCTATGTTGATCATGGAACCCTTTTGTTGGTCCCATGAAAAATGAGTACGAGTGATTAATTGATAACTGAATATGATGTTTCCTAATCCTAAAGTATACTTGGAGGATGATGTATGTATGAATTAGATGTTTTATAAGTAGGCTTTCTTGGCAAGGATATGTTTCAGCCATGGAATAAAGCCCAGATGATGATGCATAAATAGAAAGAAAAATTATATGAAATATACACGTGATGGTGAGTTTGATGTGCATCAATAAAAATCCTAAAGATGTTACCATAACATAGGAGAATATATGTTTGAAAGAATCATCTGCTAATTGTATGAGTTTTAGGAATACATGAATTAATAATCATGTTGCAACGAAATCAAGTACATATATACCAGATAAGGAGAGTACTGGCTTAAGAATGAACATAATATATGATAGTTTAACCAATACAAGGAAATGAAAAGTATAATTTCAAGAAAATAGACATGGTAATGATTATGAGATAACAAGTAAGATTAATGGAACATGATAGTCTCACTAACTCCAAAGTAGATTCAAGGAATTTGGGTAAAATAATAAATTATGGGTAATGTTCAAACTTAAAATAAAAAAAATACATAATATATAAGGCTCCAAAAAAGACTTCATTATAATCTTACACTAATGAGGAAAAGGTAGCATAAGATGTTTAAATTCTTTGGTGACAAGGTTCATGTTGTTTGTATTGGTTTCTTGCCATAACCTTGGGATTTTTGGGGTGAAATCATTTTAAGGAGTTTATGGATGTGAGATCCTAAACATAAATGAAACCTCATCTTACTCTAATCTTGTTTTATTATCATAATTGTGTGCTTGATTGAGATTTGATTCCAATTTATTCGAATATATTTCCTATTGTATTCAATTTTCACATTGGTTTCCCTAGTATTAAGTTTCCTTCCAAGTTGTGGGCTTATTTGTAAATTCAAAAAGATATGAGGACTTAACTTCAAATTAAGTAAAAACTACATAAACATAAGTTTTCAGTCATATTCATGCTTTCTTTATTCTTGAAATGAATTAGATAAGATATGACTCTAATTTGACTTCAACTGGACCTTATTTGTTTTAATTTGCAGTTTCATGTACAATTATGGGCTAATATGTAATTTCATCTTGAAGGACCTAATTGTAAAACTGAGTATAATTTATCTAAGTACACTCCTTATTTCAAAAGCATACATAATTTGATGAGATATGAACTGCGTTAGTGTTGTAATGTAAAATAAGGCTATGTGATATATTTGGAGCAGGTAAAATATTACTAAACATCAAAAAGTATAGAGGGTATGGCCTCGTATACTATACATAGGGCTAGTCTACAAAATCCCACTACCTAAGAATAAGGCCCTTAACATCATGGGTAATCTCGGGTTTGGATTTGACCACCCATTTCAATCTATTAAAAAAAAATCAAAAAATTGCATAACGTCTGTGTCCCCTTTGCCATGGAGTCTCCCATTTCTCTCTCTCCAAATATGGTAACACAGGCCAGACACAGCCACTCCCGCCAATATGATCAAATCCTTTTGTATCTTCATTCTTTCCACCATCCAAAAGACCCCCTCGAACATATCCAAGGGAGGGATCCCCCAACCCATTTTCGGCATAGATTACACCACATATACTTGGTATAGTTACAACCGAAAAATAGGTGGTGGTGCGTCTCTTCCTCCCTCCTACACAGCAGACAAAGTCAGTTACTATTGAGCCCCCATCTATTCAGTCAAACCCTTGTGGGAAGTTTTTGTAGTATGCATCTATAACTGTAGTAGCTCCATTTCGGGATGTGAGATCTATTCCACAAGAGCTGAAACCATGGTACTTGGGGCGTGTGGTAGTGAATGACTCTCCAGGGAGGGATAGCTTGCTTGACCAGCACCCAGGAACCACTGACTAAATGATAGTCCCCATCAACATCCACCAATCTTCTACACATATCCCTCCATGTTCTGGACTGGTTATTAGTGTTGTCCTCCACCAAAATCTACCCATAGAGCCTCCTCATCTACGAAGCCCATAAAGACTCTGTCTTCCTCAAAAAGGTATCAATCGTCTTGGCCATGGCAGCAGCAGCCAAGTCCCCCGGGTCCTGGATGTTTAACCCCCTTCCTCATAGCGTTTAGCCACTGTGCTCCATGCCACCGCATGGAACCTTCCTCCCCAGACGAACGCAACAATAATGCTCTGGAATTTGTCAAGGATGAACGTTGGGATCTCCACTTGCATACACCAGAACCTGACCATGGCGATATGCATAGTTCTAGCCAACACCAATCTACCCGCCAAAGACATATTTAGACCATCCCACTTAACAACTTTCTCCCTCATGCTTTCAACACAGGAACTAAAATCCGACCCCTTAGCTTTGCCACCACAGATTGGAATGCCCAGGTAGCGGGTAGGGAAGCTTGGTGCGATTCTGCTAGAGGTGCAACACACTAGCCAATTTGACCCGACTAGATGCGCCCCACATGGTCGGAACACACATGATGGGAATTTGCTTTCGAAATTTATAAACCTAACTTAACACCTACTCACACTAAAACACTACACCCGCAAGTGCATAGGGTCGTGTTGTAGTATAGGAAGGTGGCAAGTACAAGGTCGATCCATAGGGAAAAGAGGGGGCGCTAGAGCTAGGTTAGTTTGGCTAGGTTCCTACTGCGGAGACTAGGATTAAGGGTTTAAAGGTGATTTTGATTGTTAAACTATTATCAACAAGCAAGCAATCAAAGGTGAGAATGAAATCTATGTTAACCCTAGGTTAGATTAAGACTAAGCAAGCAAGGAAAGACTAAGATAGGTATGAAAAGGCAAGTTACACTAAGGCAAGCAAGTGAGAAGCAAAAGAGAAATTAAAGAGATAAGCTAGCATGAACAAGGCAAGAGCAAGTAAAGAAGCTAACTAAGCAAGAAAAAAACTAATTAAGCTAAGCGAGCACAAAACTAGGGTTTTAAGCAATAAAGAGATGTGTGGGCTGTTTAGGGGTATGAACTTATCACTTAAGTTGGGGGGTGACATATGAACATTATGATTCCATTTATATTATCTAAACCAAACAACAAATTAGAGTCTAATGAATTAACCTAATCTACTAACTGGCCATGGATATGCTAGGTTGTGTATAGGGGAACTAGTCCCTAACACCCCCTACTACCCTTACGAGGCTTAATTGGGTTAGGGGTTAGGATTAATTCAAGTAGAGTCTAATCAAGTCTAGGTTTCTAGATTAGACATTCATAGGGAAATTAGGGGATGAGGGTAGTAATGGGGAGGTGAAATTAGGGTTTTGGACCCCCAATTCCCCCACATTCTAGCCTTGAGAAGGCTCCATGCTAATTGCACTAGAATTATCTAATCTAACTACTTAGATCTATCACTTAGGTTTAAGGAGATTGATTAGGATGTAGGAATATGGGAGGCAACCTAGGGATCCATGAATTGGACCTAGGGGCAAATCCCAAAATTCACACATATAAGCAATTTGCCTAAATTCCTAGGTGATTTCACACACAAACCAACAAGCAATCCATGGAGAATGTGATGCAAATATAATATAATCATTAAAAAATGGAATTAAAATGTTTACATGTCATTTTCACCCAACATGGTATCAAAGTAACATAATTTCCCCCAAACAGCCCACCCACAGGGGCCTAACTACTCATAGAAATGGAAAATACAAAAAGAGAGAAGAAAGAGATAGAGGTGGCCATGGAGCTCAAAGTAGTGGCTGAAATCCTCCTCTCCAACAGCTGCAGGTCATCCTCCTCCCTCCTCCAGGGTGCAAGGGTGAAGAATGAAGGGGATTATGGGTATGAACTAGTCTAAACTAGTGATTTGGTGGTGGAAATGGTGAAATGGAGTGGATTTGAGGTGGATATGGAGTGGAATGTAGTGGATGGTGATTTGGGGAGCTAGAAGGTGGTGGAAGGTAGCTAACTTCATGCCCCAGATGACACCTAGTTATATATAGGTGTCTAGGGGGTCTAGGGTTAAGTTAGGGGTAAAATGGGGAAAACAATGGAAAAGTGGGTGGATTTTGTAAGTAGCACGACCGTGGTGGGTCACAACGGTCGTGGTGGGTAGGGTAGACCACGGCCGTGGTGGATGGGAACAGTCATGGGAATTAAAATGTGGAGATCACAAGGATATGCACATGGATGTCCATGGCCGTGGGGGGTCACCACGGTCATGGTGGGAACCTATGGCCACGGCCATGTTGATCACCACGGTCATTTTGGCCATTTTCATCAATTTCTGGGAGTTTTAGTGATTTTTTGTGCTTGGGGCATGTCCACCACGACCGTGGTGGGATACCACGGTCAGTTTGGTGTCTCTCCCATGCATTTGAGCTTTGAACTTGATCACCCATGGAGGGTATTGCTTCAAAACATTCTTTGACTACTTGAGGTAGGTTGGAAGTGGTTTTGGCCTCATTTTGGGATCCTCCAAGCCTGAGGAAACCCTATATTGAACCATCCTCTTTCCATGCCATCAAGTAGTGGACAAAGTACCTATAAAACATGCAAAAAGCCTCCATAAGTGCATTTGATAGAAATAAGCATATTGGGGGAAATAACATGTAATCTAACAAGTATAGATGTGGCTAAAATGCAAAATGACACAAGATAAAGCCCTAAAATAGGGCTCAATCAAAGCTCCCCTCCTCAACACCCACTGCTTCTTTGAGCCTACCTCATCTAGAATAACAAGATTTGGAGAGATACACCCTTGATTTGATCACACTCAGGAAGAGCCCAGTGAGTTTACCAAATCTTGTCATCATCCTCCTATAGTTCTTCATGGTCTTGACTTTTCCTGCCATGTGATATATTTGATAAGAGGAATCCCCTTCCTTTAAATAGGAGTAGGGGGAAGTGTGCACACTTTAGACTAAAATCTAAAGGTCCAACACACACTTGGGCCCATATATAAATTGACCAAAATAACTTTATTAATTAAATTAACCAAACTCACTAATACTCCCCCTCAAGCTAAAGATTGGGAGAATCCCAAGTCAGTTTGCAAACAGATAGACAAACTAAAAAGAAAGAAACAAAGATAAAACATGCACATGTAAGAGTTTTATCACTTAAGATTACAATAAATCACTCATCACTTAGATAATCCCCATCGAATAGATAATCTAAAGAAATTTGCTTATGAAGTATATCCCGTGTTGTAGGTACAGGGCGTAAATAGGTAGCAGAACCTTCTTGACCAAAAAGGATGTGTCATCTATAGTAGTCGTAAACAACAATAAGAAGGCATTAGAGTTTTCATCACAATTGCTATTGTCATAGTCCAAAGAGTTCTAGTTCATAGTACAAAAATCCTCAGAGTGATGATTCACAGTAAAAACGTCCAGAGAGTTCTTGTTCTTACTAAAAAAGTTCAGAGACTGTTGGTTCATAGTTTAAAAAGTCAATGTGCACAAGGCATGGACAATGTCAATGTGCAAATAAAATATTAAAAAAAAGTAAAAAGTAGAAATGACATAGCCGGATAGAATATCATCAACTTAAACAAGCAAGAAACAGCCATAAAGCTCTAGATAATAAGCTATTCAAGTAGCATAAAGAAGTAAAGACCTTTCAAATGAAAATATCAATAGTAGGAAGTCTATAAGATCTTCAAGAAGTGCATATAATCCACAAATATATTGAGCACCATAATATAATCTTCCACTCCTTCATCTCATCTCTCCTCAATATATCCCCCTCACACCAACCACAGAAAGAACCAAGAGTGATTGGCGTGAAATGCCATATACAACAATAGAGGAAATAAATATAGAGGCAAATATGTAGAGGATGTCAACAATTAACTCGAGTCATTGTGCAAAAAGACCCGATTAGATAGACCCATATAGAAAAATAAAGAGATCTTAATTTCAATTTGAATAGGGGTGGGAGGTGATTCCCCCCTATGGACTAGATTAAATATGGAATCTGATTGATAATAAACATATAGAAGTATGGGTGCAATGCATTCATTAGTTGACGTAAAGAAATATGTATGTAGGGATAGGAACTAAAAGAAATGGACAAAGGGGTTGATGATATCTAGGTGCAGCACACAGTGGGAAGAATGTGTACCTGAATGATCTAGGATGTGTATCACCATATCAATATCTAGTAGGGCATCAATGACTACCAATGGTGAGGAAGGGCAGCTATGGAAATCACCAGTTCATTTAGTCCATGGATATTGATATGCTGATGGAGTTTTTCCAGCACTTCAAGTTGATCCCCTACATCAAAAGACTCCATCATGTGGAATCCTATGTTTATTTATATATCTTTGGTACACCACTTTCTTACGTCTATATAGGAAACATGACCGTGGTTGGGCATTCCCAGTCAGACCAGTTCTATCACACATATCCATAGGGAACTGAGATGCTTGTGAACTCTACCAAGTTATACAAGTCCCCAAGGAAACATAGTAAACTACTTTGAGATTGAAGAAAAGGGACACATGAATCCTCGACTGTCACAAATGATGAATAGACTAGAAGCATAATTACAAGCAACAATATATGATGTTGATGGGCTAACTGAAAGATCTAGAGGGGGGAGAATTGAGATTTTTGATACTTAAAAAAATAATTAAACACTCAACCAAAAAAGGAGGAGGAAACAAGGAAGACACTTCTATGTAGAGTGGTTCAAACCTTTGAATCAAAGGTTGTCTTTCCATTATCAAATTCTCTTCAATTGGGATTTTGAAGGTGATTGTTTTTATTTACCGCTCAAGCATGTTACAATATATACAATCACCTTCTTTTAAGTAGCCTTCACCTAGAAGTAGCCTCAACCTTCTTGAAGCGGCCTTCTTGAATTAACTCCAAGGTGTAAGGCATCCTTCTCCTCCTTGAAATAGCTCCACCACCTTAAGATAGCCTTCACCTAGAAGTTGCTCCAATCTCCCATGAAGCTGACTTCTTGAAGTAATCTCAAGCAATCTTGAAGCAGCCTTCTCTACCAAGAAGTAACTCCAATCAAGCTCCCTCAAGCAGTCTCCACAACTTGGAGTAGCCAAGGAGCACAAGTAGCTTAACCTGTGAATGGGGATTGGAAGAAAGGAAGTACACCAATAGAGTATTGCACTTTGATCCTATATCAAGCGTTAGACCTCTCAAACAACTTTGGATGGACATTTCTTGGATGGTGGCTGAGAGGCTATGGCTATATGACACGAACTTAGAGCTTGAAGAACAATATGGCAAGTGTTGCTTCACTTTGTTGCTCACTAGAATGTATTCTCAAGTGTAGCTTAGATGCTTTAGGGGTCCTAAGGCCTCTCCTATTTATAAGTATGGTTTGCAAGTGTTTAGGGACGTTCTAGGGAGTCTCTAGAGTGTTCTCAGTACTCAACTAGACGTTAGGTAGAAAGTAGTTGGCTAGCAATGGCTAATTTGTTCGTGCTTGGAAGAACAATCCAAAACCTTGCTCGGTCGACAAGTTTGTTGACAGAACGGGTCTCGGTTGCACTTTTCTTCAACTGAGCCTGGGTTTAAGGAAAATGTGTACCAATGTCTATTTCCAACTCCCAACTCTGAACCACTTGGTCTAACAACGATAATCTTTAGACTGAGGTTGAGTCGGTCGACTATATTTTCGACCAAAACACATTTTAGAGCACAAATGTGTATGGTTTTGAACATTGCTCAGTATGTTCGACCGAGGTGGTCCTTGGTCGACAAAGCCTTAGACCAAGGGTGTCTCGGTTGACTACTTTCTCGACCGAGTCTGTTCCTATTTTAGACTTTTGAACTACCTATTAAATGTGTTTTCTAATGGATGATAGTGACTCTAACTATAGGGGGGGTCCTAACTAAAGGTTTTAAGTGGATGTGGGAGATCTAACACTTTTATTTACATGATATCAAAGTACTTGTACATTATATTTTTGTATAAGTATTTACATTTGAGTACAATCATGAAAACATTATAATTAAGCACATTTGATCTTCAAGTTGTATTGATCTTCAACTTTCCACTTAGTAGGATCTCCTTGTTTCCTTTTACCGTAAAATACTCAAGTAGCACATTAGATCCACAAATATGAAATGTTTGTCATAATCAAAACAAATGGTATGTTAATGTCCAATTTACCCAACAATCTCCCCCTTATTGAAGATGACAAAAATTTCTAAAACATGATAAAAGTAATTTAAATAAGAAGAGTTTCTTACCTGTGATATACCTGAGATGAATAGAATCTTTTGTTCTCATAAAATGTGTGCTAATATTCCTAAAGAGATATGGAACATAATATACATCTCTTAAGGGAATGTAGCACCAATTAATATCAAGCCAAGAGATCTCGAAACTCATGAAGATATTTAATTTCTCCCCCTTTGTCATTTCAAAAAGATAACCATATAATCATATTAAACTTACTCCCCCTGAATGGAATACTCTCCCTCAATAGAATACTCACGTTTAAAAACAAAGATGTGAAAATGTCCAATTAAAGCCACAATTAAAAAAATACATATATTTTCAATGATTTGTTTTCATGAACAAGTGAACACAAGAAAGCTCAATTTCATTGATAATAAAGTGATTACATAAGCTTTACTACTCATGACATAGAACAACAATATGACTTGAAAGAGTTCAAAATTACATACACTTTAGGATTTTCCCAATGAATGGAGTATCGCCATAATACTTGACAAGTGTCTGCCAGTCAAGTGCACCTATCTTTGTGAGAGAATATGCTACCAGAAATATGGGTGCTCAATCAAATTTGAAGTGAGAAGCTATGTACTGGAGTTGCATTGGTGTGTATTGGGTATGGGAAAGATCATTTGATGGTGGTGGTTGAACTTAAGTGTATTGGATCTAAGGGTTAAAAGGATAGATTCTCCTGGGATATAGTGCATAAGGGTATGTGTCAGGAACATTAGGAGATAAGGCTTGCATTCTTTGGTTTAGATAGGTCATGGCATGGTGGTTGTAGTCTACATGTCTCCCAAGTTGATATGTGGCCCCTTTGAGATGGAAACAACATTGGCAAGGTTTACTATGGAATAACTAGGAGGAGTAGGAGGTGGAGTATTTTCTTTAGTGGATGTCTCCCCTTCAGTGCTATATCTTTTGTGCCCAATGTTAGTTCCCATTTTATCAACAATGTTTTGGCTAATTCATTGGGGATGTGTATCACATTTGTAGCCTATATCCTCTAGGTTTTTTCCAAGAGAATGTTGGATTATTTGGAAAACAAAATCAGCATAAGGTGGATTACCAGAGAAATAAAACATGTTGGATAGGATGATGCAAATGAAGTTCATAGGAATACTTTCAAGTATGGCATATGTAAGGAACATTCTAAATTGTGGCATTTCAGTTTTATTCGCTCTAGGATAAATGTTATTGATAATAATTAGATTCACTATCCTAGCTTCTGGGTTTAAGGAGGTATCATAATGGGTTCCCCTATGTTAATGTGATGAGGTGTTGGGAACAAAGATAACATTTTTGATATCACTAATGCTAATGGTTTCTTCTTCGGTGGAGAATTTTGAGATGGGATTGCCAGTGATTAATTATAGGAATTCTCCATATTCTTAAGCATCAATGTCTAGCATTTTGAGGATGTCATTTTTAGAAAAACAAAAGGATAAACCATCAACCATGGTAGTGAAGGAATAGTGGTCATTGGAGTGTTTAGTGAGGTTGGCATAGAATTCATTTACGACTTGGGTGGACCAGAAACAAAAGGAGGGGATAAGAAATTCCTTTAGTTTTTGCACCTTCAAAAGTTTGGAGAGGTTGAGAAGAGTGACAAAGTCATTGAGTTCCATCGACCATCGGGGAAGAGGAGTCTTTGAGGTGAGCTTCAAGTAGTGTTCACCAAAAGCAGCACCGTTGAAGGGGATGTCGTTAATGATGCTCAAGGCTGGAGTAAGAGTGTGTCCCTTTCTTGGAGAAACTTGCTTCTTGCCACCAAGACCAAATTGATCTAGGAGTGGTAGAAGAAGATATAGAGGTGATAGGGGAGGATTGTTGTTGGAAGATAGCTCTAAGAAACACTAGAGAGGTGATGGAGAAGAGAGCACTTGAGTTGTAAAGAAAATTGGTAGATTGGGGTGCTACTTATAGCAAAACAGAACCTTACTTGGTCGACAAATTTATCGACCGAGACCCCAATGGCTCTCTCCAATGACTCTTTTAACGACTAGTTGGTCGACGTTTGAATTTGAAATTTTTATCGCAACAGTTGAGGACTCGGTCGAGAGTATTTTTGACCGAGGGACTTATGGGTAAAAATTTTTAGTCCAAGAGGTATCTAGAAGAATCTTAGCTAAGATTCACATAGTCGACCGAGGGTCTCACCAAGTGAAACTCGGTTGAGAATTTTGTCGAGCAAGGACTTTCTCGATCTAATATGTTGTTGAAAAAATAGGATTCTATGAGTAGTTTTGCATAATTGAATTGAGCTTGTTTAAGTTCTTGTTCATGATAAAAAAATTGTCAACTGATACCCCAATAGCTCTCTTCCAATGACTCTTTTAACGGATAGTCGGTCGACATTTGAATTTGAATTTTTGGTCGCAACGGTCGAGGACTCATTCGAGAATATTTTTGATCGAGGGACTTATAGATAAAAGAAATTAAGTCCAAGAGGTATTTAAAAGAATCTCATCTTAGATTTGCATAATCGACCAAGGATCCCACTGAGTGAAACTCAGTCAAGAATTTTGTCGACCGAGGACTTTCTCAGTCCAATATGTTATCGACCAAATATGATATTGTGAGTATTTTTGCATAATTGAATTGAGATTGTTTAAGTGCTTGTTCATGATAATAAATTATTGTGGATAAACAAAGGAATAGTTCTAAAATTATATGCACTAAGAGTCACATGAATTTCAAATAAGAAAATTATCAAGAATTTTGAGCACATATATCAAAGAAAACATCTTCTAGGGAAGTAATAAGTAACCTCTATCTGATATATTGAAATTGATCCAAAGGAAGTGTTTTGGTAAAGATATCAGCTAATTTCTCCTCTGTATCAACATGATGAAGAGATATATGATTCTTGGAAATATGATCTCTCAAGAAATTATGTGTAATCTCAATGTGCTTGGCACAACCATGTAAAATAGGGTTATGAGCCAAGCTTATCGTACTAGTATTATTGCAAAAAATAGGCGTAGAGGAAAATGCAAAGCGATAATCATTCAAAACTTGTTGCATATAAAGCACTTGAGCACAAAAAGAGCCTGCAACCATGTATTCAACTTCAGTGGTAGATAGGGCAACTGTATTTTGTTTCTTACTAAAACAAGATATTAAGTCTCTTCCTAGTAGGAAACATCCACCACCTGTGTTGTTTCGTTCTATATGCATTCAAGTATAGAAACCTACCAATCATGACCCTATATAAGGAATCATCAATGGGTTTACTATCCTCATCCTTTCAATTTAGTAGAAGTGGCCATAGGTGTAGTAGCATGTTTGCAATTTTCCATATTAAACCATTTTAAGAGTTCCTTAGTGTATTTTTCTTGGCTTAGAAAAATTCCAGCAGATGTTTGTTTTATTTGAAAACCAAGGAAAAATCTTAATTCACCCAAAAGACTCATCTCATTTTCCTTGTGCATGATATCAGTGAATTGATTACATAAGGAGTCATTTGAAGCATCAACTACAATGTCATCAACATATATTTGAAAAAAAAGAAAATTTGATTCATATGTTTTAAAAAATAGTGTGAAATCTGATTTTCCAATAGAGAAGCCATTATCAAAGAGATAATTTTTAAGTCTTTCATATTAATTTCGTGGTTCTTGTTTTAGACCATAAAGAGCTTTTTTAAGTTTATAAACATGGTCAAGTTTGTTAGGAATTTCGAAACTAGGTGGTTGGGAAACATAAACTTCTTCTTCTATGATTCCATTTAAGAAGGCACTTTTTACATCCATTTGATATAGTTTTATGTCTTTATAGGAAGCTAGAGATAATAACATCCTAATGGCTTCAAGTCTAGCTACATGTGCATATGTTTCATCAAAGTCTATCCGTTCTTGTTGATTATATCCTCGAGAAACCAACCTATCTTTGTTTCTAACCACTTCTTCAGCTTTATTTAGTTTATTTCAAAATATCCACTTAGTTCTAATGATGGTTTTGTCTTGAGGTCTAGGAACCATGTCCCATACATTGTTTTGAGTAAATTGATTTAGCTCTTCTTGCATGGCCATTATCCAATGTTCATATTTTATAGCTTCATTTATCTTCTTGGGTTTTATAGTTGATACAAAGGCCATGTTTGCAACATCTCCAAATGATGATTGAGTTTTTACTTTATCAAAAGGATTTTCCATGATTAAGTCTTGAGGAAGGTCCTTGATTATTCTAGGAATAGACTGTCATCCCTCATTATTATGTTGTTCAATTTTAGAATTTTGATCATCTTTTGTTGATATGGTTAGGTCCTCTATTTGGTGTGTAATATCATTTAAGTTCCCATTTTCAATTTCATTTTTCAAAACTTTGTGTTATCATTTCATTAAAGTTGATATGAATTGATTCCTCAACTTTTCTAGAAATAGTATTGTAGATTCTAAATCCCTTACTAGAAGTTGAATATATCCTAAGAAGAATCCTTTATGTGATTTAGGGTAGAATTTGTCTTTATCATCCTTTGTATTTAAGATGTAACATGGTGTACCAAAGGTATGAAAGTAGTCAACTATTGGTTTCCTGTTGAAGATGAGTTCATAATGAGTTTTCTTAAGATGCTAGTGAACTGACACACATTTTAGTACATAGCATGTTGTATTTACTACTTCAGCCCAAAAGGAATTAGGTGTATTATGTTCAAGTAACATTGTTCTAGCCATTTCTTGTAAAGACGAATTTTTCCTCTCTACTATCCTATTTCTTTGTAGGGTGCATGGATCTAAAAAATTATGAGTATACCCTAGGGATGTACAAAATTCTTCAAAGATGTGATTTTAAAATTCTCCACCATGATCACTCCTAAGTTGCATATTTTGTTTTGTAGTTTATTTTCTGATCTTAGAGAAAAATTGAATGAATATTCTAATAGTGTCATCTTTAGTTGAGAGAAATTAAACCCATGTATATATACTATCATCATCAATAATGACAAAGAAATATCTTTTACCACCAATAGATTGAGTCCTCATGGGGCCAAAAAAATCCATATGAAAAAGTTCTAATGATCTAGTAGTACAAAGCAATGCTTTAGATTTTAAAGAAGTTTTATTTTGCTTTCCTATAGTACATGGTTCACAATTTTTAGTTTTATTAAAAGAAAGTTTAGGTAAACCACAAACAAGAACATACTTAATCAACTTTTTGATAACATGTGAGCTTGCATGACCTAGATTTCTATGTCATAATTGTAAAAATTCATCATTTGCAAGAAGACATTTCCAACAATGGCTTGCATAGAGTTAGGTCTAAGTATATAAAGATTTCCTATTCTTTTTCCTTCATAAACAGTATCATTAGCATTTTATATAAGTAACTTGTAGAAAGATTTGTTAAATAGAACATCATAATCACTATCACATAATTTACTAACACTAATCAAATTTTGATGCAACCCATCTACAAGAAACACATTTTTAATTTGAAGATTTGTACTAACATTACCTATCCCGATAATTTTACCTTTGGCTTTATCTCCAAATGTGATTGTTCTACTCTTCTTTTATTCAAGTGTATGGAAAGATTCCTTGTTTCTAGTCATATGTTTGGAACAACCACTATCAACCACCCAATCCTACACAATAGGTATATTTTGGTACCCATGTGGTGGTCCTTTTGGTTATGAGCATTAATCAAAACATTTCATGTTTTAGAACAACTTAAAATGAAAAGCTTTTTATAGTTTTAAAACAAGAAAGTTAAATGTAAGCACGTGTTTATGATTTCAATAACAGTTCTTAACAGAATTATCCTCGATTGAACATTTCTTCAACCGGAAGATTATCATTCGAACAATTAGTCAACTGGGAAGATTTGTCTGTAAATATAAGTTTTGCTAGAATTATCCTTGGTCTATTATTTCTTTGATCGGGAGAGATTTCGTTCAAAATCTTTGTCGTCTGAGATGAAGTTCTGTGTCTTTTTAGTATGTTTATCATTTCTAATGCAAACAAAGCATATTATTATAATTGGATGACACAATCAAGTAATAAAATCATAAAAGAATATACAATTTAAAGCTTATTCTGGTTGATATAAGACATTGTGGATTTCAAAATCAGGTTTAGGTCAAATTTCAACTAAATGTCCCATATCTCTAAGTTCGTTGTTTTGGAACCCAAATCAAATCTTTATCTTTATTTTTCTTGTAATTGCATAAAAATGAATAATGTCCAAGGTGTAAACAATAATGAGAGCAAATGAAATCAATTTCATTTCTCTTCTTAGCATTGTGTCATGAGCTAGATTGTTTTTTAGGTATATACATGACTTTGGTCTGAGGTACTTGTGTATTTCTAGATCTAGATGTTTGATAGGATTTATCTTTGGGTACATAACTTAGGCCTCTCCTTCCAATTTGACCCGCTGAGCTTTCTAGGATTTTATCAAGAATATCATTATTTTTCAAGCTACTAATATCTTTTTGCAACTTAGCAATTTCATCTTTTTTCCTTTTAATGTCTAACTTTTCTTGATCTAAGCTAGATAACAAGATATATCTTTCTTTGACAATAACATGATAATCCAAATGAGTACATAGAATAGGTTGAGTTTGAAGATCATTTATCTTAGCAAGCAATTCAACCTTTTCTCGAGAAAGAAGATTATAGCTAGTTTCTAGAGCAAGAAACTTGACATTATTATCATTGATAGATGATTTCAAGGTATCTTTTTCATATATAAGACTTTCATTTTCAGAAGAAAGAACATACAATTTAGCATGCAAATAATCATTTGTATTTTAAAGCTTCTTTAATTTCTTCTTACAATCAACGTAGTTATCATATAGTTCTTCAAGATTAGTAACTAAATCTTCCGTAGATAATTCAAGAATGCTTACCTCACTTGAGTCTTCATTTTCTTCTTCTTTAGCCATGAGGCATTCCAATTCTTCCTCTCCACTTTCACTATAATCGCTTCATTCATCCCAATAAGCTTTGTAAGCTTTATCTCCCTTGTCTTTCTTCTTGAAGGAAACTTTCTTCCCTTTCTTGATCGTAGGGCATTCATTCTTTACATGTCCTTTCTTATTGCATTCAAATCACCTATGGGAAGAAGAGTAAGAAGCAATAGAATTTTTTTTAGGTTTATACCTTCTATATTTCTTACCATTTACAATGAGTGCATGTTCTTCATCATCCCCTTCACTTGTTTCATCACTTTCTTGAGTGATGACTTTTGATTGAGACTTGGTTGTAGCTTTTAACTCATGTCCTTCCTTTTTTCCTTTTTGAATTTGGGTCTCCAGTCGTTCTTCTTCTTCAAGAATGACTTCATGAGTCTCTAGATTGCCAATGAGTTGCTCCATCCTCATTGTGTAAGGTCATTGGCTTCTTCAATGGTTGTCACCTTTGGCTTGTATTTTGGAGGCAAGGATCTAAGGATCTTGGAAACCTGGTCTCATTTATATACTTGCATAATGCACTCAAGTTGTTAACAATAGAAGAAAATCTTGCATACATTTCACTAATGGACTCATTTGGTTGCAAACGAAATTGTTCAAACTTTTGTTCAAGCATGTTAATTTTTGTATTTTTAACTTGAGTGGTACCTTCATGTGTAATTGAAAGTTTATACCCTATTAAATTCACTAACGGAAATGAACAATATAATATGCTTATCACTTTTGCATTTAATTGAACTTGCTTTACCGTATCGAGATTCCATGTTGCATATTCAGTAGTATGAAGTTCATAAGGTGAAGACACCATCCTCCATGGCTCTAGGTTGATCCCTAGGAAGTAGAATTGTATTTCACCGACGTGGAATGTCTATGTAGTCATATTTTTATAAATAACCAATGGGAAATGTATATGTTTTATCTTTTACAGTAGGTCTGTACACCTATTGTCCATGCCTAAAAATACCTACCTCAAGCCAATGTCTTTCAGAACTTAATGTTCTGAAGAACAACATGCTCTCTACAAGCATCACAACTTAACAACAGGTCGGCAAACCTGCAAAAAAACTATTTTATGTACAATACTTGCACAAAATGCCAACACACTTCAACATTTTTTCAAATACACATCACAACCCACATTTCAGTCAAAATCTTCCAAAAAATCATATGGAATTTCTTCAATTCATATTTCAAAATATACATCATCGTAAAATTCTTCCGAAAGTCTAACATCATTGCAGTATACTTACATAATATTGCAAGTAGGAAAAATATGTCTAATTCTTTTTACATAATTGCAGTAGACCTTCACATATTATAAAAAACCTTAGTGTAGGGGGGTCTATGAGCCAGGGACACTGTTCAAAGATCTAATGGCTATACTTTGGGATATAGTCATCTCTTATGATGGTACTATTAGACACATGTGCAACAATTCTATTGTGTAGTTTGAATATGCTACAGATGTTGCATCTATGTGTAGAACTATGAATCTTCCTGAACATGTTCAACATGATTCATAGTTTTGCACATAGATGCAACATCTACAACATATTCAAATTGCACAATAGAGTTGTTGCACATATTCTTGATAGTACCATCATAAGAGATGACTATATCCAAAAGTATAGGCATTATATCTTTTAACAGTCTCCCTGGCTCATATAACCCCTTGCAAAAGTCATAATACTCTTCCAATAAGACCGCAAAGTCTTCTTTGGCGTCCTCTTTGTGTAACATCTATGGTCTCTTCAATTTTATAGCATGACATCGACATCTACAAAATAAAAATGATCAATACAATAAATAAATACAAGTTTGAGCACAAGATAATAATAATCAATTAAACATGACAATAGTGAACATAAGTCTAATTTCATCATCATCAATCATCATCATCATTATCGTGATGAGAACAAAGAAAAAGTTGATGATTAAGCCATGATACTTCCACCTTATAACATGATTATCATATTAGGAAGCATGATTATCATATTAGGACTTATGTTACTAGTGGAATACTACACTTAAAATCACACCAGAATCATCCTACTTGCTACGACAACTTTTTTAAATACCAACTAATACTACTCACCATATCACTATGGTCCAATGTTTATGGCAGGACTGTCCTGTCTTCCTTTAAATGTTGAAGGAGTGACTGCCTTTTTCTCCCACTTTGTAATGGATGTTACATGTTCAAAAACTAGCACAGTCTAATATTTATTCTAGGATATGATGACTATTGGTCTTCTGACTCCTTTGAGGAATCGTCTTGTGACTCCTTTGAGGAATCATCTTCTGAATCCTTTGCAGAATCATCTTTTGACTCCTCTAAGGAATCGTCTGTCCATAGAAAGTCAGGTGGTCATTTATCTCCAAACTAAAATTGATACTCCCACACATACTCCTCGTATTAAAAACAACTTCAACGGTATCTATTATTTGAGGCAATAGTAGTATGGAGATAATGTAATGGTGCAATAGAGCGTTGTCTCAGTAGTGTTGGATGGAGTGTGATATCGAGATCTACAAAATAAAATGTTTAACATAATAAATAAGCTACAGATTGAGGGAGAAAGATGTGCACGCAATCACCATCAAAATCAGCACTAAAAGATGCACAAATTAGTATATTAATTTTTACTATATCATTGTGTAATCATCATCATCAATTATCATCATCCATCATCATCATTATCATATTCACCACCATCACTATCATCATCATCATCACCATCATCATCATACATGATGATTATGGTGGTGGTGATGATGGTGATGGTGATACTATGATGATGATGGTGGTGGTGATGATGGTGATGGTGATACTATGATGATGGTGGTGATGATGATGATTATGATGATCATAAATCATCATCATTACCATCATCGATCATCATCAGCATCACCATAATCATCATCACCACCAATATATCATCATCATCATCTACACTATCAACCATCATCACCACATCACCATCATCATCACTGTCATCACCAAGATTACATATAATTATGAGATTCTGGTAATAATTACCCTAAACCCTAAGCACTCATTTGTTAAGACTAATAAAATCATCTTCAAGTCATGATAGGTCAAAGAGGCATTCAAATGCATATAAGTGGTCCAAGGCATCAAGGTACGAGAATACAAAATTCTCAATAAAAAATGACAATGAGAACATGTCAAATATGAACACGAAATATAGGGAGGAGGAGGAAGAGGAGGAGAGAAAACATACAACATCCGAGGAGGAAGAGGAGACTGCTACGGTGAGGAGCAGTAGCTCGAGGGAAGCAATAGAGGAGGCAACATAGTAGCTCGACAACAGCCGTAGCTCGAAGGTGAGAAGCAACAACAATGGAGGCTGACCGGTGGTGTCAACATCTTGGTGGAGGAGAGCTGACGACTATGGTAGCAGAGGCAGGATAGGACCAGGAGGAGGAGCAGTGGCAGAGAGGAGGCAATGACGAAGATGAGGTAGCAATGAGGAGGAGTAGAAGGCAGAGAGGATGAGGAGCAGTGGTGGAGAGGAGGCAGCAACAGAGTGGAGGTAGCGAGGAGGAGCTCGAGGAAGAGGATCTAGAGTCAGAGGAGTAGTTAGTCATGTGAGGATGAGCTGGAGGTGGAGGAGCTAGAGGTAGAGAAGTAGGAGAGGAATTGCCTAAGTAGGTTTCTAAAGAAATGTGGGGTAGGGTAATGAGAAGGGCAAGGGTTTCGTGGGTTTAAGTAAGATATACACCATCCATTTGTTTTAAACAAACCATCAAGAAATATGATGTGGGGGTGGGGAAAATTTCATGGGTCACATGGCATGAACATCTTCTTTGTTGATCACTCAGGAAAGCACCGACGAGAAAGGTCAATAGATTCATGCATGGCAGATGGCACGTGCATATCTTTCTCTTAGCGATTGCGCTGAAACAACTGAGGATGTAGTTTTTTTTTGGAGGCAAATGAAATTCTCCCAAAATTTTGTGGGGAATTATAATTTTGCGAGTGATATATAGTGACAATTGCTTTGAGAATAGAATGATAGAAAAAGGAAATTTCAGCCCATGTTTTCTTAGGTGGGAAACCTGCAACAGTTTCCGACCTATAACTGACGGGAAAAATAACATCGTTAGTTTTATGCAAAAATATAACCAACGTTGTATCCCCATTATGTAGTAGTGAATACTCATTAAAGAATAGTGTATTGGACAACCTCACCTTAAGAGTGACACATGGAAATCAAAGTTGGTGGTCATAGTCATCTCTCATAGTGAAGGTGGTGATTGTAGTTCTTAGACTTGAAGTCACTACACTCATCACATGTCATTCGATATACTTTGACATCACCCAACATAACCCTGAATAAGGATTTTCATAATGGCATATCCATGCCTTGAGTTCATTCTGGATATCAAATACAAACAAATTATACAATCACTATAACACCTTAAACATATTATAGGTTGAAGTTGTTCTCCAACTTTCCATTTACTTGGGTATCACTGATGTCTGACTAGGCACCACTATTTTCTTATGATGTCATAAACTAGTTATAGACATTTAATACCAAAGTGACATGGGACCTATAGGGTCACACACATAGGAATTCACTTAGAAGAGGAGTTTATCCATGGATGATATTTAAGTTGATTACTAGAGATATTTAGGTATTCAAGTAAACAACCAATTAAATGAGTGGACTCAGAACTATCAAGTTCAAGTGTTGGACCAATTGGTTAGGGTGTTAAGTTGATTGGAAATTGAATTGGCTGAATAATGCATGAGTCAAGACACCAATCAATCGGCTCACTGGGTAAACTGATCGGCTCAGGGTTGGTGAGATGGCTAGTTCACTTAGTGAACCGATCATCTCAGTCATGCCAACTGAGGCTTCTAGTGATTATCTCGATTCATGAGAATAGTTGATCAGTTCACTTGTTCAATTTGATTAGTATAAGGAATTGATGTTGGAGATTAATTGGAAACAAATTGGTAATTTAGATTGTGATTGGGAAACATGTGAAATGATTGGCTCACTAAGTGAACTGATCGGCTCACTGTCCCATCTGACTGGTTCACCAGTAAATGGACCGTCTCACCTATTGTAGGGAAATTAATTCATTGAAATTCCAGTACCTTCAACTCCCACATAGACTGAGAACCCAGACCCTAATCCCTCTTATAAAAAGAGGGGTATTGGGGGCTTCCTAGAGACACAAGTTAATTGCCTCTAAAAATTGTCATCCTCTTTAGTTGTAGTAACCAATAGAGAGCCAGAGCAATTCCTACCCGCTAAAGGGAGGGATAGAAAGGGAGAAACAATCGTGGAAGAGTAATTTGATGAGTAGTACACCAATAGGAGGGACAACTCCTTCTTGTCTGTTCTAGTAGAACGACATGAGTTATAGGTGGTCTGTGTGGACTTCTCTAGAGGTGAGGAGGTTGTTGTCTATCACTAAGAGGACATCATCAACTTGTAGTCTGTGGTGAACACCAAGAGCTGCACAGACTTCACACAAGTGCAACAAGGAGTGTTGCATTACTGCAATGAGGTATAGTTGTTAGACTTGCTCTAGGACCAGGAATTAACTCATTCTTGGGAATACAACAATAAAATTTTTGTTTTGGCTTCCTATTCTGAGTTGTTATTTCCCAACAGTGATATTAGATCCACATCAATTTACTATGTTTTAGGATAATCAATATGATTGGATTTTTGGTTTTCATAATTTATTTATTGCATACAATGTGAATACTTAAACTGGTAATGTGCATATCTGATCAAAGACCACATATAATCCCAAACTAATATATACATGAGATGATATATATACAATTTACACGTGTCACCCTAAAAGCAAGTTTCAATGGTGGATGTGTAGCGTGGTGATCTTTAATAACCCTAATTATCTGTGTGTGGTGGTTGTGTTTATTTCCTATTTTATCTCAATTTGGATACTGAACCTCTAGCTTCTTCTTCCCAATGTAAAAGTGTTATTCTCTCCTACCTTTACTCCCTTTGAATGTAACTTGAGGATTTCCATTACCATATAATAAGTTTAACAATAATAGGATAGCTTCTTTTCTTGCAATGACAAAGATGATGATCAACATCAGACGAGCTGACCGACTGGAGGACTGAGGAGGGAAGATTGCAGGAGGAGCAGACCGAGCAGCTAGTGGTTCCAACCAACCATTTGGAGGTGTCCACACATCACTTGGATAGGAGGCCAAAAGATCATATCTAACGACCAACCAACATGTTAAGAGGCGAGATGACCACTTCAAGGGTCGAACTGATTAACCCGGACGGGCAAGCACATATCTACACAAACATGTTTCTCCATGTGATATTGACCTAGGTGGTAGTAATTCCTTATGGCTCGAATTACAATAGTATGGCCATTACCATCACTAATATTTTATATTGCATGTTTACATTGAGGGATATAACATGCATATGATATGTACTAGTATATGGTGATTAAATATGTATACATATATGCATATATATGATACATATAAAATCCTTCAATCAAACATATTAAGCCTAAGATGCTTTCCATTAGAACCACACATGAAAAGCTTGATTGACTAAGTATAGGTTACGCCCAAGCACAGTGTGTCATCCATCTCATGGAAATGTGATGGTAGTAATGTAGGTTTTGCCCAAGCGGGGTGCATTATTATTGTGTCAGCTTTTAAGTCAGGCTTAACTACGTGACCTAAATGAGATTAAGCACCAGAAGTATATAGATAATTATGGCAAAGAGTTGTGCATGTTATCTATCCAAGAATTGCTAATATGCAATTGAAATATGTTGTCTACCTTAATATTTGACCATGGACACTGGTGTTTTCCTGGTAATAGTTGAATTATTTTGGATCTTGGCTCACTAGAAGATTATACACTGCAATCTTCTAAATTGATATGTGAGGGCTATCAATTTGATTAAAATAGTGAGAATGATAGTTAGTTAAAGACCTAATTGATATCTTCAAATTTAATCAAATCAAATCAAAATAAGTTTTTGAAAAAATTGTAAATTCCTTTGTAGAATCAAATGGTAATAAACAATAGCCACTTTTCTATATGGTCGGTCCTTGAGAAGGACAAATTAAATGGGGATAACTGCCATGAGTGGTTCAGGACATTGAGAATCATTCTCACACAAGAGCGCAAGCTCTATGTCCTTGAGACTCTAGATCTAGATGAACCCCTTCCAATTGCACCTAAGGCTTATAGGGATGCTAACAAGAATCATATGGAAGGTGTTATGGATGCCAAGTGTGTGATGATATTCTCCATGATCTATGAGTTGTGAAGGCAGCATGGAACATGGATGTTATTGATATGGTTACACATCTTAAGAACATGTTCTAAGATCAGGAAAGACATGAGAGATTTGATGTCTCTAAGGCATTATTCAAATGTAGCATGGAAGAAGGATATCCAATAGGTCCTCATGTACTCAAGGTCATTGGATATGTGGAGAACCTAGCTAGATTAAGATTCCCCATGGGTCAAGAGTTGAATATTGATGTGATTCTATAGTTTCTGCTAGAATCATACAGTCAGTTTGTCATGAAATACATCATGAATGACTATGACAAGCCGTTGACAGAGTTATTAGGCATGTTGAGAATAGTTGAGACACAAATGAAGAAAGACAAACACAAGTCTATGATGATGATCATCAAGACAAAAGGGAAGTCAAAAAGCAAAAGAAAAGCTAAGAAGAGTTCTAAAGATGGCTAGAAGCCCAAATCTTCAGATCTCATGGAAAAGGAAAGAGTAAAGAAAAGAGGCTATTGTCAGTACTGTCACCATCTGGACATTGGAAAAGGAATTGCCCTCTTTTTCTTGAGGAATTAAAGTAGAAGAAGAAAGGGACAGAGGCCTCTACTTTAGGTATAAAGTTATAAGATAAATTTGATTACTTCTTCATGATGGTATGTGATACCAGATAGAGATCTAACATACATGATGTGCATGATCTGACACGAAGTAAAGTGTTTATGAAAGGACAAAGATGGACTATGCAGGGCAAGAGTTGATGTAGTCTTAGTCTACATTTAAATTTATCTTAGCCTAATGGGCATGTAATAGAGTTAGTTGAACTTCTATTTTATTATGCCAATATAGAAGGATGATAATTAACAAATACTTTTTAATGATTCTATTTTGAAGATGTGATCTTGCATGGAAATGCCCCCAAAACCCAGTGATCTTTATATGAAAGGATCTAAAGATGAATGTTTATAATGTAAATACCTAAAGGATTATAAATGATAACTCAAACAATCTTTAGCATTGTCATCTCGAGCATATATATGAGAAATGCATTTCTAGAATTCATATTGATGTTTATCTAGACTCTTTTGGTTATTGAACCAATAAGAGACATGCACATATTAGTTATGAGCATGATGAAAAACCACCTCTCACATTCTATTAGGCCTTCTAGATATTGATGTATGAAGATCATGTAGAATAAATGGTAGAGGTAATTGTTAGTACTTCATTATATTCACTAATGGTCTCAGTTGATATAGGGTTTGTATTGGGTGAAATACAAACATGAATCTCTTGAAGTGTTTAAGGAGATTACAAATGAAATATAATTTTGATAAAAGTATTAAGAAACTTTGATATGATCAAATGTGGAAATACTTTTTGTCAATAGTTTGAGGACTTTATGGATAGACTGTGATAGTGTATCTCAAGTCAAATCCATCTGAAACATAATGATGTGTTAGAAAGAAGGAATTGCCTCTTGATGGATCATGATGAAATTATCACGTAATCTAATCTTATTATCTCCTCATGGATATATATACTATACACTAAAACAATGTACCATCGAAATTGTTTAAAGGACATCATATGTGATATGATATGGGAATGACTTGATATATCTTAAGGATTGAAACTTATACAAAGAAAGTAGTTTCTTGAAAAGATTATCCACAAGCCATGATTGTTGAATGCTACCTTTAATCCTAATCAACAACAAAGTATTTGTTGCTAGGATAATTGAGTTACAAAAGAATCAATGGGAGTAAAAGTACAACTCAAAATGTTCAAGGTCAACCAAGGGTACAAAGGGAACAAGTGGGAATCACAAATTGTTGTGGAATTTCACGTTCCATATGTAACATAGAACCCCATAGTTCTAATAGAACATATCTGAGATTAAAAGATTGTGAATATGATAGCTCAGATGTGTTGGTCATAAGATGATGAGCAAACAAAATCAAGTAGAAGCTATTGAGAATCAAAATCTAAGAAATGGTTTGATGTCCATTGAGGAATCCATGTAGACCAACAAGATATGACCATGATAGTACCGCCTAAAGGGGTAAAACCCATAGGGTGAAGTTGGGTTTTCATTGGGAGCATGGCTAACCAAAAAAGATGATTGGTTATAAAGGTTTTTTCAAATTAGTTCAAATTGTTGAACATGAAGCAATTCCTTTGCCAATGAACTCGCTTGTTATTCCAGCTTGTATAGACTATACGATTTAGCATATGAAGCTTAAAACTAGATTCCTAAAAAGGAATATTTGAAAGTATGTGTACGTGACACAACCTATAGGTTTTATAACTTCATGAATGCAAATAATGTCTATAAGCTGCAAAGTTCAATATAGAGATTGAAACAAGCATCTCAGAGATGGATCTTTTAGATTGACAAGATAGTCAAAGAGTTTGACTTGATTCAAGATAAAAGATGAAATCTGTGATTAGAAAATATTTAGTGGGAGAATATATGTATATTCCACATATTGATGGGGAATACATCTCAATAATGTAAGTATTAAGACTTGGCATGAAAATCACCTTTAGAAATGAAGGATTAGGTGAAACATCCTATGTGATAGGGATCAAGATCTATAGAGATAGTTCTTGAAAGTTTCATAACCTAAGTAAAATCACATATAATAGCAAGATCCTGAAAGAGTTCAACATGAAGGATTCAATGAGAGAGAATATGTCCAAGTTACATGGGATTATTTTCTTATGAATCCTATTTTCCAATTCTTATGAAGAATGGAAAATCATAAGTGAGATGCCATATGCAGTAGCAATTGGATTTATCATGTATACTATATAATGTACTCATCCCATAGTCTTGTATGTATTGGACATGACAATATGGTATTAGTTTCCAATGAGGGTCATTGGAATGTCATTACTAGGCATCCATTAGTACTTGAGAAGCACTACAAATGTGCTGCTAGATGATAACAATAAGGAAGATTTGGGTGTAAAGGGTTACACCAATGCAAGCTTCTAAAATGACAAACATGATTGCAATATAAAATATGTTTGATATTATGAAAAGTGATGTTAGTTGGAAGGGTTCTGAACTACAAGTCATAAGTTCAATTCTATAATAGAAGCTGAGTATCCTAATGTTATGAACATATGAGGGTACTATATGGATCTAGAGGTTCATATGGACGAACTTGGAAATTTTCCAACCATTGATGACACAATAGAAATACTATGACAATAATGGAGCTATTGGTTAGGCAAGGAATATCAGATACCATATTACGACAGTTTCATCTCACACAAGAAATCATACAGTAAAGATATGAGGAACGTGCAACATACTCACTATAAAAATGTTGCTAACCCTTTGGATTAACACTTGTGTAGAAGAAACATGATGGACATGTTTAGATAACTAAGAATATGATTTGTTGGTGATTAGCTCTAAGTGCAAGTGGGATTCTGTTGGTATATGTGCCCAAAGATACAATCATATGATGATTGTGATGGCATATCATATAAAGGATTCAATTATATAAAAAGGTAAGCTTCCAATTCCTTTTGTTTCACTCAGTTATGCGATAATGAGGAAACATAATGAATGTCTAAAAAATGACAATTACTCAATGACTTATTTCTTCATGTACATGACTTGAACAATGAGATCATACAGATGTCAATAGTATGTACATTCTTATTATGTCCCAAGTCATTTGTTACTATGGAAGGTATATAGACAACAATAAAACACAAGACTAGAGTGTGGGGTTGGTTGATGATAGAATCTCATTAGTCATGATATGGTATATCAAACCAAGCACACAGATACTTGTTAGAGAACAGTGTATCAGACAGACCCACCTTTAGAGTGACACAATGGAAACCGTAATTGGTGGTCATAGTCATCTCTAATAGTGAAGGTGGTGATTGTGGTTCTTCGAACTGAAGTCACTACACTCATCACTTGTAATTCAATATACTTTAACATTATCCAAGGTAACCCTAAATAAGGATTGCCATAATGGTGATGATTGGGTAGTTGTGACACATGGGGATTGACTACGACTGAAGTAGATGGGATTTGTCCCTCCTACTAGAATTTGACCTGGCCACTTGATAAGTGAGACTAAGAAAAGCATGTGCATGCACATGTGAATCAATATATGATATTAAGGTCATATATATCTCAGACAATCTGCTCTAGGTTCAAGGAACATGGATTGAACATTGAGATGATGACATTTCCATGACTCGAGTTCATTCTAGATATCAGAGTCAAACAAATTATACAATTACTATAACACCATAAACATATTGTAGGTTGAAGTTGTTCTCCAACTTTCCTTTCACTTGGGTAGCACGATGTGTTACTAGGCACCGTTCTTTGCTTGTGATGTCATAAACTAGTTATGTACATTCAATGCCAACTTGACTTGGGACCTATAGTGTCACACACATAGGAATTCACCTAAAAGATGAGTTTATCCATGAATGATGTTTAAGTTGATTAGTAAATATGTTTAGGTATTGAACTTAACAACCGATTAAGTGACTAGACTCATAATTATCAAGTTCAAGAGTTGGACTAACTGGTTAGGGTGTCAGGTTGATTGGAAATTAAATTGGTTGAATTGTACATGAGTCAGGGCACCAACCGATCTGCTCACTGGGTGAACCGATCGACTTAGGGTTGGTGAATTGACCACTTCATCTAGTGAACAGACTGGCTCGGTTATGCCAACTGAAGTTTGTGGTAATTTTCTCGATTCATGAGTATAGTTGATTGTTTCACTTGTTTAATTTGGTTGATACAAGGAATCAGTGTTGGACATTATTTGGAAACGAATTATCAATTGAAATTGCAATTGGGAAACATGAGAAATGATTAGCTCACTGAGTGATCTGATGGGCTCACTGTCCCAACCGACCAATATACCAGTAAACTGACCGGTTCACCTATCACGGGGCAATTAATTTATGGAAAGTTTGGTCCATTTGACTCCCACACAGACTGGGAACCCAGACCCTAACCCCTCATTTAAATAGAGGGGTACTGGGGGCTTTCCAGAGACACAACTCAATTGCCTCTAACAATTGTTTTCCTCTCTGGTTGTGGTAACCAATAGAGATCTCTAGAAAATCCTATCTGTTAAAGAGAGGGATAGCAAGGGAGAAGCAATTGTGGGAGAGCAATTTGATGACTAGTACACCAATGGGAGGGACAACTCCTTCTGGTCTTTTATAGTAGAATGACAATAGTTCTAGGTGGTTCGTGTGGACTTTTCTAGAGGCGAGGAGGTGGTTGTCTACCATTAGGTAGACAATGTCAACCTACCGTCTGTGGTGAAGACCAGGAGCTACACATATGTCATCCAAGTGCAATAAGGAGTATTGCACTACTGCAATGAGTTATAGTTGCTAGACTTGCTCCAAGATCACATATGAACTCGTTAAAATCATATTTTCCATTACATAGTTATTAATGCGATCTTGTTGTTCTTAGGAATATGACAACACAATTGTTACTTCTACTGCCTATTCTGAGCTATTATTTCCCAACAAGTGTGACGTAGGGGAAAGTAATTAACAAGAAGTTGGAGAATGTTCTTAGATCTAGGCTCAGAATTCATACCATTATTAAGTATATGACATATATGAAGCATGAGAAGAGTGGGGGGGCTTGAATAAAAAAATGCGATCAGTAGAAGAGTGTGATCAATGGGGTTGTAATTGTGGCATGTTTGGGTTGGGCAAAGAGTTGTTGTTGGATTTGAGTGTAGAAGTGGTGGTGGGTAGAGGACGATGGTGGCAAAGGATAAATGTATAGAAAAATCATAAAATATCCCTACATAGAAAAATGAAATGAAAGATCATTGATGGCAAAGAAGTTGCCCAACAGGCGTCCAAGCCAGAAGAGATGTCGACCGCCCACAAGCGGAGACAAATATTTTTATTTCTCTCTATGATAGCATTTTTAGGATCTTTACTCTATTTGATAAAAGGAATCCCCCTAACACCATGTTTGATCACTGCTCAGATACCATGTTTTAATGTAAAAAAAGGTTATGCATGTATATGATAAGACATATCCCCCTCCTTTATATATGAGAATGAGGAAGCATGCGGGCTTTAGACTAAACCCTAATGGGAAAAGATGTACTTGGGCCCATATAATAATATATTAAAATAACTTAATTAACTAAATAACTAGACTCTCTAATAGTTAGAATGATCTAAAATATTACCTAGTGTAGTGGTTGATGAGAAAAGTTGAACTCCTAATCGATGAAAGTCATGAACCTCTTAGCTGGTGGAGGTTTTGAGATGTTATTAGTCTGGTGGAGGTTCTAAGGAATCGTTAGTATTATTAAGGTCTTGAAGACTCATAGTTAGATGAGGATCATGAGAAGTGCCTATGTTGGATTGACCCTACCAACCGATGGAAGAAGTATTGATGACCATTATGATTTCTACATTGATTTATACATTCTTATGTAGAGAATACATACTTGAGGAAAATATCATGTGTAGAGATAATTATATGTTAATTAATGTACCTTATCATAATTCTATTATGATATGCCTTTATGCAGTAAGCATGTTAGTTTTTTCTTTTTCATATCACTGGGTCTTGGTGTCTCAACCCTATGGTTATCAACATCTTTTAGGTATGTTTGAGTTGTAGAATGGATATGATGATCAAAATGTAAAATGGAATAATAAAGAAAAAATAGTATAGAGTGTCCATGTACTCTCACAATTGTGAGTTGGGTGGGTAGTTGATGATGTATGTGTTAAGTAGTTTCTCTTGGTGTTTTTCTATGGTCATGGGCTATAAATGAATCAGTTGTATTGTACTATTATAGTTTCATAACTGAGAACCATCTTATAATCCCTTTGATGAACTAAATAAAGACATGTTTTCATTGATGTTCTATTATGTCTCCCAATAGAATGATTCAAATGTGTAGGTGTATACTTGTCTATATCATTTGCAAGGCTTTTATGGTGGTTTCTCGTAATTAGATCTTTATGTGGATCATTTTGTACATAATATGTTGACTCACTTTTTTATGGTTGTTAGATTTTTGTTGTTTTTTGTCTAAGGATTTATCCTAATGATCAATCAAGTTTTGATCAGGTCCTTACTAGAATTAGTTGTATTGTACTATTATAGTTTCATAACTGAGAACCATCTTATAATCCCTTTGATGAACTAAATAAAGACATTTTTTCATTGATGTTCTATTATGTCTCCCAATAGAATGATTCAAATGTATAGGTGTATACTTGTCTATATCATTTGCAAGGCTTTTATGGTGGTTTCTCGTAATTAGATCTTTATGTGGATCATTTTGTACATAATATGTTGACTCACTTTTTTATGGTTGTTAATTTTTTGTTGTTTTTTTGTCTAAGGATTTATCCTAATGATCAATTAAGTTTTGATCAGGTCCTTACTAGAGCTCCCTAGGGAGAAACACTAGAGCAAACAAGCCAGATGTTCTGAAGTTCTTGTAATTATTTCTTGAGTTTAGCTAGTTCTGTTGGTGCCATATGATAGGGTGGTTTGGAGATAAGTGGTGTTTCTAGAATGACGTAAATATGGAATTTAACCGCGGTTGTTGAAGGAATCTAGGAAATTCATCAGGAAACATTCAAACTCTATGAAAAAGACTTCAGTGTCACAAATATCAATCATTTAAATGTATTTTTAATCCCTTTTCTTTGCAAATTTATTTGAGGGCACAAATCAATTCCAATTAATACCAAAATTTGCAAATACACTTATTAAGACATGTAGACTACAAATTAGTGACTAGTTTCCTACTTTGATATCATTAATTAATTCAGTTAATATCTTTATATATTATCCTGTTTTTCTTTTCTAATTAGTTTGGGGTACCAAACAAGGTTCAAATAAGGGTTTAGTATTTATTTTTATATTTTTGACCGAAAGTTATATTCTCTCTCTAAAATAAAATAGGGTAGATAAGATTGTTCAATAATGTGAAAATTTACACACAGACTAATTTTGGTATGTAGAATACAATTTTGAAATATGTGTCCACTTCTGGAGTCATCCAATAACTTATTTAATATTTGGCATTTTCTCATATTTTCTTTTCTAAATGAAACTGAGATAGTTATTATTGCTCAAATAATGTGAAACTTGGCATCCGAGCTAATTGAGACCTAAGGAACATGATTTTTTACATTAGATTTGGGTTTTGAGATATCCTTTTATGAGTTATATCCCCATTAAGATTTTTGGCTCATTACCATTATATTTATCAAAATATTATATATTTATTATCAACATTCACTTAATTGAATCTTATTATTTTCAATCATTTCCAAAAGTGTTTTCTTTTATTATTATGAACGAAATTCCATATTTTACTTATTTAACCTATTTGGTATATTAATTCAATATTCATTTAGATAATGGAACATTATTCATATTGATGGACATGGAAATTCACATTGTTATTCATATTCGTGTGGTAAGCACATTATTCCCCTTATTAAATGTATATTAGCCATATGTAAATATTTTCTATCAAAGGAAGTGTATGTGACATATTTCATGAACTTGATCACATGTTAGCATATATACATGTTATTATGTTAATATACCACACAATATGTTATATTTATTTTCAGGCCTATATATGTTATGGGTTACCATTGAGTCAATTCATGTTATATGCTTTAATAATATCCATTAAAGTATATACCTTTATCCATGTATGGTAAAATCTAAGGAACCAAACTTAATAGCCTCTTAATCACAAAGCACCATATTGCTGAGAAGAGACTGTAAAGGAGGGCTCGTGGGTGTGAGTTTACATTTGTCACTTGGTATCACCATTTCAGAAGGAAAAAATGCATTGAAACTTTAGATTTAGAAGCCCAAATCATATTTAAGAGGATGGGAGAAATTGGCTAGGGTAGTGGACGTTGAAAGAGAATATTAAAATTAATTTTTTAGTGCCATATACTCAATCAAAGTAGTGTTTATTAGAATAACCAAATGGTATCTTCAACACGTGGGAGATGAACCACTGATAGAGAAATAGAATAATAGAGAAAGAAGAAGGAGAAGAAATTCAACTAGAAGATAACAATCAGATCAAGGGAGTAGTAGGTGACATCCACATTGTTGGAAAAGGACAATGGCAGCTATGTATGAGTAGTGTCCCAAATGACAGATGCTCTCCCATGCACAAATGAGGTGTTATGAGATTTCACATATTGGCATTTTTAGGGTAGTATGGGAAAATGTGGCTCCTAGGGTGTGTTATCCATTTACCACTTGTTTAGCATGTCAGGAAGAAGGGGATGTGTTCCCAATGATAGTTTTTGCTTGGGTTTGGAGCCTAGACATATTGGTGAAGAGGATACATTCATGTTGCATTTTTCTGATGATGATTGGATGATGAATGTGTTCCTGATAAAGTTTGGATAAGGATTAGAAGCTGAGGTTTGGGATCGGGATTATATGCTAGGAAGTGGGGAAGAGGATTTATGGGGGTGATAGGGTTACATAAAGTCAAAAAGAGTGATGGGTTTTGGGTACGAGGAGAGAAAGGGGATCAATAAAAGGGTGCTTGGTTGGAAATATTATAAAGTTTTTGGAAGGATGAGAAAGTTGCTAGACGAGGAGGAAATTAAAAGAGAGATGTAAATTTTATTGGTCAAAGATTTATTATTACTAGTTAGGCATTTGGGAATTATTTAGATTTGGTTAGAGCTTAATCCTTGAACAATTATCCTTGATCATTACCATGTTATGTTTTAGTGCAAGCTCAATGTCTATAGTTCTACTATAGCATCTTCACATAGAATATCCTATTGTGTAGTATATATGATTGTGTTTTGCAAATATCTCTAGTTAGTTTTCAATGCCATGTTTTGTTTGTCCAATTTTTGTTCTGGATTTTGGAGGTTACCCCTCTCTTAATGTTTGCCTTTAATATAGTTATACTCCGCCTATCACATAATGGACTGTGATAGTGACTAAGTAGTTAACTCCTATATATTACAGACTTCTGCAGAGATTCTAACATGTTTAGATAATATATGTCTAATTCAATTTGAAGTTTCTCTTAGCATTTAATTTTTAAATATAGCTTCACTTATCTCAACTTACACAATAATTTTGTTTTCATTTCTTTCGCATATTTCTACTATATATTTTATAATGCTAGATTCCCACGTGTCAACCGTTTCCTATCAATACTAAAAAAATATATGAACATGCATATGGAAGCACTATGAAATCAATTTAAATTCATGATTTAAAAAAAGAAAGATTTTAGGTGTACTTTTTCATATCAAAACCAATATTGTGGAACCAAGAAAAACTTGTGTGTTCTAGTGCAATTGTATTACATTATTCAAATATCAAGAAAAAAGAATTTGTTTTTTCATACCTATTTACTCTCACTTAATGAATTCATAGAGAAACTCACATTTATGTGTTTACAACAAAAATAGATAAATAAAGTGTGTACTATGTAATAACAAGGTTTCTACATTTAATTTAAAATATGTAATGTCTTGGGTAGAACGAATATATACATTTACCTTAGGTTGATTATTGTTATTGTAGGTTGATTCTACCATGTGGTTCCCCAATTTCATATACACCAAAAAATTCCACTTCAACCCATAAAAATCAGTTCCTTATGGACGATATAGGCTCCTTTTATAGACCCAAGAACAAGAAAGGGAAGATAATAGATGGGTGAATCTAAATACATGTTGACGATTGTAGATGAAAAAAAAAAGAAAATAAAAGGGAAACCATGTTCTCAACTTATGCTAAGGATCTATCTTCAACTAATTATTTGAGTCATGTACTTCTCCTCTTCTAGTTTCTCCCCAAAATATCTGTCAGGGTCACTATAGTTCATTTCTTATTGTTTGGATACGTGTACTAATGTTAGGACTAAAATCATGTACTTATATTTGTAATTAGGTATGAACTATAATTCACAATCTTCTCATTTTCATAAATATGTTTATAGTAGTTTGGAGACAACTTGGCTAGTCGTTTGACTAACAAATAGTGGTGTTTCATTGCTAATTTGCTTGGTTAGACAGTCATCAATACATTTTCAACTAATATATTGTACATCATTTGACTATTGATTAGTCAATCGACTAGTCAAGTTTACTAATCCTACGAAACTTGCTCGCCAATTAGGGTCTTTCTTCCTCTCTACTCACTAGTCCATCTAAGTTGTATTAGACACCAGATTAATGTTTGAGTCAGGATAAAGCCTCTATCTCCCCTTTCTAGCTAGAGGTGCATGCATCCCCTTCGCTGCTAACTAATTGACCAACTAACTAGTCATTAAAGGGTAAAATCACCTAAGCCTCAAATTGAACCCTTAGATAATTTATAGTTAACTTAAGGTACATATATATATTTGTAATCACTTTATCTATATGTTATATTACTTCTTGATTTGTTCATATAAATTCATTCATTCTTCTTTTTACATAGAATTAGGGGTTGTGCAACATCAATCTGACACTACTATTTTACTAAATATATAAAATGGATATATTCCTAATAATTATCAAAATAAGTGATTTTTACTATTTCAGAAATGCAAACATGATTTATTACTCAAATTTTATTTCTTCTATTTTGAGTCACCCAAACTTTATGTTTATTGGTCTATGTGTAGAAAAAAATCATGGTCATCATACTAGGTTATGAACATGCTTCAATGTCCTTCTATTCCTAGATCTAATAGATAAGATACATATGGGCATAAATAAGTTGAACATGTGTTCTCATTTCTATGTCTTTATTTCTACAGAAGAATACATAAGTCTACTTATTTCAAACATCCTTTATACAGTTCCCAACATTTGAGAAGTATGACAATAACCTTCCTAAGCAATGAACTCTCTTACCTTTTGTAAATTATTTCTCTTTGCTCTCTTCATCTTTCTCATTAATCTCTCTAAGTGTCATCTTATTTGAAGTCCACCAGAATATATTTCCTCCCACTTCTTCCATCTTGCATCTGGTACTGTTGTGCACCATTTTTGGCAATTCGTTTCTTAAACAAAATATAAGGGCAATGCAAAGCTTGTGTAGATTTCTAGCTAGCTCTAGGGCGAATTTCATATTTATCAGGAGGTGATTGAATGTTGGAGGGAAATTGTGAAATTTTTCCTCACAGCAATGATCAATTAGACAAGGTTTTAACCCCATTGTAAAACATTTTCTGCTTAATGCATTGTGTTTTTATTTTTTATTTGAAAATTATATTTTTGTTTGTTTGTGTTTATGAACAATAACTTTTTGTGTGTCTCACCATGGACGTATTCAATGATCATGAGAACTCTTGAAATCTAATCGATGATAGTTATATACCTAGGAGGCAAGGATATGTTTCCATCATGAAAGACTAATAGAGAAAGTTTTCTTTTATACAGATAAAGAAAAAGATTCGCATATGCTACCTTGAGAATAAAATACTCACATATAACATATTAAACTTGGCATACAACCACGTTATTGTTATAAAAGTGTACATTACTATCTAGATACGACGAGGTCATTTTGGTGTGCGATAATTGTAGATGAGAGACTCAGGATTCGATACTATATATGGGTCTGAAATTATTTCCATCGTGCAGCTTTCCAAGCGGTATACCACCCGCTCAAACTCGGGAGACATCTCCGTCCGAGCGGAATATTAAAGAACTATAACTAGTGCACTAAGTATGTCTGAAACTGAAATTGTACAGTATGTGTATCGATAAAAAATCTGTAATCATACGCATTCCACCCAAATTCACCTGATGTAAGTTTATCCATGGTGATTCATGTTCTTCATTGTTGTTGCGATCATAAATCCACATGTTCAGATGTAACTCTTGAGGACCAGTTGCAACAGCATAGCGCTCCGTCTTACTGTGGTGCAAAGAGTAAACATATGGGGCAGTGATTCTTTGTGGCGGTGGCGGTGGCAGTGACAACGCTTCCAACCGCCTGGCAATCAGATTGTACGATAAATCAGATTGTACGATAAGAAGAGGCTGCAAGACAATATCCACTTACCCGGCCAGCGTAGCCCGGGCGGTCAAGCCAGCGCGCGGGTCAGCTGTATTTACCAACCTCTTGGGTCATCCGGGCTCTGACACCTGTTCTCTTGGGTCATCCGGGCTCTGGCACCTGTTTGGAGAGGGAGTGGGCTTCGGTCCATGCAGATCCAAAAAAAAAAGACAATATTAGGGCTGTCAATGGGGAGGGTATGGGGAGGGTAAGGTCTTACCCTTACCCTTACCCTCTTTGGGTAGCGGGTAAGGGTAAGGGTAATTATCCTTCTCAACAATCCCCTTACCCTCCCCTTACCCTTACCCTCTTCTCCACAGGGTAAACAGGGAGGGTAAAGGGTAAGCGGGTAATTTTAACAAAAAAGAATTTTATACACATTGTGTGTTGATTTTTAATAATTTTATAACTAATTTATTGATGACAATATATAAAATATTATATCCAATTCAAAACCATATATTTCTCCGTGTAAAGTTAACTCAATTCACACAATAACAATTTTTATGCATAATTCATTTTTTTTCTTTGCATAAGTATGCATAACAAATTTGTGTAACATTTATATCATTAGTGGGTAAAAGGGTAAAAGGGTATGGATAATGTTTATACTTTACCCTCCCCTTATAGTATAGCGGGGAAACGGGGAACGGGTAAATGGGTAATAAAATTCTCTACCCTTACCCTTACCCTCGAGGGTATGGGTAAGGGTAAACGGATAATACCCTCCCCATTGACAGCCCTAGACAATATCCAGTTGAAGGTTCCCTGTGCGAACACACCTATATTGTAAGTATTGTCCAACAGTTCCACTGCCGGTGGACGTGGCAATTGGTCCACCCGCCACTCGTGAGTTCTAGAGTAAGTCGATCTGTATCTCGAGGAATTCACGTTCTCTCACCCTACCATGAAAGATCTCAAGGATCTGAACAATTTCATAGTCAAAACGACGTCCCAGTGCTGTTTCCTTCGTCGTGGCAAACAAATCCGACAAAGGCGGTGTCATCTGAACAATTCGGCGGCATGGGAACGGTCCGCTACTCTCTCGTCAAAGGACAGCAGATGCAGTAGCGGCTACTTGTTCGGTCTCCAGGGTTTGGGTGCGAGCAGTGCTTGCAGAGGAGGAGGCCTTGCGATGAAGTCATCACCCAAGGGCAGTTATGATATATACCTGCAAGAACGGGCGTCGTACGCCGAGAGAAACTCCTGTCGAATTGTGCTGCCAGAATCATTGGCGGGGAAGTAGAATAGTCTATGCCATAATGACCGCGGTATGTAGAAGAAGCCGCCATCTGTGGGTGGCCCATACCGGCAATGCTCCGTTGAGAAAATTGGATCGGAGATGATGGAGTTCCATGTCTTGCATACGATTTTCATACGAAATAAGGATTTCAGTGGCAGCCTGAGAAAAACTTGCCTCGCTATGTCATGGATGTCGAGGGGAGAAGTCTTCTGAACATCAGGGATCATATTATCTATCGGCAGGCGATCCAAAGCGGCACCTGAACTTTTTTTAACACAAAGATTGTCAACTATAGACGGGCGATCCGAAGTTTTTCGAGCATTAGGGTTGTCAACTATTGGCTGGCGATCCAAACCGGCACCCATATGAGTCTTTGTCATTGACAACCCTCATGCCGCCACCAAATCGTTGCTCTTGGAGGGGGGTACATATACTGATATCCGGTACCTCGAGGTTAATGAAAACGCGGGGTTTCCAATTTCCAAAATTCATATGCGTATAAGAATCTTGTTTCCAAAAGGAGGTGAAATTCTATTTTAAACAAAGCCGAACGTAGTTCCCAAAACGTTGAGAAGAACGGATACAAACATAGAAAGGGATCTTATACTTTCCACCTTTTTCTTGTCCATTCCCATCTTTTATTTCTAATTGATGTTCTTTCCACCGTATTCTTGTCCATTCATATCCTTCATGATTTCCAATTAATTTCTCATTCTTCATCCAAACATGGACCTAAAAAGTCACATTACCCAAGAGAAAAGAAACTTAGTGTCAAAGAAGTCGCATCAGTTCGTAAAGGCCGATGTTGTATGACTAAGAGGTCGCATTGTATGACCGAGAGATCGCAGAATCCTAACGCCCATGTAACGGAAAGAATGAAAAGACATCAAGAGAGAAAAACTGGAAAAAACCTTATTTGTTATGTTCCCATGTGATCGGTGTTGGGGATTTTTTTTTCTTCTAATAAGGAATACACATATAAGTATAATTCCACTCATTTATGTAGGATATATTTAATGGTGAAGTTTATTTTGACATAAACAATGCAAACAATCGTAGAGACATAATTTTAATAAGAAGAATCCACTACTTATACTAAGTTGAGGAAAAACTTTTTCTAGGAGAAAAAAACAATGAACAAGATATATAAGGATCAATTCAAAGATATTAGATTTTTGTTTGGTAAGAAAATTATTTTTTTTTATCAAAAAATCTTGATGAGAAGCTATTTGATTGGATAAAATAAAATCCTAGAGGCATGGTAGCATTTGGAGGAAATGACCTTTTAGTATAAGTTCTTTACTTGAAAGGAAAATTTTATCCGTGCAAATTGGTTATTTGGATGAAAATTCAAGTTTGGAATGAAACGAGACTTTTGATCAATTTTTTATGTTGGAAGGAAATAGAAGATCAAAAATTATTTAGATAAAAAATATTTACTTTTAGGTAACCATATTGATAGAGGAACATCAAATTCTTGACAAGGAACCAAATCAAAATGAAAATGAAGGATATGGTAATTCATGTAAGAATGATTATCTTTGTAAAGAAATAAAATTGTTAGTGGAATCTTTTCCTAGAAAAGAAGTAAGAAAGAATCAATGAAAACAATTCTTAAGGGGTAAGCAAAATTTGATAGGAAGATCTTGAAGGAAAATATGTTAAATGCATACTAGAAAAGTTTATTATATTTTTTGTGTAAGGTAAAAAAAATAATTGGGTACTGAATCAATCTGCATATTGTCTTTCCAATCATTCACAATGTTATAAAAATAGACCAAATTTAGTTATACATTCCACATAAAATAATTCCTTACATGCTTCAGCATGCCGACTAAACATCACTTTACTTTCTCTACCATTCCCTCCTCGTTATTCACCATGAAAGAAAACACAACCTAATTCAACCATAGTATAGCATCCCTTTTTTTACTTCTTAAAAATTGTCTTTGAACCCAACCTCGTGATTTATAGAACAATTGATGTGGATAACATCGAAATTCTGATGACCTTTTAATGAGAACAAAGAGTAATGCATTTTGTATTAATAACATATTATACATAAGAAATATAATAATCATATCAACTCGTTACATTAAAGTAGTTGGATTTTTGTCTTATAATATCAATTATTGTAAATATAATGTAAACATACATTTTTTTAATATAGTTTTAATTGATATGAGACCCTAATTTTTGGATCCAACGTTCAATTGCAATTCGATGAGTATTAGTTTCTTTTTTAGATCTTAAACATGAATATAGTTAAATGGTCGTATTAGGCATTCATTTACATTCCTAGTGTTCACGTTTAGCATGAGCTGGACAACTCAATATAACTATAGCTGAAGGTATCAAGTTCAATTCTGAGTACTTGTGTTGACTGTAACCGATTTTAATTTTACGATTCTATAAGTTTGTATTTTTAAGTTGGTCCTATGACAATTTTCTTTCTTATTCAATATTTTTAAAACAGTGCCAACATTTTAAAGCATCATGACCTCTTTCCCACATATTTTACATTGAATATCAGGTACTAATAGTGTGTTATTCGTTTAAGTGCTTAAAGAAAAGTTAAATCTATAAAAGAGGTAAATGTGTTGACAGGTAGGTTGAGAATGATGATAATATCAAACTTAAGAAAATAGCTATAGATAGCTTGGCATGCATTCCACTGAATTGACCATGAATTGGAGAAGTCAAACAATTATATGACCTGAAGACCATTGAAAGTTCAACTTGATTACAAACATATTTACTTTCTTTCTATAAACTTTGGGATTAAAAATTAATTTTATAGCAATTATTATGTCAAACAAATACAAAACATGATTTACAGTTGTAACAACGATTGTGTTTTCTATCACATCTCATTATTTAAAATATTATCAAAGTATTGAGTAACATTGGGTTTTATAGAAGAGATCATTAGCAACAACAATGTCATTAACAAAATAATATTCCTTGTTTTCATCATCAACAAAGGGTCTCATGATTATGACATATACTATAAGTTGTGAGACTCGGGAGGGTATCCATTTAAATGGTACAGTATCAACTATCATGTCATGATGAAGCAGTGGAAACAAAAGCATTACAAAGTTACAAGTGTAGAATTATATAATTGTTCCTCAAACTTTGTAATACAAAAGTATTACAAATTTAAAAGTATTATATAAGGTGTATATGTAATAAATCTAATAACATTCAAAACCCATTGCAGAGGGAACTCAGCCATTCCAAGCTATCCTCCACTTTCAAATATCTGAATATGGTTTTTTTGAATCCTTGTCTACTAATGTACCTACACCCGGATGGAAGGGTAACACCACACAGAAAATAGGAAACAAAGGCATGTATCAGCAACCATTGAATATGTGCATATAAATAACATTTTTACATTGTAAGGTTACAAGTACAACAATAGTCAAATCAAAAGATTGAGGTATGATATATATGGAGAGAAATATTTGAGATTAAAGAAAACATATTGCCAAAAAGAATTCACAATTTCTAAATAAATGGTATCTTTGCATGCATAAACATTGTAGAGTAAATATATTAAAATAGGGTCATAACATTGTAGGATCATGGCCTAAAAAGTAAGGGTATAAGTGCACACCTCAGGAAGTATATGCATGTCCTTTATAAATATTGTTGTACATAATTCCCACTACTTTAAAAATATTTTAGTGAAAAAATAGCATGGACAAATAGAGTGTTAAGAAAAGCATTCCAATCATAATTCACGTCAGTTATTCAAAGCATAACAGGAGGGGTCAAAAGACCCATAACAAAAGAATAGCTCAACATTGACCGTACTTCAAATGATATCAAATTAGGACGGTAGAACTTCAATTTAGGAATAAAAAGGAGCAATATTCAACGATGTTCCACAATTTAGGATATTATAAATATAGCCAAGTAAATTCCCTAATATAAGTATGAATTTGCACATAGTCTTTCTTCCCATCTAACTCTATCTTTAGGGGTGAAATTAACAAGTATCCAAGAATTGACGATGAGAGATCTACAAGGTGCATGGTACACGAACATCATTACTATTTGCATAGAAATCAAATATCTTGCTAATTGCGTTACTTATAATTAGGTTACCCATTTACGATTTTAGATCTATTATTACAAGGTTCATTTCCAACCACATAAATCTAGATGTTTCTGGGTTATGTATGGGTTGGGTAATAAGATTCACTTTCCCAATCTAAGTCTTGAATTTTATTTTTCTTATGATTGGCATCATATTTAGCATGTAAGTGTGTATGGAAAATTTATTTTCAAAATCTTAAATATGTCCTAAATATGAGCATGTACTATGTAGATAAATGTAAGTATGTTCTCATTTTACTCTTCATCCGCATGTCATCTATACATATGTGATTAAGCAATCTTCTTAAGCATATTGTTTCTCTCTTAGTCCACCTTATTTGTCATAGACCAATTTACATAGATGTATTTTCTATATTCAAGTGTATTTCTAACAGTATCATAGATATCCAAGTGTCTAGGGTTAAAGTTTCACACAAGGAGGAAGATAGTACTTTGAATATTCTTACATATACTCACTAAATTACTTATTCATTATCAAACTATCAAATTTTCTTGATTGCTAATTTTTTTAGTATATTGATGATTATATGTACTTAAGTGTTATAGATCAGTACGCTAAATGAGGGTTTAGAGATTATATTCTAGTCTACCTTGTTTGGATATTGTATTAGTCTTGTAAATTGGATTATTGATTATAAAATGTAGGGGGTACTAACATGTACAGGTCCAAGTAGAAACTAGAGATTGATATGTGATAATGCCATTTTCTTGTGTTCCTTGGACTAAGTTTAATATGGATTCAGGTTGAGGTGTATTGAATTGTTAGGGATCTCCAACAAGTCCTCCATGGTTGTTGTTGGAACTTGAAATTAAATTTTAGGTCATCGTCGGTAGGTGTAGCAGGTCTAATGGAGAGAAAGGAGGAAGTGTTGGAGGAGGAATGAGGCATCAGGGTTAAGTTGACACATGGTCGTGAGATTTCAATGGATCTTCAAGATGCAAAAGGTGGTCGTGGAAGCCCTATTGGAGTAGTGGTTTCTTTCTACCATGGTCGTTGGGATCATGAGTCTTTCTCAAATGCATCACATTCATTCTCAGTGGTTTGGAATTGGTCCATGCGGAAGTGGTGAGGAGTTAGGAGGTCATAGTCAAGATTGTTGCATCTATTCACTCTATCTGCATGCATATTGCAGTAGTGGATTGAGGATGAAGATGGATGTTGTGATTTGGAGGTAGCATGTGTGTGGCCATGGTGGGAATGTCTTGCATCCCTCTGTGATGGTGTATGGAGAGTGAAGGAGATCAAGACTATGGCAGGGATGGTATCTAGGTTTTTGCAGCTAGTAGCATGTTGCAGGCCTCCTCACCAACTTGATGTGAGGAAGGAGGAAGACAGACGAAGAAGGAAAATGTGTTAGAGTAAAACCAATAGTGGGGTTGAATTGTAGGTGTGTAAAGGAGAGAAGGTGGACTTTCAGCACATTCATGGTTGAAGGGGCAAATATCTTGCAGTAGAATACGACATGTGGGTCCATCGTTACCTTCCAAAGCAAGTTGTGGTATCCTGCTATGTGTATGGTGGTCGGAACATGAGAAGTGTGATAAGTATAGAGTAGTAAGGTTTGAGGATGTGGGTTGTACAAAGGAAAGGGAAGAAGAGGTGGGAGGAAAAGAGGAAGAAGAGGAAAGTTGACAGCTGATAAATGGTCGTTTGTGTGATAGGAAACATGAGATGTGTAGTGTAGGAGGGAGATGGTAGGGAGACCTCTAGATTGGGTCAAAACAAGATAAGTGGGATATTAGGGAATTAAGGATGACCAAGACTATAATTGATTTTCTCATACCACACTATACTTTTCTCCTATTTAATTGCTTAGAGTGGTGTATTTAATGTTCAATTGGCTTAACAATTACTAGATAGACTAATTTGACTATAAGGAATTTGGAATTCATATTAATTTTGCAATTTGAAATTGTTTTTTTCAAATTATTAATGTGTGCAATAATTATTCAATGAGGGTATTATTTCTTATTTATTTAGACAATTAAGATATAGTATTTCATATTCTCTTAATTTTTCCCATTCTATAGTCCTAGGGATACTCAAGACTATTAAATGAAAGTTTTTCTCACTGTATTCATTCATTTTACTACTATTTAACTTATTTTAATTATTTTTCTAAGACTTCACATATGGTTGACATCTACAAAGTCATGGTATTATTTTACTCCAATGGATTCTAACACAATTAGGTTTAGAGAAAAAAAAGAGTTAATATTATCATGACTGGAAAGGACTTAGAAAAAGGGAAGGTTAACTTGTGAACCCAGATTCGGGTATGTTACAACACACCACCCTTTAAAGAGGATTTCATCCCTGAAATCTACCCATCTAAAGCATTGTACACTAAATATACCTCCTAACTGAACTATAGGTCTCTAGTTTATCTAATGACAATCATATAGTACACTACCCCAATTCAATGTTTTAGTTCTTTTCCAAGGTGAACTATATCTCTTCATGGACTGTCTCCATAAGTGTTCTCATATGATATGTTATACTAGAAAAATCATATCAAAATCTTGGATTATCTTAACAATGTCTTATTCACTATGGTTACCTACATTGATATGGTGGTTCCACCATCACTTATGATAGACAACATCACCTTCTTCTTTTAACCTAACTTAGTACTTTACCGGACGTAAGTTTCTCTTTTAAGGATAAGTGAAGACACATTTTTAAAATTTATTTTAAATATCAAAGTAACATATATAGAAGTATAGTTAGCAAGGCTCACTCACTAGTCTTAGTTAGGTTGTAGCCACATTTGTTTGACATTATCAAAAGGAGTTATTGAAGTTTTACTTTTCACAACAATTATTATTTCTAGATTATTCCTTAAGTTAATGTAGTCTCTTAAAAGATTACTCTATAACTTATATAATTGTATAGAGTGGAAACAAGAGTGTTTCTTAGTCTTATATATCCAAAATTATTCTTAGTACTAACTACTTCACACTAGGACTAGGTTCTCATGTTTAATCATCCTAGTCAAGGGTTTCCCCACTAAATGGTTTCTCTACTAGTAAAACTTTTTGTGGGGTGACTTGGTTCCAAAACCATAAAAAAACATTTCTTTTTGTACATATTATTTAATAATGACAATAAGCTTGAAAATGAAAACTCTGCAAAGAAAATCCAAAATTGGCACCAAAAATCAATCTGAGAACCAAATCAGTCACTTTCGACAACTCAACACATATCATATTATTCTATCATCACATCATTTCAGAAAAGGGGTCTAATTCTTCTAGCACCTATAAGGGCATAGGACTACATCTCTAATATAAGAGGAAAAAGGGTTTCTTATAATGCACAATCAATATCTTGAAACCCTAATAAGGCACAATATCCACCATTCCTTGTGTGACCCTTAATCATATTTTATATTGTCGCATATTGATAGCTAAGGTAGTGATAAGATTATCCAATGTTATATGGAGAGATTTAGGAGTTTTCTCATCACTAGTTGGTTTACAACCATAGACCCTTCACAAGGTGAGGAAACCTATATGGTCAATCAACTCATTTCAATCACTAGATAAACCAAGTACACTAATGGAGATGAGAGAGGTGAACACATATAGAATTAGGCAGAGATATGTCGAGTTCCTCCATATTTAAGGAAAGGCATGCCTAATCATAACGAGTCTAGTGTAGATTAACACTTAGTATTAGGGTAATCATCTCAATTCTGAAACTTAATCAGGATTTTACATTTGTGGTTCATGCATGCTCAGTTGCTAAAGTGCATGTATGCAAGGCATGCTATAGAAGTAACAATGCAATGGGTTTATGGTGAGAGCTAGGATGATGCCTAACTATGGCCATTCAAGTCAAGCTACCATTCATAGTGATCCATCTAGCTTTCCTAAAAAAACATAAGATAGGAATGAAATGTTACACGGGTCAACTCTATTTGTTGAGGCATCCATGTCCATAGAGATGGTAGGATGATTAGTGTTACTAAATATTGAGCCTCAACCACCTAGGTAGTTTGAGGAGTGGAAGTGACTCTCTTAGTTAGGATTCAATCCCTAATTGATACTCTATGACTCATGGATAGGCATATCTACATCATATACAGGGGTACTTAGCTACCTAATTAAGGAACTACATCAAGATAACTTGAAATAGTCTAGTCATTAACTGCTTAAGCTCTGATAGAATTTTTTAAGGAGTGAGACGAGAGGGGATCCACTTAAATGGTACAATATAAATAGCCATGTGATGATGAAGCAACAGAAACAAAACTATTACAAAGTTACAACTGTAGCATTATACAATTGTTCCTCACAATATAAGGTGATATAGCAAATAAAAAGGTGTACATATAATAAATATATTAGCATGCAAGACCCGTTGCAAAGGGAAACTCGACCATTCAAAGATATCCTCAACTTTCAAATATATGAATACACTAGTACTGAAACTACCTCTAGCATCGGTTAAAATGAACCTATAACGTCTGTTTCAAACTTACAAATAAGTGGGTGACACTAGATTCACATGTCTAACACATCAGTTATAAGAAATCCAACCTCAGTTGTTATGATAAAAGGAACCAACACACATAAGAGTCTTAGTTGTTAGCTGTAGAGCAAGCACTGATTTTGTTTGTCCATACTAGGTCACATTTGTAAATGGAAAAAGTTTCTTTGTTGTCAATTTACATACAGAACCGAAACCTATTTTGCATTATAGTCATCGGTTACACCACTTAAACCCGATAATTAAGATATGCAGTGATGGTCTCTTCACAGAAACTAACGACTTTGTCTGTGATGCCTAGAATGGTCGTGATGTCTGAAACGAACATTTTGGTTTGGTCCTATAATGTCAGTAAACGTTTGATGAAGACCTTACCTATCTATTTTTTTTATCAACACGATGTGGAACATGCAGTTCTGAACTTCGGGTTAACAACATCCTATGAGTTCAACTTAATAGCAGGCCAAAAAACCTACAAAACCTGCAATAACAAACACATTCCACCGACATACAAGATCCATTCTCCAATTCCATTCTCATCATATGTGAAAACATGATTCTATTCATTCATCTTCACATTCATTACCACACATGATACTTCATTCACATATGCACCAATTCCATTCTCATGACATATAGAAACATAATTTTCATTGTATTCATTCATCTTCACATTCACATAGGTGTATATATTTACTATTTACTTATGCACCAATAATTTACTCACTCAATTCTAAAGTTGCAAGAAATCATAAGCACCACATGTATATAGAAATAATTACATTAAAGTTTAGAAAACTCAATCTTTACCCAATCAAATTCAAAGGTTACATCCTTAATGAAGGCTTGTGCTGATTGTTCTCATTTCTCATCTAGTCATTCTTTCTTATAGGTATTTTTTTTTGCAAACACCTGAAAATAGAATGACATCTATAGTTAAAAAGTTTGATATTTTCATTTCAAATAAGACTATTTACTTATGATGAAAATGACTATATATATTACATTTTGTATGCAATTGATGTCTAGTGCCCCATATTTAACAATCATGTCAATGTACTGCATCACGTAGTATATGCATGGACATATATTGTCTTGTACAGAGAACTAGAAATTTCAACACATAAAATGTTAATAAATAAAAGTAAGCATAGTTGGCATAAATATGCATTAGAGTCAGAAAACTACATCAACATTCTGCCAAATTGTCGCTTTCTTTTTCTTGTCTATATTTCCTCTAGTCCTTTTGAAATATTTTATAACCCTATATTTTAATGTAACACATTAAATTGTACTAGTAATTAATCATGTAATAATATATGTTAACATATTAAATATGAAAATTTACTCACATGTGTGATGTCCTTTTTAATTTGTATCCCCCACTGTCTACTTCATCACCCTTAGGATCTAGATAATACATTGTTAGCATCGTGGGGAAAATAACCAACAAAACCCAATGTTTAGCCCTGAGTAAAAAGAAGGTAAACAAAATAAACTTAAAATCTACAATGAAATGTAGTTCTTAAGTCAAAATTATAAGTATAGTAAGTAAACTTACTCAATATTGTACGGAGCTATAATCATGCTCTTTTTCACTTAACCAAAATATTTAAATGTGGTAGAGCAATATTCGGTAACATATGTAGGGTTTTTAACTCCACGACTAATTAATGATGGAACTAGAAATACCACATGGGGCAGTATGAACTCTATACAAACCATATGTAAGTGGCTGAAAAATGTATATCATGTATGCATTAATATTTTAAAAAAAAAGATCAACATACATAAAATGATGTAGTTAGATATATAATATCTCACCATATCCAAAGTTTGGTCATAGATGTATTCAACCAAGCATAAGTAAAAATCTCCAAAACATCTTACAAAAATATACTAGCATCATGAAGTTTACCTACAACATCGTCCTTATTATGGACCATCATAGGTGAACCTTATTTAAAGTTTCCTATCCATACTTCCATACCCCTGCAATGAGGACCTAACAAGTCAAATATGTCATGTGCAACCCAACTAGGTAATTGAGGAGAAGGTGGAGGTGGAGGATGATTTGTAGGGGGTTTCTTAGGCACTGTGTGTTGTATATATATAATCTCATATCAATTGTCATGTATATATAGATACAAACACAATGTAAATTTGGCATACATCAGTATAGACAGCTCCCACTTTGAGCTACGCAACCATGCCACCTTCTGCATCACCTATCATCTTGTACTAGGGGTGGTCATATGCCAATGTTGTCTGTTTCCAATCATCATAGACAAGCCTCAATGTCATGCGAATCACATCGGAAGGAAATAGAACACCATGAATGATGTCACCTTCAAGGTGCGGGTAACCATCGCCCAATGCAATGGCGTATCCTTGTAATAAAAGATAACATGGCCTCATCCCTTACAAATTTGTATAGAGTGTTATATATATACCTAAACTCAAACATATTATGTTACGACCCCATCTGAGCTTAATTGGTAAACTAGGGTTACCAAGATGATTACATGATTTATTGGACTGATCACTCTTGAAAACTAATTAATGAAGATAACACAATTAGGATGTTTTAACTATGATAAGAAGTTTAAGTGTTCGTTTGCCTTGAGGATCAGGGTTTGAAAAGTATAGACCCTAATCGGCCCAAAATAGGGTTTTAATGACATATGAATACAGAATTTGATAAGTAGAATGTCTCACTAAATGATTTTTAGTATTTTATGTGTAACTCTGATTTACTTCAAATTTGTATATGATTTGGATATATAAAATTTGAACAACACTGAAAAATATCAGAATTTATGAAGAATGTTCAGACCTGTTTGTCGGTCGAGTTTGCAACTCGACCGAATCTGCTGCAGACTGCATATAAAAGTGCACTGTTTGATTTGTTATTATTTATTGGTAACTAGAAATGATCTCAAATTTTTACTGGAGGTATGAAACTTCATTAGGTATAACATATAAAATTTCCAGAATTTTTGGAGCTTCTGTTAGCTATTCAGTAGGCGAATTACAGAAACTATTGTGAAACTGAATATTCAGCCAATATAATTAAAGTTGAGTGTTGGGTCAATATGCAATTGACCCAAGCAGCTCAAATTGACTTATATGAGCAACCACACACACAAGTAGCTCTCATTCTTCGTCATTCACTCCAGAGAAACGAAAATCTAGAGAGAGAGGGAGAGTTAGGGCTTGAGTGGAGAAAGAGGTGGAATTGCTGAATTAGGGTTTTGCGGTCCGAGGAATGGTGAAATCAAGTAAGTTTGGATTCTTTGCATAGACTTTTATGGTGAATCTTCTCTCTCATGTCAAGATTCCGTCCATGCTCTGATTGGATCCAAGATGATGTCGAAATTCCCTCTTTTCTCACCCTTTCTTCATAATCCCTCATTTTCAAGGTTTCCGAGTTGAATGGAAGAAGAATTGGGAGATTTGCTAGGGATTTGATATGAGTTCAAAATTCCCTGAGTTGAGCTGCAGTTTTGAGGTATTTTCACACCTTAGGGTGAGTGGGTTCTTCCTTCAAACAGTGTAATGCACGAAATTTGATTATAGCATCCAAATCCCTAAATGCTTAGTATGCGATTCTAAACCCTGAAATGTCCGTTTGATTTAAGTTGTTGCAAATTGATATGATATGGATTCCTTCTCTGTTTGAATGACTCTTTGATGGTAGATTCACATCAGAAACGTATACAACACATCCTAGTAAGAATGCTTTTCAGATTTATACCATATGATGTAATTAGGGTTTAACCTAATTGAGATATCACTAGAGTTTCGACCTTATTGAAAAGGACTAGTAATCTTATAAGTATTTAGGATGTACGTCATGGGTTATCTTAATTGAATTTTATTCTTGATACATGATATCTCAGTGAATGGTACGGAAAACCTAAATTTAGTTAAATTTCCATGGTTTCATATCTATATTGATTGTATATGATTTGTTGAAAACAATCTTTATTTAGTGAATGCTTATATCCTATGAAATCCTTATGAGAGCCATGTGACAAGTGAATGAGGCAAATGAAAAGGTGAATGAGGCGAATGAAACCCTAAGAGTAGGGTGTTGGCATATGATGAATGAATAAGGCAAATGAAACCCTAAGGATAGGGTGTTCAATGAATCATGTTATGGTGATATGAAAGGTCTCGATATGAGATGTGGTGATGCTTAATTATTGAATTGTATGTTTCTAGTGCATTTAACTTTATATGCTTGTTCTCTCTGAGTTGATATCTACATACTGCAGGGCTTCTTATTTTCAATACATATCTCGTAAATTGCAGGTGATGAGATATGACATGCCCTAGAAAGGGATGTTACTAAGTCATGTTTAAAGATGACAAATGATGTATATGTGTTTTCTAGTGATGTTCAGAATGTGAAATAAGTATGAAATGTGATACTCCTGTTTAAGTGTTTATATGTAAATCAGTTAATAAACTCAGGTGCCCCAACACCGTAGAACCCCATTGCGCGGTCTGTACCTTTGGGGTGAAACGGTCAGCCCTGGGGATACGCCCAGGCATCGGAGACTCGTGTCCAACAAATACCGAATGTCTCGGTGACACGAAGTCTGAGAGGTAGAATTCCGGTCAGCCCTGGGGATATGCCCAGGCATCGGAGAAAGTCCCGGTCAGCCCTGGGGATACGCCCAGGCATCGGAGACTTAGAGACCCTCCGACTGTGCACTACAGGTTGCGGAGGAGTCCAGAGCACTCAGAGTTAGTGCAGTGAGGCCTTGTGAGCTTGAGAGTCATGTGCAGACCAGGACAAGAAGTCAGACTTAGCATTTCCCGGGTGTGTCGCTAAGTCTTGTACGGTGGGCTCGTAGTGCACTGCGAGTTTCATATGCAGAGTGCACTGCATATGTTTGGGGCATAATCTAAAATATGATCATATAGGTTCACAGAGTTCCTTATAAATGAAAGAGTTATGGAAGACTAGAGCATAGTCTTCTAGTAGTTATTCTTTGGATGCAACATTTACATTCTTTGTTATTTCAATTATATTGTTTAGAACTGCTCAGTGTAGTATTTATTATTATTAAATTTCATATCGTTTACTCAAAATTATATCTGTAATCACATTAGTGCATTAGTCTGTTTCCTTGAAGTACTCATTCACTGAGGGAGTAGGCTCACCCCTCTACTCAAACATTTTAGGGTTATCCGCGTGGACTTGAAGATGGTCGGAGCATCAGTGTAGATCTGCTACAAGAGTTAAGTACAATGTTAGTTGAGTCAGTCGGTCCTTGTCACTCTAGGTCCTCAGTAAGAGATAAGAGAGAGAGTTGTAATTACGATGTGTAATATTGTTCCTCTTTTGATATATATGCTAATTAGCAAGTTTTATGTGTATAAAGTGTGAGAGACATCATGAATGTTTATACATGTATCTTTACTATTGAAGTCTGATTAGTAAAAGAAATGTTCAGATTCCCTTGTTAAGATGATTTATGTGGTTCAATGCGGGGAAACAAGAGTTTTAAAGAAAAAAAAATTTAAGGGTGTTCTTTGTGTTACATATAAATCCTATCTTATGCCCTAATCTCATGATTTGAGGAAATTGTGAGATCGGGGTGTAACAACTTGGTATCAGAGCTTAGGGTGAGTTGTCAAGGACCATTAAGTTAGTAAGTTAGAGTCCTAAGTGTGGCAGATAGGAGATGTTTGATGTTAGCTTTGGGGATTTGAGTATTTGGATATCCTGGCCCGATATCTGAGTACTTGGATCAACCAGTACAAGCTACTCTGTCTATTCTCTCACGTATACCCTGGCCAGGTATACAGTGGAAGAATGGGCTAGAGAGGAACCCTAGAAATGTTAGGGTTAGAAAACGAGAAAAGAAATAAGAATTAAGAGCATAAATGTAAAAGGAGATAGAACTTACATTTCATAATGTTGTTTTTGTTGGAAATGTATAGAAATGCTCTTATATGTTTGAATTGAAATATTCAATACTTTGAAATATGGGTCTTTAATATCTTTTGTACACTATGCAGTTGTAGCATTTATTGATTTCATTCTTTGTAACATGTAGATTAGAAATCATCTTTGAATGATCTTTCCTTAGTGGATAAGTTTTCTTCCACACTTTTGAGATGAATAGAAGTTGAGTAATCCTTTGTAGTTCTTGGCTTCAGGACTTCAGGTTTGTCCTGGTCCGATTGGTAGGATGCGTTACTAGGATCTAATGAATCCTATCAATAGTATAATAAGAATAGAATTTGAATGATGGCCATGGCTACCGTTCTGGCGACGGAGGAGGCGAACGCCCAGGCGATCGGGGAGGAGAATGGTTCGACTTCTCGGTCGACTGTGATTCCAAGGCCGGTGAATGGGGAAGGGAGTCGCAAAGGTACTACGGGGCTTGGTGAGTCTTCAAAGATCTGGCCTAGGAAGAATGCTCCTTCAACCACGAAGGTCCAGGTTGCGTCGGCGGCCAGATCTTGGGTAGATCTGGTGTCTTCCAAGAAGTCGAATGATGTGGGGAAGCTGTCGAAGCTGAGTGTGAACTTAGTTGATGGCAAGCTTATCTATCCCAAGCACATTGTTGAAAGGAATCTGAAGAAATGGAACCTGGCGGCGGCTGGGTATGTCGTCGGACTTAATCCGAACTGGACTGTGCTAGTTAGACACTTTGCTCAGATCTGGAATGTCAAGGGTTCGATAGAGGTTAAATCTAGAGGAAAGGGCTTCTTCATCGTTCTATTTTCGAATGAGGAGGATCTATGTACTGCAGTAGAAGGAGGTCCTTGGTTCGTAGCTGGCAAACCTTTGGTCATTAAGAAGTGGGAGAGGGGTGATCCTCTGGAGAAGCTGAAATTGACTGAAATCCCTATTTGGCTGAAGATTCATGACTTGCCGTTGGAACTATGGGATGAAGAGATGTTTAATTACATCGGGTCTGTGCTTGGGAAGCCTCTGAGAGTTGATAAGCTAACTGCAGATTTTGTAAGGCTGGAATATGTGAGGATGCAGGTTCTAATTTCAGTAGATTTCAAGTTTCCAAAAACTTTGGAAATCCAGTGCGAGGATGGTCATCTAGATAGTATATCTTTTGAGTACGAATGGGAACCGGAGAAATGTGCTTCTTGTGGAAACTTTGGGCATGAACCTGTTCCGTGTGATTCACATTTACTCAAGAAGAATGCGGCTGAGGTGAGGCCGAGAAACAAGTCGGTCTGGATTCCAAAAAAGGCTACTGACAGGATGGGTGAGGAGCTGGAAGTCTTCTGTGATGCTAGCGAAGATGTTGCTGTTATAGAGCAACTGTCTGAAGAATTTTCTGATCCAATTTCTGTTGAGTCTGTGGGACTTCAAGATGAAGGGAATTTCTGAGTTAGAACAAGGAATGGTACTACTTCTTCACTAGCTGTTACTCCTACTCAATCTCCTGAATGGGAGCAACAAAAGCGGAAATCGAAGCCCCCCCCCTCGGGTTGCAACTAAACCTGTTTCTTCTGCAAAAAATATTCAACTTACACCGAACAAGTTTTCATTATTGGCGAGTGTGGTAGAGAATTCAGGTGAAGCAGGGAAAAGGAGTGTGTACCAAACCAGTGAAGCACTGGGTAAAACTGGTTCTAATGACTGACAACTTTCTTAATATCATATCCTGGAATGTGAGGGGTCTTAATCTCAAAGCCCCAAAGATCCAGGAAGCAATAAGGAGGATCAAACCCCATATAGCTATTTTAGTTGAGACTAAAGTAAGAGATGGCAAGATTAGAAGGCTTCTTAATCACTTTTTTTCGGATTATAATTGGGTTTCTAATCATAGCTCTCATATGTTGGGAAGAGTAGTTCTGCTGTGGGATCCTAATTTTTGTTCTGTTATTAAGATTACAGAAACTGATCAGTTGGTTCATTGTAGAGTCGACTTTAATGATGAATCTTTCTTCATTACTGCGGTTTATGGTCATAATCCCGATTCTGAAAGAAGTGCTCTTTGGGAAAGTATTAATGATATCCATACTACTATGAATCACCCGTGGATTATCATGGGAGATTTCAATGCTGTTAGAAGAGAAGAAGAGAAAATTGGCAGGGATCCTCCTTCGAGAAGATCTATGAGGGAGTTTAATGATTGTGTTCTCAACTGCAGCCTTATCGATCTTAGTCTTAATGGGCCCTTATTCTCTTGGGATAATCATCAGGAGGGAGAACATTTCACAACTTCCAAGATTGATAGGATTCTTCATAATATTGGTTTTATGAATCTGTTCCAAAATTTCACGGGCTTTCTCATCACTAACACGATTAGTGATCACAAGATCCTTAATTTGCAGATTGGGGAAAAAAAGATTATCAGGGCTCCTTTTCGGTTTATCAATGCATGGACCATGAAGGACGATTACATTGATGTTGTTAGAAACAATTGGTGCACTAAGGCGGATGGTTTTCCTATGTTTCTTCTTTATGATAAGATGAGAAACTTGAGAGGTGCTTTGTCAAGATGGAATAAGAATAAGGTGGGGAATTTAACTGATAATCTTCATTGCTGTGAGAAAGATGCCTATGAAGCTCAAAGTAAGCTAGACAACTGTCCATCTAATACTGAATACCAGAAGGAGGCTCGAAGATGTAGGATGGAGCTTGTTAAGGCTAGGAAGTTGGAGGAGTCTCTTTTTAGACAAAAATCTCGTATTCAATGGTTGAAAGAAGGTGATGATAACTCTAAGTTCTTTTATTCTTCTATTAAAGTGCGTAGGCATATCAATCATATCAGGTCCTTGGAAATTGATGGGAAGTCCTGTTTTGATCAGTTGCTTATTAATAATTCTATCTGTGACTTCTATATGAATCTGTTCAATAATGGTCATATCAGCAACCTTTCTCTTATTGATGAGCTGGGGTTCAAAACCTTAAATGGGGTCAATTGTATGGCTTTGGATAGGTGTTTCTCTGTGAAGGAGGTTGAAGAGGTGGTTCTTGCTCTCAATATTGATAAGTGTCCTGGTCCTGATGGGTACAATGGCAATTTCTTCAGGACTAGTTGGTCCTTTATTAAAAGTGATGTTTGTTTGGCTGTTCTTCATTTCTTTAGAATAGGGAGGTTGCTTAGAGAAACCAATCGCACTTTTATTACTCTCATTCCTAAAGGAGGGGATAAAGATAAGCTCAAGAATTGGAGACCCATCTCTCTCTGTAATGTTGTGTTGAAGATCATTACTAAGATGATGTGTATTAGACTTCAATATGTTATGGATAGTGTTATCAGTTTTAATCAGAATGCTTTTGTGAAAGGTAGAAGTGTGAGAGATGCTATTCTTCTTTCCAATGAACTCATCCATGACTTTAATAAGAAAGATTCAAAGTGTAGAATGTGCCTTAAGTTAGATATTTCGAAGGCATATGATTCTGTGTCTTGGGATGCTTTGTTCAAAATCATGGAAGCTATGAAGTTCCCTTCCTGTTGGATTGTGTGGCTCAAGGAGATTTTCCATACAAGTTCCTATGAGATTTTAATTAATGGAGAGCCTTCTAATTCTTTTACACCTAGTAATGGGGTGAGGCAAGGAGACCCCATTGCCCCTTACTTGTTTGTCATTGTTATGCAGTGTTTTTCTCAGTTGATGCAGCGTGCTGAGGAGAAAGGAGAGATTGTTCCTTTGAAGGCTTCTGATAATTTAAGTGTTTCTCATTTAATCTTTGCGGATGATCTCATGGTGTTTATTGAGGCAAATGAGGAGAATGCTAATAATCTTGTTAAAATTCTGAATACCTTCTATGATATCACTGGTTTGAAGATCAATACTGATAAAAGTTCCATCATTCTGAGTTCTGAAGCTGATAGTGAATCTATCTATAAGATTCTGGGTATCTCTAGTAGAACTGGTCCTAGCAACTATCTTGGTGTTCCTTTGTTTCAAGGTAGGCTCACGAGAGAGCATTGCAAGCCTCTGCTTGATAAAACTAAGAAAAGATTGGAGGGCTGGAAATCAAAGATGCTTTCTATGGCTGGTAGGATTGAGCTTGTTAATTCTACTTTGAATGTGATGCATCTCTATTGGTCCACGACTTTTCCCTTGCCTTGTTCTGTTATTGATGATTTGGAGAAGCTCTGTAGAGATTTTATTTGGACTCATTATGAGAAGAACGCTGGAGTTCATCTTGTCAGGTGGGACAAGGTTACCAAACCTAAAGATGAGGGTGGTTTGGGTATTAGGTCCATTAGAGAGATCTGTAATTCATCTCTCCTTTTCCATGCGTGGAATGTGGCTAATAGGAAGGAGTCTCTATGGATCAGGTGGATTCATGAGAAATACTTAAGAAGGTTGTCCTTTTGGGAAATTAAGGAGAATAACTCTTTTTCTTGGATTTTCAACAGAGTTATAAAAGAAAGGGACACTCTTAAAGATAAGATTTGCTTTTCTATTGGAGATGGAGATGGTACTTTTGTGTGGAAGGACCCTTGGTTTCCCAATTGCAAGTTTTTGACTGAATGTATTGGAAGCAATAGTATTATTCGAACTGGTATTCCTAGAGACAGTAAGGTTAGCTGTCTTATTAATAATGGTGGTTGGATTTCTTATGAGTCCAGAAGTCATAGTGAGCTGAATGATTTGGTTCATACTTTAAAGAAACCCCATGGTGGTAATGATGTTATCCTGTTCAGTGGTAAACATAAAGTTAATATGAGATGTCTTTGGGACTGCTACAGATCGAAGGATCTTTTCCCTAACCCCTTTTTCAGGTGGATTTGGCATTTTAAAGCCCCAAAAAAATGTCAGATTCATGCTTGGAAAGTAGGGCATGGTCATCTCCCTACTACTGATTTTCTCAAGAAGTTGGGCATTCAAATTCCATCCTACTGTATTTTGTGCAGGGCGAGTGAGGAAGATACTAATCATTGTATGTGGTCTTGTAGTTTTACTGTCAATATTTGGAAGCTAGCTTTCCCTGCTTGGTGTTCTAGTTCCTTCCTCACGATGGACAAAGTCTTGAGCTTTAAGGATAAGAAGAGTCACACGACTATCCTGATTACTCTTTTGTGGATTTGGAGAGAAAGGAACCGTAGGGTTCATGAAGGCTTTGATAGAAATGAAGGTTCTCTGTGGAGATTGATTAAAAAAGATGTGGACGCTTTCACTGATTAATGGTTCTGCTATTTGTTTGGTTCTGAATCTGCAGAAGGCCTCTTTTTGGTTTTTTTTCTGAGGTTTGGAACAGCAGTTTTTGCTTTTTTAGCTGTTCGGTTAGATCCCTTCTGGCTTTCTTCTGTGGATCGTTTGCTGCTGGCTGGCTTTGGATTCATGGAGGGATCTCTGGCTGGGAGTCTTTTCCTATGGGCAGCAATGGTGGTTTTTTTATGGAGTTTTGGTCTTGTACAGGCTTAGCCTTTCTTTGCTAGCTTTATGTTTTCTGGTTTTGTATAGTTCTTCTTTTCCTTTTCTTGATCCTACTTTGGGATTAAGATGTTTTGTACAGAACTTCCAAAAGCAATACAAAAATAGAAACTGGCGCGTGGTTCACCAAAAAAAAAAAGAATAGAATTTGAATAATTAGACCCACATCAGAGTAAGAATGTACATACAGTAAGATGTTGAAACATATGAGCAAGATCAGAACAACTAAGAATCAGTTGAAACTGGTATCTGAGGTTCAACTTTGGGGTCTCAAATGTGAAACCCTTAATTGGGAATAATAGAACATAATATGAAGTTCATAATCAGTTTATTGATTAATATTATATGAACTATACATATGAAATATAGAAAAGATATGTGAAATGTATGTATGGTTCAAGATAGCAAGAATTGGTCATAAAGAATGGATCATATAATTGAGTATAATGCTTTTATGAACTCTAAAGCAAAGGCTAAGTAGAAGAATAGAGTTGAGCATTCAATAGGTCCATAGAAGTGAAGAGTCTTCAAAAGAGTAAAAGTAAAGAGAATCGTATGAACATGTAATTCATAAGACTAGAACAACAAACTAGTTCCTAAGTGAAGAACATAGGTGTAGTTTAACGAATGAATAAGTCATACAAAGGTAGACTGTATTCAGGAGAGAAAAACTTGATTGAAAGGGAAACTATGTTTGACCCATGCATGATCCACTTGATTTAAAAATGAAGAATATGTAATGTATTCAACATGAGGAAAAACTAATAGAAGGACTATTAATTTAGAACGTTAACTTCACAATAGTATAAAGATAAAGGAGGAAATATGTGCAACATGGTATACATGACCATACATATGAATAAGCAACATGGTCGTAAGAGAAAAATTTAGAATTAAAGATGACGGGTTAAAGAGTAGTATATGGTAAGAGGACTATGAAACGTTAGATAGGGTTTGAAATATGATGGAGAAGTTATAAAATAAAGAGGTTGTGAGATTCAAGCAAGTTCTAATTAATCAAATATCTCTGTTGATAACTAAGTAAATCTACATACGAGAATGTATTAAGGGAATGTTTGAATACAAGTATTCCAAGTTTTAAAATCATCTTCTCTCTCATATATTCCTTAACAATAGCAAGGTGGGAATGAAATGATAAGAAAATGAATCATATATGATGCATAACTACCTTGGTAGGGTCATCTAATGAATGTAATAGTGACATACAATATGATGAAGTGCGATAAGAAATAAATTCTTGTGTGATAGCAAGAATGATGAATAATGTATTCCTATCTTAAATGCTTCAATGTTAATGATGTTTATTGTATATAATCATATGAAAAGGATAGGTAGCAAAAAGTAAAGAAGTAATGAATGAGCAGAGAGATATGGGAAAACACTAGCTTTGTGTAATATGTGAATTTGTTTTTACATGTATGATTTGTTGAAGGCATATTAAGGTATGAAAGTTGGTTCTACATATGATTTCAGTGTATTTGTGCAAGCTATATGTTAAATTAAAGGCGTATGATAGTTGTAGTAATTCATACCTAATATGCATCTTACTATTGTGTATTTGTGATATGGTGATATGGTTTGGATGATGTCAGAACACATGGAGAGATACCCTGAACAAGGTAGTCATACTTATTCACTCATATTAATAGAAAGGGATGATAATCAGATTGTCTAGACAAGTAACCCTAATGAGGTGTAGCTTGTTATACCTAGATCTAATATAACTGAGTGATGGTAATTGAGTATGATTAATGCTTGAATGACTGATACAATTGTGGATTACCTTATTACTGTTGTTGAAACCCTAAAATGATATAATACGATGGTTACACTTTGAATTGTGTGTGGGTCCATAACCCACAGGTCTCAGGATCGAAACAGGATAGTATGGAATGAGGTGGTAATGCTTCACCTCATGCATCCATGACCCAATGGGGATGCCAAGAGTAGTATTTTGCAATTGATTATTGAATCTATTCTTTTAATTCAAGACTGTTTTGCTATTTTAATAGCACTTTATTAAAGTTTAAAACAACATGGTGAACTCGCTTTTGTCACTTAAAGGTGATACAGAACAATAGAACTTTCTGAGCCGCATAAGTTGAGATAGTTGTATCAGAGTATCAGAGTTGCGCAGCGAAAGCGTGGTGGTTTATCTTTGCATTCTATGTTTGACTGTGGCATAAAGAATTTGCTTGATATCATTGAAAACTATTTAAAATATGTTGTGATTTAGTAAAGAATTAAAAGATCTAATGTTGAAAACTACTTTCAGGTATGAAATATAAGAATATAATGACATGGAAGGCTTTATAAGCTTAGAATAACCTTGAATGTATCTTTCTTGTAGGATTATGTTTCGAGGACGAAACATTCTAGGGGGGAGAGTTGTTACGACCCCATCTGAGCTTAATTGGTAAACTAGGGTTACCAAGATGATTACATGATTTATTGGACTGATCACTCTTGAAAACTAATTAATGACTATAACACAATTAGGATGTTTTAACTATGATAAGAAGTTTAAGTGTTCGTTTGCCTTGAGGATCAGGGTTTGAGAAGTATAGACCCTAATCGGCCCAAAATAGGGTTTTAATGACATATGAATACAGAATTTGATAAGTAGAATGTCTCACTAAATGATTTTTAGTATTTTATGTGTAACTCTGATTTACTTCAAATTTGGATATGATTTGGATATATAAAATGTGAACAACACTGAAAAATATCAGAATTTATGAAGAATGTTCAGACCTGTTTGTCGGTCGAGTTTGCAACTCGACCGAATCTGCTGCAGACTGCATATAGCAGTGCACTATTTGATTTTTTATTATTTATTGATAACTAGAAATGATCTAAAATTTTTACTGGAGGTCTGAAACTTCATTAGGTATAACATATAAAATTTCCAGAATTGTTGGAGCTTCTGTTAGCTATTCAGTAGGCGAATTACAGAAACTATTGTGAAACTGAATATTCAGCCAATATAATTAAAGTTGAGTGTTGGGTCAATATGCAATTGACCCAAGCAGCTCAAATTGACTTATATGAGCAACCACACACACAAGTAGCTCTCATTATTCGTCATTCACTCCAGAGAAACGAAAATCTAGAGAGAGAGGGAGAGTTAGGGCTTGAGTGGAGAAAGTGGTGGAATTGCTGAATTAGGGTTTTGCGGTCCGAGGAATGGTGAAATCAAGTAAGTTTGGATTCTTTGCATAGACTTTTATGGTGAATCTTCTCTCTCATGTCAAGATTCCGTCCATGCTCTGATTGGATCCAAGATGATGTCGAAATTCCCTCTTTTCTCACCCTTTCTTCATAATCCCTCATTTTCAAGGTTTCCGAGTTGAATGGAAGAAGAATTGGGAGATTTGCTAGGGATTTGATATGAGTTCGAAATTCCCTGAGTTGAGCTGCAGTTTTGAGGTGTTTTCACACCTTAGGGTGAGTGGGTTCTTCCTTCAAACAGTGTAATGCACGAAATTTGATTATAGCATCCAAATCCCTAAATGCTTAGTATGCGATTCTAAACCCTGAAATGTCCGTTTGATTTAAGTTGTTGCAAATTGATATGATATGAATTCCTTCTCTGTTTGAATGACTATTTGATGGTAGATTCACATCAGAAACGTATACAACGAATCCTAGTAAGAATGCTTTTCAGATTTATACCATATGATGTAATTAGGGTTCCTAATTGAGATATCACTAGAGTTTCGACCTTATTGAAAAGGACTAGTAATCTTATAAGTATTTAGGATGTACGTCATGGGTTATCTTAATTGAATTTTATTCTTGATACATGATATCTCAGTGAATGGTACGGAAAACCTAAATTTAGTTAAATTTCCATGGTTTCATATCTATATTGATTGTATATGATTTGTTGAAAACAATCTTTATTTAGTGAATGCTTATATCCTATGAAATCCTTATGAGAGCCATGTGACAAGTGAATGAGGCAAATGAAAAGGTGAATGAGGCGAATGAAACCCTAAGAGTAGGGTGTTGGCATATGATGAATGAATAAGGCAAATGAAACCCTAAGGATAGGGTGTTCAATGAATCATGTTATGGTGATATGAAAGGTCTCGATATGAGATGTGGTGATGCTTAATTATTGAATTGTATGTTTCTAGTGCATTTAACTTTATATGCTTGTTCTCTCTGAGTTGATATCTACATACTGTAGGGCTTCTTATTTTCAATACATATCTCGTAAATTGCAGGTGATGAGATATGACATGCCCTAGAAAGGGATGTTACTAAGTCATGTTTAAAGATGACAAATGATGTATATGTGTTTTCTAGTGATGTTCAGAATGTGAAATAAGTATGAAATGTGATACTCCTGTTTAAGTGTTTATATGTAAATCAGTTAATAAACTCAGGTGCCCCAACACCGTAGAACCCCATTGCGCGGTCTGTACCTTTGGGGTGAAACAGTCAGCCCTGGGGATACGCCCAGGCATCGGAGACTCGTGTCCAACAAATACCGAATGTCTCGGTGACACGAAGTCTGAGAGGTAGAATTCCGGTCAGCCCTGGGGATACGCCCAGGCATCGGAGAAAGTCCCGGTCAGCCCTGGGGATACGCCCAGGCATTCGAGACTTAGAGACCCTCCGACTGTGCACTACAAGTTGCGGAGGAGTCCAGAGCACTCAGAGTTAGTGCAGTGAGGCCTTGTGAGCTTGAGAGTCATGTGCAGACCAGGACGAGAAGTCAGACTTAGCATTTCCCGGGTGTGTCGCTAAGTCTTGTACGGTGGGCTCGTAGTGCACTGCGAGTTTCATATGCAGAGTGCACTGCATATGTTTGGGGCATAATCTAAAATATGATCATATAGGTTCACAGAGTTCCTTATAAATGAAAGAGTTATGGAAGACTAGAGCATAGTCTTCTAGTAGTTATTCTTTGGATGCAACATTTACATTCTTTGTTATTTCAATTATATTGTTTAGAACTGCTCAGTGTAGTATTTATTATTATTAAATTTCATATCGTTTACTCAAAATTATATCTGTAATCACATTAGTGCATTAGTCTGTTTCCTTGAAGTACTCATTCACTGAGCGAGTAGGCTCACCCCTCTACTCAAACATTTTAGGGTTATCCGCGTGGACTTGAAGATGGTCGGAGCATCAGTGTAGATCTGCTACAAGAGTTAAGTACAAGATTAGTTGAGTCAGTCGATCCTTGTCACTCTAGGTCCTCAGTAAGAGATAAGAGAGAGAGTTGTAATTACGATGTGTAATATTGTTCCTCTTTTGATATATATGCTAATTAGCACGTTTTATGTGTATAAAGTGTGAGAGACATCATGAATGTTTATACATGTATCTTTACTATTTAAGTCTGATTAGTAAAAGAAATGTTCAGATTCCCTTGTTAAGATGATTTATGTGGTTCAATGCGGGGAAACAAGAGTTTTAAAGAAAAAAAAATTAAGGGTGTTCTTTGTGTTACATATAAATCCTATCTTATGCCTTAATCTCATGATTTGAGGAAATTGTGAGATCGGGGTGTAACATATTATTTAAATTATTTTGAAAGACTGCTATGTCATAAAAATATGTACAACGGGCATGCTAGGTGGTGGGTCAATGGGATTACTCCCAACCACCTCTGTCATAGGTGGGGGTCCACCTTGTATGAAAATTGGGGTGCAACAAGTATATCTGAGGAGTTGATTGAAAAGAATGGTACTTTTTCATTTCTTCCTCTATACCCTTTGCAATCAACACTTGTACCTTTTCTTTTGAGAATCCCCCTTTTTGGACAAATTTTCACTTATACACTAATGGTCCAAAGAATGTTCTTATACCGATACCAGCACCAACATCTCTAGCATGCCCATAATTCTCTGTTTTACCTAGAGCAACTGTCAAATCATCCCTTGTGCCCTCAGGTATGAACTTGCCTTGTTTCCTTTGCTCGTGGAGCTCCCTCTAATCATCATCAATAGTAATTGGTAAAAAAACATAACAATGATCAATACTAATTGCACTGAGAGTTTAATTTTACCATTTTTGCAGCCGCCTCAATAGTTGGAAGGTTGGGTATTTCTCCAAATTTGGTTTTCCTACCTGCTATCCACAGCTCATGGTGAGGTGGAGGTGCAAGAGTAGGTGCCGGAGTAGTAGAGGACTCTACAGTCCCAGGAGTAGGGTGCTGAGATGAAGATGCCTACAATAGCTTTTGGAGAAGATTTGCATAGACACATGAACCCATCATGTGGTTGTGCACATTCTTCGCACACCATTCTCTTTGAACATTTCTTATAGTGTGGTTAGTACAAACCATATATTAAATATGTAATGACAATGAATTCAAAATGAGGAGTGAGTTTTAGCAACAAACACCTCCCACACCTTCGGGTCAAGATAGTTTCGTTGCTCAGTGGTTGACTTCTTCTTCTTCTCATTCCATATGTATCCTCTTGTCAGATTTGTCCTATGATTCTTTACTACCCAATCACAGTGTTGCATCACCTTTTTATGATGTAGTTTTTCATCCAGGTCAAATATTCTTTGCAAAAGTTCATATACTTAATAAAATATTCATAAAAATAGAATTAAATAGCTTTAAAAATAGAATTATAAATAATAATATCCCACACATAGTTCCTTCCAATAGAATTGTAAATGATAATATCCCACACATAGTTCATTCCATATTAACTCTTTCTTTCTTGAATCAACTTTATGCCAAGATCCTACATTTACATCTGTTTTTCTACGAGTCAGAATCCCTAGATATGACATAAAAAAATATGTTTTTTCCCAACATGATTTTCTTGATTATCAAACTCAACGACCATCTTCATTATGTTACCCCTATGCTCTAGTAACTTGTTCATCATGGTGATGCCTTGTATTGTTGCACGCTTATGATATCATGCATCAATCTTAGCAAGATCCTCAAGGCACATATCCTCATGCTAAAATTGACAAAAATCACACATAAATCATAAAACGATATAACTTATACATGTCATAAAACAATACAAAAAGATAGATGTTGTAAAATGCACATCTATGTAATAAAACAATACAACTTATAGTAGTGTTAGGATTCTCATTCTCGCGGTGCACGTTCTCAGGGTGCTCATCCTCATGGTAATCATCATCACGATCATCAAACTCATGGTCAGACACCACCTAAAATAATGTCATATCAAAATAGTCAAACAACATAATATAAGTGATAAAGAATGTAAAATACTTATCTAAATTTAAAAAAATAAAAGCATGCCTCTAATAGTTGGATCTTGTACCAACTAACATTCCCTCAGTGTGATCTTCATGCATATATAAGTCAGGCATAGCTACAATATTTGGTGTTGACAAGCCAATTGACAATGGACTAGAGTCATCATACTTGTCATAGTACTCTTCTTCATCTATAGGATCTACAATAAACTTTCTTTTACCATGAAGAACAACTGACCATTTTTTAGTTGCAGGATCATCGATATAAAATACTTTCTTTGCATGTGATTCCATTATGAATGGTTCACCTTTCTTTCCAATCTTTTCAAAATTTACAAATGTGAAACCCAACATATCCACTACAACTCCTTAGGTGTTATTACCCAACTATGCCTAAAGACTGGAACTCTGAAATATATGTATTCAAACTCACATATCTCTTTAATGACACCATAATATGAAATTTTTTCTTCATGTGGACTCTTATGCTTTGCACTAGAACAATACAATGAAGACGGTTGAAGGGTGAACCCAATATTGTGGATGACACTCTTATCATCTTGACGCTTGGTGTAATATGAAAAGCTATTTATATCAAATCCTTCATAAGACAAGACATTCATTTTTGGTTTAAAGGTGAGGCATTTGATACTTCTTACTAACATTATTTGGTGTTTTAGATAGTTGAGGTAAGACTTTATCTTCAAACCACCTAATAAATGTCTTATTATGCTCTCTAGCAAGCCACATTGAATTGTAGCTTGAGGATATTTTGTCTTGATGAAATTGGTATGTTCAGTGATATAACTACTCACTTTGTCAATTTTTTGTAAAATATACAACTGTGTTTGTTCCTACACCTAATGGCTGGTTACTTTCACTCGTGCTCCTAAAGTCCCATTGTCGTGATAGTCCTCAATCTTATTTTTGTTTATATGAGCTTAATTATAGCTCAAAAAGTCAATAAAAAAGTCCATAACCTCCCTGGCCACATAACCCTCAATAATACTTCCTTTGGGATGATAAGGGTTTCGACCATCACCTTTAAAAATACTCATGTACCGTTCAAAAGGATACATCCAATGAAAGAAAATTGGTCCCAACATTTTCACTTCCCTAGTTAGATGGACAACAAGATGTACCATGATATCAAAATTTAAGGAGGAAAATACATCTTAAGTTGTCATAGGGTAACAACCACTTCTCTTTGCAACTTATCAAGATTCCCAGGATCATTTACTTTGCTGTATAGAGTGTTGACAAAGAAACAAAGCTTGGTGTTTGCAAACCTTACATGCTTTCATGACATTGATTGAATTGCCACGAGCAATATATGTTGCATTAGCGTGTGACAATCATGATATTTAAGACCTATCACTTTTGATCCTTCATTGATATCAGTGTATGGATATTGGAAGAGTATCCTTGCAGTATCTTAACATTAAGCAAGCACTCACAAAAGGTTTTCTTCTCCTTTCTAGAGAATGTGTAACAAGAAGGAGTTAAATATTATTTGCGACCACTACTAACTTCTTTTTTTAACTCTTTCCTTGTTCCCATTTCACATAAGTTCATTTGGTATTTGATTCCATCTTTAGTCTTACCTGATATATTTAACAGAGTACCAATGACGCTATGACAGACATTTTTCTCAACATGCATGACATCGATACAGTGCATGACTGCCAAAAAACTCCAATAAGGAAGATCCCAAAATATTGACCTCTTTTGTATAAAGATTTTTCACTCTGTGTGGGAATGGCACATTGTGATCTCTTACCAAATGTATTGACAAAGACTTTTACTCTTTCATAGACAACCTCCCCTAATATAGGTTTTTGGGCACTTCGTTCATCATTCGACCCATTGAACGCTTTGTACAACCTTATGTAAGGATGATTTTTTGGAAGAAACCTTCAATGAACAAGATATATAATCTTTCCACCATGTTTTAGTCATATTTAATCAGCATTCTCTTCACATATAGTGCACGCTTTGGATCCTTTTAAATTGTATCCAGAAAAATTCACATATGTTGGAAAGTCATTATAGTGCAAAACAACATATCATGCAAACAAAATGTCTCTCTACACAAAGCATCATAGGTCATCACACCTTCTCCCTAGAGTTTCTTTAAGTAATCAATCAGAGGTTCAAGATAAACATCAATATCATTGCCAGGTTATTTAGAGCCTGATATCAACAAACACAACATGACGTACTTATTTTTCATGCACAACCGTAGAGGAAGATCATATATAACAATCATAACATGCCAAGTACTATGTTGACTACTCAATGTGCCATATGGTTTCATCCCATCAATACAAAACCCAAGTCTTTGGTTTCTGACTTCTTCCCTAAATTCAGGGTATAATAAATCAATCTTCTTCCATTGTGGGAAATTAGATGCATGTCATAGGATCCCATCATTATTTTTCTTTACCTCTACATGTCACCTTAAATTATTCACATCCATTGTATTGGCAAATAAGCATTGAAATCAATGTATTATAGGTAGATACCACATCCTCTTGATAGGTGAGCCAGTTTTGGACTTCCTTGAAGTCATCATTTACCTTGACACCCCATATTTTGGACAATCTTTTAGATTGACATAGTCCTTTTGAAATAACACAGTCATTTAGACATGCATGCATCTTCTTAGCATGCATTCCCATTGGTCATAACATTTTATTTAATTCGTATGTTGATATTAGAAGCATGATGCCTTCAGAAAGAATTTCTTTCAACAAAGACAACAATGACGTGAATTTTTTGTCACTCCATCTATTGTTAGCCTTCAGAGTATGCTATCTCAACAAATGCTTAGGTTCATAGACTTAGTACAACCTATGTATAATGGTATCTCAGGAACATGAACAATGTTTCTAAATAAGCAAGGTGGATCGGTGTGCTCTACCCCACAACATCTAGTATCGCATCAACCATGTCTATCAGAAATGGTTCATTCACATTTACATCATCGGTGGCAATTTCTTCTTCAAAACAAGTACTACTATCGATATCTACTGATCTCATTGTTGAAATCTTTCCATGTCAGTACCATTCTGTATAACCCTATACAAACTTGTTGCACGTAAATGACTTTTAACTTTGTCAACAGTCTCAACTTTCAAGTTGTTACTGTAATTCCTACATGGACAATAGAACCTATCTCCAGGTTGTTTCCTATGTTCCTCTGTAAACTTATAAACAGAGTAAAACTAGTGATAAACTCTGGGGTGCAATGATTTGGAATGGACATCCATGATCTATCCATTCGATCATCAATGAAAAAACAAGTATTAGGGATTAGGGTTTACATGATTAGGGTTTATCATTTAGAATTTAGAGATAAGGGTTTAGGTTTTACCAATTAGGATTTAGGGTTTATCATTAACAAATTAGGTTTTAGAGTTCAATAATGAATGTGTGTACCACCTATCCCATTCTTGAACACCTAATCTCACTAGTAAGTGTATAATGTGTATTCAATTTTCAAGAAAATTTCGGCAACATTTCCCCACAGTTCTCCAAGTATACCGATGTAGATGACCATAGATCCACCTACATACGTACTTAGAGGAAAAACAGGGAAGTGTTGATGAAACATTTTGAAAACCAAATATGCATTATACACTTACATCCAAATTAGGGACTATCTAAGATTTACTCCTAATGAGTAAATATTGCCATTTATATACCTATGATCTTAGTATCATCATTCATATAATATGTGCTAAAAATATACATTAATATAGCCTTACAATAATACATGCATTTTTAAGAAAGTGTGGTCCAAGTTTCATCTTAATGTTTATGTTGTTTGTATGGTATGCCCAGAGAGCCAATAATATGATGATTTTGATGGCACATTACATAAAGTATTTGACTAAAAATTGTAAAGTCAAGCTTTCAATTCATTATGTTTCACTCAGTTATGAGATAATGAGGAAACATTATGAATGTCTAAATAATCACAATACTCAATGATGTATGTCTTCAAGTACATGACTTGAACAATGAGATCATATGAATGTTATGAGTGTGTACATTCTTATTATGTACCTAGTCGGATGTTAATGTGGAAGGTAGATAGACAACATTAACACATAAGACTAGAGTGTGTGTTTGTGGGTGACAGATTCTCATCAGTCATGATATGTGATATAAAACTAAGCACATAGATACTTATTAGGGAATAGTGTATCTGATAGACCCACCTTGAGAGTGATACATGGAAACCATACTAGGTGGTCATAGTCATCTCTCATAGTGAAGGTGGTGATTGTAGTTCTTACACCTGAAGTCAGTAATCATCACATTTTGTTCGGTACGCTTTGACGTCATCAAATGTAATCCTGAATAAGGGTTGTCATAACAGTGATGATTGGGGGAATGGGACACACAGGGACTGACTGTGAGTGATGTAGATTGGATTTATCCCTCCTATGGGAGTTTGATATTGTGGCCACTTAATAAGGGAGACTAAGAAAAGTATGTGCATGCACATGTGAATCAATATATGATATTGAGGTCACATATATCTCAGACAGTTTTCTCTAGGTTCAAGGACATGATGATTCCATGCCTCGAGTTCATCTAGATATTAGAGGTAAAGGAATTATACAATCACTGCAACACTTTACACAAATTTTAGGTTGAAGTTGTTATCCAACTTTCCATTCAATTAGGTAAAAATGATGTGTGACTAGGCACCATTCTTTGCTTTTGATGTCATAAACTAGTTATGAACATTCACTTCCAACATGATATGGGACTTATAGGGTCACACACATAGGAATTCACCTAGAAGAATGTTTAATCATGAATGATTATTTAATTGATAACTAAAGTGTTTAGATATTCAATTCAAGCATCAAATTAACTCACAGAACTCCCAACCAGCTATTTCATGTGATGAAATGACCAGTTGGAGTGTCATATTGATTGGATATTGAATTTATTGAGTTCATCCTAGACTGGGGAGAAAATTAACCAGTTCACCTAGTGAACTGATCTGCTCGGATGACCAACCAACCAGTTGGGGTCGTGAGATGACCGTTTCGCGGGGTGAGATACCCAATTTGTGGAGATATTTGATTACATCAAGGATTAGTGATGACGTCATGTTGTGTATTAATTGGATTCGAATTGTCAATTTATATACAATTGGAAGATATGGAAAAATGATCGGTTTGTTGAGCGACCTGGCCGACTTGCATGTGAATCGATAGGTTCATTTGTGAACTGACCAGTTCAACACTCATAGGTTGTGAAAAATCATGATCTTCAGGTCCCTTCCACTCCCACATTGACTGGGAACCCAGACCCCAACCCCTCCTATAAATAGAGGGGTATTAGGGTTTCTCAGACACAACTCAATTTCCTCTAACAATTGTTGTCCTCTCTGGTTGTGGTAACCAGAGAAAGTCCTACCCACTTAAGGGAGGGACAGCAAGGGAGAAACAATTATGGGAGAGCAAGTTAGTGGCTAGTACACCAACAGGAGGGACAACTCCTTCCTATCAGTTCTAGTACAATAACATGAGTTCTAGGTGGTCCATTTGGACTACTATATTTCTAGGTTTTTGCCCATCACTAGGAGGAAAATGTCAGGATGCAATCTATAGTGAAGATCAAGAGTTGTGCATACATCATTCAAGAACTACTAGAAGATAGTTACACATCTACTGCAATTAGTTATAGTCATTGGACTTGCTCCAGGACCAAGTATGAATTCGTTAAATCATCCTTCTCATTACATAGTTGTTGACGCAATTTTACTATTTTGGGAAATATAAATAGATAAAGTTTTGTTTTCACTGCCTATTATGTGTCCATATTTCTCTACTATGGTATTGTGCCATGTCAATTTACTATGATTATATGATATGATTGGATTTTGTCTTTCATCATTTATTTATTGCATACAATGTTAATACTTAAACGGATTAATGTGCAAATCCAATCAAAGACCACATATTATCCCAAGCTAATATATATATGATATATATGCAATTTATACGTGTCTCCCTAAAATTAGTTTTCATGGTGGATGTGTAGCATGGTTATGGCGAATAACCCAAATATATGTGTGTGGTCGGATGATTTGGTTTTATTCCTATTTTATCTCAGTTTTTCAACTGAGCCTATACCTTCTTCTTCCCAATGTAAAAGTATTATTCTTTCTTACTTTTTCTCCTCTTGAATGTAACTCAAGGTTTCACATTACCATTAATAAACTTAACAACAATAGGATAGTTTGCTTTCTTGCAATGATGAAGATGACGATCAACGTCACGTGAGCTGTCTATTTCATGTGACGAACTGACCGATTGGAGGACCAAGGAGGGAGAATTGCAGGAGGAGAAAACTAACTGGTTGGTGGTCCCAACCGACTATCTAGAGGTGTCTAGATATTAGTCAGACAGGAGGCCAACTGATCATTTTAGACTACCAACCGACCGTCCAAGAGGTGAGATAGCCACTTTAAGCGTTGACCCGATCAACCTGGATTGGCAAGCATAGATCTACTCCAACAATAGGTTTATGCATTTGATGTTGACCTAGGTCATAATAATTCCTTTTGTCTCTAAGTAATTATAGTAGATATGTCCATAACTATCGCCTTTTGTTTTATATTGCATGTTTTATGTTGTAGGATATATTATATATATGATACGTACTAGTATGTGGAGATTGGATATGTATGTATGTATTTATGTATGTATGTATGTATGTATGTATGTATGTATGTATGTATGTATGTATGTATGTATGTATGTATGTATGTATGTATGTATGTATGTATGTATGTGTATATAGATATATATATATATATATATATATCAAAAATATTAAGTCTAAGATGTTTTCTAATAGAAGTACACATGAAAATCTTGATCGACTAAGCATGGGAACCCCAAGGGTGGTTCTTTCTCTATATCATAGAAGAGTTATGGTAATAATGTGGGCCTATCAAGTAGGGTTCATTATTATCATGTCAGCTTTTGGGTCAGGCTTAGGGCTAGTTTGGTTGGGCTACACTTGAAAACGTGTAGATCCAACTCATTATGATTTGCAAAATTGTACATTTTCTTGGAAGCAGGTTCAACCCACGGTGGAAATCAAACCCATGGTTGTAGTTTGATCGTATAGAAATTAGAGGAAATGAAACCGCACAAATTAGGGTGTGGTTCACTTTTGTCTTGACACAAAGTACTGTGAAATGGATCCTCCGTGCCCTTCGTCTCTTCTTCTCTATTCTCCACCAACCTCCTCTTTTCTTGGATCATCTGCAATATTGTCCAACCAAACCAACAAGTCTGGAATTCTATTTCATAGGCTTGTATTTCCTATTTTGTAATTCCATTGTGGGTTGTAACTGCAAGGAACCAGTTAAGCCCTTAACTGTGTGACATTAATGATTTTAAGCACTAGAAGCATACAGATGATTTTTGGAAACAGTTATGCATATTATCTATCTAAGAATTACATAAGATGTAATTGGAAAACATTGCCTACCTTAATGATTGATTATGGATGTTGGCATTGGCTAGGTAATAATTGAATTGTTTAGATATTGGCTCATTAGAAGATTGTTCACTGCAATCTTTTGAATTGATAATTGAGGGTTGTCAATTTGATTAAAAGAATGAGAGAGAATTAATTAAATACCTAGTCAACATCGTCAAATTTAATCAAATCAGATCAAATCAAAATTGTGTTTTTGACAAAATTGCAAATTCTTTTGTAGAATCAAATAACAACAAACAGAAACCACTTTTCTCTATGACTGGTCCTTGAGAAGGACAAGTTAAATGGGAATAACTTCCACAAATGATTCAGGATGTTGAGAATTGTTCTCACACAAGTGCATAAGCTCTATGTCTTGGAGACACCAGAGCCAGATGAACCCCTTCCCAATGCACATATGGATGACAAGGATGCTTACAAGAAGCATATTGAAGATTTCATGGATGTCAAGTGTCTAATGCTATGCTCCATGAACTATGAGTTGAAAAGGCAGCATGAGAACATGGATTCTATTGAGATGGTCACACATATTAAAAACATGTTCCAAGATCAGTCTAACAAGAGAGATATGATGTCTTAAGGTGTTATTCAAATATAACATGGAAGAAGGAGATCCAGTTGGTCCTCATGTGCTCAATCTCATTGGGAATATGGAGAACCTAGCTAGACTGGGATTCCCCTTGGGTCAAGAGTTGGCCACTGATGTGATTTTGCATTCTCTTCCAGAGTCATACAATCAGTTTGTCATGAACTACAACATGAATGTCTTTGACAAGACATTGACAGAGTTATTAGGCATGTTGAGAACAGATGAGGCACAAATGATGAAAGACAGGCCCAAGTCTGTGATGATGATTAGCAAGACAAAGGAAAAGTCTAAAGGAAAAGGCAAAGCTAAGAAGAGTTCTAATGTTGGCCAGAAGACCAAATATTCAAATCTCAAGGCAAAGGAAGGAGTAAAGAAGAGAGGCAATTGTCACCACTTTCACCACCCTAGACATTGGAAAAGGAATTGCCCTCTCTTCCTGGAGGAATTAACAAAAAAGGAAGGGTAGAGGCCTCTACTTTAGGTATAAACATTATAAGATAAAATTGATTACTTCCTCATCTTGGTATGTGATAATGGATGTAGATCTTACATAGGTTGATGTGAAGGATCTAATAAAAAATAAAGCCTTTATGAAAGGACAAAGATGGACTATGTGGAGCAAGAGTTGCTGCAGCTTTAGTCTACATTTAAGTTTATCTTAGCGCATTAGACATGTAGTAGAGTTAGTTGAACTTCTATTTCATTATACCAATAAATAGGAACATTTAATGTTATGCATCTTGTATGAAAAGGATGATAAATCAATAGAGAGTTGTTTATATTTCTATTTCAAAGATGTGATATTGTATGGAAATGCCCCAAACATATTGCACCCTTTCTATGTAAGGATCTAAAGATGAACATTTATAATGTAAATACCAAAGGATTATAATTGATAACTCAAACAATAAATATATATAGCATTGTCATCTAGAGCACATATATGAGAAATGCATTTCCAAAATTGATATTGATGTTTATCTAGACTCTTTTGGTTACTGAACCAACAAGAGACATGCAAGTGTTATTTATGAGCAAAATGACAAACCAACTCCCACTAAGTGTAGTGGAGAGAGTAAACATTCTATTAATCATTATAAATAATGATGTATCATTAGATACACTGGTAATATTCGTTGATATGGGGTTTGTATTTGATGAAATACAAACATAAATATCTTGAAGTGTTCAACGATATTATAAATGAAGTATAAATTTGATAAAAGTATTAAGAAACTTTGATGTGATAAAATGTTGAAATACTTTACATCAATAGTTTGAGAACCTTCTGGGTAGACCGTGATAGCGCACCATAAGACATATCCACCTAAAACATTATGATGTAATAGAAAGAAGGAACTACTCATGATGGGTCATGATGTGATTATCATTTAATCTAGTTTTCAAATCTCCTCATAGATATATATTTTACACTAAAACAATGTACTATGTAAACTGGTTTGAAAGACATCATATGTGATATGATATGGGAATGTCCTTATATGTATTAAGGATTGAAACCTACATAAAGAAAGTAGTTTTTGAAAGGTTTATCCACAAACCATAATTGTTGAATACTTCTATTAATCCCAATCCAATAAAAAAATGTTTTGTTACTAGGATAACTGAGTTCTGAAAGAATCAGTGTGAGTAAAAGAAGAAACTCGAAAGGTACAAGGTCAACAGAAGGTACAAAAAGAACAAGTAAGAATCACAAATTATTGTGGAAATCTCAAGTTCCTTATGTAAAATAGAACCTCACAAGTTCTAATAGAACATATCTGAGATTGAAAGATTGTGAATCCAACAACTCAGATAGGTTGGTAATAAGATGATGAGTCAACAAATCAACTAGAAGCTATTGAGAACCATAGTCTAAGAAATGGCTTAAGGCCGCTACGGATTCCATGTAAACTAATAAGGTATGACCTTGGTAGTAGAACCTAAAGGGGTAAAACCCAAAGGGTGCAATTGGGTTTTCATTTGGGAGACCAACATGGATAACTTTAAGGACATATTGGTTACAAAGGTTTTCAAAATATGTTCAAATTGTTGAACATGAGGAAATTCCTTTACCAATTGACATGCTTGTTGTTGCATCTAATATATACTATGAGATTTGGTACATGAAGATTAAGATTGGATTCCTTAAAAAGAATATTTGAAAGGATGTGTATGTGACACATCCTAAAGGTTTTATAACTTCATGAATGCAGATAAAGTCAATAAGCTACAAAGTTCAATATATAGATTGAAACAAGCATCTCAGAGGTGGGATCTTTTGACTTGACAAGATAGATAAAGAGTTTGACTTGAATCAAGAGAAAAGAAGAAATATATTATTATAAAATATTTAGTGGGTGTGTATATGAATATTCCACATATCTATGATGAATAACATCTCAATGATGTGAGTGTTGAGACTTGGCATGAAAAAAACCTTTGGCATTGAAGGATTAGGTGAAACATCCTATATGATATGGATCAAGATCTAGAGATAGTTGTTGAATGTTTCATGACCTAATTATGAACACATAAAATACCAAGGTTCTAAAAGAGTTCAGCATGAAGGATTCAATGAGAGAGAATATATCCATGTTACATGGGATTAGTCTCTCATGAACCCTATGTTCCAATTCTTGTGAAAAATGGAAAGACATGAGTAAGATGCCATATGCAATGGATCTATCATGTATGTTATATAAATGTACTCATCCCATAAAGTCTTGTATGTACTGGACATGACAAGATGATATTAGTTTCTAGTGAGAGTCATTGGAATGTCATTAAAAGGTTTGTTGCTAGTTCATGGCAACAAGGAAGAGTTTGGTGTAAAGGGTTACACTGATGCAAACTTTTGAAATGAAAAAAGTGATTGCAATAAAATATGTATAATTTTAAGAAAAAGAGTTGCGAGTTGAAAGAATTTTGAACTACATGCCATTAATTCAATTCTACAATTGAAGCCAAGTATCCTTATGTTATGAACACATGAGTGGATACTATATAGATCTAGAACTTCATATGGATGAGCTTAAAGATGTTCAACCATTGATAACATAGTAGAGATATTGTGACAACAATGGAGTTTTTGGTTAGGCAAGTAATATCAAATACCATATTATGGTAATTCTGTCTTATATGAGATGTTGTACAGCAAAGAGATGAGGAACATGCAATATACTGACTGAAGGCAAAATGTAGCTAACCCATTGGATTAGCACTTACACAGTAGAAACATGATGGACATGTTGAAATCACTAAGAATGAGATTCATGGGTGATTGGCTCTAAGTGCAAGTGGGAGTCTGTTGGTATGGTATGCCCAGAGAGACAATAATATGATGATTGTGATAGCATGTTACGTAAAGGATTTGATTAATAATAGTAAAGGCAAGATTCCAATTCATTCTACTTCACTTAGTTATGAGATAATGAGAAACATAATAAATGTCTAAAGAATGACAATACTCAATGACGTATGTATTCAAGTATGTGACTTGAACAATGAGATCATACATATATTAAGAGTATGTACATTCCTACTATGTGCCAAGTTGGATGTTACTGTGGAAGGTAGATAGGCATCGATAACGCATAAGACTAGAGTGTGTATGTTGGTTGATGATGGAATCTCGCCAGTAATGATTTGTGATATCAATTCAAGAATATAGATACTTGTTAGGGGATAGTGTATCAGACAAAACCCACATTGAGAGTGACACAAAGAAACCATACTAGGTGGTCATAGTCATCTCTCATAGAGAAGGTGGTGATTGTGGTTGTTAGACCTAAAGCTAGTACACTTATTACATGTCATTCAGTACACTTTTACATCATCAAATGTAATATTGAATAGGGGTTGCCATAACAATGATGATTGGGTGAATGTGACACATGGGGACTGATTGTGAGTGATGTAATGGATTTTTCCTTTGTACTAGAGTTTGATATCCTGGCTACTTGATAAGAGACTGAGAAAAGCATGTGCATGCACATGTAAATCAATATATGACAGTGAGATCACATATATCTCAGACAGTCTGCTCTAGGTTCAAGGAACATGGATTGAATGTTGAGAGGATGACGATTCCATGCCTTAAGTTCATTCTAGATATCAGAGAGAAAGGAATTATACAATCACTGCAACACCTTAAGCAGATTGTAGGTTGAAGTTGTTCTCCAACTTTCCATTCACTTGGGTAGAACTTATATGCGATGAGGAGCCACTCTTTACTTCTGATGTCATAAACTAGTTATGGACATTCACTACCAACGTGATATGGGACCTATAGGGTCACACGCATAAGAATTCACCTAGAAGATGAGTTTAATCATGAATGATGATTGAAATCAATTACTAAAGTGTTAAGGTATTCAATTCAAGCAACAAATCAACTGACTAGACTCCCAACCAACCGTTTCTTGTGATGAAATGACCAGTTGGAGTGTCAACGTGATTGGATATTGAATTGGTTTAGTTCTACCTCAACTAGGGAGCAAACCGACTGGTTCACCTAGTGAATCGATCAGCTCAGCTCACCAACCAATAGGTTGGGGTTGTGAGACGACTGTCTCACAGGGCAAGATACCTAATTCCTGGAGAGATTCGATTGCATCAAGGATTAGTGTTGATGTTATGTTGTGAATTAGTTATATATGAATTTCCAATTCATATAAGATTTGGAATCATGACAAAATGGCATGTTCATTTTGAAAACCCATTGGCTCGCATGTGAACTGGCCGATTTGATTGAAAACTGACCAGTTTGGAACTCACAGTTTGTGAAAAATCATGATCTTCCTATCCCTTCCACTCCCACAGAGAGTGGGAACCCAGACCCTAACCCCTCCTATAAATAGAGGGGTACTGGGGGTTTCTCAGAACATATCTCAATTGCCTCTGACAATTGTTATCCTCTCTAGTTGTGCTAACTAATAGAGAGCCCGAACAAGTTCTACCCGCTTAAGGGATTGATAGCAAGAGAGAAATAATTGTGGGAGAGAAATTTGGTGACCCGTACACCAATGGGAGGGAAACTCCTTCATGTCAATTCTAGTAGAACGATAGGAGTTCTAGGTAGTCTGTGTGGACTACCATAGAGGCGATGTGGTCATTGCCCATCGCTAGGAGGACAACATCAGGTTGCAGTCTATGGTGATGATTAGAAGTTGCATAGACATCATCTGAAAGCAACTAGAAGATAGTTACACTACTACTACAGCGAGTTATAGTCATTGTACTTGGTCCAAGACCAGGTATGAAGTCATTAAACCATCCTTCTCGTTCTATAATTGTTGACACAATCTTGTTGTTCTGGTAAATATGGATATAATTTTTTTTGTTTCCACTGCCTATTATGTGTCCATATTTCCCTATATATGTTCCATCTTCTTATGTGATTATTACAATATTTATGTCAATTATGAACAAGAAAGAGGAAATAGACAACTATACATTCAAATGTAATGAATTTATTTCCTAATTTAAACAAGAAGCACAAATAAATATCATTATCACACAAAACTAGATTTCATTTCATCATAAATTATGCATGTATTTTCATTTCTAACTAAATAAAACAAGAAATTCTACATAAATTTCCAATTGGGTAAAACTTTAATATAAAAAGTAAAAAAAAGGAAGGGGGGGAGGATCACCTCAGTGGTCGTGGTGGCTAGTATTGGTTGGCAGCAACTCGTGGTGACTGGTTGGTACAGCAGCAGCGCCTGGTAGAGTGGAAGGAGAGTTGGAGTAGTAGAGAGCTCTGGTGGAGACAGAGAGCAGCCGAGCACCACCACAGCAAAGAGCCCCGGTCGATGGTAACAATGACGATGAGAGAGTATCAGAGATCTCAGTCTAATAGCAACACTAACAGTGACAGTGATGGAAGCTCAAGTAGCAATGGTGGTGGTGTCATCACGACCACGAGTAGAAGAATTGAAGAATCGCCAAAGCTAGGTATTCACAAGGTGATGAAATAGAGAATGTGGTGGAAAGAAAATTTTACAGGTGCTATTAAGTGGACCATAGTCGTTGGTTCTTTGAACCAACAACTAAGAACATATTCGTCAGTTGGATAACCAAAACCAAAACCTAAGTGGAGGACTTAGACGTAGGTTAGCTGTAAGAAACTGATGCCATAGGTCATTAATTGAACAAAAAAATCGTCCTTTGTAAGGCCATATTCATTAGTTTTGTCTACAAAATTTGGTACTATAGTGCAATTTGGGGAAACACTTTTTCATACAGTACGTGGTGTGAACCCTCTGACATTAATTTTTGACGTAAAACTGACACCTACTGTGCAATTATTTGCAACTTTTCCTATGAATCAATGACGGTTTTGTGGAGAAACAACGGATGCCAAAGTATTTTGGAGGCAAATTTTATTATGTGTGACAGTGTCTGTCATTGATTCCCTAAAAATCGATGTGTATTTTAAAATTTTTGGAGGAATTGTTTTTTACTGAAAATTTGTATTTCGTGGGTTATTTTAGACGTCCATTTTGTCATAAACTAATTGAAGTTAAAGAAAAAGCAGAACCCTTTTTTTTCTAATTGTTCTGGATTAGTGGTGACATTTATGCTATATAACTGATGTTGTTTGATCTATAGTGTCACATTTTTAGTGGAATTGATGTTAGGAAAAGTGACATTAGAGGTCAAAAATGTACAAGTTATATACTCTTCTTGAGTCCTTGTCTACAATTGTACTTACACTTAGGTGGAAGGGGAACATCACCTAGAAAATAGGAAACAAAGGTGTGTATTGGAAAACATTGAGTATCTGCATACAAAAACATTGGGCATTGTATTAGGTTACAAATATTACAAGGAAGTTTCCATGAAAAAGTCAGAATAGAAAAGTAGGTAAGTTCAATAATAGTCAAATCAAGAGATTGAGGCATAATATCTATGAGGAGCAATATTTAAGATATAGAAAACATATTTCCAAAAAAAATCACAATTTCCAGTAAATAATGTAAACTAAATATACTAACTATCGGATCATGGCATAAAAAGTAAGGGTCTAAACGCACCTACCAGGCGCAATACGTGTGTCATTTATAAGTATGATTATACATAAGTGGCAGTACTCTACATATTCTAGTCAAACATTTAGTCACATTTAGAGAGTGTCAAGACTAGCATTCTAGCCATAATTCACATTAGGTATTAAAACCATAGCAAGAGGGGTCAAAGGACCCATAAAAAAAGAATGGCTCAACATTCATAGTATTTCAAAGGATATCAAATCAGGAAGGTAAAACTTCAAATTAGGAATAAAAAGGAGAAATCTTCAAACAACGTGCCACAATGTAGTAAATTGGGAATATAGTCAATTCAATTACCTAACATAAATAGGGATTCACACATACTTAGTCTTCTCGTCTAACCCTATCTCTAGGGGTGAAATTAACAAGTCTTCATGTATTGATGATGAGAGATCTATAAGGTACATGGTACAAGAATATCAGTATTATTTGGATAGGTATGAAATGTCTTCCATTTTGTGTTACTTATAATTTGGTTCTCCATTTAAGATTTTAGATATATTTTACAAGGTTCATTTCCAATCACATAAATCTAGATAGTTTTGGGCTATGCATGGGTGGAGTAATAATATGCACTTTCCAAATCTAGGTCCATGTGACTCCATATTATGATTGGCATTATATTTAGCATGTAAGTGTGTATACACATTTTATTTTCAAAATCTTGAATATGCCCTAAATATGAGTATGTACTACTTAGATATGTGTAAGTATGTTATCATTTTAGTCTTCATCAATATGTTATATGTACTTATGTGATTAAGAAATCTTCTTAAAAATATTGTTTCTCTCATACTCCACTTTATTTGGCATATACCAATCTATATAGATGTATTTTCTATATTCATGTTTATTTCTAATTACCATCATATATAACTCATGTATCTATGGTTAAAGTTTCACACAATGAGGTAGCTAGCACTTTGAATATTCTTACATATACTTACTAAATTGATGATTCATTATCAAACTATTGAATATTCCTCATTGTTATTCCTTTTAGTATTCCTTTTAATATTCCTTTTAATATTCCTTTTAGTAAACTAAATGAGGCTTTGGATATTATCTTCTAGTATACCATGTATGGATATCGTATTAGTCTTGTAAATTCGATTATTTATTGTGAAATGTAGGGGAGTACTAACCTATCGGTGAGTAGTAGCCCAGCTGGTCGCAGATCAGGGCCCCTCACGAAGGGTCTCGAGTTCAACTCCTGCTTGAAGCACTGCTTGGAAGTGAATTTTCTACAGCATCAGCTGGCCTCTGATGCGACTTATTGAGATATAGGTGTGCGGACACACAGGTCTCCCAGATTTACCATCCCTGCTATCTGGGCCTCCACCTAGGGGGGTGGGTTTCCCCCGAAAAACTAAAAAGTATTAACTTTTCTAGGTCCAAGTAGGACCTAGATACTGACATGTGAAAATGGTCATCTTCTTATGTTCCTTAAACTCAAACGAATATGGATTCAAATTTAGGTGTATCAAAGTGTTGTGGATCTTCAACAAGTCCTCTGTGGTCATTGTTGGAACTTGACATTCAATTGTAGGTCATTGTCCATAGGTGTAGTAGGTTTGATGGAGAGGAAGGAGGAAGTGTTGGAGGAGGAAGGAGGCATAAGGGTCATTAACAAGTTGGCACATGGCCAGGATTTCAATTGATCTTTAGGCTGCAAAAGTTAATGGAGGCAGCCCTATTTGAGCAGTGATTGCTCGTTGTCATGGCCGTTGGGATTGTGAGTCTTTCTCAACTTCATCACATTCATTCTTGGTGGTTTGGGATTGGTCCCTATGGTAGTAGTGAGGAGTTAGGAGTTGTCGAGGTTGTTTTAGTTGTTAGACCTATCTATATGCAGATTGTAGTGGTAGATTAAGGAGGAAGATGATTGTCGTTCTTTGGAGGTACCATGTATGCTTCCATGGCAGGAATGTCTTTCAACCCTCTGTGGTGGTTCATCGAGGGTGAAGGAGATCTATACTACTATAGGGATGAAATATGGGTTGTCGTAGTTGGTACCTTGTTGTAGGCCTCCTCACCATCTTGATGTCAGGAATGAGGAAGACAGATGGAGCAGCAAGGCAGCTCTAGAGGCAAACCAATGGTGGGGTTGAACTAGAGGTGTGTAAAGGAGAGAAGGTGGGCTTTTAGCATTTCCAGGGTTGAAGGGGTGGATATCTTAAGGTAGCATACAACATGTGGGTCCATCACTACCTTTCAAAATAGGTTGCAGCCTCCTGATATGCAACATGGCCAGTACATGAGAAGTGTGAGTGGTGGAGAGTAGTAGGGTTCGACATTGTGGGTTGGAGAAAGGAAAGGCAAGAAGCAATCAGAGGAAAAGAAGAGGAAGAGGAAAGACATCCATTGAGAACTGGTCATACGTAGGATAGGAAATGTAACGCACGACATGGGAGGGGGACGATAGGGAGACCTCTAGACAGGGTCAAAATAAGATAAGTGGAATACTAGGTAATTAAGGATGACCAAGCATTAAATTGATTTTGTCATGTCACACTATATTTTTTCCTATTTAATCACTTAGAGTGGTGTATTTAAGGCTTGATTGGCATCAAAATTACTAGGTAGACTAATTTGACTATAATGAATATGGATTTCATATTAATTTTGCAATTTGAAATTGTTTGTATCACATTATCATAGTGAGCAATAATTATTCAATGAGGGTATTAATTCTGACTTAATTATAGTTTTTCATGTTCTCTAAATTTATCCCACTCTATAACCCTAAGGATTCTCTAGACTATTAAATGAAAATAGACCTCATTGTATATGTTCATCAATTACTACAATTGGACTTATTTTGATTATATTCCCTAGAGACATCACATATGATGGACATTTATGAATTCATGATATTATTGTACTACAATGGATCCTAATACATTTAGGTTTGAGGGAAAAAGAGACTTAATATGATCATGATTGGGAAGGACTTATAAAAAGGAGGGTTAACTTGTGAACCCAGATTTGGGTATGTTACATATACTCTTAAATTAATCAAGGCATTTCATTTGTACTATTTTACTTTATAAAGGTATCAGATTTGACAATTAAGCTGACATGGAAGTGCATGAGAAGATATTTAAAGAATTGTCTTCCATAGAAATATACTACTCGTAATGCGGTTTTCTCCAATTACAATATCAAAGACTTATTCAAGAAGTGTGTAAGTATGCATAAGTTTACAGGTCAACTAATGAAAATATAATAAAAATTAGTGTAGAATTCTTGAATATACACATAGAGAATTATAAATAATATTATATCTCAACTGCTCTCAGAAACTTTCTCATAAAAATTATTATTATCATGATGAAATAATTATAATTACATGTATATAGAGAGGAGGTCCTCATATATGTTTTCAATGAAACACGTAACATCTGATCATGTTATAAGACTCAAAATATAAACAAAGATGTATGTTAATTAAGTGGAATTTCTATACAAATATTGTAAATTTAAAACATGTAACATTAGATCATGTTATAAGACTCCAAATATAGTCAAAGATATTTGTTAACTAAATGGAACTTCTATATCAAAGGTACCCCACTAAAAGTAGGTCTTTTAAATTTATGGTATTTTTTCCTTTTAACTATGATGATGATCCTCACTTCTATACATCTCATGTACAACCATGCACATGAAAAACAACATAGTGACTAGGTGCCATTAAGTCGTTTTATAGAGAAAATTTTGTGTATTAGAAACATCATCAAGATCATAAAATAAAAATAAAAATTGATCATTATTCATAATAAAAATTATCTCGAGTGCATAATGCCCTTCAATTTTTTTGAGGGTCACGTAATATTGTCCTCCTTGTGATTTCACAATTGAGTGTCATAATGTACCTTAGTGTCATCTTAATACACATTTGGTACTTTGAAGTTCTTCTTCCACCATTGACAAGCAAGTATACTAGTGGATGCATAATATCCCCCACCCCAATGTGTTGTTTGTGTTTAGAAATAACCATTGTCTATAAGTGGTTTCTATTGATTATAATCTATTAAAAGACATGGATAAGATAGTATGGAATTCCATGTATTGCACACCAATTTTACAAGAATGAGGATTCCACTGGAAGCAGGAGAAACACTTTATGAATGTATCATCAATGTCAGTGAGGAGAATTTTTTCTAAAGATGCATGCATATCTTTGACTATTGATGTCAACTATCTATGTGATAGACAATGTTTTTGCAAAGTCATTCTTATGTTAATTTGTTTTGATGATGAACCATGGGTAGGAAAATGATGGAAGGATTAAAGGTATTCTTCGGCTAGAGTGATGGCAGAGAACAATGAATTGTCCATGCAAATTATAGAGAAATCTAGTGTGTTTTCATTCCCATGAGAATATATGGGGAATACCAAAGAATAACTATGTTCTTCTACTCGTTAATTGGTCATGATTGCAATAAACATATCTCTTAGGTTTCCCTTCTCTATGCTTAAAAGTTATTTGTCCCAAAAAAATTTCATCCAATACATATAACTTTCCCCAAAACAATATGTTTTCCTCTAGTGAAGTGATTTGTTATCTCCTTCCCTCCATGTAACTTCTTTCTTACAATAACAACTTTATTTTTTTGTTAATTTTTACCTTATAAATGTATAATCCATTGAAAAACTTCCTAGTAAAAGTATATTTCTCATCTTATGGAATTGTATGTCCATAATATTATTTTATATGTCCTTTTGTAGATGGAGAATTAGTTAGCCCAAAAGGCATAAATAAAAATTAATAACCCCTATAACAAGTAAGAAATGTTTTCTTGGTATACTCATATTTCGCCCACGTTTGGTAATATCCATTTCAAAGATCAATCATAGAAAATACAGTGTGTGGTTTTAGTTGATCACATAAATCATTGTTCTGTAATAGAGGACAAGAGTTCTTTATGGTTACTTAATTCAAGATTTTGTGGTTCATACACATTTTTATAGAATTATCTTTCCATGCTACAAAAAAAAAGTTAGAGTTCCCCAGGGAGAATCACTTGGGCGAACAAACCCCATGTCCAAGAGTTCTTGTAATTCTTTCCTGAGCTCAGCTAGTTCTATTGGTGCAATGTGATGGTGTGGTTTGAAGATAAGGGATGTTCATGAAATGATGTAGATAGAAAATTCAACCTCATTAGTGGGAGGAATTCTAGGAAATTCATCAGGAAACATTTTGGGGAAGTCCTAAACTACTTTGATGTCTTCTAAATTAGGTGGTATAGGATTCAAAACAACTATTTCTAGGTAACCTATACATTTGTGAGTGATGAGCTTCTCTTCTTTTAGTAATGCATGCATGATTCATGTGATGGGTTTTGAATATACATATGAAATATTAACAATCAATGGTTATATAGGAATGAACATAAGGCCCTCAACTCACATTTAGGGATGGCATCCCGACCTGGCGTGGGTCAACCCACTATGGGAAAAGGACCTATGGGGGTAGGAATAACCCTAAACTTGTGGGTTCAAGTTGTGGCTAGAAAGTCTACCTCCTCCAGTGAGTCAAGAAGGCACACTAGGTTAGGACCTTCCCTAGAAGGGTGAGTTAACTGGTCAATTTAAGAATTTAGGTGACCTTGAACTTCACCTAAAGTTTAAATTATTAGGTAAATGAACCATGAAAAAACATATATTGAGTATAATTATTTGAACCCAAGTATGTCATATCTGAGGGTTAGATGAAGGGTTTAATACTCCTAGATCCCTAAGGAAAAGTCACTACGGAAGTTGTTGACATTACAAAGACCAAGACCAAGAGGGAAGGTCACCAGGAGTCTAAGCCTAGGAGTGATGGTCACCCTGAAGACCAAACCCAGGTTGGAAGGCCACCAGGAGGCCAAGCAGGGGAGGGAAGGTCACCATGAGGCCAATGCAGGGACATAAGGGAAACATTGTGCGCCCTAATATATTGGAGAAATACGGGTTAAATAATTATATAAAAAAGGAAGTTCTCGGATATCATAATATATTTAAATGCACTTAATAATAGTACAACTATGACATGTAATACCTATAACCACCATGTATGAAAAATATGGGAGTGTGTTTGGCATAGATGCATAAATATATAAGAATGAATTATTTGGTTAGGGAAATCTAAAGAAAAAATTGTGTAAGTTAGTGAACACATTTAAAGGAACTACATGAAACATATCTAAGTTTTAGACCCTACTTTAACATCTTAACAATAATAGATACCCTTGTCTTAAAAAAATAAGGCAAATGAAATAAAGTCATAACATCTCAATAAACCCTAGTCAGGATGGATCCCTGAGTCAATTCTAAGGTCAAGTATTGATGTTTAAAGGTACATAAGTCCTAAGGGTTCAGGGGGTGATCATTCCCTAAGTGAATAAGGAAAGTGGGGTCAGGAGATAGCCATCCATATGTACCCAAGGCCCATGGGTTCAGGAGATTGGCCACCTTCCAGAGTTCATGAGGCCTAGGGAGTAAATGGGAAAGGCACTCTGTAAATACATAAGCCCTTTAGGGTCAAGAAGAAATCACTCTAAAGGTACCTATACCCCTAGAAACCTTAAGGGAATGACTAAGGATAATGATATATGAGGTGAACATATATAGAATACCAGAACTTAGGAAATAGGGTTTCAAATAAAATGTTAAAGGAAGTTGTGCATAAACCCAAGACTCGAGAAAAGTATCATCGTCGAGTTGATTAACATTTTTGGGAAATTATGAACCAAATATCTTCATGGTTAGGATGATTTTACCTTGATTTTGAACTTTCATATCAATAAAAGTTATTAGCATGTTTGAGACTAATAAGAGTTATCGTTCACACTAACCCTATTAGTTTGAATTTGTCAGACAAAATTTTTTTTCAAGAGGGGTGGATGTAAGATCCTTAAAGTTTGTAAATTTATTATTTAATATAATAAAATGGAATCATATTTCATATTAAGTCTTCTAAAGACTGTTATGACATTGGAATTATGTTAGTGGAACCTTAGTTATGCATGGGTCCAACCCATGGTCCGGCCCATGGGACTGTTTTCTTTACAAATAGGTCCTTATGGAACAAGTTTAAGAAACAAAAGAATTCGTGTATAAATGAAGGATAATGGCTTTGTTAGTTGTCATATACTCAAAATATGGGATGATAGACAAGTTTCCAGAATATTCTAAGATAATTTGTGACTCAGATCACTAATGGAGTAATTATCCAATCATGACTTACAATACATGTTTGAGCATCAAATAAGGTTATCTCAATTTGATTTTTGTAACACTTAAATATAATAAGTAAACTAAGAAAATTCTAGAATTTGAGATAAAAGTGACTTTCCAAACTGGGTATTTTATTTTAGAAAACACTTTAAGAGAAAACTTCATATATAAGTTGGAAAAGGTATTGATGAAATACTCTCTAAATTTCATAGCAATATGACACTCCTAGTTGCCTATAGAAAATCAAAAGGAAGAGAGACCTACTTGTATAATTAAATTTTGTTTTCCTTGTTTGAAGAGAGAGAGAAAAGATATTTAGAAGCATCCTTTTAACAGAAAACTTAGCTCAATATGATATTATAGGATAAGAAGGAAATTATCAAAATTTGGGGTCAACTGGAGTAAGTGTGAGAGGGATATGGATTTTATGAGTTTCCATAAAGTGTGTGGTTAATTCATTGATAATAATTTTTGCCACATTTGACGTGACCAAAGACATAGGCCCGACCCATTATTAAGTCATGTGGCCTAGTGACCCTCTGATCCTAGATTGACTATCTGGAGATTGTCTTTCGCCTCTTGCTTGTAAAGGAAATCTAGGAATAGTAACTTGTTTCCCCTTTGGTTTCTCTCTCTCCAAACCATGATTGTCTGTGAAAACACTCCCATTATATTGGGGAGATCTTTGCAAGCTCACTGAACCCTAGTTTCTCCCATTTTCATTTAGGATTGGGATTTCCCCAAATCTCAGTTCATTGAGGAAGTTGGGCTTCCTATGGGACAAGCATCCTTGCCACCCTGTGCTTGTATAGAAGGCTAAGTTGCTTCCTCACCATGGAGGGAGTGCCTCAACTCATCAAAATTCACCACAGTAGCCCTACAACTTCTCCCATCACCATAAGACCCCTCTTCCTTATATCATCAAACTATGATTAACTGGAAGCAATTGGTCTGACATGGAGCATTGGAAGGGTGAAAGGGATGATGGTGAATAAATGTGAGGCACTAAGGGAGCATCGATCCCGAACCAAGTCACTCACTCCAACTACCCTAAGAACCTCGTTAGGGTAGCAAACCCTGACAACCAAAGGTTGTGGCTAGTAGAATGGAGCCATTTCCTGAGTCTTTCAAAGCTTGGAGGCAAAAGTCAACCCTTTAATTGACCCTTCCATGGTGAGGCATGGCTCTGCACGAGGAAGGGAATGAAGTGTATGGGGAAAAGACAAGACTACCACCGAGTCAGGCGTAGCGAGGAGAGGTCAAGTGTAACATCCCCATATTTTCACCTTCTCAAAACCCCATGGAGATGAGAAGATAAAATCTAAAAATGTTAGGCAATAGTATCAAAGTGCATTGCGGAAGCAATATGCGCATACATGAACATACAACCATAACATACACCATAACATTTCTCAACAATAACATGTATATTTACAACATGAATTATTACAGCTTGGATTACATTTACATATTGAAAAATAGAAAATTACACAGTCTAAACATGTATGCTAACCAGGATCCTAGACAATAGGTAACCTGAACAACTTCCTCACACCCTATTCTTTTTATCCCATGCTTTCTCTGAACCTAAAACATATGTGAAACAAACGAATCAACAAAAGTTGGTATGTGGTAAAAGATACACTAGTAAGGTTGCATAAAGGAAAATACTTGAAGAAGGAAGAAAGAGAGAGAAACCATTTCTTAAGGTGAAAATAAGGTAAACATCATTTTTATTACATTTATTTGATGTGGTTGTACTACACTTATCTGCACTTGAATTACATCCAATATGGGCAAAAATTATATCATCATACATCTAACATGGGCCAAAGCATCATACATCCATGTTAGGCAACATACATCCATACCTGGCTAGGTGCACTAGTAGCTACAACCCATCAATATCCTTTTATGTTAAATTAGATTTTGGTGAAGTATAACTCATAATAGTTCAACCAAGCAATGAATATTCAAATAATAACATTCATGATATTACATATTATAAGCAACCAAGAAATCTAGTCTTATACTTATAATACCACGTACCTGAGTTCAGAGATTCCTATATATATATCCATGATCATCTAGATAATCTGGTCATCACCTGATTAACAACAAGATTACATACATGCATTAGATTCTCATCATTAATCCTAATTAGAAGCATTTTAGGGTTTTGGCCAAGATAGGTTCCAAGTTGCTTATAATTTCATTAAATGATCTTATACTAGTCTAGGGGTCAGGTTCTATGTCCATAATTTCCTGACAATTTGTCCATTCTCTAAAATTAGTATTAGATTTAAAGCATCTAAATCAAAATCCTCAAAAAAAAGAATCATAAGAAGTCTAATCTAAAGGTTTCACAGTGAAGATGGTATTTTTCTAAATCTATGGGTATTTTTGGGTAAATTATAGGACCAGGGAGCTATTTTTAATCAATTTTCTAAGAATACTAGTATTTTTGGGATTTCAAGATGATTTACCTTATTAGACAGGTTCCGCCACCTAAGGTGGCACTCCTAGATTGGCCCAGGCTGTCCGGCCCACCTCCCATGGTCTTCCACCATGCTGGTGTGCTCAAGTGTGGACCGGTTGGTTTCTTCCTGAGTCGCTTGGTTTAGCTTGGTTCAACTCTAGGTCGATAATTTAGTATGTCACCCGTTCAGCCTCTCGCCCTCAAGCACACGAGTCTGATGTGTTGCTCCCTTGTTTCTAGCACCACTATTTCTTGGCATCCCGGTGTGTAACTCCATGAGGTATTAGCATCTTTGCAAATAAAATTGGCACAGTATCCTCACCAAAACTCCAGAAAGCTCTTCGGAACCTTGGTTCCTTGGATAGAGATGAAAACCCCTTACTTCTAGGTGGTCGTCTTCCCTGCCACCATAGGATGGAGGAAAAAGGGGAAAAAGAGGTCGCCATGGAACAGAACCTCGACGGCTCGGCGTCATCGTCCTCATATGATACTCCCATATAACTTTCCAAGTATTGGTGCACACCTACGATCATCCTTGATGAATGAGGAGGGATCCAATACTCACTGAGGGCAGCCCATTAGATCCAGGGTGGACGAAGGTGATGCAGATTGGGGATTTGTGACCATGTGCTTTCCTCATCCATACAAGACACCAAGTAGGTCCTCAGACATCGCATGGACTTGCTGGCAGTTTTCAAAGGAAGTGGGGATGCATGTTGACTGGTTCATGTGGTCGGCCTCTATGGCTGGTGGTAGTGAGCTCGGGTACACTGGAGACTCTTCCCAGTAGCATTTAGAAACTCCCATGATATAAAAATGTCATGGCAATAGTCCTCCTCCACTTTATTGTACTCCTTGCTGCCTACAGGTCTCCTTCTTCTTGCTGTTGTGGTTTGGGGATTCTACCGGTTCTATGGATGGAGAAAGATGAAGGGAAAGGAGTCTGGTTCTCCCTAATTTATGTACCAGAGTGGTTGTGCAAGGGGTTGTTCAGAAGCCCCGAGTACGGCGGATCAAATTCCCAACCATCATCGTGTGGAGGTCGCAATATAGGTGTGACCGTTCAGGAGGAGCAGGGCTTAGTCATCATCCACCTATTCCTAAATCGTCGGGGGTTGAAGATAAGGTGTGAACCTTTGGATCAGTTGTCTAGGGCCATGATTATCTCGCCCTAAGTGGATCTACGACCTACATCTTGTGCAACCCATAGCATGTATGTGTGACATATCAATGTCACAGACTTTCATATTTCTTAAATAATAACCATATGACTAAGGTTTGGCAGGACATTTAAATCAATTATCAATAAATTCAAACTCTTATATCTTCTAGTAGAAACCTCTTATTCACATGAAACTTGAACCACACGGCCCTCATAACCCAAGGCCTCATAATACTAAGTTTGAGATGTAAATTGCAACAATTGGACATCTAACTAAATTCCTCGATTAGTCTCATAAATAAGTGTGTAAAACCTAAACTATGAATCAATTATTCACCAACCTTGATGAAATAATATTAATCTCGTGATCTTGATCATCATATGTTCTAATATTCATAATTGAACCATTTGGATTCCTATATACCTCAAGGCTCATCAATTGGCCACTTGATTTCATTATGACTACCAAATGGACCTCTTGCACTCATAAGTTCCCAAGTCAATGAATAAAAAGCTATTCATCATAATTGAAGTCAATTAGATATAATAATCATTCATGGTCTTCAATTACTATATGGGGTATCTAAACCATAAAATCTAGGTTATCACATTCACCCCACCTTAATTTCGTTCTCAAAATTCAACTAGTATCATACTTATCATGATATCCCTAGGTTTATATAAATTAACACTTCTAGGTGCTAGGACCATGATAGTTTCACATGAACCTTAAGTTGTTAGTCTTAGGATTTATATCATATTGGGGTACCCACCCCACCTTATATAGGTCGAAGCATAATTATTATCTCTTCGTAAGGAATTGGAGTATCACTTAATGATTTTTGTTTTTCATGCTTTTGATGTTGAGAAGAAATTACTCCAGGTTTTCATCATTCACCCTAATACCTGTGTAAGGTGATATCAAGATCTTGTGTCATTTATTAGCAAATTTTTTACAATTAACAACATTACCATGCTTTATGATCAACATCATACTAGAATTTCATTACTTGAGAAAGGTTGGTCTATCTTGATGCTTGAATATTAGAGTTTCACTCTCTTATGTGAGTTGTTTTCAAACTAGAAGCTTAAAGTTATAACAATTGAGGTTAAGGAGTATATTTTGTGATCATGTAACATATGATGCAACGATATCTTTATTTCAAGCTCAATTTTATAAATTAATATCTTTCATGTATGATATTAAGGGAAGGAAAATATACTAAGGCAACCTCATGATTTCCTTATGCATACGACGTGTGTTGTAGAGTGAGGGGTAAATTACTAGGTCAATCTTATCTGAGTGACTATTCATACATAATCGTCAATTTAGTTCAAGTGAAGTTTGTAGCATCATATATCAAGAAAGAGATAAGGAAGGAACAACATTTATGAGCATCTTTTGCACAAGGAAATTTACTCTAAGAACTAGAGTTTCATATACCACCTTACTTGCAACTAATGATGAGATTCACAAACATATGTCACTCAAGCTAGGACCTAACTCAATCAAAAGAATTGACTTTGTAAGTCACCTACCCATCATGATTTTTTTTAACCCAACTCTCACATATAGGATTGAATCATGCCAAAAGGACTCAACTCATCTACTCAGGAGTAACCCATCTTAGGACACATCATTTCACATATATCACATATTTTCATATATTATAGGGTAGGTCCTATGACCCTCTCCCTATGGGTCTCACTCTCTCTGGAGTTCATCGTGTATCTTGTCCTAACACTGGAGGTCCTCCTTTGTAAAAGAGCTTGAGGCTCATGCATATTTATCTTTATCTTAACTTAGATTGCCTTAATAAGAAAGGAGTATGTCTTTTTGTCAGATAGACTTACCTTAGATTTTCTATAAAACAATGAACTCATCTCATATGCAACTTAAATATTTATAAGGAAACTTATACCATAAGAGGTCAAACGTGGACAAAATTACACATGCTGAAATCATATATATAAATCAATCATCTACTCTAACTTTCACATATCCAGTAAGGCTCTAGACATCTAAACTAGATCTACTCTCTCTTCTAGACCGATGTCACTCCCTTTCACTTAGGTTGCAAGAACACTAACTACTCTCCAGTGTGAGGGACACATTTTATATTTACATATATTTAATAAAATATTATATAGTTTTTCTCTGAGAAAGAAGACGTCAGAGAAAATTGTCGAGGCTCGAGCCGATTGGAAAATAAAACCAAACAACAAAATCGAGTGTCCCACACACAGTAGATAGTCTAGTGTTATGCCACCAAGTGAAATGGTGAGCACGAGATGTAGACTAGTGGAGCTACCCAATACATATGAGCTCTATATGGAAAGGGTTTCAGACACTTGTCTAAACCTAGTTCTCAAATGTCTAGGTTCTAACATAGAGGCTCAGTGAAACATAGTTCCTATAGAACAACTTGCTATGTTTCTAGGGTTTAAAGTGAAAGGTGAGATTTTTTTTTGTTTCATGGTGAGCAATTGTCACGTGTAGCTATTGTTCAGGCTCTGATACCAACTGTAACATCCCCGGATTTTCACCTTCTCAAAACCCCATGGAGATGAGAAGATAAAATCTGAAAATGTTAGGCAATAATATCAAAGTGCATTGCATAAGCAATATGCGCACACATGAGCATACAACCATAACATTTCTCAACAATAACATGTATATTTACAACATGAATTATTACAGCTTGGATTACATTTACATATTGAAAAATAGAAAATTGCACAGTCTAAACATGTATGCTAACCAGGATCCTAGACAATAGGTAACCTGAACAACTTGCTCACACCCTATTCTTTTTCTCCCATGCTATCTCTTAACCTAAAACATACGTAAAACAAATGAATCAACAAAAGTTGGTACGTGGTAAGAGATACACTAGTAAGGTTGCATAAAGGAAAATACTTGAAGAAGGAAGAAAGAGCGAAAAACCATTTCTTAAACCGAAAATCAGGTAAATATCCTTTTTATTACATTTATTTGATGCAGTTGTACTACACTTATCTGCACTTGGCTTACATCCAGTATGGGCAAAAATTATATCATCATACATCTAACACGGGCCAAAGCATCATACATCCATGTTAGGCAACATACATCCATACCGGGCTAGGTGCATTAGTAGCTACAACCCATCCATATCTTTTTATGTTATATTAGATTTTGGCAAAGTATAACTCATAATAGTTCAACCACACAATGAATATTCAAATAATAACATTCATGATATTACATATCATAAGCAACCAAGAAATCTAGTCTTATACTTATAAGACCACGTACTTGAGTTCAGAGATTCCTATATAAATATATCCATGATCATCTAGATAATCTGGTCATCACCTGATTAACAACAAGATTACATACATGCATTATATTCTCATCATTAATCGTAATTAGAAGCATTTTTGGGTTTTGTCCAAGATAGGTTTCAAGTTGCTTATAAGTTCATTACAAGATCTTATACTGATCTAGGGGTCAGGTTCTATGTCCATAATTTCCTGATCATTTGTCCATTGTCTAAAATTAGTATTAGGTTTAAAGCATCTAAATCAAAATCCTAAAAAAATGAATCATTAGAAGTCTAATCTAAAGGTTTCACAGTGAAGAGGGTATATTTTCTAAATCTATGGGTATTTTTGGGTAAATTATAGGCCCAGGGAGCTATTTTTAATCAATTTTCTAAGAATACTAGTATTTTTGGGATTTCAAGATGATTTACCTTACTAAACGGGTTCCAACACCTAAGGTGACACTCCTGGATTGGCCCAGGCTGGACGGCCCACCTCCCATGGTCTTCCACCATGCTGGTGTGCTCAAGAGTAGACCGGTTGGTTTCTTCCTGAGTCGCTTGGTTTAGCTTGGTTCAACTCTAGGTTGATAATTCAGTATGTCACCTGCTCAGCCTCTCTCCCTCAAGCTCATGAGTCTGATGTGTTGCTCCTTTGTTTCTTGCTCCTTTGTTTCTATAACCACTATTGCTTGGGATCCCAGTGTGGAACTCCATGAGGTATTAGCATCTTTGTAAATAAAATTGGCACTGTATCCTCACCGAAACTCCAGACATCCCTTCAGCACCTTGGCTCCTTGGATAGAGTTGAAAGCCCCCTTATTGCTAGGTGGTCATCTTCCCTTCTGCCACAGGATGGAGGAAAAAGGGGGAAAAGAAGCTGCCATGGAACAGAACCTCGACGGCTCGGCGTCATCATCCTCAGATGATACTCCCGCAAAACTTTCCAAGTATTAGTGCACACCTACAATCATCCTTGATGAATGAGGAGGGATCCAACACTCACTGAGGGCAGCCCATTAGAGCCAGGGTGGATGAAGGTGACGCAGATTGGGGATTTGTGACCCTGTTCTTTCCTCATCCATACAAGACACCAGGTAGGTCCTCAGACATCACTTGGACTTGCTGGCAGTTTTTAAAGGAAGTGGGGATGCATGTTGATTGGTTCCTGTGGTCAGCCTCTATCGCTGGTGGTGGAGAGATCATGTGCATTGGGGACTCTTCCCAGTAGCATTTAGAAACTCCCATGATAAGGAGATGTCATGGCGATAGTCCTCCTCCACTTTATTGTACTCCTTGCTACCTACAGGTCTCCTTCTTCTTGCTGTTGTGGTTTGGAGATTCTACTGGTTCTATGGATGGAGAACAATGAAGGGAAAGGAGTCTGGTTCTCCCTAATTTCTGTACCAGAGTGGTTGTGCAAGGGGTTGTTCAGAAGCCCCGAGTATGGTAGATCTAATTCCCAACCATGATCGTGTGGAGGTCGCAATATAGGTGTGACCGTTCAGGAGGAGCAGGGCTTAGTCATCATCCACCTGTTCCTAAATCGTCGGGGGTTCAAGATAGGGTGTGAAACTTTGGATCAGTTGTCTAGGGACATGATTATCTCACCCTAAGTGGATCTACAGCCTATATCTTGCACAACCCAAAGCATGTATGTGTGACATATCAATGTCACAACCTTTCATATTTCTTAAATAATAACTAGATGACTAAGGTTTGGCAGGACATTTAAATCAATTATCAATAAATTCAAACTCTTATATCTTCTAATAGAAACCTCTTATTCACATGAAACCTGAACCACATGTCCCTCATAACCCAAGGCCTCATACTACTAAGTTTGAGATTTAAACTGCAACAATTGGTCATCTAACTAAATTCCTCGATTAGTCTCATAAATAAGTGTGTAAAACCTCAACTACGAATCAATTATTCACCAACCTTGATGAAATAATATTAATCTCGTGATCTTGATCATCATGTGTTCTACTATTCATAATTGAACCATTTGGATTCCTATATACCTCAAGGCTCATCAATTGGCCACTTGATTTCATTACGACTACCAAATGGACCTCTTGAACTCATAAGTTCCCAAGTCAATGAATAAAAAGTTATTCATCATAATTGAAGTCAATTAGATCTAATAATCAGTCATGGTCTTCAATTTCTATATGGGGTATCTAAACCCTAAAATCCATGTTATCACATTCACCCCACCTTAAAAGGAATTTCATCCTCGAAATTCTACTAGTATCATACTTATCATGATATCCCTAGGTTTATATAAATTAACACTTCTAGGTGCTAGGACCATGATAGTTTCACATGAACCTTAAGTTGTCAATCTTAGGATTTATAGCATATTGGGGTACCCACCCCACCTTATATAGGTTGAAGAATAATTATTATCTCTTTGTAAGGAATTGGAGTACAACTTAATGATTTTTATTTTTCATGCTTTTGATGTTGAGAAGGAATTACACCAAGTTTTCATCATTCACCCTAATACCTGTGTAAGGTGATATCAAGATCTTGTGTCATTTCTTAGCAAAATTTTTACAATTAACATCATTACCATGCTTTATGATCAACATCATACTAGAATTTCATTACTTGAGAAGGGTTGGTCTATCATGATGCTTGAATATTAGAGTTTCACCCTCTTGTGTGAGTTGTTTTCAAACTAGAAGCTTAAAGTTATAACAATTGAGGTTAAGGAGTATATTTTGTGATCATGTAACATATGATGCAACGATGTCTTTATTTCAAGCTCAATATTATAAATTGATATCTTTCATGTATGATATTAAGGGAAGGAAAATATACTAAGGCAACCTCATGATTTCCTTATGCATACGATGTGTGTTGTAGAGTGAGGGGTAAATTACTAGGTCAAGCTTATCTGAGTGACTATTCATATATAATCGTCAATTTAGTTCAAGTGAGGTTTATAGCATCATATATCAAGAAAGAGATAAGGAAGGAACAACATTTATGAGCGTCTTATGCACAAGGGATTTTACTCTAAGAACTAGATTTTCATAGACCACCTCACGCACAACTAATGATGAGATTCACAAACATATGTCACTCAAGCAAGGACCTAACTCAATCAAAAGAATTGACTTTGTAAGTCACCTACCCATCATTATTTTTTTAACCCAACTCTCACATATAGGATTGAATCATGCCAAAAGGACTCAACTCATCTACTCAGGAGTAACCCAGCTTAGGACATATCATTTCACATATATCACATATTTTCATATATTATAGGGTAGGTCCTATGACCCTCTCCCTGTGGGTCTCACTCTCTCTGGAGTTCACCACGTATCTTGTCCTGTCACTGGAGGTCCTCCTTTGTAAAAGAGCTTGAGGCTCATGCATATTCAACTTTATATTAACTTAGATTGCCTTCATAAGAAAGGAGTATGTCTTTTTGTCTGCAAGACTTAGCTTAGATTTTCTATATAAAAAAATGAACTCATCTCATATGTAACTTAAATCTTTATAAGGAAACTTATACCATTAGAGATCAAACTTGGATAAAATTACACATGCTTAAATCATATATATAAATCAATCATCTACTCTAACTTTCACATATCCAATAAGGCTCTAGACATCTAATCTATATCTACTCTCTCTTCTAGATCGATGTCACTCCCTTTCACTTAGGTTGCATGAACACTAAATACTCTCCAGTGTGAGGGACACATTTTATATTTACATATATTTAATAAAATATTATATAGTTTTTCTCTGAGAAAGAATATGTCAGAGAAAACTATCGAGGCTCGAGTCGGTTGGAAAACAAAACCAAATCAGCAAAATCAAGTGTCCCACACACAGTAGATAGTCTAGTGCTATGCCACCTAGTGAAATGGTGAGCATGAGATGTAGACTAGTGTAGCTACCCAATACATATGAGCTCTATATGGAAAGGGTTTTAGACACTTGTCTAAACCTAGTTCTCGAACATCTAGGTTCTAACATAGAGGCTAAGTCAAACATAGTTTCTTATAGAACAACTTGCTATGTTTCTAGGGTTTGAAGTGAAAGGTGAGATTTTTTTTTGTTTCATGGTGAGAAATTATCAGGTGTAGCTATTGTTCATGCTCTGATACCAACTGTAACATCCCAGTATTTTCACCTTCTCAAAACCCCATGGAGATGAGAAGATAAAATTTGAAAATATTAGACAATTGTATCAAAGTGCATTGTGAAAGCAATATGCACATACATGAACATACAACTATAACATACACCATAACATTTCTCAAAAATAACATGTATATTTACAACATGAATTATTATATCTTGGATTACATTTACATATTGAAAAATAGAAAATTACACAGTCTAAACATGTATGCTAACCAGGATCCTAGACAATAGGTAACATGAACAACTTGCTCACACCCTATTCTTTTTCTCCCATGCTATCTCTGAACCTAAAACATACGTGAAACAAACGAATCAACAAAAGTTGGTACGTGGTAAAAGATACACTAGTAAGGTTGCATAAAGGAAAATACTTGAAGAAGGAAGAAAGAGAGAAAAACCATTTCTTAAGGAGAAAATTAGGTAAACATCCTTTTTATTACATTTATTTGATGTGGTCGTACTACACTTATCTACACTTGACTTACATCCAGTATGGGCAAAAATAATATCATCATACATCTAACATGGGCCAAAACATCATACATCCATGTTAGGCAACATATATCCATACCGGGCTAGGCGCATTTGTAGCTACAACCCATCCATATCCTTTTATGTTATATTAGATTTTGGTGAAGTATAACTCATAATAGTTCAACTAAGCAATGAATATTCAAATAATAACATTCATGATATTACATATCATAAGCAACCAAGAAATCTAGTCTTATACTTATAAGACCATGTACCTGAGTTCAGAGATTCCTATATAAATATATCCATGATCATCTACATAATCTGGTCATCACCTAATTAACAAAAAAATTACATACATGCATTAGATTCTCATCATTAATCCTAATTAGAAGCATTTTAGGGTTTTGGCCAAGATAGGTTCCAAGTTTCTTATAAGTTCATTAAATGATCTTATACTGATCTAGGGGTCAGGTTCTATGTCCATAATTTCCTGATCATTTATCCATTCTCTAAAATTAGTATTAGGTTTAAAGCATCAAAATCAAAATCCTCAAAAAAAATGAATCATCAGAAGTCTAATCTAAAGGTTTCACAGTGAAGAGGGTATTTTCTAAATCTATGGGTATTTTTGGGTAAATAATAGGCCCAGGGAGCTATTTTTAATCAATTTTCTAAGAATACTAGTATTTTTGGGATTTCAAGATGATTTACCATATTAGACGGGTTCCACCACCTAAGGTGGTGCTCCTGGATTGGCCCAGGCTGGCCGGCCCACCTCCCATGGTCTTCCACCATGCTGGTGTGCTCAAGAGTGGTCCAGTTGGTTTCTTCCTGAGTCGCTTATTTTATCTTGGTTCAACTCTAGGTCGATAATTCAGTATGTCATCCACTCAGCCTCTCACCCTCAAGATCACGAGTATGATGTGTCTCCCTTGTTTCTGGCACCACTATTTCTTGGGATCCCGGTGTGGAACTCCATGAGGTATTAGCATCTTTGCAAATAAAATTGGCACATTATCCTCACTGAAACTCCAGAAAGCCCTTAGGTGCCTTGGCTCCTTGGATAGAGCTGAAAGCCCCCTTACTGCTAGGTGGTCGTCTTCCCTGCCACCGCAGGATGGAGGAATAAGGGGGAAAAGAGGCCGCCATAGAACAGAACCTCGACGGCTTGACATCATCGTCCTCAGGTGATACTCCCGCAAAACTTTCCAAGTATTGGTGCACACATACGATCATCCTTGATGAATGAGGAGGGATCCAACACTCACTGAGGGCAGTCCATTAGAGATAGGGTGGACGAAGGTGACGCAAATTGAGGATTTGTGACCTTGTGCTTTCCTTGTCCATACAAGACACCAGGTAGGTGCTCAGACATCGCATGGACTTGCTGGCAGTTTTCAAAGGAAGTGGCGATGCATGTTGACTGATTCCTATGGTCGGCCTCTATGGCTAGTGGTGGTGAGCTCCTGTGCATTGGGGACTCTTCCCAGTAACGTTTAGAAACTCCCATGATATGGAGATTTTGTGGCGATAGTCCTCCTCCACCTTATTGTACTCCTTACTGCCTACAGGTTTCCTTCTTCTTGTTGTTATGGTTTTGGGATTCTACCGATTCTATGGATGGAGAACAATGAAGGGAAAGGAGTCTGGTTCTCCCTAATTTCTGTACCAGAGTGGTTGTGCAAGGGGTTGTTCAGAAACCCCGAGTACGAAGGATCTAATTCCCAACCATCATTGCATGGAGGTCACAATATAGGTGTGATCGTTAAGGAGGAGCAGGGCTTAGTCAACCTCCACCTATTCCTAAATCATCGGGGGTTGAAGATAAGGTGTGAACCTTTGGATCAGTTGTCTAGGGCCATGATTATCTCGCCCTAAGTGGATCTACGGCCTACATCTTGCAAAACCCAGAGCATGTATGTGTGACATATCAATGTCACAGCCTTTCATATTTCTTAAATAATAACCAGATGACTAAGGTTTGGCAGGACATTTAAATCAATTATCAATAAATTCAAACTCTTATATCTTCTAGTAGAAACCTCTTATTCACAAGAAACTTGAACCACAAGTCCCTCATAACCCAAGTCATCAAACTACTAAGTTTGAGATGTAAATTGCAACAATTGGTCATCTGACTAAATTCCTCGATTAGTCTCATAAATAAGTGTGTAAAACCTGAACTATGAATCAATTATTCACCAACCTTAATGAAATAATATTAATCTTGTGATCTTGATCACCATGCGTTCTAGTATTCATAATTGAACCATTTGGATTCCTATATACCTCAAGGCTCATCAATTGGCCACTTGATTTCATTACGACTACCAAATGGACCTCTTGCACTCATAAGTTCCCAAGTCAATGAATAAAAAGCTATTCATCATAATTGAAGTCAATTAGATCTAATAATCATTCATGGTCTTCAATTTCTATATGGGGTATCTAAACCCTGAAATCCAGGTTATCACATCAAGGATGATGCTTTGTAGGGTTCTACATCGGGACATGCAAGAGCACCAATGTTCAAAGAATGTACACCCATTGGATGGGTTGAACCGCATGGTTACTACTGGATGAAGATATATTTGCTAACTTGATGTTCATTGATTGATCACTTAAGGTTTATCTTATAATAATTATAGTTAATTATTGGTAGTTTAGAGTATATAAAAAATAAATATCAATTGATGGAAAAATGAGTAGAAACTGAATAAAATATGTTCAAGACCTAATATTGATCGTAGTTCAAAAAGGATTACGAATGTGTGCATATAGATTATTCATGCATAAACCCCTATTTTTTTTAATATAATGCACATATTAGTAAATCCCTATATTTTGTGATAATACTTGATGTTTTTTAATATTATGAAACAATAATTATAATAATGACGAATATTTAGGGTTTATATGTCAATAGTCACACATATGAATTAGGGTTTTGAAACAATGTGCAAATCTTGCTATGACCTCAATGCACATAATCAAATCTTGATATTTATATAATCGCATGTTCAATCTAATTATTAGGATTATACCTAATATACAATTAGGGTTCCTGATTCTTGGACATAAGGATGTTGCGGAATCAGGGATCGATGCCCTTATTCCTTATCCAAACCCAATATAATCATAAACACTAGAATGTAACATTGATTGTTTGGATCTACCTTTTTGTTTGGATCCATATATACTTGAAGTACTTTTTGCATGGCTTCTACATGGGAATGAGGTATGTGGTTATCTTATGAATACAACCATTAATGACTCCTAGTAGTTTATTGGATGATTTCCAAAGTACTACTTCAATGAAATAAACCATTAGATGTCTATTTACTTATGCTCAGCTATAATGTTAATATGAGTATCATATAATGAAACTAGAATATTTTGGACCTTGGGTTACACCTATCATTGGGTGATCCAATGATGTATATTCCTTATACTCATGATGGTAGCTCAAATAGGAGTTAGAATATGTAATGAAAATGTTAGTTCATATATGCAAGTAATTGATTGATGCAATATATGTTTTTGCATACTTGCACACTTTTTAGTTTCACCACATATACAGTATAGTAATATAATAATATGCATATTTGATTGTCCACATTTTAGGCAATTGTCATATGTGAACATATCAAGACTTGGTGAATCATATGAAATCAACTAAACACACTAAATCTAAGTCAAGTAGGATTAGTTAGATAATTCTTCTCATATGTATTAGTTTTCTCATGTAAAACTCAAGTATCTCCTTATAGGAGCATCATTAAACATTCTATAAACATTATTTGTGAAATTAATGGAAATTAATTATTAGGATTTATTATTTGCTAAATTCGGATCCTGGAATTTTAGGTACTGGCTCTTGACTTTAAGGTCCCACATTGATTTGGGGACACTCAAAAGTGTGGATCATCACAATGAATTTATTTTCTCCACTATATAAGGCTATGTTGTATTTCTTCATCCAATCCACTCTGAGTATGACGTTGAAGGTTTTCATATCAAGGATAAGAAATCTATAATTAACATCTTCTTAGATATAAATAAATTTACCAAAGGGATTTTCGATAAAGAAGAGTATACCCTACCATTAGAGGTTTGAACATCCAATATGAATTCCAAATACATAGGTTTTCTCTATGCTATAGCAACAAGTTTAGATGATATAGATGTAAAATAGAGTCAAATAAAGATTTTATAGGTTATTGATTTAAATTTTCCATACCTTCAATGACCTCGTTGTTTTCACCTACCTCTACTACATCCATGGTGAAGACACGGTCAGCAAACCTCTCAACAAGTGGTTGTGTTTTTCGATTGTTTAATGAATATTGTTGTTTTCCTTTAGAGGATGGTGAGTACGGGGCTAGGGTTGTTGATGTGGAAGACTTGGATGGACTATATACTGATCATGTTGGAGTTAAAGGCATAGAGTCCTGATGTTCCCAGTATGGCCACAGTGATGACATATTAGTTTCTTATGATCTCTATGTGTTGTAGGGTACATTGAAATACATCTACCCAGAAGGTGGTGATGTAGACAATGGCTACACTTTTCATGATGATCATCATTCATATTCCTTCTCTCATTAGGGATGGAAGTCATTGATTGATACCTAGATCAGCTTCAATAGATAAACCTTTGTCTACCATTTGCTAGAATTTTTGGTACAAGAGCATGACCAACTTGATAATTAAGGCCTCCTAAGAGGAGAGTGGACCTATGAGGTTCCATGATGTCAGTAGCAAAAAATATAGTAGTATGAATTTATGAATGCATGTGGAGAGGCTTAAAGTCCCTTATTTTAGGTTGTAAACCTCTACCTCTTTCTTCCTCAAAGTTTTTCAACAAACATATTTTTCTTGGAAGAATATGGAGAATTCTTCCCAAGTCATAGCTGAAGTGTCACGGGTATAAATAACTCCACTTCACAAAACTCTATATGGCCCATTGAGAACATATGTATCCAATCTAACCTTTTAGTGTGGAGGACATTGAATTTCAATAAAAGTGCATTAGAGATATAACACCCAATCATCATCTTTATCAACCATTTCCAACTCTACTTCACCATCAATGTAGAGTGGTTCCATCTTAATGAAATCTATATGGGAGTGTTTTCTTTGTCTATCAGAACTTAGATTTACAATTATACTTCCCTTCATAGTATTTGTGAGATGTTGATTGAGGAATGCTAGCTCTTACTCTGGATAAAGTCAGTTGCAAGACCCCCCCCAACCTTGATTAATTCACAACATGCTTGTTTGTATTAATTGGGTTCTTAGTTTCATAGTTAAACTTTAGATGAAATCAATTGGAAAATGTATGGTTCACATTTCAGCTAATTCCTATTTCATTTTCTCAAGTCATGCAAATATTTTTTACTTCGTGGGCTTGTTTCAATGTACCCATTTTTAGAGTCTATCTAAAATTTTAATACATGAATATTTTCTTGCATGGTTTCATTAACAATATTGTGCAATTTTATTTTCTATGGATACTTTAAAATTTTGGTGCACAGGGTACAAGTCCACCAGAAATATTAAACTAGTCGGTGTTAATGTCTTGTGTTTTGGTCAATCGATAGCTTGATATACCTGTTAGTCGATGAAAACAAATAGTTTCCCCAGAGGCCTTTGTTAAGAATAACCAACAATTGTAGATTTTGTTGTCTCCATGTACAAGTCGATGCTCGAGTCATTCAATCGATGGTGGAATAAATGTGATAGGGTTGATGGTTTTGGATAAAACCATCAGACCGATGGAATTCTTAGTGAATAGGCATTCAAATGAAGTTTTATTGACCAAAGGAGGATCACCTATTGCATTTTTTATCTTTCCTTTAATGAATTTTTTTTCCATGCATGGTTGATGGAAACCTGGATAATTAGCTAACCGATGAAGGAGCTTTATGATTTATTGACTACCTGTGCCTCTATCTCTCTCCCTCTGATGAACGGGCTAGTTTCCATTGGCTAACATATTAATTCTACTACTTCTTGATATGTGCTTTTCTCTAACCAACAAAGTCTGCAGCATGTAGGATGATGGTATTGGATAATTCCATTATAACGATGAGGTAATGGGCTTGAAACTAACAAACAACAGAGGATGAAGGTCGACAAAAATATAGGTTATCAACATTGATGGAAAATCTAAATAGTTAGGCTAAAGAAAAACACTCCAACCAACTCTCCTACAATAGAAAAACATCATTCATACTAGACCGATGTCCAGGTAGAATGCAACCAAACCAATGGATTTTCTAGACGCATTGGTCGATGAGTTTTCTAGTACTTTTGATCTTCAAAAATACTAACTTAGACCCTTTGACTAGAACCCCACCTATAAGTACCCATCCTCCTTTCCATCATTCAATATTTTGGAAAAACCTCTTGCTGCATCTAGAGACTCGTGAAGGGCCATCATATTTTAACAAAAAGTACAAGTTGGTGGATACATTACTTGAATCAAGCCATCTTAGGATGGATCTAAGTCTCTTAACCTTGTATCTTGCTCCCTATATTTAAGATCTTCTATCTTAAATATTTTTTCTTTTCAATTTTCAATTTTCAATTCTCTCCTCTACTATGTCTGAGATTCATAGTGTTACAACTTTGAAACTTGTACAAATAATTAGCAAACCCTCTTTTCATCTCTCTTTGATCTAGATACACCATGTTCTTGTTGGAAAAGAGCACTATTAGAGCTTTTGGGGGGGGGGGAATATCATACCTTCAATACACCTTTTTGAGTTTCCCTTCTTGGAATTTGCTTTTGTTGAGTGATATAACCTTTTATACATTTCATTTTACTTAATAGATGCATAATATTGATCTTGTTCTAATATTTTTTAATATACTAAATATTTTGTTATGCATTGTTTTGCACAAATAAGATTTTAATACGAATCCATAAATCTTTATTAGGCCTTACATACATTCTATTGTACAATAAACATTTCTTTTGAACACACAACTAAAAATCTAAATACAAGTACAAAAGCTCGGAAAAATGTCATTTTATGGCATTTTAGTAGTCAAAGAAGAGAAATATGACCCACCTATTAACCGTTGTTGTATAGTAGTCATCTTATCAAAATATAAGATTTTTATTATTATTATTATATAACTAAATTATTAGTTGGATGAAATATCTTCAATGAAAGTTGCTCATCCATGCTAGGGTTTGGAACCTATTTTTCCTGTATATTACAAATAGCATACTTCCACAAATTTAGGGTTTGAATCGTAAAATTTGAGTGCAACCTTGTAATGAATTTTTAATATTTTTGAAATTTTTTAATAGAAATGATATTCCTATCATGAGTTATCATTATTTTGATCTTACTGACAAATTAGGCTTTTATGCGCCTTAGTTTGAGATTTGGTCCTCTTTATGGCCAAGGATGAATAAAATATCACCCTAAAATAATATGGAAATGTTTCATATCTTTTGAAGTTTCAATCCAAAATTAATTTTACAAATTCATATAGGAAGCTTCTATGTGGCTTTAATGATGTAGTTAAAGATATTTCATTTGCTTAATTAATCAAGTGTAACCCTAATCACGAGGTCTCCTGAGACAATAGAACTATCTCAGTTTCAGAGTTTGTTGGATAGGAAATAAATAATCCTTGTAGTAGTGTTAACTTGTCAGAAAGTGTGTGTGGTCATATTGTTGAGTATATGTGGGTACAAGGAAGATTTTTTTCTATAATGTTGACAATGAGGGATTTGAGAACAGCTACATATGTATCTCAATTTATATGTGATAGAGATAAGATGTGTTTGTAGCTCAAAAATTCAGGGGTTTTATCGTAGTTTTTGGTGTCATTGTCTGTGTAGCCAGGATAGACTTGGTTTTCAGTGTGATGAGCTATGTGCCCTTTCTGGTAGATTGGGACATAGTGCAACTATAGTTGTTCACTCATATTTACTACAAGAAAGAAATTTTTAGGTTTTCGATCATTCTAGATCTTATATGAGCCCAATTGTGTGACTTGTAGTGGTCAGCTAGTAGTTTGAGTGGTACACCTCAAACTACGTAGGGTTAATAAAATATATAATCAAATAGGCTAGTATATCTTTATAGCTATTTGTCAAATCACATTGGATGATAACTATTTATTTTCTCTTCCTACTATTATCATATTTGATTCATATCCCTTCATGTTTAATTATCTACACATGTAACTTTACATATGCATTCTCACTATATATGCACTCCCAATTTTCAGATATGCTTATAACTAATAAATTTCATTGGTTGTTATATCATATCCATGGCAATTTGGTGTCTCACCGAGTGGGTTTCCACATCTTTATAGGTGTTTAGCAGTGTTAGTCTACCTTTGGTGGTGAGGATCCTTAGTTCAGAGATCAGTAGAGATGAGAGGTCAATGTATTAGTTATTAGAGTCCTAGAGTTATCCTTATACTCTCATATCTAAGAGTGGAATTTGTATATTATGAGCATCAACTCAAGATTTTGATTGTATGTTAGGAACAATGTAAATGTGATAATTATATGGAAACACCACTTGTATACAAGTTGTGGCTGAGGCCATTGAACTCATTTAAAGTTACATGATATAAGCATATGTGAAGTATGGGCCTTTATGCAGGCATCAATGTGAATATTTGGAATTTTCATTTAGTTTTAATTGTGCACCTTTTTGGTATTAATTAGTGTTTCATCAATGCATCAATTTTAAGTAATCTCATTTTGTGTGATGGGTTGTCATGCTTGTTGGTATCATAGCTTTAGGTTTTTTGAGTCTATAGGGACATATGACTTAGATTTTTTTGTTTGTTCTTACATATCCAACATTTCTAACCATAGCATCTGGTTATGCAGATATGGTTGGAGAATGTGAAGGACATCTTGAAAGTAGTTATGTGGCACCTAGGGGTGACGGAAGGATGTGGCTACCAATGGAATGTATACCTAAGATGGGGAAAAGGAGCATGTTCCACATCCTTTAGATCCTACAACCATAGTCGATCCAACCTTCCAAACAGTCTTTGGATAACGAACGGTGATGATCACACATTTTGCTAGCTGAGAACATGTACCTTCGCCTATGGTGCCTTCTCTAAATGATGAGTCACAACATATAGGGAAGAGCTTTGAGATGTTGAAAAAGGTTGGTGCCACTAAGAATGTGGGAACATCGGACCCAATAGGCTAGGATATGTGACTAACAGAGCTGGAGAGGATGTTTATGATCCTACATATTGATAAAAAGGAAAAGGTTAAGCATGTGGAGTACCTTCTGAAGGGTAGTGTTGGCTATTGGTGGGCCATTGAGTAGGAGAAGAGGTCATGTGAATGATCCACTGGGAAGATTTCTGGCGAGAGTTTGTGAGTCATTACTTTCTTGAGACATGTCTGGAGGAGAACATGGCTCAGTTTGAGAGGTTGTGCCAAGGATTGTGGTCTTTGAATCACTATAAGGAGAAGCTTATGGAGTTGTTGAGGTTTTGTCCTCACATGGCAATGACAAAATAGGAGCGGATTAGAAGGTTTGAGAAGTGATTGAACATCAAGTTGGCACGGCGGTGTCATTCTTGTAGTCTCGTGAGAAGTTTCCCACCTTTTTGGAGGTTATGAAAAGGATTGAGAAGACATCTATGTACCTATGAGATGCTAATGCTAGGAAGTGGTTAGCTCAATTTCAGGGACAACAATCAAGAAAATATAAGAAGTAGAGGTTTTCTTTGTTGCACTATTAATATTCACACCATAGCTTGATAGTTTTTTATCCAAGGAAAAGAGTACAATCAGAGTGGTCTCCTAGAAAGGGGAGAGGTCATAGTTTTCTACCATATGGGGTGAACTATTTGGGTTCTAAGTCTGTGATAGGGCCATCTAGGCTGTAGTATGATATGATGACATGCTTCAAGTGTGGTGAAGTTGGGCATGTGAAATGGTCTTACCCTATGAAGAACCAAAAAGTTACATAGCAACTCAAGAAGAATCATCAGGGCTCGTAGTAGAAATGTAATAGAGCCGGTGGAAGTGGACGAGGCCAGACATCGCATGTATGGCCTCAAGACCAACAAGTAGAGGTCAAGTACGAGGATGAAAATAGGAAACGGCTACATTCTATGCCATGAGTCAAACAGAAGGAGTGTCTAACTCAGGAGCCATAATAGGCCAGATGAAACTTTTCCATTCTAACTTATTTTCATCTATATATGAATCTATTGTGGGCTGACCAAGGTGCAACACACTCATTTACCACCAAAGAGGTGAAAAATATTTGTAACTTTCTTGTTTGTGGTAGATCCAACAACCTCTTGTTAGAAACAAATTCAGTTGGTTCCACCATGTTATGGGAGGTGTCTCCATCATGTTTTGTTTATTTATTTAGGATGCAATATTTGAGTGGATCTTATGCCACTGGATATGCATGGATTTGAAGGATCCTAGGAATGGATACATGGAGAACTAAATAGTTTTTTGGATTGTGGTTCCAAAGTTGTGAAGTTTTGTAATGGATATCTCTTGGACTTTCCAAGGAGATAGGAAGATTCTTCCTACATGTTTGATGTTAGCACTGATAGAAAAAAGGTTTATGGGACAAGGATGTGAAACCTTCTTAGCACATGTGTGGATACTAAGGTAATGATTCCTAGTATCCAGGATGTACATGTGGTGTGTGAGTTTGAGGATGTCTTCCTAATGAGTTTCCAAGTGTTCCACCCCCAGGAGAGATTGATTTTGAAATCAATCTCATTCCTAGTACACAACCCATAGCACATGCACCTTATATGACAGATCCAGTTGAGATAAAGGAGTTGAAAAAAAATGGTTATATGAGTTTCTATAGAAGAATATTATACAGTTGAGTGTGTCTGCTTGAGGTTCTCTAGTGTTGTATTTTAAGAAGGATGGTTCCTTGAGGCTTTGGATAGACTACCAGAAGTTGAACAAGGTCACAGTGAAGAACAAGTATCTGATGTTGAGGGTAGATGACTTATTTGATCTGTTGAGAGATGCTATAGTGTTTTCTAAGATATATCTGAGGTCAGGCTATCACCAGTTGAGAATCAAGGTAGATGACATACCTAAGGCAACTTCTAGGACTAAGTATGGTCATTATGAGTTTGCACTTATGTCGTTTGGGATAACCAATGCACCAGAAATGTTTATGGATATAATGAATATAGTTTTCAAACTATACTTTGACCAATTCGTGGTGGTATTCATAGATGACATTTTGATATAGTCCATGGACAGTCATCAACATGAGAAAAATCATTATTACACATTGGAATTGATGAGGCGGCATAAACTATATACTAAGTTGAGAAAGTGTGAGTTTTGGCTGACCGAGGAGTATTTTCATGGTCAAGCCATATTTGTAAAGGGTGTTTGTGTAGACCCTAAGAATATGGAGTCAATTTTATATTTAGAGCAGCCCAAGACATTGATGGAGGTTCAAAACTTCATAGTTTTAAATGGTTACTATAAGAAGTTCATCAAGAACTTTAGTGAAATAGCTTTACCTTTGACCAGACGAACTAGGAAGGGTGTACCTTTTGTTTGACTTGATAACTATCACCATTATTTTTAGTTTTTAAAGGAGAGGTTGACAAGTAACCTGTTGTTGGTGATGCCAAAACCATGGAAAGGGAACACTATTTTCTGTGATACTTTGAAGGATGGGCTCGGATGTGTATTGATGTAGGACAACAATGTGACTTTTATTCTTCTTGACATATTAAGAAACACTTGGAAAACTGCCCAACTCATGACCTATAGCCAGTATTTGTGGTTCTTGCTTTGAATATTTAAAGGCACCACTTGCATGAAGAGAAGTGATAAATCTTCACAAATCACAAGAGTCTTTAGTACATATTTTGAATACAAGAGACGAACAAGAGGAAGAGAAGATGAATGGAGATTATTAAGGACTACAATTGTATGATAGACTATCATCTAGGAAAGGAGAATCAGTAGTTGATGCGTTAATAAGAAATTCATATTTTTCTCCATCATAAGAAAACAAAAAGATAAATGTACTCTATGGTTTGTTACAAGATGGACATGTTGGTGTCACTATGATAGATGAATGTGTAGTTGGAAGTCTTCATGTTGTTAGGTTTTTTGTCATAGTTATAGGTGAAGCTAAATTTAATACATCAGATCAGAGTGCACAAAATATCAGATTAGATATGGGCAGTGGGAAGCATGATGGCTTTAATGAGGCAGATAATGGTACATTATTCTTTCATAACTGGATGGGGGTTTTTGAGATTGGTGGTCTGAGGGAGATGTTACTTGAGGAGACTCATTCCTCAATGTATGTGATGCATTCTAGCAGTACAAAGATGTATCATAATCTCTAAGACTTGTATTAGTGGTTGAGTTTGAAGCTTGATGTAGTAGAGTTTGTTATGAAATGTTCAATCTATCAGTAGGTCAAGATAGAGCATCAAAACCTATAGGGACGTTGCAACCTTTGCCAATTCCATAGAGGAAATGGGATCACATAACCATGGACTTTTTAGTTGGTCTTCTTAAGACAGATAGATGTCATGATTCCATTTGGGTGGTTTTTATTGGTTGATAGAAGTCATCTTAAGTTTTTCTGATCAAGACCACCTACATAACAGAGAAGTTGGCATAGATCTACATTGATGAGATAGTTTGTCTACATGTTGTACCAACTACAATAGTATCAGATAGAGGTATTTAGTTTATGAGCAGATTCTAGGAGCATTTGGATACAACTTTAAGGACACATTTGAGAATCAGTACAACCTTTCACCCGCAAATAGACAACAATCAAAAAGGACCATATAGATTCTAGAGGATCTACTGAGAGCATGTGTTCTTTAGTTTCTTAGGAGTTGGGGTATTCACCTTAGTTTGGTTAAGTTTGCCTACAAAAACACCTACCAGAGGAGCATAGATATGGCATTGATGCTTTGTATGGAAGATGTAGGTCACCTATTCATTGGTACAAGTAGGTGAATATCAGCTGTTAGGCCTTGAGTTGGTTTAGAAGACTAAAGAGAAGATCAAGGTGATCATGTAATAGTTGAAGGCAACATGTTCTAGGATGAAGTCAAATGCAAACAAATATCATAGACCATTGGAGTTCTAAGTTGGGTACCTAGTATACATCAAAGTCTCCCCTTAGAAAGTTGTTTTGAGGTTTGGGAAGAAGGGCAAGTTGTCTCTTAGGTTTATGTGATTGTTCCCTATCATAGCTCGAGTTGGGAAGGTTGTGTACAAGTAGGAGTTACCCCTAGAGTTTCACATGTTGCAGAATGTCCTCCATGTTTTGATGATGAGAAAGTGTCACCCAGATATGGTGTAAATGATTGAACATGTACATGTGGAGATAAATTATGAGGTGTCTTATGTTCAGGGTTTGGTTTCAATCTTAGACAGACATTTGCAGAATCATAGGAAGAAGGATATAGCTCTAGTAAAGGTGTTATGGAATCATTATGGGGTATAGGAATCCATGTGAGAGTTAGAAGATGAGATGTGTAGGAAGTACTCATCTTTATTTTCTTAGGATTTTGGGGGGAAACCCTAGATAACAAACTATAGTTGTAAGTCCCCTAACCTTGATTAAGACATAAACATGCTTGTTTGTATTAGTCAGGTGCTTGGTTTCAACATTAAACTTTATAGTATGTTTTAATATCAATTGTTATAGTTAGCTTTCAAATTTGAGCCAATTATTACTTCATTTTCTCAAGTCGTGCAATTTTTGTACTATGTAGGCTTGTATGTAATTTACCAATTTTGGGGGTCTAACTAAAAATTTAATACATTCATATTTTTATACATGGTGTTCTTAACAAATTTTTACAATATAATTTCATATGTATACATTTAAACTTTGTTGCATGGGGTACCAATGCCCTAATAAATAATAAGCTAGTTTGTGGTAATGCCTTGTGTTTTGGTCAAGCGGTGGCATGCTTGACCGATGAAGATTGATGTCTCATTGGAGATCTTTCATTTAGAATATACCAATGGTTGCAGGTTTTTGACTTGTCTCCATGTATGAGTTGATGCTTGGGTCATGCAAGCAAAGATGGAAAAAATGTTCTAGGGTTAATGATGTTGGATAAAATCATTGGACCTGATGGAACTCTTTTTTTTGGTCGGTCAAAAAAGTGTGTTACTATAATACCAAAAAAAACTTTGGGAACTAAGTACCCCTTTACATCATAAAGAGATAAAAAAGCTCGACCAATGATCATATACCCCACACAGGGGGGTATTCGCTAGATCTATATATAACAAGGACTGAGAAGACCTATCTAACTAACAAAACTAGAACCAAGCATTCCTACTAAGAGAATAATTTATTGCAACCTGTAGATACATGCATTCAGCCCACCCACAAAGAGTAACTACACATTACAACATGACATCCACCAGGTTACCCTGCCTGGAAATAGCAACACTAGCTTCTGACCTTCTTTGATCGCCAGGACATCAGAAAGATCTATAAGAAAATGCAGAACCATCACATTCTACCACTAGAGAACTATGAGGCTAAGAAGTTCAAATCAATCCTTTCATTCTTGACACAGTACCAACTATCTAATAGAAGTACCCACAATGTGTGGTACTATGCCAACAATTAGAGAATTCATCGATCTTCCGAACCAAGAAACCACTCTATTGTTATCCTGCAATGGAAATAGAATAGCAACTTCTACTTTCACAAAGGTAGCTCATCGAACACCTTAGGAGTGTTCCTACACAACACATTGCCAAGGAGGAGCAAACTAGATGAAGAGTCCATCCCCAGAACAGCCGTCATCATGAGCAGTGAGTTATCATGCATCAACTGAATAGGGCCCCTTATTGTTGTCCTGTAACGAAACAAGCTCTGAGGCTCATGTTTGCACAGGAGCACCTGCTCAAACAACTTGTGGGTACTCTAACACATAGTAACAAAGGAATCGGTAGGGGGAGGGAGAAGCAAAAACAGCCCCTTAACCTCTTACACCATGCGATGACATCAACCAGATGAATCTAACGCCGGAGAAGCATCAGCCAAACACCAGGAACAGCGAGGTACACCTCGCATCGAGGCCTGGGGTCGAGGTCAAGGAAGACATCCATTGCTGAAAGCACCACAACACTTCATCCACCCTTCAGCCAGTGGTGAACAACCAGTGTGGTGGCAGAGGAGGTACCCCCGATGCTGCCGAGTGGACTCGGCGTCGAGGAAGCACTCTAACAAGGAGCCCGAAGGAAGTCCATGGTGTGCCAGCCCAAGTGACCCAGTTCTTAGGAACTTCTACTGTGTCAGGGTCGAAACCCCAGAATAGGGGACAAGACTCGAGCACAACACCACAGCGTGGTCACCGAGACAAACATTGAGGTCATGGACGAAATGGCCTTCACCGCCCTAGACAAACCAAGATTCGCTCGGAGAGAGGAGTGAGAGGTTCCTAAGAAGCAAGGGCGATGGATCACTATGATTTGTCTGTGAAGACAGATTTAAGCGTGGAGCCCCAAATCTGGGAGGGGAGGCTCTTCTCCATCAGTCACTCTTAGACTGGGTGGAGGTCGATCAGATCGACATAGCCAATCTACAGATCCACATCCTGGCTCCTCGCTTGTCTTATCCCCCTTCCTCCCACCTGATGGAACTCTTAAGAAAACAGAAGCTCTGATGAAGTTCTATTGACCAACAAATCAAAACCTCTTGCTTTTATTTAGCTTGCCTCTGATGATTTTTGTTTTTCCATACATAGTTGATGGAAACTGATATAATAAGTTGATCTATGAAGGAGCTTTATGCTTAACTGACAACCCATGACTCTATCTCCATCTCCAATGACTGGGCCAATTTCCATTGGCTAACGTATTGATCCCTTTTCCTTAGATGTGCCTTTTTTCTAAACAATGAAGTCCACAACAAGTCAATGGAATCATACAATTTCACTGGACCAGTGATGGAATGGGATGGAGACCGATGATAAATAGAGCATGAAGGACGACAAAAATATAGGCTATCATCACCAATGGAAAATTTGTGTAACATCCCTGACCTAGGTTATGCCTTAACCCTGGGAGTTTTTCTTAAGCAAGTTAATTATATCTTTAATTTTGTCTTGTGAAAATTAATTAAGGCCCAAGAGGAACCTATGTTTCAATTTTGGTCCCGTTTGAATAATTTTGAAGCAATGTTTGCTTATTTTGAACTAAAGTGTAAATTACCCAAGTTGAGGGGTTAACTTGCAAATGTTACATGATTAAAAGTTCCTCATGTGATGAAGCATCATGATAATGAAGATGATGTAGAGGTATGGCTTGAGAAAGCCTGAGTACCAAGAACGAGCTGATTAAGCAATGTTTGTGCATTAAAACCCAGTGTTGGTGTAATGTGCAATATACCCAAAAACCTAGGGTTCAATATGAAAATTACCACTCTAAAATAGTCCCTAAAGTTTCTTGGTATCATGTAGAGCAAATAAAATGAGAAGGGCATCTCATTTGTATCACTTTGAAGGAGAGAGAATCTTGATATTAAAATAATCAAGATTTAAGCATAATTGAAACCCTAATTCAATTTAATGCAAAAATAAATAAAATAATTGAAGGGCCTTCAACCAAAAGTGAGATGGATGAATTTTCTCAAGTGTGAACACCCTTGTGCTTTACTAGGCCACCAAATATCTCAAAGCAAGTGGATAACTCACTCACATTAAAATAAAGGAAAGTAATATCCACTAACTTATGGATATTATTATAAAATGAATTAAGGTGCTTAATTTACTTTTCTTTAAAACATGTATAATTGAGAGGAATAACAGGCAAGTAAGGTATCCTCGTATGTAATGAAGGAAAGGGGACAATTGTCAAGGAAATGGAGGAAATAATTTCTACTTTCTCTCTCTTAAATGAATTTTCAATAAAATTCATATATATGCTCCTTTATCCATGAGTTGAATGGGTAATTTCGAATCCACTTTCACTTCTTTCTTGAAAAAACGACCAAGGGAGATAGGAGAAATAGTAGGACGACCCCCAACCTGTTGGTAATCTTATTGTCCTTCTTTCACCTTAATTCCATGATGGAAATCAAAAATCAATGCATGATTTCTTCTTATCTCGATCCCATCTTCATTTCTAACCATTCATTTTCACTCAAAGCTTGAGGACGAGCCTTGGGATAGTGAAAGGAGTTGCATACACCATTGTTGACGTGATATTGGATCTTTGAAGCTCAAATTGGAGGCGGGTTTTATAACTTAAACCCCTCTACATTGTTATTCAACTATCAATCTTGCAATTTCGTTGATTCCTTCATCTTCTTGATTAATTGTTTGTTGTAATTGGTAAATTCATGAAATCAGAAGTACTATAAGTTACAGGAACGAAGGTATATGATTATGACATAATCTTGCACACTTTTCCCAAGGAATTCCTATTCCAATCGGTTTCAACAAGTTGTCCATTCAGTTTCAACAAAACCGTTTGGAATTAAACGGTTTCATCAAAACGTTAGGAACTAAACGGTTTCAACCCGTTTGGAAGAGTTGACCATAGTTTACCATTTGGATATTTGATGCTAATTATTATGGTTGATGACCCATTAAATTTAATTGATTAATTACAAAGGGTTCATTAGTTGAGGGTACATCCATTAACAAACCCTAATCGGGTTAAGTGTTGAATTTCCAATTGATCGATTTAGATTTTTGGGTTGATTAACCCAAATGGTCTCAAGACCATTTTGAGGTCAAACAACACCGTTTGGAGGTCTAGGGTTGAGTATGGTTGAGTAATTGAAGGTCCAGAGATACCAAATTGAAATGCAATTAATAGCTGAATTGATGATCAATCCAATGATCTAAACCCTAATGAATTTTCACAAATTCCAAGGATAGGATGGGTCAAACGGTCTCAAGACCATTTGGAGGTCATCAAACGACCTCATGACCGTTTGAGTTTAGGTCATATTATAAGTGGATGATAATTCATTGATTTCAATTGAATCAGTTCCACAATGTTGATCATTGATGGTTCCTCGATTTCAAAACCCTAATTGAAGGTTTCTTGAGTATAAATCCTAGTTCAACTGGGTTCAAAACCCTAACTGATGGTCCAAGTGAAGGATAATGCAATAGTTTAATTGATGAATGAATCAAGGATTCAATTGATAGACGGTTCATTGATGGAAACCTTGAATTGTTTAAGTGTTGAAAGACCGTTTTGGTCCATTCGGTTTTGAGAAGGTTTGGACCAAATGGTGGGTCCAAACGGTCTCAAACCATTTGGAGACCCAAGCCCAATCGGTTTCAACACACTCTTTCCCAAACAGTTTCAAATCATTTAAAGAGTAAAGGATCAAGAACGTTTAGTGAATCAATGTGATCATATCAATTGAAAACTTATTGTGATGAAGGATCAATTGACCCTATAATTGTTATTGATTTATCTCAAAGATAATCATTAGGGTTGCACCTTTAAGGTACCAAGTGATAGGTAACCTTAGGTGAGTTAATCCTTGAAGCTTAAAATAAGCAATACTTCAATACACTATGTCAACCCTAATTGAATGTACTTAATTGAAGGGTTGGTTGATCTAATCTAACTAAGTTTGACATAGTCAATATCCTAGAGAGGATGAGAGAGAGAGGAATCCATACATGTAGGATAATCATGTAATGGATAAGCCTCAACACCTTCAATATGAATAAACTATGAATTTAGGATACGATCCTTGATGAAGAGATCATGAAACCCTAATCAAGAAGATTGATGAACCTTAACCCTAACCTAGGGTAAAGATGTAACCCTAATCAAGGTTAAAAACATGAGAAACCCTAATTGAGGGTGATTCCATGAGAAACCCTAATTGAGGGTGATTCCATGATAAACCCTAATTGAGGGTGATTCCGTGAGAAACCCAAATTGAGGGTGATTCCGTGAGAAACCCTAATTGAGGGTGATTCCGTGAGAAACCCCAATTGAGGGTGATTCCATGAGAAATCCTAATCGATGGTGATTCCATGAGAAACCCTAATCGAGGGTGATTCCATGAGAAACCCTAATTGAGGGTGATTCCATAAGAAACCCTAGTTGAGGGAGATGCCATGAGAAAACCTTAATTGGAATGAATAGTAAACTCTAATTATGGGCAATGTGATATGAAACCCTAATGTAGGGTGATGCTATATGCAATCCTAACCCTAAGGAAGGATGATAGTATGTGAAACCATAACCCTAATTACTAGGTAATGGTATCAGAGAATCCCTAATGATAAAATAAGGGATAATACCTTATAAAGTTGAAATATCTCAAGTTGTTGATTATAGGCAACTTTATAGTAAGCAATGCCTTAATCCGAAATGAGTCCATATCATTGAAGATAGTTGGACAATTCTTATATGTGACCTATGCACTTTATGATAAAAGTGATAGGTTAGAGGATGAAAGTATTACGATGAGGAAATACCTTAATACAAGATAAGTTGATAAGCTCAAGTAAGTTAGAAGTAATAAAGAAAACGATACATCAAGAATTGATAGACATCACATTTAGCATTTTAGGGTTGATATACCTTGATGCATCTCAATCCAATATACTTGGATAAGAAACACAAGAAGTGTGTGTTATGTAAATTGTTACAATGAAGATGTAATGAATTCAAAGCACTTTGATAAGTCTTGACTAACATACTATGAGTAACGGGTTAAGCCAAGATAACGAGTATGCTATAAACATACCATGGTAAGGTTGAGAGATGAACTCATACCTTGAATTGATAATCATTTATGATATATGATGAGAGTAATAATCATGAGTGAATACTTGTGATATCAAAAGATACTCCAAGAGGAGTGGAGCAATATATTTGGGTTGGATTGATAATATGAACATGAAACCTTAAAATAATATGAAATGGGATATGAGAAACCCAAATTTGATGTGAATAGTAAACCCTAACCCTATTAAGGGAACAAAGGTGTTACTCTTGTTTTATAAGATGTAAATTGGCCTTATGTGCCAATATGTTGTGATTGCTAAGTAAGAGGTAATAAGATGTGTATTGGCCTTGTGTGCCAATATGTTGTTGTTTCTTAGTAAAAGTAACCAAATGTGCATGGACTTTATAAGTCATATGAATAAGTTGTTGCCTAGTGAAAGGTGACAAGACACTTAATGGGCCTTGTAAGCCATGTGAGATGCTTTTGTAACAAGTATCATGTATACCTCGGTCTGAGGAACCATAGGTAATAGTTACCTAACAAGTGGTAAAAGTGATTAGTGATGAACTGAGGGTATGAATACCCAGATTTCATAAGTAAGATAATGATGTTGTTGTGAGATGTGAACTTTCAAGTGATGAGATAAGGGATTAAGATCCCAATGTATTATAAATTTTGGTAAAGCAATTGATAAGAGCATATATGTTTCTTTGTAGCAATTGTCACAATAATTCTTGTTTGAGAACTTGACTGATGCTAAAAGAATGTGCTAATGTACTTAATTAATCAAGTGAAATCATATCATATAGAGCCCTGACCATAGATCCATCAGTGTCATAATTTGCTGAATGGTGAAACGGGTTGCTCTGCGGCATAACCCGGAAGCCGCATATTTTTTGAATATTTGGGGGTAATGGGTGAATATATCCTTACACCTCATAGGAATGGCTACAGGCTATATTCTATGCACATTAATGGTTACAGACCATATTCCAATAAGAGTATGGCTATGGGCCATGACTCCACAATATAATACTAGGCATTGGATACGGGCCATATCCTGAAGAGAGTATATGCTATGGGATATAACTCTATAGCGAAGATGCCAATATACCTTGGCAAGCTATTTGTAGTTGACACATGATGTCTCTGCCATATAATCTCGTACTAACCGAGAAAGTTGAGGTCTTGGATTCTGGCTCCTCCATTGACCTTGTATGGTACCGATTTTGACTGTGCAGTGGTCGGTTGGAGTATGAGCGGTATACCTCATCTCCTCAGGGCATAAGTGTGATTGTAAAATGTAATCAGCCGTATAGCATGTTTTCTTAAGGATTGAATACGGAAATTTATTGGCTGATGTTACATTCCTTTTATGCATCTTTAGTTGATAGATGTTATTTATATCTCTTTACAGTCATTGTAAGTAGATGAATGAATTACAAGTCTACCATGGGTAGAAGAAATGTCCTCCTTAGGAAAGGAGATTACTTTACTTTGTTCATACAGTGATCCATCTGCTGTTAAATATATAAGATTTTCCCTGCTCAGTTTTATTTTAATAAACTGCAATAATAATGTTTTGTCGAAGAGTTATATCTCTCACTGGGGCAATTTTCAATTGTCTCACCCTCGTGGGATCCAACGTTTTTAGGTGGATGCGGACAAAAAATAGAAATCCCTATGGCAGAGGAAGGGCAGCAATAGCCGGGACAGCAGTGAAATCTCAGGTGGAGATATTATCTGTCAAGTCATATAGATAGTAGTCCTATGTATCGTCTCTGTACTCTCAGGTCCTCGGAGTTAGTAGTTAGTGTTTTTGACGAATCGATCTGAGATTTTGGCTTGATGCCTCGAGGTTCTTATACTACCTGTATACAGTGTTAACAGGGCAGTTAATGTTTGTAATCCTCGAGAAGAGATGGTACAAGGCATGTACTTATGAACCAGGTTGTAAATGTATTACATTGATTCATGATGAAAGAATTTTCTGGAGAATGGATCTCTTTGCAAATGGTTTTAATTTTTAGTGATTTTCAGTAATTCTGTTGTTAACAAATGCTTTAGCTTAAGTAAATCCTATTTTTGTGAGATGTATGCAACAATTTAGTGGTATCAGAGCTCTTAGTTCGCTGAGTCTACAGAGACATAGGATTAAGGTTGTCGAGTCTGTTCTAGTGACTTCCAGTGTATCTGATAGTATCTTCTGCTCATATAGGAGAAGAAGAACTTGAAGATGGCTGGGTCACATGAGGAAAATGCTGCAAAAAGCAGCAATGCTGCACCAAGAAGAGGTGCATGGGATCAGGTGAGAGAAGAATGACTGCCTGAGAATCCCTAAAATAATCTAATTGTGATAGGAAATCATTCCTTTGATATCACTATTGGGCAATTTAGGACAGCTATGATGCGTATAGTGGACTGGGTATTAGCAATGCAACCCAGATTACTAGCCCCCAATGATGAAATTCTAGATTTAGACCGAATTTGTGCTCAACCTCAGCTGTTGAATCAATAAATAGTAATGGAAGGAATAAGATACAACCAGAAATCAGGATCTGTTACAAGTGTAGGAAGCCTGGACATATCAGAAGGTATTGTCCAGAGAAGGAAATTAAGGGAAGAATTGAGAAAAATCCTATCCAAACTCAGGAACAGAGGCCTAGTAGTTCCAAAAAGAAGAAGTTTATGGAACCACCAGTACAACCAGAGCCTAGTGCACCAAGGCAATGGCTACTTAGAAAGGGTAAAGAACCTTCTAGACCACATCTAAAGCCCAAAATTTGTTACCAATGTAGACAGGTAGGACTTCTGGCAAGAGATTGCTCATCCAGAAACGTTATGATAAATCAACCCCTGAGGCAGAATCAACCTGAGGCAGTGAACCATCCACAAATCATGATAGGTCAGACAAAATAATGACATTCTAATATGTCTTTTCATGATTTCCTGAGTTAAATTGAGAAAGTAATTGATTGAGCTTTCCTTGAATGGTCCTATGAGGACTTATATTTTGTATAGTAACATTATAGATGTTTCATAGTGTTCTTACCTCTATGAAGGAGGATGAGATATAGAAGAGATGCATGGATAAAATCCAGGGATGTAACAACTTATGCTTGTAATAATATGAAAAGGAAGGAATATGATAGTATACATAGTGCATACTACTTAATCTTAGTATTTATATACCATGTCCAGGTATACAACTATTGATGATAAAGTAAGTATGGAAACTCTTAGATTGCTATCTTTTTTATTTCTCTGATCAAGTAGTCATTCTAAGACAATATAATGAGTATCATGAAATTAGAAATATGGAATGGAAAAATGTGTCATATCCTAAGAATAAGAAAGAGAAATCTGAGATAATCCCAGATCAGTATGTGTATGAGGGAGTAAAAAGTATACTCCTCATAAGATAAAAATGAGAACAAGGGAGGTGATCCCTGTTCGATAAAGGTGTGTGTATAATAAAGATCTTTTCCCATAATGAGGAAATGGGAAATGTGATGAGATCATAAGATGTGCATGAACATGTTAGATAATAACAAAGAAAGAAATAATGTTATGTAATCATCCTTAAAAATTCATGTGCAGAGGGCAAGGAACCTAGAATGAGACAAAGAGTAAATGATTCATGAATAGTTGAAAACTCATGAAATAATAATGAGGAATATGATTCCTTGTTTTCTTTCCTTTCGGGGACATAGCAATCAAGTGGGTCTTAGGACACTTGATGTGCATAAGATAAAAATTGTTAATGTGATGGTTACTTAGAAAAGTATCAGTTTATCTTGGACTTTAGTTCTAAGATAAAGACATATGTAACAAATAATGTCTCAAGATGAAAGGAAGATAAATATGTGATGTGTTTTCAACACATGTGACAGATACCAAGGTAAGAGATATTGGTATCTAAAGAAATACCAAATGATTTATGTTGGCTACCTGGAATGGTCAACCATGAAATCAGTTTAATAATATAAACATCACATGTTAGGGGTTTATGATTTGCATAAACATAGCAATTGAAGATATCTTTAAGATAAGTTATTAATTGATAAAGTAATCCCTCCTTATGATAATAGAATGTACAACTAATAAGATAGTTAGTACAAGTAATAAGGAAATCTAGTATTGTGTCACCAGGTGAGATGGCGCGATCGAGGTATGAAAAGACCTATAGTCCCAAATGGGTGACAGAACATAATTGTAATCTTGAAAGTGAAATGTTAAATTAAATAAGGAGTATGGGAGACTCCTCAGGAACAAGAATCTATTACATGAAATGGTAAAATAAGGAAAAGTATCACCTGGCACAGTATTAACTCCACAGTCAATAATGAAAGGACAGTGGAGTATGTGTCCTATGAAATTGATTCTATTGAAATCTTGTGTAGAAAAACTTTGTGTTGATCAAAGATTTATGGTATCTCCATAACAATGAAATGTTATGAAGAGACTAGATAATATGATGAAATCAAAATATCTGTCTTCTTTATCTGGGATTTCAGGGATGAAATCCTTGTTAGGGGTTTATAATTTGTAACATCCCTGACCTGGGTTATGCCGTAACCCTGGGATGTTTGCTTAAGAAAGTTAATTACATCTTTAATTTTATCTTGTGAAAAGTAATTAAGGCCCAAGAGGAACCTATGTTTCAATTTTGGTCCCATTTGAATAATTTTGAAGAAATGTTTGCTTATTTTGGACTAAAGTGCAAATTACCCAAGTTGAGGGGTTAACTTGCAAATGTTACATGATTAAAAGTTCCTCGTGTGATGAAGCCTCATGAGAATGAAGATGATGTAGAGGTATGGCTTGAGAAAGCCTGAGTACCAAGAAAGAGTTGATTAAGCAATGTTTGTGCATTAAAACCCAGTTTTGGTGTAATGTGCAATTTACCCAAAAACCTAGGGTTCAATATGCAAATTACCACTATAAAATAGTCCCTAAAGTTTCTTGGTATCATGTAGAGCAAACAAAATGAGAAGGGCATCTCATTTGTATCACTTTTAATAAGAGCGAATCTTGATATTAAAATAATCAAGATTTAAGCATAATTGAAACCCTAATTCAATTTAATGTGAAAATAAATAACATAATTGAAGGGAGTTCAACCAAAAGCGAGATGGATGAATTTGCTCAAGTGTCAACACCCTTGTTCCTTTTCTAGGCCACGAAATATCTCAAAGAAAGTGGATAACTCACTCACGTTAAAATAAAGGAAAGTAATATCCACGAACTAGGAGCAATAGGATGACGACTCCCAACCTGTTGGTAAGCTTCTTGACCTTCTTTCACCTTAATTCCATGATGGAAATCGAAAATCAATGCATGATTTCCTCTTATCTCGATCCCATCTTCATTTCTAACCATTCCTTTTCACTCAAAGCTTGAGGACGAGCCTTGGGATAGTGAAAGGAGTTGCATCCACCATTTTTGACGTGAGCTTGTAGATTTTAAGCTCAAATTGGAGGCGGGTTTTATAACTTACACCCCTCTACATTGTTATTCAACTATCTATCTTGTAATTTCGTTGATTCCTTCATCTTCTTGATTAATTGTTTGTTGTAATTGGTAAATTCATGAAATTAGAAGTACTATAAGTTACAGGAACGAAGATAGATGATTATGACATCATCTTTGACACTTTTCCCAAGGAATTCCTATTCCAATCATTTTCAACAAGTTGTCCATTCGGTTTCAACAAAACCATTTAGAATTAAACGGTTTCATCAAACCGTTAGGAACTAAACGGTTTCAAACCATTTGGAAGAGTTGACCACAGTTGACCATTTGGATATTTGATTCTAATGATGATGTTTGATGACCCATTCAATTTAATTGATTAATTCCAAAGGGTTCATTAGTTGAGGGTTCATCAATTACCAAACCCTAATCGAGTTAAGTGCTGAATTTCCAATTGATCGATTTAGATTTTTGGGTTGACTAACCCAAACGGTCTCAAGACTGTTTGAAGATCACCCAAACAGTCTCAAGACCGTTTGGATGTCAAACAAGACCGTTTGGAGGTCTAGGGTTTAGTATGGTTGAGTAATTGAAGGTCCAGAGATACCAAATTGAAATGCAATTAATAGTTGAATTGATGATCAATCCAATGATCTAAACCCTAATGAATTTTCACAAATTCCAATGATAGGATGGGGCAAATGGTCTCAAGACCATTTGGAGGTCATCCAAAGGACCTCATGACCGTTTGAGGTTAGGTCATATTATAAGTGGGTGATAATTTATTGATTTCAATTGAATCAGTTCCACAATGTTGATCATTGATGGTTCCTCAATTTCAAAACCCTAATTGAAGGTTTCTTGAGTATAAATCCTAGTTCAATTGTGTTCAAAACCCTAATTGATGGTCCAAGTGAAGGATAATTCAATAGTTTAATTGATGAATGAATCAAGGATTCAATTGATAGACAGTTCATTGATGGTAATCTTGAATTGTTTAAGTGTTGAAAGACCTTTTTGGTCCATTCAATTTTGAGAAGGTTTAGACCAAACAGTCTCAATACCATTTGGGTCCAAATGGTCTCAAACCGTTTGGAGACCCAAGCCCAATCAGTTTCAACACACTCTTGCCCAAACGGTTTCAAACTGTTTAAAGAGTAAAGGATCAAGAACGTTTAGTGAATCAATGTGATCATATCAATTGAAAACTTATTGTGATGAAGGATCAATTGACCCTATAATTTTTATTGATTTATCTCAAAGATAATCATTAGGGTTGCACCTTTAAGGTACCAAGTGATTGGTAACCTTAGGTGAGTTAATCCTTGAAGCTTAAAATAAGAAATACTTCAATACACTATGTCACCCTAATTGAATGTACTTAATTAAAAGGTTGGTTGATCTAATCTAACTAAGTTTGACATAGTCAATATCCTAGAGAGTATGAGAGATAGAGGAATCCATACATGTAGGATAATCATGTAATGGATAAGCCTCAACACCTTCAATATGAATAAACTATGAATTTAGGATACGATCCTTGATGAAGAGATCATGAAACCCTAATCAAGAAGATTGATGAACCTTAACCCTAATCTAGGGTAAAGATGTAACTCTAATCAAGGTTAAAAACATGAGAAACCATAATTGAGGGTGATTCCATGAGAAATGCTAATTGAGGGTGATTCCATGAGAAACCCTAATTGAGGGTGATTCCATGAGAAACCCTAATCGAGGGTGATTCCATGAGAAACCCTAATCGAGGGTGATTCCATGAGAAACCCTAATCGAGGGTGATTCCATGAGAAACCCTAATTGAGGGTGATTCCATAAGAAACCCTAGTTGAGGGAGATGCCATGAGAAAACCTTAATTGGAATGAATAGTAAACTCTAATTATGGGCAATGTAATATGAAACCCTAATGTAGGGTGATGCTATATGCAATCCTAACCCTAAGGAAGGATGATAGTATGTCAAACAATAACCCTAATTACTGGGTAATGGTATGAGAGAATCCCTAATGATAAAATAAGGGATAATACCTTATAAAGTTGAAATATCTCAAGTAGTTGATTATAGGAAACTTTATAGTAATCAATGCCTTAACCCGAAATGAGTCCATATCATTGAAGATAGCTGGACAATTCTTATATGTGACCTATGCACTTTATGATAAAAGTGATAGGTTTGAGGATGAAAGTATTACGATGAGGAAATACCTTAATACAAGATAAGTTGATAAGCTCAAGTAAGTTAGAAGTAATAAAGAAAATGATACATCAAGAATTGATAGACATCACATTTAGCATTTCAGGGTTGATATACCTTGATGCATATCAATCCAATATACTTGGATAAGAAACACAAGAAGTGTGTGTTATGTAAATTGTTACAATGAAGATGTAATGAATTCAAAGCACTTTGATAAGTCTTGACTAACATACTATGAGAAAGGGGTTAAGCCAAGATAATGAGTATGTTATAAACATACCATGGTAAGGTTGAGAGATGAACTCATACCTTGAATTTATAATCATTTATGATATATGATGAGAGTAATAATCATGAGTGAATACTTGTGATATCAAAAGATACTCCAAGACGAGTGCAACAATATATTAGGGTTGGATTGATAATATGAACATGAAACCCTAAATAATGTGAAATGGGATATGAGAAGCTTGAATTCGATGTGAATAGTAAACGCTAACCCTATTAAGGGAACAAAGGTGTTACTCTTGTTTTATAAGATGTACATTGGCCTTATGTGCCAATATGTTGTGATTTCTAAGTAAGAGGTAATAAGATGTGTATTGGCCTTGTGTGCCAATATGTTGTTGTTGCTTAGCAATTGTCACAATAATTCCTATTTGAGAACTTGACTGATGCTAAAAGAATGTGCTAATGTACTTAATTAATCAAGTGAAACCATATCATATAGAGCCCTGATCATAGATCCATCAGCGTCAGAATTTGTTGAATGGTGACAAAGGTTGTTTCGCGGCATAACCCGGAAGCCACATATTTTTGAATATGTGGGGGTAATGGGTAAATATATCCTTACACCTCATAGGAATGGCTACGAGCCATATTCTATGCACAGGAATGGTTACAGACCATATCCCAATAAGAGTATAGCTATGGGCCATGACTCCACAATATAATACCAAGCATTGGCTACGAGCCATATCCTAAAGAGAGTATATGCTACGGGCTATAACTCTATAGCGAAAATGCCAATATACCTTGGCAAGCTATTTGTAGTTGACACATGATGTCTCTTCCATATAATCTCATATTGACTGAGAAAGTTGAGGTCCTGGATTCCGGCTCTTCCATTGACCTTGTATGGTACCGATTTTGACTTCGCAGTGGTCGGTTCAAGTATGAGCGGTATACCTCATCTCCTCAGGGCATAAGTGTGATTGTAAAATGTAATTAGCTGTATAGCATGTTTGCTTAAGGATTGAATACGGAAATTTATTGGTTGATGTTACATTCTTTTTATGTATCTTTAGTTGATAGATGTTATTTATATCTCTTTACAGTCATTGTAAGTAGATGAATGAATTACAACTCTACCATGGGTAGAAGAAATGTCCACCTTAGGAAAGGAGATTACTTTACTTTGTTCATATAGTGATCCATTTGCTGTTAAATATATAAGATTTTCCCTGCTCAGTTTTATTATAATAAACTGCAATAATAATGTTTTGGCAGAGAGTTATATCCCTCGCTGGGGCAATTTTCAATTGTCTCACCCCCGTGGGATCCAATATTTTTAGGTGGATGCGGACAAGAAATAGAAATCCCTACAGCAGAGGAAGGATAGCAACAGTCGGGATAGCAGTGAAATCTCAGGTGGAGATATTGTCTGTCAAGTCATATAGATAGTTTTCCTATGTGTCGTCTCTGTACTCTCAGATCCTCGGAGTTAGTAGTTAGTGTTTTTTACGAATCGATCTGAGATTTTGGCTTGATGCCTAGAGGTTCTTATACTGCCTGTATACAGTGTTAACAGGGCAGTTAATGTTTGTAATCATCAAGAAGAGATGGTACAAGGCATGTACTTATGAACCAGGTTGTAAATGTATTACATTGATTCCTGATGAAAGAGTTTTCCAGAGAATGGATCTCTTTGCAAATGGTTTTAATTTTTAGTGATTTTCAGTAATTCCGTTCTTAACAAATGCTTCTGCTTAAGTAAATCCTATTTTTGTGAGATGTATGCCACAATTTGGGTATCCAGGTTGATGTGAAATACTCCAACAAAATACCCTCCTATACCCCAACGAATCTTTCATAATAGATTGATGGCCAAGTAACATGCACCCACACTGATGGGATTTCTAGACATGTAGGTTGATGGGTTTTCTTATTCCTTTTATCGACAACAATACTACCTTGGACCCCTTGGTTACCACCCCACCTATAAATACTCCTCCCTGCTCCCATCCAACTATATTTTGGTCAAACCTCTTATTGTATCTAGAGACTAAAAAAGGACCATCAGAGGTCGCAAAAAGTTCAAGTTGGTGGATGCATACCTTGGATCGAGCCGCCCTAGGATGAATTTAAATCTCCTGGCCTTGTTTGTTGCTCCCTACATGTATGATATTTTATTCTAAATTTTTTTCTTATTGATTTCTCTTTCTCTCCTCTATCATGGCTGAGATCCATGGTGTTACAAGTAGAAAACTTATGCATATGGCTAAAGAACCCTCTTTTCTTCTTTCTTTGCCCTAGATACATCTTGTTCTTAGAGAGAAAGAGCATTTTTCAGGCTTTTGGAGGACAAAACTTAGACCTTTGCTACAACTTTTTGAGTCTCCCTTCTTAGATGTCATTTTAATCACCTCTAAGATTATTGATATAACATTTGATATATTTCTTGCCTATTTATTAGATTCATAATATTGATCTTGTTCTAAAAATATATAATAAGATAAAATTAGTTTTTTATGCACGATTGTGTATGAGCAAGATAGTAATATGAACCCCTAAGTCTATCGTATGCCCTATGTATTTTTTGTTGTACAATTAATTTTTTTTTTTGAAAATGCAAGAATTTCAATTCAAAATACAAGTATAAAAGCTGGAAAATGCCATTTTTATGGTGTTTTGGTATCCAATGAAGAAAAAGTGGACCCACCTATTCTTCCTTATAGTATAATATTAATGTAATGAAATTTATAAGGTTTTTATTTACTTATGGTTTTGTAATATTAGTTGGATTGAAATGTCTTTAATGAAGGTTGCTCATGCATTGTTATAACCTCAATTTTGCTTGTATTGATTGAAATGCATTTTTTTCAAATTAAAGTGATCTGAATGGAAAATTGTATGATTTGTTTTCAAAGAATGGATTCTTTTGCAGAATTTCCCTTGGATGCATGATTTCATTGTTTATATTTTTTTAATAGATCCAATACTGATAAAATGGAAAAGAGATACAAGAAACCCCATAATAAGTAAAAGGAAAAGAAATAAAGGATAATTGTGTGCATATGTGAGAATTGTGAGCAATTCTCTAGAACAGTGGCATGGATGACCACAATTGATTAGTTTTTGGTTCCACGTGGTTTCTTATAAGAAAAGAAATCAAAATATAGAAAATAGAAGAGAAAGAAAGAGAAAAGATGAATACTAATTGCATTATATAAGCTTTAAAAGAGGATGACTTGTCTATGAAGAAAAGTCTCTTTTATTTTTGAATTTCAGATCCAAACTTTGTACACAAGTAACTTATGACATTAAAGAGTTTCCCTTAAAATTTGAGATTAAAAGGGCGTGTGATTTGAAAGATATGGAATTTTGTAAGATTTCCTAAAGTGAGAATTTCACTAAATGTCACGATATTTTATTTCTATTAGGAATATCTTTTATATGGCGCACTCAACAGGGACTGTCAAATCTCCATCCGACAGTGACAGGGTTATCCCCTACCTTCGGCCATTTAAGGCAACTCGGGAGTACATTTGCCAATCTATTTTGCATCTCTCTCCCTCCTCAATGCACAAGTAGATGTGAAAATCATCCCAATGAGTTTGGGAGGTCTCTACGCTTGCCCTATCCTAGGTTTAACCTAGTTTGGGGATCTCTAGAAGATTCTCCCAATCTACAACAAATGATAGCCAATGCCAACCTATAAATAGGGCATAGATCCCCTCTGCAAACCTCCCAAGCGATCACCAAGATCACCCATGACTCCCTCTTCATGCCTCTACTTCCGATTTCCTTGCTATCCTCTCTCCCTCACCTTTACTTTGTCTCGCTTCCCGTCAGAGAAACACCTTGCCGCCTGATCAACCCTGACGGTGGTTGGGAAATTGAAACCCTCATCATGTTTGGAAAAATGAGGAGGTGAAGGAATTTTCAATTGCTAGTGAGAAGGCCTAGACTCGAAAGTCAACTAATGAGTTGACTCATTCAGAACCATGCTCACAGATGGGAGGCAGAAGAAAGGAGGCGAGAGAATTATGTATATGCCCTCGCACAACCGTTAATGATGTAAGGGGCACTTTCGTATTTTTCAAGTTTATAGTGCGTCCCTCCTTATTGCCACGTGAGACGTTAGGCTAAGGTGATTGGAGCCCATTGGCTCGGCTTGGCCCCACTGGCATGGACGAAATTAGATTAAATAATTTTTTGGCATTTTCTTATTGGTCTAAAAGTGATTTATGTGGAAAAATCATAACTAAGTGTAGGGTTATCCAATGAACATGTAATATATGGATTTTGATGAGAAAAATCTGTAATTCCACTAAAAATCAATTTGAGGCCTAAATCAGCTTGCAACTCAAAAAGTGTGTAAAGATAGTATCTTAATGGTTTTAATTAATTTGCCTAAGTTTTAAAGATTAATGGATTTAATGATGTTCTCTGACTATTATGAGAAAATTTTAGCCTTTTGACATAAAAAGGATGGATTCGATCTAATTAGATGATATTTGTTCAGAATTTTCTTAATTAGGGTTCCATGGTTATAAAGGTGCATTAATGGACTTAGAAAAACTAATTTTGATATTTATGAGGTTTAATGGATTTAAATATGGAAGTCAATCAAGAAGGCATTAAAATGATGTACTTGAACTAATTTGGGGATAAAGAACCTTAATTTGGATAATTTGACTAATTTGGGTTTTTCTGAATAGAAAAGATGTTTTAGGATTTGTTGACCCAAAAAGTGTAAAATTGGAAAGTAAAACCAAGTCAATAAGGTGTTATAAATACTTTTCTAGGACCATGTTGCTTGATTTATTGCTTGGCTTGGTTGATTGGACTTGTTGATTGGATTAGACATCTTGCTTGGCTTTGAGACTGCCAAATCAGGTATGTGGTTACACTTATGACTAATTGCTCTAGATTCACAATGATTTTTGAGATTTTACTGATTGCTTGAAATTAAATGCTTTGATGAAAGTTAATTCCTACAATGTATAAAGTGACTATGACTATCACCCTATATAGCTTATAACTTGATTGAACCCACATACCACGTCTGGGAATTATTAATGAAAAGATGTGTAAATATCATGGTGATTAACAAAGGACCAAGCCCCAGGTTGGGAAGGCCATAAGTGGTCAAGACCCAGGTTGGGAAGACCTAATGGCACCTAGATGCATATTGAGAGGTGGCTAATGAGGTAACTAGATCCATATTGAGAGGTAGCCTAATGTCCGCTGCAGGGACAAAACCCTAAGAGAGGGTATACCAGAGGTTAGGTAAAAACGGTTGAGAAGTTATGAAGAAAATGTAAATTTTGTTTTGTAACAAATAATTGTTGTAATTATGTTGTTACAATTATATGTAAACTTTTAGTTTGCCCCCACATACTACTATAATTCATGATATGGACCAATGTTTTGTTTGTCAGCATTTTAGGGTATTATGAAGTTACGTCTACAAGCTTAATGAAAAGTGTATGTTCTATAAAAGGTGACATTAAAAAAAGAATAAGGATATATAATGTTTGGAGGAATATAGTTAGATAGTTCTCTCCTTGGGTAAATTTTGAAATCTAATATTTGAAAGGTATGTGAAAAGAAAAAAAATATATCATGCATTAAGTTTGGTTGTTGTAGAATTTATTAATTATTTTTTATTATATGCAAAACCATATGATCATGTTTGGGATAATGGCTCTAGCTTCTTGGCCTTCCATAGTTGGGGGTTGTCGGGAGGTGGGGTCATTACATTTGGTATCACAGCATGGTTTTCCATATAATCTCTAATAATTATTAAATTTTACAAATTCTTTAGAGCCCAAAGGAAGTTATTAGATAATTTCCCAAAGATGAAGGTGCCTAGAAAAGGATCACGGTCTAGCAGATCATAAGATTTTCATCCATCCCGCTAGTCAATTTATGAGGACTCTCAGAATCTGTGTGACTACCTGGTCAAAATTTGAGGATTTGACTCAAAATAAGATACATCTAGGATTTGTTATCTACTTTCATCCCTTCTTTACCCTCTTTCACTGGAAACACTTTAAGTGCTTAAGGTTTTCTATCTTTATATCTATCTCCTCCTAAGTTTTGGGGTTAAGAGTGTTATGGATTAGGGAATCCTCCACCAAGAAATAAAAAGCATGTAATCAAAATGTCATGGACATAAGTTTTAATGATGTAAAACTTAAACTGAGTTTAATTTCGTGCTTATGTGTAGCAACATGGCTCGTACCAAGACCATCACCTTCCCCATTGACACCCCTCAAGAGAACATTGAGGTTAGGCTCTCTCGGAGGAAGAGAAGGTCTCTAGAGAAAAGAAGGAAGGCTATGGAGGAAGAAGCCTCTAGGAAAAGGAAGAGACATGATAAATCCTTTGAGGATGATGCGGAACCAAAACCCATTCCCTTCGACAACCTGAATGACCAGAAGAGGGAGATGAATGTGGAAGACAAGACCAAGTTTGACCCTGTAGCTAACTCTAGACCAGCTGTAGTAGTCCATACTCTTTCTACCCTCTAGATGGAATAGCAGAAGAAGTTGAATGATGCCATTAGTGTCTTGGCCCTCAAGGACATTGCCAGAGGTGAAGATGGTGAGCCACTACCAGTTCATCCATGACTTGGAGCCACCATTTTGGACGTTGTGAAGATGAACATAGAGAAGTTATGGGGAGAAGACAAAACAGAGGTGGTCAACAAAGTCGATGCCTAGCTTCTAGCAGTATAAAATGGTTTCCACATGCTAGAAGTGTAGCTGACCAAGAGGGTTCCATTTGCTGCTCACCTCATGGAAGGAGCAGCTAAGATCTGGTGGGAGAACCACATCATGGGTCGAGATCTGAATGAGGACCTGATGGCTTGGACCGATTTCAGAACCATCTTCACAGCCAGATTTATCCCAATCTTAGCTAAGAAAGAGAAGGAAAGGGAGTTCACCAACATGTTCGAAGGTAACATATTTGTCACAGACTTGGCCACAAGTTTTGCATCCTGGAGAGGTTTGGATACATGATGACTGAGGAAAGATGAGTGGACCATTTTATGGAGTGTCTGCATCCTACCATCAAGCCTCATGTGATGGCAAGAAAACCAACAAACTTCACCGACATCTACAACACCACCTTGGCCATGGAGAAGACTGTGATGCCTACACTGAACCCACCAAAGAGGTACCTGGGTTACATTGAAGGCACATCTGGCCCAAGGAATGATCAAAAGAAAGGATAAGGATGAAACCATGCCAAAGGATGACATGGAGGTAAAGGGAAGACCTGTAATGAGAACTATCACCTGAGAAGCCACAACTATGGAAGGTCGCACCCATGAAAGTGTTTCTTTGAGAACAAGGTGTGTTTCTATTGCTTATAAGAGGGACACTTCCAAGCCAATTGTCCTCTTCCTAACCTGAGAGGTCTAGGGGCCATAGCAGCCCAACTTGTAACAACCTAGCTAGTAATCGCAGCCCCACCTACTGGAGAAGGAGGGCAAGCCCTTGTGTTCACCATCAATAATGAAGAGGCTCAAGCTAATGCTAATCAGATGATAGAGAGTAATAAAATAGCTTTCTTTCCTATTTTAAGCTAAGTATGTAGTGGTATGACATGTTATGAAAAATAATGTAGGCATGCTTGAGATTATGGGACACAATATAAAAACTCTTTTTGACTCCGGTTCTACTAATACTTTCATTTCAATAAATCTTGCAACTATGCTTTGTTTGTACATCAAGGATTTAGGATATGTTTTGGATGTCACAACCCCGAGTGGTCGTATCTTAACGTCTCTCTTGAAAACCCTAGTTATACCTATTAAGTATCTAGATAATGAACTTCCTACATATTTTATCATCCTTGACATGAATGACTTTGATGTGATCGTTGGTATGGATTGGCTCTATGTTTATAGGAAAAAGATCGACTATAGGGAAAACAAGATAAGAATAGAGAGACCAGGTCATCCACTATTCATCATTAGAGGTAGGAAGGATGTTACCACCAACCTATATGAGTCATCCTTAAAGGCAGAGAGGATGATAGCCAAGGGTTGTCAGACTTTCCTAGTAGTAGTTATTGAGCCAGAGCCTAAGGCGCAACCCCTAGAGGAAATTGAGGTAGTCAGGGACTATGCAGATGTTCTCCCATATGATTTTCTTGGGATTCCTCTTGAGAGAGAGGTAGACTTTTTGATAGATGAAAAAGCAATTGTAGGAATTGCTAGACAAAGGTTTTTTCCGATCTAGCACATCACCTTAGGGAGCACTAGTCCTCTTAGTGAAGAAGAAGGATGGATCACTCATAATATGCATAGAGTACAGAATGATCAACCAGACTACCATTAAGAGTAAGTATCATTTACCCCATATAGATGACATGTTTGATTAGCTTAAGTCTTCTCGAATCTTTTCAAAGATAGGTATGGGTATGACCAGTTGCAAGTCAAGATTGAGGACATCCTGAAAACCACTTTCTGAACCTGTTACGGCCACTATGAGTTTGTGGTTAAGCATTTTGGGTTGTCCAATTCCCCGAGTGTGCTTATGAATCTCATGAACGGTCTGCTCCAACCTTTCTTGGACTCATTTGTCATAGTGGTCATAGATGACATCTTGGTTTACTTTGATGACTTAGAACAACACTATGACCACCTGGGTAGAGTCCTTGATATTTTGAGAAAGAAAATGTTCTATAGGAAATTCTCAAAGTGTGGGTTTTGGATAGATTATGTCATGTTCCTTGGACACATCATATCTAAAGGGACCATCTCAGTGGATCCTGCTAAAGTGTCATCTATGCGAGATTTTCCAACACTGAAGAACCCTTAAAAGATTCACAGCTTCCTAAGATTGGCCGAATACTATCGGTGCTTCATAAAATATTTCTCAAATATTGTTTTGTCGTTCACCAAGCATACCCATAAGGATGAGGAGTTTGTGTGGTCAGATTTGTGTGCAGCTCAATTCTAGGAGTTAAAAGAAAAGTTGACCACATGTCCAATGTTGACTCTACCGCCAGGCAATGAAGGTTTTATGATCTTCACTGACACATCAAAGATGGGGCTTAGATGTGTGCTAGAACAAAATGGGCATGTTGTTTCTTATGCCTCCATACAGCTCAAGCCCAATGAATTAAACTACCCAACACAAGATTTAGAACTGGATGTGATTATACATGCCCTGAAGATTTGGTGACACTATATTTATGGAGCCACTTTTGAAATCCTCACTGATACAAGAGCTTGAAGTATCTCCTGACTCAGAAGGATCTAAACCTGAGACAAAGATGATGGATGGAGTATATGAAAGATTATAATTTTACCCTTGCCTATAACCCTGGGAAAGCTAATGTAGTAGCAGATACTCTTAGTCAAAAATTGCTCAAGTCTACAGTTATCTTGTCTAGCTAGTGGAGAGAATTGGAAGAGTTTGCTAGGTGGACTCCATAGTTTTTGGAAGATCAAAATCATGTGGCTAACATCCAGATAAAACTAGACTTGTTGATCAAGTTGGTAGCTACCCAGTTATCCAACCCAGAGCTTGACTAGATGAAAGGTTTATTAGAGAAACCTCAGACCCATCTCTCGGTGGGAGTGGATGGTGGAATCTGCTACAAGAATCGTATTTGGGTTCCTGAACTTTTACCCTTGAATAATCATATCTTGCAAGAAGCTCATGGTTCTAAGTACACGGTACACCCTGGCACTACCAAGATGTTTAAAGACTTATAGTGGTACTTTTGGTGGCCTAGGATGAGGAGGGATATGGCAGTATATGTGGTCAGTTGTCTCACATGCCAGATGGTCAAGGTTGAACACCTGCATCCCGACGGATTTCTACAGTAGATTGAAATTCCTCAGTGGAAATGGGAACAAATCATCATGGACTTTTTGGTAGGTCTCTCCAAGACCAAGAGAAGTCATGATGCAATATGGGTTGTAGTAGATTGCCTTACCAGGTTGGCACATTTCCTAGCCTTAAAGATGAGTGCCAAAGTGACAGATGTAGCTAAACTTTATATCAGAGAGATAGTATGAGTGCATGGTGTTCCGAGTTTGATTATTTCTTATCGTGACCCAAAGTTTGCTTCCAAGTTTTGGAAGAAAGTGCAAGAAGAACTTAGCACTAGACTAAATTTTAGCACAGCTTATCACCCCCAGACTGATGGACAGTTAGAAAGAACAATCCATATGTTAGAGTATATGTGAGAGCATGTGTGATCGACTGGGGTGGATCATGGGAGCAGTACTTGTCCTTAACTGAGTTTGCTTACAATAATAGCTACCAGGCCAGTATCGGTATGCCTCCATATGAAGCTCTCTATGAAAGGTTGTGTCAGTCACTGCTTCACTGGGATGATTTCAGTGAGAGGATATTATTGAGGTCATAGGAACTACAGTTGTATGTTGATAAAGTCACTTTAATCAAGAAATGGCTAAAGAGAGCCTAGGATCAACAGAAGTCATATGCTGATGTGAAAAAGATTGACTTGCACTTCACTATGGGAGAACATGTGTTTCTAAAAATCTGACCCCTTTGAGCTATAGCTAAGAACAGAGGAAAGTTGAGTCCCCGATATGTGGGTCTGTTTGAGATTTTAGAATGGATTGGTGAAGTTGCTTATCATTTAGCCTTACCCCCTCAAGATAGTATGATGCATGATGTGTTCCATATGTCCAATATAAAGTGCTATGTGAAGGACCCGAGCCATGTGCTGAGCATTGAACCTATTGAACTCCAAGGGAGGCTGACTTACCCTGAGTCACCTATAAGGATACTAGATACCAAGGTGAAAGATCTCAGGAGTAAAAAGATACAGATGGTAAAGGTTCTTCGAAAGCACCATGGAGAGGATGAATCCACATGGGTGCTAAAGACGAACATGGAAAAGGCTTACTACTAATTGTTTGTTTAATTGGTTAAATTTTGAGGCGAAATTCCTATAAGGTAGGAAGGATGTTATAACCTTAATTTTTCTTGTATTAATTTAAATGTAATTTTTATCAAATAAAAGGGATTTGAATGGAAAATTGTATGATTTGTTTTCAAATAATGGATTCTATAGCAAAATTTCCCTTGGATGCATGATTTCGTGGTTTAACTATTTTAATAAATCCAATAATGATCAAAGGGAAAAGAAATACAAGAAATCCCATAATAAGTAAATGGAAAAGAAATAAAGGATAATTATGGACATATGTGAGAATTGTATAAAATTCTATAGAAAGGTGGAATGGATGACCACTATTGAATAGTTTTCAGTTCCACATGGTTTCTAATAAGAAAAGAAATCAAAATCAAGAAAATAGAAGAGAAAGAAAGCAAAAAAATGAATTCTAATTTCATAATATATGCTTTAAAAGAGGATGACTTGCCTATGAAGAAAAGTCTCTTCTATTTTTGAATTTCACTTCCAAACTTTTCACACAAGTAACCCATTAAAGAGTCTCTCCTAAATTTGATATTAAAAGCGTGTGTGGTTTGAGAGAGATGGATGTTTGTAATATTTCCTAAAGTGAGAAGGATATCAATAAATGTCATATTTTTTATTTTTATTAGGAATATCTTTTATATGGTGTGCTCAACAGGGACCGTCAGATCCCCATCCGACATTGACAGGGTTATCCCCTACCTTCGGCCAGTTTAGGAAACTTGGGAGTACATCTGTGAATCTGTTTTGCATCTGGCTTCCTCCTCAATGCCCAAGTAGGTGTGAAAACCATCCCAATGAGTTTGGGAGGTATGTACGTGTTGGCCTACCCTAGGTTTAACCTAGTTTGGGGATCTCTAGAAGATTTTCCCAATCTACAGCAATTGATGACCAACCCCAACCTAAAAATAGGGGCATATATCCCCTCCACAAACCTCCCAAATGATTACAAAGATCACCCTTGAATCCCTCCTCATGCCTCTTCTTCCTATTTCCTTGCTAGCCTCTCTCCCTCGCCTCTACTCTGTCTCGCTGCCTGCCAGAGAAACACCTTGCCACCTAATCAACTCTAATGGTGGTTGGGCATTTGAAACCTTCACCGTGTTTTCAGTTGCTGGTGAGAAGGCCTAAACTCATAAGTCAACTAATGATGTGACTCGTTCAGAAACTCCCTGTTCATAGATGGGAGGTTGAAGTAAGGAGGCGATAGAATTACGTCTCGGCCCTCGTGCGAGCGTTAAAGAGGTAAGGGACACTCTATTCTTATTCCATGTTTTTAGTTCGGTCTGCCTTATTGCCACACAGCAGTTAGGCTGAGGTGGTTGGAGCCCATTCGCTCGGCTTGGCCCCACTAGCACGGCCAAAATTAGATTAAATAATTAGTTGGCATTTTCTCATTGGTCTAAAAGTGATTTATTTGGAAAAGTCATAACTAATTGTAGGGTTATCCAATGGGAACATGTAATATATGGATATTGATGAGAAAAATATTTAGAATCCATTGAAAATGAATTCGAGGCCTAAATCTGCTTGTAACTCGAAATGTGTGTAAAGATGTCATCTTTAATAGTTTAATTAATTTGAAAACCTAAGTTTTGAAGATTAATGGATCTAATGATGTTCCCTAACTATTATGAGAAAAGTTTAGCCTTTAGAAATAAAAAGGATAGATTATATCAAATTGAATGATATTTGTTCATAATTTTCTTAATTAGGGTTCCATGGTTATAAAAGTGCATTAATGGACTTAGAAACCTTAATTTTGATGTTTATGGGGTTTAATGGAATTAGATATGGAAGTCAATCAAGAAGGCATGAAAATGATGTTCATGAACTAATTTGTGGATAAATACCCTTAATTTGGATAGTTTTAGTAATTAGGATTTTCATGAGTATAAAAGAGCTTTTAGGGTTTGTTGACCTAAAAAGGGTAAAATTAGAAAGTAAAACTAAGAAACCCTAATGAAGCTTAGAAACCCTAGAATGGAAATCCAAGTCAATAAAAGTTGTTTGGACAGTTTAAGTAATTTGAAAATCTAAGTTTTAAAGATTAATGGATTTAATGATGTTCCCTAACTATTATGAGCAAGGTTTAGCCTTTTGACATAAAAAGGATAGATTAGATCTAATTGAATGACATTTGTTCATAATTTTCTTAATTAGGGTTCCATGGTTATAAAAGTGCATTAATGGATTTAGAAACCTTAATTTTGATATTTATGAGGTTTAAAGGATTTAGATATGGAAGTCAATCAAGAAGGCATTAAAAAGATGTTCTTGAACTAATTTGTGGATAAATACACTTAATTTGGATAATTTGAGTAATTAGGATTTTCATGAGTAGAAAAGAGATTTTAGGGTTTGCTGACCTAAAAAGGGTAAAATTGGAAAGTAAAACTAAGAAACCCTAAGGAAACCCTAAAGAGGCTTAGAAACCCTAGAATGGAAACCCAAGTTAATAAAAGTTTTTTGGATGAGACTATAACAAGTAGGTGTTATAAATACATTTCAGGATCAAGTTGTTTGATTTATTGCTTGGCCTGGTTGTTTGGACTTCTTGATTGGATTAGCTATATTTCTTGGTTTTGAGACTACCAAATCAAGTATGTGGTTACTCTTTTGACTAATTGCTCTAGTTTCATGGTGATTTCAGAGGTTTTACCGATTGATTGAAATTAAATGCTTGGATGAACTTAAATTCCTATGATCTATAAAGAGACTATGACTATCACCTTATAAATCTTATAACTCACTCGAACTTGCATACCACCTCTGGGAATTATGAACGAAAAGATGAGTAAAAGCATGGTGATGACTAAAGGGCCAAGCCCCAGGTTGGAAAGGTCATAAGTGGTCAAGCCCCAGGTTGGGAAGAACTAATGGAACCTAGCTCTAGATTGAGAGGTGGCCAATGAGGCACCTAGATCCATATTGAGAGGTAGCCTAATGTTCGTTGTAGGGACAAAACCCTAAGAGTGGGTATACCAGAAGTTAGGTAAAAATGGTTGAGAAGTTATGAAGAAAATGTAAACTTTGTTTTGTAACAAATAATTATTGCGGTTATGTTGTTATAATTATATGCAAACTTTTAGTTTCCCTCACATATCTATACAATTTTTTATACTGACCAACATTTTGTTTATCAACATTTTAGGGTGATATGGAGTTACGACTACAAGATTAATGGGAAGTGGATGTTCAATAAAAGGTGACATTGAAAAATAAAAAGGCTATATAATCTTTCAAGGAATATAGTTGGATAGTTCTCTCCTTGGGTAAAATTCTAAAATCCCATTTTTGAAAGGTATGTGAAAAGAAAAAAAAATATCCTACATTAAGCTTAGTTGAGGTATAATTTATTAATTATTTTTGGATTATTTGCAAAACCATCTGATAATGTTTGGGATAACAGCTCTAGATTCTTGGCCTTCCTTAATTGGGGGTTGTCGAGAGATGGGGACGTTACATACATGTTACATTTAAACATATGTTTGCCTAAATGTTAGAAATAGAATAACATGCATCTGATGGATTTTTAAGATTAAATTTTGAGTCCTACCATTTTTTGACTTCTTAATGTCTATGAAAAAATTAATATGCAAATGGTATTACTCTAAGGAGTTATCGCAATCTTGTTATTATTGAAAAATTAGGCTTTATGTTCCCTAGTTTGAGGTTTGATCCTCTTATTGACCATGGGTGGATACGATACCATAATCGGGTAACATGAATCTTTTTTCATACTTTTGTGTCTTATGAAGTTGCAATCCATGATTTATTTTACAAAAAAAGATCTTGGAAGATTCTATGTAATTTGATTGATGCAATAAAATACATTTAGTTGGCTTAATTCATCTAGTGTAACCCTAATCATGTAGTTCCCAATGACCATAGAACTATGTCAGTGTTAGAATTTACTAGATGCTAAAATGAATAATCCATGTAGCAATGTTAATTTGTGAGTAGGAGCTCAGAGTCATATAATTATGAGTATATGCATGTAAATGGAAGATTTTTTCTATCATCTTTATTTCAAGGTCATGAAGAACAACTACAATTATATGTCAATTTATATGTGATAGAGAGAGGTCACGGTCATAACTCAACATTGAGGTTTATACCCCTAGCTTTTGGTGTCGTCTTTTGTGTACCCTAGAAAGACCAAGCTTTTAGTGTGATGACTGATGTGCCCTTTCTAGTAAATATGGTCAAAGTGCATCTATAGTTTGTCACTTATGTATAATGAGTAGAAGATGTCTTTCATATGTCTATCATCCTAGATCTTATATGGGGTTGATTATGACTTCACATTGGTCAACTAGTAGTTTGAGTGTTATGTTTCAAACTATTTAAAGCTAAACAAATATACAATCTAAACTTGTAGTATATTAATATAGTTATTTCGAGAATCATAATGGATAATAACTTTTTCGTTGCTCTTCCTACAAGTATCATATGCTATTCATATATTTAATTATATGTAGCAATAACTTTATCTATGCTTGCTCATTGTATATACATTGTTCAATTTTCAAAAAAATTATATTATTTGCTTTAACTAAATAAATTAACATAGCCTACTCATAAGAAATAGATGTTATCAATTGTTATATCAAGTTGCTATGATTTTTGGGTCTCACCTCATGGGTTTCCACACCTTTTTAGGTTATCAACAGTGTGGAAATGCCTTTTGTTGCAAGGATCCACAATTTGGAGATCAAATAAATTTGAGTGGTTGATGTGTTAGTTGTCAGAGTCCTAGAGTCATCATTTACTCTTAGGTCCAGGTAGGAGAACTTTTGTATGATGCATATTGAATCAAGTTTTTTTTTATTGTATGTCAGGAACAATGTAAATGTGGTAGTTATAGGAAAACACCTTTTGTATAAATGTTGTGGTTGAGGATAGAAAACCCATGTAAAGTTACCTAATATAAATATATGTGAAGTTTGAGTCTTTTGTGAGTATCCATTTTAAATATTTGGCATCTTTACTCAATTTTAATTCTATACCTCTTCAGTAATTTGATTAATTATTGTTCATAGACATTTTGGTCTGAGTTGTTTCATTTTATGTGGCGGGTTATCATACTATTTGTAGGTATAATTGATTCAATGGGGTCAGTGTGACCATAGGTTGAATAGAAGTAACTTGTACTTAAGGAGTTACTTGTGTTTTAGGTGTCTGGAGAGGGGAATTGAAGTTCAACATATCATACAGTGGGTATGGAGGGTTTGACTACCCAGAATGATCACTCATGGTAGATCTGGAACCCATATCCCCAAACAAATTTCCTATCCTAAAAGATAGGGATAACTATGATAAAACCTAGTTTAACTAATCCTAAGATAGTTAGTATCCAACCGCCACATCTTCCATAGTATATTTTAAGGATTGGTTCCCAACGAGGGGACCACTCCTTACTTTATTTTGATATCATCGTTACAACTCCCAAATATGTCCTCAATTATAAAAAGGAAGGGTTGCATGGTATCACTCAAAACCATAACAAAGGGGAATAAGACTTAAGCTATTAAAAATACAACAATTATTTAATATTTGTCCATTATGGATAAAAGAAAATATAAATGAAAGTATCTACTAGATAAGTCAGAGGCGGAGGGCCACTTGGAAATGTCAAGTCCTTCTTCTACTATTGATCAAGTTTCTCCAATATTAGAGCACATGTTCTTTCTCCATAAATTCTAGTTCCACCAGCTACTCACACTCTATGTGTAAGGGGAACCATACCCAGAATAGAGATAAATAAAAGTATGGACTAGTATCACATTGAGTATGTGCATAAGTAAAGATAAATGGATATATTTATATTTGGTAGGTAAGGGGTTGTCACAAAACTATTTATCCCTAATCAACACTCTTGATGGTTAGAAAGCCAAAGATGAGTGGACATGGTTTCCTGTCTATAAAATAGTACAAGAACACGCAAGTAGTATATATGAAAACAAAAAACATAACCAGTTGAGATAACAAGATACACTATCGAGATAGAGAGATGTCTACCCATTCCATTTTAGAATATTTCTCCATGGGTCTTTCATATTATGGATTAGTTGACTCGATGATGTGAGCAGTAGATCTTCATTTTGCGTCTAAAATTTTGATTAAAAAATATTAATGTTAAAGCATTAAGTACGCTATTAAAAGACAAGTAATAGTTTAATAGTATAATAAAAGTTGCTTATCTTTAACAATATACTAAGCAAGAAAAAGGAAATAAGGTGGGAAAACTTTCAATGAAATTCTTATATAAAAAACATATTTTTATGTTCCATTTTCCATTATACAAACATTTGGCCTTTGACCAACTTCCAAAGGGGTCTCTGAGGGTCATTGAAGGCTAGAAGCCTAACTGTCACCCTATTTTTATGGAAGGGACCTCAAGACTATAGTCAGTGAGCTAGTCTTATTTCGACATGCCTTGTGGCCCTACCCTAAGAATTCTGACAGGTACACAAAGTTTATATAATGGATGTCTAGATTATGTTCAATTTGTCAACATATTAATATCAAACATGAAGTAGTAATCATAGAAATAACAGCTCAAACAAGTAGTTAAGTAGTCAATAATTCATAAAAGCACACATATAAGCAAGCCAATATCATAGAATGGTCAAGAGATTAAGCGAACCTTGTGAGAAGTGAGTACTTTATGATCTTTGAGCAAGATTCCTAAGGAAGAACCAACTAAAAGTTTACCTAAGATTTAAGAATATATAATATGGGGTCATAGATCAGTAATGTTGATAATCATTATTTATCTCATGTGGATGTTCCCATGGTCCTAGGTTCCAAATAGTGCATATATGTTTCCCTCATGTCAACATGCATGTATTTAATCAACATAGTACAAGTATCACAACAAACCCTTGGATCTAGGTAAAACATCCACACTATAATACTTTGTGTGTGTGTCTATATATATATATATATATATATATATATATATATATATATATATATATATATATATATATATATATATATATATATATAAATAGGGGAGCATGATATTTAGACTAGAATCATAGTTTAACCATGAAAGGTCATAACTAGTCATAACAATCAATTTAATGCCATAAAATTATATTACCAAGTTATATGATACAAGAGAGCATAAGGTAGTTCAAGTGGGATATAGTGTTGCAAACATGATACATCTTATGATATGAAGTCGTAATATAACATATGTAACACTAGACTGTGATACTTGAAAGATTAGAGTCTAATAATTAACATATGCATTTACATCGCATTAGTGTCAAATGTATGCCACAAGTAGTCAAAAGGGCATCTGAGTTTGTAACATGGCATTTCCTATCACAAGTCGTCTTAAGGACTAATTTGAAGTTAACATAGTGATTTGAACATTATGGATCATCCTTTCATAAGTATTAAAGGTCCAACCACATAATTTATGAATGCATATTCATCCTAGTTGTACTTGTATTTTTAACTTAATTTTGCATTTTTTTCATAAATTCATTTCAAAACTAGAGTACATATAGGTTTCTTTAATTGTATGTCATCTTATACGATTTTGATACAGTGCTTTGGTTTCCATGGAAGCCTTGAGCCTCATTACACGATAGGAGTAAAAGAGGTTGTGGTCCTGCTAACGGACTAACAGGCACAAGAAACTTTTAAATAATTGGACCATATTTTCATTAATATGCCCTTCCATTTGTTGATGAATCCTTTAGTTGAGGCCTTCTGATCACAGACCCCTAAAAAATATTCCCCTCCCCCTTCAAGGTGGGTTTGCATCATTCTTCCCTCCCCATCAGTGAAGACTCCCTTTGGTTTACATCTTCCTATCCAACCATTAGTTTACATCACTCTTCCCTTACTTCGGTTGACAACTAAAGAAAGTGTTGGTATGTATGACCACAGAGCCAATCATGTGATTATTGTAATGTGGCATGATGTAATTAACTTGATAATAATAAAAGGAAATCTTGTTTATTCTATTTTATTTAGATATGAGATAATGGTGTAACATTATGAGAGTCTTAAGAATGATGTTACTCGATGACATGTCTTTAGGTTTACGACTTAGACAATGAGATTATATGTATGATAAGAGTACGCACATTCTTGTAATGTCCCTATTCAGATGTTAATGTGGAAGAAAAATAGACAATAGTAATACATAGGACTAGAATGTGTGTCGACTAAGGACAGAGTCTCATTAATCATGATATGGGATATCAATTCAAACACATATGTACTTATTAGAGAATAATGTATGGGATAGACCCACCTTGAGAGTCATACATGGAACCATTGAATGGTACTCAGAATCATCTCTCGCAGTGATAGTGGCGATTGTGACAATTACACATGAATCTCATCACATGTCTCTTTATGTAATTTGACACCATCCAACATGACCTTGAAAAGGGGTTGCCATTAAGGTGGTGCTCAGGTACATTGTTACACATGGGAATTGACTATGTGCGATGTAGATGGGATTTTTCCCTCTTACTGGAATTGATATTTTTCCACTTGATAAGTGAGACTGAAAAATGCATGGCCATGCTCATGTGAGTTAATATGTGATATTTATCTCACATTTATCTCAATAGTCTACTCTGGTTCAAGAAACATGGATTGAATATTGAGAGTATGACAATTCCATGCTTTAAGTTCAATCCAAATTCAGAGACAAAGGAACTATAAAATCACTATAACATTGATCAAAGATTTAGGTTGAAGTTTTTCTCCAACTTCCCAATTACTTGAGTAACAAGGATGTGTTGCTAGATACTGCTCATTGCTTGTGATGTCATAAATTGGTTATGGACATTCACTGCCAACATAATTTGAGACATATAAGGTCACATGCATAAGATGCACCTATGAGAGGAGTTTACTCGTGTATAAGGTTTAACTTGATACTAAATTGTTTTGGTATTCAATTTAAACAACATTATCTAAAAATTGGCTGACTGGGAATGTGAGTCGACTGACTCAAGTGTTGAGTTGACCAGCTTAAGTGTCGAGTCAATTTAAACAAGCTCGATTGATCGAGAATGCGAATCAACCAGATCAAAATGTGAATCAACTGGTTTAGAATGTGAATCCACCGGTTTAGAACATGAATCGACTGGTTGAGTGATTAGTAAGACTGGATCAAGGATTGATGTTGAAGTCATGTTGTTCATTAGTTGCACATTAAAAGCAAATATATCTACAAATAGGAAATATAGTGAATTGACTTATCCAAGTGTCGAGTCGATCAATTCACATGTGAACTGACTGACTCATGATTTGTAGTAGCCAAAAATTCATGAAGATCCATCTCTTCAACTCCCATTTGATCTGGAAACCATGACCCTATCCCTCCTATAAATAAAGGGGTAGTCTAGGATTTCAAGAGACACAACAAATGCTGATAAATGTTGTCCTCTCCCAGTAGTGGTAATATGAGATCTCAAAGTAAGTCTTACTTGTAAAAGGGATGAGACGGATAGGGATAACAAATTAGTGATAGCACATTGACATCAAAGGGACAAAGTCTTCCTGTTGGTTCTGGTAGTGCAACATGGAGTTTCTGGTGGTCCATGTGAACTACGTAGAGGTGTGGAGGCCATCTCCATCACACTAGGAGAATGTTGTCAACCACCATTTGTGGTGATACAGTAGGAGGTTGTTGGTGACGAGTGTCTGCGTACTACTTGAAGAGGAAGCATGAGACATTGTAAATATTTTTGTTGTACTTTCTCCAAGTATAGGTATATACCTTTCCAACCCTCTTTTCTAAATACATCATTGTTGACGCAATATTTTGGCTTGGGATTCGGGCATAAATTTTTTTTTCCTTATTGGTTGCCTAATTTCCTAATAGCGGTATCAGAGCCACATCAATTTATGGTGTATTGGATTTAAATCGACATGACCAAATTTATTTTATTGCGTGCAATACAAATATTAAAATGATTAATGTGCATATCTAATTAAATACCAATATGATCTTGTATGTGTGTATATATATATATAATATTATATATATATATATATATATATACATGAAATCAATACGTGTCGCCCTAAAATCATTTTGATGGTGGATGTTTGTGTGGTTATGGACAATATCCCATATGGATGTGTGTGCATGATAACTTGGTTTTATTCCTCCCTTTCATTTGATTTGCATATTAGGCCTCTTTGTTTGTCTCCAAATGTAAGTTAATGCTCTCCTTCCTATAATCCCCTTGAATGTAGCTCGAGATTTCACTTGTACAATGTAATAAGTTAATAGGAATAAGATAGTTTTAATTTTCTATTTTGGAAAATAGAAGATATTCTGCACCAGGCGAGTCAGGCATGAGAGGGCAATCAAATGATATTGTGGTATTGTGGGCTACTATAGCATGTGTCCAAAATATTTGGTAGGAATGGAATAATAGGAAGCATGTCACACAAGCAGTTGATTCATTCAACTTATTCAAGACAATAGAGAGGAACTTGAAGTTTCTTTTCAATTTTCACAAGAATAAACTTGTTAACCTATCTCCCATAATATGTAGAAAATGGGAATTCGCTTGAAACCCTTTTTCTAGATCCTTTGTTAGTGAAGCTTTCTTCAATTATCACTCCTTGTATGTTAGCTACTTGTCTTGTTTGTAGCTTGTAACTTTTGCCCCTTTTTTTAGGGTTGGAATATACTTACCTAAAATTTTCAAAATCATGTCAAACTCTAAAGTTTGTATCTTATTCATGTGTTTCACCATTATGGACTAATAATTTCCTTTTTCTTGGGCATGGGAGCGTAGCTCCCATGTCATTGCTCATGTGAACTCATATTCTGTAACTCATATTAGTTAATTTGCTTCTCTAAGAGATTCTACAGTGATATTTGCTTGTATGATTTCTTGGCCATTTTACCTACATGTTGTATGCTTCTTTATATGATTTGGGAAGATTTGTGAAGAAGTAGGGAGTAGTTCTCTTGGCAATGAATCCTTGACCACCAGAGTGGCTTGGGTACATTGAAGATCTAACTTTGCAGTTCAAGTCTTGACATAAGCATGGGATTCTATGTTGAGATAAGAACCATCCCATATCGTTAGGAGGTGTATGATTATGGAAACTTCCTTTGCAAGTTAATTAATTTGTTAATTTCTTGGTTGCATGTGAGTAATGGTATGGAAGTGAAATCCTATGACCAAGATCGCTTAAAATTTTGATCTAAATCTTTCTTAATGTTTAATTCTCACAGCTTCTTTTAGTTGCTAATTAGTAGAATCACAAACCAAATCAAACTTTTGTAAATTGATCTAGATTGTGGAACTCTAACATGCTTGTTCCTAATAGTACCTTTCTCCCTTGGACGGTCTCAAATTTACTACATGCACATGTATACTTGTTGGGTAGTGCTCGAGGTATAAATGTTAAAACTTGTGCATTTAAGCTAATAAGTTTTTGGCATCATTTCTAGGGATAATGGGTATATTTTTTAAGAGCAAGAGGTGTCAATTAGTAAGAGAGATTAGATCACTCACCCCTCATTTCATCATTTCACTGCCATTAATATCATCTATCATACCTTCTGTTGTTTTTAAGTGTTCTCACCACTTGTGAATTTGTAGGATTGTATGTAGTGTTCGAAACGCAGTCTTTAACCATCTGTGTTCTTAGATTTAGAGATCAAATTTACTCTTAGCAGTCATAGACGAGCAAGGAGGAATGGGGAATCTTCATGCTTGGAAGATTCTAAACCATCATCACTTCATTCTTTACCGTCATCTTCACTGAACAACCAACAACAAATTATGGAAGATGACTATCCTCTCAAGGACTTTGTCATTCCAATTGCAATAAACATCAATGGGGCTATCAAAATCCCACAGATCGAGGAAAACAACTTCTCAATCATCCCTATAATAATCTATATGATTCAGCAAAACTGATTTGAAGGGACTCCCATGATAGACCCCGACCTTCATGTAGCTAAATTTTTGCAATATCTAAACACTTTCAAGATTAATGGTGTTACTCCTAATAGTATATGCCTACTTTTGTTTCCTTTTTCTTTGAGGGACAGAGCCAACGTGTGGCTCTCTTCTTTTCTAAGGAACTCCATCAACAACTGGGATGAACTTCTTAAAGCCTTTTTGGCCAAGTGCTTACCACCAAGCAAGACGGATCAGTTGAGAAGCCAACTAACCAACTTCACTCAACAAGATGAAGAGAGCTTGTATGATACATGGGAAAGGTTCAAAGACCTTCAACGTCTTTTCCCTCACCATGGGCTAACTAAACGGTTGCATCTTCGAACATTCTATAATGGGTTTTACTATAATACTAGGATGTATGTAGATGTTGCAGCCAATGGATATTTAATGAACAAATCTTATAGGGAGGCATGTGCTATAATAGAAGACATGATAATCAATCATTGCCAATGGAGTTATGAAAGGAGTAATCAGCACCTTCATCTTCTCTTGATTCTGGGAAATAAGCATGCATCCATACTATTGATGTTGTTGATCTGATTCCTACAAAGTTAGATGCCTTGACACAAAACTTTGAGAAGTTGAGTACACAACCGTCTCAACTGGTAAACCCAATATGTGATGTCAGTGAAGCCATAGGACAAGTAGCTTCTTCAATCTACACTTCTTTCATCCCATTTGAAGAGAACTTAGGCAATGCAACGCAGTAGGAAGATTTATAAAGAAACATCCATACAATCCATATTCCAATACCTATAATCTAGGTTGGTGTGATCATACAAACTTCTCTTAATGCAATAATAGTTCTCAAAATCCTCAACAACCTCAAGGTCAACAACCATTTAATTTGAAGTGCATGCTACCAATGGAAAATAATCCTCCAGGCTTCAACAACAATGTCAATAGAAACTTCAACCAACAACAACAACCAAAGTCCAAGTTGGAGTCTCTCTTGAGGGTTTTGGTTCAACTCAATTGAAAAAAAATGAGGAATTCTGACAACATGGTCATCTTATGAAAGATGTCATCCAACAACTTTCTTCCAAAGTGGACAACATTAATAATCATACCAATATGTTGTAGAACCAAGCTCTATCTAATCCAAGAACACCTTTTGGATCCTTGTCCAGCCAACCGGAGATGAATCCTAAATAGAAATTCAAGTCTATGACACAGAGGAGAGGGACATTGATTTGAGGATCCTTACCACCTTCAAAGAGGAAAGTTGAAGAAGTTATTGACACAACTAAAGAGGAGACTATGTATAACCAAAGGAGGAAAAATTCTAGAAAATCACAACACGGTGATTCTTTTTGCAAGCCTAATGCTCCATTTCATCATAGGTTTGCTAAGACAAATGATGATGCCAAGTTCAACAAGTTCATGGACATCTTGAACAATCTATATGTGAACCTTCCTTTAGCTGAAGTGATAGTTGAAATGCCTTATTATGGCAAGTTCTTAAAAGATACTCTCACAAAGAGAAGGAGGCACGTCCAAGCTAAAATAGTGATGCTATATGTGTTGGCTAAATTGACATTAGTATAATCCCTTTATTTCGATGATGACAAACATTTCATTCTTGTGAATCTAACGTGCTACTTGAGTGTTGCAGGAATTAGGTGGATGATACACTACTTGGAAGATCTAAATGCTCAAAGTTGTTTTAATTCATGATTGTAATCAAATGTAAACACTTGTAAAAGATACATAATGTACAAGTATTTAGACATCATGTAAATCAAGCGTTAGATATTTCCTAGCCAATCACAACACTTAGATGGGTCATCCCCTTCAATAGTGTCACATATGCACACTCATATACACACTTAGTACTTTAATTGAAACATTGAAACGGGGTCAATCTCGGTCGACAAAATCCTCGACCGAGACACTCTCGGTCGACAAACTCCTCAACCGAGAAAGACCCAAGTAGCCGTTAGACACAGCTGACAAGGTAGTTGGCAGTTGGAGATGAACGTTGCATACACTTTCTCCAGAGAGTCTGTCGGTTGACAAACCCTCGACCGAGTAGGACTCTCGGTCGACAAAAGTTCGACCAAGATGAGTTCTGACGGCAACTTTCAGAATTAATTAACTAGTCGTTGCTAAAGCAACTAAAGTGTACCTAATGGCTAGTTAAACACTTAGAACCCCCTAGAAAGTGTCTAGAACGTCCTTAAGCACTTGTAGGTCATTCCTATAAATAGGACATGCCTTAGGACACCTAAACTCACCAATTCTACAACTTGTGCATATACTTGAGCTTACACTTGCAATTGGAAATCTGTTTTGAGCAATCGAGCAACACTAGCATTGGCTATTCTTTTCCTTGCTCCAATTTCATGTTCTATAGGCTAGCATCTCCTATCCACAACACTTACACTTCTATACACATTGGTTAGGAGATCAAAACTCTTGATATAGTAAATCAAGCCTTGAGCTACAAGTGGTATTGTAATTTCTATTTTTCCTTCTTGTTCCTTTTATCTTTTGTATTATCCTTACTACTCCTAGGGTTGGAGGCTATGGATTGGAGAAGGTGGACTTCAGACTACTTCAAGAAGGTTGTTGCAACAGGAAGCTACTTCAAGAGGAAGGCTACTTCAAGGGGGAGCTTGAAGTTACTTCAAGAAGGTTGCTTCAAATTTGGTGCAACTACTTCTAAGTGAAGGCTGTTCGAAGGGTTTGGTGAAAGAATTGTAATTTTATGTAAAGTTGTTGAGAGGTAATAAAATTTGATTCTTTCAAAATCCCAGTTGGGTAAGCAACCGGGTAGTGGATTGACTGCCTTAGTATTGTCTAAGGTTGGAACCACTCTAAATCCTTGTCCCCTTGTCCAATATTCTTGTGGTTGTTTGTTTGAGTTAAATTATATTAAAATTATCATAAAACCCTATTCACCCCCCCTCTAGTGGTTTTTCAATTGGTATCAGAGCAGGGCTTCAAGGAACTCTACCAAAGTCTTGAAGAATCGGTGATGGGGTACTCAACAACCTCAACTTGGAAGGAACAATCGTGGCTAGACCTCCATCTTTTGATGGCACAAACTACACTTACTGGAAAAGGAGGATGCAGTTTTTCTTCCAAGGAATCAGCTGGGACTTATGGAGAATGGTATCGACTCCATATGAATTTCCTCAAACGGAGTATGCAAATTGGGATGCTAATACGGTAAGATCAGCCCAAATGAATGCAAAAGCTGTAAGTATACTTTATTGTTCAATTTCCGTTGGTGAATTCAATAGAATATCAAATTGTGAAACGGCATATGAGATATGGCATACACTCTCTATAATGTATGAAGGAACTGTTCAAGTTAAGAATTCTAAAATTGGAGTGCTTAAGCAAAAGTTTGAACAGTTTCGTATGGATCCAAATGAGTCTATTAGTGAAATGTATGCAAAATTTTCATCTATTGTAAATGGTTTGAATGCTTTAGGCAAAGTAATTGTTGAAGAAGATCAAGTGTCAAAGATTCTTAGATCTCTCCCTCCCAAGTACAACCCCAAGGTGACTGCTATTAAAGAAGCAAATGATCTCACCCGACTAAGGATGGAGCAACTCATTGGCAACCTAGAAGCACATGAGGCAACCTTGGAGGAAGAGGAACGACGAGAACATGAACTTCAACAAGGGAGAAAGAAGGACATTGCATTCAAAGCATCAACCAAGAATTGTCATGACACAAGTGAAGATGATAGTGAAGAAGAAACTCTCATTGTAAACGGTAAGCAATATAAAAGCTTTAAAACTAACAAAACTTCTAGTATTTCTTCTTCCAGGTGCTTTGAATGTGGCAAAAAGGGACACATGAAAGGTGAATGTCCAAAACTCAAGAAAGGAAAGAAATCATCTCACAAAAAGAAAGAAAGAGCATATAAAGCTGCATGGGATGATTCAAGTGATGTTAGTGATGATGGAAAAGTAGAATGTCTTATTGCTACAACAAATGAAGAAGAAGAGGTAAGTCTTTTTGATCTACCAAAAGAAGATCTAATTTCTAGTCTTCAAGATACACATGAGAAATATATTGAGTACAAGAAGAAATTTAAGAAATCAAACAAAGTAAATGATGAGTTAAATACTAACCTTCTTGCTCTTACATCTCAAAATGAAGATCTCAAAAAGGCTATTGAAGATTATGATATTAAGCTGAAATCTGTAGAAGCAAATTGTAATCTTCTTTCCCTGGAAAAGTTAAATTTGCAAACTCAAGTAAATGATCTTCAAAAACAACCTATTTTGTGTACACATCTAGATTATGATATTATTGTGAAAGAAAGAGATTCTTTGTTATCTAATCTAGATCAAGCAAAATTAGATATCAAGAAGAAAATGGATGAGATTATGAAGTTACAACAAAATTTGAGTAGCTTGAGTAATAATAACATTCTTGATAATATCTTAAATGATTCTTATCGTCAAATTGAAAGGAGAGGACTAGGTTATAAGCCTAAAGGAAAATCTTATCAAAAACTTAGTTGGAGAAGGATGCAAGTGCTAAAGAATCAATCCATGTATGTACCCAAGATCAATTCAACTCCTAGAAAGAGAAATGAGATTGACTCTATTAGTTGTCATTATTGTTTGCATCTTGGACACTACTCTTTCTCATGCCCATACAAGAAAAGGAATGATGATCTAACTTGGGTTCCTAAAACTTAAGAAGTTTGAATTTGATTAGTTGAGATTTGACCTAAACTGACTCTTGATATACAAATGTCATATCTCAACACAATTGAGTTTTTACTTATGTTACTTAGAAACAATTACTGAAAATAGTTCTAAAACAGTACAGAAACCTCCTCAGTCAAGAAACTATTCGACCGAGAACATTATCGGTCGAGAAATGGTCGACCGACCAGGTTCCTGTTTTCAAGTTTGAAATAAATCTGAACCTGTTTCTAGTTTGCTATCAATTTGTTGTTGATTGATTTAATATGCAAATCAAGAATAAATTTTGGAGACCATCTTTTCATCAAAACATATTGATCTTTTGCATCATGAATTGTTGAATGAAGATATAACATTATGAAATCATTAACACATATTGCAAAAGTGCCATATGAAGACTGATTTTAAACAAACCTTATTCATTGATTGAAAAAGTTTATCAAACATGATCCTTTAAAAAGTTTGTCTTAAATTTGAAAATCCTTAAATCATGAATGAGAATATTTTAGTTTATCCTTTACATGGCTTGGCTTAAAACTGATAATCATAAACCATGTTGGTTTAATCAAGGAAATTATTGTTCTATCATATTCCACATGGTTTATCCTAAGTATTTCTTGATCTATCTATAGGAACCATGTGTATTAAAATTTAAATGTCATAATCATTATATTTCATGAAATTACATGCTTCTATCTTGATCATTATATTGAGGATATGCTTCTACTATAATAATCATTGTACCATGATCATTATGTTTCATTGGTTTGTCTACAATTATCTTTGATCCATATATGCAAACCATGAATAGATATTTTTTTATCATTGTGATTCAGTTCATTTAAAGATGCCATTTTGTATAAATAGTAAAATTTCATGGCACAAATGCATTTTTTTTAATCTGCAGAAATTATACTTCATACATAAGTGTTCAAAATGGAAATCTACAGATTTTGCCTCTTGGTTGAAATCAAAGTTTGACCAAGGGGCGCTATGGTCGTAGTCAAGGTCGACCTAAAATAAGCTTGACAAAATGCTTATTTGTACCTTTTTTTCTGCACTTCACCTTAGTATCTTGATTCAAAATATATTCATCATATTAAAAACATATAGATCTAATAAAAGGTCAAAATCAAATCTTAAAAATCATTTGTGACCTTAGAATTCTTCAATTGTCTTAATCATAAGGTTAAGGGGGAGCTCACAAAAACTATTTTGATTATAAAATTAAGAAGCTTACAAAACTTTGTAAACATCATTTGAAGTTTTTTATGACCTTAGTATTTTTAATCTTGGTTATGAAATAAAGGAATCTACAAATTTCATGAATGTGATATATATCTTGCTCTTAATGGAACTCTCTAAACAATTTAGGGTTTAACATCCCGTGCATTTGGTTAGAGATACTTTTTATGTACTTTACTATATGCTTTAAGGATTCTCATATCATTTTTTTTGGGGCTTAACATCCCTTGTAAAATGGATGAGAAATCAATACACATATGCCATGAACTTAAAAGGAACTCATATCATTTCAAGGCTTAACATCCTTTGCAAATGATTGAGAAATAAATTGTGGCTAAATTTACCAACAATTGCTTTGCATTAATCCCTTGTGTTTAAATTGAATATCTCTTTAAGGGGGAGCATAGCATAAAATTAAGGGGGAGAAATAAAAAGTCATAACTAAATGATTATCTTGGATATCTTTTTGAAATGACAAAGGGGGAGAAATAATATAAAATCAAAAACATAAAATAAAATGAGTTTCATAATATTTCGGCCAGCATTCACTTGCAAAACAAGAAAGGCTACAAAAGGTAAAATTTAGGTATGAAACTCACATGATTTATATTTCCTTATTTTATATTTAGGAAATGTTTGTCATCTTCAAAAAGGGGGATTTTGTTGGCTAAATTGACATTAGTATAATCCCTTTGTTTCGATGATGACAAACATTTCATTCTTGTGAATCTAACATGCTACTTGAGTGTTGTAGGAATTAGGTGGATGATACACTACTTGGAAGATCTAAATGCTCAAAGTTATTTTAATTCATGATTGTAATCAAATGTAAACACTTGTACAATATATATAATGTACAAGTATTTAGACATCATGTAAATCAAGCATTAGATATTTCCTAGACAATCACAACACTTAGATGGGTCATCCCCTTCAATAGTGTCACATATGCACACTCATATACACACTTAGTACTTTAATTGAAACATTGAAACAGGGTCAATCTCGGTCGACAAAATCCTCGACCGAGACACTCTCGGTCGACAAACTCCTCAACTGAGAAAGACTCAAGTAGCCGTTAGACACAACTGACAAGGTAGTTGGCAGTTGGAGATGAGCATTGCATACACTTGCTCCAGAGAGTCTGTCGATCGACAAACCCTCGACCGAGTAGGACTCTCGGTCGACAAAACTTCGACCGAGATGAGTTCTGACAGCAACTTTCAGAAATAATTAACTAGCCGTTGATAAAGCAACTAAAGTGTACCTAACGGCTAGTTAAACACTTAGAACCCCCTAGAAAGTGTCTATAACGTCCTTAAGCACTTGTAGGTCATTCCTATAAATAGGACATGCCTTAGGACACCTAAACTCACCAATTCTACAACTTGTGCATATACTTTAGCTTACACTTGCAATTGGAAATCTGTTTTGAGCAATTGAGAAACACTAGCATTGGCTATTCTTTTCCTTGCTCCAATTTCGTGTTCTATAGGCTAGCATCTCCTATCCACAGCACTTACACTTCTATACACATTGGTTAGGAGATCAAAACTCTTGATATAGGAAATCAAGCCTTGAGCTACAAGTGGTATTGTAATTTCTATTTTTCCTTCTTGTTCCTTTTATCTTTTGTATTCTCCTTGCTACTCCTAGGGTTGGAGGCTGCGGATTGGAGAAGGTTCTTCTCGATGGAGAAGGTGGACTTCGGACTACTTCAAGAATGTTGTTGCAACGGGAAGCTACTTCAAGAGGAAGGCTACTTCAAGGGGGAGCTTGAAGTTACTTCAAGAAGGCTGCTTCAAAGTGGGTGCAACTACTTCTAGGTGAAGGCTGTTCGAAGGGTTTGGTGAAAGAATTGTAATTTTATGTAAAGTCCTTGCGAGGTAATAAAATTTGATTCTTTCAAAATCCCGGTTGGGTAAGCAACCGGGTAGTGGATTGACTGCCTTAGTATTTGCTAAGGTTGGAACCACTCTAAATCCTTGTCCCCTTATCCAATATTCTTATGGTTGGTTGTTTGAGTTAAATTATATTAAAATTATCATAAAACCCTATTCACCCCCCTCTAGTGGTTTTTCAGTATGAAATAATAAGTTCTATCAATCAAAATCATTTACCCTTAAAACTTGATGATTTAGGTTCATTCACTCTCCCTTGCAAAATTGAAGATTCAACTTTTGAAAAAGGATTAGTCGATCTTGGTGCTAGTATCAGCTTGATTCCTTTTTCACTATGGAAAAAGTTAGATTTAGGAGACTTGAAACCAACCTTCATGAAAATACAGTTAGCTGCTCTTTCAATTAAATATCCCAGAAGGATTGTTGAAGGCATCTCATGTAGATAGGGAAGTTCTACATTCCTTGTCACTTTGTAGTCCTAAACATGCATGAAGATAAGGAAAATCTAATCCTTTTTGGGAGACCATTCCTCAGGATAGCATGATGTATTATATATGTGAGAGAAGGGAAACTAATTGTTAGAGTTGGAGAAGAAGCTCTAGTATTTTCTATCTATGATGCTATGAAGGCACCCAACACTAAAGAATATAGTTTTTAATAGGTAGCATTTATACTTTGTTGGAGGAAGAAAAGACCACTCTTGAACAAGCTCTTGATGATCTTGAAGGTGAAGAAGACAAGGATGACTCAATAATTGATCTCAATGAAGAAATTTTTTATGTTGCATCAAACTCATCATCCAATGAAGTATCAAGTGAGAAGGAAGCAAGTGGAACCACCATTACACCATACCATCCAGAAACTTTAAGGCAGGTTGAGATTTCAAATAGAAAATTGAAAGAAATATTAGAGAATATAGACTCTAACTAAAGAATATGTTGGGCATTGAAATTTGATGATGCATTGTGGACCTATATGACAACCTACAAAACACCAATCGGTATGACTCCATTCACACTATTCTATGGAAAATCTTGTCATCTACCTGTAGAACTTGAGCATACAACATTGTGGGCACTCAAATTTCTCAACTATGATCTCAAGAAAGAAGGAGAAAGAAGGTTGCTACAACTCTAGGAACTAGAACATTTGAGATTAGATGCATATGAAAACACTAAGATCTATAACGAGAAAACAAAGAGATGGAATGATAAGAGGATCCATAAAAAATAATTTAAGAAAGGAGATATAGTGGTACTATTCAACTCCAAGCTCAAATTCTTTCTAGGGAAGCTACATTCTAAATGGTCAGGTCCCTTCCTAAAGTTGGAGGATTTTCCGAGTAGAACAACAGAGCTGCAAGGAAAAGAAGCCTCATTCAAAGTTAAGGCCAACGCCACAAACTATACATTAAGGGAGTGAAAATGTAAGGACTCAACCTTTACTGTCAAATATTTACAAAATAATATCAGAAATATAAACAATCTTTATTACAATCATGCTTTACATCAGAGTCACGGAAGCATAAAATATGATTACAAGATTTCAAGAACATGCATTGATCCCTATCTAGTCTTTAATTGACGACAACTCCAACACATCTCTTCTAATCCATCTCTATATCACTTATCCATGAGTCTCCAAAGGAACAAACCACACATGGACCCCATAAAGGGAAAATATGGGTTAGCTAGGATGGTACTAAATCCAGTTATTGAGCTATTAAAAAGTAGGTATAAAATATGATTCAGGTATTAGATCAATTCTAGGAGGAGACTATTTGATGGACTTAGTTCAACAAAATGAGAATAACAACTATTAATGTTTCAATATTCAAAATAGAAGCTCCACAAGGCTAACAATTATGTAAAACTATCCAAGTTCAAGGTATCAAAATATGAAGAATATTTCCAATAATCAACTTTAAATATCAAGATTGAGCACTACCATATAATCTCTTTATTTATGACTACAATGTCATGTGTTCAATCATCTATGAAAGAACGACATGATAGCTTGCTATTTTAACTAGTATACTGGGGGACCACTAATACATTACAACCTATGCATAGGGCGGCAGTATGTACCCAACCTCTAGGAGCCAAAGGTCTAAATCCCAAAGGGACAAAAGTCTAGGGAGTCAAAACTCCAAGATCAATTTCAATGCCATCATAATATTTACAATATTCAACAATAATGCATTTGGGGTGGTGAACTTTCAAAAGGCAAGAAAGGCTTATAAAAGGTTTATAGTTAACCACCAAACATGATATATAGAATTCAAGAGGGAAGAAAAATAACTCAATAAGTAAATCGACAATTTAGTACATGTTCCAATTAAGAATTTCCAATTGAGATGTCCACATGAATCAAAGATATCAATTCCTCATGAATCTAGAAAGAGATAAAGTACTAGGGTTATTTGATATTTCTTAGTTTGGAAATCACTTTCTAGGTTCATATTAGGTGAAATAACCATTTTCCCCCTTATGGTGTTTTATATTGCTAATCACTTTTAGTTGTTATAATATCTAATATTGAGTGAATTAATAGAGTAGTCATCTTTATGTGTGTAGTCACATGTAATATTGTAATCATTGTTCATGCCTATTATATACATGATTCATGTATTCATGTGTTATATGTCTATTATATAATACAATAGTAGAGTCCATATGCATATATATGTACATGTTTTGTATTGTGGGCACACCTTCTAGGAATTGATTTCCTTAAATGAATTGTGAAATAGTAACATAGTTGGATTCAATTTGTCCAATTTATTTCTCAACACGTTTGTTCTTATTCATTTATTACCTTATAAAGTTGGGATTCCCATTATACTAATCATAGGTCACATTATCCATTGAGGTCAACTATAGCCCCTGGCATGGATTAATTAAATGTTTACCTTGATTTAGCAATATAGCACCCCATTTGTACCCATGTGTGTTTTATGAGATTTAGGTGTTTTAAGGTCTCAATGTACATTAGTCTATCTAAGCTATTGATTCATTTCCCTAAGTTCTCTAGTTTCTAACTTTTCTTTTGATTTATTTGTCTTGCTATAGATATGCATGTATACTGTGTAAAAATAATGTGAGGGGGGGTGTCAGCATGTTACCTCTTACATTCAAGTGTCCTGGGAAGGATTGCATTCCTGAGGTTCTATGATATCTAGTCACTTCTCCTCGTCGTCGTGTGGCATCTGAGATGATAGGGGAAAGGCGTTGGTTATAGCAGGTGGACCCAAGGACTTGGACGTTGCTCATCTATTGTGCACATCCAACTCTGTTGGAGGAGTAGTGCACCTATCGTTGGAGGCAGAGGAGAGGATTTTGTGACATCCTTAATCATCACCACTGATGTGGTTTGATGGTAGTGGCAGCACTGTGGCTGGGATCAACGGGAGGAGTTTGTAGTAGAGTATAAGTTTTTTTTTTGGGGGGGGGGGGTCAAGGTGTGATGCCCTAGATTGGTGAGTTGTAGATGTTGGGTCTCTGTGGTGGTCATCAACATCAGATCTGGTCCATGTTTGCTGGTGAGGTTGTGATCCAATTGGCATCGCAGGTGGAGGAAGCAAAGATGCACTGGTGGCATAGGCTATGGTTTCAGGCCAGTTCTGGTGACGAAGAGGCAAGGTGATGAGAATGGTGATATGCAAGTGTTGGTCAGAGTGGCAGGTTGGTCAGAGGAGAATCTACATATGATGGAATGACCTGGCAGAGTGAAAGGGGCGACACCTATGTGATGATGTGTGTCTACTGAAGTGAAATCCAACCCTGAGGGCTGGACTTTCGGTCTGATCGGGCTTGACAGTGATGCGCTAATCTGACCCATGTTGTTGGGTGAAGAAGGCAGCATGGCGGCACCGTGGTGGTGGTGGTGGCTGGAGAGACCTACTAACAAAAGGGAAATGGGAGGTGGAGTGATTGTAGGAGCCAGCTCCATGATCTGGTTATCATAGGGGATCGTTGGATGGGTCTAAGCGGAGAGAAAGGGGAGGTTTGAAGGAGGTCTAAAGGTCCAGCGGAAGAAGGACATGTTGGAAGTAGCTCTGGAGTTGCAAGTTGAAGACAATGGTTTGAAAGTCACCAAGACACGATCGACTGAGGAAGAAGTGGTCTTCTAGCTCATGAATTCATGTGAAGGCCAAGAAGGCTACAAAGAGGTAGGGTAATAGTCCTCAGATCGCCAGATTCTAACCTTGGTGAGTTATGGATCTGATGAGCCTACAAGGAGGAAGAAGGAGTTGCAGATCCAATGAGGGGGAGGCTATATGTCGTGTTGTAGGAAGATTGGTGAAGGGAGAAATCAGGTTGTCCCTTGCTGGAGGTATCTAGTTCTTATACATGTAAAGGGGTGATTCTAGGGCTTCAAAGGGTTACTGAAGATGAGGATGAGGAGCAAAATAGAAACTGGTCATGATCGGTAATGGCAGCGCACTGTCGTTTTCTTCAACTTGGGAGAAAGAGATCTGGTGGTGCCCTTCTAGGGTTTAGGACCATCTGTTGTGGCCTTTTGGGAAGAGGAGGGGCTCTCAGATGTAATGACATTGAAAGATAGGGAGGAGGTGCAGGCTAGATGGAACCATCCATCGTCGTTTCTCCTGTAATGGAGATGCTCGTGGTGAAGATGACAAGTGTGTTACCTAGATCATAGGTTGTGTTGTTCTCATATATGTTTTGTTTAATACTTAGGTCATTTATTTATCCTAAAGTTCATATTAAATGGATAATTTCATATCTTCTAAACAAGAAATTCAATTCTATTATGGTTTTAACCATCAAACCACTTTCTATAAAACTACATATAGAAAATACTTGATCAATTATTTATAAAAATGACAAATCTAACTTTATTATTCTCTTAATTATTTCTAAAATAAATTTATTCTAATATAATTACTATTTTCCATCAATTCCAAGTTGTTGGTGTGAAAATTAGGAGAACACCAAGAATGAGAGGGAAAATCATGATATCTCAGGCTTAGAAATGCAAACTAACATCACAATGATTAATAATGCAAAATTGAGGGAACACTTTGTGAATACTTTTTAATTGACAAGATTTCACTCATTTCAACAAAAGAACATGACTGAAGACTAAATATCAAGGAATATGATGATTGATCCAAATAGTTAAATGAGACTTTAGATTGAAGGACTGATTTGTAAAGGGGCCCAAGTTTAGTAGGGGGGATTTTGGAATTATAGCTCAGAGTGGATTTAGTTTCCAAATTTCATTATGTTACAGAAGATAAACTACGGACCATCCTATTCCCTCTCAGGTGCTTGATGTTGTTGTCTCAAGTCTCACTCTGGACTTTAAATGGAGGACCCTTGTCAGAGTTGACCCTGTATTTAGGATATATTTTATTTCAAGAATTCTCTCAAGAACTTTCTCTTTATTAAATAAATTTTCCATGGATAAATGCAATAATCTAGACCCTCATGAAGTATATATCGTCATCATTGTAGGTGAAAAAGATAAGACAAAGAACAAAACATATTTTTTGCATAAACTTAAGCAAACATATTGTGTTCAGCCCAACACATGGTGTGTCACACATTCAAAAATAAGTTCAAGGAAATCGTCCAGAACACATGTCATGTTCAAAGTCCTACACGGCATGTGTTTCTCCAAAAAATTAACAGCAAAGCTACTAGAATCTTACACGGCATGTATATAACTACACACGGTGTGTCGATGCATTAATTCCTTAGCATCAACATTTCTTGAAAGTTACATGATGTGTGTGCATTAACACACATTGTGTCCCCATCAATCTGGAGATACGCACAAGCTACTTCAATTGAACTCATGGCACGGTGTGTGTATTATAGTACATGGCATGTACGGGAGTTCAAATTAGGGTTTTTTACACAAATTCATCCCAACTCTCTCCACCCATTTGTCTATATATGATGTTCTTGAGAGAGGGAACCCAGCTATCGTGTGCCCCCTCCCTATGCCCTCTATCCCATGTTCCCACTCATGACCAAGAGGACAAGCCATCAAGCTCTCACTCCACCATAACTTCCTCTGACTCCAAATCCAGCCACCAACGAGACCAGCTTGAGCATCACTGTTGTGCACACCGCCACCCTCCACAAACATCAAGATCTTGGATGATATCTCCTCCATGTAACATTATCAGCCGTCAAACCTTCCATTCCTCTTCGACTCCCACTGTTGAGCAAGAAGCCACCATCAATCACAAGAAACACGACATAGCCGAGTCGAGACACATCATGACATTCCATTCACCTCTGACCTCCAGAATTGCCCAAACCGTAGAACACATGGAATGCATTTCACTAAACATAGCGTGTTAGGCCATTCATTCTCTGGGATCAGCCAATGTCTTCAATCCCAGCCAATATGTCATGTGTTTCTTAAGACACACCATGTCTCAGTACCCTAAAACTCAATCAACACATCAATGGTGCCCATCAAGCAAGCAAAAAAGCACCATAGAGGGGAGAACTCTTATTCTACCCCTGTGTATGTCTCCTCCATTGTGTGCAATGTCACGAAGGACAAGGACAAGACCTATCAAACTCTGGAGAAACTCTGGAGGCACTTGTCTTCAAAGATGAAGTCTTAGAATATCTTGAGGAACTAGGGCTCAAATACACATGATGCACTATAAGCCCTACTTACCCAAGATTGACCTTTGAGTTTATGATTATATTACATGCTAAGGATAACCCTAAGAAGCCTTTTGAACCATTAAATATCATCACATGTCGACTTCTTGGGCATAACTATAAGATTTCTTTCAAGACATTTTGTGAGTTCTTTGAATTCCATTATGGTGGAGCAATGTCATAGCCACTTGACGTGGTTTTTACTGCACTAACAAATTCACTCCAGGCTAAAATCCCTGAGTTTTTACCAAAACCTTATGCAATAATACCACCCGCAAGAAGACGGGTCTTATCACAATATAGTTAAGGATTGAATCCCAAAGGACAACATTTTTAAGAATCTTGCTAGTTGGATCTAGCTCAAATAAGACTAATATTTAGAACAAAGAGTTGATTTTGGTTTGGTTAAACTAATTGCAAGGAAAGTGAAAAGCGGTATTAAAACTGGATCTAGATTAATTATGGAAATCACGGGGGTGGTATCAGGTTTCACCACCACTACACATGCAAATCCATCCAAAACACATCTAGGCCATAAAAAACTATCCAAATAGAGTATCAAACCCTCCGTACAGAAGTTAGGTTCATGTAAGCATCACCTATAGGCATCATATGTGTCGTCACCTGTAGATCACGCACTTACTACTCCGAAGATATCTTTTAGAAGTTCTCATCAAGGCATAAACCATGTTAAATGATATTAATAAACCTAAGTATTGAAGTTCTCGCAACAAAGGGTTATAATAGATCATGCAAGGCAGGTGATTAGTCCACAAGAACGCATCAAATGATTAACATGAGATGAAAAGTTATATACAAGTCATGGAATGTTTTAAGATGAACATGTAAGCATGGGCAGCGGAGCTAGTCCCCACACCCTAGTGAAGAGGACTACTCGCTCCTCATGATGGAAATAAGAAAAACAAGAGAGAGGGAAGATTCCTCCATGGTCATGGTGAAGAAGGTGGCCGGAGCTCGGTGGAGAAACGGTCTTCTACACGATGTCAAGGCAGATCTGGAATGAGGAGGGAGAGAACACCAAGATAGATGAGGTAGATCTTCTCTCTCCTTCTTCCTTCTCTTCTCTTTCACTTTCTTGTAGGAGAAGAAGCGGTAGGTGGCTGGTGGCAGAGTAGATCTGCAGATCTGAAGTCCCACCACTCTCGTGGATAGAAGATAGATCTGGATGGAGCGGAGATGGAGGAGAGGTAAGAACTCCACATAGGTAGTTCTTGGAAGCAGAGATCGTCTTCCTGAGGACTGGGCATAGAGCGGCAGCCTCCCAACACCGTGGAAGAGATGGTTGGATAAGACAGGTGGGTGACCTATTTATAGGTGTAGGCCACCGACTTAACTCCGTGGTCGAGGTACTATACACCACGGTCACGGTCCTTCTTTGCTTGGTTGTGGTTGCGATGGTGTTCTGCAGTTACACTGGTGTGCCCAGTCACAGTGTGGCACCGGTCGTGGTCGAAGTCAGGTTGTAGAGGGGTAAGATCACGGTCGTGATCTAGAAATGATTGCGGTCACGGACAGCATTGATCACGGTCGCGGTCCTCTTCAGGTCGTGATCCCCATGCAGGTCGAGGTGTAGGCATCTTCTAGCACCGCGGTCACAGTCCATGTAGGTCGTGATCTTCTGTAGTCGTGATGTCTCCTTTGGGATTGCGGTCGCAGTCTATGTAGGTCGCAATCCTCCTTTGAGATCGTGGTCATTGTCCTTCTTTGCTTGGTCGTGGTCACGATCATCATGAATCAAACACACCCCCATCGAGGGGGCTTATTGCTGAGGGTCAAATGGCCTGCGTTGATGAATCCTCTAACTGACGAGGATGCTTTCTGATGAAGGATCTGGCCATCAAAAAAGGTACAAAATATCAAATGTTTCTTGGGCCCGGTAGTTGGTTAATGGGACCACCGTCCCCTACATCTCCTACACTGGCACACATAGCATGATGTTCAATCCTGCAATGGAGATGAATAGATTTGATAAAAACTCTAAATAATGATATGGAACTGAGGAAATTGTATATGAGCATATTCAAGGGGTGAATTTTAGCATTCAGTGTAAAACTGGGCCAAAATGGTGATTAAAACTAAGATGAATATGCATTCATCACCACTTGTATTTCATAGTGATCACTTTTGGAGGGAAATCACTGGTGATAACATTTGTGAGGCTATAAAAGATAGGGTGTCCCACATTCACAATCCTATCTTTCATTATATACACAGGATCCTTAGAATGTGTGTATTTGCTATAAAGGAGATGCAGGGTGTATGAGGGAAACAAGATCTTTTCTTCATGTGGGATATGTTGCATAACTATAAAATAAATGTTAGCTACTATATCCTCTTCCCTTTATTTGAGCTAAGAAGAGAAAAATCATGTGACATTATGATTCAGAGATTGATAACCCACATAGCCTGCAAGGTAAAAGTTGAGCTTATAGGTTTAGAATCTACCCAACAAGGAACCTGATTGATCGCAAGGTTCTTATATCTTTGGTTTGATTACTAGATATCCCAATGATGATGACAACTTCATGCATTATTTTGTAGATCATGAAAGATAAATTGATCTTTATGATCTTGAAGCAGTCACCTTGTCAAAAAAAGACAATTGGAAACTCAATTTTGCTGACGAGACTGGATTTGTTGACCAGGTCGGCACTTTTGCTGATTTTGCAACTTTGCCTCTACCTTCCTCCACCAGAACATAGACAGAGTATAATTGGACAATGCCTTATGTCCAACACCTCTATGGATATCTTCAACATAGCTTTTATCAGTAGGATGCCCTTTTTGACATGATGATCTAGTAGTACTCTGATATGCAAAGCATTCTCCACATAATGGATATGTGGCTTATATCTCAAGGCCATTATACCATGCCTCAATTGCCTCAACCACCTTATCTTGAGCAGACCCCTACAGATATCTCTGATGATGATCTTATGCATCAGTATTTCCCAACTGGAGGTGAGGGGATTGGACCTTCATTTTGATTCACCAAGGAAGGTACCTAGTTGCTATCTCTTGAGTTTGTTATATGCAGTGAGGGCCCTACAAATTTCAAGATCAGGGCAACCAGCTGGTAGTGTAGTTGTAGTTTCCTTTTCATCATCTTGTTTCTTGATTTTGTTCTAGTTTTAATTTTTATTTGTGGGAGATGTAGTATGATCTGAGGCTTATTCCTTGTGTTTGAATTGATATCTCTTTTATAATTTAATTGTTTGTCATGTCTTGTACCGAAACAAATTTGAAGAAAGAAAATCAATTCATGCATCATTTAAATGAAATCTTTTTCCAACAACCTCAGTTTCATCTTGATTTGTTACTCATACTCGCATGTTCATCTTTCACATTCTTTCCATTATAATACATGTAATAGCATAAATATTCTTGGACCAATAACTTCCCAATCATATTTAAAGTTCTAGATGACTTTATCAAATTTGTAGTGCATTTTCAACCAAACTTTCAACGAAAATTTTTAATAAATGAATGAAATCCTATTAACTAGACATCTAGCCAACTCTTCTATGCTTGGGGGGAAAGGTTTTAGTTTAAGGCCCCATGGTTATAAAGCAGAACCCGACTCATTATTGATCATTATGGGCTACTTCTTGTATTCACCCCTATAAAAGATGGATAAACCACCCAAATAGCATGCTAACCTAGTGTAATCCTAATTTTGCTTTGATGGTTAGGTGTTACGTCTTAAAAGAGGGTAAATAAAACTGGCATTCCACATTTGCATAAGTTCACATTAGCTGTCGAGTGTCGGAACCCACACTTTAGTTTTCTCTAATGGAAAAAAGGTTGTTGGTGGCCTATTTTGTTAATTTGGATTTCATTCTTTACAACTTCAATAACTGAGAGAATTGGGTTGCATATTCGTTGCTCATTTGGTCTAGTCATCTAAAGTCCTCCTAATATTGTTTTGTTGATTCTTCCATTTGAACTTTTCATCCTTATTGAACTAAACTTCAAACTTGAATGTTTAAGGTGGTCCTATGGCCAATTTTGTCTATGGTTGAATTGGCTTTAAGAAAATTTTCCATTTCATTTAACTAATTCATGAGCTTGTCAATTTCTTCATTTGTGTTTCCATGTTCTTTTTTCTTGAGGACAAGCAATAGCTCAAGCTTAGGAAGATTTGATGTGCACATTTTATATAGAATTTTTACCCCCTTTTGCACACACTTTGAATCCATATTTTACCTCATTTTGTCTCTAATAATACTTGATTTCCCACCTTATTAGTTTTTTTACTCACCTCATGTTTGTAATCATAGGTACATAATATTGACAAGAGCATGGGTCAATCAAACCAAAATAATGACCTTAGCTGGATCCCCAAAGAGTTTGCATACTTGATGGAGTTCTTCTTGAAGATTTTGAAGACAACACGTTGTATGTAAATTACCATAGGCCATGTAATTTTATAGATACTCACATCCCTAGATGAAGAGCATGGACATGGTGTGTCTCTACTCAAACATGGTGTGCTGATACGTTCAAGTGCTACATTCCAAAGTTCTGCCAAGTTTCACATTGTGTGTTTATTAAGACACTGCGTGTCCAACCCGATCAACCTTGACTCAAGAATTATTCAGCTCTTAGCTACACAGCATGTCTCTCAAACAACATGTCATGTCTCCCTTCAACAAAGTAGTTTGTTCACCAGTTACACATGGCAACACGTTGTGTTGTATCCAAACACAGCGTATTCTAGTCTATTTCTGCATATTTCAAAAATAATTGCCCTTCATTTTAAAAGAAAACATTCATATGGAGTGAATCTCTCATCATTGCAGAAGTTAGAAGAGTAGTTATAACTCGACTCTCTCTCTCTCTAGCGGAGCTCTCGCCTCTCTCTAGGGTATCCCCGGCGGCGACCGCTGGGGGGAGGGAGCGCCTCCTCGGTGCTTTCCTCCCCCTGGCCATCGGCAACAGCTTCCTCTGGAGAGAGGGACTCAAGCAACCAGCCCCCCCGTCTCCACTAGATCCATGCTTGGTATCCAGGATCGAAGAGGGTGGAGTAGCAACGCGCTGAGTCAGATCAACGAGGGTCGGCGTCTCGACGCTGGTCGACTCCTTCTGTTCAAGCGAGACGGACGGAGAAGAGCCTTCCCCACAGACCTAGTGCTTGCTACTTGCTACTCCAATCGCTGCCGCTGGTGCTTGAGTTCTGCTCGCCTCCTCTCCGCGGTTGTTCTTCTTTGGTTTGTGATGCAGCCTGCGATGGAGTTGGTGGACTGGTGGTGACCGGTTCTGCTCCAGACGACAGAGGCAGTGGGTGAGCTTCCTACCAGATGGCGGGACTTGCTTCAGGTCCGTCCTCCAGGTGGTCTCTCCCCCTTTCGCTAAGTTCAGCTTTGTTGGTTCATCCACGGAGGTTATCGACCCAGGGGTTATGAACGCCCTCATGGTGTGGCATCTCAGCTAGAGGCGTTGGTCGGGTTCCCCAATCGTCTTTCTCGTCCTCTGCTCCGGCTCAAAGCGGCGGTGATCGGGTCTCGCTCCTTACCTTCTTGCTCTGCCAGGCGGATGGCTATGCCCACTTGGCACTGAGCGGTTTGGATCCAGGGGGCAGCTTCTCCTTCCTGGCTCTCCTATGCAGCGTGGACTCCAAAGGCTCTGTTGTAGAGTAGCTTACATGATGTTGATGTTCTCTGGGCGCCTCCCAGGTGCTTGATGCTATGTCTCAGTATAGTTTGGGGCTACGTGCCATTGTGTGGGTGCCTCTTGTGTGGGTGTCGTTTGGTCTCGGACAGGTGTACCAGGATTCCGTCGGGGAGCCCTACTGCTTGTTCGACTTGCGATAAGAAGTCAAGATGAAGAAGTCTAAGGTAAGGGAGGTGGGGTGGGAGCTTCCTCCTAGCGGGATGGCTGTGGTAGAGCTATCCCTTGGCTACTTGCTTGGCCTTTCTTGCAGGAGGAGTCAGGGAAGTTGTTGAAGAAGGGAGCTTGTGTCCCTCCCATCTTTGTGGGTGTGTTTTTTTTGCAGTGGAGTTGATCGGTTCCTTCTTCAGCTTCGTTCTTGGCCGATCAGAGGCAAGTTGGGTCTGCTTGGTTTGCCTAGGCTTCTCTAGTCAGTTTTAGCAGGATGTGGCATCTGGTTTTGGTCCATCTTCTGGGGTGCTTTACTGAAAAAGATGATCTCTACTCCTCTCCTTCTTACAGATACTGGTTGATGGGAGTGTGGCCCTTATTTTTGTGGGTGTTCGTAATGTCTTAGGGCTAGACTTCTAGTTCTCTTGTGTATGTTTGTAAGGTCTGCTTGGAGGTTTGTTTTTTTCTTGTTTTGCCCCAAGTGATGGTCTATGTACCTTGATAACCAGCTGTTTGGTGTATCAGGGACTAGACTCTTTTAGGGGCACTTATGTACCTCAAGTTTTGGTTATCAGTAACACGCTTTTTAGACCGACCACAAAAAAAAATCTCTCATCATTTTGAAACACTCCTCGACTAGAGAGCATCTCAGATCAAAGAAGAGGCGATTTTGAGGAGGAAGAGGTGGTTTCTTGAGAGAACCTCCATTCTTCTCCATTCTTCTTCAAGGAGTGTGGCAGGAGCTTCTCTACTTCTCCCATACCTCTCGAGAGAGAAGGTTCTATGAATAGAAGCACCAACAAGAGTGGAATTTTACCCTCAAGTCAGAGTTCTACCTTGTCCTTCATCATTCCTTGGGTTTTCCTTGCTCTTTCCCTCTCTAAGCATGTCCAACTCTAAAATCTATACCTTATTCTTGTGTTTCACCATTATGGACCAGTAATTTCCCTTTTTAGACATGATAGAGTAGCTCCCATGTCATTACTCATGTGAACTCGTATATCTTAACTCATATTGGTTAAGTTTCTTCTCCAAGAGATTCTATGGTGATATTTGCTTGTATTCTTGTTTGGCCATCTTGCCTACATGTTTTAATGCTTCTTTATATGATCTAGAAATATTTGTAGAGAAGTATGGAGTAGTTCTCTTGGCCATGAATCCTTGACCATGTGAGTGGCTTGGGTACATTGAGGATCTAAGGTTGCATTTCAAGTTTTAAGATAAGGATGGGAGTGGCTTGTTAAGATAAGAACCATCTCATATCGTTGGGAGGTTTATGATGATGGCAACCTACTTTGCATGTTAATTAATTTCTCAATTTCATGGTTGCATGTGAGTAATGGCGTGGAAGTGAAATCCTATGACCAAGATCCCTTTTAAAAATTCAATCAAAATCTTTCTTAGTGTTTAATTCTTGTAGCTTCCTTTATTTTCTAATTAGTATAATCACAAACTAAACCAAACTTTTTTGAACCAATCTAGATTGTTGAACTCTAACATGCTTACTCCTAACAGTACTTTGCTCGCTTGGATGATATCAAACTTAATACATGCACTTGTATACTTGAAGGTTAGTGTTCAAGTTATAAATATTAAAACTTGCGCATTTGAACTAACAGTGGGCCTGCCAAGTAGGTTGCATTACTGCTGTGATGGCTTATGGTTCGGGCTTGACTAGGTGAGCTTAATAAGATTTAGTGCCTAGAATAATGTAGATGATGTATGACAGGGAGTTGTGCATACCATCTATCCAAGAATTACATAAGATGCAATTGGAAAATGTTGCCTACCTTAATAATTGGTTATGGACATCGGCGTAGTATGGATAATAACTTAATTACTTCAAAGCTTGGCTCACTAGAAGGTTGTACACTGCAATCTTTCAAATTGATAATGATGGTTGTCAATTTGAAAAAAATAGTGGGAGCAATAATTAATTAAAGGCATGATTAATATCCTCAATGTTATCAAATGAAATCAAAAGTGTTTTGACAAAATGCAAATTTTGCTTTTATAGAAATAAATGGAAAACACACTATCATTCCGATTGATCCTTGAGAAGGAAAAGTAAATGTGATAAACTTCCATAAGTGGTTTAGAATTTTGAGGAACATTCTCAATCATGAGTGCAAGCTCTATGTCCTTAAAACAGCAGTGTCAAATCAACGCATTCCAAATGTGCCTAAGGCTGAAATGGATGCTTACTGGAAGCATGACAAGGATGTCATAGACATCAAAAACCCTATGATGGGTTGTATGAACTATGAATTGCATAAGAAACATGAAAATATGGACGTTCTTGAGATGGTAACATGTCTTAACAATCATGTAAAGCAAGAAAGGTATAATGTATCCAAAGCATTGTTTGAGTGCGAACTAATATATAGCCTGTGTGCTCAATATGATTGGGCATGTGGAACATCTAGAGAGACTCGGAGTTCCTTTATCTCAAGAATTGGATATGGATATGCTTCTATAATCACTTCATGCATCATATATCTAGTTTATCAAGTGTTATCGCTTGAGTAATCTGGCGAAACCATTGTTTGAGTTGCTTCGCATGTTGATAAATGTCAAAGAACAAATAAAGAAGGACAAACCCATGATGATGATCAGTGAAATGGAGTCCAAGGGCAAAGTCAAGGCTGATAAATGTTATGAGGCCAAGCTAAAGTCCAAGTCTTCTACACTCATGAAAAGGAGAGGGGTAAGTGCAAAAGGAATATGTCATTTTCACTTAATGAAACTAAGGATGAAGCAAGGGATAGAGATCTCTACTTTACATATATATGTAATTGATATTAACTTTGCTACTTCTTCATCTTGGATACTAGATATCGGATGTGGATCATACATTTTCTCAAATATGATGGATCTGAAAAAAAGTAGACCTTTGAAGAAAGGTGAGGTTGAACTGTGTGGTGCTAATGGAGTACAAGTTGTCGCCAGTGTAGTTGGAACATGTGAGTTATCTATTCCAAGTGGGCTTATAATGGAGTTAGAGAATTGGTATCATGTACCTACCATTAATAGGACCATCATATATCTATATATCTTCACTACTATAGAATAAGGATATGGCCTCGGTTATTTTAGGCATCTAGTGTTGGTTTTAGACTGATGATCAAGTGGGTGCCTCTAAAATTCAACCATCCTTCCTCAGTTTGAACCATCAACGACAAAAATTTTCATCATTGGTACTTTGTTATAGCAGAATTGATGACTTAACTTGCAGTGAGTATTGCTTTGAACTTTCCTTGTCGGATGTTAATGATAAATAACTGATGTTGAATAACTTGTTGCCAGTTTTATCAATAATTGAGCAGTGAAAATTTTATCTATATCCCATCGTTTATTGTAAATAATTGACGTGGAATGTATATGTAGTCAGTTATTTACAAATAACCGATGAGAAATGTCTATTTTTTATATAGTAGATCTCCAGACTTGTTGTCCAGCTTGCTAGCCTCTCTGGAGCCAATTGTTCTTCAGAACTAAAAGTTCTGAAGAACATCAGACTCTCTGCAAGCACTAGGTCATAAAAACAAGCCAGCACACCTACAAGAAAAATATAAATTTCGAAAGTAGGCAAAAACATGCCACATTCTATCATTTTCACTTTAAATTACACACAAATATCTGAACTCACAGCTCAATTTTTTTCTCAACCACACTTTAACTTCATACATATATGCACAAATAGCCGACAAGGAGTGGCTCAAGTGATCAACCACAGTGTCTCCTAATAAGGGACCCGTGTTTGAATCCCAGTTGCCGCCTTGATTTACCACCCTCTTGGGCATTCGGCCTCTGCCACAGGCATGGGAGAGGGGGCAGAAATCTTTCTCTCTTAATCCCATATATGAATTAATAAACATCATTCTCTTCCTCATGCCTTCATATTCAAATTCACACACACATATGCACTTAACATTCAATTCACACTCATATATACATATCAACCTCAGTTACCATCTCAGATTTTTTAAGTCATAATGTAATATCAATTATATAACTAATATATATCAACTCACACTCACAAATACATATCAAAAATCTGACAATCAAAGCTTGAGATACCAAAATATATATATCAATTGTCAAATTTTCCGTTCAAGTCCACATTTCTGATGAAGTAGTCTAACCATTGTTTGGGTAGGTCATTCATCTTCTCTAATGTATAGGGTTTAGTATTCTCAAAAAATGTAAAGAGAATGAGACTTCTAATTAGATTTGATTATTTGTATTATCAAATGAGACTACTTCATTAATATGATACAAGACTAATAATTTACATTATTTGTACATATGATATGTTCCACATCAGTGAAAATCATCTACATGTACAGCATCATGTAATATATGCATGCCTAGCCATTGTCTTGTATAGGGGCTTGTAGATTTACAATTACGCAATATGGCAGAGTTGGTCATATATTATGAAACTGAAATGAAAAGACTATACATAAACACTCATCCAAGTTATTGGTTTTCATTAATTTGGAAAGTCTTATGATCGAGTACCCAGGAAAGTGTTGTGGATGGTTTTGAAGAAAAAGGGTGTGCCAATCCAATAAATTGACTTGATTAGAGACGTGTATGATAGCTATACTGCAAGTGTGAAGACTCCTAGAGGAGAGACATTAACTTTTCCTATCACAGTTGGGGTACACCAAGGATCCACACTCAGCCCATATTTGTTAATTCTTGTTATGATAAGTTGACAAAGAATGTTCAGGATGACATTCCTTGGTGTATGTTATTTGTTGATGATATTGTATTGATTGATGAAACAAAAGATGGATTGAATGATAAACTCAAACTTGAGAGAAAGGCATTGGAATCAAATGGATTGATGATTAGTGGGAGAAAAACTAATTATATGCATTGCAATTTCATCCAATCTCCTAGTGGGAATGGTGGAGCCAAGTTGGACAGAGTGGACATACAAAAATGAGTTAAATTTATTACTTGTGTTCTATTATTCAAATAGATGGGGCATGTCCAAAATGTTGTTTGTCACAAGATCACTGCAGGATGGTTGAAATGGAGGAGTGAAACTGGAGTATTATGTGATCGTAAGATCCCTCTTAGATTAAAAAGCAAGTTTTATAGAACTGATATATGTCCAGCCATGTTCTATGGGAGTGAATGTTGGGTTGTGATGAAATAAGATCTCAATAAGATGAATGTGGATGAAATGTGTATGTTGAGATGGATGTGTGGGAAAGCAAGAAAAGATTGCTTAAGAAATGACTATATCAGGAATAGTGGGAGTAGCGAGCATTAAGGACAAGTTGCACGAGAGTCAACTCATATGGTATGGATATGTGTAATGCAGACCGTCTAATGCGCCTATATGAAGTAATACTATTGAGTCAAGTACAATTAATAGAAGAAGAGGAAGTGCTAAATTAACATGGAAAGAGATTATAAAGAGAGATTTTGAATCTCTACATCTTGACTAGAAAATGACTCATGATAAAGTGGAATGGAAATGAAGGATCCATGTATCCAACCCCAGCATAGTTGGGACTGAGGCTTAGATGAAGAAGAAGATGATGATGATGATGGTCTACCTTCCCTCTATTTGATATGGAATGCTTTCACACCCCTATAAGTTAAATTAACTAATATATCAAATTATTAAACTATGATGTAAACATTAACAAATATGTTTGGCACTGAAAAACTATACTTACGCATGAATCAGAAATTTCATAGGGTGTCCCTCATTTGGTGGCAGTTTTTCACCCTAAGGATCAAAGAAATACACGTCCAAGTCTTGGGAACAACAACTAACAACTGCCAATGCCTATTTTTGAGTGAATATAATCCCACAAAAAAATGTATTCATAGGTTAGACATATAAAAAACAAGCCAAAAACTTACCAAACATTGAAGGGAGCTAAGATCGTGATCTTGGAAGCACAAAAAACTGCTTTGTAGTAGTCACATATTCTTTGATTCCACTCAAATTTCTAAGTACATCTCTAATCAATTATGGAATTAGAAATCCCACATTTTCTATTCCAAAATCTCAAGTCACGTATTACAAATGACTGAAATATATATATAACTAATACTTAGTTTATATGTAGGAAAAAGATAAACAATTTTGGGTATTCACACTCATTATATCCAAAGTTCTATCACTTATGTGTTCAGCCGATTATACTTAAATAGCTCAAAAACATTTGTCAACATTATAACATTATCCCATTGTATTCCTACAATCTCCTGCCCAAGGTTGATCACAATGGTATATGTTTGGTCAATAGTGTCTAACCATCTTATCAATGTCTTCTAGTTAGGGCCTAAGGAGTTGAGCAACTCTTGTAGAATAAAATGAGGGGACGGAGGCTTTGGAACCCTAGGGAGCTTCTTAGCTATTTTAGGTTGCATGTGTGTATTCTAATATTAGCTCTCGATTATTTTATATAAGTTTCAATATACATTTGTCATGCCTGGAGAAATATTATGATTCGTTTAGGCCATCTAGTAAAGTCATCTTCTACCTTTCTGACTGTGGTGGCATCTGGGTGCTCGTATGGGATAGATATGTCTCTCATTCCTGGAAAGACACATATGACTCGCACATGATAGCAATCGGTGGGAAGGGGAATACAATGAACCAAATTAGTGATAGGAGCCTCAACATCTGCCATGATGTTGCCTATTGGAACATCAACGGCAAGATGACATTTTATGGCCACCTACAATTTTATGAAACACAAAATTCAATCTAACGAGCATAAATTTTGACTTGAGGGATTATTATTCATTGTGTATATATAAATTGACTTGAATTGAACCTTACATCGGTCGTGTCGTGCGGGTGTGAAGGACTGTTCTCAATGCACTTTGTGGGCAAGTGATGAATAGGTTTTATGACTCTTAGAGAAGCTTACCCCTCCTGAGAACCCTTGTATTTCTCCAAGGTTGCACCTATCAATCTCTAAATGTACTCATGGTCCACTTCCCCTTTATTGACTTGTTTGCACTTTTTCTGGGATGTGCCAAAAAAAAGATTTTATCACATACCCAGCTACAGTGCCCCTAACACATCCAGGATGCTCTTCTGTCCCTATAGCAGCCATCAATTCACCGTGTGCATCTTAAGGGGTAAACTTGCCCTCCTTTGTCTGGGTAGCCATCTCCAACTAATTATCATCAAAAATTGACTAATCACTTAAACTTAACAATCCAGTTAAAAAATAACATGGTCATTATTGTGAGACCAAGAAATTTACTATTTTTGAAGCCACCTCATGTGTTTCTTGGATGGAGATTTCTCATGCTTTGTTTTTCCTCACATCTATCCACTCAATATAGCGAGGCAACCATCTAAAAGAACTAGAAGACTTGGTAGTAGAAGGAGTAGAAGTAGAAGGCCCTTGCTCTTGCTCCTACCCTTGCTCGTGCTCTTGCCCTTGCTATTGCTCTTGCTCTCATTGTAGTTCTCTCATCAGGCGGCATTTCTAATAACCACCTAAACCCAAATGGTGGTTGTGCACATTCTTGTTACGCATGTCTTCTTGAGCTTTGTGAAGGGCTTGATTAATTTGTACAAGTGATATTGTTAAGTAACCATGAGAAATCATAAAAATGTAATTAAATCAATACCTAGAGCACATTCATTTTTCTCCTCTGAACAAACTCCTTCCAATCATCTTTATCAATATAGTTCCATTTAAGTCAGGGGTCTTGATCCTTCTTGTCTCCAAAGACATAGTCTCTTATGAGGATTGTATGCCACTTTCTATGTCTTCTATCGACGAGATGCATAACATACTTGTGATGCAACTTTTCATCAAGTTCATAAAATCCCTAAAAAGGTTCCACATTCAATACTATTTAGAAATGTTAAAAGATAGAATAGGAAAAAGATTATAAAAGCATTACTACATTTATATCTCCTCTAACTCCCTCCAGATGAGGTATTTGTGGACTGTGCTCAGTTGTCTCCAATCCTTAACAAGGAGAGGCACTTTCCTTTAACCAAGGACCCCACAATAACAAACAAACTCTTTAGTAAGTGGTGTGTCTACTTATTGAATTCAGTGACGCCCTTCCTCCCTTATCTATTTGTGGCATATTTCATCACTGTTATCCCTCTAACTCTCATGTGTTTTGGTTTATCAACACCATCAACACCCTAGTAAGGATGCTCATCATCCTCACGCTCATGATCACTATGCTCCTAGTTAGATGTCATCTATAAAGTTAAAAGTAAACACATAAGTCAGATAACATATATAAAAAGTTATACCACATATAAAACGACAACATTGTAAAAAGTATGATCATCACATATAAAAAACAGATCACATATGAACAGATGAATATGTTATATAATGGAAAAAATCTAGATCACATATGAGTAGTATACCTTAAACTTATATCTCCTCTGTGTGATCTTCACGTGTATAGTCATCAGTGTTAGATTCAACATTTACACTTGGTAAGCCAATAAAAAATGGACTAGAGTCATCATAATTGGCATAGTACTTGTGATAACTCAGGTTTTAGGGTTTTTGATAACTAATATAGAATTTTAAGATCATATGTACCATTTGGAGGATTGATACCAAATAGGGGAATTAATTTTTAATTGTTGTTTCTTTTCACTAAAAACAAAAGAAGTAACCAGATACCAAATTGATTATTAGAACATTAATCATGTTCAAACATGATGAATGGGTTGGTTAAATGATTTCTGTACTTGCAAGACCAAGAGGTCCTTTGAGTAGTCGCAATGAGCTTGAGGGGTCAATTGATGCACCCTACAGTTATGAGGATCGTACAAAGTATTTTGAGGTTATTGATCAAGATTTGAGGATTAATTGAACTTTCTTTAAGGTCTACACACTTATTTATAAGGTTAATTTAAGAATTTATTTACATGATCATATGATGGAGTTTTGGCCTCAAGCTTTTGTTGATGAGAAATTATACAATATAAAAGTCATTTCTCAAATATCATGATGATTGGTGCTTACAATAAAGAGATATAATTGTTTGAAGATAAAGATATTTAATGATTTTTTAAATTGAGGAACTTTGGTCTTTTAATTGTTTAATATCTAGGCTGTGATAAATTTGGTGTCACGCTGCCTTACTCTCTTTGTCTTAGGCACGACCCAAAGCTTGGCAATGTGACCCAATTTGACTGTAATCCCCTATATTAATATGAGAATGGAGATTGCGTCTCGCACCTCCTGTTTCTACGGAGGAAGTAGTCTCACCCCGTCCCAAAGATGTCCACAAGTATCGGATCAAGGAACTGATTGCCAAATATCCTAGACTGGCTATTGTTTCACAGACTACACAGATTTGAAGGCCTCTCGCATGACTTCAGTCCTGATTCTAAAGAGTCAGATCCCTCACTACCATTCCCTCTTCAATCACCGTAGGCTTCCCCTTTTCTTCTCCAGGCAGCGATGGGTTGCGATAGAGCAACACTCAGCCCAAGCTCCTACAATGCCTGAGGCTCACCTGGGAGACGAACCCCTGCTCCACATGTACACCGGCGACATCTTAAGGATTGGGAACGACTCACAAGAGGTCGAATCTGAGGCGGTCGTGATGGAGGAGGCACCTTCATCTATGTCTGGTAGCCAAATCGCCGATGGGTCGCTTAGATCTCTGATAAATCTGAAGTTCTCATCCTTCTTCCAGTTTGGTGCTAGTAGACGACGGGTTCCTTGCCAAACTTAGGCCACCGCAGCAACTGCGGCTAGGGATCGACCCTACGGAGAAGACCCAAAGGGGGTGGCGACATCTATACGGGCCTTGTAGACTCTCCAGACATCATCTTATGATCTGTCCGAAGCCAGCAAAACGGTAGCTGCCTAGAGTCACGAGATGTGTTAATGAGGGAGCAATGGCTCACAGCGGCAGACACAGGACTAGAGGATAAAGCTCTGCACACTGAGTTCGTGCAATCAGGATCAGGAGATGGCGCTGGGTTTTTTCACCGATGGGAGGCGAAGCTTGGACTCTAGGCAGCTCCAGCCTACTTGCTTGCCCATATTGCTTCCATAGCACTGTGCCTTCCCAGCGCCATCTTCATGGAGGTCAGGCATAACTGCTCTTTGGGTTCCTTCCTGCCGTGCTATGCGTCTTCCCGATCATGGCGGCGCACACAGGAGCGATGGGACAAAGCTCGCCGTCGAGTCCCTGCAGTCAGGGCACATGAGGACGAGATGGGTTGATGACTGGTCCAGGCTGTCAGACCGATCGGTTCAAACCTCTCCAGCTGAAGAGGACTGTGTCTTGTGTGATGGAGCAAACATGATCCAGGAGATGCCCAAAGTGGACATGTGGCGAGTGCTGGTTGGTGCAGAAAGGTAAAAATTCTCAAGAATATACTAGATCTTGGAAATACTATTAAAAATAGCTCCTATGTCCAAATAATTACCCAAAAATATCCCTGGACTCAGAATAATGTCATCTACATTACTGGACCATTAGATCAGACCTTTGATGAACAAGTAATGATGATATTTAATTTAGATGAGAATATTTCATTTAGATAGGATAATTAGAAAATGGCTGAGATGAAATATGAGAAAAATATTTTTGAACCTTGATGTCATCTAGAAACTAAATGTAGACTCATATCTTGATACTACTGAGCAATTTTAGGCCTTTTCTCATTATTTCCTAATTACATGTTTTAACCTCATATTGATTCTAGAAAATAGACCAGTTATCAGAAAAATATGAAAATCGTACCAGACCTTAATAATGACTTTTAGATCAGTATAAAAATATTAGAAACCAGTTAAGGTCTGTTTGAACCTAGGTTTGACTAAAACCCTAATCTGGACCTAAATACCATTAATAATGGTGAACATGGTATTAATGATGAATATTTGTTATTAATCAGGTGATGACCAGATATCTAGATGAGAAAGAATGATTAGAAATCTCTTAACTCAGGTACGTGGGATTTTATTAAGTATAAGACTATTTTTCTGGTAGCCTATGATATGTGATATCTTGAATGCTTGTATTTGGATATGATTGCTTGGTTGAACTAGTATGAGTTATACTTCGCCAAATCTAATAGAACATAAATGAGTATGATGGGTTGTAGCTACTAGAGCACATAGCCTGGTGTGGATGTATGTTGCCTAACATGGATGTATGATTCCTTGGCCCAAGTTAGATGTATGATGATACTATATTTCCCACACTAGATGTAAGTCAAGTGCAAGTATGTGTAGTACAACCGCATCAAAGTGAATGTAATAAAAGGAATGTTTACCTGATTATCACTTTAAATAATGTTTTCTTTTAATCTTTCTTTCTCAAGTTATTTCAATTATGCAAACATATTAGTATGTATCTTTCTACCCACGTGCACAACACCTTGTGTGTTGATTCGTTGTTTCACGTATGTTTTAGGTTCAGAGATAGCATGTGAGGAAGAAGATGGGAGTGAGCAGTTGTACAGGTTGTACCTATTGTCTAAGATCCTGTTAGCATACATGTTCATAGATTGAAGAATCTTCATTCAATATGTAATTGTAAGTCATTGTGTAATAATTCATGTCGTATAAATATACATGTTGAATGTTGAGAAATGTTATGGTTGTATGTTCATGTATGTGTATTATGCTTCCGCATTGCTCTCTGATATAATTTCTAACGTTTTTAGATTTTGTCTTCTCATCTCCATGGGATTTTGAGAAGGTGAAAATCTGGGGACGTTACAGTACTCTTCTTCATTAATGGCATCTAAAATTAACTGTATTTTCCCATGAAGAATGGTAGATCAATTTTCTTTTGCAGGATCATCGATATACAATGCATGTTTTACCTGTCATGCCATGATTAAGGGTTCATCCTTCTTGCATGTCCACTCAAAATTCACTATTGTGAAACCAAGTTTGTCAACTACAACTCCTTTCTTGTTATCAACCCATTTACACCTAAATAATAGAACTCTAAACTCTATGTAGTCAAATTCCCATATGTCTTCAATGACACTATAATAAGGCATCTTTCGTTCACATGGACTCTTAATCTTGGCACTAGAAAAATACAATCAATACACCTGAAGGGTGATCGCAATGTTTTGGACAACCCTTATATCATCTTGACATTTTGTTTAGTATGAAAAACCATCTATGTCAAACCCTTTGTAAGATGGAACGTGGGTCTTTGGCTTATACGTGATCCCTTTGATATTTTTTATTGTCGGGGGAATCCATCCCCTAGGAAGAGGCCCATATAAAAGGGATGGTAAATCCAGGAGACTCGTGCACCCACACATCGGTATCTTAATAAGTCGCATCAGAGGTCGGCTAACGTTGTAGGAAATTCATTTCTGAGGAGCGCTTCCAGCGGGAGTCAACCCTGGACCCTTTGTGAGGGGCCCCGAGCTATGACCAGCTAGGCTACTACTCGCCATCTATCCATTTTATAGTTTCTATAATATTATTTGGTGTTTGGTATAGTTGATTGCATACTTTCTTTTCAAGCCACCTAATAAATGTCTTATTATGCTCTCTAGCAAGCCATATTGAACTGGATTGGGGATTACTTGTCTTGAGCTCATTGGTGAGTTCAGTGGAATAAATACTGACATCATCAATGTTGTGTAAATTATACTAGTGTTCTTGTTCCCACTGCTCACAACTAATATTTGTCTATCGTTCTCACAAAATACCTTTGCTAGAATAAACATCAGGGTTCGTAGTATTAGCAGGAGTTTTGTTGCAAATCAAAATTTCATTGCAAAAGTCCATAACCTCTCTAGCAATATAATCCTCAATGATACTCATTTCGGGGCAACAATAGTTTTGAACACCACCTTTAAAAAAAACTCATGTACCAATCAAAAGGATACATCTAATGCAAGAAAACTAGACTCAACATCTTCACTTCCCTAGTCAAAATGGACAAATAGATGTACCATGATATCAAAGAATGAAGGGGTGGGGGATATTGCTCAAGTTGACACAGGGTAATAACCACTTCTCTTTGCAACTTATTTAGATTCTCAAATTCAAATACTTTTCTACATAGAGGGTTGAAGAAGAAGCAAGGCGAACTGATTGCAAACCTTACATGCTTAGGAAGGATAGATCGAGTAGCCACAAGCAATACATGTTGCATTATAGTGTGACAATCATGAGATTTAAACCCTATCAGCTTCAAATCCTTCATTGATACCAATCTACTAATATTGGTTGAGTATTCCTATGGTACCTTAACATTACGCAAACACTCACAAAAAGTTATCTTCTCCTTTGTAGATAATATGTAACAAGCAGGAGATAGATATGTGCGGTGACCTTTGGTAACTTATTTTGTCATTTTTTTCCTCATACCCGTTTCACATAGGTCCATCCTAAATTTGATGCCATCTTTAGTCTTACAGGGTATATCCAACAAAGTGCCAATAATGCTACATTGTCATTTTTCTCAACATGCATGACATCAATGCAGTGTCAAATTGTCCAAGAACTCCAACAAGGAAGATCCCATACCATGGACCTCTTTTTGAATAAAGACTTTTCACCTGTGGGAGTATTCCTTAGTCTCTTACCAAAATGATTTACAATGTTCTTTACTCTTTCATAAACATCCTCCCCTAACATAGATTTAGGGGCACTCCATTCCTCAGTTGAGCCATTGAATGTTTTGTTCAACTTTCGATAAGGATGCACCTTTGGCAGAAACCTTCAATGACCAAGATATACACTCTTACCACCATGTTTTAGTCTAATAGAATCTATACTTTACTCACATATAGGGCATTCCTTGGTTCCTTTGGCGTTGTAGCCAGACAAGTTCCCATAAGTAGGAAAGTCATTAATAGTACAAAATAGCATAGCACGTAAATTAAACATATCTCCACACAAAGCATCATAAGTCATCACACCTTCTCCCAATAGTTTCTTTAGGTCATCAATCAAAGGTTCAAGGTAAACATCAATATCATTTCCAGATTGTTTGGGGCCCAATAACAGCAATGACAGCATGACATATTTATTCTTCATACGCAACCACAGAGTAAGATTGTATGCAACAATCATGAAAAGTTAAGTACTATGTTGGGTGCTTAATATTCCATGTGTATTAATCTCGTTAGTACAAAGCCCAAGACTTAAATTACTAGATTTTTCACCAAATTCAGGATATAATAAATCAATCTTCTTCAATTATGGAGAATCAGACGCATGTCATATCATACCATCATTGTTTTTTTTTACCTTTGCATGCCAAGATAAATTTTGTGCATCTATGTCATTAGCTAAAAAGCATTGAAACTGGGATGTTATAGGCAGATACCACATCATCTTGGTAGGAGACTCAGTTTTGGTCTTACCCGATGTCATCCTTTTGTACATAGATGTACCATATTTTGGACATTCTTTTAGATTGATACAGTCCTTTTGAAACAGCACACAATCATTTGGTCATGCATGTATCTTATTATCCTCCATTCCCATTGGGCCCAACATCTTTTTTATTTTGTATGTGATATTGGAAGCTTCAGGGAGAATTTCTTTCAACAAAGACAACATAGAAGTGAAGCTTTTGTCACTCCATCTATTATTAGCCTTTAGAGATACAATCTCAACACAGTTCTCAATTTTGTGTACTTAGTAAAACCTATGTGTAATGGTTTCTCAGCATTGTGCACAATGTTTTAAAATAAGGGGGTGGGTCTATAAGATGTACTCTACAACTATCTAGTATAGCATCAACCATGTTTATTGGAATTGGTTCATTCTCATCAACATTGTCAGACATTTCTTCTTGGACACAACTACCACTACCAACATCTGCTGATTTATATTAGAAATCTCTTCATGCCAGTACCATTTTGTATATCCCTATACCAATCCCATTGCACATGACATGATCTTCGATCGTGTCAATAGTGTCACCTTTCATGTTGTTTCTACAATTCCTACAGGGGTAATAGAACCTATATCCATGTTGTTTTATGTGTTCCTATGCAAATCTTACAAACTCATCGAGGCCATTAATAAACTCCAAAGTGTAGCAATTTGGTTTAGACATCCATGATCAATCCATTTCTATATGATCAAATGGGAGACAAGTAGCTCATGAGGTTCTAGATAGTAAGTTAATTTCATGAAAAAAATATGTTTTAATGATTGAGCCATAATAATCTAGTAGAATTCACATTCATGAATGTGTACCACCTATCCCATTCTTGATCACTTCATCTCACTAGTAAGTTTATAATGTGTGTTTGAATTCATTAAATTTTGACAGCATTTACCGGTAGTTCTCCAAGTACATTGATGTAGATGGGAAAATACCCACTTACATATGTACCCAGAGAACAAAAAGGGAAGTGCTATCATAATTTATTGAAATCAAATACACATTATACACCTACATCCTAAGTTATATGAAGTACTCAAGAATAGTCCCAAATCAAGGACTATCCAAGTATAACTCCTAATGAGTAAATGTCGGACATGTTTCTAGGCCAACAAGATGGTTTAGGAATTAGGGCTTTGAATATAGAGTTTATAGATTACATTCATACATTAGTGTTTATATATTATGGTTTATTCACAAATTAGGTTTTATTTACATATTTGAATTCAAAAATTAGGTTTATTCACATATTACTTTCAATATCTCAAACTAGGTCATGCATGTTCATTACCATGTTACATCATACAACATGAATTCAAGTATGACACATCACATTTGAATCAAGGATCTAATTGTTAGGATATCTACATATTAAATGGGGGAAATCATATGATTCGAGAAAGATAGCCAACATAAGCATCGACATTGTCAATTCAAGTTATTTAGAGTCATTTTCATGCAAGAGTAATCATTCGAGCATATATGAGATCCAGTTGAAGTTATATGTCACAAACATCATGAATATACTGATTTGATTGCATAATGTAGCATGCATCATCATTAAATACATAGTTACATAAATGGATTTCCATCAGAATCATACAATTGATCACACTCGAATTAATTTTCATCATAAGTCACTATGATTTTTATTAATTTCATCAAATTAGGGTACATAATTATCTTTGTATCCCTTCCCCCTCTCCTCCTCTCCTCTCCTTCCCTTACCCTAGTATGATTTCTTCTCAAATATGAGAAGAAAATGTACTAGGGCAGGGGAAGGAGAGGAGAAGAGGAAGGAGGAAAGGGGGAAGAGAGATGGAGATATCATGGAGATAGAGGAGCAAGGAAGAGAAGAAGAAGGGGGAGAGGAAACATGCGGAAGCAGAGGAGGAAGAGAAGCGGTCAGTAGCGGTGGGGAAGAACTGGTGAACTTCACGGACTTGATCAGTGGTGGAGCAGCATCGAGAAGGGGAAAGAAGGGGTCTAAAATCACCAGAGCAATGTCGGAGCAGTGGTCAGAGCAATTTTGGGGAGAAGAGAACCACCAGCAATAGTGTCGGGGGCCTGAAATCACTAGATCATAAATCGTCAGAGCACTTGATTTTAGAGAAACATATGTAGGGGAAAGAGAAGGAAAGGTTTCTCGTAGGGTTAAGTAAAACATATACCATCAATTAATTTTAAAATGACAACCTAGGATTTAGGTCATTGGTTGTTTATCAGCAACTGTCATCCAAAACACAAAATTTTGTCTTTGGTTGTTTATGATAAATCAATGCCTAACCTCACAACCCAATGATACCTACATTGTCAGTTTTGGTTAGAATAATCAACGAGAAATGTCAAGTGGGGGTGGGAAAAATTTTGCAAGACACATGGTATGAACATCTTTCTCGTCGGATGATGTAGGAAAAACCAACGAGAAATGTCAATTATTTTCCGTAGGATAGATGGTGCATCCACCTCTTATCCCATAAGTTTTATTGAAAATAACTGACAACATATGGTTTTTGGAGGAAAATGAAATGCTCACAAAAAATTATTTTCACGAGAGATATAAAGTGTCGGTTGCTTTGAGAAGCAACCGACGACAAAAATAAAGCACAGCATGTGTTTTCTCAACTGGTCAAACTGCGGTGGTTGTCGACTAGGAACTGATGCTAAAGATAACATTGTTGGAATTTCTTAAAAAAACAACCGATGCAATATGCCATATATGTACTAGTGCTTGTTTGGACAAGAATGGATTCAAATTTCTTATAAATAATGGCCGATGTTCTATTAGTAAAGATGGGAACTTTTATGCCAGTACCCCAATGTCTAATGGTCTATACTTGACAGATCTAGAGACAAGCGTGTATAACATAAATACCAAAAGACTAATACTTGAAAACTCAAACCAAACATACCTTTGGCATTTTCGTCTAGGGCACATAAATAAGAAATATATTTCTGGACTCCATAAATATGGTTATTTGGACTTTTTACATATAAGTCTTTTTTGTTGGGCAAGATGACAAAGGTTCCATTTTCTGGTAACAGTGAGAGGGAAAGTGATCTATTAGGACTCATACATGTTATTGTATTTGGCCCTTTTAGAACAAATGCTAGAGGTGGTTATCAATACTTCATTGCCTTTACTAATTACTTCAGTAGGTATGGTTATGTTTACTTGATGAAACATAAAATTTCAAAGTTTTCATGAGTGAAGTACAGAACCAACTTGGTAAAAGTATTAAGTCACTTCATTTTGATCGAGGTGGAGAATACTTAATCCAAGACTTTTAGGAATTTCTATGAGACTGTGGTATTGTGTGACAGTGGACTCCACCTGGAACAACATAGTATAATGGTGTATTGGAAAGAAGGAATCACACATTACTAGATATGGTGCGATTGATGATGAGTTTTGGTGATCTTCCAATTTTTCTTTCTAGGGGCATGCTCTAAAAACTACAATATTTACACTTAATCTTGTACCAACTAAATTGGTTCAAAAGACGCCATATGAGACATGGTATGGTAAACATCCCAATGTGTCTTTTAATAAGATTAGGGAATGTGAAGCTTATGTGAGAAAGCAGTTTCCCCAAAATCTTGGACCCAATCTGGATAAATGTTATCTTGTTGGATATCCTAGGGAAACCAAGGGAAACTACTTTTATACTCCATCTGACAACAAAGTGTATGTTGTCAGGGATGTTGCATTCCTAGTAAAGGAATTTATTTCCAAAGGAATCAGTGGGAGAAAAGTAGAACTCAAAGAAGTTTGAGACCAATAAGAAAATCGTGAACTTGTAGAGGTAAAAGGAGACTGGAAAAATGGTGTGGCATCTCAAGTTCCTCATGCAACATAAGAACCTTATAGATCTAGTAGGACAAACCTTGAGCCTACAAGATTGGTTATCTTGTGACTCAAGAAGGTGGTGAGTTGGTCATAGATGATGAGCCAACAACCTACCTAGAGGTTACTGAGGGACCAGCATCTGAGAAATGGCTTTAGGCCATTAGATCTGAGATGGAATCCATGTAGACCAACATAGTATCGACCTTGGTAGATCCACTTGAGGGGGTAAAACCCATAGGGTGAATGTGGGTCTTCAAGAATAAGACTGGCATGATGGTACAGTACAAACCTATAAGAGAAGATTGGTTTCAAAAGGTTTCAAACAAGTTCAAGGTATTGACATGATGAAACTTTTTGACCAGTTGCCATGGTTAAGTACATTGGGATCATGCTTGCCATTGGAGCTTATCGCGACTATGAGATTTGGTATATGGATGTTAAGACCACTTTCATTAATGGCAATCTTCTTGAGGATGTGTACATGACACACCCTGAGGGTTTATAAATCCAAAGGAAGCCAATAAAGAATATAATCTTCAAAGGTCAATCTATGGATTGAAGTAAGCATCTTGGAGCTAGAATCTTTGATTTGATGAGATAGTCAAAGAGTTACGCTTTAGTCAAAATGAAGATGAACCTTGTCTATATAAGAAGGTTAGTAGGAGAATAAATGTATTCTTCGTATTATATTTAGATGACATACTATTAATGGGGAATGACATCCCAAGCTTTCATATGGTAAAGAACTGGCAAGGAAGTACCTTCTCTATGAAGGATTTAGGCAAATCATCCTATATCTTAGGAATCAAGATCTATAGAGATAGATATAGAAGGCTTCTTGACCTAAGCCAAATTACATACATTGACAAAGTACTAAAGAGGTTCAACATGTAGGAATCAAAGATAGGGAATTTGCCCATGTCTCCTAGATTTAGCCTCTCTAAATCCTAATGTCCCAGTTCTTATGAAGAATAGGAACACATGAGTAAGATTCCATGTGTATAAAATTGGATCCATCATGTATGCAATGTTATGCACTCATCCTGATGTCTCGCATGCCTTGAGCATGAAAACCAAATATCACTCAGATCTTGGTGAGAGTCACTAGATTACCATAAAAAGATCCTTGAGTACTTGAGGAGAACTATGAATTAGTTTTTTGTTTATCATAGTGAGGAAGAGTTGGGTGTAAGGTATTATAGCGATGCAAGCTTCCAAACTAACAAAGATGATTATTGTTCACAATATAGATTTGTACTTTTCCTTAACAATGCAGTTGTAAGATGGAAACATTTCATGCAAGAGACAATTGTTGATCCTACAATAGAGGATAAGTATATCTTTGCATCTAATGAAGCAAAGCAAGTTGTTTGGATCAAGAATTTCATCAATGAACTTGGGGATGGTTCCAAGCATTAGTGACTCAATAGAGTTGTATTGTGACAACAATGGAGCTATTTCACAAGCTAAGGAACCTAGATCACGTTAGCATTTCAAGCACATACTAAGAGGGTTCCATATCATATGAGAGATCATAGAATGAGAATATGTGAAGATTTGTAGAACACTGACTGAATGAAATGTTGTTGAACCACTGACAAAAGCACTTCAACAACAGAACCATGATGGACATGTTACATCACTTGGAATAAGATTCATGAGTGATTGGATTTGAGTGTAAGTGGGAGTCTGTTGGTATGTATGCTCAGAGAGCCAATCATGTGATGATTGTAATGTGGCATGATGTAATTAATTTGATAATCATAAAAGAAAATTTTGTTTATTATGTTCTATTCAGTTACAAGATAATGATGTAACATTTTAAATGCCTAAAGAATGATGTTACTCAATGACATAGGTCATCGGGTTTAGGACCCAGACAATGAGATCATATGTATCATAAGAGTACACACATTCTTGTTATGTCACTGGTCAAATGTTATGGATGCACACTAGAAAATAGTAATACATAAGACTAGAATGTATGTTGACTGGTGACTGAGTCTCATTAGTCATGATATGGGATATCAAGTCAAACACATAGGTACTTGTTAGAGAATAGTGTAATAGACAGACACACCTTGAGAGTGATACATAGAACCATTTAATGGTAGTCAAAATCAGATCTCATAGTGATAATGGTGATTGTGGTTCTTAGACCTGAAGTCACTATACTCATCACATGTCATTTGATGTATTTTGACACAATCCAACGTGACCTTCAATAAGGGTTGCCATAAAAGTGGTGTTTAGGTACATTGTCACACATGGGGATTGACTGTGAGTAATGTAGATGGGATTTGTCCCTCCTATTGGAGTTGATATTCAAGCCACTTGATAAATGAGACTGAGAAATGCATGGACATCTCATGTGAGTCAATATGTGATATTTAGCTCACACGTATCTCAATAGTCTACTCTAGTTCAAGAAACCTAGATTGAATATTAAGAGGATGACAATTCCATGTGTCACTTTCAATATGGATATCAGAGACCAAGGAACTATGCAATCACCATAACACTTATCATGGGTTGTAGGTTGAAGTTGTTCTCCAACTTTCAAATTATTTGGGTAGCAATGATGTGTTGCTAGATATTTCTCATTGCCCATGATGTCATAAATTGGTTATGGATATCCACTGCCAATGTAATTTGAGACCTATAGGGTCATACACATAGATGTACCTAGAATATGAGTTTTTGCATGAATAAGGTTTAACTTGATTACTAAAGTCTTGAGGTATTCAATTTAAACAACATTGGTTGTAAATTGGCTGATTGGGAATGTGAATTGACCGACTCAAGTGTTGAGTTGACGGACTCAAGTGTCAAATCAATTTAAACAACATTGACTTAAATAGAATGTGAATCAACTGACTTAGAATGTGAATCAACTGGTTCATAATGTGAACTGACTATTTTAGAACATGAATTGAGCGATTGAGCAATCAATAAGACTGGATCAAGGATTAATGTTGACATCATGGTGTGCATATATTGCCAGATGGAAAGCCAATATGTTTGAAAATAGGAAATATAGTGAATTGACCCATTCAAGTGTTGAGTTGACCAATTCACATGAAATCCAACTAGTTTTGAATGTAAACCGACCAATTTGTGATCCACAATAGCCAAAAATTTGTGATAATCTGCCTCTTCGACTCCCACTTTATCTGGAAACCCTGACCTAGCCCTCCTATATATAGGGTAGTCAAGGCTTTCAAGAGACACAACTAACACTTACAAGACTTTTCCACCCACAATTGTGGTAATGTGTAATCTCAAATAAAGTCTTACCTATAAAAGGGAGAGACAACTAGGGAGAACAAGTTAGTACTAGCACGTTGACATCAAAAGTACAACTTCTTCCTATTTGCTCTAGTAGTGCAACGTGGAGTTATCGGTGGTCTGCATGGACTATGTAGAGGTGTGAAGGCCATCACCATCACACTACTAGAATGCCATCAACCGATGTCTATGGTGCTGCACCGAGATGTTGTTGCTGATAATTGTTCATGTGCTAGTTGAAGAAGAAGCACAACATGTTGTAAGGATTGTCGTTGGACTTGGTCCAAGATCAGGTATATACCTTGTAAACCCTCATTCGTAAATATGTTGTTGTTGATGCAATCTGCTGCTTCAAGAATTGGGCATCAATTTTTGTTTCCGCTATCTTATATGTTTCTTGATTTCCTAACAAAAAGCCCAACACTCGACTTCTAATGGCCAACAACTGATGGTCGCCCACTATCTACCTTTCGAAGGGAATCTTTTGAGTCCATTCTGATGGCGCTCCCACTCATGCTTACCGATAAGTCTCTTATGTGTGTCAACCAAATGCTTACCTGTACTCTAGAACCAAAATATTTCTTGTGTTTGTATTATGATGTCTCTACTACATCCACCTTCTGATGGTCATACAGACTCTTTAACTACCAAAGGAATTTTGTGGGTCGCGAGACCCCTCGTCTATCAATGGAGTTATTACATATTATGGACCCTTTGTCATCCTCATGTTTCCATCATCTCTTCACCTCCATGACAGCTAAGATTTCAGTCCATGTCGGCTGGGAGGGTTCTGAACCCTTCCCTACGCCTATAAATAGAAAGCCTTCACCTTTAGGAAAAGGGATCTCACCATTGATGCCACCAGGATACTGCGGCCTCCACTCACCTTCGACCATTTCTGTCAGTTGACAAATGTCAATTGAAGGTTCTTCTACCTCCACTGCCACCAAGGTCCAACCTCAAAGGAATCTTCATCCTCTTGAGGCACCTACATCCATTGATTGAGGGTCACAACCTTTGTCAAATGATTCACTCTCTTGACTACAACTAGATCTGACCTTAAAGAAGGAAGAAAGACACTCCAAGTCCACATCTAATGAATGTGTAGTGGTAGATCTATTATTTCCCAACTTCCATCATTCTAGATCTTAAAGAAAAACATCTTAATACCACATATTTATTTTCATATTCTATTTTGATGATGACTTTCTTCTTTTATTTTGATGTAGTTCTTGTTACTTCTGCTACGAGTGATTAGTCTTCTTGCTAGGGTGTGAAGATCATCCCCACTACCCACTTTTGCTCTTGTATATGCATCTATTTTTGTATGGGTTGTTATATGTTTAAAATAAATTGTTTTACGCTTGTATGCTTGTCTAATCAACATGTTTGCATGTTTATTATCATGGTTTTAGATGTAGAAAACTTTGCAACAAAATCTAGGATATTGATTGATTCTAGTTAAACCCTTGATGAGAACTTTAAATAGGTGTTTTTTGGGGTGATAGATGTATGTTCTCTAGGTAACGTGACAACAAGCTTGGAGGGATATCTATCTAAGTTTTAATCCTAACACCTAAAGGGGGGTTTTCCTGGACTCAACATATATGTGTTCATGGTTAATAAGATGCAGTGAAAGAGTGAATGATTGCTAATAGTGGTGAAACCTATTCCATCCTAGTGTTCCCATCCATTAATTTATCAACCCTTTAATTCAGCCTTTTCAATTTGCTACATCTGTTTAATAACCAAATCAAAATCTTGTGTTAAATACTAGTTCTAGTGTGCTTAATTTGATCGATAAATCCTTAAAAAGTTGACCTTTGGGTTTGATCTTGGACTATACTACAATAAGATTCATTCTCTTGCAGGTGGTGATCATTGTACGTTCATTAAGGTAAAATCTATGGATTTCACCCCTAAAGAATTTACCCATGGAGTAAATATCACATCAATAAGTACTTAGACGTCACATTTAAATTTACAATAGTACACAAGGTGAGTCTATGGGTCGTATGAATTACTTTACTTAAGGAAAAGAAGCATAAGGTCATATTCAATCATGGCATAAATCATTATAAAGTTTACTGATTTAGTGATTTCAATAAACATAAGATCATTGTTGACAGAAGGGAAACATTAAAGGACATAAAGATCACTAAATAAGCATAAAAGTATCACTTTTATAAAGAAGGAGAGCCATGAATAGATTTGGGTTAGGGAACTTTTTTAATGGGTAGGGCTTGATTTTTGATTAAAAAAAAATTATATAATAGTGCTATTTTTGGGTGTATGGTTAAAAAGATATGATTTAGGGAGATTGACACATTTCCATGCATATTTCAGATGGTACATTTCCATGCATATTTCAGAAAGAGGGGGATGTAAAACCCACATGGCACCTTCATATTGACTGGCATGGGGCCCAAGGATTGTGTTGTGTGGGGTGTGACTGTTGGCACTTAGTATCATAGTGGACACATGTCATGCCCCAACTGAGTTGCGTCTCACAATGTGGGATCTGAGGATTTCTCACTAGGTTACATGTCGCCCTCTTATTCGCTTGGGCATGGTCAGTGTTGATTGTGGTTTGGCTTGAGGGTTCTACTCTATGCAGGTTAGGGCTTGGGCATAGGACAATGGCAGATGCTCCTTGGCTAATGGGTGTGTGTGGTGTGACATGGCATGGTGAGTTATTATGAGAGAGATATAGAGAAAGAGAGAGATTGATCTGGAGGGGAGAGCATGTGAGGTAGGTGATCAGGGCCCTTGGCACCCAATTTAACATCCCATATGCCATCGTGAACCTCATGACTAGGGTTTTGAGAACCCTATTACAAGCTAGGAGTCTTCCAGTGAGGTGGGGTTGTAGGGGAAACACGACTTGGGAAAAAGGTAGGAGAGGAAAGAAGAGAGGATGGAGATGGGAGTGGGAGTTTTTATAGGGGAAAAGGAGCATTAAAGGGGGTTTTCTAGGGTTTATAATGGTTGGAGGCCATGAGGGGGAAAGGGGTAGGGTAGTGTAACATCTACCTCACCAAAGGCCCTTTGCACCCTATTGGTATTGGGCATAGGTTTGTGAGGCCAAAGTGAGTCAAGGACATCCCTCAGGTGAGCATGTGTGGCACCAGGGACTCTGCAAGGTTGTTGCACACAACAACGCCTATCTAGGGGTAGAAGATAGTCTCTCAACTACCAAATTGAGCTGGGATATGTGATGTCTGGATCTATAGGCTCTCGGTAGCTCACGTGTGAAGGATGGATCATGGAAAAGAAAAGAAAAGAAAGGGAAACACAGGTGGCTCACATGCCCTAAAGTTAGTCCTAAAGGGCTGATGCAAGGTTAAAACCTAGAATAATTGAATAGAAATTAGGGTTTGAACGTATAGACTTTATAAGGGCATAACTCTCTTATCTAAGCTTTGATTTTGATAAAATTTGGACAATTGGATGCAAAAAAGAACCTTCTATATTGCCATCAGGGTTTGTGTTTGGAAATAGGATGAAAGGTGGGTTCAAAAAGGAAAGATAGAGGTTTGTGCATTATTATAATTGAAATTAGGTCACACATTTATGTAAATACAATAGACCCCTATAAAAAGCTAGGATATACCAAAGTAAGCCTTAATACACATCCCATCAAAATTTTGAAGGCAAGAGTAACAAATTAAAGTAAAGAAGTAGGTATCACATACATGAGGAGAGAGAGAAGTTTATACTATCATGGGGGTTCCCATCCAAGAGGGGGATATCAATAATTAGGTAAGTTCAAGAAGCAACAAATAAGATAATGAGGCATTTAAAGAATAGCATAACATCATAAAGGATGCCATAATCATTTTATAATATCACAAAAAAATAGTTGGATGCATATATGAGATATACTAGTTATCTAAAGTATGGTCAAAACACCATTTGAGAATGTGGCCTAAAAAAATAAGGACAGAACCAGACATTCGGGTAGAATATGCATGTCCCGATATGTAAATGGTTGTTCCCATGCACCACCGCTCCAAATAAAAATTCTAGCATCCAATATGCATAAATTGAGAAGCAAGACATATAGTTAGTTCAATTATATTTCATTTTCCAAATAGCAGGGCAAGTGGTTAATCATAAGGATGGTTAATAAAAGAGAATTGTCTCATTTAGAAGAAAACAATGTCAAAGGCACATAAATGTCCAAACAAGAATGGGAGTTACACATACCTCTCCAACTAGGTCTAAACTTCCACTAGTCTTCTTAGAGTTTAGAGTCAGGATCCCACATACCTGATTCCAATATAAATAGGTAATGTATATTAGTTATATATTTAAATTTATTAAACTCCAAATGACCTGACTAATACGTTTGGATTTTGACTTTGGACATTTTTCCATTACATTTGGCATGTTTTTAATATTGAAAAAATATACATTTATATTTTTTAGCTCTAGATTATTTATTATGATTTTTTACAATTTAAAATGATTTTCACAAAAATACAAATAAATTAAAAGATAAATGTATGATTTCTCCCTATTTGATGATTGACCAATCGGATGTGACACAACAAAGTTGGTACGTAAGTATTTAAAGGTCACAACTAAAATGAAATTGAAAATAAGAAAGGGTCGAAATATCCATGTGAAGTGTGACAGGTAGAGTGGGGATTTTGCAAGGGGATTCACACCCTAATTAACAATCTCACAAAGCTTGAATGGAGGTTTGACTTCAATAGGAAGCTTCAAATCCTTGCCTCCTCATGATTTAGGATTAGTCCCATCAGTTCTATGGCAGCGGATCAAATCTAAAAAGCCCTAGTTTGGGCTCTATGATCATCGGCTTGAGGAGTAAGCAACTCCGAAAAGGTCACAGGAAGGGAGTTGGTTTGGATGGCACTTTAGAAAAATGCACGAAAAATAGGATTAGGAAAATGAAGTTAAGAGTTTAAGGACCATTACCATGTGGCCAATTATGCTAGAAGAGGTGTGGGGGTTGGTCGTCAGAAAAACTTAATTGGAGAGGAAGCACATCTTTGTAAAGGAAATTCAAGGAGATTTGGCTGCAATAAAAGAGGATAGAGAGGTTTGAGGATTGTTTTTGGGTTATAATATGGTACTAGTTATTGTTCTAGGGTAGTTTTTTTATAGAGTGAAAGTTAACAATGATTGAGGGTTTTAGGGCTGGATTGGGCATTTCGTTCCATGTTTGTCACTCACAATACTTTTTCATACCCGACCCAAAAAAATGTAATGGATCCTATGGTCGTGGAAACAATGAAAAAATAAAAAATAAAATGGTAAATCAATTAAGCTTCGAGTCTTGCTCTGATTTTATAAATAAGATAAGGAAAAAATGAAGATATGTGTTTAAATCGGCGAGAAAACACAAAAAAAATCAATTTGACTCCACCTAAGAGAGGTTAAGAAAGGTATGTATTATTAAAAGATTGAATCCAATAATCATATTACGAGTGGAGAATGATTAGCACCTCCATCTTACCTTTGAATGGTATTGTAACATTTTTAGTCATCTCGAATAATAATAGGAGTGATCGAGGTTGTTGTTGAAAAATGGTAGTAAGAACAATAAAAAGCAATTTTAACCATTAGTGAACCTTTCTAGGATTGAGACAGCAGTGATTTTCCAATCATAGACATAAAGGTCCTAGTTTGTAGGTGTGTTTTGGTCCCCATTGCCTCAGGACCTCCCACTGTGGAGCTCCATCAATGGCAGTTAGGAATGATGTATAGGAAGAGAGAGAGAGGCGAGAGAGGTAGATTCAGTAGAGCAAGATCAAATCTTTGAGAAAGAGATTGTAGATATTAATAGTTGAGAACATATCAAAGCAAGCAGTAGTTACTAATATGGATATAACATATAAAGTAGCAGTCATTGTTGTGCAACCTATCGACTTTAGCAAAGCAGTTGGTCAGAGAGGAAGGATCCTCTGATCATGTTTAGAAAATAAAAGGAGGTAGTCATTTCACTAGCTTCAGCAAAGATGAGAGAGGCCTAAAATATGTTGGGTATGCGGGTCTATTTATATGTGTATTTTAGGGTTCAAGACTCTAGGAAAATTCTTCTAGAAGAGGCGAAAGATCACGTGTTGTGCCCCATGGAAGGGCACACAGATTGAGACAATCTTCCATGTGCTACACAATGAATGGACAGGATCTTCTAGGTGTCCCTAGGTAGATAAAGGCATTCTCCCATTTTCTTAATAATTTCATGAATGTTCAGCATAAGTCAGAGAAAACTTGCTCAGAAATAGAACTAGGAGTTATCTCTCACATTTTCTCATAAAAAGCAATTGAAAAAGGAAAATTTAATTCCAAACAATTCAATTGGGCAATTTTTAAAAAGTATACTACTTACAATGGAGTTAAATAACAATTGCACTTTCAGTCTGAAAGAAGTTTTATTTATAGAAATCCCCAAGTTGGGTTAGAGTGGGTAAAAATAGATGGATTAAATTGGCACAAAATGTGGGAAATGCGTAAAAAGGGTAAAATGTGGAGAATTTGATGAACATTATCATTAGCTAGAGGATTAAAACTTAAGCATGATTTTCTACTGAGTGAGAAAAAATGGGTTGTCAACAATTTAACCCTCTTAAGGCAAGGTTCAAGATAAGAGTGAGAATTGTAGGCTTGAGCCAAGTATGATCCCCATTTTTGGTCACGAAAGGCCAAAAAGTTTGTAATGGACAAAGAAGTTCTTACAAGCCTTATGGAAACTGAAGATGATGTATTTTATTTATAAGGATGAATTAGTGGGAAAAGGAGGATGTGGAAAAGAGGATGTGATTTGTGGTTGGTCAGAAAATTCAAGACCAGGAGTTTGTGATCATTGAGTAGTAGTGGCAACTGCTTTTCCTATAAGTAGATCTTGAAAGTACTCATCATCTCATCTCTTTCTACATATTTAAGTTTTAGTTTTTTATTTGTTTTCAACTGGGCCAATTTAGAGTCAAGATCAAAACTCTTAAAAGGCATAATATGAAGAGTTTTCCCATAAGAATAGGGATTGGATCATTGTTGATTGTATGTTAGACAAGCTTTTTAGATTAAAGGTGACATTTCTAGCCAGTGACTATATCAGTTAGTATTTGATTGGTTGAGGCATCTGAGGTTGAACTGATATTGGGTGTCTTTTCCATTATCTAGTGAAAGGTAGCTTCCATGATGTGTTCCCTTACCGGTTCACCTTTCGTCCTCCTAGAAACTGGTAATTTGATCCACAACTCAAGGTCATGAGCTAAGGTGGGCAATTCAATTCATCTTATATTCATGATCTAGGATCTTGAAAGATTTGGAAAAATGAGTGTGGGATTGGTTCCATTTTAGGTCATGATCCAGAATCATAGATTGATGTGGAAATGAAGGCATGATTAGTTCTATTTCAGGTCATGAGCTAGGACAACATATTCGAGTATCAGATTGATATCAAGTTTTAAAGAGTTTCCAATTTTTAAAAATGCTCAAGTTAGATAAAGTTGATCATTAGACAAGTTTCCAATTCTAAGGTGTCCTTTACAGCCAATGATTATATTTATTAGTTGTCTAATGTTTAGAGCATCATTTAGCCATTTGAAGAGTTTTGGGTTGCTTGTCAGGATCTTTAAAAGCATTGACTTTGTTGTTCTAGTTCTTCAAACATGCTCAAGATGGATACTTTGGGTATCATACAAGTTTTAGAATTAAGGTGACCTTTACAGTCAGTGATTGTATCAGTCATTTGTCTAATCCTTAGAGCATATTCCTATATCAATAAGATTGATAAGATTTACATGATTAATAGGATTGGGATCCATACAAATTTCTCAATTTAATGTGGTCTTCATGACCAGTGATTGTATCGGTCGATTGTCTATTTTCAAATGTGCTCAAGATAGTTAAAGTTGGGCAAGAGGCAAGTTTCCCAATTTGAGGTGGCCTTTGTGACCAGTGATTGTATCAGACAACCATCTGCTCCCTAGAGAATCTCTTGAATACAAGATGGTTCAACATGATAAGAGTAGGATTTTCCTACTGTTCGTAGGGCTCTGATCAAGGTGCCTATCTAAGATAGGGATTAAAATCAGGGACCTACTAGAGTGTAAGTCTTCAACTAGAATAACACTTATTTAGGATAGGCTTTGCAGAGATGCCTACTTGAATGTAGGGCTTTGTTCAGAGTACTTATACAAAATAGGACTTTAGGTGATGGCTACCTAAATATAGGGCTTTAACCAAGGGAGTTGCCTATATATAATAGGACTTTTAGAAAAGGAGATGCGTATTCAAGATAGGGCTTAAAAGCATGGATGTATGATAGTCAGATCGAATCATGAGCTTTTGAATTTGATTAGCATGGGCCCCAGTCCAAGATTCAAGATCTAGATGATACGTAGGCCTTAAGGGTGATTACGAGATTAATTTGTAAGTACATACATGGTATAGGGCTTAGATCGTGTAGATGTTTACTTGAAGGTAGGTCTTTGAGAAATGAAATGCCTATTATGGATATGGTTTGAGAGCATGGGTGCCTACTGATAATAGGGCTTATGTACAGGTTCCCACCTGAGCATAGGCCTTTTTGGTTAGAAAAGAAGGTGCCTATACAGGATAGGGCACTAAAGCAAGAGTTACTATTCTAGATAGGGTTTTGAAATTGGCAAGCACCTACTCCCTGTAGGTATTTTGAAAGTGTGAGGCGCCTATTCAGGACAGTACTTGTGAAAGCAAGGTACCTACTCAGCGTAGGGCTTTTGAAAGTGCCTATTCAGGATAGATATTTTAAAAGCAGGGTGCCTACTTAGGGTAGGTCTTCTAAAGGCAAGGTGCCTACTCAAGGTAGGTCTTCTCAAGGCAAAGTGCCTACACAGGGTAGTCTTTGCAGTAGATCACCTACTCAAGATAGGGTCTTAATGTGGGTTAGTAAAGTTTAAGGTCTTGATATAGGACCCAGATGAAAGTTGTCACCAAAAAAGAGGAGTTTGCTTAGGACAAGGCTCGTGGTTCAGTTTAAAATCTTAGTTCAGGGCCCAAAAGATGTTTGGAAATTAAGCTTGTGATTAGTCTAATTTTAGGCCATGGTCCAAGACCCAAAACATATTTAAAAGTTAAGTTTGTGATTGGCCCAGCTTCAGGTCATGGTCCAGGAGTCAAAAGAGATTTGGTTTTTAAGTTTGTGATTAGTCCAATTTTAGGTCATGGTCTAGGACCCAAAAGAGAGTGTAAATGACCATTCATAGAAGTGGTCATGATTGAGAATGCCTAGAAGAATGTATGACTATTAAATCAAGACAAAATCTCAAGAAAGTGTGCTTCCATCATTCACATGTTAAATGACTCTAGGTCATGCTTTATTTGTGAAGTCCGATGTAGGCTATTAGCCATCTATTTAATCTTTCTTGAAGGGAATAAATCTCATTGCAAAAATTTTGACAATGCTAACGGTCTGGAATCAAGACTTGGCATATCATTTAGTATAACATATCGGATCTTAGACCCTACCTTGGAAGTTTGACTTGTTGGTCTTGGCCATACAAGGTTGAGGTTAGGATGATCCTAATAACCAAATGCCTGAATAATGTAATCCAATATGTCGCATAATTTATTTAGATGGTAATAAGAAGATAAATGACTTAATTGGTTAAGTAATGTAGCTAATGGGCCATTAGTGGGCCATAAGGCATATCTCATAAAAAGAAATCCCAAAAGTGAAATATATGTTTAAAATTGTGTTTCTTTGGGTCTTAATTACCTTGGGAGTCGAGTTTCACATTATTCACATAATAATAATTCATTTAATTCAAATTGGAAAAGAAGTTGTGAAGTCTTCCCCCAAAATATCAAATAAAATAACAAATTACCCTAAAAGAGGAAAATAATCTTAGATTCATAATTTACATAATAAATATAGCCTTTGGCTGAAATTTCATCCAATTTGGAGAAAGTTTGCTTAAAAGGTGAAATCGGGTTAGAGAAAGTGTGTAGAACCTGCAAAATATTAATAAATATACAAACAACTCCAATATGTAAAATTGATGGAAAATTGGTATCCAACATATTAAATATGACGTGTGGGTCAAGTTTCATCAAATTTGGATAATCCTAATGCCATTAATGAAGGAGGAAAGAGAAAATGAGATTTGATTTATTTAATACATCAAAAGTTCTTAAAAGGCAAATTTAATTGCATAATCAAAATCTACATGCCTTAGTTGGACTCTGGGCAAAATTTCATGTAATTTGGACAGTGTATGCACCCTCAATTTAAGTGGGAAAGAAAACACATAATATTTATATGTCACTCTACTTTGTATTCTGATTTCCTAAGGTATGGGATTTTATTTTGTCACGCGTGACTTCTGTCTCTGCTGCATATTGGATTTGATCTGAGCCATTTGTTTTGGTTGTGTGGTTATGATTTCTTCTTCTTCCTTTCCTTTTCTTCTCGCCCGCACGCGCTTGTAGAGGGGCTCTCCCCCAGTTTTCTTCTGATCCTCTCCTTCTCTCCCTTCTTCCTTTCCCTTCGAATCCCTTTCCTACACCTTCCTTGGATCATCCTGGAATCAAGGACCCTATTTGATCTAGCGTTTTGGGGCTTCTACCCTGTTTTTGCCAAGCAGTTCCTTATCGCTTTGTGCATCCCTTGTTTCTCTCCCCCTCTTCTTTTTCTCACATCTCTGAGGCATCAGACCCCGTGAGATTCCTCCCTGACTTCTGTTGAGGTCCTAGAAGAAGCTTTCTTGCCTTGGTTTGATTTGTTTCGGCCCTGTGAAACCTTTTCCCTACTCTGGTTGCCGCACTGAGAAACCGAAGTTGGGGGTGGGACTCTCATCTCATATTTGGCCTGTTCATGGCTCATAACGATTGTTTAGGCTCATGCGAAGGTATTTCTCTTTGAAATTGATCTGTTTATGCAATAAATCCTTTTCCCCTTTTGAGCTCTCTTCTGCCTTCTGTTTCCATGGCGGCTAACGTTGTTTGGTGTCTGGAGCTCTACGAGGCTCGTTCAAGGGCTTGCTACGCTCGTAGGCTTCTCTACAATTTGATTCTGAGGTTGGTTCCTCAAGACCTTCCCTGAATTTTAATTGTTGCTAGAATCAAATCAGGTCTGTGAAGTAGCTTCCTCACGAGTCGAAGCAGATGAATCTCAGTTGTCATATCCCAGATCTACCCTCATGCCTTCGTTTTGTTTTTTTTTACCAGGGGCATTTCTATCTTTTTGCCCCCTTATCCTCTTTTGAGTCACGCTGTGTTTTTCTACTTCAAACGCTGAGTTGGCATCATATGGTTGGGCCAACTCAACCCGTTTGACTACTGACCGGGTTTAATTGCTAACGAGGATTCTTGTTGTTATCTAATTGGTCTATTTTTGTAAAATTCGTAATAATTCATTCATGGCTCCAAAAAATAAAGTAAAATATGTTTTGAAATCAAAAAAATATAACCTATCTAATGGTGCTAAGTTTGTGGCCTAATCTAATGACAAAAATATGTGCTTTTTCATGGACTTTCCTAATTATGTATTAACTTGTAAAAATCATAATTAATTATCTATAAGTCAAAAAAATATAATAAGATATGTTTTGGACTCATAAAAATATAACCTAAAATAGGTGTGGTTTTGGTAACCTAATTCACATATAATAAAAAGGTGTTTTTTAGGGTTTTGAATAATTAATGGAAACCTAACCCTAATTCCACATATATGCATCATAGGTTCTTTGGAGGCCTAGGCATGGACCTAGATGTGGCTTTGGACAGAGTAGACTCTGAAGTTGAGGTATGTTGTATCCCTTATTATTCTATGTTGAGCAATTCACCTATATTTTCTTCCTCTTGGTCCTATGGACAATAGCCTACACATTATCTTGTTCCTTTGGAAATTGTGCTTCATGTGATGTACCCTACTTGTTACTAATCTTATGATTACAATTTGATATTTTTTGGACTCTTGTATTATGCTTGGTTCATAGTGAACTCTATATAATGACATGTGATGTCTTTTAACCACTTATGAGGTGGATGTATATGTTGGTCACTTTCTGGTGACTACTTTATGTAATCTGACTATACTCTCTTCTTGCCTCTACATTTAACATGCTATGTGATTCAGTAGCACTAGAGTAGTATAATTGCATTATTTTGGGTGTGCGCCCCTTTTTTTGGGATGGAGTGGTGGTGCCCCATACCCGAGTTTCAAGGATGTGACGCCTTGGCTCAACTTTATATATATTGGGAGTTTGGCAGTGCGTCATTCTCTATCAAGTTTCAAGGATGTGAAGCCTTGATCGCCTTTGTCTTTATATTGTTCTAGATCTATGCGTATCTCATATGCACGTAGGTTATTGATGATGATTGTGAGGTGTGTTCCCTACCATCTTTATGTGCCAGTATTGCACAATCTTTATTGTTTTGTTGTTATTTTGGCAAGTGTCTCTTTTGTTGATGATTCTTTTCTCTTGATACCTATTTTGGCAGAACTTATCACTTCTATGGGAAGCCTTACTTTATTTGATGTCCTTTATTTCCTTATATTGCTAAATTTGCTTTTTAGTATGCGCATACCAGCCTTTGCTAATGTCTTTCATTTTCACTTCTTGTTGGGATATGCTTCCAACCCTAGGTGGAGGACTTGGATGACAAGGCAGGTTCACCTGGACTTAGGTTGAAAAGTTAAAGCTTGGAGACAATCTTGAGGTGGTTTAGATTTCCTCTACATGGACCATTGTGATGTAAGTTTAAAATGTTCCCCTGTTTTATAATTGAATATAGTCATGTTTTTATTCTGCTGCTACACTTTGGTAGTTTTGTATATCATTAATAAAGATTTGAAAATTTTACACCCACTCCAACATACCTTTCGATTATGTTTGGGATGGATGTTTAGTTCTTCAAATTTTAGTAAGGAGGTGATTTCACTTCTTTACAACATGGTATCAGAGCCCATGGTAGTCGGAATCTGACTATTTCAATTTTGTCTCCATAGTTTGACCCTTGACTTAGATAGTTACCTTTAGATGAGATGATCACCCTAGATTTGATCAATGATGATCTTTTTCTGTAATAAAGGTTTGATTTGAGGATGACACTATGATAAGAGGTCATATTATGGAAATTGTGACTTGGTTTCTCATTTTGATTTTGGGCCCTAATTTCAGTTTTCAATCGCAAAAGTTTTTCACAACAAATTATTTTCCATATAATACTATATGTACAAAACAAAATGTTTTCTCAAGATTTTCTCGAAGTTTTCTTGAACTAAGTCACAATGAAGAGAAACTCTAGTTTGAGAAGAATCTAACCCAAGCTTTGACTTTGAAGTTGTGACTAGGATTGATATAAAGGTGTAGTTGACCTACCCTATGACTTTTGAATGTTGTTGTAGGGATGATAGGTTAGAGACACAGGGACCTAAAACTCAACCCTAAGTTGGTTCTGACTTTTAGATGGATACATATATAACATAAATTTCTAAAACTTTCACAACAAAAAGATATGTGGGTAACCCTAAATGTTATTTAGTTTGACTTGTTAGGATAAACCTTTTAATGGGTGGAGAGTAGTTGGTTGTTTGAGGTTTGGATGGTTAGATTTCAAGGACGAAATCCTTATAACGGGTGGAGTGTTGTAACATACCAGATCTTGGACCCTACCTTGGAAGTTTGACTTGTTGGTCTTGTCCAAACAAGGTTGAGGTTAGGAATATCCTAATAACCAAATGCATGAATAATGTAATCCAATATGTCACATAATTTATTTGGATGGTAATAAGAAGATAAAGGACTTAATTGGTTAAGTAATGTAGCTAATGGGCCATTAGTGGGCCATAAGGCATATGTCATAAAAAAAATCCCAAAAATGAAATATAAGTTTATAATTGTGTTCCTTAGGTCCCAATTACCTTGGGAGTCAAGTTTCACATTATTCACATAATAATAATTCATTTAATTCAAATTGGAAAATAAGTTGTGAAGTTTTCCCCCAAAATATCAAATAAAATAATAAATGACCCCAAAAGAGGAAAATAATCTTAAATTTGTAATCTACATAATAAATATACCCTTTGGTTGAATTTTCATCCAATTTGGAGAAAGTTTGTTTAAAAGATGAAATCAGGAGAGAGAAAGTGTGTAGAACCTTCAAAATATTAAATAAATATACAAACAACTCCAATATGTACGATTGATGGAAAATTCATATCCAACACATTAAATATGACTTGTGGGTCAAGTTTCATCAAATTTGGATAATCCTAATCCCATTAATGAAGGAGCAAAGAGAAAATGAGATTTGATTTATTTAACACATCAAAAGTTCTCAAAAGGAAAATTTAATTACATAATCAGAATCTACATGTCTTAATTGGCCTCTAGGCAATTTCATGTAATTTGGACAACGTATGCACCCTCAATTTAATTTGGAAAGAAAACACATAATATTTATATGTCACTTTACTTTGTATTCCGATTTCCTAAGCACCTGGGATTTTATTTTGTCATGTGTGACTTCTGTCTCTGCTGTATATCACATTTGATCTGAGCCTTTCATGTTGGTTGTGTGGTTACAATTTCTTCTTCTTCCTTTCCTTTTCTTCTCACATGTGCACTCCTGTAGAGGGGCTCTCCCCCAGTTTTCTTTCGATCCTCTCCTTCTCTCTGTTCTTCCTTTCCCTATGAATCCCTTTCCTACACCTTCCTTGGATCATCCCAGAATCAAAGACCCTATTTAATCTAGGGTTTTGGGGCTTCTACCCTATTTCCACCAAGTGGTTCCTTGCCGCTCTGTCCATCCCCTATTTCTCTCCTCCTCTTCTTCATCTCGCATCTGTGAGGCATCTGACCCCGTGAGACTCCTCCCTTACTTCCGTTGAGGTCCTAGAAGAAGCTTTCTCGCCTTCGTTTGATCTGTTTCGACCCCATGAACCCTTTTCCCTACTCTGATTTCCACACTGAGAAACTGGAGTTGGGGGCAGGACTCCCATCTCAGATTTGGCATGTTCATGACTTTGAATGACTATTTAGGCTCACACGAAGGTATTTCTCTTGGCAATCAATCTATTTATGTAGTAAATCCTATTTCCCCCTTTTGAGCTCTCTTCTGCCTTCTGTTTCCATGGCGGCTGACGTTGTTTGGTTTCTGGAGCTCTACGAGGCTCGTTCAAGGGCTTGCTAGGTTTGTGGGCTTCTCTGGAATTCGATTCTGAGGTTGGTTCCTTGAGACCTTCCCTGAATTTTAATTATTGCTAGAATTGAATCGAGTCTGTAAAGTAGCTTCCTCACGAGTCAAAGTAGACGAATATCGGTTGTTTTATCCTGGATCTGCCCTCATGCCTTCATTTTGTTTTTTTCGACCAGGGGCATTTCTATCTTTTTGCCCCCTTATCCTTTTTTGAGTCAGCTAAGTGTTTTGCTACTTTGAACACTGAGTTGGCTGCATATAGTTGGTCCAACTCAACCTGTTTGACTACTGACCGAGCTGTAATTGCTAACGAGGATTCTTGTTGTTATCTAATTGGTCTATTTTTTGTAAAATTCGTAATAATTCATTCATGGCTCCAAAAAATAAAGTAAAATATGTTTTGAAATCATACAAATATAACCTATCTAATGGTGCTAAATTTGTGGCCTAAATACAATGATAAAAATATGTGCTTTTTCATGGACTTACCTAATTATATATTAACTTGTAAAAATCATAATTAATTATCTATAAGTCAGAAAAATATAATAAAATATGTTTTGGACTCATAAAAATATAACCTAAAACATGGAGTAGTTTTGGTAACCTAATTCACATATAATAAAAAGGTGCTTTTTAGGGTTTTGAATAATTAATGGAAACCTAACCCTAATCCCACATATATGCATCATAAGTTCTTTGGAGGCCTAGGCTTGGACCTAGACTTGGATTTGGATAGAGTAGACTTTGAAATTGAGGTATGGTGTATACCCTATTATTCTATGTTGAGCAATTCAGTTATATTTTCTTCCTCTTGGTCCTATGGACAATAGCCTACACATTATCTTATTCCTTTGGAAATTGTGCTTCATGTGAAGTATCCTACTTGTTACTAATCTTATGATTATAATTTGATATTTTTTTTGGACTCTTGTATTATGCTTGGTTCATAATGGACTCTATATAATGACATGTGATGTCTTTTGTCCACTTATGAGGTGGTTGTATATGTTGGTCACTTTTGTGGTGACTACATTATGTAATCTGACTATACTCTCTACTTGCCTCTACATTTAACATGCTATGTGATTCAGTAGCACTAGAATAGTGTAATTGCATTGGTTTTCAGGTGTGTGCCCCTATTTTTGGGATGGAGGTGGTGGTGCCCCATACCCGAGTTTCAAGGATGTGAAGCCTTGGCTTAACTTTATATATATTGGGAGTTTGGCAGTGTGTCATTCTCTATCAGGTTTCAAGGATGTGAAGCCTTGGTCACCTTTGTCTTTATATTGTTCTAGGGATATGCTTATCTCACATAGATGTAGGTTGTTGATGATGATTGTGGGGTGTGTGCCCTACCATCTTTATGTGCCAGAATTGCACAATATTTATTGTTTTGTTGTTTTTTTGGCAAGTATCTCTTTTGTTGATGATTCTTTTCTCTTGATGCCCGTTTGGGTGGTACTTATCCCTTCTATGGGAAGCCTTACTTTATTTGATGTCCTTTATTTCCTTATATTGCTCAATTTGCTTTTTAGTATTCACATACCAGCCTTTGCTGATGTCTTTCATTTTCTCTTCTTGATGGGGTATGCTTCCAACCCTAGGTGGAGGACTTGGATGACAAGGCAGGTTGACCTGGACTTAGATTGAAAAGTTAAAGCTTGGAGATAATCTTGAGGTGGTTTAGATTTCATCTACATGGACCCTTGTGATGTAAGTTTAAAATGTTCCCTTATTTTATAATTGAATATAGTCATGTTTTTATTCCGCTCTACACTTTGGTTGTTTTGTATACCATCAATAAAGATTTGACTCTAGCATACCTTTCGAGTATGTTTGGTATGGATGTTTTGTTCTTCAAATTTTAGTAAGGAGGTGATTTCACTTCTTTAGATTTAGTCTGCTTTGGTGATGTGACCTTGATGTTGCATTTCTAAAAGGTCTCTCATGGGCATGTGCAAACTGATAAGTGCATCTTGATTGGAAGGTAGAGGCATGAAACTGCTCTATGGATGTCATCAGTAAATTTTGTATCATGTTGTCTCTACTTTGAGAGAAGTGTTCTAAGGAAACATGAGCACATTGTAGTCAGAGTGGGTCAGATGTCCTTTGTTGATTCAATAGCTATTATGCAGAGAGCATGACATCTAAGGCCATGCTAACTAATAATAGGTGACCCTCATTCATGGGTTGTAAGTATGTTTTGAAGAGCATTTAAAGTTTTAGTATATTAAAATATGATGTGCCTTGTTTATCTTTTTCTCTAAAGATGTATGTAAGCATTATTGGAGCACGATTTAAGTTAGACTCTGTCTTTGTACTGAATAGTTCATCCTACCTTTGTTGTCTACAATCTTTTGGGAATGATTCCTAGATGGACTCTACTGGTGGGGATATGTCATGCTTGTATAAGGAGGCCTTCTTGATGTTGGAGTTATCTATGATGATGATGTAGATTGAGCCACTATCATCTGAGATTTTCCTTCTTCATCGGTCTTTATTGAGTCAAGGGATAATGATGATTTGAACTATGGTGGTAGCATTTTGCACCATTGTTTTGTTTTTAAAGTTTTAAAATTCTTCTTTGACATAAATATGACCATCTTAGTGAGTAATAAGTTGTTTAAAGGTTGATTTTTTTATTAAACTTGCCATGGTTTTAGATTCTTCTGTTACTAGTTACCATGGAAACTGTTAGGATTTGACCCTTGGAGGGTTTCTTTATCGTTTGTATGTTTCTTTTGGGCTTAGACCACTAGTAAACATTCAAATTTTCTAGACTAAGACCCCTTTGACAAGTTGGTGGTAACCCAATGTCAGTCAGGAGACCTATCATGATATGCATGGGGTGGTCATGTAATCATTGTAGCTCATTTGATGGCAAATGAAAAGTAACCTGCTCACCCTACTTTCCACTTATTTGTAGTAGAGTTTAAAGTGATTTAGACTCCAAGCATGTTTAAATTTACCAAAAGTCTTATATGAATTGGTTGGTTCTTCCCTCAAGATGATCATAGCTCGGTGTACCACTAGGGGAAGATTTGTTAAGGGAGGGCAATATGACTTGTTTTCAAATTAAACATCTAATTAGGGTTTACTTGGATGCTTGTATGCTTAACTAGATTGGTCACTGTTTAAAGATGTATTAATGAAGGTAGTCTTATTATGATACTTTAAACCTAAGATAAACTCTAAGTATGTTTTTATTTCAAATAATTAGGGTTTCAAAATTGAAAAGCCCAACCGACCAAAATTTAGGGTTTTGGTAGCATATGAATACATAATTTGATAATTATAGCGGTTAAATAAATGGTTTTTGGCATTTTATATACAACTATGAAGTAGTTAAAATTTGGATATAGTTTGATTAACTCAATTATTAGTGTTCTTATAAAATATCAGAATCTTTGAAGAATTTTCTGACTTGTTTGTCAGTCAAGTTTCCCCAGGATACACTCAATCGACCATGCATTCAGGATGAAATACAGTAGTATGGTATTTAAATTTTATTTTTTATTGCTACATTCAATTAATCTTATATTTTAGTTGTAGTTGGAAAACTCTATTTTATACATCATGTTAAAATTTCATAATTTTTGAATGATATTTTAGTTTTATAGAGTGTGGTATCGGCCAAGTTTCTTATTAATAACAAGTCGACCGACCATGTTGTAGACTACAGTATAGTAGTGTAGTATTTGATTTTTATTTATTTATTGGTAGCTATTAATGATCTTAAATTTTAAGTGGAGTTATAAATCACTTGCATAATATGATAAGTTTTCATAATTTTTGGAGAAGGATTGACCTATTAGGTAAATGATCTTCGGTAATATTTGTACGACAGCAAATTTGCTGAAATAAAAGAAAATGTGAAGTTGGGTCAATATGTGATCGACCCAAGCACCTTAAATGAAATATATGGGTAACCTAGCACCCAAGGAGCTCTCATATTTTTTCATTTGTATAAGAACGAATTTCTAGAGAGAGGGGAGAGCTTGGGTTTTGAGAGGAGAAAATGTTGGAGATGTTGACCTAGGGTTTCACCATCTGAGAAATTATGAAATCAAGTCAATTTAGCTTCTTTTTAGGGAATTTCATGGTGATTCTTCTCTCACATGTCAAAATTTCGTCCCTCCTCTGATTTTCTTTGAAATGATATCAATTCACTCCCTTTTCTCACTCTTTCTTTCCTAATCTCCATTTCTAGTGTTTTCGAGTTGAGAGGAGGAAGAAATTGATTCAATTGCTAGAGTTTGATTAGATTTCTAGAAACTCGGTATATGACCTACATTTTTAAGGTTCTTGTCACCTTAGGTAAGTGTTTATCTCCCTCTTAATCTCTATATTCATTTTGAAAGCCTAATTCTATCTGTCTAAAATAATTAGAAACCTTGTTTGTATTTGTATGTGATTGGGTATTGATTTGAATAGATATTAGGAAATCAAATTATTTGATTATTTTTAATTCAATTTAACTTGTTTAGTTCATGATATAATGATTGATGTTTAGTGGAAAATTCTATGGATAAAGGACTATCCAATATATGTGAATATTGCCTAAAAATCAGCCCAATGCCCAGTATGCTTGAAATAGAATTGACATGTATAGAATCATGTTTGAGTAATATTAGAATGAATTATACAAGTATATTGTTGAATCTTACTGAGATTGAATATGGTATATATACACACATATAAAAGGATTAGTATGAGGTATCGATAATCCTTGTTTAGGGTTTGTGTTGAGGTATTGAATCAATGAGTCAATTAATCAATGTATACGTATGGTTGATGGATGATATATGTAAAAATGGAAACTATGGTTTCCATGTGTGTGAATAGCCCTAATGAACCCCTATATACCATGATGAGATTACTGAGTGATATGATTCTTATTATATGTTGAACTAATACTGAATTCTTGGAGACCCTAGAAGTCTAGTATTAATATGAGTATGAGTGATAAAGCTAGAACTTGTATATAATGTTGTAAATGTGATGAAATGTTGAATTGTATGTATTAATACTTCGATTGAAGATGATGAGTCTTAATAACTTGATCTAAGCCCAATGAATCTATTTTAGTATGACTTATGAAATGATGAGTAAACCCTCATATGAATGTGGGTCCTTTTATACAAGCTACATAACAATGAATTGGGAAGGATGATTAGAGATTATGATGTAAGAAGATGTAACATAATACATTCTTTTAAGATAAAGTGAAAAATATTATAAGAGACATAATGATCTTTGTTAATTAAAAAAAATTATTGAAAGTCAATGACATGGTACACTGAACTATTTACAAAAAAGGAGATGGATAAGAATGACTTAATGGAGATGACAAGTTTAAAATGAGATTAATGAAATGTGTATTGTGAATAATATAGTATATATATTTTGATTACATGTGTGTTGCCCTAAATTGAATAAAATATATTAAAATCAAATTGTGAAGGATTTCAATGAGAGAAGAACTTTATATATTAAGTAAGTTTAGAATGATTTGTTCCTAGAGTAGTAGTGAACATGAATCAAATAAGTTAAAACTAATGAATATGAAAATAATAGAAAATGATGAAAATTAGTAGATCAATCTAAGAACCCTAACCCTAAAATAGTGAGCTATGTGATGCTAACACTAGTACATAAACTATTTCTAGCGTCAGTTAAAACAACCCTTAGCATGGGTTATATACCGACACTTAAGTGGGCAACACTACAGCCATAGCTCTAAGACAACATTTCTTTGGGGACGAAAAAATCGATGCCAGAGATCCACCCTTGGTTGTGTGGATAAAAGAAACTGAAACATATAGGATTTTGAGGCATCGATTGAAATAGAAAAACTGATCTCACAAGAACCATACTAGGTCACATTTGTAACTTGCAAAGGACCCTACATCCTCGATTTTGTAAAAGCCAACACCTATTATGATGTATAGTGTCAGTTGTAGCCTAAATAATTATTTATTATGATTTGTTTTGATGGTTAAATCTACTAAACCGATGACTATGACATGCTACCCAGTGATATTGTGTTGTCCAGCATAGTCATTTTAGTTTTGTCCTTTAATTTCAATTATTTTACCAAAAATGACGACTCATGCCTATAGTGTTGGTTTTATTGTTACAACTGACGCCAAAGTTTTAGTTTATTTTTTAATAGCAGACCTACTGCCTGGCTGGTCAACGGGATGCAAAACCTACAGTTCATAATGGGAGATTCTGAACTGCATGTTAACAACATCCTGTGAGTTCAGCTTAACAACATGCCACGTGTGACGACCCAACATCAATCGAGCCACCACAAGAGCAATTTAAATACGTGGAATAACCATTAGCAACGGATTAACAAAAATCACTAAAAAATAAAACATTTTTGCAAAGAGATCTATATCTAGAAAACTCATAAAGAAATAATCAAACAATATATACATCGCAGTTCACATTGTACATTCATTGTACCATCTCATCTCAAGGATGCCATATACCAGTTGCTTTGCCCAAACATATACATAAGAAACATAAAACCTCGAGGCAAACAAGCCAAAATCTCATATCGTTCATAAAATCATTACGTACTAACTCCTAAGGACATGAAAGTACAGAGATGACACATAGGACTTCTATCTACAAGACATGACAGACAGTACACTCAACCTGAGTTGTTATTGATGTCCCTATTGTTGTTGTCCTTCCTCTTGAGTACGGTCTCTACCTCCTCGTGCATGTCCACCTAAAACTTGTGGAACCCACAGAGTGAGACAATTGTCCCAACGAGAGATATAACTCTCCACCAATAATATTATTGTCACAGGTAAATAGTATAAAATTGAGTAGATGATCAATTATGGAAATAAGCATGTTTAATCATTATTTAATTGTAGTGCAAAGTAATAGCATTGTCTAAGCAATTCAACTATCTATGATAGATCTAGAGGTCGTCTATTTGCTTTATAAGGAATATGAAGAACATGTATAGCATCTACCAATCTAAGATGTATAAAAGTAATGGATCATTAACCAATGTTTCAATATTCAATTCTTAAGCAAATATGATACACCTTTGATTACATGTTTACAATCACACTTATACCCAGGGAGATGAGGTATACCTGTGACGTCTATCTCAGAAAACGAGATCAACGAATGCGGAAGCGATTAACTAGCAGCGGAATTATAGAAAATCACTAATTTTTAAAACTTTTCGTAAAGAGATCTACAAACGGTAAAACTCTTTCATAAAGAAAACACGATAAGTTATTTACAAACTGATCCATCAATACATCTTTGTAGAATTACATCTCGAGGATGATAAACATCAACTGCCATGTTAACTGTTCAAGGCAAGATACAAAAATCTCGAGGCATTACACCAAAATCTCATATTTATAATAAGCATCTACTGATTCCTAGGACCTGAGAGTACAAAGACGACACATAGGACATTCTATCTAAGACTCGACAGACAGTGTCTCCACCTAAGGATCACTGTTGTCCCTGATGTTGTTGTTGTTGTTGTTGTTGTTGCTCACCCACTGATGGATTCCTTCATCCTCGACGTCTACCTAAAAAGTTGAATCCCACGGGGGTGAAACAATTGAATAATTGTCCCAGCGAGAGTTATAACTCTCCACCAGAAGCTTTGTTATTGCAATAATGGTATAACATTGAGTAGTAGAACTATAATTATTCAACAACAGATAAAACTTTGCATAAGCTAAGTAGAACAATATTTTATAAGCAATCATTTCAATTATAACTTGATTGAATGACAAGACATATATCACTAAGGAATATGAAGAAAATGTATATTAGTTATGTAACTAGAACACTATAAACAATGTATCATCAATCATTGTTTCTCATAGTTCAACCTAAACAATTATTCTATACGGCTGATTACATTTTTCAAATATATTTATGCCCTAAGGAGATGAGTTACACCTCTCATACTCCAACAGACCATTACGAAATCGCAATCGGTACCATACATAGGTCATCAGAAGATTCAGATTCCTATGACCTCATCTTCCTCAGTCAGTATGAGGAACAACGTGCAGGACATCTTGTGTCTCTGCCATAATAGCTTTCCAGGGTATTCTGGCAACTTCTCTATTAGAGTTACAGTGGCATTTTGTACTCTCTTCGCCATCGAAGGATTTCTTGTTTATCTCACATCGATGCGGCAGTAACAACTTCATCGGGAGAATAGTGATATATCATCCCAGCATAAACATATAATGAAGGATTGAGATATTAAAGGTACATCTCACATCAATTCCCTCATTAGGACGTAAGGATATTCGCATCCATAACCCCCACATACTCAAAAGTATGCTCTCCAGGAGCTCCCTTAGGAAAACCTGTTTCACCATCATTTAACTTCTGACAATGATGGATCTATGGTCAGGGCTCTACATGATATCATTATACTTGATTATTTAAGTACATTATAGCATTCTCTTAGCACCAGGCATGTTTTCAAACATAAACCAATAAGACAACTGCTATAAAGAAATAGTACTATTTGTATCAAGTTCATTTCACATCTAGTTATCATTGGGATATCAATCTCTAATCATCTCATCATTATGATTCACGAATATGGGTGTTCAAACCCTTAGACCATCAAGACATTTGTTACCAAGTAACATTTTGATGACTTGATGACAATATAGATATTTCTCATGGCTCATACAGCCTAAGAATCTCATGTCACCTCATACTAGGCAACATAGCATATCATTACTTTCAAAACTTATAAAGTGCTTTCAATAAATATGACATCATAACCCTTACCTGGCTATGATCACTTCTTGATAAAGACCTGTATGACTAACACAATTGATCATAAGCACATTATCTCTATATCAGCACATTATAAAACAAAGATAACCTTTCAATTCAAGGGTTGTACCACTATGCCCCTACTAGGGTTAGGTTTTCCCTTTTTAATCCTATTAGGGTTAATCAACCCCTATAGCTAAATTAGGAATAATAATTCCTCATTTCATACTTCAATCATAGAGTTTCATGCTTAAAAGCATAACTCAGAATTAGGGTTTACCGTTCATATCATCACATTACCCTAGATTAGGGTTTACTATTCATATTGCATCACATTACCCTAGATTAGGGTTTACTATTCACATTACCCTATATTAGGGTTTACTATTCATATTGCATAAGGATTACTTCCATTGATGTCCTTCAATTAGGTTAAGATTCATTAACCATCATAATTAGGGTTTCCATGATCTCACTATGAAGGATCATACCCTAATTAGACATAGTCGAACATATTGTAGATTTATTACTTCATTATCATTTATATAGGGAGCCTTCTCTCTCCTCTTTCTATCAGATGATGTTTACATCACCTATGATTAGGCTAAGTCAATTCAACACTGACATCATGGGTTGTGTCATTACTATTGTGGTCATTAAGGCTCACCTAATCAAAGGGTATTGGTCACTCTATCTCATCAAGGATACTTTTATAATGTTCACCATTGATCATAACATGCATTAATCCACTAATTACTTGGTCCCTTAATCACTTTAGGTATCTCTAAGGTTTAGGTTAATCAACCACTAAACCATCTTGTCCACTAAGGCATCAAACGTTCTTGACCTTTTTAGACCTCAAACGGTCTTGCACACCAAACCCCCAAACAGTCTTGGATGGACCTTGAAACTGTTTGGTGTCATTGACTGTTTGGTCTAGTTTGACTTTTGAAACCATTTGGTAAAGTGCACACTCAAGACCGTTTGCCCAAGGTAAGGTGAAGACCGTTTGGCCAAGTTTGACTTTGAAACCGCATGGGCATAACCGATCTTGAAACCGCATGATATCAAACAGTTTGGGATTGTTTGGTCCCAAATAGTCTTGAGACCGTTTGGACACAAACGGTCTTGAGACCGTTTGGTCCAAACCACCTCAAAACTTCATGGACCAAAAAGTGTCTCAACCACTTCAATTGAGTTAGGGTTTCCAATGTTGAACCCCTCAATCGATCATGTTATTGCTAGCCACTCATCAATTGAGTCAATTAGGTCAACCTTCAACTGATTTGACACTCAATTGACCCTCAATTGATCATTAATTAGGGCTTGGATCAATTGGATTAGGGTTTGGAATCAATTACCCTTCAACATGTTTCAACATGAGTCTAATCGATTTGAAACCATTGATCCATCATCCAATTTGGTCATGACCTGACCCCAAACGGTCTTGGGATCATTTGGATGACCTCCAAATGGTCTTGAGACCGTTTGCTCAAGTCCACACCAAAAACTAACTCAACCAATTAAGGTTTGGCTCATAAGATTGATCACTAGGTCAACAATTTATTGCACTTCAACCTATTGCCTTTAAATCTTCAACCACTTAACCATAGTCAACCCTAGACCTCCAAATGGTCTTGGGTGACCCCCAAACATTCTTGGGATCATTTGGATATCCTCCAAATGGTCTTGAGACCTTTTGGTCAATATTTCATCATAAACCAAGTCATTCACTTAAGGTTTGAACCCTAGGTTTGGTCACCAAATCAGCACTCAATTGCTCATCAACTTGATATCATTGGACCCTCAATTGGTCAACCCTACTTAACCCTAGACCTACAAACGGTCTTGGGTGATCACCAAACGGTCTTGAGACCGTTTGGGTGATCACCAAACGGTCTTGAGACCGTTTGGGTGATCCCCAAATGGTTTTGAAACCGTTTGGGTCACTCAACCCAAACTTCAACTTAATTCAATTATTGAAATCAGCAATTAACCCGATTAGGGTTTAGATGATTGATGTGCCTTCAATTGGTGATTTACTTCGAATTACTTGATGATTTTTGGTAGGATATTAGTCCACATTATTTACAACAGACCTGAAAATGGTCAATTCCTAGTAAACGCATCCAAATGGTCTTGGACCATTTGCTCCTATGCGGTTTTGTGAAATCATTTGCATTCAAACGGTTTGAAACCGTTTGCTCCCAAACGGTTTGGGAAACCGTTTGTGCAAGAGGTGGAAGACCGTTTGCTAAAGCAAATTTGTGGATAAACTTTGTAATTAACGTCATCATCTTCTACCTCAAGAATAGGGGCTGTTCTTCATGGAATTGCTAGCAAGAACACACCAAAGTGTCTAAAGAAGAAGAATAAGCAATTATACTAGGAGAAGAGGATGCATTTAACAAAGTTTAAGGGTTAGAGTTATAAAACCCGCCTCTAGGACTGATCCAGAGCTCCAAGCTTCATAGCTTTAATGGTGGATGAAGCTCTAGTATTTTCCCAAGGTCCGTTCTTCAAGTTTTGGATGGAGAAGATGGCTAGAAAGAATAATTGTGTGAAAAACACCAATAAACCAACCTTGTTTTAGGGTTCCCTCCATGAATTCGAGGTAGATGGTGATCCATACTTACCAAACCAACTTGGTCGTCCTTCCTCTTCTCTAGAGATCCTTCTTGGTCAGTCAAGGCAAGAAGATGAGAAAAGTACTAAGGGAAACGATCCCTTGCTTTGTTGTTAAGGATGCTTATATATTTTTGGATATTTTCAAGGCAAAGAAAAGATTGTTATTTCTTTTATTTCTTAAACATATCCACCAAGGCTTGCATCATCCTTGGCCAAGTCTCTTCCTCCTAATCACATGCAAAAATCCTCCCTTATCCAAGGTTAAAATTAAAAGAAACCAATCACCTTACTAAGTTGTATATTTATATATTAAAGACCATTTTGCTTAATTCTTGGTTATTTAAATATCCAGGTTATCCTTCTTACCTGATCATTCAAATGAGGTGCCCCTCTCATTTTCTTTGCTCTACTTGATTCCAAGTAACATGAGAGATACTCTAGAGGGTATATTTTACATGTTGCACCCTAGGTTTTGGGTAAATTGCACTTTACACCAAAACAAGGTTTTAAAGCATAAGGATTGCTCTACAAGCTATATCTTGGTGCTCAAGCTTGTGGAATCCATACCAATACATCATATTCATTCTTATGATGTCTCAAAATCATAGGAACGTCTTGACATGTGCAATTTGTAAGTTAACCCTTCAACTAGGGTAATTTGCATTTTAGTCCAAAATTAACAAAATATTGTTGCAACATTGTTCAAAAAGGACTGAAATAGAAATATAAGTTCCTCAAAAGCTTTAATTACATTTCAAAGGATAAACACAAGCATCTAATCACTTATTTAAGCAAAACACCTAGGGTTAGTACATAATCCAAGTCAGGGATGTTACAAATTATCCACCCCTTACAAGGATTTCGTCCCCGAAATCGACAAAACATATTAATAGAAAAGAGCAGGGTATTTCCTTCTCATCTCTTCCTCTAGTTCCCATGTGACTTATTCAACACCACGGTGATTCCAGAGGACTTTCTCAAGACTTATGTCTTTCTTTTTCAGCTTTTTAATTCTTTTGTCAAGGATCAATACAGGTCCTTCTTCATAAGATGCATCATCATTTAGTTGTACTTCCATAGGTTGCAGAACTAATTTTGTATCAGGATGACATTTCCTAAGCATGGAAATGTGGAACACATGGTGTAACCTTTGTAACTCTGGTGGTAACTCGAGCTTATAAGCTACCTTCCCAATCCTTTCAATGATTGGATAAGGCCCCATAAAACTAGGAGCTAACTTCCCATTCTTTCCAAATCTCAGAACTCCTTTCCAAGGTGAGACTTTGAGATACACTCTGTCTCCAACCTGGAATTCTAAAGGTCTACGACGCTTATTAGCATAAGACTTCTGTCTATCCTGTGCAGTCTTTAACTGTTGTTGTATTACTTTAATCTTCTTGGTAGTCTGTTGCACAAGATCAGGACCTAAGAGTTGATATTCACCAGTTTCATACCAACATAGGGGTGATCTACAATGTCTACCATACAAAGCTTCATAAGGTGCCATGTCAATGCTATGTTGATAGATGTTGTTGTAGGCAAACTCTATCAAGCTTAGGTGCAGATCCCAACTCCCTGTAAACTGAAGAATACATGCTCTAAGCAAGTCTTCCAAAGTTTGTATAGTCCTTTCTGATTGTCCATCTGTCTGAGGATGAAAGGTTGTACGAAATCTTAACTGTGTGCCTAAAACTTAATGAAGTCGCTCCCAAAAATGACTCGTAAACTGGGGACCTCTATCAGAAACAATGGTAACTGGGACCCTATGCAGTCGTACTATCTCATTGATATATAACTGTGCTAACTTCTCAGCAAAATAGGTTATTTTGACAGGTAAGAAATGTGTTGTCTTTGTCAACCTATCAACTATTACCCAGATGGAATCATGTCCTTTGGTTGTCCTGGGTAAACCAACCACAAAGTCCATGGTTACATGATCCCACTTCCACTGTGGTATGGGCAAAGGTTGCATTGTTCCGACAGGTTTCTGGTGTTCAGCTTTAACTTGCTGACACACAGGACACCGCATAACGAACTCAGCAACGTCCTTCTTCATTCCAAGCCACCAATACATATCTTTCAAGTTTCGATACATCTTGGTGCTTCCTAGATGCATAGCATACATTGAAGAATGAGCTTCTTCCATGACTAACTTTCTCAAGTCATCCACATCAGGCACTATCATTCTACCATAAAAACAAGCTACTTGATCATCTGAGTCATGGAAACCATCTCGTTTCTCACTACCATACTCCGATCTAATCAGTTGAACTGCAGCATCAACTTGTTGTGCTTCCTTGATCTGCTATCTCAAGGTAGGTTTTATATGCATCTCATCTAACAACCCGGCTAACAATGATACTTTTAACTGTACAGTGTCTTGCCTTAAGGAGATAAGCATATCCCTCCTAGAGCACACCAAGGAATTCAGTTGTGATCTATCTAAAGCTGATGTTGGTAATTTTCTACTCAAAGCATCAACGACTACATTAGCCTTCCCTGGATGATAATCAATTGTACAATCGTAGTCCTTGATTAATTCCATCCAACGGCGTTGCCTCATGTTAAGCTCATGCTGAGAAAAGATATACTTAAGGTTTTTATGGTCTGTGAAAATCTAGAATGTCTCTCCATAAAGATAATGTCTCCATATTTTCAAGGCATGAACTACAGCAGCTAATTCTAGATCGTGTGTCAGATAATTCTCCTCGTGTTTCTTAAGTTGTCGGGAAGCAAAAGAAATCACTTGTTTATCCTGCATCAATACACATCCAAGTCCATTCTTAGAGGCATCGCAGAAAACTATATATCCTTTCCCTTGCTCAGGTAACACAAGTACTGGTGCACTTGTCAACCTCTCCTTCAACAACTGAAAAGATTGTTGACACTTGTCACTCCATGTAAAAGGAACATCCTTCCTGGTCAACTTAGTCAAGGGTAAAGCTATAGAACTGAAGTTCTTAATGAACCTCTGGTAATAGCCTGCTAACCCTAAGAAACTTTGGATCTCTGTCGGTGTCTTTAGCTACTCCCATAGAAGAACATATTCTACCTTTTTGGGATCAACACGAATACCCGAGGCAGATATTACATGTCTAAGGAAAGATACTTCAGGTAACCAGAACTCACACTTGCTAAACTTAGCATATAACTTGTGTTTTCTTAGCAAAGTTAGAGTCTGACGAAGATGTTGTTTGTGCTGCTGAGCATCTCTACTGTAGATCAGAATGTCATCTATGAAGACAACAACACACTGATCGAGAAAAGGTTGGAATATTCTGTTCATGAGTTCCATAAATGCAGCTGGTGCATTAGTTAGTCCAAACGACATAACTGTGAACTCATAATGACCATACCTTATCCTAAAGGCAGACTTTGGTATGTCATCATCCTTAATACGCAGTTGGTGATATCTTGACCTCAAATCTATCTTTGAGAAGACGGTTCCACCACGCAACTGGTCAAAGAGATCATCAATCCTCGGCAGAGGATACTTATTCTTTATTGTTGCTTTATTTAATTGCCTGTAAAAAATGCACAACCGCATTGATCCATCTTTCTTTTTAACAAAGAGGACCGGAGCACCCCAAGGTGAAGTACTTGGTCGGATAAAACCCTTCTCAAGCAACTCTTGTAGTTGTCTCTTGAGTTATGCCATCTCAGCAGGCGCCATTCTATATGGTGTTTATGCTATCGGTTGCGTGTCTGGGATTAAATTGATTTCAAAATCAATTTCCCGAGGCGGTTGCACACCTGGTAGTTCTTCAAGATATACATCTTCAAATTCCCTGACTACAGGAACTTCGGCAGGGTTAGGACTCTCCAAGGTAGTATCTACCACATGGGCCAAGAATACATAACATCCTTGCCTCATCAGCTTCTCAGCAACCATAGCTGACACAAGACAGGTGGGTAGAATCTTTCTTTCTCCTTAAAAGATCCATGTGTCACTATCTTCAGCGAACACAGCTTGCTTGGACTCACAATCCAAGACAACCTTATACTTTTCTAAGGTATCCATCCCAAGTATTACATCAAATACATGCATCTCAAGTGGTATAAGATCCACTTGAATGCGATGGTCAGAAAAGAAGAGAATGCAGGGAGAACATACCTCCTGCAACACAGCATATTCCATCAAGGGATTTTCTAGCAACAAACTATCTGCTCTATGACTTATAGTCATATTGCAGTCAAGAATCACTCTCCGAGTCATAAAGGAGTGTGTTTCACCAGGATCAATTAGAACAGATACAACGTAAGATGTAGACATATCAGAATATAACAATTCCATCTGACCTGCCACAACCCGAGGGTTGATCACTACATCAGGTGGATTCATCGCGTAGAATCTCACTGTTGCATGTCGTTGATTCAGTACTCGATGACTAGGTGTCGATGATCCAGCTTGGGATGCTTGTCCATGTCCTCTAGCGTTACCTGGAAACTGTTGCCTTTGCGATCCTTGCTGACTCTGCCTTTGAGGTTGAGTCACACTCACTTCTCTGGCTCTGCAGTCCTTCATCAGATGTCCCATCTTTCCACATATGTAACAGCTTCTGTTCATTTGTTGTGGTTTGGGCGGTCCTGTAACTGACATAGTTGCTGAGCTATGAGCTCCTTCTAGCGGTAAACTTCATCTTGTACCCCTATTTGACGTCTACTGCATCTGGTTACTGGATCTAGGTGGTGGTGTAGGTACAGAAAATCTAGGTTTCTTGAAACCTTTTGATGGGGATCCTTGGAATTGGGGATACATATTCTTGTTCTTGGTCTATCTTATTTCTGCCACATACCTCTCTACCCTTCTGACAGACTCCACAAAGGTAGCAAACCTTTCCCTGTTCTCCAAAGCAGACACAAGAGTAGTCAACTAAGCGTTTAATCCTTTCTCAAAACGCCTAATCCTTTCTTCATCTGTGGTTGCCATGTGCGGACAGAACCACAACAGCTCCATGAATTTAGCCTCGTATTCGCTAATGTTCATAGATCCCTGTCTTAACCTCTCAAACTGAGAGATTTTCTCATCCAGAAACGTCTTAGGGAAATATTTATTGATAAATTCCCGTCAGAAAACTTCCCATGAAATATCCACACCTGGCCTTTTCTGTTCTTCCATGGTCCACCAATGACCAGCACTCCCCTTGAGAAGATATACAACATGTCTAACCTTCTCATCTTCTGGGATGTTCAAGATTCTAAAGGCCTTCTCTAGTTCAATTAACCACAAGTCAGCATCTGCTGGGTCAGTTGTTCCAGCATACTTTGTGGCTCCAACTCGGCAAAGTCGTTCAAACATCTTGCCGGCTCCTTGTCCTTCAGGTTGGGTAGGTTCCCTAGGTACAGGTATAGGCATCCTATCAGTCATGTGTGTCATGGCAGTCATAAACTTCCCAAACATGGCTTGAACGGCTGGGTTCCCCATGTTAGTTGGATTGAACTGGGGTGGTTCAGGCATAGGTTCTTCTCTATCTGGGTTTCTTGCACCTCCTCTGGGTGCAGCGACACTACTCTCAGCAACGTGTTCCTCGTGTGGCCAGGACATCTTTAGTTGTATCTTCTCCTCCTAAATGAGCAGAAGACACTATCAGATATACTGGAAGGCACTAGAACATACTTAACAACCTAAGTCATATGTCTCTGTAGACTCAGCGAACCTAGAGCTCTGATACCACTAAATTGTGACATCTATCTCGGAAAATGAGATCAACGAATGCGGAAGCGATTAACTAGCAGCGGAATTATTGAAAATCACTAATTTTTAAAACTTTTCATAAAGAGATCTACAAATGGTAAAACTCTTTCATAAATAAAACATGATAAGTTATTTACAAACTGATCCATCAATACATCTATGTAGAATTACATCTCAAGGATGATAAACATCAACTGCCATGTTAACTGTTCAAGGCAAGATACAAAAATCTCGAGGCATTACACCAAAATCTCATATTTATAATAAGCATCTACTGATTCCTAGGACATGAGAGTATAGAGACGACACATAGGACATTCTATCTAAGACTCGACAAACAGTGTCTCCACCTAAGGATCATTGTTGTCCCTGATGTTGTTGCTGCTGCTGTTGTTGTTGTTGCTCACCCACTGATGGATTCCTTCGTCCTCGGCATCTACCTAAAAAGTCGAATCCCACGGGGGTGAGACAATTGAATAATTGTCCCAGCGAGAGTTATAACTCTCCGCCAGAAGCTTTGTTATTGCAATAATGGTATAACATTGAGTAGTAGAACTATAATTATTCAACAGCAGATAAAACTTTGTATAAGCTAAGTAGAATAGTATTTTATAAGCAATCATTTCAATTATAACTTGATTGAATGACAAGACATATATCACTAAGGAATATGACGAACATGTATACTAGTTATGTAACTAGAACACTATAAACAATTTATCATCAATCATTGTTTCTCGTAGTTCAACCTAAGCAATTATGCTATACGGCTGATTACATTTTTCAAACATATTTATGCCCTGAGGAGATGAGTTACACCTCTCATACTCCAACCGACCATTACGAAATCGCAATCGGTACCATACATAGGTCATCAGAAGAGCCGGATTCCTATGACCTCATCTTCCTCAGTCAGTATGAGGAACAACGTGCAGGACATCTTGTGTCTCTACCATAATAGCTTTCCAGGTTATTCTGGTAACTTCGCTATTAGAGTTACAGTGGCATTATGTACTCTCTTCTCCATCGAGGGATTTCTTGTTTATCTCACATCGATGCGGCAGTAACAACATCATCGGGAGAATAGTGATATATCATCCCGGCATAAACATATAATGAAGGATTGAGAGATTAAAGGTACATCTCACATCAATTCCCTCATTAGGATGTAAGGATATTCGCATCCATAACCCCCACATACTCAAAAGTATGCTCTCCAGGAGTTCCCTTAGGAAAACCTATTTCACCATCATTTAACTTCTAACAATGATGGATCTATGGTCAGGGCTCTACATGATATAATTATACTTGATTATATAAGTACATTATAGCATTCTTTTAGCATCAGGCATGTTTTCAAACATAAACCAATAAGACAACTGCTATAAAGAAATAGTATTATTTGTATCAAGTTCATTTCACATCCAATTATCATTGGGATATCAATCTCTAATCATCTCATCATTATGATTCAGGAATATGGGTGCTCAAACCCTTAGACCATCAAGACATTTTTTACCAAGTAACATTTTGATGACTTGATGACAATATAGATATTTCTCATGGCTCATACAGCCTATGAATCTCATGTCACCTCATACTAGGCAACATAGCATGTCATTACTTTCAACAGTTATAAAGTGCTTTCAATAAATATGACATCATAACCCTTACCTGGCTATGATCACTTCTTGATAAAGACCTGCATGACTAACACAATTGATAATAAGCACATTATCTCTATATCAGCACATTATTAAACAAAGATAACCTTCCAATTCAAGGGTTGTACCACTATGCCCCTACTAGGGTTAGGTTTTCCCTTTTTAATCCTATTAGAGTTAATCAACCCCTATAGCTAAATTAGGAATAATAATTCCTCATTTCATACTTCAATAATAGAGTTTCATGCTTAAAAGCATAACCCAGAAGTAGGGTTTACTGTTCATATCATCACATTACCCTAGATTAGGGTTTACTATTCATATTGCATCACATTACCCTAGATTAGGGTTTACTATTCACATTACATCACATTACCCTAGATTAGGGTTTACTATTCATATTACATCACATTACCCTAGATTAGGGTTTAATATTCATATTGCATAGGGATTACTTCCATTGATGTCCTTCAATTAGGTTAAGATTCATTAACCATCATAATTAGGGTTTCCATGATCTCACTATGAAGGATCATACCCTAATTAGACATAGTCGAACATATTGGAGATTTATTACTTCATTCTCATTTATATAGGGATCCTTCTCTCTCCTCTTTCTATCAGATGATGTTTACATCACCTATGATTAGGCTAAGTCAATTCAACACTGACATCATGGGTTGTGTCATTACTATTATGGTCATTAAGGCTCACCTGATCAAAGGGTATTGGTCACTCTATCTCATCAAGGGTACTTTTGTAATGTTCACCATTGATCATAACATGCATTAATCCACTAATTACTTGGTCCCTTAATCACTTTAGGTATCTCTAAGGTTTAGGTTAATCAACCACTAAACCATCTTGACCACTAAGGCATCAAACATTCTTGAACTTTTTAGACCTCAAACGGTCTTGCACACCAAACCCCCAAACGGTCTAGGATGGACCTTGAAACCGTTTGGTGTAGTTTGACTTTTGAAACCATTTGGTAAAGTGCACACTCAAGACCATTTGCCCAAGGTGAGGTTAAGACCATTTGGTCATGAAGACCGTTTGGCCAAGTTTGACTTTGAAACCGCATGGGCATAACCGATCTTGAAACCGCATGAGATCAAACGGTTTGGGATTGTTTGGTCCCAAGTCTTGACACCATTTGGACTCAAACGGTCTTGAGATCATTTGGACCCAAACGATCTTGAGACCGTTTGGTCCAAACCACCTCAAAATTGCATGCACTTCAATTGAGTTAGGGTTTCCAATGTTGAACCCCTCAATCGATCATGCTATTGCTAGCCACTCATCAATTGAGTCAACTAGGTCAACCCTCAACTGATTTGACACTCAATTGACCCTCAATTGATCATTAATTAGGGCTTGGATCAATTGGATTAGGGTTTGGAATCAATTACCCTTCAACATGTTTCAACATGAGTCTAATCGATTTGAAACCATTGATCCATCATCCAATTTGGTCATGACCTGACCCCAAATGGTCTTGGGATCGTTTGTATGACCACCAAACGGTCTTGAGACTGTTTTCTCAAGTCCACACCAAAAACTAACTCAACCAATTAAGGTTTGGCTCAGAAGATTGATCACTAGGTCAATAATTTATTGCACTTCAACCTATTGCCTTTAAATCTTCAACCACTTAACCATAGTCAACCCTAGACCTCCAAATGGTCTTGGGTGACCCAAAACGGTCTTGGGATCATTTGTATATCCTCAAAACGGTCTTGAGACCGTTTGGTCATTATTTCATCATAAACCAAGTCATTCACTTAAGGTTTGAACCCTAGGTTTGGTCACCAAATCAGCACTCAATTGTTCATCAACTTGATATCATTGGACCCTCAATTGGTCAACCCTACTTAACCCTAGACCTCCAAACGGTCTTGGGTGATCACCAAACGGTCTTGAGACCGTTTGGGTGATCCCCAAATGGTTTTGAAACCGTTTGGGTCACTCAACCCAAACTTCAACTTAATTCAATTATTGAAATCAGCAATTAACCTGATTAGGGTTTAGATGATTGATGTGCCTTCAATTGGTAATTTACATGTAATTACTTGATGATTTTTGGTAGGAGATTAGTCCACATTATTTACAACAGAACTCCAAATGGTCAATGCCTAGTCAACGCATCCAAACGGTCTTGGACTGTTTGCTCCTATGCGGTTTTGTGAAATCGTTTGCATTCAAATGGTTTGAAACCGTTTGCTCCCAAACGGTTTGGGAAACCGTTTGTGCAAGAGGTGGAAGACCGTTTGCTAAACCAAATTTGTGGATAAACTTTGGAATTAACGTCATCATCTTCTACCTCAAGAACAGGAGTTGTTCTTCACAGAATTGCTAGCAAGAACACACCAAAGTGCCTAAAGAAGAAGAATAAGCAATTATACTAGAAGAAGAGGATGCATTTAACAAAGTTTAAGGGTTAGAGTTATAAAACCCGCCTCTAGGACTGATCCAGAGCTCCAAGTTTCGTAGCTTTAATGGTGGATGATGCTCCAGTGGTTTACCAAGGTCCGTTCTTCAAGTTTTGGATGGAGAAGATGGCTGGAAAGAAGAATTGTGTGAAAAACACCAATAAACCAACCTTGTTTTAGGGTTCCCTCCATGAATTCGAGGTAGATGGTGATCCATACTTACAAAACCAACTTGGTCGTCCTTCCTCTGCTCCAGAGATCCTTCTTGGTCGGTCAAGGCAAGAAGATGATAAAAGGACTAAGGGAAACGATCCCTTGCTTTGTTGTTAAGGATGCTTATATATTTTTGGATATTTTCAAGGCAAAGAAAAGATTGTTATTTCTTTTATTTATTAAACATATACACCAAGGCTTGCATCATCATTGGCCACGTCTCTTCCTCCTAATCACATGCAAAACTCCTCCCTTATCCAAGGTTAAAAGGAAAAGAAACCAATCACCTTACTAAGTTGTATATATATATATATATATTAAAGACCATTTTACTTAATTCTTGGTTATTTAAATATCCAGGTTATCCTTCTTACCTGATCATTCAAATGAGGTGCCCCTCTCATTTTCTTTGCTCTACTTGATTCCAAGTAACATGAGAGATACTCTAGAGGGTATATTTTACATGTTGCTCCCTAGGTTTTGGGTAAATTCCACTTTACACCAAAACTAGGTTTTAAAGCATAAGGATTGCTCTACAAGCTATATCTTGGTACTCAAGCTTGTGGAATCCATACCAATACATCATATTCATTCTTATGATGTCTCAAAATCATAGGAACATCTTGAGATGTGCAATTTGCAAGTTAACCCTTCAACTTGGGTAATTTGCATTTTAGTCCAAAATTAACAAAACACTGTTGCAACATTGTTCAAAAAGGACTGAAATAGAAATATAAGTTCCTCAAAAGCTTTAATTACATTTCAAAGGATAAACACAAGCATATAATCACTTAGTTAAGCAAAACACCAAGGGTTAGTACATAACCCAGGTCAGGGATGTTACAATATCGGTCATGCTCCAACTGACAACGGCTATGTAAAGCATCGGTACCATACAAGATCAATGGAAGAGCTGACTTCCAAACCTCACCCATCTCGATCAGTACGAGACTATTGGCAGGACAACTTATGTCAATTGCAATTAGCTTACCATGGTATACTGGTATCTTTGCTATAGAGTTACAGCCGCAGCATGCACTCTCTCCAGGATGATCACAAATCTTTCCGGGTTTATTATCATCATGACGATCACTGAGCTTTCCCGTTTATTGGGGAGTTTACTGAGCAACCCCTGTATAAAGAAGATTACATATTCAACAATATGTATACTGAGTTAAACTCATTTCACCATTCAGCAAATCCTAACACTGAATGGATCTATGGCCTGGGAAACTACATGATAAGATTCCACTTGATTAATTAGGTGTATTACAATATCTTTTAGCATCAACCAAGTTACAAGCAAGAATTATAACAAATGTTATAAAGAAATGTGTAACACATTTATTAAGTACTTTCATGATCTGTGGAGCACATATAATCCTCAAGATCTCAATTCTTTATCACATTACTAGGAATTCTCATCCCTTAGCATTATCATCATCATGGTTGCTAGATCTGGGTATTTAAACCCTTAGTTTATCATTGAACATTGTTACTTCTTATCAGGTAACCATTACCTCTAGGTCATTAGACCAAGGTATACATTATACTTCATGCACAAGTATTTCACATAGTTCACAAAGCCCATTTAGATATGTATCATATGAACATTATAGCTCATACATGTATATGCTCATCATCTCATGATACATGCATGTTTAGTATTTCATGATAACAGCAATATCAAATACATATCATCACCATGCAATACAAGAGAAATACAACCTTCCCATTATTAGGGTTAGGGTTTCCCTTTCTTACTGATTAGGGTTTCAAGTGCATACCATCACCCATTATTAGGATTAGGGTTTTCCTTCCTTACCGATTAGGGTTTCAAGTGCATACCATCACCCATTATTAGGGTTAGGTTTTCCCCTTATTAACCAATTAGGGTTTCAAATTGTATTATCACCCTTCATTAGGGTTAGTGTTTCCCCTTATTTAACCGATTAGGGTTTCAAGATCACATTATCAAGAATCAAACCCTAATTCATACTCCACTCATATTAGGAGTATCAATGTATGCTCATAACATGATTATCACACATGTATAAGTTTCTCTCTCATCCTCACTAGGATGTTGATTGTATTATACTCTATTAAATTGGCTCAACCCTTTCTTCAAGGTACATTAGTCTATTATCAAAATGTATTAAACTCTTTACATCTTAGTATATTACTTGACATAACACACTTCCTGTGTTACTCCATCAAATACATTGAATTGAGGTGCTTCCACCATATCGGGCATAGAGGTGTGTACTTGACACCATATCGTTCTTCCATATCATGTTTGAGGCATATCCTTATCACCATATTGTGCTTCCATATCAGGTTGCTTCATCATTAGGGTTTGCATATCGGGTTAGACCTTTATGCTCATATCTCTTCAAACCTTCATGGTATCATCCTACCCTTCATCATGTGATAAGTGATAGGCTAGATAATAGGTTAGTCTCAACTAAACTAGGTGTACAAACCAATAGGGATTTGGAGTTCCAATGTATATCGGGTTCCACGTTACCATGTTGGGTTTCAACACCATATCGGGTTAGAGTATATACTTGACTCCATGTCATGCATTGGGTGTGTGCTTGACCCCATATCGTGCAAAAGGTGTATGTGTGACACCATATCATGCACAAGGTGTGCACTTCATCATCATATCATGCATATGGTATATGCTTCATCATTATATCATGCTAGTGGTATGTTCACCTCACCATATCGGGTTATAGGTGCTTCAACCTGATATCGGGTTGGACCATGATGATGTCATCATCATAAAGCTCAAGACCTTCATTCCTACTATTCTAGTTCGTGTACAACATGTCTATGCAACTATTAGAACTCATGTATTCATCAATTATGCAAGAAATTCTAAATTGAAAGTAGATCATCAAATATGGCAAGATTGAAGGTGAGTAATAACATAATTGGGTTCAAGTTATATAACCCACCTCAAGAACAATTTCAAATCTCCAATCTCCAAAGCTTCACTTTCCCAAGGTTGAAGATGAGATTCACAACTCCTCTATATGCAAAGAATCACCATGGATAAGTATTTGGTGAACAAGAAAAGAAAGGAAAATCACAACCCTTAATCCATGATTTAATCCAAGGTTGAAGATGATCATGTCTTCACCTTAGGGTTAAAACTTGAGCTCCTTCTTTCTCCTTAGCACCATGCATGATAAATCACCACTCAATACATGATATCCCCTCACTTGTGGCTGATATCCCTTCACTTATGGCTGATATCACTTCACTTGGCTGATATCACCTTACTATGGCTGATATCACCTTGCTATGGCCGATATCAAGGCTCTATGCACGATATCCCTTCACCTATGCATGATATAAATACTATATGCATGATACCTAAGAGAAATAGGGTGGTACGTTTTGAAAAAATTCACTAGTAGGTGAAAGGAATGGTATATATAGTTGTGGTTCATGAAAAAGGAGTGTATATGAGGTGTCATTGTTTTACGCTACTAGGTGCCACGTGTCCATGCATGGTTGACATGTGTCCTTTCATGAATATTTATCTTGAAATTCAAAACTCTTAAGGATAATCTAGGGATAAGATTTCGGCCCTTAGTTATCTTGATGAGCAAGGTATTTCAACTCAACATCACTTTCTTCACAAACTGATACACTTTTTCTAAGGAAAATTGCAAGTCGATATCCATCGCCTCCTTGAGGTGCTTAACCCATCATGGAAAATGCCAAGATTTGATAAACTGATATGCGACTCCCTCTATGTCTCGTTGGCCGATAGGCACTCTCACAACAGTCTACAACTCGATACAACTTATAAAGAGGCTTCAACTATACATCTTTTCTTGGTCTTTTCATCACCAAGAATACTATTATTCAAAAATGATTCAAACATGGTGTCTCCTTATTGATCTATCCTATATATGATGCTAAGATAGAGTAGGTACACTCTATAGGTGGTAATTTTCATTTCAACCCTACATTTTGGGTAAATTACAATTTGTACCCAAATTCGTGTACAAGGCACTAGCATTATTCAAACAAGTTTCAATTTGAAATTTAGGCTTTCCATAAGCTGTCCTTTAGCATAATTCTCACTCTTATGATTATAATACACTTGGGTCACATTCAAAATGTGACAAATTGCAATATAATCCCTCATCTTGGGTAAATTGCAATTTACACCCGAACTATCATATAATGCACAAACAGTTTGCAAACAAGCTCAGCCTTGAAAATTAAACTCAAGGAGAGTCTTAATTACTTTTCAAAAGATTAAAAAAGTTTATATATAAATTACTTAAGAAAACTTCCAGGTTAGGCCATAACCCAAGTCAGGGATGTTACACCACCAAACCTACAATGACAAACATAATATGCATATAATTCTATTCATTCTCCAATTCCATTTCATCACATGTGCAAACATAAATCTTCACATTCATTCACACACATGAAAGTTCAATTACATATATTCCAATTCAATTCTCATGACATGTAGAAACATAATTCATTCATTATACACAATTCATTCATTCATCTTCACATTCACACACATATATATAGATCATCATTCACATATGCACCAATAATTTACTCGCGTCAAATTTAAAGTTGTAAGAAGTCATAAGAACCACATGTATATATAAATAATGATTCAAACTTTATAAAAGCCATTCTTTAATCATCCCAATCAAAATTAAAGTTGACATCCTTTCAAAGGTTTTTGCCCATTATTCACATATCTCATCTAGTTGCTCTGTCATATAGGGCATGTGTACGTCTTATACCTTTTCTCACATATTGAACTCTTTTGTTTTAAACACCTACAAAGATAATGATGTGTATAATTATTAAAGTTTGATATTTTCATATGATCTAATGAGACTATATACTTATGATGATTAGGATTATATATATTAACATATAAATTACATTTTATATCTCTTTGATGTATATTGCCGCATCTCTGAAAATCATGTCCATATACCACATCACGTAGTATCTGCATGCCCAACCATTGTCTTGTATAGAACACTATAAATTTCAACATACAAAAAGTTAATAAATAAAAGTAAGCATATTTGGCATAAATATGAATTGGAGTCAGACAATTACCTCAACATTCTCCCAAACTATCACTTTCTTTTTCTTGTCTACCTTTCCTCCAACTTTTTTGAATTCTTTTATAGAACTATATGTTAATGTAACACATTGAATTTCTTTACTAAATAATCATGTAAAATATATTTTAACGGATATAAATATAAAAATTTACTCACGTGAATGATGCCTTTTTCAAAATGTATCCCCCAATGTCTATTTTGTCACCCTTAGGATCTAGATGTACACAATTAGCGTCACGGGGACAATAACTAATAACACCCAATGTTTACTTCTGGGTGATAATATGGAAAACAAAATATAACACAAAATCCACAATGAAATGTAATTTATTAACTCAAAATTATAAGCAAAGTAAGTAAACTTAGCCGACATTGTATGGAGCTAACATCACGCTCTTTTTATTTTTACCAGAATATTTAAATGCAATATAACAAAATTGGGTAATATATGAAGGGTCATTAATTATATGACTAATCAAACTTGGAACTAGAAATGCCACAGGTAGCAGTGAAAACTCTATACAAACCCTATGTAAGTTGCTGCAAAACCTATATCATGCATGCATTTATATATAAGAAAATAGATATTCATATATAAAATGAGGTATATAGTTGCATAGGATCTCACCATATCCAAAGTTATATCATAGATGTATTCAACCAAGCATAACCAAACAACTCCAAAACATCTTGTAGAAATATACTAGTGTCATGAGGTTGACCTACAACACCCTCCTCAAGATGGACCATCATAGGTGACACTTCTTCATGTTCACCTATCCATACTGCCATACCCCCTTTACTCAGGATCTACCTATTCGAATAGGTCTTTTGTAATCCAATCAGGTATTTAAGGAGGAGGTGGAGGTGGAGGACGAGTTGTAGAGGCCTTCTTAGGTGGTATTGTGAGACCCCTAACCTTGCTTAAAGTGTTGAACAAGCATAATTACCATAATTTAATTCTTATAAACCTAATATAAGCTTGTGATATGCTTTGAAATCGTATGACAAGCTTAAGTGTCAAATTTGGTCCAATTTGGACATTGTTTGAGCAAGTTATGCAATTTTATGCACATTTTGGACTTTTTTGCAATTTACCCAATTGAGAGATTTTTTTGCAATTTATCACTTGAATAATGTTCCCTGGATATTTTCCCATCATTCTTGAGCTTGTTGAGACATGGGGCATCTATTTAAACCTTGGTTTGAAGGTGTTTTCCTCAAGGGTATTTTAGAGTTTACCCATTCATGGATGAGCTACCTTTAGTAGCTATCGACTAATTAATTTTTGTTTTGCTTGGAAATTCAATAAACTATGGATAATCATGTCTCTATGGATGGTGGGGGGATATTATTGTGTGTGTTCTTGTATATTCTTAATAGTTTAAGGCCATGGACACTTGGAAAGATACTAGAACTTCAACTTTTTCTTTTTCTTTTTCTTTATCTTAAAGTTTAATATACTTATCCCTAAGCACTCAAACGAGCCATTTTCTCTCCACCGCTTCCCTCCTTATATGAAACTCATTCTCCCTCTGTGATGCTGTGAATTTCCTGTCCAAGGAAGAAGAAAGAGGGGCTCTTCTTGGAAAAAGAATCTAGGGTTGCAATTGACTTCCTTTTAGGGTTTGAAAAGCTTCCTTCTAGTGATCTTGACCTAAAAGAGTAAGAATTCCCTTCTTTCCTCCATTTATTTCTTTTTTATCATTCCTCCTACCTTTCTCCAGGTTGGAACCTTGTTGTTCCATGGTAGAAATTTCTCTAAAGCTCTAACACCCTACTTTTCTTGCTCCTTATGCTTAGGGTTTGCTCATTTGATGAAGAAAGGTGCTAGATGGACGAGTTCACAGCTTATACTTGAATTCTCTAACCTACCTTCTCGAGTTTCATTTTGTTTGGGATTTCATATTCTCATTATAGGCAAGTTTTATAACTTTCTCCACGTTTATCGCTTACCATAAGCTTTCTAGATCATGTTCTTGCTTGAAAATGATGATCCATTCACTAAAAAGCTATGCTTGACTTGGATTTTGATTTTAATAATATTCCATATTCAGGTTTCAGTTCTAGATGAACCTGTGATCATGTGTACATTATTCCTAAGGTATAATGTGACTTGGATCAGGTTGGTTTGACAACCTATGGTGCTAAGTACATATCAACCAATGGTCAATTTTAGGGTTTTAAGCTGATTTCTTATATAAACCCATGACCTGATGATGGTACCATTGCAACAACCCTATGGTGTTGTCTTCACAAAAATTCATGGTTAGGATAAAAGGTGTCATATGATGGTGACAGTCTATGGTCACCCCTTTAGGTAAGGTTTTGGATCAATTAGAAGTTTAATGATCAACCAATAAGTACCCTACTGATGTTATTAATCAAAGATGACATTAGCTTAATATTTGATGTTGATTAATGAATATAGTGCTGATCTAACAACCTATGGTGATTTAATGGTCACTAATGATTGTGTATCAGGTCTCCTAGCCCTATGGTGAGTTAATCATATACTTGTAGCATAAATTAAGCCTTAGACCAATGGTTTCTTGGGTCACTTGATGCAATGGTCGGACCTATACTGTAATTGATGGTTTTAACATATGAACTTGACCCAATGGTCAAGATCTAATGTTTATTCCCCCAATAAAGTGGAATGATGGCTAATGTAATATGTTGGTCCTAACAATGTGATTTATATGGTTTCCTTTATATGATCAACTTAAGGAGCTTAGTTGTTGACAATGTATGGCTTGTTTTAAATTAACAGTCGGTTGTGGGTTTTTCCCTACTCTCAATCAAACTTTTTGTGTTGTTAATAAAGGGAAGTCTAGGGTTAAATGGTGACTATTTATAGAGCACAAATCAAGGACTTCATAGGTGGTTTATCCAAGGTGTTTACTTATGTAAACAACCAATGGTCTTACCTTTTAAACATCCAATGGTTCTGGGTGACATTATGGTATGGTGATATGGGTTGAATGATGATGGAACAAATGGAGGGTTACCCTTAATAAGGTAGTCTTACCTATTCACTCATATGAATAGAAGTGATGATAACCATATTGTGTTGATATGTAACCCTAATAAGGTATAGCTTGTTATACCTAGCTTTAATATAACTAATTAATGATGGTAATTGGGTATGAATAGTCCTTGAATGATTAATAAAATCATGGATTACTCTCTTATTATTGTTGAAACCCTAGTAGGCTATAACCTGATGACTACACCTTGATTTATGTGTGGGTTCATACTTGATAATAGTATGGAATGTGATGGTGATGCTTAACCTTATGTATCCATGATCCAATGGGGATGTCATGAGTTAGGATTTGGGTATAAGTGCTAATTAGTAGCATTAATATAATTTATCTTGTTGAATCTAACTCAAATGAAAATATACAAAGATGAGTATTCATGTTTAACCTTCTTATATGATGGCATGATGGTAAAATAACCTCCTTAATATGATCATAACCTTAATGTGTTAGTTGGTGGTTATCATATCCACATGGTTGATACTTTCTTATGCTAAACATGTGCATTATGAATATGATGAGGGTTAATCATATCTAGATTCCTTGCATGTTGATGTAATAAAGGAATAATCTTAATGTTAATATAACCCTTCTATGATTGTTTATGAATATCTCCTAGCTCATTAATGCAATATTGTGTTGATCTGGTGTATTATATGTAAGTGATGTTGTTGAGCCTTGCTATAAGGCATGGAATGATAATGATGATCTTGCAAGGAATAGTATGATGGTCTTAATGACATTTGGGCATGGTAGAGCCCTGAATGAGGTGTAATCCTCTTGTGTTGATAAGGGTTGATACTGTGTGATATTGTGAAAAGGATTTATATCTTGTGATAGTATGATTACTAGTGTATTCTCATGAATGGCAAGTGAATAGTACCATGTGATGATGAGATGAGAAATTGTGTTTTACACATTTTATAACTTTTGAAGTTGTGATACTTATATGCTTGCTAGACGTGAATTAGGGTTTGTATGTCCATTTATTTTATGTAGCCTTAATTCACCCAATTGACATAACTAATCAAGTGGAACTCTAATCATGTAGTTCCATGTGCCATAGATCCATCTGAGTGTCAGAATTTGCCAGATGGTGAAACAAGTATTCTTAAGGGAAACTCAAAGTGTGTACTGATGAGTATGTGGTGTGCTTGTCATCCTAAATTCAAGTGTTTAGGGAGGATGACTGCGGTCATACCTAGCCCTCAATTTGAGAACGGCTAAGGTCGTGTGTCGGTGATTATATATGTGATGAGATTGGAGGACAATTGTGGTTGTAGATTAGATGGTAGGGCATGTGTACCCACCTCCTTTCACTACTGTCATAACCTGTACCAATGACGGACTAGGTTGTAGCATCTTCACCTTATGTGTCACTGTGGTGGACCCGTACTTACTGGGGACGGAGAAGATCTTAGGAGTCCTTATCTTCCTAGATCTTGTATGGCACTGATTGTAACCAAGTGGTGGTCAGTTGGAACTTGAGTGGTGTCCTCAAATTCCTCAGGGTTTGATAAAAGATGTAATACAAACATGTAGCATATTTGTTTATGGTTATACATGATGTTTCACATTTGATGATAACCCTTGTTTGTTATCTTTACATAAAGATGATGCTTAGTGCAGTTAAGAGATAGTAGATATACTTAGGTTGTGGATATGCTTAAGATTGTAGATGCATACATACAGTAGCTATGATTATGTTGATAACTATATTGCTACTACTGATTATAATCACGATGCTAGCTATCTCATGTTGTTAGTTATGTTTAGCATGCTTAGCCTTTGTAACTAGAGATGCATATATTGCTAATCATGCTTATCTAGATAGTTATGCTTATGTTGTTAGCTCTTGTTATGATGTTGATATGTTCAACCTATTAGACATGCTGATTTTGTTAGCTATGCATATGATACTATACTTATTCATGATGTTAGAGATGCTCATACTGCTAGACTCCTTATACTATTAATAGGGATATGAGAATTGTCTGGATAATGAAGATAGTTATTATATTCTCCTTTTGTATTTTGTTAATCATCAGTGTTATTGAGCTTATTTGTTATATATGATTAAACTACTTAAAATGTCTCATTACCTAAAAATGTTGGAATCAATAAACGTTGTTGGAGGTTATATCTCTTGTTGGGACATGGGTCACACCCTTGTGGTTCGCCACATTTTTTTAGGTAATCGACAGTGATGAAAAAAAATCATGGAAGTAAAGAGGAGTTGTAGTAATGAATCTCTGAGAAAGTTGATTAGATGTCTAGTGTGTCCTAGAGTCATCCTTGTACTCTCAGGTTCGGGAAGGAACAGTTTGTATATGGTGTTTCAAATGAATCGGATTTTTGTTAGCATATTAATGCTTGTTGTGCGGCATATACAAATATTGTTCTCCTGTGTATATATGTTGTGTCTAAGGCGATTGAACAATTTGTATCAAATTCTTGGCATAGTATGGATATAAGAAAGATGTTGGGCTCTTATGCAAATGTTTCTGAGTGGGTGTTGATGTTGAAATCGATTTTAATTTACCCATATTTTTGGGTATGTGGTTAATTGGTGATTGATTGTGTTTTATGTTTTGAGTAATCTCGTTTAGTGTAACGGGTTCTCAAAAGTTGGTATCAGAGCATTAGGTTCACTGAGTCTACATGGACACTAGGACTTAGGACTTAGGACTAGGATGATATCAAAATTAGGAATATGACATAAAAATATGGTGCATACTGCCTAATCTCAGTATTTGGGTGCCCTGGCCAGGTATTAAATTATTGAAGAAAAGGTAAGTATGGAACTCTTAGATTGTTATCTTTCTGATTACTCTGATCAAGTGGTCATTTTGTGACAATCTAAAGAGCATAACGAATAAGAAATCATGGTGTGAATATCTCAATCCTACCTTAAAGAAGATGAGAATTGCATCATTATCTATCAAACCTTGAATGTTTGGTAACTATAAGAGAAAGATACAACACCATGAAATCTAAATCTAAATACAAATAAGGAAAAGAGGATTTCTTGAAGATGTGATTCAAGAAGATAATAAAGTAAAAGATAGATAAGTACACTCTTATAAAGTGATTCAAGGTATGAAATCTATATAAGATGGAGAGAACTCCAATGATAAGTATAAAATGAGAAGATAAATGAGAACAATGACAAGGGAATAAGGTGGAACTTGAGTTAATCTCATACCAACCTATGTGTGTAAGAAAGTTTTAATGTAAAATAAGCATGGTGTTTGAAAGAAATTAAGGCAGATGATCCATGTTTAATGAAGAAAATGTGGAATATGATGATAAACTTGTTGATAAGTGGTTGAAAAACATAATAAAATAAGAGAACATACCCAAGTGTGATAAATAGTCATCAAGGAAGGAGTAATGAGATATGTTAATCATGATGGTTCATATGCTAATGGAAAGGAACCCAAAATGAAAAGGGTAAAATGATAAATAAGAAGTTGTAACTTGCATAATGAAAATAGAATTGGTTACCTTTTTTCTAGTGAACCTTAAACAATGTTTCTAAGATGTGGAAAGTGTACTTCCCTTTATGTCTTTCCTTTCTAGGGCACATCTTTCAAGTGGATGATTTCCACTTGGTATGTGTGGATTCATTGTAAACATGAGGTTCGTATGCTTATTATAGCAGAAGGTTGCTTGGACTATGGTTCTAAGATCATAATGTTTGTGATGAGTATGCTTTTGAGCCTTCCAATAATTAGGAACACTCCTATTATATGTCTTGAGATTTTTTATGTTGGTAAAAGTATACGAGATAAGTATGTGAGTTCTTTATAGTTCATGAGGTGGATACCAAGGTAAAGAATCCTAGTATCCAAGATGTATCAACGATATGGAAGTATGTGAAGATTGGAGATGTTTATTAAATGAACATTCCAAGTGTTCCTCCCCCTTACAGAGAGAGAGAGAGAGAGAGAGAGAGAGTTGATGATGACCCTCTAGATGTTGTTTGGAAGGAAAAACAAAAGTGATTCTATAATGTTGTGTATGGTCTAGTGATAGCTGGGCAAGACCACTATCAAGGATAGATGGTTTGTTGATCAGCAGACATGTGTTACTGTGTTCCTTTAAGATAAACATAGGATCAGAATATCAATGTTTTAACGCTTGGGCCCATTGCCCTAGGCTCTAGTAGAGTTTCAGGAATGACGACTGGCCCCAAAGACCACCACTAGCCTTAACTGCGCATTTTATCCTCACTCGCGCGCAAGCCGGGGTCAACTTCCCGGCTGGTCACCCATCCTAGTACTACTCCAAGCTGAGCATGCTTAACTATGGAGTTCTTTAGTGATGGGCTCCCAGAAAAGGAGGTGCACCTTGGTGATATGGGTAGTCCAATCATTCCTTTTAAGATCATTTTATCTGAGGCCTCAAATCCTGGGATATTACAATCTCCCCCACTTAGACTCTTGACGTCCTCATCAAGGCTCAACTATAAGGCCACATAATCTGACCCCATTTCAGTGCAGACCCATAATGGCCCATGGACACCCAACTCCTGATCATGGAATACCAGCGCAAGGGTGGCTACGTCAACCATGGATATCCCTTTCCTACATTCCTGGATCGCACGGCTCAAGACTGGCATGTCATGCCCATGTGGGCCCCACCTACTGGAGGGGTTATGGCTCTGATACCATTTGTAACGACCGGGCCCATTGCCCTAGGCTCTAGTAGAGTTTCAGGAATGACGACTGGCCCCACAGACCACCACTAGCCTTAAGTGCGTGTTTTATCCTCACTCACGTGCAAGTCAGGGTCAACTTCCCGGCTGGTCACCCATCCCAGTACTACTCCAAGCTAAACACGCTTAACTATGGAGTTCTTTAGTGATGGGCTACCGGAAAAGGAGGTGCACCTTGGTGATATGGGTAGTCTAATCATTCCTTTTAAGATCATTTTATCTAAGGCCTCAAATCCTGGGATATTACAAATGCATAAGATTTAGAGTGGATGACATAAGTTACATGATCGTGATGAGTTTATGGTTATGTACTTTAGTCTAACCAATGTACCAATAGAATTTATGAATAGGAGGAACAGAGTGTTCAGGTTATGTCTCATAAGTTGTGACAAGCTTTGAATGATGACATCTCAAAGTATTTCAGAGATGGTTAATAGCATAGTCAACATCTTTGCTAAACCTTAAGAATGTTGAAGCAACTGTACTTATGTCTGACAATTCTAGTAAGAGTGAGTTGGGGGTTGACTAGAGCATTCTCTTGGAATTATGATACCTCTATTAAGTATGTTATGTGAATCCTGATAAGATGAAGACAATGTCGTTGCTCCACCCTAACAAGGTCAATCAGGAAGTTATATTTGTTAACGGTTACATACAAGTGTACGATTCTTCAACCAAACAGATGGTCAGTCCACCATTGAGATTATTCGAGAATCCTCTAAAAACATATTCCTCATAGTTCTTGAAAATTATGGGATGCCTACATGGTTGATTGAGTTGTTAATTACAATAACCATTAAAGGAGCATAGAGATGAAACCTTGTAAAGTTACATATGATAAGAGATATATAATGCTCTATGTTTGATAAGAGCCAGTGAGTATGACTTTTGAGTAATGTGTTGATACAATAGATATAATTTCAGGGTGATAGATAGAATTTAAAGTTGAAAGTTAATATTAGATTTTTACAGGGGGCACAACCAGTTTCTATGTTCCATATTTGCAAATGTCTTCTCATGTGGGGGTCTTTGTGTTGACCCATGATAAGTTATGTATGAATTGAAAGAGAAGAACATGAACTCTATAGGAGGGATGTGACTTTACCATAATATGGAAGTAACCATGTGTAATATTGAGGATGATGTGCATGAGAAGTGTCCATCTATGTGTACCTTGGATTTTGGGGGCGAAATCCCTGTTAGGGGTTTATTTTGTGAGACCCCTAACCTTGCTTAAAGTGTTTAACAAGCTTAATTACCATAATTTAATTATTATAACCCTAATATAACCTTGTGATATGCTTTGAAATCATAAGACAAGCTTAAGTTTCAAATTTGGTCCAGTTTGGACATTGTTTGAGCAAGTTATGCAATTTTATGCACATTTTGGACTTTTCTACAATTTACCCAATTGAGAGGTTTTCATTGCAATTTATCACTTGAATTATGTTCCCTGGATATTCTCTCATCATTCTTGAGCTTTTGTATCCATGGGGTTCCTATTTAAACCTTGGTTTGAAGGTGGTTTACTCAAGGGTATTTTAGGGTTTACCCCTTCATGGATGAGCTACCTTTAGTAGCTATCAACTAATGAATTATTTGTTTTGCTTGGAAATTTAAGAAACGAGGGATAAACATGTATCTATGGACAGTGGGGGGTCTTCTTGTGTGTGCTTGTATATTCTTAATAGTTTAAGGTCATGGACACTTGGAAAGATACTAGAACTTTAACTTTTTCTTTTTCTTTTTCTTAAAGTTTCAGATACTTATCCCTAAGCACCCAAACGAGCCATTTTCTCTCCACCACTTCCCTCCTTCTATGAACCTCGTTCTCCCTTTGTGCTTCTTCTAATTTCTTGTCCAAGTAAGAAGAAAGAGGGGATCTTCTTGGAAAAAGAATCTGGGGTTGCAATTGACTTCCTTTTAGGGTTTGAAAAGCTTCTTTCTAGTGATCTTGACCTAAAAGAGTAAGAATACCATTCTTTCCTCCATTTATTTCTTTATTATCTTCCTATTACCTTTCTCCAGGTCGGAACCTTACTTTTCCATGATATAAATTGCTCGAAAGCTCTAAAACCCTACCTTTCTTGCTCCTTATGCTTAGGGTTTGCTCATTTGATGAAAAAAGGTGCTAGATGGATGAGTTCACAGTTTATTCTTGAATTCTCTACCCTACCTAATCGAGTTTTCTTCTGTTTGGGATTTCATATTCTCATTATATGCAAGTTTTATAACATGCTCCACGTTTATTGCTTACCATAAGCTTTCTAGATCATGCTCTTGCTTGAAAATGATGATCCATGCACTAAAAAGCTATGCTTGACTTGGATTTCAATTTTTATAATATTCTATGTTCTAATTTTAGTTATAGATGAACCTGTAATCATGTGTAAGTTATTCTTAAGGTATAACATGACTTGGATCAGGTTTGTTTGACAACCTATGGTGTTAAGCACCTATCAACCAATGGTCAATTTTAGGGTTTTAAGTTGATTTCTTTTATAAACCCATGACCAGATGATGGTACCATTGCAACAACCCTATGGTGTTGTCTTCATGACAACTGATGGTCGGGATCAAAGGTGTCATATGATGGTGACAACATATAGTCACCCCCTTCGGTCAGGTTATGGATCAATTAGAAGTTTAATGATCAACCATTAAGTACCCTACTGATGTTATCCATTAATAATGACATTAGCTTAATATTTGATGTTGATTAATGAATATAGTGTTGATCTAACAACCTATGGTGAATTAATGGTCACTAATGATGGTGTATCAGGTATCCAAAACCTATGGTGAGTTAATCATATAGTTGTAGCATCAATTAAGCCTTAGACCAGTGGTTTCTTGGGTCACTTGATGCAATGGTCGTACCTATACTATAATTGATGTTTTTAACATATGAACTTGACCCAATGGTCAAGATCTCATATTTATTCCTCCAATAAAGTGGAATGATGGCTAATGTAATATGTTGGTTCTAATAATGTGATTCAGATGGTTTCCTTTATATGATCAACTTAAGGAGTTTACTTGTTGACAATGGATGCCTTGTTTTAAATGAATAGTCGGTTGTGGGTTTTACCCTACTCTCAATGGAACTTTTTGGGTTGTTAATCAAGGGATGTCTAGGGTTAGATGGTGACTCTTTCTAGAGCACAAATAAAGGACTTCATAGTTGGTTTATCCAAGGTGTTTACTTATGTAAACAACAAATGGTCTTACCATTTAAACATCCAATGGTTCTGGGTGACATTGTGGTATGGTGATATGGGTTGAATGATGATGGAACAAATGGAGGGTTACCCTTAATAAGGTATTCTTACCTATTCACTCATATGAATAGAAGGGATTATAACCATATTGTGTTGATATGTAACCCTAATGAGGTATAGCTTGTTATACCTAGCTTTAATATAATTGAATGATGGTAATTGGTATGAATAGTCCTTGAATGATTAATACAATCATGGAGTACTATCTTATTTTTGTTAAAACCCTATTATGCTATAACTCAATGGCTACACCTTGATTTATGTGTGGGTTCATACTTGAGAATAATATGGAATGTGATGGTGATGCTTCACCTTATGTATCCATGATCCAATGGGGATGTCGTGAGTTAGGATTTAGGTATAAGTGCTAATTAGTAACATTAATATAATTTATCCTGTTGAACCTAACTCTAATGAAAATAGATAAAGATGAGTATTCATGTTTAACCTTTTTATTTGATGGCATGATGGTGAAATAGCCTCCTTAATATGATCATAACCTTAATGTGTTAATTGGTGGTTATCATAGCCACATGATTGATACTTTCTTATGCTAAACGTGTGCATTATGAATATGATGAGGGTTAAGCATATCTAGATTCCTTACATGTTGACATAATAAAGGAATAATCTTAATTTTAATATAACCCTTCTATGACTATTTATGAATATATCCTAGCTCATTAATGCAATATTGTGTTGATCTGGTGTATTATATGTAAGTGATGTTGTTGAGCCTTGCTATAAGGCATGGAATGATAATGATGATCTTACAAGGAATAGTATGATGGTCTTAATGACCTTTGGGCATGGCTGAGCCCTGAATGAGGTGTAATCCTCTTGTGTTGATAAGGGTTGATACTGTGTGATATTGTAAAAAGGATTTATATCCTGTGATAGTATGATGACTAGTGTAGTCTCATGAATGGCAAGTGAATAGTACCATGTGATGATGAGATGAGAAATTGTGTTTTACCCATTTTATAACTTTTGAAGTTGTGATGCTTATATACTTTCTAGATGTGAATTAGGGTTTGTATGTTCATTTGTTTGATGCAACCTTAATTCATACACTTGGCATAACTAATCAAGTGGAACTCTAATCTTGTAGTGTCATGTGCCATAGATCCATCTGAGTATCAAAACTTGCCAGATGGTGAAACGAGTATTCCTAAGGGAAACTCGGAGCGCATACTGATGAGTATGTGGGGTGCTTGTCATCTTGAATTTAAGTGTTTGACTGCGGTCATACCTAGCCCTCAGTTTGAGAACGGTTGTGGTCATGTCTCGGTGATTATATATGTGATGAGATCGGAGGACAAATGGGGTTGTACCTCAGATGGTAGGGTATGCGTACCCACCTCCTTTTACTAGTGTCATGACCTGTACTAAGGACAGACTAGGCTATAGCAGCTTGACCTTGTGTGTCATGGTGGTGTACCCGTACTGATCGGGGGCAGAGAAGATCTTAGGAGTCTTGCTCTTCCTAGATCTTGTATGGCATAGATTGCAACCAAGTAGTGGTCATTTGGAACTTGAGTGGTATCCTCAAATTTCTCAAGTTTAATAAAAGATGTAATACAACCATGTAGCATATTTTTTTAGGGTTATACACGATGTTTCACATTGGATGATAACCCTTGTTTGTTATCTTTGCATAAAGATGATGCTTAGTGCAATTAAGAGATAGTAGATATATTAGGTTGTGGGTATGCTTAAGATTGTAGATGCATACATACAGTAGCTATGCTTATGTTGATAATTATACTACTACTACTAATTGTAATCATGATACTAGTTATCTCATGTTGTTAGTTATGTTTAGCATGCTAGTGATGCCTTTGTAACTAGAGATGCATATACTTCTAATCATGCTTATCCAGATAGTTGTTCTTATGTTGTTAGCTCTTATTATGATGTTGATATGTTCAACCTATTAGACATGATGATGTTATTAGCTATGCATATAATACTAGACTTATTTGGGATGTTAGAGATGCTCATGTTGTTAGACTCCTTATACTATTAATAGGGATATGAGAATAGTCTGGCTAATGAAGATAGCTATTATCTGCTCCTTTATGTATTTTGTTAATCATCAATGATGTTGAGCTTATTTGTTATATATGATTAAACTACTTAAACTATCTCATTACCTAAAAAAGTTGGAATCAATAAATGTTGTTGGAGGTTATATCTCTTGCTGGGACATGGGTCTCACCCTTATGGTTTGCCACATTTTTTTAGGTAATCGGCAGTGACGACAATAGAATCGTGGAAGTAAAGAGGAGCTATAGTAATGAATCATTGAGAAAGTTGATTAGATGCCTAGTGTGTCCTAGAGTTGTCCTCGTACTCTCAGGTCTGAGCTGGAAAAGTTTGTATATGGTGTTTCAACCGAATCAAAATTTTATTAGCATATTAATGTTTGTTGTGTGGCATGTACAAATATTGTTCTCATGTGTATATATGTTGTGGTTAAGGTGATAGAAAATTTTGTATCAAATTCTTGGCATAGTATGGATACAAGAAAGATGTTGGGCTCTTATGCAAATGTTTCTGAGCGGGTGTTCATGTTGAAATCGATTTTAATATACCCATATTTTCTGGTATGTGGTTAATTGGTGATTGATTGTGGTTTATGTTTTCCGTAATCTCGTTTAGTGTAATGGGTTCATATGTATGTCCTTCACATATATAATCTTATATCTATGGTGTCATGTATATAAAGATACAAACATAATGTAAATTTATCATACATCAATATAGATAACTCCAGCTTTGCACCACACGACCATTCCACCTTCTGTATCACCTATCATCTCGTGATCGAGGTGATCATATGGAAGTGCAATCTACTTCCAAGGGGAGTAGACAAGCCTCCGCGTCACATGAACTGCATCGGCGGGAAACGGTGTGCCATGAATCATGTCACCTTCGAGGCATGGTTAAGCCTCACCCAATTCAATGACATATAAGATGGCATGGCCTCAACCCTTACAAATTTGCATAGAGTGTTATATAATACTATACAAATCATTCTGAGAGACTATTATGTCATAAAAATACTTACAGAAGACGTGCTAGGTGGTGGGTCCACAAGATTACTCCCAATCACCTCAGTTGTAGGAGGGTCCACCTTGTATGAAGAGCAAGGTGGAACATGTATTGTTTGAGGAACTAATTGAGAAGCATGATAATGGCTCACGGCTTCCTGAATTCCTTTTGCAATCATCTCTTTTACCTCCTCTTTTGAGAATCCCTCTTTCTTGACATATTTGTGCATATGATGTGATGGACCAAAGAACGCTCTTATACCAACACCACATCCTACATCCCTAACATCCAGGACACTCTAGGTTACCTAGAGCAGTTGTCAATTCATCCCTTATGCCCTCATGGATGAACTTGCCTTGTTTCCTTTTGGTCGTGGAGCTCCCGCTAATCATCTCTGAGTTGAATTTTACCATTTTTGCAACCGCCTCAGTAGTTGTGAGTTTGGGTATATCTCCATATTTGTTTTTCCTCCCAGCTATCCATAGATCATGGCAAAGTAGAGGTTCAGTAGTAGTCGATGAATCTTTATCCCAGGAGAAGGCTACTGATAAGAAGATGCATGTAATAGCTTTTGGCGAAGATGTGCATAGCCAGTTGGACCCATTATGTGGTTGTGCACATTCTTTGCACGCATTTCTTTTTTAGCATTACTTGTAGCCTGGTTAGTAACAATCATCAATAGTAATTGGTAAGTAAAACGTAACCTACTATGTCAAGGTAAAATAATGAATTCATAACAATGTTTTTAAAATGGGGAGTGAGTCTTAATACCTTAAATTCATCGGTGTTTTCATAGCAACAAATGCCTCCCACGTTGCTGGGTTAAGATAGCTTCATTGCTCAGTGGCTGACTTCTTCCTCTTCTCATCCTCTCGTATGTATAGACTTGTCAGAGTTGTCCTATAATTCCTCAGTACCCTCCCACAACATTTCATCACCTTAAACCGATGTAGTTTTTCATCCAGGTCATATATGCTATGCAAAAGTTCATAAGCTTAATGGAATATTCTCAAAAATAGAATTATAAATATCTTTAAAAACATAATTGCAAATGATAATATCTCACACATAGTTCTTTCCATATGAAGTCCTTGGTTTTATCAATTTTATTCCAAGAATCTATTGTTGCACTACAATGGCTACAAGTAAGAACCCCTAGATATGCCACAAAAGAGTTGTGGTTATTTTTAAAAGGATTTTCTACATCATCAAACTCGACGACCAACTTCGATCTATTACCCCTTTTTTGTATTAACTTGTTCATCATGGGGATGCCCCTTATTTTTGTATGTTGACGATGATCCTCCTCAAGCTGAACAAGATCCTCAGGATGTACATCCTCAACCTAAAATTGACAAAAAAAACACATATAGGTCATAAAAAGATATAACTTATAAATGTGATAAAACAATACGACAATATAGACATATTGTAAATGCATCTCTATAATAAAATAGTACACAACTTACACCAGTGTCAAGGTGCACATTGTGATGTTGCTCATCGTCACAGTAATCATCTCCACTGTCATCATACTCGTGGTTAGACACCATCTGAAAAAATGTCATATAAAAAAATAGTCAAACAATGTAATATAAGATTGTAAAATGCACATCCATCAAAAAAAGCATGCCTCTAATATTGAGATCTTTTATCAATTAACATTCCCTCAATATGATCTCCATGCACATAAAAGTCAGCATCAGTTTCAATAATTGGTGTTGGAAAGCCAACTGAGAATGGACTGGAGTCATCATACTTGTCATAGTACTCTTCTTCATCTATAGGATCTTAAATGAACTGTCTCTTACCATGAAGAACAACTGACTATTTTTCATTTGCAGGATCATTGATATAAAATATTTGGTTCGCATGTGATGCCATTATGAATGGTTTATCCTTCTTGCCAATCTTTTCAAAATTCACTAATTTGAATCCCAATTCATCCACTAAAAATCCTTTGTTGTTATCAACTTAATTACACTTAAAGATCATAATTCTGAAATCTACGTAGTCAAACTCCCATATGTCTTCAATGACAATGTAATATGACATTTTAGCTTCATGTGGAATTTTATCCTTCATACTAGAAAAAAAAAACAATGAAGACACTTGATGGGTGACCCCACTATTTTGGATGATGTTCTTATCATCTTGACACTTTGTGTAATATGAAAACCCATTTATACCAAACCCTTCATAAGGCAAAACATTCATTTTTGGTTTGAAGGCAAGGCATTTTATATTTTTAGCAAAATGATTTGGTGTTTGAGATAGTTGATGTAAGACTTTATCTTCAAACCACCTAATAAATGTCTTGTTACGCTCTCTAGCAAACCACATTGAATTGGTTAGAGGATATTTTGTCTTGACGAAATTGGTATGTTCGGTGATATAAACAATCACTTTGTTGATTTTGTGTAAAATATACAAGTGATCTTGTTTTCACAGCTCATGAATGATTACTTTCGCTTATGCTCCTAAAGTCCCTTTACCAGAATAGTCCTCAATGTTCTTATCATTTACAAGAGCTTCATTACTCAGAATGTCATTACAAAAGTCCATAACCTCCCTGGACACATAACCTTCAACAATACTCCCTTCAAGTGCATAATGGTTTCAAACATCACCTTTAAAAACACTTATGTATTGTTCAAAATGATACATCCAAAGCAAGAAAATTGGTCCCAACATTTTCACTTCCCTAGTCAAATGGACAACAAGATGTGCCAGGATATCAAAGAATGAATGAGAAAAATAAATCTCAAGATGGAATAGGGTAATAAACACTTCTACTTGCAACATATCAAGATTCTCAGGATCAATAATTTTGCTACATAGAGTGTTGAAGAAGAAACAAAGTTTAGGGATTGAAAACCTTACATGCTTCAACAGTATAGATTGAATTGCCACGGGAAATATTTATTGCATTAGAGTGTGACAATCATGATATTTAAGACCTATCAACTTTAGATCTTTCATTGATACCGGTCTATGGATATTGGAAGAGTATCAATGTGGTACCTTAACCTTAAGTAAGCACTAGCAGAAAGTTTTCTTCTCTTTTCTAGACAACATGTAACAAGCAGGAGGTAAATATGTTTTCCGATCATTGCTAACTACTTCTGTTATTTTTTTTCCTTATTCCCATTTTACGTAGGTCCAATCTGGATTTGATGCCATCTTTATTCTTACTTGGTATATTCAAAAGAGTACCAATGACACTATCAAAGACATTTTTCTCAACATGCATGACATCGATACAATGCCTAACTACCAAAGAACTCCAACAAGGAAGATCCCAGGATATTGACCTCTTTTTTGTATAAAGATTTGCCACTCTATATACGAATGGTACATTGTGATCTCTTACCGAATGCACTGACAAAGTATTTTACTCTTTCATAAACAACCTCCCTTGATATAGGTTTAGGGGCACTTTGTTCCTCACTCAATCCATTGAACACTTTGTGCAACCTTTACTAAATATGAACTTTTGTAAGAAACCTTTGATGACAAAGATATACAGTCTTGCTTCCTTATTTTAGTCGTATTCAATCATTATTCTCTTTACATATAAGGATGCTTTAGATCCTTTTACACTACATCCACACAAATTTCCATATGCAGGAAAGTCATTAATAGTGCAAAACAATATAGCATGCAAACAAAATGTCACTCTACACGAAGCATCATAGGTCATCATACCTTCTCCCTAGGGTTTGTTTAATTCATCAATCAAAGGTTCAAGATAAACATCGATATCATTTCTAGGTTGTTTAGGGCACGATATCAACAATGACAACATGACGTACTTATTTTTTATACACAGTCATGGAGAAAGATTGTATACAATAATCATAACAGGCCAAGTGCTATGTTGGTTTCCCAATGTGTCGTATGAATTCATCACATCAGTACAAAGCACAAGTCTTAGGTTCTTGACTTCTTCACCAATTGGGTACAATAAATCAATCTTCTTCAACTGTAGGGAATTAGACGTGTGTTGTAGGATCCCATCATTATTATTCTTTACCTATGCACGCCACCTTAAATTCTTCACATACATGGGATTGGAAAACAAGCATTTAAACTATGGTATTATAGGTATATTCCACATCACCTTGGTAGGAGAGCCAGTTTTGGACTTCCCCGAAGTCATCATCTTGTACCTTAACGCCCCTCATTTCATACCATCTTTCAAATCGAAATAGTCCTTTTGAAATAACACGCAGTCATTTGGGCATACATGTATCTTCTTAGCCTTCATTCCCATTGGTCACAACAATTTCTTTAATTTGTATGTTGAGATTGGAAGTTCATTGCTTTAGGAATAATTTCTTTCAACAAAGACAATAAAGACATTAAGCTTTTGTCGCTCCATCTATTGTTAGCCTTCAAAGTATACAATATCAACATATCACTCAACTTTGTAAACTTAAAACAACCTAAGTATAATGGTCTCTTAGCATCGTGCACAATGTTTCTAAATAAGGAAGGTGGATTGGTGTATCTAGAACCACATTAACCATATCTTCAAAATCGATTCATTCACATCTACATCATTGGCGGTGATTTCTTATTTAACATAAGTATTGTTGTCGGCGTCCACTCATCTCACCGTTGGATTCTCTCCATGCAGGTACCATTCTATATATTCTAGTATAATCCCATTGCACATGACATGACTTTTGATTTCGTCAACAATGTTGACTTTTAAGTTTTTACCGCAATGCCTACATGGAGAGTAGAACCTATCCCCAAGTTGTTTCCTATGTTCCTCCACAAATCTTATAAACTGGTCAATACCAACAATAAACTCTGGGGCACATAATTTGGAATGGATATCCATGATCTATCCATTCTATGATCAGAGAAAAAATAAAGTATTAACATTTAGGGATTATATGATTAGGTTTTAGGATTTTTAGATAGATTGGGGTTTATTATTTTATATTAAGGGATCAGGGTCAGCTAGATTAGGGTTTATTATTTTATATTTAGGGATAAGGGTTAGCTAGATTAGGGTTTATAGTTTACATATTAGCGTTTATGGTTTACATATTAGTTTTTATGGTTTACTAATGAATGTTTGTACCACCTATCCCATTCTTGAACACCTAATCTCACTGGTAAGTGTATAATGTGTATTCGATTTTCAAGAAAATTTCAGCATCATTTCCCCACAGTTCTCCAAGTACATCCATATAGATGGGCAAATGTCCACTGACATATGTACTTAGACAACAAATAGGGAAGTGTTGACAAAACATTTAGATAACCAAATATACATTATACAATTACATGCTAAGTGAGATTAAGTGTTCAAGAACAGTCGCAAACTGGGGACTATCCAAGATTTACTCCTAATGAGTAAATCTTGGATGGGTTTCTAGGCCATAATACACTATTGTCATTTACATACCTATGATCTTAGTGTTATCGAGCACTTCAGCTCGCCCCCACTATAGGAGTGAATCTATGATTCTATATTATGAGGGTTTTTGGATCAAGTTCATGTATTGTGTATTGTACAGATTGCTTCACCAATGTTAAATCTTTATCAATATACTATTAACTAGTAAATGTAAGGATATCATCAACATTTAGCATTATCAAAGCATAATCAACTATCAAAGATAAGACCAACATCATTTTTACTAAATAATGTTGCGGGCTCCAAAATAAGGTTGTCAGGGCACACACATATATATAAGGTTTATCCAGACTACATGTTGTCACTTAGCATTTTATTTTGGTCATATGTTATTAAAAATCAAGCCAATCATCAATTGTATTAAAATCACCTCTACATGTTTGTAGGGATTATTTTTTAACATATATTAAGGAGGTTTAGAGGATGCACAACCAACCAATTGGGGCATGTAACACACCGACATTTCATTTCTTACTTTCAGTGGCAGAGAGAAGAAGCAGAAGCCCTAAGATCTCATGGAAACAATAGGTAGCGGCTCGACGTCAGCACATCGGATGACGACTTTACCTATATTAGTGGCGACGACGGAAGTGGTGGTGGCCCTGGATGTACTGGCAGCTCTAGTTGTGTCTCTCTCTGGCGAACATCCAACATGATGAACAACAGTAGGAGAGAAGTCGTTGTGGTGGTGGCTGGCTCCGATAGCGCTGGCATCAAAGCAGAGTGCTCTGGCGGAGTAGTAGCCACGATGGTTGGAGCACTATGGCAACAACAAAGCAAAGAGCAGTGGAGGAGGTGGAGGGGAGTGGAGAAAATCGCCAGAGCAAAAATCCTCTATGATGAAATAGAATATTGAGGGAAAAAACATCTCCAAGGCGCTATAAGTGAACTTAGTCATCAGTTCTTAAAGGAAATCGACGGCTAAGTACTTAGTCGTTGGTTACACATAAAAAAATAGACACATAAACTGGTGCCTTAAATGTTGGTTTATTCCATAAAACCTATGTAAGAGGCCTTTACCTAAAAAAAACCAGCCTCAGTAATGGCGACAATCATCAGTTACATCCCAAAAATTGAAACAAAACATAGTGACTTCAACTTCGGTTTACCCTAAAAAACCAATGCAAGAGGCCTTTACCCGGACGAAGAAAATTGGCCTCAGTAATGGCCACATTTGTCAGTTACATTTAAAAAACCAACACTAGACATAGTGACTTAAACGTCGGTGTTACATCCCTGAAATTTGTGGATTTCAAGCCTAAATAAAATTAGGGAACATATAGTAATGAAGCGTTTTGACAGGTCTTGGTTGATGAATCCAAACCTTAGACTCATTTTAAATGATCAATTTAAATTAATAATGTACTTTTGAACATATGTGTTCATATGAGGCGAATATAAGATGCAATAGTTACCAAATCCTCAAATGTGGTGATCAAGAATATGAATAAGCTCATGGAACCTTTGGAAGGCCAAGGTGTGATTCATGGGCCTTAGGGACACATCCCGGTCCAGTTGGTTAATCAGAGTTTACATATGGGTCCCTAAGATGTGGTTTTATGTGTTATTGATATTGGTGATCATAATAGATTTCCAAGATAATATATGGATTAGATAATTAATTAAAGTATTATCCACCCTTTTATTGGAAGCCAAATAATGGAACAATATGTAAGTTTTCTAAAGGAAATGGGAAACATGGTTTAAAGGAAAAAGAGGAGTTTGGTATATAAAAGGTAACCTAGTGAACCCCGATTTTGAAGTATAAGTGGAAAAGGATTTAATGAGTTCCATGTGGGGAGGATATTTGATTTACAAAATGTCTTGATGAAAAATTGAGAGTGAGAGAATAAAGAAAGTGCTTTGGATTTGTGTGCCTATGATAAAAGAATAAAAGGGGAATATCTCCTTCCTAAGTTGGTTTTGAGTGGTTTTGAGAGAGGTGCCTTTTATATTTTGTCTTTTAATCCTAAAGCATGATAATCTCTCCCTCTAACCCAAGATATATGAACATGGAGACTTTCCCAGTAGGCAACACCTATGCCTCGCAATGAAAAGAGGTGACCCATGGCATGCCGCCATATCCCTCTCCCTTCCTTTCTCGTACGTGGGAACCCATTAGGGTTTTGGGGTGATAGGAATATATATAAAGAAGACCTTAGGCATCCCTTTCGACACCAGGAATGTTGATAATGGCCACTACAACCTCGATAGATCTATGCAGAAAGTATGACCATCCAAACCCATGATCTTCTTCATTTTCCTCCCTACTTGGGCAGACTAGTATTTGGCTGCAAGCGATTCTCTCATCCTTATAGGGAGGCGGCCACCTGCGATGACTTGAGTATACACCTGGGATATACACCATCTTATCTCCTACTGGCATATACTGCCGTTTCTCCCACAGAGGACCAGCAGCTCCGTGGACCGCTGCTCCACGAGTCCTGGCCGTGGCATCATGTTGTGATCGCCGTGGAAGGCCCATGGCGCCAAGCAAGTGCGTCGGAGAGATATGGGTTCACAGGGGGCATCCGCACCGTAGCTGCACTTAGAGAAGGAGGGAACAAGTCTCCTGCCTGACCATCACAGGTCTAGTTCACGATACAAGACACCACGTGAGGGAGGTGGGAGACAATGATGGGGAAAAAGACCCGCATACCCCTGAGGCATAGAACGCCAGGTAAGGGTAAAAATGGTTTTTCATTATGTTTTTAAGTGCCCTACATGTTGGGCCATGAGGTTGATGGGGATTCGAAACATTGGTCAGGCCCACCACATAAGTATTACTGGAAAATGTCTAAAATAATGACATGGTCTAATCTAATTGGTTTAAATGTTGTTAACTTGGAATTATTATAGAAATTGCTAGGTTGCTCTGATGATAGTAAAATTATATATCATTTTGATCAGGAGAACGAGAGGAATCCAAATAAAATACAATTAGAATCTGATTATGTTTTTTGTTCTAAAAGTATGTGTATTACTTGTGTTAATGTGATTATTGTAAGGAAAAAACCTAGATTTTTCTTAATCTAATGCTTAGTTGATTAGATTTGGTTATGATAAGCTAATACCTGATCTTGATATGTATAATGAGGAAATCCATGATAATGATGTATAATGGACGAGTCCAGGTTAGTAATCTTATATATGTTGATTTAGGGTTGTGAAGCCAGTATAGATATCTTGCTATAATCATAATGACGAGTAATATGATTTAGGTGTCACGGGTAATCCAATGTGCTTAAAGTTGAAAATTAGGGTTTCACCTAATATGCATAACTAAAATTGTAATCTTGGAAACCATGATATGATAGAATTAAGGTTTGTAACCCTAACTTATAGTCCAAATAAGAGATAGTCCTAAACCCTAGTTTAAGAGCGCATCTAGATCTGAATAATATAATACAAATACATGGTGACACATATGTAGTATGCTTCATTTCAGATACTTGTTGATTACATGATTTGTTGCCTAGATTTTTGGATGCACTCTTAAAGTATATGATGTTCTTCATGATTTCTACAATGGCATAAGGTATGTGGTTACACTTATGAATAGATGTATCGAATTCCAAGATTGTTGATGTTTATCGATGAGATTGAATGAAAGATAAACAGCTTGCTTGTTTATTTACTTCTTGCATATTATAAAGTTCCTATGAGTATCATGTAAAATAAATAACAATATTTTGAACCCTGAATTAGACTGATCTTAAGGGTAATACACACGAGCCCCAGAGGGACAGTGATTACACCTGAGGTAGTTGACCAGATATGGGTTAGAATATGAAAACAAGTTTATGTTCTTATATGCACATGAAAACTTTTGAATATATGCTTACTTGTGATTATTGGTTGAACCCACGTACCAGTATAGAAATATACTGACCGCATATTTGTTTGTCGGCAGGGTACACTACATTTTAATCATGAAGGTTTAGTCTTAAAGGTTTATTTTCACACATGTAAAAGTTAATTCTGTTTAAAAGTTATGTAACTCCTAAGAGGATGTTTTTTATGCAAACATGTAACTATTTGATCATTAATGTAAATTGTTTACTATTTTGTATTATTTCATAAATATGATCCTGGAATTTATGATTAACGATCTACGACTTTAAGGTCTTTTAGACACTCAAAAGTGTGGGTCGTTACATTTGGTATCAGATCACAGATTCATCAACTAATACTTAAAAGTATATAATTTCAAATCATCCTAAGAAATAATAAGAGAAAATTTAGGTTTTTCATCTACTTCTCATCTCTTGGCTTGAAAAACCTTGAAAAGAAATTGATAATTAGAGAAGTAAAATGTGAAAAGATATAACATTTCATGTAGGTCCCTCTAGAGAGGGTCGACATTAGAGAGATCCATGTATGAGTAAGCCCTTTCATAGAGGAAGGACTTGGATTAGGGTATGAAAACTCTAGAGAGTGAAGGGATACAGAAACCCTGAGAGTCGGAGTATAGTCCCTAACCCTAACCTTAAAACCTTAATCTTAATTAATTAACATGGTGTGGTGGTATGGGACACCACCCATGTGAAACTTGAAATCGGGCATAAGAAGGTAAAGGGATGGGTGTAGGTGACCCAGTCTCCCATGCATGAGTTCATGAGGAGCATGACCCTTAGGTAAGAGATCTTAAAAAATATATGAACCCGATAGTTATATTTATATATGAAAATAAAAGTTTGTATAACTTGACCAGACCTCTTATGTTGTCTCTAGAAGTTTGGTGATGGTGGCCAAGCCCCTGGAGGGGAAGGTCGATGTAGCACCAAGCCCTTAGAGGGGAAGGTGACCCAAGTTCATTGAATGGACATAGACCATGAGGGGGTATTCTAGAAATTGAGCAATCATGGGTTGATATGTTATAATGATAAAAGTTATGCCTAATGAAAAATAAAGAGATATGTATGAAACCTTTAGGGTTAGTGTGCCAACCTGGGGTGGGTCAACCCAAAGAGTGGGAAGATGACCTATGAGGGAGGCAAAACCTAGATCTTGGGATCAGGTTGTGGCTAGAGAGCCTAACCCCCTCCTATGAGCCGAGAAGGCACCCTAGGCTAGGACTTTCCCTTAAGGTAAGTAATGAACATATTTAAGTATTGAGATAACCTTAATCCTCACCTATAGTGGTGAAGAGTTAAAGAGAAAATAAAAAATGAAAGCACTTAAATTCTTTGAACCTAAGGATGCCAACTCTGAGTGAAACAATTGGTCAAGCCCAGGAGGGAAGACCAGTAAGGCACCAAGCCCAGGAAGGAAGGTGGCCTAAGTGGATGACCAAGCCCAGGAGGGAAGGTCATGAAATGGTCAATCCTAGGAGGGAAGACCAGGCAGGCACCAAGCCCAGGAGGGAAGGTGGTCTAAGTCCACAATGCAGTTGTTTAGGATCAAGCCCCTGGAGTGGAAGATCATAGAGATCAAACCCAGGAGGGAAGACTAGCATGGCACCAAGCCTTAGAGGGAAGGTGGCCTGAGCCCAATGATGGGACGACACTGCATTATGTAAACTCAAAAGAGAGAGATGAAGGCAATCTGGGTTAAAGAATTAAATAAGAGAATAAGATGCTTAAAAGATGTAACATCTGAAAAGAAACCCTTAGGGAGGGTAGAGCCCTAATGCAATCCTAGGGTCAAGTAGGGTGTATTAGAGGTACTGAGGACCGATGGGTTGGGAGTTGATATGCCCTGAATGCACATGACCATGTGGTCGGGAGGTAACAACTAGGTTTATCCAAGGTACATGACTCAGGAGATTAGCTACCTCCATGAGGATCATGTAACCTAATGGGTGAATGTGAAAGGCACTCTCTTTATGCATAAGGATGGGATCACTCCAAAGGTACCTATACCCCAAGATACCTCAAGGAATTGGCTAGGACTTATAAAACATGAGGTGTAAATATAAAATATGTAATGAAGTCATAAAAACTTGAGAGAAGTTGTGACCTAACTTAGAGTAAGAAAAGGGACACTTGACTTCATGGAATATAAGAATGCTATGAAACTAAGAACAAGTAAGTTTAGATTCATATCGAGTATGATTCAACTTAATGTGTGAAATTGAAAGGTAATGTGTGGATGTACCATCTCCACTCTTGGAATGAAATGAACTTTGTGTTTGGGCTGCAGCCAAATGCTTATTTCATTTCATTATGAGGAAGGGAGATTGGGTAGACACACGTTGTGTTTAAAATTGAGAATAAATGTCTTAAGTCGAATGTGTAATGACATGAACTAGGGTTAGAGGTGTCACCTCACCCTTGTGTGAAAGTAATGAATAATAGGTTGGAAACCTAGGTGAAAAGAGAAATCACCAAGTAATAATGAAATCATAAAGAGATGATGGGACTACTAGAGATATGGAAATACTTGAATTTCAAATCAAGTGCCAATCTTAGTAATAAAATGAAAATTGATTAAGTAGGGTCTTAACCCTAAGTTTTGAAAATAATGTGAGTTATTATTCACCTAGGATTAGTGGGCCTGAATTTTGAGGACAAAATTCCTTTTAAGGAGGGGTGAATGTTACATCCTTGAAATTCTTGGATTTCAAGCCTAAATAAAATTAGGGAACATATAGTAATGAAGAGTTTTGACAGGACTTGGTTGATAAATCCAAACCTTAGACTCATAATAAATGATCAATTTAAATTAATAAAATACTTTTGAACATATGTGTTCATATGAGGCGAATATAAGATGCAATAGTTACCAAATCTTCAAATGTGGTGATCAAGAATATGAATAAGCTCATGGAACCTTTGGAAGGCCAAGGTGTGATTCATGGGCCTTAGGGACACATCTCAGTCCAGTTGGTTAATCAGAGTTTACATATGGGTCCCTAAGATGTGGTTTTATGTGTTATTGATGTTGGTGATCATAATAGATATCCAAGATAATATATGGATTAGATAATTAATTAAAGGATTATCCACCCTTTTATTGGAAGCCAAATAATGGAACAATATGTAAGTTTCCAAAAGGAAATAGGAAACATGGTTTAAAGGAAAAATAGGAGTTTGGTATATAAAAGGTAACCCAGTGAACCCCGATTTTGAAGTATAAGTGGAAAAGGATTTAATGAGTTCCATGTGGGGAGGATATTTGATTAAGGAAATGTCTTGATGAAAAATAGAGAGAGAGAGCGAGAGAATAAAGAAAGTGTTTTGGATCTGTGTGCCTATGATAAAAGAATAAAAGGGAAATACCTCCTTCCGAAGTTGGTTTTGAGTGGTTTTAAGAGAGGTTCCTTTTATATTTTGTCTTTTAATCCTAAACCACGATAATCTCTCCCTCTCACCCAAGATATATGAACATGGAGACTTTCCCAGAAGGCAGCGCCTATGCCTCGCAATGAAAAGAGGTGACCCATGGCCTGCCACCATATCCCTCTCCCTTCCTTTCTCTTATATGTGAACCCATTAGGGTTTTGGGTTGGTAGGCGTATATATAAAGAAGACCTTAGGCATCCCTTCTGCCACCAGGAATGTTGACAATGGCCGCCACATCCTCGGTAGATATCTACAGAAAGTATGGCCATCCAAACCCATGATCTTCTTCGTTTTCCTCCTCTGATCAACCTACTTGGGCAGACTGGTATTTGGCTGCAAACGATGATCTCGTCCTTAGAGGGAGGCGGACACCTGCGATGAATTGAGTATACTCCAGGGATATACGTTGTCTTATCTGCTATTTGCATATACTGCCATTTCTCCTGCAGCGGACCAGCAGCTCCGTGGATTGCTGCTCCACGAGTCCTGGTCGTGGCATCATGTTGTAACCACCGTGGAAGGCCCATGGTGCCAAGCAGGTGCGTCGAAGAGATATGGGTTCACAGGGGGGCATCCGCATCGTAGCCGCACTCAGAGAAGGAGGGAACAAGTCTCCCCCTCGACCGTTGCAGGGATGGTTCGCGATACAGGAGACCACGCGAGGGAGGTGGGAGATGATGATGGGGAAAAAGACCCCCACACCCCTGAGGCATAGAAAGCAAGGTAAGGGTAAAACTGGTTTTTCATTATGTTTTTAAGTGCCCTTTGTGTTGGGCTACAGGGTTGATGGGGCTTCGAAACATTGGCTAGGCCTGCCACATAAGTATTACTGGAAAATGTCTAAAATAATGACATGGCCTAATCTAATTGGTTCAAATCTTGTTAACTTGGAATTATTATAGAAATTTCTAGGTTGCTTCGATGATAGTAAAATTATATATCATTTTGATCAAGATAACGAGAGGAATCCAAATAAAATACTATCAAAATCTGATTATATTTTAGTTCTAAAAGTATGTGTATTACTTGTGTTAATGTGATTAGCGTAAGGAAAAAACCTAGATTTTGCTTAATCTAATGCTTAATTGATTTGATTTGGTTATGATAAGCTAATACTTGATCTTGATATGTATAATGAGGAAATCCATGATAATGATGTATAATGGATGAATCCAAATTAGTAATTGTATATATGCTGATTTAGGGTTGTGAAGCCAGTATAGATATCGTGTTATAATCATAATGACGAGTAATATGATTTAGGTGTCATGGGTAATCCAATGTGCTTAAAGTTGAAAATTAGGGTTTCACCTAATATGCATAACTGAAATTGTAATCTTAGAAATCATGATATGATAGAATTAAGGTTTGTAACCCTAACTTATAGTCCAAACAAGAGATAGTCCTAAACCCTAGTTTAGGAGCGCATCTAGATCTGAATAATATAATACGAATACATGCTGACACATATGTAGTATGCTTCGTTTCAGATACTTGTTGATTACATGATTTGTTGCCTGGATGTTTGGATGTACTCTTAAAGTATATGATGTTCTTCATGATTTTTGTAATGGTATAAGGTACGTGGTTACACTTTTGAATAGATTTATTGAATTCCAAGATTGTCAATGTTTCTCGATGATATTAAACAAAAGTTAAACTACTTTCTTGTTTATTTACTTCATGCATATTATAAAGTTCCTATGAGTATCATGTAAAGTAAATAACAATATTCTGAACCCTGAATTAGACTGATCTTAAGGGTAGTGCACACGAGCCCCAGAGGGACAGTGATTACACCTGAGGTAGTTGACTAGATATGGGTTAGAATATGAAAACAAGTTTATGTTCTTATATGCACATGAAAACTATTGAATATATGCTTACTTGTGATTATTGGTTGAACCCACGTACCATTATAGAAATATATTGACCGCATATTTGTTTGTCGGCATTTTAGGTATCAGATATACTTGATTCATGGACATGAGGGTATGCTACAGTTTAATCATGAAGGTTTAGTCTTAAAGTTTTATCTTCACACATGTAAAAGTTAATTCTGTTTAAAAGTATGTAACTCCTTAGAGGAGGTTTTTATGCAAACATGTAACTATTTGATCATTAATATAAATTGTTTACTATTTTGTATTATTTCATAAATCTGATCCTAGAATTTATGATTAACGATCTGTGACTTTAAGGTCTTTTAGACACTCAAAAGTGTGGGTCGTTACAGTCAGTTTCACATTAAAAATGATGCAATAGGCCATAATCCAGATGAAACAAAATTGGCTTCAATATGGACTGAGGTGTCAGTTTCTAAAAAGCAAAATGACACTATAGAGCAATTTGGGGGAATAATTTTTTATAGGGACATGGCGTGAATACTAAAATGTCAAATTTTTAAATGAAAAACCAACACAGATTGTGCAAATTTTACAGCTGCTTGTGAATTAATGTCATTTTTTGGAGAACAAATCGATATTAGAACTATTTTGAAGGCAAAATTTATTTCGTGTAATGATTTCTGTCGTCGGTTCGACAAAATCGACGTCCATCTTAAAAATTTTGAAGGTAATATTTTCCCCAAAAAAATCATATTTCGTGGGTTACTTTATACGTTAGTTTTCTTGGAAGGTAATCAACGTTAATGAAAAAGCGGTACCCGTGTCTGTTCTTAATCGAATGGACTTCATCTATGGTGACATTTGTTATTAAAAAAAATTAATGTTGTTTTGCATATAGTGCCTATTTTTTAGTGTAACCGACATCTGGAAAAGTAACATTAGAGGCCAGAAATGTACTAGTGTAATGAATAATGATCCCAAATGAGGGATTAAAGAATGTGCATGAGTATAGTTTAATTTAATAACAAGATGAGGTTCAAGGATATGATTTTATTTATAGAAATGTGTGATTAGATTGTATGTATGTCATGATACTTGAATTTTCAGAATGGACTTCTCTTATTAATTTATAATGAGATCACTTATGCATTGAAAATATCCTTTACTGTAGAGTGGGATATAGTAAGTGAGGAATATTGAGTGTGTTATGCACACTAATGCTTTGAGATTTATTTATATGTATACAAATCAAAGGGAATAAGTATATGTTCTATGATGAACATGTTCTAAGTATGAATAATGACACGAGATGTTTATATGACTATACTATTTCTAGTTTTAATGTCTCTATGAATATTATTTGAGAATTGTGATATGAAATGAACTGATAAGAAACATGTTGAGATTGAATTTAACATGCACTGATTACATTTGAAAACTTTGATGAGGACAAATGCTAGACGATGAGATTATGTCTCAGTCTGAAAGCCCACTGATGATCACTGCTATGAGATGACGTAGAAAATGGAAAGAATCATATCTGTTGCAAACTATAGATTTATTGTGCTTTTTTCTTTAGTTGTTGTCTTTTTCATAAGCCTAGCCTATTTCATGTTATTCTAGTTACACGAGAATACACACACATGATATATGCTGTTTTGAATTCTTTTAACATGAGTAAAGTATATTAATAAGAATGAAATGATGACACGTCTAGTTAGGTGTCGTGAACACCGTGAGTATCCCCCAAGGTCCACACTAGGGAAATAAAACAGATCTCCTTGTAGTAATTGTTGAATTATGATAAGGATTTCTAGAGTATGGATCAACACCTTAAAGATTATACCACCAGGATTTAGAGTGAGTTATATGGATTGGATCTGGACCTAAATCCTTGTTGTGAAAATCTATGTCCTTGAGAAATAGACAATGAAATGAAATATTTGAATTATGAAAAATATGAGAAATGTTGTAATATGTGATATATTGTTTTTCTTGTTCCTATCTCGTGTATTGAGATAAGGATGTGAGCCTCTTTAGGAAACCCTGAGGTGGCCAGGGTCTATTTCTGATATCTTAGGGTGGTCGGCTAAACCCTAAGATAGTGATAGTGAGTTGTTGAAATGAGAATCTGGTGTAAACTTCTACTTGGTGAGGTATAAGCCAAGTAGTTTCAGGGAAAATGGATAAAAGATGATAGGCCATGTTGAATATGATTTGAATGTTTGTTACATTCCCTATACTTCTAGTTGATAATTTCCCGTTGTTGATTATGTTACTTGTTGTGGAAAATAATCACGTAGTTATAGAGATTATTTGTTTCATATTGTGATTTGTCTTGTTGACAAGTAGTACAAGTTGGGAATTATATTCACTCTAAATATGATTCAGTTTTCTTACTATTTGATAATATTGTTTGTTAGACATGTATTATGTTAACTTCAAATTTAGGACTGTAGGATGTGTTCCTGGTGTGGCTGTTGGAGTGTCACAGAGATGATGTTATTGTTATTTATCGATTCATAATGCTTAGATCTTGACTTGTTACTTAAGCATAAGGATTGTCAATCTAAATCAAGTAGAATTTGTTGATTTATTAACAATTATGCCCTAAAGATAATTTATAAAAATTTGATTTGGTCTAAGTGATAATCTTATCTGATTGATTAGATTATTATTATAAATTGGATTTCATCATATGGTAGAACTGTCTGCTAGACTTTTCATTATCTACACGTTTCTTTTAAGTTTATTATACTTAATCTGATGTTGATGCATGTATTCAACTTAAGTGGGAGGTACCCACTGATTGGGGCTCTATATGAGTCTCATGAGGTTGTTTCAAATATTTTTTGGTACACTACTATCCAATAGAGAGGTCATGACAAAGAAGATAAAATAGAAGGATATTTTAGATAGAATAGAATGTCCTTGTACACTCTCTTTCCCGGGTTGGGTAGTGTACATAGTTTGTTCTTTCATGTACATGTAACTAGAGTAAACTGAACTGCATATGAGTAACAAAATTTTGATTCTGGTTTTAATGGGGTTGAATAAGTTCTTGTGGTAGTGTGACATTGTTAATGAGGTTTTATGAGAATGGAAAAAGGAAAAAAGTTATGTGTGTTTTTCATATATTATGATAATCATGTTGTTGAGAATTAGTTGTTTTGCTTCATAATCTGGGTATAAGTATTGGGTTTTCCTCTAATAGTTGGCATTAATATTGATTAAAAGAGAGGTCCCGACAGTGAATTTGATGTTCCATTATCTCTTTATTTAATGTTTGTATGAATCAAGTTGTGTCATGTATAGAGTATTCAAGAGGAAATTCCCTACCCAATTGGGATAAGGTGTCAAGTGTCAAAGATACCCCTATGGGCTCTATTATCGACACTTCTTGGTGTATGCAGTGTGTCACCAGCATGTATCCACATATGTGTTTGATCATTTTGCATTTGATTCCATGGACATTGATTCTTAGAACCTTAGGATGGGATTTTTAGACTCCAGTAATCATGGATGTCATGTTTAATAAGCAATTCACCACATGCATATGCCCAAGATTGGCTGCCCTTTGGGATTAGTTGATGTATGTGTTGACTCAAGATCAATGTTGACACTGGGTCTAAATTGACTAAACCCTTATTTTGACAATGACTAAACCATTCCAATTAATTGTGTCTAATGCTTCTACTTGAGTGATTTCAGATTAGGTATAGACACGCTCCAAATGCCCTAACTTGATCATCCCAAATTGGAGAAAAGACAAGTCAAAGTTAATACAAGTGCACATTTTTTTATTCATGTTGTAAATCACATGTAATGATTGTACGACTTGTAATTAAGCTTAGAAAAAATCAAGATCACTTAAATTCATTACAGGCACTTTATCATTTGAGTTACAATCTCGACCGATCCTTGATGGATTTTGAGATTGTTGTTGATCGGTTGAGTTTCCTATACTTAGAACTCGACCAACCATTGCACTAGAGAAAAACAATTTAATCTATCGATCAAGTTTCCGCCGAGACAAACTCAACCAATTGGTCAAATTAGCTTTGTTGCATAGTGCATTCGGTTGAGTTACCTTTATAGAAACTCGACTGATTGCACTGTACGGAAAAGCGCAGAAAAGTATTTCTAGCCGTTGGAATGTTGCAAATTTTGAAAAAATATCCACTGCAACATCCCAAATGGCTAGTATTCTTCCTTAAGTGTTCCCAAAGGCTTTTAAGCATCCCCAACTATAAATAGGACCTCTTGGGCTTCATTCCAAGGTTGAGCATTCAATGCAAAACTCTATATGAGGTTCCTAGTCTATAGTTGAGTGCATCCGACAACCTCATCTCTCTCTCTCTAAGTTTGATCACTTACTACATCCATTATATTGAGTAGGAGATTTGTAAGAGAGCTAGTCCTACATGTATATCTTGTGAGGCTCCCACTTCTACCACCTCCATGTCTCTCATTTTAACCATGAAGATGAAGGTTCTCTCTTTTGGCTAAGACAGGTGAAGAAGAACAAGGGAAGGAGTCTCTTGGTGAAGATCAAGGCTAAAGATTTGGAGTAAGAGTGGGTAAGCCCTTGGTGAAGGTAGAAGACTCCTTGCTCAAGTGGGTAAGTCTGGTGAAAGCTTCTCTGAGTGAAGGTGAAGTCAAAGGTTGAAGATCCAAGAAGAGTGGGTAATTTCTAGAAGGTCGAAGACTCATTGTAAAGTGGTTAAGTCCTTGGTAAGGTTGAAGACTCTTTGTATTGGATAGTTAAACCCTTTGGTGGGTCATGTGTTGTAACTCTTATAAGTGAATATATAGAGGAAGACCTCTCTAGGTAGTGGACCGATGTAAGGACCCTAACCTGGGTTTTGGGATAACTCTGTTTGTTTTGCTTAAGTAAGTTTCTTAGAACTTTAATATAATCCTTTGAGGTGTTTTTTATCATGTGACATGTTTATGTTTCAAGTTTGGTCCTATTTGAATGTTGTTTGAGCAATGTTTGCTTATTTTGGACCAAAGTGCAATTTATCCAAGATGAGGGGTTATCTTGCAATATGTCACATGATGAGTGTTCCCTTAGTTCTTTAGAATCATAAGATATATAATTATTCTATGAGGAGCCTTGTGGAGAGCTCAAGTATCAAGTTAAGCTTGTGTGAATGATGCTTGTGTTTTATGTGCTAGTTTTGGTGCAAATTGCAAATTACCAACAGTTGGGGGTTAACATGAAATTTACAATGTATAGAGTGTTTCTTCTCTCTCTTGGAATCATCTAGAGGATAGAAAGAGATATGGTTGCCTTGTTTGGATCTTGGTTGTGTGATAGCATCCTTGGTGATGTTTAGAACACATGAGTGAGACGGGCTTTGCTCTTAGAGGTGTTATCTTGGGTTAGAAAGCCTTGGAGAGGTTGTGTATCGATTTGAGAAGTTGTATGGGGAAGCATCTCGAGCCAATGAGTACGTAAGAGGAGATGCATCTCAGTTTGGAGGAGTTGTAATGGTGCCCTATCGATTTGTGAGTGTGTAGTGTTACGCCCTATCGGTTTGTGAGTGTGTGGGGTTATGCCCTATCGATTTGTGAGTGTGTGGGGTTATGCCCTATCGGTTTGTGAAGTGTGTAGGGTTTTGACATATCGATCATGACCTTGTAGGAGACCAAGAGGGAAAGATCTAGCCTATATCTTATCACCATGTCTTGCATGTTGTTGCGTGTGTCCCTTTCTCGTGGACAAGTGTCACCTAGACTTTTAAGGTGATGACACCTCTCCTTTGCTCTCTCTTCCTTCCCTCAAGTATATAACCCCCTCCTTCTTCACACAAGTAAACCCTTTCATCCATTCTTGTTCCTCTCCTCTTGTTGTACAATCTTGGGATCTTAAGGAGCTAGAGGAAGCCCCCATGGAGCTTGGGAGGTCGAGTTCCTTGCTCATGGTGATTCCTTGTTCAACTTCCATCTTGGTGAGTTATGTTTCTTTGATGGCCATTTCTTTGAGCTCTCTTCTTCATCTTCTTCTTCCTCTCTCAGCCATGGATCATACCTTAGATGAAGGATGATTAGGACGTGGTACTCTCCTTCTTTCCTTTCTTCTTGAGCTATCGTAACCTTGGCACCTTGTTCTTTCTTGAGGTGATGTTGAGGTCGAGTTGGGACTCTTGATGGATCATCTTCAAATTAAATAATGTGTGCTTTGGAGCTTTGATCATGGAGCTACAGACCTTGATGGAGACCCTATTGAGATGGGTTATATAACTCTTATCCTTCTTTGTTATTTCACTCTTTCATATGCCTATATTATTTCTCATATTTAAATTCATTCATCTCATATATGTTAGAAGTGATAAGGATCTTGAGAACTATTTTTGGGTAGATGAATCTCATTTAAGTTGTTGTCCACATCTTGTACATTCCTGCCTTGACAATGGTGTAACTAGTGGCCGATATCCTAAGGTTGAATATGACAAGGTCGACACCTACACTAAGTTGAGTGGTCATCATGACTTGTGAATGCTAAACTGACACGCTTTGTTGGTGCTAACCCGTGATGCCCTAGAGATGCTTAAACCAATATGTTGGCTAAAATGATATGCTTTGATGGGTGGTAACCGTCATGCCCTAGAGGTACCTAGACTGATAATCGTGACACCTTAGAACAACATGTTGTGAGGGTGCTAACCTGTCATGCCCTAGAGATGCCTAAACCGATATGTTGGCTAAACTGATATGCTTTGAGGATGTTAGCCCATTATGGGTATGAGGATACCTTGTGAGCTGGTCTGCTTTGAGTGCCAAATCGTGATGACCTTGGTTGAGTGAGAAGTCGACATGGCAAACCCTAACCCTAACAACCTGTCATGCCTAGGATTTCCCGACATACTTAGGTTTACCCATCACCATTTCAAGTAAGGTTGCCTGATACACCTCATATGTGGCTAACCCGACACCCCTTCAAGTAGGGTTAAACCGACATGTCCTGGTAAGGTTAACCCTTGTGCCCTGCATAGAGGTAGTTGACATGGTATGGTGATGATAAGTCGACACCCTATGGCAAGCATCAACCCAATACAATGAGTGCTAAACTGATATACCTCATGTGTGGCTAACTGATACACCACAAGATGGTCTAAATCGATACCCTTAGATGAGCTCACCCAAAACACCTAGATGTGTTAACCTGACACACCATGTTGTGATCAAGTCAACACATTTGGATTAGGTGAAACAGATATCACATGATGGGGGTTGAAGGATATGCTCGGATACCCAATAATGTATGCATATGAGCAATGCATAACATAGAAGAGTGTTGTTTGGGATAATGTATTATCAATATTAGTTGCTTCTCCTAAATCTAGTGCACCATAGGATGATGTTACTTTGAGTGGTCCATCCTTAACTAAAGAGTTTAGCCCAAACTCTCCAACAATGTGGGAAGAAATGGATTAGGGTTCAACGATTAAATATCCATACAATAACCTCCATACAATAACCTTCATCATGGAAGAATATGAACCATGTGCTCATCTTAATATTATCCATGAAAAGTGTTTACTATATTTCCTTTTCATATAATATTAACTTTTGAAGTGAGGTTAATGACACAACTATGTGAACATATATATGATGGTGATGATAAGCCTTGTTGGATTAAAAGGTAACAACATTTGTGTAGAAATCATATAAACAAGTCTAATGATCTAATAAGTACCTTTCGGATAGTTTGAAGTGAAACCCTCTACTTATGTAATCTAAGGTTTTACTTCCCTTATTATGATATGCGGTTCATGAATTGTAAGAAGCAATAACGTAAGGGTCATAAAATGATGAAACATTATGAATGGTGCACGGTCAACATGTTTACATAACGCAGGGTTGTAATACATATGTACTTGTATGCCATGATGATACCTAGTGTTGACAACACAATAATCTATGCATACATAACTAATATTGTTCAAACCTAAATCAGTTTCAAGAAAGTGAAAATTGGTGTGATTAGGGTTTAGTGATGTAACCATGAGGTAAAACCCTAATTGGTTATATGTGAAGAGCATTGACCCTAATTCTAAGGGTAGGTCATATTATTGGGTGTGTATGAAAAGAAAGCATGATATTGTACTCACTCTCTCTCTCTCTTAAATTACATGAATTTAACCTAATAGGTTAATTGGGTGTTATAACTTGTGAATATTATGAAGATGGTTAAATAATATTGAACTTTGTCTATGGATCTTGATAAGGGAACATGGGAAGTATGAATATGTGAATGTGCATACATAGTTAAATTATCTAATTCTTAGCCTCATATACTCCAACTTATGGGAGGTCGTGAAAGTCAAATATTTGAGATAAAATGATGCTTGGGAACCTTTTGTGAAATCAGCATGAAGCCTAATCCTAAATCAGAGAACTTATGATGCATTACTTGCCTTATTTGAAGGTGTATGATGTGTTAAAGCATATTCTCTCTCTGATTATATGTTATTAACTTTGTTACATAGATAAGTGTATTAGCTAATGGTTACTATGAGATGTATATGTGATATGGCACAAATGATGGTTGGCATAAGTAATGCTTATATGTCCAATGAAGCATGATGAGGTAACCATGAATAACAAATGTAATGTGATGGGTCTTAGGATCTGACAAAGGCTTAGTTCCTAGTTGAGGTGATATCCTTTAGTATTGGAATGAGGGATTGATATCGCATGATAATATGTTGATGATGATAGCCTTGTGGCTGGCAGTGATACAGTGTTATGAGATGATGGGAATCAATTTATAGTTCAAACGATGATATATGTTGTTGTAATACTATGCCCCTTTCTTTTGAAGGAATTGTTTGTGGTTTTTACGTTGTAACTTAATCGATTCTAAAAGACACTTTAATTGGTCTAATTAATCAAGTGGAATCAAATCGTGTATCTTGTCATGTGCCATGGATCCATTCAGTGTCAGCATTTACTGGATGGTGAAACGAGTAACTACTACGGTAAACTCAGTGTGCATATGGTTGAGTATGCGGGGACAACATGGTACCCTAATATCAAACAATCAAGGGTAACTTTGGCCATGTGTGAACCGCAAATCATGCCTTAGTGAACATGATAGATTGCGGGCCATACTCTGGAAAGAGTGCGGCTTTTGGCTATATCTCAATGATATTATGTTTATGAAATTTCACAGGATTGGTTGCGGTCCATACCCTGGAAGAGTGCAGTTGTGGGCTGTAGCTCAGTTTCACTAGCGTCATGGCTTATACCAAGGTGGGCTAGGTTTGCACAGTTGGACTATATGTCGCTGGAAGTAGTTGACTCTTGATGTCACTACATGTTCACTTGTACTGACCGAGGGGGTGAGGTCGTGGATTCTGGCTCTTCCAATAGACCTTGTATGGTACTGATTCAACTTAGAAATGGTTGGTTGGATTTGGGTGGTATGACTCAAATCCTTAGGGCATAATGAAATATGTAATCAGCTATGTAGTATACATGTATAGGATCAATTATGAGGACATTGGTTGAAGCCTTGCCTTGATTTTATATTGTTTAGATTATAACAGGTATACATGATGTTCGTATTCCTTTTTAATTTATTAGTTGTTCTACTCTCGGTGGCAAGTGCATATTACTTCTATATTTACTTTATCCATGAGATACATGTCATTTATTTAATCTTGTTCAACCTTCTCAGTCTGTTAGTCTATCTATTTTAGTTATATGTGATAATAATAGAGTTGGCAGAGAGTTATATCTCTCGTTGAAACTTTTGTCTCACCTCTTTGGTTAAATACCTTTTAGGTGGGTGTGCATGCCAAGCTAAAGATCAGATAGTTGAGGACATAATATGAAGAAGAACTTCACGTGGTGGATCATAGTATATGTGTAGTGTCTAGAAATCGAGTCCTAAGTGGTGTCCTTGTACACTCAAGTCCTTGGGGTATTCTCGAAGTGTTTTCATGATATGATGATCGACATGTGGTTTCTGGCTTGTGTGCCTTTGGTGGTATGTGCATACATGTGGAACTATTATCTCATATAACTAGATAATTGGAAAACAATGATGTAGCACTCTGAATATATGTTATGAAATGCAAGTGTTGATTCTAGTGTAATAAATCTCAGCTCATGGTGCTTGTTGTAAATCGGTTTTAATTTCCTATGATTTTCAGAAATATTCTATTAATGGTTGATCGTGGTTTAAGTTTTGAGTAATCTTGATTGGCAAGTGTGTCACAACTGACATACTCCTAGTTTATAATATGGAACCACTCTACATAGCTTGTCACTTGGTGCTTCTTCAATCTCTCTCTCCCTTGCTATGTATGTTTTAATTGCAATCAAATTTTCTATTTAGAAACCTTATATTGTGATATAACTTGAAGGTCTAATAAATTTTGTATAAGTGCATTCATCTCTATTCACCCCCCTCTAAAGCCTCCAATCTCCCATCCTAGGATCCAACAATATGTTCGATTACTTATTTGACATTATGGAGACTAATGCTTGGAGCCTTAGGATGGGGACTTAAATTGTGTATTAGTAAGATTTGCCTACCAAAGGTTCCCTATTTGTGGTCCCTAGGCTAGATCATCATGAAATATGGTGAGACATGGAAAATGTCGCAAGGGGTCCATATCTCCTTATTATCCATCCACATATCTTTTTCATGCCTAGTGAACATGGATGCTATCATATTGAAACATATCATGTAAGGAATGGCACCTATTTTTTTAGGATTTCCTAACTTGGTGGGTCTTTTCTGACTCACCTCTGGGGTGTAAGAAAATCTAGAAGAGGACATTTGTTGATTTTGAGGTGTGGTGTCATCCTGCAATTTTGTCTTTAGATGATTTTATTGATTCACTAATTTTATGGGTGGCATTAGGTTTGTGAACCATTGGGGAGTCAAGATCATGGTTGTGCTCCTTCCATCCTAAGTCCTATGGTTCTACTTTGAGACTTTCTCTTTAGGGTGCACGAGAGGACGCATTAGGGCATTTAAGTAGATTAAGTGAATTTTTATTTCAATTTTGATGATTTTTTCATTTTGAAAATATGAGTTTTTTTCTTTTGGATTTTTTTCTCATTTTGAAATCTTTCGATGATCTTTTTGAAACCTTTACATATTTTAAGTTTTTTGATTTTTTAAAGCAAAAAAGTTAGATAGATCCCTCATGATCCCCTGATGCTTTGGGGTTAATGACAATTGTGTGTCTCGGTGCTCTCTGGTAGAGTTCTAGCTTGAGTGGATGCTCAATCAACTTTGTGATTGCATCACCTGGTGTGTTCATGTCATGCTCTGACTTGTACATGGATTCAATCAATTATACAACAACACTCGACTCTTTGGTGATAAGCTCCAGAGTGACTTTTATAAGGGCATCCACTTGAACCAAACCAGAATCTATTAGGTCTTGAATGTCGTGCTTGAGGGCTATACATGAGTCTATTATGTGCCCCTTGTTGTGATGGAAATCACAATAATTGTCGGAATTGTAGCTCTTAGACAGGGGATTCAGTATGGTTGGAAACTTCAAAAGGTGCTCGATTAATGGAAAAATGCTACTGTGAGAATCACCTAAGAGTGTGAACCTTCTTTTTGATATATGTGTTAGTATCTCCTCTTTGAAAATGGTGGGAGCAATATTCTCTTCTGAAAATATACCCCTCTCATCATGCATCTGTAATCATGCATTGTGATATTCTGGTGATGACCTCACAAGGTGTCTATTTTTGCTATCATGACCTCTAGATATCCTAGTTTATACATGATTTTTGTCATACTATGGTCAACAACTTGTTGGATCTCTGAGCTAATTGTGGTTGTCAATGTTGCGACCAAACATGGATGATAAGATTACATGTATGGTATTGGAACTACAAGATAGTTCTATAACATCCCTGACATGGGTTTAGGGATAACCTTATTTGTTTGGCTTGAATAAGTTGCTTAGAACTTTAATATAATCCTCTAAAGTGTTTTTTTATCAGATGACAAACTTATGTTTCAAATTTGGTCCTATTTGAATAACGTTTGAGCAATTTTCTATTATTTTGGACCAAAATGTAATTTACCCTAGATGAGGGGTTATATTACAATATGTCACATGTTAAACATACCTCATGTGTTTTAGAATCATAAGAGAGAGAATGATGCTAGCTGGTGGTTGTGGAAAGCCTAAAATTCCAAGTTTGAACTTGTTTGAAAAATGTCAGTGCCTTGTGTACCAATTTTGGTATAAGTTATAATTTATCCAAAATGTAGGGTTGATATGCAAATTACCACCTCTAGAGTGTCCCTACTCCCTCCTAGTATCATTTATATGATATATAAAGAAGTAGTCACCATGTTTGAATCATATTCGAGTGATGGTACTCTTGGTGATGAAAAGACCAAGAAAGTGTTAAACGTGAAACCCTAATTTGAGTTTGTATCAGGTTGTAGAGTTCATATGAGAGTGCCTATCGGCCAAGGAGCCATAGAGGGAGTCTCATAGTGGTTTGTGAACTCTTGGACTTGTCCATGATGAGCTAATAACCTCAAGTAGGTGAAGTGTATCAGTTTTCAACTTCCTTGGAAAAGTTGTATCGGGTTGTGAATAAAGTGGTGATTAAGTTGAGCTTATCCAAATGATAAGTGATGGCTAAAATTTCATCTCTAGATTATCCTCAAGTGTTTTGCATGTCAAGATAAATGTAAGTGCATGCAAGTACACGTGTCAACCATGCATGGACACATGACACCTAGTAGCTTTAAAATGATGACACTTCATATACACTCTCTTTCATGAGCTTCAACTATATATACCATTCCTTTCACCTATTAGTGAAATTTTTGAAATTTATCACCATCGTTCTCTTAGATATCTTGCATAGAGTCTTAGTGTCATGCATAGGTGAAGGAGTATCATGCATAGATCCTTGGTATCGGCCATAGCAAAGTGATATCGGCCATACCAAAGTGATATCGTCCAAGTGAAGAGATATCGACCACAAGTGAGGGATATCGGACACAAGTGGTGAGGTATCATGCATAGTGATGAGGAGCTCAAGTCTTGGACCTTTTATAATCTCATATTCAACCTTGGGAACGTGGAGATTTGGAGCTTGAAGCTTTGAAGTTGCTCATGAGGCATGTTATATAACTTGAACTCAATTATGTTATTTTTTACCATCAATCTTGCCATAGTTGATGATTTACTTTCAATTTGAATTTTCTTACATAATTGATGAATTCATGAGTTCTATTAGTGACCTAGGACTATTTTCCATGAACTAAAATAGTAAGAATAAGAGTCTAGAGGTTGATGATGATGACATCATCATGGTTCAACCCGATATTGGGTTGAAGCACCTCTAACCCGATATGGGGAAGTGAACATATCATTAAAACAATACAATGAGGATACATACACATTATACATGATATTATGATGAATTATACATCTTGTGCATGATATGGTGTCAAGCATAAACCATATGCACGACCTGAGGTCAAGTATACATCTTATGTACAACATGGAATCAAGTATATACTCAAATCTGATATGACAAACCCTTAGATGATGAGTAACCCGATATGGTGTGAAGCATACACACACCTCTTTTCCCGATATGGTGTGAAGCACACACACACCTCTTTACCCGATATGGTGTGAAGCATACACACACCTCTTTTCCTGATATGGTGTGAAGCACACACACGCCTCTTTACCCGATATGGTGTGAAGCACACACACACCTCTTTGCTCGATATGGTGTGAAGCATACACACACCTCTTTGTCTGATATGGCGTGAAGCATACCTATACCTCTATACCTGATATGGAGGAAGTACCTCAATCTAATACACCTGATTGAGTGACACATGTAGTGTGTTATGTCAAATGATACATTAAGACATAAAGAGTTTAATGCATTTTGATAAATATGGGGCAATGTACCTTGAGAGAAGGATTGAGCCAACCTAATAGAGTATGATGTAATCAACATCCTAGTGAGGGTGAAAGAGAAACTTGTATAATAGTCATGTAATGAGTATACATTGATACTCCTAATATGTGTGGAGTATGAATTAGGGTATTGATTCTTAATCAATGTACTTGAAAACCCTAATTTGCTTAAAAGAGGAAACCTTAACCCTAATGAAGGGTAATGATATGATTTGAAATCACAATTGGTTATTGAAGGGAAACCCTAACTCGAATTATGGGAAGGTTGTATTTCTCTTGTATTGTGTGGTGATGATAGGTATTAGATATTGAAACCATGTTGGTATCATGAGATAATGAGCATAGCTAAGTATGAGCTATGATGTTTCATAGAATACATATTATATGGGTCTTGTAAGTCATGTGAAATACTTTTACAACAAGTATGATGTTTATATAGGTCTTATGACTTAGAGATGGTTGTTGCCTAGTGAGAAGTGACAAGATGTTTATAAAAGTCTCATGATCTAGAGATTGATATAAGAGATGGTAATGTTCAAAATAAACTCGGGAAATGGAAACCCCATAATATAATAATAATAATAAATGGTTATAAAGATAATAATGAAATTTTGGTCATATATACATTATGGTTATAGACAAATAAGGGATATAGCATTTTGAATATGCTAAAATGAGATATGAGGAATACTTGTATCACGTAAAGGATGGGAATGGGTATGATGGCTTGACCAAGGTATAATGCCTAGTAAAGGTGATGTGGTATTCAGTGATGAGTTTAAGGGATTGATATCCCATAATGAAAGTGAAAGGGAAACATAAAGGTATTCCAACTAATATGGAATCCTTAGTAATATGGCCATGATTTCACAGGATTGGTATAATCCAATACCGAGATATAGTTTCACAGGATTGGTATAATCCAATACCTAAATATAGTTTCACAAGATTGGTATAATCCAGTACTTGGATATAGTTTCACAGGATTGGTATAATCTAACACCTGGATATAGTTTCACATGATTGGTATAATCCAATACCTGGATATGGTCTCACAGGATTGGTATAATCCAATACCTGGATATAGTTTCACATGATTGGTATAATCCAATACATGGATATGGTCTCACAGGACTGGTATAATCTAATATTTGGATATAGTCTCACAAGATTGGTATAATCTAATACCTAGTTATGGTCTCACAGGATTGGTATAATCCAATACCTAGATATAATCTCACAGGATTGGTATAATCCAATACCTGGATATAATATCACAGGATTGGGATAACCCAATACTTGGATATAATTTCATAGGATTGGGATAACCCAATACCTGGATATAATTTCACAGGATTGGCATAATCCAATACCTAGATATGATCTCACAGGATTGGCATAATCCAATACCTGGTTGAACTTTCACAGGACTGGTACAATCTAATACATGGCCATGATCTCACAGGATTGGTACAATCCAATACCTAGCTTTAATCTCATAGGATTGGTATAATCCAATACCTGGTTGAACTCTCACAAGATTGGTACAATCCAACACATGGCCATGATCTCATAGGATTGGTACAATCCAATACCTGGCTTTAATCTCACAGGATTGGTGTAATCCATTACCTGGTTGAACTCTCACAAGATTGGTACAACCCAATACATGGATATAATTCCACGGGATTAGGATAACCCAATACCTGGATATAATTTCACAGGATTGGCATCATCCAATACCTGGTTATATAACTTGAACTCAATTATGTTATTATTTACCATCAATCTTGCCATAGTTGATGATTTACTTTCAATTTGAATTTTCTTACATAATTAATGAATTCATAAGTTCTATTAGTGACCTAGGACTATTTTCCATGAACTAGAATAGTAAGAATAAGAGTCTAGAGGTTGATGATGATGACATCATCATGGTTCAACCCGATATTGGGTTGAAGCACCTCTAACCCGATATGGTGAAGTGAACATATCATTAAAACGATACAATGAGGATACATACATCTTATACATTATATTATGATGAAGTATACATATTGTGCATGATATGGTGTCAAGCATACACCATATGCACGACCTGAGGTCAAGTATACATTTTATGCACAACATGGAATCAAGTATATACTCAAATCCGATATGGCAAACCCTTCGATGATGAGTAACCCGATATGGTGTGAAGCATACACACACCTCTTTTCCCGATATGGTGTGAAGCACACACACACCTCTTTGCCCTATATCGTGTGAAGCACACACACACCTCTTTACCCGATATGGTGTGAAGCATACACACACCTCTTTTCCTAATATGGTGTGAAGCACACACACGCCTCTTTGCCCGATATGGTGTGAAGCACACACACACCTCTTTGCTCGATATGGTGTGAAGCATACACACACCTCTTTGCCTGATATGGTGTGAAGCATACCTACACCTCTATACCCAATATGGAGGAAGTACCTCAATCTAATACACTTGATTGAGTGACACATGTAGTGTGTTATGTCAAATGATACATTAAGACATAAAGAGTTTAATGCATTTTGATAAATATGGGGCAATGTACCTTGAGAGAAGGATTGATCCAACCTAATAGAGTATGATGTAATCAACATCCTAGTGAGGGTGAAAGAGAAACTTGTATAATAATCATGTAATTAGTATACATTGATACTCCTAATATGTGTGGAGTATGAATTAGGGTATTGATTCTTAATGAATGTACTTAAAAACCCTAATTGACTTAAAAGAGGAAACCTTAACCCTAATGAAGGGTAATGATATGACTTGAAACCACAATTGGTTATTAAAGGGAAACCCTAACCCTAATTATGGGAAGGTTTTATTTCTCTTGTATTGCATGTTGATGATAGGTATTTGATATTGAAACCATGTTGGTATCATGAGATAATGAGCATAGCTAAGTATGAGCTATGATGTTTCATAGAATACATATTATATGGGTCTTGTAAGTCATGTGAAATACTTTTACAACAAGTATGATGTTTATATAGGTCTTATGACTTAGAGATGGTTGTTGCCTAGTGAGAAGTGACAAGATGTTTATAAAAGTCTCATGGATTAGAGATTGATGTAAGAGATGGTAATGTTCAAAATAAACTCGGGAAATGGAAACCCCATAACATAATAATAATAATAAATGGTTATAAAGATAATAATGAAATCTTTGTCATATATACATTATGGTTATAGCCAAATAAGGGCTATAGTGTTTTGAATATGCTAAAATGAGATATGAGGAATACTTGTATCACGTAAAGGATGTGAATGGGTATGATGGCTTGACCAAGGTATGATGCCTAGTAAAGGTGATGTGGTATTCAGTGATGAGTTTAAGGGATTGATATCCCATAATGAAAGTGAAAGGGAAACATAAAGGTATTCCAACTAATATGGAATCCTTAGTAATATGGCCATGATATCACAGGATTGGTATAATCCAATATCGGGATATAGTTTCACAGGATTGGTATAATCCAATACCTGAATATAGTTTCACAAGATTGGTATAATCCAGTACCTGGATATAGTTTCACAGGATTGGTATAATCTAACACCTGGATATAGTTTCACATGATTGGTATAATCCAATACCTGGATATGGTCTCACAGGATTGGTATAATCCAATACCTGGATATAGTTTCACAGGATTAGTATAATCCAATACATGGATATGGTTTCACAGGACTAGTATAATCTAATACTTGGATATAGTCTCACAAGATTGGTATAATCTAATACCTGGTTATGGTCTCACAGGATTGGTATAATCCAATACCTAGATATAATCTCACAGGATTGGTATAATCCAATACATGGATATAATTTCATAGGATTGGGATAACCCAATACCTGGATATAATTTCATAGGTTTGGCATTATCCAATACCTAGATATGATCTCACAGGATTGGCATAATTCAATACATGGTTGAACTTTCACAGGACTGGTACAATCCAATACATGGCCATGATCTCACAGGATTGGTACCATCTAATACCTAGCTTTAATCTCATAGGATTGGTATAATCCAATACCTGGTTGAACTCTCACAGGATTGGTACAATCCAATACATGGCCATGATCTCATAGGATTGGTACAATCCAATACATGGCTTTAATCTCACAGGATTGGTGTAATCCAATACATGGTTGAACTCTCACAAGATTGGTACAGCCCAATAATTGGATATAATTCTACGGGATTTGGATAACCCAATACCTGGATATAATTTCACAGGATTGGCATCATCTAATACCTAGATATATATATATATATATATATATATATATATATATATATATATATATATATATATATATATATGTGTGTGTGTGTGTGTGTGTGTGTGTATGTATGTATGTGTGTGTGTGTATATATATATATATATATATATATATATATATATATATATGTGTGTGTGTGTGTGTGTGTGTGTGTGTATACACACACATACATACATATACACACACAGATATATATATGTATATATATATATATATATACATACATATATATACATATATATAGTCGGTCCCTATCACTCTAGGTCCTTGAGTAGAAGTGAGAGAGTTGTAAACGATGATGTGTACTTTGTTTCCTTACGAATAGAGAACGTAATTGGTTATCATGTTGTATGTACATGGATGTGATAACTTGGAATTTCTTTCTTCTCCTTTATGAGCCTTCTCTCTCCTTTTGGTGACTCAACTAACTTGATCTGATTTAAAATTACACAGTTTAGGTGTTTTAATGTGTAATTGAGGTCACATTGGCTCTGTGATACAAGATGTAACACTATCTTGCATGTTTTACCTAAGTTTCATACCTTGATGTGCCATGCTTTGTAATTCATTTTAACCTTCATAAATGAACTATTCCCCCCTCCAAAGTACCTCATGTTGTAGGGTTTTTTATTATAAATCCTTCGATGCAAAAACCACGCTAATTGGGCCTAAAAACTCAAGTTTTGACATTATGAAAATTTACATATTTAATCCCCTTTTTGCTTCCCTTTTTATGTACCTTGAGCTGGCCTACATGAGCCCAAATGCCAATCATGGCCCAGCCACTTGCCCTCTTTCCATCCTACTTTGGGAAAGAATCACATGGCTAGAGGGTCATCTCCCTCCTCTATACATATTGGGAAATGGTTGAACCAACCCCATGATGACTTGAAGAGAACCCTAAAATTCATTTCCTTTCACCTTATAATCCCCCTTCCAACCATTTCTTTGTTTCCCTCTTCCTTTTCCCTTCCTCATCTGGCCCATAGTTTTCACCAACACCCTCCAGCTACTTCTCCATGTTGCCCATGTCTGCGACTGGCGCTACTACGACAGGAGGCACTCTTGTCCACTCCAGATCACGGAAGAGAACAGGGATGCATATGAGAGGCTGATGTTCCCTATATGCAATCAATCATCGCTACTTTGTTCTAGGCTGGCCGTACTTACTGCATCAAAGGGAATGAGGGTGGAGCTCCCTTGTTCTTCCCTTGTTCCAACCCAGGAATAGAGGGATCACATGAAGGGGGAGCCTCTAGGATCGAGTGAGAGTCGCGTGATCAGGGGCCCAGAAGGGCAGCTGGACCATACATCCCAGGATCCTAGGAGAAAAAGCCATCCCATAAGACCCTCTCCCTTGAGTTGGAGAGCAGGCATGCATGAGCCGTCGGATCACCCTCCTAGGTCTACGATCCCTTGCATAATAATGTGGTAATGTCACAATTTTCTCTGTAGTTTGAATCTAATTCTTCAAAAATAGATATCTCCATGATCCCTTAACCAAAATATGCAATATTATATACCAAATTGATCGTCTCAAGAAGATCTACAACCTATTCATGGTTTTGTGACCCAATTATGCTTTCTTTTCTCCTATTTTGCTAATGATGGGATCTTTGACTATGTTCACCATATTTGATACATGTTGGTGATAAAGACTGGATCTTTGATACTCAATCTATTTTGTTCACCTTAAATCAGTAACTTATATGGATATTAAGAATTTTGAGAGTCTTAATCACACATTACTCATACATGACTCCAATTGTACATATATGATAGTTTAGGACTTTAATGATGTACTTTGTCCAAATTGCTATTTTGCATCTAATATGAAATGTGCCCTCACCCTAACTTGAAAATCAATAGCTTTATGCTTCCATATGGTACACATAACCACCCTTGTTCTCCTTTTTCTATGTTTGAGTCACATGAGACCTAAATGCATAATTGTGACCCCTTTATGTTGATACTTGTTATACTTTGATCAAATGTTGACTTTGACCCCATTTTTCTATCAAATTATATTAGAACTATTAAATCAATAATCTTGTGATTCTTAGAGACACTAATGCCTATGGTCAACCCTCTTGCACTATGATGGTGTTTGAAACCCTAGTTTGCCTAATGTGACCTAAAGTGGCTTGATTGTCTTCCTCGTGCCCCAATTGTGATATGGATCTTAATATCTTATCTTTCCTCTTCTAAATAAGATATGTTCTATACTATATGATCCCCATGGTGTGGATGACCCATCTATTCCATATGTTGGGACCTTATGACCTAGGTCTTATGCGTTAGTTTTTGGAGTGCATGTTGACAATGTGGAACCCTATGATGCATATACTTGAGGACATCCACCTAATCTTGATTGTGATCCTTGTATCCATACATTACTGATCTAAATCATCTCTTATTCTTAAACCTATTGACTTGATGAGCTACGACCCTTATTGCCCTATTATGAGCATTATGACATAGTCATGTACATAGACATAAATCATGCAATGACCATATAAGATGAATGGAACATCGAAATGACTTGAAAATTGAACCACACCTTAACGATGATGTATATGTCAATAAAAGATCATCAAATGCATTGATAAGCAACTTGAATCCTAACTTGGACAAAACCCTAATTGAAGCTAGTAGGGGTTAATGACGAGAATATAATATATGTATGTGATCTTCTGCTAAACCAGGTGTTTCTTGAGATCTAGATGGTAAAGGTTAAGTTAAGAATCTCTAAATCAGGTACAAGCTTTAAATAGTTCTATGACTATGGATTTCTATCTTGAAATGTGATACATGTGTATGCTTGTTTACTTGCTCCAATATTGCCATGTAGCATTCTAGTATCTTACACGATGTTTATCCCATGTCATTGTTTTATAACTTGCAAACATAACATAGAAACTCCATTATAAAAACCTTATGCACCTTCCTATATTCTCGAGGTAAGGACACATGGCTGGGTATCCTACTCGAGCTATCAAGATAGGGTGTACCATGTTGATAAAAGGGTTAGCTAATCTGGAGCACCCTTATAGACTCTTCTGATGGGAATTAGTCAAAGGGCTTATGATATATGATGTTGTTGGTATAATTGTAGTAAAATGATATAAAACACAGGCTCTTGATTTGGTAAATACTTAACTTGTTTATTCTTATTTGTCTACTTCTACAACTCTTTTCAAATTATGCAAAGCTTAAGTATATGTATCTTTTAGCCCTATACTCAACACCCAGTGTGTTGACTCTTCTTATTTCACATATTTTATAGGTTCAAAGATGTCTAGAATTTGATGGGCTTGGTAGGCTATTTCGGGTGTAAATGTTGTAAGAATTCTAGTGTATGTGAGCAGACTTGTACAATATGACACTCCAATATGTAACTAAAAGCTTGTAATAAACAATGTTGTTTAATATATCTTGTTGAATGTTGAGATTATGATTGGTGCTTTTATCTAGTTGTCTGTTCATGTATGCTAAGATTTATGCTTCCACATGCACACTTTGATAATACCATGCTAGGGACAGACACCTAGGTCCTATTGCCATTGACTTTATAGTCATTTGGAGTTATGATTTGGGTAACAAACAGTTCCATTACAATGGATGTGTGAGAAATAGAATGAATGTCTAGACATGTATCTTTATTATTGAGATCAAATTAGAGCAATCAAGTTTTAGTTTCCTTTTTGAAAGTTGTTTATATTATTGAATGTGAGTAAACAAAAATTGTTTGAGATATCAGAAAAAAAAGGTTAAGGGTGATCTTTGTATTATGTTTAATTCTACACTTATACCCTAATTCCATGATTAGTGGTAATAGTGGGATGTCGGTGTAACATATGGGAATATTTAATTCTAAACAATTCAACTAGGCAATTTGTGAAAATAGTTGAGGTGGATCCTTGTGGTTTCCCGACTTGTGATAGAGGTTGCACAAAACCCCTCTCTCTTGGTTGTTGAGAGGTGAGCCGACCTTCTTGATCAATTAGGGTTTGGTGCCCTTGTGCTTGAGGTTGAAGATGACCTTGGAGTTGTGCTGCCCGATAGCCTTGTTTGGAGTTATACCCTTGGGTGACACACCTTGTTGAGATAATTGGCTTGGTGCCTGTTATGCTTTGGTCGGTATAGAGTCTCAACCCTAGCATGGGTGTTAGAGTTGCTTTGGGCGACATGAGTTGTCTACCCTTATGGCATGATATGTTCTTGAGGTGCAATCCTTGGTAGATATGCTTGCTCGGGCGTTAGGTTGATCCTTGCATCCTTTGGATGATACACCATGTATAGAGGATGCCCGATGCACCCCCCCCCTTGTCTTGAGATGGTCTTGGCCGATAGGCTTTGATAGCTTGGTGCCCGGCACAACCTTGGCCGTTATCCTTGTTTGGATGAGCTTGGGCGATATGGTATGGTGCCCAGGATGGCTTTGGATGATACCAATATGTCTTAGTTGAGCTTTGACTTATATGAAGTGTTGTATGAGACGGCTTCATTCCCGACATGCTAACCCTAGATGTTGGTCGTTATGATGCTTCCTGGCCATGCAAGACACCATTCTTGGGCATCATGGGTACCCTGGCTGATAATGTTAACCCTCGGATGATGCTGAGCTGGTTGCATGATAGGGGTTCCTTGGGCGACACCCCTTTGGTCGATATGGCTCATGTTGAAGGTTAGCAGATAGTGAAACCGAACCCTAACCCTAGCTTAGTGCCCAATAGACCCTTGGCCGATATCCATGGTAGTGTTGCACGATATACCTTGGTGATGGTTGTCCGACACCATGTGTGCTAATGGAACTTCGATGCATGTTAGAGTATGTGCAGTGGTTGGCCGATATGGTGGTGAGCTGCTTAAGGGTTGGAAATCCTAGCCATTATACCTTTGGTAAGGATATTGCTACCAGGTGCACCCTTTGATGAGGGATGGCACTGCTCGCCATGCTTAGTGAGGGTTGCCAAAGTTTTGGGTGAGGGTTCTGATAACCCGGAATGTAGATAGTTGATGGTTCTCTTTTAATAATGATGATACAAATGGAATGATGTAAGCACCTTGAATCCTGCAGATATGTTGATAAGTTATGAACTAGGAAGCTTGGAAGCATACGGTATTGCTATACATGTTGATATGACACATGCTTATGGTCACAAGTGTAAGGCATAATATATGCCCATGATTGATAATAATACTATGAATGATAAAGCTTATGTGTGATGTACTCATGGATGTTTCTTTATACTTTATAGTATGGCTTCAGTTATCTTTGTGGATGTGTGCACTAACCATGCAGGTATTTCATGTGGATTCATAGCCTGGTCAGAGCTATGAGGTATATGTGCTTTGACTAGCACAATGTGATAATAATCCTTGTTAATGAAATAACAAGTTGATAGGTTTGAGGACCTGATATAAGGTTGAGTGCCTAGCTAAGGTGTTACCCTCTGATGATGTGATAAGGGATGCGTTCCTAGGATGTTGATGCCTGATTGTGATACCTTGAGAGGCAGTGGTTGATATCATGAGGGATTGAGGTCCCAGGACAGTATGTTGATGGCAATAATGATGAATTCTATAAGGCTATGTTATACTTTGTTTTACCTCAACAATTGGCTTAAAATATACTAATTAACAATAGATAAACATATCGTGTAGTTTTCCCTGGCCATAGATCCATTACCGTCAGTATTTGGTGATGGTGAAACAGGTTTATCCTGCGAGATTACCTGGAGCGCATATTGTTGAATATGTGAGGTTTCCCCTAGCCTAAAATAGGATGGTTGAGTGCAGCTATAGTTGCAGACTCAGGATATATGGAGCATGGTGAACATACCCATGGCTCAGGATATGTGATGATGAGCATGATGCGTTCATGACTCGAATGTATGTATGGGTGGTGTGCGGAGCTGACCCAGAGGTTGAGGCCCTATAAGCATAAGACTGCGGTCTTACTTGATGATTCGTGTACTGACCACGAGAAGGTGAGGTCATGGAGTCCGGATCTCCTTAGACCTTGTATGGAACCAGATTGGGCTTCGCAGGCAATGGTTGTGTTACGACCCCACCTCCTGATAACCCCCAATTAAGGGAGACTGAGAGGTCGAAGCCGTACCCATAACTTCCAGATCAAAGGTTTGACACTTAACCAAGAACAATTATTAAATTTCAACAATCTATACTGAAAAGCTGTAAGAAAAATAAACTTTTGCATACCTTTTTGAAAACTTGGATCTCTAAATTTCTATCCACTTATGGATTCTACTCTAACTAATCCTCCTTGTATTTTACTTCATGTATTGCACAATATGACGATTTATTGTTTGTCCTTTTGGCTTGAACCTAAAACGCCGACAAACAAAACGTCGGTCAGCCGAAGCTGGTATGGGGGGGCAATAAACGTGCAACTATGATAATAATGTAATCATTCAATTAATCATTTAACAACCAAGATTACATTTTAAATATAACTTCGCGATCCATGAGTACCCTATCCTCTGTGCTATCCCTGTAGTGGACGTGGATACTACCTTCCTTATGGTAGATCCCCATTAAACCCCTCATGGTCCCACCTATAGGTGAACCAGTTTCTAGGGTTGAGTCACATGGCACTACTCGTAAGTAGCCCACTCCTTAACTCATGGCAGGCTAATGGGTCTCATGGCACTACACTTAGTAGCCCAATTTCTAACCCACGATAACCTAGACCTTACTCTAGGTTACCCCTTTTTAGCCTTTACAAGCCCCAGAGGTGGACCTGGATCTAGCCAGTTATACATGTATATTCATAGTGATAGTCATAGTCACTCTATAATTGCATGAAATAAAAGCATCCAACAGTTATTTCAAGCCATGAGGGAAACGTCGATAAAATCCTCGGAAAACTAGTCGGAATAATCATAAGCGTAACCACATACCTGATCCAGAGCAACTTGATGTCCAAGCATTAATTTTCAATACAATCAAACAAGCAATCAACAATATCCTGAAAATAATGCATAACATCCAAGTGTCATTATTTTATTCAAAACGTTCTCAAGATTGACTTGGATTGCCCCTTATGATTTCTAGGCCACATCGTTCCTTGCTAAGCAAACCAACTTATGGTTTAATCCAAAGATTCCCTCTTTTCCTTGTATATCAATTTCTCTTTCACGATGCTATTACTCAAAACCTGCCTAATGGATACACATGAGTGTTAAGGAAAGTTATTATATCCTCAATTACACACAAAAGAAACATAAAGAAAAGACACCTATTGGATAACTTATTTTTTTCCAAAAAGGCTCTCCAAACCCTTCTCTTTTGCGAACTCACTTTCCTTATCAAACAAAGAGGGAAAACCTTGCATTGGTATTATCTACTCATATACCATGCTTGAGTTCCAAGGATAAATGTCTTTTCTTCTTATGCAAGTTAACACTGATTAAAGCTTATTGCATTCTTATTTTCTCTTGAATTAACTTTTATTTCCTTATTGGGATTCCCTTTTATCATTAGGAATTCTTGGGATACGAAATTCCACAAAGGATAACTCAATTATACCTCTTTTCACTTATTTTCCATATTTTATCATTATTTTCAATTTCTTTCTTAATAAAGAAATACTTAATTAATCTTTTCTTTTCTTATTGCACTCTTTATGCAACTTTGGACTCCTTGGAACCCAAGGAACCCAAGAGGCACGAAATCCCTCTTTGGATTTGCCTTCTAGAGGTTTTCACATTTTTTTTCTCAAATATTCAGTTATTCATTCACTAATTGAATTTTCTTGTTATTTGGGCCCAATAGCCAATAAAGCCCACAACAGAAACATCAAGGCTATTGTAAACAAAATCCATATATTCAAAACAAATTATATCATTATTTATTCAAATATATTTAATATGAGAAATTATATTTCTCATCAAATGAACCCAAAATGTAATTTCTCCAAAGCAGGAGCAGGTGTTGTCAAGTCAGTGCTCAAACCTTTCTCAAACTGCCTGATTCTCTCGTCATCTGTCATCGCCATGTGAGGAAAAAACCTCAGTAGGTCCATAAACTTAGCTTCATACTTAGTGATGCTCATCGATCCTTAGCGGAGACACTCAAACTGGTTGATCTTCTTGTCTAGATACGTCTTCGGGAAGTATCGGCTGACGAACTCCCCGCGGAAAACATCCCATCAGATCACCTCACCGGGTCACTTCTCCTCCTCGATGGCCCACCAGTGGCCAGTACTACCTTTTAGAAGGTAGACAGCGTGCTTAACTTTGTCTGCTTCGGGGATGTTAAGGATCTGGAAGGCCTTCTCGAGACCTATCAGCCACAGATCTGCATCTATTGGATCAGTTGTCCCAGCATAATCTGAAGCTCCGACTCGACGAAGTCGCTCAAAGGTCTTCCCAATACCCGATGTTTCACCATGGGGAGCCTGTTCTCTTGGCGGAGGCACTGACAACCTTTCCACCATGAAATTCATCGTAACCATTAACTGCCCCATAAGTTGCTGATAGGCAGGGTTTTCAAGAATGGCTGGGTCAAGTTGGGGGACCTCAGGCACCCGATCTTCATGTGCATGCACTCTTGCTCCATCAACTGATGCAACATCACTGCTCTCGGCAACATGTTCTTCATGGTTTCTAGACATCTTTAAGCTTTATCTTCCACTGAGGGTAGAAGGTTATTGTAAGAAAATCTGGAAAACTTACAAGAACAGACACAACCCTAGTCCTAGATCCCTGTAGATTCAACAAACCTAGAGCTCTGATACCAAAAACTATTGTGACATCCCGCCATCACACAGACAACGAGACGTCACACAAAAATTCAAGGAACCACCATAAACCACATATTACTAAAAACATGGGTTAATTAAAACTGATTGCGGAAAGCACATAAAAGAGAAAATTACATTCATATCCTCATCCTATAAGGAAACATGTTATTTAAATATTTACAAGCCTTGATATATGTCCACAGCTTATAGGAACCAGCTGTCCTGTCAGCACCAGAGTTCATCATCTGTTTATACATACATAACGGGCCACATAAGGCCATCAGCAGGATATACAAAGCTACATCAGTATACAACTTAAAACATCGTCAAAACACCCCTGAGGACCTGAGAGTACAGGGATAACTCTAGGACTCTACTGCAAAACAACCAAAACAATAACATAACCATCTCTTGCATCCTACTACTCTTCCTGCTTCTCGGTCGCAACCTCACGACCACCACTACATCTATCATGATCACCTAAAAAGGTTGTAAACCAACGGGGTGAGACACATTGTAATGACCCGTTTTCAAATTAGTCATCTAATTAGGGTTTACTTGGATGATTGTATGCTTAATTAAGATGATCATTGTTTAAATATTGATTAGTGATGGTAGTTAAATTTTCATATTTTACATATAATGAGAAGTTTTAATCATACTTTGATCCTACCTAATTAGGGTTAACATTTTAGAAACCCTAATCGGCCCAAATTAGGGTTTTGATGACATATGAATACATAATTTGATAAATATAGTGTCTCACTAAATGATTTTTAGTATTTTATTTGTAACTATGATTTAATTAAAATTTATATATGACTTGTATGTATAATATTTGAACACGTTTGAAAAATATCAGAATTTTTTAAGAATGTTCTGACCTGTGTATCGGTCGAGTTTCAAACTCGATTGATCATATTTTCAGATTGATATAGCATTGTGGTAATTGAATTTTATCTTTTTATTGGTACATCCAATTGATCTCAAATTTTAACTGTAGTTTACTAACTCCATTATAGACACCCTGTTAAATTTAAGTAATTTTTTATGACTTTTTATCTCTACAGAGAGGGTGTCGGTCTAGTTTTGTGAAGGACAAACTCGACCGACCATGCTGCTGACTGCAATATAATAGTGTAGTATTTGATTTTTATTTATTTATTTGTAACTCCAAATGATATAAATGTTTTACAGTATCTTATAAACTCAATTTCAGACTTTGGGTTAAAGTTTCATAATTTTTGGATGAGTTTTGAGTTCTGAAACGTGTGGTTTCGGTCGAGTTTATAACTCAGCCGACCAACCAGTTTATGCAAAATAAAAATACATTGAGGGGCTTGTTTGCAAATGTTCTAAGCACCTCAATTCATCTATATCACTAAAATAACACACAAGGATATCTCATAACTCATCCTTACTATCAAAGAAATGAAATTCTTGAGAGAGAGGAGAGCTAGGGTTTTGAGTAGAGAAAGTGGAGGAGATGATGACCTAGGGTTTCTCTATCCAAGATATGATGAAATCAAGTAAGTTTAGCTTCTTTGCATAGCATTTCATGGTGAATCTTCTCTCACATGTCAAGATTCCATCCCTCCCCTGATTTGATTCGAAATCACATCAAATATCCCCATTTTCTCACTCTTTCTCTTCTAATCCCCATTTCTAGGGTTTCCGAGTTGAGAGGAGAAAGAATTGGATTCTTTTGCGAGAGTTTATTTGGGTTTCCAAAAATTTAGAGGTTGACCTCCGTTTTTAAGGTGCTTGGCACCTGAGGTGAGTGTTTTTCTCCCTCCTAAGTTTTGTATTCATGTTGAAAGCCTAATTCTATCCGGATAAAACAATCAGATACCTTGTTTATACATGTATGCGTCTAGATTTAATTTGGGAAAGATATTGAAGAATCCAATTTTACTGATTTTGATTATTTCTCATTGATTGAAACTTGATTAGTTCCTGTTATATTGATTGAGGATACATGGGTATTCCTATGGGTAGATGACTATGGTATTTCATGTGAATTTTTCCTAAAAATCAGCCCAATGGTCGATATGCTTGGAATTGAATTGACATGTATAAAGTCATATTTGAATTGTACTACATTGTATTATACAAGTGTATTGTTGAATGTTAATGGAATTGAATGACCACATATCCTGATTAGGATTTGTGTTGAGGAAGTGAATCAAATGAGTCAATTAATCAATGTATACTTATGATTGATGAATGAAATGTGTTAAAATGGAAACTAGGGTTTCCATGTTTATGAATAACCCTAATGAACCCTTGGGTCATGATTGGATTACTGAATGATATGATTCTTATGATATGTTGAACTAAGGAATGACTTATTGAAAACCCTAAAAGTTTATTACTAAGACAATTATGAGTGATAAAGCTAGAACTTGTATATGCTATTTGAAATGTGATCAAATGTTGAAGTTGAAAGTATTAATACTTCAATTGAATATGATGAGTCTTACTAATGTCATCTAAGTCTAATGCATTTGTTTTAGTATAATAAAGAATGATCATTGCTGATTATGGGATTCACATTAGTAGTCAATGACAAGGTACACTTATCTAAATATAAGAGACAATATGAACAAGATGTATGTAATGGTGATTGCAAGATAAAGATGAAACTAATGAAGATAGTATGATGAAGTATTTTATCTTTTATTTAATTACATGTGGATTAACCCAAATTAAATGAAATATACAAAGAATTGTACTTTAGTAAATGTTATGTAGAAGAGAAGCATTGTATGTAAAGTGAATCAAGAAAGATTGGTCCAGATGATGTAATGAACATGAAATGAAAGAAGCTTAGACTACTTAGTATAAAATGATGGAAAAAGATAGGAATTAGTATATGATTCTAAGAATGTAACTCTTACCCCAAAATGATGAGTTTGATGATGCTAATGAATGACAATCTCAAATGGGTGATTAAGAGATGTACATAACCATAGTTGAATTCAACTAAATGATGAAACTCAAGTATTTGAATTGACTTACAAGAATGTGTTTTGTATTGTGATTGTTTGATAGAATACTTGTATTATGACAATGAACTATTTTGATGGAATTCAAATGATAATCAACATGTGTTGACTAGTAACCACATATGAAGAATGTGAAATAAAAGAAGAAGAGAACTAAGTCTGTTATGCATGTATATGCATGAAATTTATTTACATCTATTGAGATTAGATGAAACAAGCATATGTTGTATGACAAATATATTCTAGGTATGAGAAATGATACATGATGTCTATATGCTTTTACTATTGCTAGTTCGAATGCCTCTACTGATATTTGTTAAGAATTGTGGTATATAATGAATTGATGAGGAATATGTTGAAATGGAATTTAATATGCACTCCTTACATTGAGAAACCCTAATAAGGGTAAATGTTGCATAATGAGATTATGTCTAGGGATGAAAGCCCACTGATGATGATAAAACCCTGATGGGGTAAATGATGGACAATAAGATTATGTCTTGGGCTGAAGGCCCACTATTGATGATTGCTATGAGTTGATGTAGAAGATAGAAATAATTATATTTGTTGCAATCTATAGACTTATTGTGCTTCTTACTTTGATCATTGCCCTTATTGATAAACTTAATATGTTTCATGTTATTATAGTTACGCGAGAATACACAGATATGATATATGATGTTTTGAATTCTTATAAGATGAGTAAAAGAGATCAATAACAAGTGAAATGATAGAACATCTAGTTAGGTTCCCTGAACACCGTGAGTTTCCCCTGAGGACCACACTGGGGAAACAAAACGGATCTCCTTGTAGTAATCAATGAATTATGAGAAGGATTTCCGGAGTGTGGATTGAGACCTTAAAGGTTAGACCACCAGGATTTAGGAGTGAGTCATTTGGAGTGGCTCTGGCCCTAAACCCTTGTTGTGAAAGTCTATGTCCAGATGGAATAGACTCTGATGAAATGAAATATGTGAAATGTGAAATGAAAAATATGTGAAATACTGTGATATGTGATATATTGTTTTGTTGGTTCCTATCTCGTGTACCCGAGATGAGGATGTGAGCCTCTTTAGGCAACCATGAGGTGGCTAGGGTCTGTTGTTGATATCTTAGGGTGGCCGGCTAAACCCTAAGATAGTGACGATGAGTCGTTGACACGAGAATCAGGCGTGGCGACTTCTACTTGGTGAGGTACAAGCCAAGTAGTTTTAGGGCAAATGAATAAAAGATGATAAGCTGTGTAGAATATGATTTGAATTGTTGTTACATTCTTTGTACTGCTACTTTATGATTTGTTATTGTTGATTATGCTTCTTGTTGAGGAAAGTAATCATGTTGATATGGACATTTTCTATTTCATATTATGATATGTCATGCTGACAAGTTATAAATGATGGGATTTATATCCATTCTGAATATGAGTTGGATTGCCTTCTATTTGATAGTATTGTTTGGTAGATATGTATTATGTGTACTTCTGCTTCAGGACTGTAGGATGTGTTCCTGGTCCAACTGATGGAGTGTCACAAGGGTAATCTTATTGTTATGTATTGATTCAAAATGCTTAGAACTTGATTTATTACTCATGCATTAGGATTCTTAATCTGAACTAAGAAGTATTGTTGATTTGTTCATAGACATGCTTTAAAAGTTGTTTCAAAGTTATAATTGGTTTAAGTGATTACCTTATCTATTGGATTAGATTATCATGGAAAGTTTGAAATGACTTATGATAGATCTATATGCTAGACTTTTCAATATCTGTATGCTTCTGTTAAGTTTATTATACTTAATCTGATGTTGATGCGTGTACCTAGCTTGAGTGGGAGGTATCAACTCACTGGGGCTCTATATGAGTCTCATGAGGTTATTTTAAATGTTTTTAGGTATAATGCTATCCAGCGGAGAGGTTGTGACAAAGAAGATATAAATAGAATAATCTAGATAGATTAGAATGTCCATGTACTCTCTCTTTCCTGGGATGGGTTGTAGATTAAGTTTGTTCATCAATGTACATGTATGATGTAAACTGAACTGCATATGAGAACAAGATTTGGTTCTGGATTAATGGAGTTGAATATGATTTGTGATATATGAATGTGATGTCCTTGATGTGATTTTGATTTATGAGTTTGTGAATAAAGAAAAAGGAAAATTTTATCTGTCTTTTTCGTATATTATTTAATCGCCTTTGTCGAGAATTCATTGTTCATTCCATAATCTGGGTTTAGGTTTTTGGATTACCTCTAATGGTTGGTATTTGTGCTGATCAAAAGAGTGGGTCCCGACACACACAGTCCTAGCGAGAAACATAACTCCCCGCCGAAACTATAAAACTTCAGAAGAAACAAGTAAAGTATATAACTAATATCAGCAGATCATAAGAGCAACATCCTGAGCAGAACTTATCTTATTAACAATCTTACCAGATATCCAGGAGGCATATAAGCAAGTATTCTTTATGGAACATGATTGACAAGATAAGCTTTATAAGAACTTATCACAAAATATAAGGATCGTACAAATAACTGCAAGGTATAACTAGATCAACTATACAAGCAAGGCCTCAATCAATGTTTCGTGTTTTGCCCTAAGTAGTATATATACTATTCAGTTGGATTACATATTATCATGCCCTGAGGAAGTGAGTCATATCGCTCAAATCCAACCATCGGCTGCGAAGCCCAAACAGGTGCCATACAAGGTCAATGGAAGAGCTAGACTCCACAACCTCACCACCTCGTGGTCAGTGCACGAGTGCTCAACAAGCTGGACCGTAGTCTCATGCTTAAGTGGCCGCAGCCACACAGGGTCAGGCTACCCTCTGCCTAGCCCACCTTGGTATAGGTATCAGCGCTAGTGATCCGAGCCACGGGCATGTTCACCGTGCTCCATATCCATTGAGCCATGGGCCTGTTCACCATGCTCTCATCACACATCATGAGACATGGGCATGTTCACCATGCTCTTTCATATTGAGCCACAGGCCTAAAACCGTTCTCTAGAGTCTAAAACCGAAGTTGCACTCTAATCGTCCTATTTTTAGTTAGGAGCAACCACACATATTCAACAATATGTGCTTCCGGGTTAACCTGCAGGAGAACCCGTTTCACCATCACCAGCTACTGACGATAATGGATCTATGGCCAGGGAAAACTACATGATATGTTCCACTGTAATTAATTAGTATATTTTAAGTGGATTGTTGAGGCAATCAAGTTGTAAAACATAAACAACATTGAGTTGCATTATTACCATGGGATCTCAATCCTTCATCACAGAATGCTACTGCCTCTCAAGGCTTACATCATCACCATGGGATAGAAATCCCTTATCTCAACATCAGAGGATAACACATCAACTAGGCACTTAGCCTTTATCAGGTCAACAAACCTTTCACATCATACTGGTGATACATGTTATCCCATCAACAAGGATTATCATCATTCAATGTTATATAGAACACATACACCTCATAGCTCTTACCTGGCTATGAATTCACTTAATTCACATGCATGGTTAGTATGCATATCAAGAGAGATAATTGAATCACCAAACATAGATCTTTATGATTATCATGCTATTAGGGTTGAAGGTACATGATTAGAACAACATCCATGATCATAGCTACATGAAGCACAAGTTGTATCTGTAGAAAAATTACATTATTGTAATCAAACCATGAGCATTCACTATGCCTTATATCTTATGAACATAAACATGTATCTTATCATCTTACTTAGCACCAACTTCGGTATCAAACATATCATTGGTTACAACCTATCATTCATAACTCATCATCCACAAAGGTGCGGGCACAAGATAACAACCTCATCAAAACTAGGGTTTCGAGCTAGGTGCAACCCTTACCGAAGATACCGCCTACCCTCACTATAAGTGTCGCGGGCAGCGCATCCCTTACCCAAAGGGGTATCGGATAGGATCACATCCCTCACCAAAAACCTATCGGCTAGGGCACTTAGCCACACATATAGGCCAACCAAGGAGTGCATCCATGCACAAGGGATATCGTGCAACCAGACCTGATGTGTGTCATGCAACCTAATCCAAGAGTTGTGTCATTTAGCCAAGGAGCAAGGGGTGTATCGTGCAACTGGGTCCAGAAGGGTATCGTGCACCCAAGTTCAAGGTGTATCGGGCATCTAAGGTAGAGATGTGTCGGGCACCACCACTAGCCCTAACGGACAAGACCCTATCTCCCATAAGGGTTAGGGTTTCATGTCAGGCATCCACCATCATCATAACGCCCAAGGCCATATCAACCAAGGCTGAGATCATAACGCCCAACAACACACTACTAACCTCTTATCCAACTACATCATGGCGCTCAAGGGGGGTTATCGTTCAACTAAGGCATCTATCTAGGGTTTCACCACCCAAGCACCATATCGAGCAACACCAAAACCAACCCATGTCACCCAAGGCTCAAAACAGAGATAGCTACTAAGCACCATGTCGGTGTAAAGGTTCTTATGAGGAGGGTTCGGTGATGATCCTTGACAGAAGAGTAAAGAAGCTGAAGAGGAAGGACCTGGTTCTTGTAAAGGTTCTTTGGCACCATCATGGTGTTGAGGAAGCCACATGGGAGCTTGAGGAAGAGATGAGGCAGACGTATCCCTCGCTTTTCTTTTCGAATTTCAGGGACGAAATCCCTTTGTAGAGGTTTATGGCTTGTAAGGACCCTGACCTTCGTTTTGGGCTTACCCTATTTGTTTTGCCTAAACTTTGTTCTTGGTTTCTTACTAATCATCTTTAGTGGTGATTAGGGTTTTCTTATGCTTAGTTGAGAGCTGGAGGTGCTACTTGCAAAATAACCTGAGTTGAGGTTGATGAGCAAGTTTGTCACCTTGAGAGATGTCTTTCTCTCTCTTTGCTTCCTCTAGGGTTGAGAGGAAGGTTTGGGCTCGTTCCTTGAGTTGTATTGGGCTTGGTTGAGCTCTTTTGGGCCTTGTTTTCCCTTGTTTGGGCTTTTCCTTGCTTGGTTGAGCCCTGTATCGGGCAAGGGTGCTTTGTGTCGGCCATGGGGTATCTCCCATGGGGGTGTGTCAGCCATGGAGGAATAGTGTGTCGGCCTTTGACCTTTGTTGACCTTCTTGCCTTGGTTGTGTCACCCTAGCTTGGACATGTGGCTGACCCTTGGGTACCTATTGTTGGGTTCCCTAGGACAGTCAACTATTTCTTGGTGCCTTTCTTATTTTGTTTGTAGTTCATCAATGTTTCCCACTCGTCCTCTTTGATACTAGCTCCTTTGGAGACCGAGGCATGAACATCAACACTCAGTTGATAGATAGGGGTGGGTGTTTCTTTGGCCATCTTTCCTAGCTTCTTGTGAGGTCTACGCCATTCTGGTTTTTTGGCTTGGATTATTTGGGAGAAGGGTGTGAAACCAATGGAACTTCATGTGATATTCCTTCCAAGACCTATTCTTGAGAAACCATCACATTAAGATCTATGTCAAATATAGATGTATTGTTGATAGAATGTCTCTATTGGATATCTTGGTGTGTTGAACCTTGTTTAATATCATCCTTGCGAGGTGACGGTGGCACACCAAGGATAGAATTGAAGAACACTTGAACTTTCTGTTGGATCCTAGATGGGTGATTAGATTCTCTAGAGGGGGGATGAATAGAGCTTAATGTACCTAAACAAAATTCATTAGACCTTCAAGATATATGACAAGATAAGGTTGCTAAATAGGTAATTTGAGTGAAACTAAACATGCATAGTAAGGATGAGAGAGATTGAGCAAACACAAGTAGAGAAGCTATTAAGAGTGGTTCCATACTTCAAACTAGAAGTGAGTCAGTCCGCTTACCTAGAGAGGTCAACCTCTAGGATTTCTTAACCTTACACCTTCATTATATTCATTATAAGAGATACAATACATGACCAACCAAAGGACTTACATGTAAGGACCCTGACCTTCGTTTTGGGCTTACCCTGTTTGCTTTGCCTAAACCTTGTGTTTAGATGCTTGCTAATCACCTCAAATGGTGATTAGGGTTTGTTTGTGCTTTGTTGGGAGTTGGAGGTGCAACTTGCAAATAACCCAAGCTTTAGGGTTGATGTGCAAGTTTGACACCTTGAGAGATGTTTCTATCTCTCCTTGCATCCTCTAGGGTTGAAAGGATGGGTCGGTCTCGTTGTTTGAGTAGCTTTGGGCTTTGTTTTGCCTTGTTTGGGATTTGCCTTGCTTTGTTGGGCCTTGTGTCGGGCAAGCTCTAGGTGTATCGGCCAAGATTGAGTGAGACGACCATGGTGTATCAGCCGGGTGGTTGTGTAGGGCTAGGGTGTGTCTCCCATGAGGTGTATCGGCCAAGTGACCTTCTTTGACCTAGCATCGTTTGTGTCACCCCCCTTGTGGACACTTGGTGCTTGTTGCTTGCATGTGGCAAAAGCTTTGGACATGTGGTGGTGGCAAGCTAGTTGGTGGCTTTGCCCCATGGACAAGTGTCCCTATGTTGGGTGACACCCTGCCTTAGTTTCCTCTTCACCCTCTTCTATATATGTCTCTCCTTTCTCTTTCTTAGGATCCCTTTAGTTCCTTAGTTTCTTCCCTTCTTCCTTGGTGGATGATACCTCCTCTTGGTGAGCTTGGTGGATGATACCCTTGGTAGAGATATCTTGGTGGCCGATCTCCTTGGTGGAGTCTTTTTCTTCCTCTAGTGGTGGCCGAACCCTAGAGTGTGTCTTGCTTCTCTTATTGTAGTGAGCATCTCCCCCTCCTTCCTTAGCACCTTCTTCTCCTTCTTGCTTGTTCTTCGGCCATGGTGGTTATGAGCTTTGCTTTTTCTTCTTGAGGTGGCCGAAGGTGGTCCTTGGATCCTGGAAGCTTGGTGCTAGGGACTTGGATCTTGCTTAAGGTGGGTTACATAACTCCTAACCCTAGATATGCTACTTCTTTTTCATGTTTCATGTTTATATGTCATCTTGATCGGCCATGCATCTTGTTAGATATGTTTCTTGCCCTAGTGTGTAACATCCCTGACCTGGGTTATGAATTAACCCTAGAGGTTTTGCCTAATAAGGTTGAGTAGTTTCTTAATCTTATCTTGGGAAAAGTAAATAGGGCTCACGAGAAACTTATGTTTCAATTTTGGTCATGTTTGAACAATGTTGAATCAATGTTTTGTTTGTTTTGGACTAAAGTGCAAATTACCCAAGTTGAGGGGTTTATGTGCAAATTTTGCATGATAATATGTTCCTCATGTGTTGAAGCATCATGAGAGTGAATATTATGTTAATGTATGGCTTATGGAAGCCTGAATACCAAGAAAGAGCTGATAAAGCAATGTTGTGCATTAAAACCTAGTTTTGGTGTAATGTGCAATTTACCCAAAACCTAGGGTTTGATATGAAAATTACCACTTCAATAAAGTCCCTAATGTTTCTTGGAATCATGTAGAGTAAAGAAAATGAGAGTTATTTCTCATTTGAATTAAGATGGAGGAGAGAGAATCTTGATATTAAAATAATCAAGATTTAATTCTAAGTGAAACCCTAATCCAATTTAGGGCAAAAATGAATGTATTAATTAAAGGGCCTTCAACCAAAATGTTATTGGTTGATTTTGAATAAGGATGAACGTTCTTTTTCCAAGATAAGGAACGAAAATATCTAAAGGAGGTGAAACTCCACTCACCTTATTATAAAGGAAAGTAATTTCCACTCACATATGGGATATTAATATAATAAGCATTAAGGTGCTTATTTTCTTTTCCCTTAATCCATGGATAATGGAAGAGAGTTCGGTGGGGATATAGATGCCCTTTCATGCAAGAAACCAAGGGGAAAGTGGTGGCAACAATTTTGGAATTAAAAGACTTTTATAAAGTATCTTCTCTCTCATCAATTTCCTTATAAAAATGCCCTTTCCAAGCCAAATGAAAGGCTTTTCTCGACCCTTTTCTTTCTCTCCTTGCTTTGGCCGACCAAGGGAGCTTAGGAGGAGAATAAATACGAAACACAACCTGTAGGTAAGGTTCTTGATCCATTTCTCCTTGATTTCATGGTGGAAATCGAAAATAAATTATGGATTCCTTCTTACTTTGATCTCCTCTTCAACCCTAGCCAACTTTTACAATCAAAAGCTTGAGGACGAGCCTAGGGGGAGTTGCAAGAGCTTCATCCACCATTAATGGAGTGATCTTGGAGCTTTGGAGCTCAATTGGAGGTGGGTTTTATAACTTAAACCCTTAAACATTGATATTGCATCAATTCTCTATGCTTTGTTGATTGATTTCTTCAATTTGATACACTCTTGTTTCTTTGCTGCAATTTCCATCAAGAACGGTTGCTGTTCTTGGTTGTTCGAAGGAAGGGGATGATGACATCATCCTAGATGCTTATCCAAAGAATATTACCAAGCCAAATGGTTTTGATAGCTATTCCAAATCGTTTTAATTTGATTGGCTATGCGGTTTCAGCAAACCGTTTAAAGGCAAACGGTTTGAAACCGTTTGGGAGAAAACGGTTTCAAGACCGTTTGAGATGGTTGACCAAGCGTTGACCGTTTGGGAATTTTGTTCCTAATTATGTAGGCTAATGACCCACCAAATTTGAGTGGTTAACTCCAAAGGAATCGTAGGTTGAAGGCTAATCAATTAGGAAAATCGAATTGAATTAAATGCTGATTTTCAACCTGATTAACTTGACCTGTTTGGGAAAACGGTTTCAAGACCGTTTGAGTGAGTTGACCAAGCGTTGACCGTTTTGGATTCCTGTTCATAATTATGTTGGTTGATGACCCTCCAAATTTGAGGGATTAACTCCCAAGGAATCGTGAGTTGAAGGCTAATCAATTAGGGAAACCTAATTGGATTAAGTGATGATTATCAATCTGATTTAATTGAACTTTTTGGGCAAACGGTCTCAAGACCGTTTGAGTGCGTTGACCAAGGGTTTACCGTTTGGTATTACTGTTCCTAATTATTTGGTCTAATGACTCACCAAATTTGAGGGATTAACTCCCAAGGAATCGTGAGTTGAAGGCTATTCAATTGGGCAAACCCTAATTGAAAACAGTGCTGAAATTCCAATGAGTTAATAGGAGATTTTGGGTTGATTAGCCCAAACGGTTTCAAGACCATTTGGGAATCACCAAAACGGTCTCAAGACCGTTTGGGGGTAACCCCAAGACCGTTTGGAGGTCTGGGGTCAAGTATAGTTGACCAATTGAAGGTCTAAAGGTACCAAATCATATTGCAATTAAGTTTGATTTGTTGATCAACTCGATAGACCAAACCTTGATGAAATTTCACTAGAATCCAAAGGTTGGATGAGACAAACGGTCTCAAGACCGTTTGGTGGTCACCCAAGACCGTTTGGAGGTCTAGGGTTGAGTATGGTTAGGTGTTTGAAGGTCTAAAGGTACCAAGCTGATATACAATGCAATGCTGATTTGGTGATCAATCCCATGATCCAAACCTTAATTGGATGGCTTGGATTTGAGTGATATGATGGGCAAACGGTCTCAAGACCGTTTGGAGGTCATCCAAACGACCTAAAGACCATTTGGGTTCAGTTCATACCCAATTTGGATGATGGTTCAAAAGTTTCAAAGTAAACAATCTTGCATTGATGAGTGTTGTTGAATCATCGATTCTAAACCCTAATCCATTTGAATAAAACCCTAATTGATGACCAAGTGAGGGTCAATTGAGGGTCAAATCAGTTGAAGGTTGACCTAATAAACTCAATTGAAGTATGAGCATAGGTCCAATTGATGATTGGTTCCATGAATTCAATGGTTGAAGATCCAATGCAATCAATTGAAACATAATTAGTAGCTTGATTGATGATAACTTCAAAGCTCTAATTGGTGTTTATAAACCCTAATTCCATTGAGATCAGACCCTAATTGAAGTTCCAATTAAGGGATGAGTTCATGACTCAATTGATGATTGAGTTGATGATCCAATTGGTTGAGATTCCATAGATTGGAATTGAGTGTTGTTGAAGTCTTGATTGACTCTTTGGTCCATGCGGTTTTGAGAGGTTTGGACCAAACGGTCTCAAGACTGTTTGATACCAAACGGTCTCAAACCGTTTGAGACCCATGCAGTTTCAAGTCCATGTGGTTTCAAAGTTTTTTTGCTTAAACGGTTTCAAACCGTTTGTGATTCAATTTGGTTAATTCAATTGGATGCCCAATGCAATCGAAGGATCAATTGGTTAATCCAATTGAGTACTTAAAGTAATTGAAGGAACAATGGGTTGATTCAATTGAGTACCCAATGATATTAAAGACTCAATTGACTAATCCAAATGGATACCCAGTGCAGTTGAAGGTTCCATTGATTAATCTATTTGGATACCTCAAGTTATTGAAGGTCCAATTGATCAAACATTTTTGTAAACCTAATATGATTAGGTGGGAGATACCTTTAATGGTACTAATCTTTGATGCATAACAAATGCATGGATCCAATACATGATGTAAACCCTAATTGAGGTTTATTCCATGTATAATCCTATTAAGAGGTTTTCTACATGTGAAATCACTAATTAGGATAAATAGTAAACCCTAGTTGAGAGTGTATCCATGTAAAACCATAGTTGAGGGTGCATCCATGTGAAACCCTAGTTGAGGGAGTATCCATGTGAAACCCTAACTGAGGGCGCATCCATGTGAAACCCTAATTGAGAGTGATTTCATGAGAAACCCTAATGGGGATTGAGTAGTAAATCCTAATTATGGGTAATGTAATATGAAACCCTAATGAAGGGCGGTGCTATATGCAATCCCTATTCTAATGAAGGGAAATGGTATGTGAAACCATAATTCCCTAATAAGAGAATAGAATTCATGCTTGAATATGATTCAAGAGGTGAAATCCTGTAGTACGACCGTGTTAGGTAGCACGACCATGGTATTTTCACTTTGCACGACCGTGCAAGGTAGCACGGCCGCGGTGGCTTCCCTAGCATGACCGTTTTTGGTTGCACGGCCGTGGTACTCTATGTTTGACTTAGAGTTTGTTTTGAATAGGACCTAACATGGTCTTTTTATTAGTTCCTGACTTATGTATGAATCCATAGTATTGGCAATAGTTGTATATTCCAAGTAAGTGACAATTGATCACTACTTTACATGATGAATGTGATAAATTGGTGCATAAAGTATTAGGATGGGTAATACCCTAATACAAGCTAAGTATGTGAACTTAAGAAAGTTAATGGTGTTGATGAAAGTGAGACATCAAGATATGATAGATATCATATCCAACACCCCAAATATTGGTATACCTTGTTGTGATATAAGTCCAATATGATTGGATGAATGATACATGAGATGTGTGATGGAAATCCTAATCCTGGTCAAGGATTAAGGGTAATACCCTTGAATTATTAATACATTGTTTTTGCATGATGTTGATAGATAATTGATGTGCTGCTATCATATGTGCTAACCATGCAGGTATCATGAGATGATGGGCATTGCCAGGTATGAGCTGTGATATGTTATTAATTTGAATTTGTTTATTGGGCCTTGTGTGCCATAATATATCTTGTTGTCTGATAAGAGGTATCAAGAGAGTTAATAGGCATCAAGTATCATACTTACCTTGGTCAAATGACCTAAAGGTGTTAGTTACCTAAGGAAGTGGTAACAATGCTCAGGTGATGAGCTAAGGGTTTAAACACCCAGAATCACATGGTTAGGGTATTGAAATTGTGAAAGGATGAGAATTTCCAGTGGTGAATTGAGGGATTAAGATCCCAACACTTTATGAAAAGAATATGGCTACGGGCCATGACTCCACAATGATAATACCAGGCTTTAGATATGTGATCTAATCCTGAAGAGAGTTAAAGCAGTGGTAATGATTCTGTAGTTTGAATAGATGTTATACATGTTCTTTATATTCCTTAAAGGATAAATGACATGTTGATTCTATCAAGTTATAGTTGCAATGCTTCTGATATAGAATAATGTTCTAATCTGTTAGACATTAAAATATCTGCTGCTATACAAATATGATTCTTCCATTCATATTTATCTTCTTAAGTTGCAATAACAATGTTACTGGCGGAGAGTTATAACTCTCGTTGGGGCAATTTTTATAATTGTCTCACCCCCGTGGGAACCACATTTTTAGGTGGACGTGGACGAAGAGACAGGAACCCTTCAGTAGGTGAAGGACAGCAGCAACAGCAGGGACAGCAGTGAAGTCTTAGGTGGAGACATTGACTGTTATGTCATGTTCAGATGTATATAGAGTCCTATGTGTCGTCTCTGTACTCTCAGGTCCTCGGAGTAGTAGTAGTTAGTGATTTCGAGATTTTGGCTCAGTTCCTCGAGATTTTTATATTGCCTGTGTTTAGCTTGACAGGACAGTTGATGCTTGTAATTCTCAGAAAGAGATGATGCATGATATGTACCTTTGACCCAGAATGTGAATGTGTTATACTTTGGCTCTTGAAGAAAAAGATTTCCTATGTGTGGATCTCTTTGCAAAAAGTTTTGATTTTTAGTGATTTTCGCTAATCCGCTGCTTGATGAACACTTCCGCATTAGTTAATCTTGTTTTCACGAATCGGTCATTACATAGTGTGTACCCTTTTATCTTGTTATATATATAGTGGTCATGTTGTTGATGTGTTCCTAGACCTTATGGCCGAACCTTGAGTTTAAGGTTCCTTGGGCAAAACCCCTTTCTATCCCTTTTGGTTTTGAGAAGTGAGTTCGAGCTCTAGTGGTGTAGGCAAAACCCTCTCTCTTAGTTGTTGAGAGGTGATTCTATGCTCTAGTTTCTTGGGAAATACCCTTCTCTCACCATGGATTTGAGAGGTGAGCCTTGGTTGGAATCTTGACCGATAAGGGGATGATTCACCTTGTTGCCTGATATGTGATGGAGGTTGTGCAAAACCCCTCTCTCTTGGTTGTTGAGAGGTGAGCCAACTCTCTTGATCTATTAGGGTTTGATGATGGTGATCTTGAGGTTGATGATGACCAAACTGATATGGTCCTTGTGCCTTGTACAATACCCTTTTGTGGTGCTTTGCACGATACCCCTCTTCTAGGGTTTTGTCTTGGTCGATAGGATAAGTTGGGTTCTGTTGACCTTTTTGCCCGATATGACCCCTTCACCATGTTAGTGTTGTTGGGTGATATGCCTTGACCGAGATGTACCTTTGCCTTAGTTGGTGTTGTGCCTTTGGCCGACATGGTGCTTAGTAGCTATATCTATTTTGTGCCTTGGGCGACATGGCTTGGTTTTGGTGTTGCCCGATATGGTGCTTGAGTGGTGAAACCCTAGATAGATGCCTTAGTTGAACGATAGCCCTCCTTGAGCGCCATGATGTAGTTGGATAAGAGGTCAGTAGTGTGTTGTTGGGTGTTATGATCTCAGCCTTGGTCGATATGGCCTTGGGCGTTATGAAGATGGTGGATGCCTGACATGAAACCCTAACCCTTATGGGTGATAAGGTCTTGGCCGTTAGGGCTGGTGGTGCTGCCCGACACATCTCTGCCTTGGATGCCCGATACACCTTGCACTTGGGTGCACGATACCCTTTTGGACCCAGTTGCACAATACACCACTTGCTCCTTGGCTAAACGACACAACTCTTGGATTAGGTTGCATGACACACATTAGGTATGGTTGCACGATATCCCTTGTGTATGGATGCACTCCTTGGTTGGCCGATATGTGTGGCTAAGTGCCCTAGCTGATAGGTTTTTGGTGAGGGATGTTATCCTTCCCGATACCCCTTTGGGTGAGGGATGCGCTGCCCACCACACCTATAGTGAGGGTATGTGGTATCTTTGGTAAGGGTTGCACCTAGCTCGGAAACCTAGTTTTGATGAGGTTGTTATCTCGTGCCTGCACCTTTGTGGATGATGAGTTATGAATGATAGGTTGTAACCAATGATATGTTTGATACCTAAGTTGGTGCTAAGTAAGATGATAAGATACATGTTTATGTTCATAAGATATAAGGCATAGTGAATGCTCATGGTTTGATTACAATAATGTAATTTGTCTACAGATACAACTTGTGCTTCATGTAGCTATGATCATGGATGTTGTTCCAATCGTGTACCTTCAACCCTAATAGCATGATAATCATAAAGATCTATGTTTGGTGATTCAGTTATCTCTCTTGATATGCATACTAACCATGCATGTGAATCAAGTGAATTCATAGCCACGTAAGAGCTATGAGGTGTATGTGTTCTATATAACATTGAATGATGATAATCCTTGTTGATGGGATAACATGTATCACCAGTATGATGTGAAAGGTTTGTTAACATGATAAAGTCTGAGTGCCTAGTTGAGGTGTTATCCTCTGATGTTGAGATAAGGGATTGCTATCCCATGGTGATGATGTAAGCCTTGAGAGGCAGTGGCATTCTGTGATGAAGGATTGAGATCCCATGGTAATAATGTAACTCAATGCTATTTATGTTTTACAACTTGGTTGCATCAACAATCCACTTAAAATATACTAATTAATTATAGTGGAACATATCATGTAGTTTGCCCTGGCCATATATCCATCATCGTCAGTAGCTGGTGATGGTGAAACGGGTTCTCCTGCTGGTTAACCCAGAAGCGCATATTGTTGAATATGTGTGGTTGCTCCTAGTCGAAAATAGGAGGATTAGAGTGCAACTTCGGTTGTAGACTCTAGAGCACGATTTTAGGCCTGTGGCTTAATATGAAATAGCATGGTGAACAGGCGCATGGCTCATGATGTGTGATAAGAGCATGGTGAACATGCTCATGGCTCAATGGATATAGAGCACGGTGAACATGCCCATGGCTCGGATCACTAGCGTCGATACCTGTACCAAGGTGGGCTAGGTAGAGGGTAGCCTGACCCTGTGTGGCTGTGACCACTTAAGCATGAGATTACGATCTTGCTTGTTGAGCATTCGTACGCTGACCACGAGGTGGTGAGGTTGTGGAGTCCGACTCTTCCATTGACCTTGTCTGGCACCGGTTTGGGCTTCGCAGCCGATGGTTGGATTTGAGCGGTACGACTCACTTCCTCAGGGCATGATAATACATAATCTAACCGAATAGTATATATACTGCTTAGGGCAAAACACGGAACATTGATTGAGGCCTTGCTTGTATAGTTGATCTAGTTATACCTTGTAGTTATTTGTATGATCCTTATATTTTGTGATAAGTTCTTATAAAGCTTATCTTGTCAATCATGTTCCATAAAGAATACTTGCTTATATGCCTCCTAGATATTTGGTAAGATTGTTAATAAGATAAGTTCTGCTCAAGATGCTGCTCTTATGATCTGCTCATATCAGTTATCTGCTTTACTTGCTTCTTCTGAAGTTTTATAGTTTCAAAGGGGAGTTATCTTTCTCGCTACCCTGTTGGTTTACAACCTTTTTAGGTGATCGTGCTAGAAGTGGTGGTGGTCATGAGGTTGCGGCCGAGCAACAAGAAGAGAAGTAGGAGGCAAGAGATGGTTATGTTGTTATTTTGGTTGTTTTGCAGTAGAGTCCTAGAGTCATCCCTGTACTCTTAGGTCCTCGGAGGTGTTTTGACGATGTTTTACGATGTATAGATGATGTAGCTTTGTATATCCTACTGTTGGCCTTACGTGGCCCGTTATGTATGTATAAAAAGGTGATGAACTCTGGTGCTGACAAAACAGTTGGTTCCTATAAGCTGTGGAAATATATCAAGGCTTGTAAATATTTATATAACATGTTTCCTTGCAGGATGAGGATCTGAATGTAATGTTCTCTTTTATCTACTTTCTGCAATCAGTTTTAATTAACCCGTGTTTTCAGTAATATGTGGTTGATGGTGGTTCCACGCGTTTTCGCGTGACGTCTCGTTGTCTGTGTGATGGCGGGATGTCACACTTACCTATATAATACAAAGAGTCTTCAACCTTACCAAGGACTTACCCACTTTGCAAGAGTCTTCTGCCTTCTTCTAAGGACTTACCTACTCTTGCACAAGTCTTCAAACTTTAAGGAATTACCCACTCTTCTTGGATCTTCCGCCTTTGACTTCACCTTCAATCGGAGAAGCTTCCACCAAGGACTTACCCACTTGATCAAGGAGTCTTCTGCCTTTACCAAGGTCTTACCCACTCTTGCTCCAAGTCTTCAGCCTTGATCTTCACCACGGGATGCCTTCCCTTATTCTTCTTCACCTCTCTTAGCCAAGAGAGAGAACCTTCATCTTCATGGTTGAAATGAGAGATAGGGAGGTGGTGGAAGTGAGAGCCTCACAAGATATACATGTAGGACGAACTCTCTTACAAATCTCCTACTCACTCTAATGGATGTAGCAAGTGATTAAGCTTAGAGAGAGAGAGAGGAGGCTGTAGGATTACTCAACTATAGAATAGGGACCTTCATAGTGCTTGGCTAACCATGGGATAAAGCCCAAGGGGTCCTATTTATAGTTGAGGATGCCTAGAAGCCTTTGGGAACACTTGGGGCCGAAAACTAACCATTTTGTGGCTTACAACAGCTATATTTTCACTTGTTGCAACTCCACAATGACTAGAAGCACTTTTCTGCACTTTTTCGTACAGTGCAATCGGTCGAGTTTCTATAAAGGTAACTCGACCGATAGAGTAAAAGACAAAGTCGATATTCAGACCATCAGTTGAGTTTGTCCTGGGGAAACTCGACCGACCAATGAAAATCGAATTGGTCAGGTACTCCATCAGTCGAGTTCGGTGAAGTATAAACTCAACCTATCAAAAGTCATTTTCAAGATCCAATCAAGATCAGTCGAGTTTACAACTCGACCGATGAACAACCTGATGTGAATTTTAGAAAATGGCTTTTGAGTGCTTAAACATTCGATCTAAGTGCTCCTGATTTTTTCTAATCTTAATTACAAGTCATACAATTATTACAAGTGATTTACAACATGATTCTAATGGATTTACATCATATTACAAAAAACGTACACTTGTATTGACTTTGACTTATCTTTTCTCCAAGTTGAGATGCGCAAGTTAGGGCATTTGAAGTGTGTCTATACCTAATCTGAAATCACTCAAGTACAAACATTAGAAATCAATATGTGGAATAGTTAGTCATCATCAAAACACGGGTTTAGTCAATTTAGATGTGAGTCAACATTGACCTAATTGACCATGAGTCAACACTTTCCGTCTGAAAGAAGGTTCATTTGTAGACAATTCCAAATTAGGTTAAAGTGGGTAAAAATGTATGGATTAAATAGGAAGAAAAATGTGGGGAAAAAGGTAAAATATGAAAATTTAGAAGAACTTTGTCATTAATAAAAGGATTAACATTTAAGCATAATTTTCTACTAAGTGAGCAAAAATGGGGGTGTCAACACAGTTAATATCTCAAATAAAATGAAATGAGACAAGGAATTGAATGGAAAAAAAACTCATTCAAACCAATAGATTTTTCATCAAGGAATCACGACAGTAAGTCTTGCAGTCAAGCAATTGTTACTCTAGATACCAAAATAAGGAAGCAATAAACACGAGCCCTATGATAATCACATGTGTGAAAATAGAGACATTGGATCATGTAAAACGTGCTCGTACCACGTGAAAGTTGCAATTAAATGTAACTTTGATCCAATTACTTATGACATATAAAATCAATTTAGTTCCCTTCACTTTATGTTTTTCTTTCTTTAGCCAATTAAAGGGTGCATTTAACTTTGTATTGACTTGAAACTTGGTAGAATACCCATTTGGACCACGGGAATCCAAGGTTGGCCTTCATTATAGATTTTGAAAATGTTTAAGGTAACATTTCATATTTTTTTTATTAAGAATCCATTTAGTGTATAAACTTCTTTCCATAATTAAAATTTTGATTCTAATTAATAGGTCAATCCTCTATCTTCCTTACCTCGCACACCTAAATATTTTAGAGGGTCAGATAAGGTAGGAGTATTACAAAAACAAGTCCCTCTACCTATCCTGTCACGCCCCAATCCCATATTAAACACAAACCACGAGATTAAGGCACGACAGGTGGGATTATCACATAACCAACCAATCTTCACTTTTTAAAACAGTTCAAGGCATTTAAATGATAATCAAGTTTAAGCTGTAAACAAGAACTAAACAATCTGCAGAAACTTCTCAATTAAACTGATAGAGATACAAGTAAGATCTACAACATAATACATTGATTAACATAAAGAAAGCATAACATTAATTTACATCTGATATACACATTCTCTCTCTCACTCACACCTTTTCCCGAGGATCGAGGGGAATGGACTAAGAGACCTCTAACTAGACTAACTACAAACCTTCTAACAACTAGGCGTTAGGATGAAACGATCCTTCCGACTCCTGATGCTGATGCTGACCTGAAAATGTTTTGAGTAGAGGTATGAGCCTACTCGCTCAGTGAATAACATTTCACTTAGCTATCAATAAACAACTCGTCAGGTTCATTAACTGAAAATAAACAGATATACAGTTTAAGCAGAGCAAACCTATTGACATAGCAGATGTTTAGATAATAATCATATTTCTAAGCATCATCAAGTGATTCAAGTAAAAAGACAGTTATATAAATTTACTGTGATCCTATTTGACTTTTTCATTCATTTTATTATTATGCCCTAAATATATGCAGTGTACTCTGCATATAAAGGTCCATAGCAAATTCATGCTACAGCCCCACCGTACAAGACTTAGCGACACACCCGGGAATGCTAAGTCTGACGCCAGCCCTGTTCTGCCACAGGACCACAGGCTCTCCGGCCTACAGGCTCTCCGGCCTCAATGCACTACTCCGAGTGCTCTCTCGACTCCTCCTACTAACCTGAGCACACAGGTGGAGGGTCACAGGGTTACCTTCGCGACTCCGCACGAATGGTGTTAGATAACCGTGTTTTCTGGTGAAACCGCAATGCCATTGTGACACAAGCACAATTGTTGTTAGACACTGCCCTTTTTCTCTTTCCTCGTTTGTCCGCGACACACGCACGGATGATGTTGCAACACGAGTTTCACCCCAAAGCTGCAGATACCACTTAGGGGTTCTACGGTGTTAGGGCATCTAAGTCTATACTTGATTAACAAATAAACATTTAAACCGAAATATCATATAGCAACTGTAAGACATAGAATTTCCTCTTTTTCATCATTTACATCACGCAATTCAAGTTCCACTGAACTTATCATACTGAAGTACATGCTACACTGTTCAGGAATCATATTAACTGATACTGAAGCAAATAAGTATTTAAAATGAGTTAAATAATGATTTCTAAATGAACTATTACTCACCCACTTCGGTGTGTTCGTATACACCGAAAAACGTCCACAAACACGCCTAATTCTGCCCTTTACAGTAACGTGCACGTCGTGCACTTAGGCTGCACGCCGTGCACCTTCAGTGCACTTCTGATCTGCTTTTCTGCACCTTTGCACGCCGTGCAAACTGACTTGCACAAACTGACCTACACGCCGTGCAAACTGATTTGCACGCCGTGCACCTGGGCTGAAACTCGTTCCGCTATCTGCAACTTTGCACGCCGTGCAAACTGACTTTGCACGCCGTGCACCTGCGCAGAAACAGATTTTTCCCCTATATCAGTTATCTGCAATGTTGCACGCCGTGCAAAACGGAGTTGCACGCCGTGCAACCTGCGCAGGGGCGGAAATTGCAGAAAAGAAAGAGAAGATTGGGGTCGATTCGGTGGACGATTCTTACCCGAATCGCTCCTATAGCTCCGGAATGACCTAGCAAGCACTAGGCAAGAAGAAAGGACCGAAAAGGAAGCGCCGTTCGCTCCCTAGACCACCTCCTTGGTCGTCATCTTCATGGCTGCAGGAGGAAGAAGAACACGAGGAAGAAGGAGAAGGGTGCAGCGGTTGCTTTGGCTGGGGAAGATGGGGAATCGAAGGAAAACGGCGGAGAACGGCTAGATCGCCCGGTTTTCCCTCTCTTGCTCGCTCCCTTTCTCCCTCTCTGTTTCTCGTCCAGCGGCTAACGGAGGAATGAACCCTTCGTTCATTCCTTAGTCGGCTAAGGAAGAGATAAAGGAAAACCAAGGGAAAGGATAAGGCTGGGCGCCCAGGGGGCCGAAAATAAATTACCCAGAAACTTTCCGAAATTACACATAGGTCCCTGTACACTAAAAAGCTCATATCTTTTTACTCGTAGGTCGGTTTCACATGATTTCTTCGGCAACGGATTAAGCACAAACTTGTCCTCAACCTCAGGACAAGAAAACAGGCTGATGATACATTAACACTAGCTCAAGCTCAAAACACTATTAACAAAAGCAAGTACTCATCTTAACGTAACTAGTTCAATTATGCACTAACCAAGGTACTTACTGGTAAAACGAAACGTGGGTCATAACAATCTCCCTCCCTTATAAGAATTTCGTCCCGAAATTCCTAAAAGAGAAAAGGAAACTTGTTACGCATTTCTAATTCAAGCTCCCACGTAGCTTCTTCTATATTGTGATTCCTCCACAAAACCTTCACTAAGGATAACTCACGATTCTTAAGCTTTTTGATCCGGTGATCAATTATCTGCACTGGTCCTTCTACATAGGACACATCTGTTCTAAGCTGCACTGGTTCTGACTCTAGAATCTTATCTGTACCGGGGTGACACTTTTTCAGCATAGATATGTGGAAGACATCATGTAGATTTGCCAACTCAGACGGCAAATCCAACCTGTAAGCTACCTGTCCAATCCTCTCGACAATAGGATATGGACCCATATACCTAGGGGTCAACTTACCCCTCTTACCAAACCTCAGAACTCCCTTCCACGGCGAAACTTTCTAGTAAACCTCATTGCCAACCTCAAACTCAAGAGGTCGACGTCGTTTATCAGCATAGCTTTTCTGTCTATCCTGCGCAGCTTTCAACTGATCCCTGATCACTGATATCTTTTCAGTAGTCACATCAACTAACTCAGGTCCAAGAATTTCCTTCTCACCCACCTCGTACCAACAAACTGGCGATCTACACTTCCTGCCATAAAGAGCTTCAAATGGAGCCATTTCAAGACTAGAATGGTAACTATTATTATATGCAAACTCCATTAGGCTTAAGTGTTCTTCCCAGTTACCTTTGAACTGTAGCACGCATGCTCTCAGCATGTCCTCAAGGGTCTGAATGGTCCTCTCAGATTGACCATCTGTCTGTGGGTGAAACGCCGTACTGAACTTCAGCCTTGTGCCCAACGCACGATGTAACTGATTCCAGAATCTAGATGTAAACTTTGGATCTCTGTCAGAAATAATGGAAACTGGAATCCCATGCAACCTGATTACCTCATCCACATAAACTTTAGCCAACTTAGAAACGTCAAAGGTTGACTTGACAGGAAGAAAGTGAGCCGACTTAGTTAGTCTATCCACAATCACCCATATCGAGTCTGAACCCTTAGGCGTTCTGGGTAACCCTACCACAAAGTCCATCGTGATGTGTTCCCATTTCCATTCTGGTATAGGAAGCGACTGCAAAGTACCAGCAGGTTTCTGATGCTCATCCTTAACCTGCTGACACACCCCGCACCTAGCCACGTATTCAGCCACATCCTTTTTCATACCAGTCCACCAGTACAGTTCTTTAAGGTTCCTGTACATCTTTGTATTACCTGGATGCATGGCATACATAGAAGTATGTGCTTCCTCAAGAATCTGCTCTTTCAACTCACTGTTTCCAGGTACACACAACCTATCATGAAGATACAACACGCCTTCATCAGAAAACCTGAACTCTGTTCTCTTACCTTCTGATATATCCTGCATGATTTGCCATAAACCATTATCACTCTGCTGCAACTCTTTAATCTGATTATAAAAAGTAGGTCTGACTTGCATCTGTGCAATCAACCCACTCTGTCTTGTCACCTCTAAGTCCAAGTTCAATTTTTGCATATCTACAAGCAAGTCTCTTTTGAAACATGCCATAGAAAATGCATTTGCTGTTGAACTTGACTTTCTACTCAAGGCATCAGCTACAACATTCGCCTTACCAGGATGGTAATCGATTGTCACATCATAGTCTTTGATCAGCTCAAGCCATCTACGCTGTCTCAAATTCAAATCTTTCTGAGTGAAAATATATTTCAAGCTCTTATGATCGGTGAACACCTGACATGTTTCACCATACAAGTAGTGACGCCATGTCTTAAGAGCATGAACTATAGCAGCTAATTCCAGATCATGAACAGGGTAATTCTCTTCATTTTTCTTAAGCTGTATAGATGCGTAAGCAACAACTTTACCTTCTTGCATCAGTACACAGCCCAAACCTCTCCTAGAAGCATCACAGAACACTGTATAGCCTTTATCAGCTTATGGCAAAACCAACACTGGTGCTGAAGTCAGCCTCTTCTTCAAAATCTGAAAACTTTTCTCACAGTTATCAGACCACACAAACGGTACATCCTTCCTCGTCAGGCGTGTCAAAGGTGATGCTATCCCACTAAAGTTCTTTATGAACCTTCTATAATAACCTGCCAATCCCAAGAAACTTCTGATCTCAGTAGGAGTCGTGGGCTGTTCCCACTGAAGCACAGACTCAACTTTCTTAGGATCCACGCTGACTCCATCTCTCGAGATAACATGTCCAAGGAATGCTACTTCAGCCAACCAGAACTCGCACTTGCTAAACTTAGCAAACAACTGGTGTTGTCTCAACAACTGCATCACTACTCTCAAGTGTTGCTCATGCTGTTCCTCGTCTCTGGAATAGATCAGAATATCATCTATAAAGACTACAATAAACTGATCTAGAAAAGGTTTGAAAATCCGATTCATCATATCCATAAAGGCTGCTGGGGCATTGGTCAGCCCAAACGACATGACCAAGAACTCATAATGCCCATACCTGGTTCTGAAAGCTGTTTTGGGAATATCAAAAGCCTTTATCCTGAGTTGATGATATCCGGATCTCAAATCAATTTTAGAGAAGATCGTCGCTCCACGCAACTGATCAAACAGATCATCAATTCTCGGCAAAGGATATTTATTCTTTATTGTGATCTTGTTCAGTTGCCTGTAATCTATACAGAGACGCATGGTACCATCCTTTTTCTTAACAAACAGGACTGGAGCTCCCCACGGTGAAGAACTGGGTCTAATGAAACCCTTATCTAGCAATTCCTGCAACTGCACCTTGAGTTCTTTCAACTCTGCAGGTGCCATTCTATAGGCTGGCAATGCCACTGGATGACTACCTGGATATATCTGAATTTCAAAATCCAAGTCTCTGACAGGAGGTAGGCCTGGCAAATCTTCTGGAAAAACATCAGAAAACTCACGAACCACGGGCACATCATAAACACTGGCGGTGTTTTTCTCTGCTCTAGTGTCCACCACATGAGCAAGGAACGCTTCACATCCTTTCTGTAACATCTTATCAGCTACAGCAGCTGATATTATGCACGTAGGCAGAACTTTCCTGTCTCCAGTAAAGACACAAGAAAACTCTCCTAGTTGAAAGGTAGCTTCCTTCTTCCAACAATCGAGTTGCACTCGATATGTCTCAAGACAATCCATACCCAAGATGACTTGAAAGGTATTTACATCCAAAGGTATGAGATTAGCAGCGAAGGTAAAACCTCCAAAAGATAACAAACATCCGGGACAGGACTCAGATAAAACTGTCGGTCCACCTAGTGGAACCCTCAACACTAACTCATCTACCAACTCTTGAGTTAACAGATTAAGTTCAACAACTAAAGAACGTCGTATAAAAGAGTGAGTAGCACCCGGATCTATCAAAACTGAGACTGGTATACTATTAAACAAAAACATCTCTCCTGTAACAACTTGTGAAGAAATTATACCTTCCTGAGGTGTCAAAGAGAAGAAACGTGCTGAAGCTCTCCCTCTGCCACGTTGTCCTCTCTGACCACTCCTGCCACTAGACGCTTCACTACCTCTAGAACCAGAAGCCACAGAGGAACTCGGAACATCATGGTATTGAGGCTGAAAAGCTTGTGATGCTGCTTGATGAAGTTGAGGACAATCCCTTCTAAGATGTCCTATTTGTCCACAGGCAAAACAACTTGGACCCCAACACTGACCAGTGTGTGGTCTACCACATTTATTACATAACGGTATCTCTTGTCTCTGAGGACCTGATACTGACATAGACGACCCTGAAGACTGTCCACTAGTGGCACTGCTCCATCTTCCTGAGTTATATCCTCCTCTGCCTCTAGAAGTAGTGACATTCTCAGATCTCTGCCTGCCGAAACAACCAAGGCCACGCCCAAGTTTAGAAAAGAAACCTCTACCTCCACCTCTGTATCCACCACTGGACTGTCCCCCACTGAACTCTGCAGATCTCTTCTTAGACTCGGGCACCCTATCAGCATTCACAGATTCTTCAACCTGCCTGGCAGCCTCAACAAACTCACCAAAGTTCTCTCTGTTCCTCCTACTAGTAGCAGAAACTGTATGCCGGATCTCTGGCCTTAGCCCTTCCTGAAACCTTCTGCATCTTTCTATGTTATCAGGAACAAGCTGTGGACAGAAATTAGCTAACCGTGTGAAAAGCGCTTCATACTCTGTAACTGTCATGTTCCCCTGCTTGATATTCTGCAACTGCCTGATTTTCTCATTAAGGAAAGTGGGTGGATAGAATTTGAGATGAAACTCCTCAGAGAAATCCTGCCAGGAAAGCTCTGTACCCCTCCTCTTTTCTTCTACACCACGCCACCACAACTCTGCATCGCCTGTCAAAAGATAGACTGCATGATTGATCTTCTTCTCTTCTGGAAGCCCCATCAGACGAAAAACCTTCTCTATCTGTCTAAACCACTCATCAGCTTCTGCAGGATCTGTGGTGCCACTGAACTCTGTGCCACCAAGCTTCTTCACAAGCTCATAAGATCGCATCAGATCTTTACTGCTGGTAGAAGAAGATTCTCGCCTATCAGCCTTGTACTTTTCTTTGGTCTCCAGGAACATCCTGTACATCCGGGATGCTTCATCCACGTGGTCACCACCACCTGGACCCAAGTACAAAGGATCAGGGCCAACATGGCTCTCGGCCTGATCATCGCGATCAAAGCCTCTTCCTGCCATCTGCAATGATATAACAGAGTATTTCCTGTTAGAAAACTACAGATAGAAGAAAGACACCTAAACCTTAATCCTATTGGTCTCTTATCGTCCCCTGACCTGGACTCTGAGTAACTATGTACTCAACCTAAGCTCTGATACCAAGAGTTGTCACGCCCCAATCCCATATTAAACACAAACCACGAGATTAAGGCACGACAGGTGGGATTATCACATAACCAACCAATCTTCACTTTTTAAAACAGTTCAAGGCATTTAAATGATAATCAAGTTTAAGCTGTAAACAAGAACTAAACAATCTGCAGAAACTTCTCAATTAAACTGATAGAGATACAAGTAAGATCTACAACATAATACATTGATTAACATAAAGAAAGCATAACATTAATTTACATCTGATATACACATTCTCTCTCTCACTCACACCTTTTCCCGAGGATCGAGGGGAATGGACTAAGAGACCTCTAACTAGACTAACTACAAACCTTCTAACAACTAGGCGTTAGGATGAAACGATCCTTCCGACTCCTGATGCTGATGCTGACCTGAAAATGTTTTGAGTAGAGGTATGAGCCTACTCGCTCAGTGAATAACATTTCACTTAGCTATCAATAAACAACTCGTCAGGTTCATTAACTGAAAATAAACAGATATACAGTTTAAGCAGAGCAAACCTATTGACATAGCAGATGTTTAGATAATAATCATATTTCTAAGCATCATCAAGTGATTCAAGTAAAAAGACAGTTATATAAATTTACTGTGATCCTATTTGACTTTTTCATTCATTTTATTATTATGCCCTAAATATATGCAGTGTACTCTGCATATAAAGGTCCATAGCAAATTCATGCTACAGCCCCACCGTACAAGACTTAGCGACACACCCGGGAATGCTAAGTCTGACGCCAGCCCTGTTCTGCCACAGGACCACAGGCTCTCCGGCCTACAGGCTCTCCGGCCTCAATGCACTACTCCGAGTGCTCTCTCGACTCCTCCTACTAACCTGAGCACACAGGCGGAGGGTCACAGGGTTACCTTCGCGACTCCGCACGAATGGTGTTAGATAACCGTGTTTTCTGGTGAAACCGCAATGCCATTGTGACACAAGCACAATTGTTGTTAGACACTGCCCTTTTTCTCTTTCCTCGTTTGTCCGCGACACACGCACGGATGATGTTGCAACACGAGTTTCACCCCAAAGCTGCAGATACCACTTAGGGGTTCTACGGTGTTAGGGCATCTAAGTCTATACTTGATTAACAAATAAACATTTAAACCAAAATATCATATAGCAACTGTAAGACATAGAATTTCCTCTTTTTCATCATTTACATCACGCAATTCAAGTTCCACTGAACTTATCATACTGAAGTACATGCTACACTGTTCAGGAATCATATTAACTGATACTGAAGCAAATAAGTATTTAAAATGAGTTAAATAATGATTTCTAAATGAACTATTACTCACCCACTTCGGTGTGTTCGTATACACCGAAAAACGTCCACAAACACGCCTAATTCTGCCCTTTACAGTAACGTGCACGCCGTGCACTTAGGCTGCACGCCGTGCACCTTCAGTGCACTTCTGATCTGCTTTTCTGCACCTTTGCACGCCGTGCAAACTGACCTGCACGCCGTGCAAACTGATTTGCACGCCGTGCACCTGGGCTGAAACTCGTTCCGCTATCTGCAACTTTGCACGCCGTGCAAACTGACTTTGCACGCCGTGCAAACTGACTTTGCACGCCGTGCACCTGCGCAGAAACGGATTTTTCCCCTATATCAGTTATCTGCAATGTTGCACGCCGTGCAAAACGGAGTTGCACGCAGTGCAACCTGCGCAGGGGCGGAAATTGCAGAAAAGAAAGAGAAGATTGGGGTCGATTCGGTGGACGATTCTTACCCGAATCGCTCCTATAGCTCCGGAATGACCTAGCAAGCACTAGGCAAGAAGAAAGGACCGAAAAGGAAGCGCCGTTCGCTCCCTAGACCACCTCCTTGGTCGTCATCTTCATGGCTGCAGGAGGAAGAAGAACACGAGGAAGAAGGAGAAGGGTGCAGCGGTTGCTTTAGCTGGGGAAGATGGGGAATCGAAGGAAAACGGCGGAGAACGGCTAGATCGCCCGGTTTTCCCTCTCTTGCTCGCTCCCTTTCTCCCTCTCTGTTTCTCGTCCAGCGGCTAACGGAGGAATGAACCCTTCGTTCATTCCTTAGTCGGCTAAGGAAGAGATAAAGGAAAACCAAGGGAAAGGATAAGGCTGGGCGCCCAGGGGGCCGAAAATAAATTACCCAGAAACTTTCCGAAATTACACATAGGTCCCTGTACACTAAAAAGCTCATATCTTTTTACTCGTAGGTCGGTTTCACATGATTTCTTCGGCAACGGATTAAGCACAAACTTGTCCTCAACCTCAGGACAAGAAAACAGGCTGATGATACATTAACACTAGCTCAAGCTCAAAACACTATTAACAAAAGCAAGTACTCATCTTAACGTAACTAGTTCAATTATGCACTAACCAAGGTACTTACTGGTAAAACGAAACGTGGGTCATAACATATCCTTACAATAATGATTTTGCATACATATCCTTTAGGTATTAGATATCAACTAAATATATTATTTTGGGTATTATGTTCATAAAAGTAGGAGAAAGGTATTACATGATATTTTATTGGTAAATGGCATAAGTTAGAATGAGGAAAAGTATGGTACTTATGATTGGCTATGTTACAATGAGGAAAAGGATGTGCATGTCTGAGGTGTACCCTGCCTTTTAGATTATTCTTGGCCATGATGCTTATTACTCCTATGGGCCGGAGGAAAGTGGGAAAGAGGTGTGTGGGTTAGATAGGCATCTCTCCTTTTAAAATTTTATAGAATAAGCCCAAGGCTAATTTAAGCCAAGATTCAACCAAAGTAACATGTCTGCGGATGTACTCGCACATCAAAGGATCAATATATGAGTCTGTCTTGGGTCGAGACCCCGGTGACAACATTAAACAAGGTAATATGAAATGAAGCATTAATGAATTGGACTTTCATCCCAATCAAAGACATCTGATTGAAGGAATTTGATACTTAGATCTACAAAAGTGACCACTAATCATGAGAGATATGATTACATCTTTTGTTATTTCAATTACTAACTTCGTCACTTGAGTTGATAGTTGAATTGTATCTCAATATTTGATCACAAACCTAATCAAAGTTCATATGGTCGGTTGGATACGTTGAAATTTGCATTTGAATCATTTTTTTTTATCCTGATAATGTTCGAGCTGCCACTAGCATATTCTAGATGTTCATACAACTTGCTCTCATTTCAAGATGACTGTTAGTGAGTTTCAGTCAGATTTTGATGTTTATGTCTACACCCATAATTTGTAGCTAAATATGTTCAGACTTTAGAGTTTGATCACATATATGTATTTGTTTCATTGATCTCTTCAATTGACAACTATCACATTTTCACTCGTTAGGTAATCACCATGTAGCCTAAAAAAATGAGCGTCAATAGGTGCACTCCATGCTAAAACATTCCTTAGTAACGGGTAGTGACTTACATATCATTTATGTATCTTACCGACTTTGTCATTAGCTTGAAGATCTATTATCCTTTCCAGAGAAAATTGATGGATCATAAGAGTACATAAAATAATATTTCATGGGCCCAAGTGAAGGACATGCGAAAGAGAGGATGAAGAAGAGAAGATAGATCTCATTTGACTGGGAGTATGAAATTTCAACCCACTAATACATCAGATTTACAACTTTACAAGGTGGTGTTCTTATCAAAGGCGAACCTTGGTGGTGGTATATGTGTTTCTATTGAAAATAACATTCCTTCGTGAACTCTACTCGTCTACTTCCATGAATTTTGTGGGGAAAGTGGTCTTGCATTTTGCTAACTTGTCCTTCAATCTTCATATCTAGGATGTGCTTGTGGTAGCAAAGTCCTACTCGTTTCCAAACACCTAGATTTGCTCCTTAGATTCTCCTTCTATATTTATCTAAGGGCAAACCATCAATCTACCCTTTCTTTGGATCCCTATGGATGTAGGTAATACTCTACTCCCATCTTTTTCCTCAAATCCACATCTGTTGCTACTATGCCCACATCAACCAACTTTCATCCTCCCTATTCGTTTCATTGTTTGAAAGAAAGGTTAACAACCATCCTTATGCTACTATGACAAACTATTGAGTGGAGGGGATACATTGAAGTTGTGTTTGATACATAATGGCAAAATAGATGGGGAAGAAGGTGACGAGAAAGGGCAAATGGAAGAAAAGTGGAAGGAAAAATTGTTGAAAATTGTGGTGACACTTGCATGGTGAAGGGGAGTGTGATAGAGAAATATATAATTTATCTATTACATGGGTATGAGATATACTTTTTTATATAGAAAACACTACGTACATGAATGACTCTTATTCATTTGATTTTTTTTGTACATTTGTGTCTAATTAAATAGTAGAGTCTTAATAATGTTTTTTTTCTTCATGACTCACCATACTTTTTTCTAAAGACTAAAACAACCAAAATTTCCCCACACATTCACCATAAAATATTTCACTTTTCTTATCATGACAAAAACATATTACTTTTTATTTCCCATTATTGTCCTTCTTATAATTTACCATCTCACAAACACAAACATAAACTTATAATGATCATTATGGCACGGGTAATAGTCAACAAACTAGTGGTCACCACATTCGCATACCGTGGGTGTCCAGGTTCTAGGCTAGAGGCATGGCCTATGACTGTAGGGAGACCTGCGTCGTAAATTTGGGTCTTCAATGCAAAACTGGAGTACTTTGACGAGTGAATCGGTTGAATGCCATTATCAGGTAATTTTCCCATGTATAAGCGGGAATAAATAAAGCGTAAAATCATCAAAAGCGGAGCCGACAGCGGCACACGGCGGTCCGAGACAACCCTCTCCACATGTCTGTTTTGCGGCACTTATTCCATCGCCATCCATACCCTCTCACTCTCTCTTTCTCTCTCTTACCTTTTCCCATTCGAGCTCGTCACTACCATCCTGTGCTGTCTACCGCTGTGCGCCGAACTGTGGCGCCCACCGCTTTCCCCCTACACTCCATCCCTTTCTTTTGTTTCCTTTCACCTTTCCTTCTCCGCTTCTCCAGAGCCCACTCCCTCCCACTCCTCGCTACTCCGTTCCAGATTTCCTCAGCCGAGATTCTGCAGTACTGCCGCGTCCTCCGACGGCAATCGGACTCCGATCCCGGCACGGCTTCCTTGCTCGAGCTCGGAAAACGCCATTGGCGCCGGCCGCTTGCTTTACAGCTATGTAATGTGACTTCTCCATGGCCCTGGAGAAGCAGCGGCAGCCGCTGAACGGCAGCAACGGGAAAGGGCTGGTGGGCTTCGCGTGGAGCTGCGCAGACATGAAGCTGCTACTTACCTCTCTTTTCTTCCTCTGCACACTCGCCACCGTTGTCCAGTTCCTACCCGCTTTCCGTGGCGTTGGCAGTGGTAACTCATTAATTACCGTCGCCGCCGTCGATCGCCGTCCATGTCTTGAGTCGGCCACAACTGTTTCGCGGTCTGTGGACGCACCCGCCACCTCGGCCCCATCCGTGGCCGCCAACCGCTCCGCTGACTCTGAAGAAGTCGGTTCCGACCAGCATTATCATCATCTTATGGAGGATGAAGTTGTCCGAGGCCGAAGCGGATCTGTTCGCTCGGCTGTCACCCGGCGGGTCTTCAACCCTGTCGGTTCCGCCGGCTACCTTTTTATCTTAATGGGCGCATACCGAGGCGGCCCGGATACCTTTGCCGTCGTCGGACTCGCCTCTAAGCCCCTCCATGTCTATGCGAAACCGGGGTTCCAATGCCAGTGGATTCCACACTCTAAAGACAGCGATCGACCCCCAACCACGGAGGACGCCAATCTCACCGTCACAGGGCACAAGATCCTCCCAGACTGGGGCTACGGCCGCGTCTACACAGTTGTCGTGGTCAACTGCACCTTCCCGACCGCAGTCGGTGCCAACGGCTCCGGTGGCCAACTTCTTCTTCACGCCTCAACCGGAAGGGGTGCAGACCGCGCAACCGACGAAGTCGAAGTAATTGAAGTCCTCACAGAGGCACCGCGGAGCGTAGACTTCGCAGCCTTCTCAGCTCCACCCAAATACGACTACCTGTACTGCGGGTCGCCTCTCTATGGCAACCTCAGCCCCCAGAGGGTCCGTGAGTGGCTTGCTTACCACGTTCGTCTGTTTGGCCCGTCGTCTCACTTCGTATTCCACGACGCTGGTGGCGTTCACCGTGGCGTGATGGACGTGCTCAGGCCGTGGATGGAGAAGGGGTATGTCACACTCCAGGATATCCGGGAACAGGAGAGGTTTGATGGGTACTACCACAACCAGTTCTTAGTCGTCAATGACTGCCTCCACCGGTACAGATTCAATGCCAAGTGGATGTTTTTCTTTGATGTGGATGAGTTTATTTACGTCTCTCCAAGGTTTACACTGGCCTCGCTTCTCAAGAACCTGTCGGATGTCACACAGTTTACAATTGAACAGATGCCAATGTCAAGCGCCCTCTGCCTCAAGAAGGACATTGGTAGAACACCAAAGTAAGCTGAACACACCCTTATTCCTTATTTAGCATTTGATGACATTGTGTCTGGCATTATAAATTTCATATCCTATACTCACATGTTCTTGAATTCCTCTTTAAGCTAAACCTTACCATGAGCTATAATATCTCTGCCTACATATCAAAGACGTGAATCCAAATTGAGTACTATAGACAAGGGCAGATCCTGGTACAGGACTGGTTCAATTCTGCTTCACCAGAAAGGCAAAATTATGGACTACATATAAAATATGATAATAGTTTATAGTTTTGTAAAAACTGAAATTGATAAGAAAAATTGAACCCAAAGAGACTGGAGGCTACTCGGTAGACCTACTTTTTAAACATCATTTCCTTCCTGGTGTTCCTATATGTATATTTTTCATCAGACGGATTTCATCCTAATGTTCTTGTGGTAAATAAGATAAGTGGCAATGAATTAATTTTATTAGATAAAACCCTGCTCTTATGTATAGGAAATGGATGGAATACACATTTGGATTCAAACCCTAATGGGCCAAACATACTTAGGCCCATTTATACAATAAACTAAATAACTAATAACTCTTAAGTGTTCCATCCTAATTTAATGTACCAGTCAACATAACCACTTTTTCTTATTAATGTATAATGACCTAATTTCTGAAAGAGAGAGTAAATACGTTGCATGCTTCATTCTCAATTGTGGCATGCTTCATACCCATGGCGGTAAAGGAGAGGGAACGACCGGTTGCAAACACCACACTTGTACACTTCCATCATTAAGGGTGAGAAGTACTAGTATTCTCTATTAATAAATAATTTTTATGAACTGTCAGACTTTTGAATATCATGATAATCATAAAACTTAAGAGGGATCAAGAATAACTCCACTCATCCTGTTGGGGAGCGTTCTCAAATCTTGAACTTGACTCTTGTCTATTGACATTGCTTGCCAATCTAGCCTTTCGAGTGGAAACTAGAGCGGCTAGAATGGCAATCCGTGATGCAGATGAGGCGCGAAGCAATGTCAAGCAACAAAGCAGTAATGTGGCAACACCTTTTTAAGCAAAGAGAGAGATAGGGTCTGACCTCTCTTCACAGTTGGTGTGTTGCGTTTTGTGAACCCGACTTTTCTGATAGCACATATTGAATATATAGACCGAGCGAGTAATGAAAACCCTTTATGTTTCTAAAGAATTGCCTCAACCGTCCATCACGACTGAGGGCGGTTTATATATACTTCTTTCTTAAATTGATTTATGTATAGATCACATGTTCATGACAAAAACATATTTCCTATTGGACCACATAGGAGGAAATCAAAGAAATATGAATTCCTTATAGTCACTCACTTAGTCTAAAGCAAAATCTATCGATGTTTTCATTTAGGTCATAAGGCATGCTTATATGTTAATATATTTCTTTAGTTATAAGTGTGTACTAATTCAATTGTTAAAGAGACATGCACATCTCGTTTTCTATCATTTTTACTTTTATGTACCACTCTAGTAACAACTTTTATAATTAAACTATAATAGGACATTTAAGGATCAATGTTGGTGACACCAACCTACTTGGAATCAAGACTTAGGTCTAATGATGATGTGTAAAGTCAACACCAACACGACATTCACAACCAAAGTCGTGATTGCTACTAGTTTCATGCGCACACTGCTCAGACTTAACTATACAACAAAGAAGAAGATTTTGCTAATCCAAAGCAAGCTTCTTAGCTGAGGGCAAATGGCAAGTTGAATGGTCGCTTTCCATGGGGAAGCCAAAATTCACTCACCTCCTCAGGGTCAAGTCAGAAACAAATAGATCAAGTGTGCTTTATATTTTATAACATCCAATAGGTTGATCATTGGCATGGTTACAGACCCGACTTTACAGACATGAGGCAAAGACCACCTTGATTTGGATTTCATCTATGTCCTTAACCTTTTGTGTTGTTGGGTAATGACTTTGACAAAATATTATCATTAAATCTACAATTCTAACCATGTCGGGGTCTTTGGGTAAGCGAAATGAATCCTTCATTTCCATTTGGCTCTATTGTTGATATATACTCATTGAGATGTAGAAATCCAGATCTCCTCTAAACACTCCTGCAGAGTTTTTTTGGATTTATGAAACATTGCTTTGGTTTACCCAATATAGTGGAAGTTGTAACGAATTATTACAAGACTTTGTATTATGTGCCTTCTTTATGCTTTTACATGTCAATGACCATTACACTTTATTCAATGAAATCTCGTTCAAACCACTAACAAGTAAACTTGAATTTTTTGTTGGATATAGTGGTCCGGTCTGTTCTCCTTGAGGAGTTTCTACATATATGTTTATTGCTTGATTTCGAAGTGTGATAGTACAAACAACCTTGGTCATATGCCTGGTAGATACTGTACAAATGCTATTTTTCTGATAAGGATGCTAATGGAGAGGTACAAAGAAAATAAAAGAGATCTTCATATGGCTTTTGTTGATATAGAAAAGGCTTAAGATAGAGTACCTAGGGAAGTGTTATGGTGGAATTTGGAGCAAGAATGTGTGAATCAATACATTGAACTAATTAAAGTCATGTATGATACCTCAACTACAAGTGTTAGGACTACTGGAGGAGGAACACCAAGATTTTCTATTTTAGATAGGGCACATTAAGGATCGACACTGCTGGAATCTATTCATTCTTGTTATGAATGAGTCAATGAAGCATCTTTAATATGATATTCCTTGGTGTATATTAGATGCTGATGATATTCTGATGATTAATGAACTAAAAGAAAAACGAATGATGAATTGAACTTTGGAGAAGTGCGTTGGATCCTAATGGATCTAAGATCAATAAAAGCAAGACATAATACAGCCAGTCTAGAATTATGAATGGTGGTGCCAAATTGGATGCTGTGGATGTATTAAAATATGATAAGTTTCGTCACTCAGGCTCTATTATTCATATGGATGACGATGCCAGGATCATGCTTGTCACATGATTACATCAACATGCTTGAAATGGAGGAGTGCAACTGGACAAGTATGTAAGCGGAAGATCTCACTCATATTAAAATCTTTATAGGTCAATTATACGACCAACTGTGCTATATGAGAATGGGAGTGCATGTCGAGCGGTAGAAACAAGTATCAACAAGATGATAATGACCCAAATGTGTATGTTGAGATGGATGTTTGGAAAGAGAAGGAAAGATCGTTTGAGAAATGACTATAAGGAACAAAATGGGGTGGCGAGCATCGATGACAAGTTAATAACGATTGCTTGAGATGGTATGGACATGTGCAATAAACCGATGATGTGCGCAAATTCGGTAATGCTATTGAGTCAAGGACAATAAAAAGAAGAGGCGGTCCTAAACCAACTTGTGAGGAGTGTATACCGAGAGATTTTGATTTGAAAATGACCAATAACAAAGCTGATTGGAAAAGAAGGATCCATATAGTCCATTCCAACATGGTTGGGTTGAGACTGATGAAGAGATATATGATGGTCAATGTTGTTAAGGTGATCAAGGTCATTAAGTAGATAATGCTATTACTAGCTGTTTTGGACATGCTGCCCAAGCCTAGAACGAAGGGAGAGGGTGCTTGATTGAGGGTAAAGTACAATGGAGTGTTAGATTATAGTAAAACGTTATCGCTAGAATAGGTTTAGAAGTGTGAATTGTGGTGCCGCAATGCAACGTGCAATGCAACGTTGAGAGAAGCCATAGGCCTTCTCCCTTTTTATTAATAAGAGAAATTGGATAATTTACATAGAGGTCCAGCAGGATATAGAAATTACAAAATAGAATAAATATGAAATATATTAACACTCCCCCTCAAGCTGGAGTGTACACATCGTGTAGACCCAATTTGTTGCAAAAACTCTGGAAAGCTGCTGGACTCAATGGCTTCGTAAGAACATCTACAAGTTGATCTTCAGACTTGACATGTGGAGTCACAACAGTTCCATTCTTGATCTGGTCTTTGATAAAGTGGCAGTCAACTTCAATGTGCTTAGTACGTTCATGGAAGACTGGATTCTTAGCAATGTATATGGCCGCTTGATTGCCACATCTGAGTTCTATAGGAGACAAAACATGAATCTTTAATTCAGAAAGTACAGATTGAACCCACTGCAACTCACAACATGCATGTGCCATTGCTCTATACTCAGCTTCCGTGCTAGATCTTGCCACAACATTTTGCTTTTTGCTTTTCCAGGTAATAAGATGATTCCCCAGAAATGTGCAATATCCAGACGTAGACCTCCTATCATTCAGATTACCAGCCCAATCTGCATCTGCATAACCAGTAAGAGACAGTGTAGATACAGGAGTCTTCGGCCTATAATAGGTGATTCCCTTACCAGGTGCACCTTTCAGATATCTCAGAATACGACAGACAAATGTCCAATGAGACTGTTTTGGAGAGCTCATATGCTGACTCACCACTCTACAACAAAAGAAATGTCAGGACGTGTGACTGTCAAATATATCAATTTTTCCACAATTTTCCTGTAATATCCTGGATTTGGATAATCATTATCATCAGTCATCTCCTTCACATGATAGTCCATAGGAGTAGACACAGGCTTGGACTCACTCATACCAGTTTCCTGTAGTAAATCCAACACATATTTTCTCTGAGACAAATTGGTACCTGCATGAGATCTAAGTACTTCAATGCCCAGAAAATATCTCAGTTTTCCCAGATCCTTTGTGTGAAAGTGCCCCTGCAAGCCCGCTTTCACACGAGATATGCCTGTGGAATCACTACCAGTGATAACAATATCATCAACATACACAACAATAATAATAATTCCACCAGAAGAAGTAGAATAAAATAAAGAGTGATCAGTAACAGAACGAGAAAAACCCATCTTTAGCACAACATCACTGAACTTGTCAAACCAAGCTCTAGGAGATTGTTTCAATCCATAGATGGCTTTCTTCAACCTACACACCTTCTGACACTCCCCCCTAAGCAACAAAACTAGGTGGTTGCTCCATGTATACCTCCTCTTGTAGATCACCATGAAGGAAGGCATTCTTTACATCGAGCTGAAATAGAGACCAGTCAAATGTAGTAGCCAGAGAAATAAGGATACACACAGAATTCAGACGAGCCACTGGTGAGAATGTCTCAAAGAAATCAACCCCATATGTCTGAGTGTACCTCTTTGCAACTAATGTAGCTTTCAATCTCTCCACAGAACCATCTGGATTATGTTTTACTGTAAATACCCATCTGCATCCCACAACATTTTTATCTGGAGGTAAGTCAACAAGTTCCCAGGTGTTGTTCTGTAACAGAGCAGACATCTCAACATGCATAGCCTGTTTCCAGCCAATATCCTTCATAGCGTCAAGATGATTTCTTAGAATGACCACAAAATCAATCCCAAGAGCAAAAGAGCGAGCCTGCTGAGATAACTTGGACAAACAACATACATTTGTAATAGGATGCCTAATAGTACAGGAACGGGTACCTTTGCGAACAACAATGGGAACATCAAGGTCAGATGGTTCTTCAGGAATCCCTTGAGTAGAGGAAAATGGGGAGGGCTTAGAGACTGGAGTCGCTACCTCCTCTGGATCTTGTCTGCCTCGTCTGCTATAAACATGTGAATATTGTTGAATTTGTGGACCATCTGCTAGCTGCTCTTCCTGAATGATAGTATAGTCAGGAATGATAGGTGGCACTCTCTCACTCTGATGTGGCTTTGGCACTCTCTCACTAGCATCTGATGGTGGCACTCTCTCACACAATTGCCCTCCCTTACTGGGAACACTAGAGAAATATGGAGTGGATTCATGAAAAGTCACTTCTCTAGACACAAACATACGACGAAGACTTGGACAATAACACTTGTACCCTTTGCTAGTGTTGGTGTACCCAAGAAAGAGAGTCTTAATTGACCTAGGAGATAACTTATCAGCCTTAGGATCAAAATTGTGGACAAAAGAAGTACAACCAAACATTCTAAGAGGAACAAGGAAGGGTTGATCCTTGGGACGTAAGATAGAGAAAGGAGTACGTCCTTGAAGCACAGAAGGTTGCCTGTTGATAAGAAAACATGCAGTAAGGAGAGCGTCAGATCAGAACCGCTTAGGAACATTAGATTGAAACATGATTGTCCTGGTAATATCAAGAAGATGACAATTTTTCCTCTCTGCTACCCCATTCTGCTGAGGGGTGTGAGGATAGGATGTACGATGTATCATCCCAACAGAACTACAAAAATCAGTCATGGCATTTTGAACATACTCCAAAACATTATCAGATTGAAGAACTTTAATATTGCATTCAAATTGAACTTTTATTTTTTGATGAAAATGTTTGACAATAGATAGCACAGACTTTCGACTTTTCAACAAATAAATCCAAGTCATACGCGAAAAGTCATCCACAAAGGAGATAAAATAACGAAAACCATTATAACTATGGTCTTTTACAGGACCCTAAACATCACTATGGACCAAAGCAAAAGTACATGACACCTGTTTATTGACACGACTGGGATAAGACATTCTATGATGTTTCCTCAGTTGACAGGACTGACACTCTAAAGACGATACTTGAGACAATTCTGGTTCTAACTTTCTCAGGCTCTCTAATGAAGGATGTCCATATCTGTAGTGCCACAGTAAGAGAGCCACTCAACAAGACAGCTGGAGCAGGAGCAGAAACTTGGCGAGGCAAACTGTCACTGTGGAAAAGGTAGAGATCACCTTTCCTAGGCCCCCCACTAATCGTCTTCATACTCTTGAGATCCTGTAACACAAAACAAGAAGGACCAAAGGTTACCGTACATTTCACAGTATCAATCAACTTAGCAATAGATAGAAGATTAAAAGGAAAAGCAGGCACATAATGTACGGATTTAAGATCAATTTCAGGAGTCAGAGAAACAGATCCACTGGCTAACACTCTCCTCACTGAACTATCCTGCTATTGTTACAGATTTGTGAGGGATATGTGAGTCAATGGAGTGAAGAAGTCTCCTCATACCAGTCATATGTTGTGACGCTCCAGAGTCAACGACCTATGATGAAGTAGAACCAGAAGCCAATAAAGAGGTAGCCTGATTACCAGTGGTGGACGCCAAGTTGGCTGAAGATGTTGATCCCAAGCTCAGATGTTGAGTAGCGAGGATAAATCTATCATATTCCTCCTTGGTGAGTGTGATGCCAGAAGGACCAGAACTCGAAGCAGGAGGCTCAGTAGACTCAATAGTGGTAGCATAGTTTGCTGCTCCCACAGGTGGTGCAGCAGGTCGACCATGCTTCTTCCAGCATTTCTCAACTGTGTGTCTAGGTTTGTCACAGAAAGTGCACTTAGGGTGAGTTCCACGTCCTCGGCCCATACCTGTCCGTCCTCCTCTCACTGCAGCAGCTACAGAAGCATGAGAATCTTCCTGAGATGAGACTACGGTAGGATCAATAGGTTCAAAATTTGCCTGTAAAATCCTTGAATATGCCTCTTCTAAGCTGGGAAGTTTATCAGAAGCTAAGATAACACTGCGGGCTGAACTGCACGAATAACTCAGACTAGACAAAAATTTTGCTGTAATCAAGTTATCTCTGTCTTTGACTTGCTCCTGGACAGTTACTGGATGGTAGAAACTCAACTCTTGTGCAATACCTTGAATCACTCCAAAAGTATTCTTCTAAATGTCTGTCTCCCTATCGTTCTGCAAACATGCGATCATATATCATGAACTGACGAAGCGCATTCTTCTCTTGAGAATAATGTTTCTTCACTGCATCCCAGATCTCTTTGGCGGTAGTGTAGAACATGAACCTCGCGACAATCTCAGGTTCCATGCTCCCCCACAACCAAGTCTTCACCAGACTGTTATGACACTTCTATTCAGCATAGCCTTTGTCAGTAAGTGCAGGAGGATCAGAATCAACGTCTCTCGCCTTGTCATTCATCCATAATAGATAATTCTTCCCGTTCAACTTGATGGAGGGGATAGGAGACATTTCACTGTAGATGGTAGATGCCTTGGTGTCCTCCATGATTTGACGAGAAGAAGAGTGATGGATTGATACACGTCACAAGAAGATATGGGTGACGGGGAGATACACGTCACGTCACAAGATCAGATGCGTATCTAACGCATCCACAGCCTCCAACTGAAATTCCCTAATCACACATGGAGGAAATGTGATTAGGAATTTCTTACGTACCGACGGACCCTCCGGTTTGGGATTTAGAAATCCGTTGGATCAACCGAAGGACCCGACGATCCGGAGATAGAAGAGAACGAGGGATGGCGGCTACGACACCTGGCCCGGAAGATGGCTGCTCCGCCCGCTCTGGGCCGGCGGCGCGGCGGCCGGGGGAGGCTGACGACGTGCTCTGTTAACGAAGAAATTATTGTTCACTCCGCCGTACTGTTCACGCTGGAGTTACTGTTTACTGCTAGAGTTACTGTTCACACTGGCGGCCGGCCGGTGGCGGCGCTGGGTTGTGACGGCTGGGTAGGGTTAGGTTAGGAACCTTGCTCTGGTACCATGTGAAATGTGGTGCCGCAATACAACGTGCAATGCAGCGTTGAGAGAAGCCATATGCCTTCTCCCTTTTTATTAATAAGAGAAACTAGGTAATTTACATAGATGTCCTGCAGGATATAGAAATTACAAAATAGAATAAATATGAAATATATTAACAAGAAGTTTCATAGTGGAACTCAAAATATGAATAATCATCTTTATCATGTTGCAAAGTAACAATGCTTTTATAGATGGTTGTCAAATCACCTCCAGTTGGAGACGAAGCATAAAACATAATCGCACCCGTGGTGTGATCTCAGTCAATACCACATTGATCTTTGTTTAAGTTAGGGACTGCCCTTTGAAGCCAGTCTTCCTATTTCTGGATTGTAGTAGGGAGTCACTTGCCATCACAATAATGAAAACAATCTTAAAATATATTGTGTCCACTTCTTTCCTCGAAAACACAGGCTTGCTAAATCACCCATGGAAGAAAGAGGTCCTAAGATTTGAGCCCTTCTTCCATGCTGAATCTCTTGCTCGTGAACCTTATTGCTTAAGAAACTATTTTCAGTCGATAAGTTATGTATCCATGTAAGTAGAAAAAGTTGCAACAAAAGTTTAGTTTGCCGAGGTTATATCTCAAGTTAAGGGACAATTTTTCTGAATTGTCGTCTTAGGTATTTTTCCTGCCTCTCCTATAGGCCTGCAAATGAATATCCAGAATCTGCACATTCGATCCAGAATCGAGTGGAAAAAATCCGACATCCGCATAATCCGGATTGGATTTAGGATATCAAATTTCATATCCAAAAAATTCGGATAGGATATCGGATATGGCTATATTAGCTCTGAAAAAATCTGAATCCAACAAATATATACATTTATTATTGAATATATATTATCTATATATAAAAATATAAAATATAGATATTTTTTTTTTGGTCGGCCAAAAAAACGTGTTACTATAAACCAAAACTTTAGGTACAAAGTGCCTCAGAAATAACTAGATCTATGTGTCTCCACGCAGGAAGAACACATCAGATCTGAACGAAGAAAGAATAACCCCAAAAACCAAAACCTAAGAACAGAAGAAAAAGACTAACACGAGGAAAACAGCTTCAGATGAAACCGAGAGGTGACACAGGATCATTGAGCAGATATTTTATCATATATATTCATAGTAATATCAATATTTTTTATATACGATATGTTTAGTAACAACAAATTTATATTGTTAGGTTCAGATCGGATATTTATCCGAATTCAGATATTTATCCGTTCGGATCGGGTTTGGATACTATTACATGATAAACGTCAGACATTGGATCGGATACCGGATCGAATATATTTTTTCAGATTCTGATGTCGGATATACCAATATCTGCTCCGTATTCGATCCGTTTACAGGTGTACTCTCCTATGACGATAATTCATATATTAGGATTTTCCCCCAGAATTTACAATTACTGTTTTTCCAGTAAACATTTCGAGACAAGCCTCAAGGGAATCATTTTGGGTTAAAAACGTCCATATGTGATTTAACATACAGTTTCAAGTAAATTTTTAATTCCAAAAATTTAAATAAAAGGTAAAATGCTGTTTAATGATTCACTAACTACTTTTTGTATAAATAGTTTGGTTCCAGTTAAAAATCAAAACTTCCAAGTTTGGGTGGCGGTGGTCCATTGACCACCTCTGGTAGGTGAGGCGTTGTCAAGTGAGGATCTCGTTGGAAACACCTTTCCAAAGGTATTGAAGCAGTGAAAACAACCCAATTGCTGTGATATTGTCCTTATGTGTCTCTTTGGCTTCTGTGGTCAGTAGCTGCAATTTGTAGGTGGTAAACCTTTTTGGTATAAATAGCTATGTATCTTTGGTGTTGTCTAGTACAACTTAGTAATAAATGTCATCAACATTAGGCGATAAATTTCTGATATTGACAGTAAGCAAACTTTAGCAGGACAAGTCTCACTACAACTTGCATACGGCCAATCCATTTAGCAGCCAAGGGAGCACCACACTCATGTGATCCCTCAAAATCCGATGACCATGTGACTCCCCAACTCTAGGCTCCCCCTGATATGTTGCGATTTGAGAATGAAATTGGATTGTCTTAATCTATTTTTCATAAAAATAAATTGGTATTTTTTGTTAAATTTAAAAATAAACATTAAAGAATAGCTGTATCCACGCCGTACCTGTATCGTTTTTGTTTTAAATTTGTCGTATTCCCGTACTGTACCCATACCCCGTATCTGTGCTTCATAGACTATCATTTATAAGTGTACTATACCAACCACCATAGCTGTATAGATCTACAGAAATTTGGCAAAATGTTATTCTTCATTGTGATTCTTCTAATGAATAGTTCAATAGAACAGTGAAAAATTAGTCAAAAAAGTAAGATTTAAATGGATATACTTGATATGTGCTCTTACACCATATTTGTGTTATATCGTAGGTTGTTATGTGGTAGGTTTGTAACTTGTTACTGTTAATTATCAAGAAAAGAACATGTAAATTATGTTTTGTTGGCTAATTTCTCTCAGATTTCATTACAACCTCACTATCTTTAGCATAATTTTCATTGATATTCTATTTGTAAAATTCCTTGAAGCTTGCATAAACTTCCACTTTCACACCCAATAGAGTCGGTATCCTAAACCATGGGTACTATGCGAGAAACTTGAAAGGCCAGACATCGTATTAGGCTTACTCTATAGAGCCAACTACAAATTTAATTCACTATCTCCAAGACTCTAAGCATCGTACTAAGCAGACGGTTACTTTTATGGCATGTGTTTGAGCTCCAGGGTTCCTTGGGAACAACGTCTTGTCTAGGTGCCTTTATAGAAAATGCAAAAAGTGTTGCCTTAATAGAGAATTCAAAAAGTGCCCACGAGCTACCTGATGAGCGCTTTGTGGCACTTTCCAAGTAGAAGCAGACATTTTCTCCTAGCATCTGTGTAACATTTTTTATTATGCATAATTTGCTTGTGTAACATGTTTTATGGCTAAAAATGGAGTTCCATTCTAATGACTTCCCAAAATAAGTGTATGTTTTATGAGTTATTTACTGAGGCTACTGAAACATGCAAAATTTTATATTTATTGGTGGACTCAACAATAATATAGCTCATGCTAATTTCAGTCTAATAAACACTTATTTTTGCAACTTGTGCAACTACAACTGCCAGTATCTAAAAACACATGGTTGTATTCTTTTTTCTAGTTGCCAATATGTTCACAATTAATAAAAAAGTTATAAGCTGCATACTAACACAATTCGTCATATTTATGTTGGTCTTTGTTTTCAACTGTGTGATATTCTAGTTTTTTTCACATATTACAAATTTATTTCATCATTGTAGCAGATCTTGTGTACAAGTGATACATACATAGACATAGGTGAATGTGGGAGTGCTGGGCTGTGAAGAAACAAGTTATTTAGAGATGAATGAGTTAGAAATGAGAATACAGAGGTGGATGTATGGAGAATCAAGGAAAGATGGTCCTAATAATGACTATTTAAGAAATAAAGTGGGTGCGCCAAGTACGACCACCAATATCTGAAAAGACACGGTTGTATTCTTTTTCTGCATGCCAATAAGTTAGTAACTTATAAAAAGGTTATAAGTTGCATACTAACACCATTCGCCATATGTATGTTGGTCTTGTTTTAGCAATATGACACTACAATCTTTCCCACACACATTACAAATTTCTATCATCATTGTTGCTTGTCTCGTATACAAGTGATACATGCATAGGCATAGGTGAATGTGGGAGTACTGGGCTGTGAAGAAACAAGTTAGATAGAAGATGATTAGAAATGAGAATACTAAGGTGGATGTATGGAGTGTCAAGGAAAGAACATCTTAATAATGCTTATAATAAACAAGATGGGAGTGCCAATGTATTGAGGATCAACTCTGAGAGGCTCACATCTAAAACTAGAAAATGTGCTCATTTGGAGTAATGTTATTGAGCCTGACAAAGTTACAAGAGAAAGAGGTAGGCTCAAACCGACTAGGGGAGAGCTGCTAATGGGTGATGTGGGTTTATGCATCTCAATGAACTACGATGTTTTTGAGAAGGGGATATATGAAGCCGGCACCAACACGGTTGGGATTGAGGTTTTGATGACAACGTCTCAAGAAGACATGAGCATATGCATAATCAAAATCTGGATAAATGTATAAAATAGCTATTCCCCATCTATTTGGATTTTCTTTGTAGATTTAAATAAAAAGAATTGTCGACATAAACATGAATATCCGTGGAGAACATCATTTGATGATTCTGTAATATATTAAAATATCAAGTTTTCTAGGTTCTTAAATGTCATTGCCTTCATTCCACGTATAACAATCCCTATATGTTTTGAGATATAAGATTATTTAAACAGCAACTCTAAGGTGTGTAATTATAAAGGTCCCATATAGTGCTACATGTCCCATACAATGATAGAAGTTATCTATACCAAAATGTTGCAGAATAAGAGCATAATCTATTACATGGTCATTTTCTGATGCAATAGAGTATCTTCTATTACAAAAGTAGATCAATTCAATGTTAAGGTCTAGATGGAAGTCACCAATGATCATTTTCATCTTCACCTTCGTGGTTCTCATTTGATGTCCTCATAGCCATCACCAATTATATCTCTAAATCAATAACAGAAATCTTAGCTTTTGGATTCACTTCGACTTGGTACATTGTATCCTTTTTTTTTAAAGGAGAAGTTGCCTTCTATTTTATCCCAATGGTCCTTATCAATTGGTGTTCATGTTCACACGTGCAAGTCTTTTTCTTGTTGGGTTCAAGCTGATTCCTCGCCTACCCAGGCTGCATAAAAGCCACCTGAATTTCTCTCTTGTGTAGCAAACAGGTAGCTTACCGGTCTGGTTGGTAACCATTGTGAGATCTTTAAATTTCGTGCCATTTCTCTGCCATAAAGTAAAGACAAAATGATAAGAAACATTAACACAAAAATTTAGGTCAATAATAGTGCTAAGGGTGCAACAACATCTCCATCCAAAGGTATAATGATTGTGTAGTTTGCGTTGGCTTAAAAACATGGACATTATCTTGAAGACTTCAACATCTAATTGTACTCCCTCTTCATAATATAATTTAGTACTCAAGTAAGATGCAACATAACAACAATTATGCAATAAACTTTAACTAACAATTCAATTTATCGATATACATGTCTCTAATTATGGTTGAAGGCTGATCTCATTGAAAAAGATGAGCAGCAAAAGTAGAAGGTTGTGTAATATTCCCTTAGTGAATGTAGTATTGGAGAGTTGCGCGGTTAACATTTTAAATAAATTTTGAAAACAAGAAAATTGCTTGATCATGGAGATAGTATCACAATTAAGATCGGTGAGAATAAGATACACAACTTGCAGAATATCGAGCTTATCAATTATGGTGTGAAGCTTTAGGATAGGATTATTGTAGGCAGAATGATGATCCCTGACATGCATATCAAACAATCAATTTGGTTTCATGCCTACTGATGGACGATGGAGGATATTTCTCTTGTAAGGATACTTCTGTTGAAGTATGAAGAATGACGAAAGGAACCTTCATGCAGTTTTAATTGTGTTTAAAATGATTTGCGAGTTGTGATTGAATACCAAGTGGGTTCTTTGATAGGTTTTAAAGAAAATGAAGAATCGGTCCAGTACATTTATTAAATTAAAGATACATGATGGTTTTGCTACTAGTGTAAGGATTCCTAAGAGGGAAGACACGAGCATTTTCCTAAAATTTTGGGGCACCATAATGTTCAACAATCCCTATCTATTTTTTATTTATGGATGAGTTGACAAAACATGTCTTAATGATATTTGTTGGTGCATGCTATTTGTTGATGATATTGTACTTGATGATACTAAAGATATAGTGATCATAAATTATGACGCCGGCTAATTACTTTGGAATTTAAATGTTTTTAATATTAGTTAGAACAAAATAGTGCATATGCATTGCTAATCAAAATTTCTAGAAGATGGTCGGGCTAATTTGTAGTGGATCTCCAGAAATGTGATAACTTCGATACTTGAAGGCATAGTTGTAAAAGTGTCTAGGCGTCTTTTGAGTCTAGCAAAGTGCTTAAGGTTGGTGTTGGGATATTATGTATTCATGGTATATTCCTCGTCTTTACATGCTATTATTAACATATAGAATATTAGTATTCGAGCCTTAATTTAGGCATCTGAGTCGTCCCTCGCGCAACTTGTCCTCAATGCTCACCACCCCCACCTTATTCCTGATATAGTCATTTCTCAAGCATTCTTTTGTTGTCTTCCCACACATCCATCTCAACATACACATTCCAACCACATTTATTTTGTTGAGACCTTGTTTCTTCATCACCCAACATTCACTCCCGTAGAGTATGGTTGGTTGTATAGTTGTTCTATAAAACTTACTTTCTAACCTGAGAGGGATCTTCCGATCACATCATACTCCAGTTGCACTCCTCCGTTTCAACCATCCTGCAGTGATCCTGTGACAAACGTCATTTTGGACATCCCCATCTATTTGAATAATAGAACCCAAGTAACGGAATTTATCATATTTTGGTATATCTATTCCGTCCAACTTGGCTCCATCATTCACATTGCGAGATTGGTTGAAATTACAATGCATATAATCAGTTTTACTCCTGCTAATCATCAATCCATTTGATTCCAATGCATTTCTCTAACATTCAACTTTATCATTCAATCCATCTTTAGTTTCGTCAATCAAAACAATATCATCTGCAAATAACATACCCCAAGGAATATCATCCTTAACATTCTTTGTAAACTCATCCATAACGAGAACGAACAAATATGAAAAGGCACGCTAAGTGTGGATCCTTTGTGTACCCCAACTGTGATAGGAAAAGTTTGTCTCTCTCCTCCAGGAGTGTTCACACTTGCAGACTTGCAGTAGAGCTATCACATATGTCTTTGATCAAGTCAATTTATTGGATTGACACACCTTTTTAAAAAAAAAACCATCCACAACACTTTTTTGGGTACTCAATCATAAGCCTTTTCCAAATCAATAAACACCATATGAAGATCTCTTTTGCTTTCTCTATACTTCCTCCATAAGCCTCCTAATCAGAAAAATAACACCTATTGTTGATCTTCTAGGCATGAAATCAAATTGGTTGTTTGATATCTGCATTATAGATTGAGCCTCTGTTCAATAATCCTCTCCCAAAGCTTAATTGTGTGACTCATCAACTTGATACCTCTGTAGTTTGTGTGCAGCTCTGAACATCACCTTTGTTCTTGTAGATGGGTACTATAGTACTATTTCTCCACTCATCCGACATCTTCTTGGTCTTCATGACTAATATACCTATTAACTAAATAGGCTATTCTAACAGTTCCCTCTGGGCCATGATCTCACTTAAAAGATTTTCAGTACCCAATGTATGAATCTGTTATTGAATCAATTGAAAATCTGTAAAAGCTATAAAAAAACAGAGATGGAACGCAGAGAAATTGCCACCTAGGTGTAGCAGCAGAATCGATATAACTTATTGTACTGCAGTCTAGGCATATCAGCAGGTCTGCCCGATGTTGCTTTATAGTTTTATCTGGATGCAAGCAAATAGGAGACTGAACGCCATTAATTGCTTTGCATTGCTTGCCTGCTCTTTCCTGTGTAATGTGACTTCATTCCAGTTCGGCCAGTATTTTGTTGGCTTTGTCTGTTATTCCTTATTCATACACCTGATTATCATGTTGGTATAGTCCATACCAGTGTCTCTATTATATATATAATAGATGGCCGTGCCTCTTACTCTGAATGTACGTCTGAATGTCCTTTTTTAAAGCTATTTTCAGTTTGTTTTTTGTTTTTAACTCCTTAAATACAATTGGTTTACCTGAATGCAACTTTCTTATTTTCCTCATTCCCTTTTGGCAATTCAGGATGTGGGGACTGGAGAAGCTGGTGTACAGAGACGTGAAGCGGGGGATCAGGAAGGACCGCAAGTACGCCATCCAACCCCGCAACGCCCTTGCTACAGGAGTCCACATGTCGCAGAATATAGTTGGGAAGAGCCTCCACGGGACGTACAGGTGGATAAAGTACTTCCACTACCATGGCACCATTGCCAACCGGCACGACCCTTGTGTGGAGTTCCTGGACACACACAACGTCACCTATGGTGACAGGCCGTATGTAGTGGATACCACCCTCCGCGCCCTCTCTGGCGCCATTAAGAAGTTCGAGCTGGATATGATCGGCCGCAGGCTGCAGCGTACACGGCAGTGACATATATGATATGAATCTCTCCAGAGTTGCACAGAGCGGGATTGGTACAGTGTTTACTTTTTTTTGTTAAAGAAGAGCATGGGTTCGTTGGGTGGATCTTGCCTACAAGCTGTTGAGCGTTAAGGCTGTCTGTAACCTTTAGTGGATAGAAGATCCACAGTGGATGGATAGTCTTGTTTGTCTTGTTACTAGGCAGGCGCTCGCTCGGCATTCGATGTGCTGTGCTGTTTACTGTGTATTCTCTTGTTCATATAGTTGTTTCTGCATACGAACAATACCAAGACGGCTCTTCGATGAAATTTACGTTCTTTCCAGTGAAGATATTGCCCATCATAGTTCAATTGTACAGTAGTATGCTCATACATTATATATAATTGGTGTCCAATTATAGTGGCTGTACAGTTCAGGTGTGATGTAATTACCTATCTGATTAGAAATTTAAATATTTCCGGAATTACTCCTGGGTCGGACATCTTTAGTCCCCTCGACTTGGTGATCAACGAGCAGTAGGTCGCAAGTCCTGTCATCGTGTTTGTCTTTAGCGCCAATGGGGCTGTCAATGGTGGACCAATCAAGTAACCAATGTCTGTTGTTGTATTATATGTGTATGGAGCGGAGGTTGTGGGGAACAACGAACGATCCATTTGTTGCCATTGCCGTCCTTTATGATTTCCCTTAATCTTGGCGATATTGTTTTTATTTTGCCGTTCTTTATGCTTATGTTTTCGTAAATTTTGTATAAATGTCATCAGTCTCAAGTCCGGGTAAAGGAGGGTTGGTGGTAGGTTGATAGTCAGTCATAAAAACTTTATCACTCTTTCTATGACATGGATCCTTATGTAGTGTGAATGATAAAACCAAGTTGGACAGAGTAGATATACCAAAATGTAATAAATTTCATTACTTGGGTGCTATTATTCAAATAGGTGGGGATGTCCATTTGTCACACCATCACTACATGATGGTTGAAATGAAGGAATGCGACTGGAGTTTTATTTGATCGGAAGATTCCTATCAGGTTAAAAAGTTTTATAGAATAACTAACCATGCTCTATGGAAGTGAATGTTGAGTGGTGAAGAAATAAGGTCACAATAAAATGAAAGTGATTGAAATGTGTATATTGAGATAAATGTGTGGGAAGACAAGAAAAGAATCCTTGAGAAATGACTATCAGGAGTAAAGTGGGGTGACGAGCATTAAAGACAAGTTGTGTGAGGGCCGACTCAAATGGTACAGACATGTGCAACACAGACTGACAAATGCGCCTATACGAGCAATGCTATTGAGTCAAGCACAATAAAAAAAAGAGGAAGACCTAAATTAACATGAGATGGACTTATAAAGAGAGATTTTGAATCTCTACATCTCAACCAGAATATGACCCATGATAGAACTGAATGGAACAAAGTATCCATGTAGCCGACCCCAACATAGTTGGGATTGAGACTTAGATGATGATGATGATGATGATGATGATGATGATGATGATATGATGATGATGATGATGATGATGATGATGATGAAACCACATTATAGTACTAGTCAGGGGCGTATTTAGGGGAGGGCTTCCAAGTCTCTAGCCCCCACCCCCACCCCCACCCCCACTCCCAGCCCCACAAAAATAATAATAAATACACTAAACACATGAAAAATTCTACTAATATCTATAAATACAGTTAGGTTCCACAATGTGCTAAACATAAAGAGAAGCTGGCTGAAGTGGTATTTCACATTTTTTTGAGTAATGGAATTTCACATTTTTAGTTGTGTAGATGGAACATATTTGAATTTTGGGTCAATATGTTTTTATAAACTCAGCCCCTATTCTTGAGTATTTTTGATTCCTCTCTTGGTACTAGTCACGACAAAAATGAGGACCGAAAAGGATCCAAGGATCCTAAAACATCACAAACATATTAGCCATGACAAAAACACCAAAGGTAGGGGCCGACAGAGACGAGATAGCAATTTTGGAGGGGCAAAGTGGAAGACGGAACCAACAGTGTACTAAATCGATAGAGTTGATTAGTCCTGACTACCCAATACAAGCTCCAGAGAAAGCTCCCAAAAAGAGAGGAAACCAGTACAACACTTGCTTTTGCTGGACATTGAAATTTAATTGCATGCGTGGCAGATCTCCGATGAGAGAAAAGGGAGCCAAGAAGTAACAAATATGCTCTTTTGAGGCGTAATTTCAGTTAAGAATATGTTCCTTTTAACCTTTTGAAATCCATAGATTTCTTTTCGAGATTTATAGTAAGTTTTACAAACATTGTTGTATAATATTATATCTATTTTCCTCCAGACTCTGAAATAAGGTATTATTATCTGTTCGTGACTAATCACGATTTTGGAATCAATAAACAGCCTGATAACCGTGTTTGCATAATCTCATAATCAAAAGGCCTAGATCTCGTTTAGGTAAGGCAGACAGTAAAATAGGTTAAATGGAGCTGGCTTGCGTCCAACTAGTGGATGAGTGGGTGGGGGTTGCAGCGAGCATCGTGTCGCAGCCTTTTCTCCTCGAGCATGAGGCGCAGCACCAACTGCTGCAGGGTATCGGGTCGTTCACATGTGCTGAGAAATGTAGTCCAGTACATTTGCCAAATTTTCGTTGCTAAGAAATGCAGCATTTGAAGTATTGATACTCCATTAACAAATTTTGTGAACGTGGCGTCTACTTTCCTAATTTAAGCAGCTCACTGTGGAACCTGGCCGCCCATGCTCCGTGGAAATCCAACAAGACCAAGGACCCCGTGATTTGAAAGCCTGCATGTTTTAAATTGGACATTTAACTTGTTATACAAAATTGGCCTATAATGGTGGCTGAAAAAAGAGAGAAAAAAAACATAAAACATCCTAAATACCATCTTCCCATGAATGACTCCCTCCCCACTAAGTACGTGATTATGAGAGGGAAATTTGCCTAGCACCATAAACCAATCACCCAAGATAAAACCATTTTTAATTTTATCTATGTAGGCCTTTGCTTTTTCAGTAAGTTAGAAGAACACTTATGCGTTTTGCAGTTTTCTTGTAGGCAATTTAGAAAAATACATTATATGGCATATGACAGTTTGCTGCAACTGACTCAATACCATTAATAAAACCGAAAATATACGAGAGTAAACTCTAGTTACATATAACAAAAACACAAACTGCATCTCATAGATCATGTATAAAATAAACTCCTAGACACTTCAACGACCTCATGCTCTGCTAGGCATATCACTCGGTTGTCTAAGGAGTTAAGGCTTTAATCAGATCCAATTGTGTATTTTGAGTCTGTTACATAGTAATTAGTAGCCATTCTGGCATATAACAAAGGTGTAAGAAACCTAGTGTTATGTAAAGCTGAGGCTTTGTGGGGTGAGCTGAAATTCTTCTCAAGGCAATTATGACCTTACTCTTCTCAAGGCAATTATGACCTTACTTAGAAAAAGCTAAAGAGTAATGTTCACACATGATAGTCCCTGAGCAACTACTCCTAGATTGGTAGGAATCCAGATAACTACTACTTGATTGGATGAACCATGGCTAGATAAACCCTAATTGAAACAAGGATATTATAGAGGCACTCTAGAGGATCTAATGATGATATATGTTATAATTGTTTGGAACATGCTGCTTGCATTTGCCTTGCTGATATTGAAGGTGCTGCAAAAGAGGTTTAGGCACGTGAACAAGGTATCAAAGGTTCTTCTAAAGACAAATACATGTGTGGCCGAGGTGTGAGAAAAACAGTAGCCAATGAGTCAACGGTTCTTGTGCGGACTACTCCTCATGACCCATTAGTTGAAACTCCTTAGATGGCCGCACGAAATATGATTGCCAAATGTGGATAAAGATAAAACTAATCACAATCATTTATAGTTCGCAATTTAGCAAATTCACATTTGACTTCTTTATCTTATCGTAGTGATTACTAAATTTCAATTATTCCTATATATAAATATTCATAACACACAACACAATATTTGAATTTCAAGATAAAAAGAGTTATGTATAGATAAACAAGATCAGCCATAAAACAACCCACAAAGATATTAAATCATAGCACTCACCACATAGGTTAAATCGACTTAACCGAAGTGGCGAGGCCAAAAGGAAACTAAACCATTCTCACCAGTATAACACGGTAAGACTCCAGTGTAAGACACTATATCATTTCTAAACTATAATATAAACTCTTCTATATGACGAGAGTCGTTATCAAATCATATATGGTTCATTCTACTATAAATATAATCAAGTTCCTACTCGTTACTAAGAATGCAACATGTTAGTCATAATTCAATGTTGAGAAATTCTTCCAACTTAGAGCACAATTTCTGAGAAATACCAACTATTACAATTATCACAAGATAGAACTATGACGCTTTAACAATTGTGTTACACAAGTTTCAAATGTGATGCTTGAAATTGAATAATGTGTACCATGTAACATCAATACCTTACTTTAAAAGGTTATTAATAAAGTTGATTTGAGATAAAACTCTATCTTTTGGCTATCTAACTTTTTCTGCATCAGCACACCTTGATTTGAGCCTATGATCCAATGTTCAATGCAATTAGACCTTACTCTATTTACTATAATTTGTCAAAGAAAATTGAATGAAAACTTTTTTTTAATCATGTTTAACTTCCCTTGACAGTCAACAATACACTAGATTAGTTGACAATTGATGGGAGCCCTTGGATTAGGCTCCCATTGATTGGAGCACGATGCAGTCCTATTTTAGGGCTTCATCTTGTGTCTTCTTACACTTCAATCACATCTAAATCTGTTAGGATGCATATCGTTTCCCTTAATATGCGTATTATCATCAAATGCACTTATGGATGTTCTTTGCGTGTTTTTTAGGTACTTGGACCACATTGGGATAGACGGGAGAGAACGAGGGCGATCCTAGGATTCCTTCATCACTAGAGGCGTCTAAGGAGGGTTCAAGATGCTCCCCCAACCTACCCCTAGTACCAAGACTCAAGTCAAGCAAGAAGTCTATGGAAATTCAAAGTTCAAGCTCAAAGTACCTTAGAAGACCCTAGCACGACCGTGGTTCCTTAGAACGACCATGCTATTAGAGTCAATTTCATAATAGAATCACAGAGAGCAAGCATTGAAATCAAGCTCAGCAGTACTGACATGTTGGACTGCACAGTCGTGCCAAGGAGGACTTAGAACGGCCCTGCAGCCTGCCACGATCGTGGTGACAGACACCCAGGAGGCCCGTGGCGATCAGAATGGCTACCTATCACTCCCTCCGAAATTTCCGTGCACAACACACCTGTATGACCACCTACCCACCACGACTGTGTTGTCCAACACAATTGTGCCCCCAAGCTTCCCAACTCCAAACCTCCACTAACATTTTCCATCATCCATAAATGATAGTTCCACCCCAATACATCCATTGCCTCACACATTCTTTGTGGAACACTTAAACCTAAATAATGTCGACAACATATACTCTGATGTGTTATCGACTCCGTGAGTATGTACTTGTTACTCAATAGATAAACACATCTAGGGAATATTTATTCTTTATTATTTGAAGGATTAACAAAGCAAGTATAAATATAACTTGATATGAACGTAAGTGATTAAATCAATGTGAATAAGAAACAAAAAATTTTAACTCACACATTCGATCAATGAATACATTCCGATTCATAAATTTTAAGAAAAATAATTTTCTCTCCTATTTTCCCACCCATCCTCTCTCCATACATCAATGCAATCAGCCCCTATCACCACTGCCTACAACAAACATTGCCCTATCACATCACCCACTTTTTTCCTCCCCTAAACCACCCTTTTCTCCCCAAACTACTTTTTTCTCTCCAAACCGCTCTAGCCCAACGCATCACGTTACAATTTTCATTTGTGAATCGATTTAATTTTTGGTAGACGCAGACGCGCTGTAAAACTACATTACCAACGTTTCACGTTATAGTTTTTATTTGTGAATGGACTTAAACAACGTTTCACGTTATAGTTTTTATTTGTGAATGGAATTAATTTTTTAGACGCTCAGGCGCACTGTAAAACTACCCTACTAGCGCAGGCCCGATACATACTTTTTATTTTTATTTTTTGGAGAAAAATAAAATAGGAGGGAAGTAAGAAAGAGATATCATTTGATATATAAATTTCAATCCGTAATGAATGTTTACAAAATAAAAACTATTAGATTCTTTATAAAAATAGATTTGAATAACACTAAAGTCAACATACTTTTTAGAAAATATGGAATAAAAATGAATATTATTCACACATTTATAGTGCTAATGAGTCTAATTCTTAGGATACACACATAATAGAGAATGAACACAAATCTTAACATAATGTGACCAATATTTATAATAAAACATCCAATTATGTTGCTAATACACTCAAATTTGGTGGTAAAGCCTCAATTCTTACTATACGTGCATAATAAAAACTAAGCACAAAAATCTCAACATAACACACTCAATATTTATACGAAAAGCCCTAATAAGTGTGCTAATGCGCCCAATTATGGTGCCAACGTCCTTATTCTTAAGATACAAGTATAATGAAAAATGTGCATAAATCTTAATATAATACATCTAATATTTGTAGTAAAGCGCCAATTGTGGTGGTAATGCACCCAAATTTGATGGTAACACACACAATTCTTAGGGTACACACATCATATGAAATGAGATTTTTTTTTCAACATAAGGTGTCCAATATTTATACTAAAGTACCAAATTATTATGCTAATGCGCCTAATTATGGTGCTAATGCACCAAATTCTTAGAGTACATGTAAAATAGCAAATGAGCACAAATCTTAACATAATGCGTCTAATATTTGTAAAAAAACCCCAATTTTGATGGTAATGCATTTAACTTTAGTGGTAATGAGCTCAATTCTTAGGGTACACACATAATAAGAAATAGAGTTTTTTTTCCCAAAAACTCCTTCATTTTCAAGAAATTCCAACCCCCCCATGTTTAAGAAATCCTAAAAACCCCCTCTAGGTGACTGGCTGTTTGCTAGCCGTCATATTTGACGACTCTTTTTTTGCCTTGCTGTTACTACTTGACCATGATACAAATCAACTCATTGGTAATTATTTAATTAATTAATTTTATTTAATAAGCAAAATTATGTTCAAAGATTATATATAAAATAGAAAATAAATTAGATCAAATAGGATAAACAAATATTATTCATGTCTGTCAGAGCGGGTCAAAATACTCCATTTAGTTTAGGAATGGCGAGTCTCGATGGACCTGAAATCAAATTAGACCTGACCCGATTGGACCCAAATCCAAATAAATCATACCTGAAATGGACGTGGACCCAAAATGACCTGAATGGACTAGAACCCGAACATATCTGACCAAAAATGGACCAGACCCAATTGGACCTAGAATTCATAACAAATACTCTATTAGAAAAATCCCTAAAAAATTATGACAAACCAGAAACTCGACTTGACCGGACCCGACCCAAGCCAGATAAGAGTCGACCCGACCCGATCCATATTGAAATGGACTCGAACATAACCAACCTAAAACTGAAAAGACCCAAAAAAGACCTGAATGTTCGGGTCAGGTCGGGCTGGATCAGCAGGGTGGGGTAGGGTCCCAAGTTTTTTTTACCACCCCTAATTCAGTCTGGTCGAGTGATGCATCATTAATCACATATATAAATGAAGTTGACGTAAATATTTTATATTACCATTGCATTACTATTATAATTAACATGATTTGTATTTTATTATTAAAAATGTTGTGTAAAGTCCGATCATGACCCAAATAGTATGGTTCTTTTAATAATAAATCTTAATTTTTCGGCACAAGCTTACTTTTCAAAGTTTGTCTAGGTCAAAATCAGATCATTTTTGCCATGGTCTAATATTAATACAATATCAAATATTTACGCCAATTGCATTTTTATATATGCTTTATTTTTTGCTTTAACTTAACATAACTATTAGAATAAATGTATATTGTACCTATATCCGTCGGTTGTATGATTTATGGTCTAACTAATCTTAGACTAGACCTGGGTCCTAAATTTGACAGAGCTTCAACAAGATTGAACATGTAATGATGCATGACTTGACCAAATTGAATGGATTATTCTGACCCGCTTTGATAGACAAAAATGATATTTGCTCAGTCCTATTTGACCCTTTTTTTCTATTTTATATATAATATTCAAACATAATTTTGCATTTAATTAAATGAAAGTTTATCATACGAGGTTATTTGCATCTTGGTTGAGTAGTAATAGCAAGGCAAAAATGAGCAGTCACATTTGACAACTAGCAAATGGGCAGGTCAGCTGGAGGGAGGGGTTTAAGATTTCCTAAACATGAGGGGGCGTTTTGGAATTTCTAAAAAATAGAAGAAGGTTTTGAGAAAAAACTCTAAGAAATAAGTACAAAAATTTTAACATGATGCCCCTCATATTAATACAAAAACGCCCAATTATGGTGTTAATGCACCCAATACTTAGGGTAAACAGATTCTAAATAAAGAGCAAAAATCTTAATATAATGTGCCAAATATATGTAGTAACACTACAAGAAAAACAGGATTTAACTACAATTATTCTAACTATATATATTATATTTATAGTAAAAAATATGTTTCTTGACAAATCATAAAAATGTAAACAAACCAATGTAGCTAATTGTAATAACTACAAAACTAAATACATTCCTAGTTGACTACGCATCCTTTAAGCTCCCCCGCCCCACCTCCCTATCCCCACCCACACATCCAAAACAACTAAAAAGCCCAAAATTTCAATTTTACGCGCATACTCCCCCGTTCACCTAGTGGCGCGATTTCACACACGACAATTCAATTGTGCTAACGGCCCACCCCGATAGCACCCCCACTCATCACACACACACACTCTCTCTCTCCTTCTTCATCTTTTCTCCCCTTAGAACCCCCGATTGATCGAGTCTACTCACACTCACCCTCTTCTCCTCCCGCACACCCCTGATCTCCTCCCCTTTAATTGCACCTGACCTCACGGACCACAGTAAAGGAGGGGTTGGAAGGACTGATCCCTGTGACGAAACGGAAAAGAGGAGATGAAAGGAGCAAGGTTGAAGTACAACTACATGTCCGGATTCCCCAAATCCAGTTATTTGTGCCATTCTCTATATTTTTTTGGATTTCCTCCTTTTCAACAGCTAAAAGGGCCTGCTTATATCTATTTAGGGCACTTTTGGTTTGCCGGATTTTTAGAAATCCTGTATTTTGTCCATCCCGCATTATTAAAATGTTGCATTGTCAAAATCCCGGAAAATAAAATTTTATGTTTGGTTTGCTGGATTTTGTAAGTGCGAGATTTATTTTTTTTCGTGTCCACGACGTTCACCATGTTGGATTTTGGCATCCGGGAGAATTTTGATGGAGACCAAAATGCGGGATTCCTATTATGTCTGAAAATCCCGGGATTAGCCTCAATTCTCCAATCCTGCAAACCAAACTTAAAATTTGTTGAACTGGAGTCCAAAATACAATCCAATACAGCAAAATCCAAGTAACCAAACATGCCCTTAGCTCGTCCCAGATGCAGTAGTAATCAAGACGTCTAATACTAATAGACAAAATATTCAGGGCGTCATAAACATCAATAAATTTGCAATTCTCCTGCTTTATGGTAGACATGTATGCAGGTCTCTCACTTTTGTTTTGAAGCTTCTAATCCTTTTGAAGCTCCGATTATTCACACAAGAACTCAATCAAGTTGCATGACAAAACAACTGCTTTAGGTCTTCTCTACTGCAAGGCACCGAAAAAAGTCTATCATATGTCGGTTTAGTATTGTGGAATGTGATTCAACAACAAAAACAACAATATTTGCTCTTATGACGTACAACATTTCCTAAATTTTGAAGAGAGAATGGCCAAGATTTACTACCCCGAAAAAATAAGGAAAATTCCTAAGTCATTATATAGTCACAAACACATTTTTTTGGCATTTGTAGTTCTTATGAGTAGGTTTTGTTTGGAGGGTACGATCATTGTATATCTTTCAGTATATATTTTGGATCTTTTCTAATATGCCCACTTTTTCTTTGGATCCCTGGTTTGGGACTTCAATAAACAAGTTTTGACTCTAGTATTTCTTAGTAGTTGAATGCTTCAAAAGGCTAGTTTTGCTGCCTCAGTTGATAGTTAAAGTCTTGCAAGGTAGGATTTCTACCTAGGACTAGTGATTTTAGTGTTGTTTGCAAAAGAACTGAAGAACTAAGTATAATATAATATTCTATTTCATGTTATGATATTTTATTTTGCTAGTATTTTCAAATTTATACGCAATAATCACTTTTCATTAGTTCGTGCAATTTTGATATTAGTTTTTAAGAAGTTGTTGTGATCACTTTTGTTATCAACAAGTGTATGAGTGGCACACATGTTGATAGACATATAGCATTACCCATGATGCACACATATAAAAGTAGAAGATCCATGGATAAGAATAGAACATGCAAAAACTATATGTATCTATAATTTTCCCTTTTTAGTCCATCTCGTCCTTTCCTTACTCCATAACTCTCCTTTATTCTCCCCTCACTCCAACTACAAACAAAATGCAGAAAGTAGTTTGAGTAGGCACCAATAGGTGAAATTAGTGGTGAAGTACCTTTCAAGTAGAAATAAGAAGTACTATCAACATTGAGGATTGAGGATATATGAAGTTAATATCCCTAAAAAATGAGTTGGGAAAAACATGTTTGATGGAGATGGTCTAGAGAGAAAGTAGATTGTATGGGAAGACAATTATGTTAATGGGTGGCATGGAAAGAAAAGAAAAGAAAAGGAGTGGGATTTAATGGAGTCACCAATAATTGTAGGTAGAGAAGGGTAGTAAAAAAGAAGAAGGAAGATGGTAGTAGCAGCAAACAAAGAAGGTGGGGTAAGGGAAAAAGTGCAACACAATCAACCATACGAAGGACTAGGCCCATGGATGATTGTAAATGACAGATGTAAAATACATCTAAGAAAGCCATTTCTATGCACTAAGAAACCAATGGCGCAGGAGGGCTTGAATCCCTCTTTTCTCTCAAGACTCAACAATGGACAAGTTACCCCTATCTCAACAAGTATTGGTATCCTACAACTATATCCAATAAAAATATTGGTGGATGGCATAATTTGTAATGACTTGGGGAGGAGGATTCATTAGTAGGGGGCTATAGGGACTTAGGTATTTTAAATTACAGATTATGTCTACCCCTTATATTCATATATGTAAAAATAAGTATGAGTACTCTAGGTTGATATAATAAGAAAGAAGGGCACTGACAGAACTAACCAAAATTCTCTGTATCTCTACCATCCTATCATTCCCACAGGACCAACCAGAAAAAGGTGAATTTTCTTGTCTATTTTTCTTCATCTTTCAAAGAAAACTTGCATTATACTATTTAAATTGAATTTAATACTATCTTACATCACAATTTTGTAGGATTCACATAATGAGATATGAGTGGTATGAATATTGGTGAATTAGTATACAAGAAGGCACAATGAAAATAGTTTTGAAATGAACATGTTCTGCTAGCCTAGACGATCAAACACTTCTTGTAAAGATAGCCAAGAGGGTCCGAGAAGGGGAAAGGGTTTGACATGGAGACAAGTAGTCGATTTTGTGGATGCTATCAGTGGCAATTCCTGTAGTTCTTACAACATACTGAATTTTCTCAACTTCAAATGCTATTACCATGACCAGGTATAGAAACGTAGGTGTTGAATTGTAACGTCCCCAGATTTTCTAAAACTTAATCTAATGTGTGACGTCCAAATTGAAACCCTCACCTCAGAGAGAATCCCAATTTAAACATCCCATACAAGGCTAATAAGAAGAAAATCAAGGGAGTCAGAAGGAAACAATCAGTAGCACATGCACATGAACAATAATAAAACCATACAACACATGTTCACCATTCAACAAATAATTACAACATGAATTGTTACAACATTTGATATTACATATTGAACAACAAACTTATACATATACATGTACTACCACTAAACTACAAGATCTTAAGACAACATGTCCACCTGTACATCATCTCGCCACACAACTCACAACTATCCTGGATCTTCAAGAGCATAACCACAACCTAAACAAAAGATTACATGCGGTACACGTCAGCACGATATTCAAGAATATTGTACTGAGTACGCCTACGTGTCTTTTATATACCTCTCATCATATCTTGGCAATAAGATAAAACTAATACTTGACAGTAACAAAATAATGTAAGAAAAACGTATACTTGCACAAAGAGGTTCATTAACAAAAGAGAACACATATTTTAAGCATAATTTCCATTATATCATCCATGCATTTACTACCTGAGAGTTGAATGCATTAATGCCTTTATGATCACTACCAAAGAGTTGGATCATATGTATAATGTGACCACTACCAAAGAGTTGGGTCCAAGCAAACTACCAAAGAGTTGGTGCTCCCATATGTGCAATGTGACCACTACCAAAGAGTTTGGTCACTTCCAAGCACACTGCCAAAGAGTTGGTGCTTTCATATAATGGAACAGATATATTATGTTTGATGTGTTCATAGCAATAAGTATAGAAGATCAACCAACATATCATACAAGAACAATCATTTCATCCAATATCATATGCCAAGTATTTTACTACACATATAACACAAGCATATTGTATAATAAGCCAAGTAAGAGGTAATGGCGTATCTTGATCAAGAGAGACCTAATCATCACATATACTCCTGATGTCAACTATATCCTTGGTCAAACCCTGATAAAGACAAGATCATATATCACCATCATGTTCTTATCATCATAACCCTAGTTATGTCCATTTTAGGATTTACCTTAGCTCATAGGATATTCTCCTTTATCACTTGCATTCTTGTCTTAGATTTATCTTATTGATGTCATATTCTAGATTATAGTTCATCAAATGGATATACTCATGTGTCACATTATTATGTGAACATATTTAACATTATGTCACTTTCATTAACCATATTAGGGTTACGTCACATTTATTAAGGGTGCTCTTCATATAACATGAATTTCATGTATATAACTGATCTCAGATTTATATATTATCTTCCAGTTAGAGATATGAGGGTTTTCTATAAATATCATTATTTATTGAGCACACAAGTATTTATTACATTATATTTAGGGTAACTATCCCTAAATAGCCACATTAAGAAAACTACATGATTTTGTACATTAACATGACCATATTTGACATCATATGCATTGTAAACATGGTTATGGAATTACTGACATTTTCCCATAATTTCATGTCATCATTTGATATTTATTACTCATCATATAAGTATTTCACCGCTTACATGATATCTCTATTATTAGTGCATCAAAAGCCTGATATTACCATTCTACTGAGTTCTATTCATTTTTCTGAGAATTTTGGTATATTGTATTTTTCTTATGCTCGAGCTAATTGCTATGAATTATACAAGAACTGAACATTATTTGGATTACTAACCTTTCTGGCGAATGAGAGACCGACACGTGGCCATAGGTTGGCGCTCAGTTCTCCTACTTGCTGGTTGAACCGGCAGTTCAGGGGTTTTGAACCTAGTTCTGTTTCATTCAGCCGGTTCAGGGTTTTCTCCTTCTCCCTTTTCCTTCTCCCTTCTCCTTTCTTGCATTCTACACGAGCCCAGCGGAGCGTTGCGCCTGCGTGCGTGGTAATTCTTCTACCCAAGTCACCGCCGGAGGAAACAACTCCGATGAGAACACATCAAGGCTCAGAGATGCTCAGTTGGCTCCTCTGTTCGGTTCTGGGTGTGCCTGAGCGCTGAGCTTGCTCTCAAGCTCTACCGCCGCTGCTGCGTTCTCGGGCCCTTCATCCTAGTTTGTCTGATGCAGTCCATCCACGAGTCTGTAGTAGGCTTTTACTGTGAGTATGAGCGCTGCGGTGCTTGGCTTTCCTCCGGCGAGGGATTGCGACCATACCTATTTTCTTTCCATGCCGATCTTCTACCACGAACTCTGACCGGACCACATCTGGAGTTGCGGCTGCCAGAGAAGCCTGTTTAGGCTCTCTTTCCCAGATTCAGTGAGGTCGCCGTCTTCCTCCTCCACAGATGAGGAGCATGAAAGGGGAAAGGAACTGCACATCATTACCCCTACATCTGCTGTTTCCAAAAGCTTTGGACTTCCTCCATGAACAGGTGCCACTGCTGCTAGACCTTCAACAAGGCATGCTCACAGATCCTCCTCCTCACAACGAGCATCTTGGATAACCATTCACGCCTCCTTATGGCTCGGATGCCTGCTACCATATTGATTTCTTATTCCCTTGTCGATCGCTGCTTCCTCAGCGGGTCGTTTCTCTGTCTCCTCGTCTACTAACTCTTGATGGTGGGTGGAGAAGCAGTAAGACTGAGAGGTGGAACTCTCCTGCCTTAGGTCCATCTACCCCCCATAATGATGCGAAGGAACCACCCCCACAAGGCCACAACATGCATGTCTCGACCCACATTTACAGATCATCGTGGACTGGTCTTACGAGAACTACCTCTACATACACCCATGACCATGTAACCAATAGGACATGAAGATTAAACACCCACTAAACATCCAAAGATTAACATAATGCCACCCAATGAATCCACAATTGTCAAGTCCACAACTTCTACAATTATGGGAAGGCATATCTAGCTGACTAAACGATCTCGGTTTAAGTTTATTTCCCATGGTTATCAAGACTCACTTGCTTGACTAGTCAATCACTTTAAACAGACACATACTTAAGGTACTAATCACAATATTATCAATTGAATTCAACCTTTGTCAAAACAATTTGAGTACCTTCAGATGATCAAAAAGCACTTAAAAGTCTATCATTGTGTCATTAGACATTTCAAAAGGTTCTAAAAGTTCACTTCATCACATCCTACACACCTTAAAACACATTTCGTCCTCAAAATTAAGCCAAAAAAATCACTTTGTCACATCATATACATCTTAAAAAGAAAATTTGTCCTCAAAATTAAGCTATTCCATGATTCCAAGGAAAAGTCAAAAGGTATTCTTATGCATGCAGAGCACCACTGTAGGTGCAACATCTTATAAACATCATGTTCAAAACATATATGTACCACTCCTAGGAGGCTATTAAAGCATCTAGGGTGAACTACCCCTTCAAAAGGGTTTGGAAACACATTCAGTCATGACATATCTCATATGTTAGGGTTGCATCCTTATCTTTGCCCATGCATTAGGGTTCCCACATCATATTATCATGTTCCAAAGGAGTTAACCCATTATCAAGGTGTCATCAACATTATGTTGTGCTAGCTGTCAAACTATATATATATATATATTTATTAAGCACTAAGATTAACACCTCTTGTCACTTGTTTCATTCATATGATTTTATTTCATTGCTCATAATAAATTACAACATTTACTAGTGAATTCATCAAAAGATTAAACAACAATATCATATGATCAGCATTATTCATTTACATGGTTAACCATACATAAAGCAACTCAACTCAATCACTCAAGAGTAGTCTAGTTTAGGACATATCATATCACATATTTCTCATATTCCTCATATCTTGGAGTTTAGGTTCTCTGACCTTCTCCCAATGGGTCTCACCCACTCTGGAGTTTACCCAAAAATTGGTCCTAACACTAGAGGTCATCCTTCGTAAAAGAGACTGAGGCTCTTGCTGACTCACAACTTGTCTTAACTTAACATATCTTATATCATAAAAGCCTATTTACTTGCATCATCAAAACATATCTCAAATCCTCAAAATTGAACTTACGTCCTCAAAGACAAACATAGATCATCATATACCATCTTATATCATGTATATAAGACTACATCATATCATCAAAACTTATTTCTTCTATTCCATCTATCATATATTCCAACAAGGCTCTAGACATCTAATCTAGAACTACTCTCTCTTCTAGACTGATGTCATTCACTTTCACTTAGGTTACATGACTACCTCCTACTCATACTTGTGTGGGGACACATTTTTGTAATACATATACATAGTAAAATATTATATAGTTTTTCTCAGATAAAACAAGCGTCAGAGAAAACTATCACAGTTCGATCCGATTGGAATCCAAAACCAAATCCTAAAAATGAGTGTCCCACACATAGTAGAGAGTACAATGTCATGAAAACTAGTGAAAGTGGTGAGAACATGGTGTAGACTGGTGTAGCTACTCTAGACAACGAACGCCATATGCCTAGGGTTTCTCTTCCTTTGATGCATGTCATTTCCAAATAGTGCAACGTCCCATACCGCTACACTACGAGGAAAAAAAATGACATCTAAGGACTTACTATTCAACAAGCACCAGTCTAGACCTTGTTCTCGGACATCTAGGTGCTAACCTAGAGGCTAGGTCAGATATAATCTCTAAAATATGACTAATCTAGTCCTAAAAGATTATTAAGTTCAAGATTCTTTAGTTTGAGTTGCATAATGAGCAAATGTCAGACTTTGCTATTGTTCATGCTCTGATACCACCTGTAACGTCCCCGGATTTTCTAAAACTAAATCTAATGTGTGACGTCCAAATTGAAACCCTCACCTCAGAGAGAATCCCAATTTAAACATCCCACACAAGGCTAAGAAGAAGAAAATCAAGGGAGTCAGAAGGAAACAATCAGTAGCACATGCACATGAACAATAATAAAACCATACAACACATGTTCACCATTCAACATATAATTACAACATGAATTGTTACAACATTTGATATTATATATTGAACAACAAACTTATACATATACATGTACTACCACTAAACTACATGATCTTAAGACAACAAGCCCACCTGTACATCAGCTCACCACACAACTCACAACTATCCTAGATCTTCAAGAGCATAACCACAACCTAAACAAAAGATTACATGCGGTACACGTCAGCACAATATTCAAGAATATTGTATTGAGTACGCCTACATGTATTTTATATACCTCTCATAATATCTTGGCAATAAGATAAAACTAATACTTGGCAGTAACAGAAGAATATAAGAAAAGCGTATACTTGCACAAAGAGGTTCATTAACAAAAGAGAACACATATTTTAAGCATAATTTCCATTATATCATCCATGCATTTACTACCTGAGAGTTGAATTCATTAAGGCCTTTATGATCACTCCAAAGAGTTGGATCATATGTACAATGTGACCACTACCAAAGAGTTGGGTCCAAGAACACTACCAAAGAGTTGGTGCTCCCATATGTACAATGTGACCACTACCAAAGAGTTCAATCACTTCCGAGCACACGGCCAAAGAGTTGATTCTTTCATATAATGGAACAAATATATTATGTTTGATGTGTTCATAGCAATAAGTATAGAAGATCAACCAACATATCATACAAGAACAATCATTTCATCCAATATCATATGCCAAGTATTTTACTACACATATAACACAAGCATATTGTATAATAAGCCAAATAAGAGGTAATGGCGTAACTTGATCAAGAGAGACCTAATCATCACATATACTCTTGATGTCAACTATATCCTTGGTCAAACCCTGATTAAGACAAGATCATATATCACCATCAGGTTCTTATCATCATAACCATAGTTATGTCCATTTTAGGGTTTACCTTAGCTCATAGGATATTCTCCTTTATCACTTGCATTCTTGTCTTAGATTTATCTTATTGATTTCATATTCTAGATTATAATTCATCAAATGGATATACTCATGTGTCACATTATTATGTGAACATATTTAACATTATGTCACTTTCATTAACCATATTAGGGTTACGTCACATGTATTAAGGGTGCTCTTCATATAACATGAATTTTGTGTATATAACTGATCTCAGATTTATATATTATCTTCCAGTTACAAATATGAGGGTTTTCTATAAATCTCATTATTTATTGAGCACGCAAGTATTTATTACATTATATTTAGGGTAACTAGCCCTAAATAGCCACATTAAGAAAATTACATGATTTTGTACATTAACATGACCATATTTGACATCATATGCATTGTAAACATGGTTACAGAATTACTGACATTTTTCCATAATTTTATGTCATCATTTGATATTTATTACTCATCATATGAGCATTTCACCGCTTACATGATATCTCTGTTATTAGTGCATCAAAAGCCTGATATTACCATTCTGCCGAGTTCTATTCATTTTTCTGAGAATTTCGGTATATTACTTGTATTTTTCTGATGCTCGAGCTAATTGCTATGAATTATACAAGAACTGAACATTATTTGGATTACTAACCTTTCTGGCGAATGAGAGGCTGACACGTGGCCATAGGCTGGCGCTCAGTTCTCCTACTTGCTGGTTGAACCGGCGGTTCAGGGGTTTTGAACCTAGTTCTATTTCATTCAGCCGGTTCAGGGTTTTCTCCTTCTCCCTTCTCCTTTCTTGCGTTCCACACGATCCCAGCACAACGCTGCACCTGCGCGCGTGGGAATTCTGCTGCCCAAGTCGCCGCCGGAGAAAACAGCTCTGACGAGAACACATCAAGGCTCAAAGATGCTCGGTTGGATCCTCTGTTCGGTTCTGGGTGTGCCTGAGCGTTGAGCTTGCTCTCAAGCTCTACTGCCACTTCTGCGTTCTCGGGCCCTTCATCCTGGCCGATGCAGTCCATCCACGAGTCTGTAGCAGGCTTTTGCTGTGAGTATGAGCACTGCGGTGCTTGGCTTTCCTCCGGTAAGGGATTGTGACCATCCCTATTTTCTTTCCATGCCGATCTTGTACCACGAACTCTGACCGGACCACATCTGGAGTTGCGGCTGCCAGAGAAGCCTGTTTAGGCTCTCTTTCCTAGATTCAGTGAGCTCGCCGTCTTCCTCCTCCAAGACTGAGGAGCAGGAAAGGGGAAAGGAACTACACATCGTTACCCCTACATCTGCTGTTTCCAAAAGCTTTGGACTTCCTCCATGAACAGGTGCCGCTGCTGCTGGACCTTCAACAAGGCATGCTCAGAGATCCTCCTCCTCACAACTAGCATCTTGGATAACCATTCATGCCTCCTTATGGCTCGGATGCCTGCTAGCATATTGATTTCTTATTCCCTTGTTGATCGCTACTTCCTCAGCGGGTTGTTTCTCTGGCTCCTCACCTACTAACTCCTGATGGTGGGTGGAGAAGTAGTAAGACCGAGAGGTGGAACTCTTCTGCCTTAGGTCCATCTACCCCCTGTAGTGACGCGAAGGAACCACCCCCACAAGGCCACAACATGCACATCTCGACCCACGTTTACTGATCATCGTGGACTGGTCTTACGAGAAGTGCCTCCACATACACCCATGACCACATAACCAATAGGGAAACATGAAGATTAAACACCCACTAAACATCCAACGATTAACATAATGCCACCCAATGAATCCGCAATTGTCAAGTCCACAACTTCTACAATTCTGGGAAGGTATATCTAGCTGACTAAACAATCTCGATTTAAGTTTATTTCCCATGGTTTTCAAGACTCACTTGCTTGACTAGTCAATCACTTTAAACAGACGCATACTTAAGGTACTAATCACAATATTATCAATTGAATTCAACCTTTGTCTAAACAATTTGAGTACCTTCAAATGATCAAAAAGCACTTAAAAGACTATCATTGTGTCATTAGACATTTCAAAAGGTTCTAAAAGTTCACTTCATCACATGAATCCCCTAAACTAACTAAATTCTATTCACTATAGTGGTTTGTGCATCAGACTATATGACTAGGCATCTCTCCTTTCCTTGACATGACCAAGTGGACATAGCCACAACAAGCATGACATCACCTCTTAGAGAGAGTAGGGTCACTTCTTCCTATTTTCTAGACATACTAAAGAATGACAACAATTGGTGTGCCACTGATTTACATTTTTATATCTGATTAAGCATTACATAAGAATGATAATAACACCCTAAAAACACCACTCTACATCTGTAGTTATCAATCATCAAATGAAACCTTAGTATCAAAATCATGTTCAAGGCATAAGAGCATCACTGTAAAAAATAAAGTTATCCAAACACCTTTAAAAATCCCATTTATATAGTTTGATTGAAGAAAGCAGTAGTTTTGTCAAAAATATCAGTAAATTGTTGTGAAATACATATAGTGTATGTAAGAGAGGAAAGTAAAAGCCCAAGATACTAAAAAAATATAAAGTTAGACATCTTATTGTACACATCTACACATTTGAAGATGGTTGTTAGGTACTCTGATCCACATGAGATAGAACTGCACAAAAACAAGTTGGAATAGAAATGCCAACAATGTAGAATCACAAGAAATTATTATTTTTAGTCCAACACGTCAATTTCTTTGATGATTTTATAATGATAATATGCCAATTTATTCTTTCACTTGTCTCACAAACTTTATAAACCATTTTTTACGCTGGTTATTAACCTAAACACATACTCATGCAACAATGTGGCTCATTACTTGATTATTTTGTACTCAATGGTTGTTTAGTTGAGTATTTTCCCCTTCAAATGTTAGACCCTCCCACACAAACAATGTATGAATTTGAATTTTCTAGAAAATAACAATATATGTATTCAGATTACACCTAAAAGAGAAGGAAAGTGGGTTAACAATTGAAACACATTCAAAGTTTTTCCCTCTTAAAAAATATGTTGCTTGTATGGATTGTTGTGTAAAACATGAGAGAGATGTTTTGGTGGATAGTGCATTGAGAAATACTATTAATGTCTTATTAAAAATACAAGTTTGTATATCATAAATAAACATGGTATCAATACAGATTAGTATATTTCCCACCTCCTTGATTTCACCATTGAAGAATCGTACGAATACACATCTGTTTGGAGCCAAATACAATGAGAAGTGTATTTGTTCTTATTTTTTTTTCATAATTGGTGGTTTTCAAGATTGGTTTGGACCAAGAGAACTAGAAACATGTACCGAAACTAGTCTAGTAGTCCTCATACCTAGATTGAGGTTGAAAATTGGATAGAATCAAACATTGTCTACCACTAAATTGGTGACACTAGACCAAACAGTCAGAATTGATTGGTTCTTGTAAGGTGATGCAGCTCTGCCATAAAACATGATAGTGGCACATGCAATTTAGACCCAAGAGAAAAAATGAGGACCCCCTCCTAAATTTATCATTTCTATAGTAGAGTCCTAGGCATCTGAAATTAATTATTTCATCCCCTCCAAAAAATTTACAATGGTACCTTCAAAATTGTATGTAAAATTCCATTGGCATCTAGGTCTTCCAACAGATTACATGCTTGATAAACTTGGGCCATTCCCCCTTAACGACTATCACGAGTGAACGATCTCAAACCAGTGTGAAATAATTAGACTTGTTTCAGTAGAGAATAGAATGGAGAGACTTACTATAGTGTGTGAGGTGAATATTACAACATTGCAACAACTATTGAGAAATCGTTCTAGCAACAAAGCAACAACCAGTAAGAGGCAGTGCCAAAATTCTACAGAAAGTGTGACATGAAAAAATATATGTATTTTCATCCTTTGAAAATCTGATTTGTCATTGGAAAAGGAGGTAGACAGTAGTGACATCCAGGGAAGAGTAACAATAAAAATTGGGAGGACCTTTTCTTATTTTTTCTCTGATAAAAATAATCCAAAAACAAATATATAAGAAAAGAAACTATTGTTATATTGCTGTCTCTGATGATGTCAAAGTGGTGGGAACTTAGCTTGTTATTGTGGCCCAGGTGTTTTTCATTTGGGCCTAAAGTTTTTTTTATCATTATGCATGCTCCTCCCCCTATACTTATCTCTAGCAAATATTTACAAGTGGGGGGGAGCATAGCTCCAAGAAAGCAAAAATCTATCTATGCACAATGTTTCTAAAATCACTAATTATTCAACTCCATACACTTTTTGTGGATGGATTAACATTATAAAAAATGATTCAGTTTCTAGAATACCAAATATAATAAAGAATAAGGAAGGTTATTAGGCTACTGTCACTTCCTGTCATCTTCAGTACATCCTCCTGGAAAACTAGGATGATGGGGATGGAGCTTCTATCTATGATCCAAAGATCTGAAGCAAAACTATAGTTCCACATAATGTGAATATTTGTTTTGTTGTTCTGTTCACATAGACAACACATGGAGGCCAGGTTGAAACCTCTTATCTTGAGAACATCTTTAGTTGTAAGCTTTCCCTGTAGGATCTTCCAATAGCTCACACGAAATCTTTGTGGGGCTCTGACCTGCCACAACTCACAGGCCTAATCAACATGGACATGTTGTGTCCGACATATCTGTCATGCCCCTTTTAGAGTGAAATGAGTTATTCCCTTGGAATATCATAGATCTCTTCCATTACCCACTGGAATATCAAGACAATTCTCAAACTCCATGAGTGTAGGAGATACTCCAGCCATTATTCAAAATAATAGCACCAAGTTTCTGAAGAGTTAAGAGACCCCTCATAACGAGTGACACATGATTCACGTGCAACAACAAATTTGAAACAATTAGCACAACCCAAAGAGTCAATTGTGGGGTTTTGTGCATTCTTTGATAGTGTCATCATAATTATTCTGATATGGATCAAGATTTATGATAAAACTGCCTAAGAGATTTACATATAGGCATATTCATAAAGAAGAATTTCTATATTAAGAGTATAAGAAATTGATTTTAGAATTGTCTAATAGTGGGATGGCATCTAGTCAACTATTTACTCATAACTTGACTAATAATTTAATATACATGTTAAAGATGGTAATCCATAAGAGAATGTTTTGAAAAGATGACAGTGTATTGATAACAAATGAATTATAATGAAAATCTAGAATATGAGGTCCTCCGACCAAGTATAATGATAGCTAAGTTTGAGCTGAGTACATGTTAGTTAATATAGTTTCATCTTGACAATAAAAATAAACAAGAATCTAAATGAATGTTCTATGCAATTCATCATAAATGTGTCTACTTATCACAAATATGGGTTTATCACTAAACTTGGCCTTGTTATTCAAGCCCATTCTCCTCTACCTTGAAATAACTGTTCTATGATATTCATCATGTCATACAAGTTGTTAACTATCTTCCAAAACTAGTTTGCATAATGATAATACCCTCTTGCTGAGTGTGTATCACTCTATTTTGTCCAAGTTTTTATTTGTCTTCCAACTATTATTTTCTATGATATTCGTCATGTTGTCCAAATTGTTAACTGTCTCCATATTATTCTACACATGTTTCCAAAATATGGTAGATTACAAGTGTAGCTGGCTCCTAAGACATCTACATCATTAAACTAAACTAATTCTAGAGGAAAAAATGCTGCCTTATGAATACACATGTACATACATAGGGAAGGAGTGAAGTGAAAGGAATATTATGTGTTGTGGGAAAACATCTACGACCTTAAAACACATCCACCAACCATTTTTACAAAAGATAATGCTAAAGTTCATTTAAGGATTCACCATAATAAAAAAAGAGAATATAAATGAAGAGAATATACATTTATTTTATGTTTGAAATTTTGTGCCTACATTGCATTGTCACACCATATATACTATAATTACCCATCCCCATCCCTCTTTCCAATCTTTCCCACTTTCAAGATACTAAGATCTCATTTGGTTTTAACACACTAAAAATTAGGTACATACTCAAAATTTCTCCTTTACCATGTGATCTTTTATTTTAGAACTATTTCCCTAACTTAAATGGTATTAGGATGTTAGTAACATATAAAAATACAATTTCTACAAATAAATAAAATTTTTTGAGGCTTTAATGCAAGAAATAAAAATATCCTAATCTGGATCTAAATTTGCAATTATGCCACATTGGTGGGTTTAAGATTAAAATTATTCTTCTAGATTTATTCTAAGGTTAGATATAGAGAAGGAAGAGTTAGAACCGAGTTTTGAACACTAAATGATAAAACAATTAATGAATATATCAAAAGTTACTTTTTCCCCGAGTCATAGTTTTGTATCTTACAAATTGCTAAAACCTAAAATTGACTTTTAATTCGGTTTCTTTGGGTCCAAGTTGATCTACTTGCCGATTGTCATGTTAATTGGGCTTTGTTTGCTACCCCAATTTGATTAGAAAAAGAATTAGGCCAATAAATGCGCCTTCACTTTATTCCAAATCCAATTTGGATAAAGTTTGATTTATATCTCTGTCATACAACTAATTTCATTTTTTTTACATGGGACCATCGTGTGGACAACTGAGATGCACCTTGAACCAGACTCCACAAGATCAATGGATTGGAGGGGTTGTCTTCCTTCCTTGACTCCTTTGCATTTCAGACCAGTTCCAGAGCTGATTTTTCTGTGTTGAATTTCTCGCTCTATGTTTCCTCTTTTATCACAATTCTTTCGCCACTCCTTTCCTAGTTGGGTTCTGCATCCATTAAGAACTTAATCAACCTCTCTCTCTTTTTATTCCCAGTTTGATCAATTTCCCCTCGTAGCCTCTCGAAGACACACCCTTGCAAAACCCTAAAGCCAAACCCCACCTATATATATCTGTAACTCAACGGTGTTGGTCATCAAGTGACTCTTCTATTGCTCCAATTGAACCCAAGTCTCCACCTTCTACCACCATAAAGTATATTTTCTCCTCACGCTAGACCCCTTTCTAGTGGCGAGCCTCTTCATCGTTTCCCAATTGCCTTGAGGGTAAGACTCTCTAAAAACCCTTATAACTCAGTGACTTCTTTGTTTGCGCCGAGCGATGCTCATTTGGTTTTCCCCAAATCTCTCCTCTATGACATAATTCACATGGTTTTTCATGGTGCGAACATGGGTTGAAGAAGGATCTTTGTGTTTTCTCTACTTTTCCCTTGATTTCTTTTTCATTTTCTCATTTCCCAAGGGCCCATCGGTCTTTTCACTATTTCTATATGTTTTTCAATGGAAAATATATGAGTAATTGTGTGATAGTACTCACCATCACAACCTATAGTCTAGAATGTTATTTCAAGGCTAAAGTGGTCAATTGATAATCATTTTCTCAACAAAATCAGCAAAAGATACAAATCTTATGAAATTCACAACTTTTTACTAGAAGCTCAAAAATTATAAAAACAACGTGTTTTGGAATTGTGAAATGTTTCCCTATTTATTGGGTTGGTTTTCGTTATCTGATTACAATATTTTAAAGGCATGATTTTTAGAATTTCAATCTCTCTTACCTACTTATTGATCATCATCATCATCATCAACAACAACAACAACAACAACAACAACTAGGCCTCAATCCCAACTATGTTGGGGTCGGCTACATGGATCCTTCTTTTCCATTCAACTCTATCATGGGTCATATTATGGTTGAGATGTATAGATTCAAAATCTCTCTTTATAAGCTCTTCCCATGTTAATTAAGGCCTTCCTCTTCTTCTATTAATTGTGCTTGCCTCAATAGTATTGCTTTGTATAGGTGCATTAGTCAGTCTGCATTGTACATGTCCATACCATCTGAGTCGACCCTCAGGCAACTTGCCCCCAATTATCACCACCCCACTTTATTCCTGATATAGTCATTTATCAAGCGATCTTTTCTTGTATTCCCACACATCCATCTTAACATACGCATTTCAGCTACATTCATCTTGTTGAGTCCTTGTTTCTTCACCGCCCAACATTCACTCCCATAGAGTATGGCTGGCCATATAGCCGTTTTATAAAACTTTTTTTTTAGTCTGAGAGGGATCTTTTGATCACATATTACTCCAGTTTCACTCCTCCATTTCAACCATCCTATAGTGATCCTATGACAAATGTAGACATCGCCATATGTTTGAATGATTGAGCCCAAGTAACAAAATTTATCACATTTTGGTGTATCTACTCCATCCAACTTGGCTCCACCATTTACACTACAAGATTGACTAAAATTGCAACACATATACTCAATTTTGCTCCTACTAATAATCAATCCATTTGATTCTAGTGCCTTTCTCCAAAGTTCAACTTTATCATTCAAGCCATCTTTAGTTTCGTCAATCAATACAATATCACCACCAAATAACAGACACCAAGGAACATCATCCTGAACATTCTTTGTCAACTCATCCATAACAAGAACGAACACCCAGTTGCCACCTTAATTTACCACCCTTCCAGGCGTTCAGCCTCCTCCACAGGCATGGGAGAGGGGGGGGGGGAGAAATCTTTCTCTCTTAATCCAATATATGGGCTGAGTGTGGATCATTGGTATACACCAACTGTGATGGGAAATGTTGGTGTCTCACCTCCAGGAGTCTTCACACTTGTAGTAGAGATACCATACATATCATTAATCAAGTCAATGTATTATATTGGCACACCCTTTTTCCTCAAAACCATCCACAACACTTCTCTGGGAACTCGATCATAAGCCTTTTCCAAATCGATACAAACCATGTGAAGATCTCTTTTTCTTTCCATATACTTCTCCATAAGCCTCCTTACCAGAAAAATAACATCTGTTGATCTACCAGGCATGAAACCAAATTGGTTGTTTGATATATGTGTTATAGGTCTTAGCCTCTGCTCAATAATCCTCTCCCAAAGCTTCATTGTGTGACTCATCAACTTGATACCTCTGTAGTTTGTGCAGATCTGAACATCACATTTGTTCCTGTAGATGGGGACTATAGTACTATTTCTCCATTCATCCAACATCTTCTTTGTCTTCATGATATTGTTAAATAAATTTGTTAACCACATTACTCCTTCATCCCCCATACTCTTCCATACATCAATGGGAATATCGTCTAGTCTACATGCCTTTCTCAATTTCATCTTTTTCAAGGCATTCTTGACCTCAAAATGTGAAACTCGTAGTGTGTAAATGATATCTCTTGTATCCCTATCACACGAGTCTCTAACATTATTTACACTATCTCCATTGAAAATCTTATGGAAGTAATTTCTCCATTGGTTCTTGATATCATCGTCCTTTAGCAACACTCTACCATCTTCATTCTTGATGCATTTTACTTGACTCAAGTCTCTTCCTTTCCTTTCTCTTATATGAGCCATTTTATATATATCTTTATCCCCTTCTCTAGTGTCTAGCTTCTTATAAATATCATCAAAGTATCTAGACCTTGCCTCCTGAACAATCTTTTTTGCTTCTTTCTTTGCTTGCTTATATATCTAGAACATTGCATCATCTCGAGATTTGGGAAAGCTCCTATAGATCTCCCTTTTCAATTTAATAGCCTTCTGTACTTCATCATTCCACCACTAAGTATCTTTTTGTGGAGGCCCACAACCTTTGGACTCCCCCAAAACCTCTCCGACAATTTTTGTTATGCAGGAGCTCATGTTATGCCACATAGTGTTGACATTAGACTCTAAGTTCCAAGTTCCCTCCTTTATGAGTTTATCATGAAAGGTCAATTTCTTTTCTCCTTTAAGATTCCACCACTTGATCCTTCTATATTGATTTTTGGTATGTTTACCTTTATTGATCTTCATGTTAATATCCAAAACCACCAACCTATGTTAGGTCGTGAGTTCTTCACCAGGAATCACTTTATAGTCCTTGCATACTTTACGATCCTCCCACCTTGTAAGGAGGTAATCAATTTGGCTACAATTATGCTCACTCTTGAAAGTAATCTTATGAGATTCTCTTTTCTTGAAATGGGTGTTTGCCAAAATCATATCATATGCAACTGCAAAATCTAATATCCTCTCTCCTCCGTTTCTGCTACCATATCCAAAACCACCATGAACTCTCTCATATCCATCATTTCTACTCCCCACATGACAATTTAAATCACTCCCAATAATGATCTTCTCCTCTGTCAGTATTCCTTACATCAATTCATCCATGTTATCCCAAAAATCCTTCTTAGCCTCCTCGCTAAGGCCAACTTGGGGGGCATAAGTGCTAATAATGTTAAAAATCTTTCCCCCAAGAATGACTATGATTCTATCTCCCATACTAATGATCTTGAAAACATCATCCTTCAACATATTATCAACAATAATACCTACACCATTTCTATGTTTATCAATGCATGTATACCAAGTTTTGTATCCTGTATCTCCAATCTCTCTACAACGTTCCCCTGTCCACTTAGTTTCTTGTAAGCAAGCTATATTGACTTTTCTTCTCATCATGGTATCTACTATCTCTAAAGATTTTCCTATCAAAGAGCCAATATTCCAAGATCCAACTCTAAACCTTTTTTCTTGGATTTGCTTCTTTACCTGCCTTCATAAAAAATGTTGCCCGTGCATATTTTTCACTACATCCGGGAAATGATGTGACATGACTAGCTTCTTTACCCACACTCGTCCAAGATGTGGAAACCCATGCACATTTTTCACTACATCTGGGCGATGATGCAGTAGGACTAGATTCTTTACCCACACCCATCCAAAATGTGAAAACCCTTGCTTGTCCTTCAACACAACTAGGCATCACTGTATCGAAACCCCTTGCATATTTATCACTGCACCCGGGGTGTCGATGCAGTGCATCGCTAGGTAGGAATGCTCCAATGAAAATTTTATAAGGATCCATGTCATAGAAAGAGTGACAAAGTTTTTATGGCTGGCTGTCAACCTACCACCAACCCTCCTCCTTTACCCAAGCTTGGGACCGCTACATTTGCACAAAATACGAATTTGAAAATTAATGGACAAAATTACAAATTTGAAAATTAATGATGAATCCATTTTGAATCAATAGCATACGATTTTATTGCTAGACCGATAACATGAATCTAGGTTTTTTCCAATTAGATTTCTAGGATTTAATGATATGAGATGCAAGTGAGCCCTGATCTATATAAATATGCATGTAGGTTTTGAGGAGGGTTTAGGCTTGAAAGGGTAGTATTTGATCTCTGATCCAAACACCCAAGTCAAGGTATGTGCATCAACTCTATTTAAATCGATCATTGTCATGACTAGTGAGGGATTAGTTGAATTCTAAATTTACTTATTATTTGGTGAACGTACTCTTCTTGGTGAATATCATCCTGATTTATTACTAATGACACATGAATACAACATTAATATTTCTATTTATTTGGGTCCTTTGATGCTACTTGATGGCAACTTGATATTCTCATCATTTCATGAAAATAACTATACTTTATCTTACCTACCCTATTTTCATGTGTGGTTGACTAGTCATAACAAGAAGTAGTGGCACCATACAAGCACTAGGTTTTTATTCCCCTACCACTTATAATGTTTGGAGGCATTGAATTTTATTCCCTTGTCATGTATGATATTTAGGCACTAATTCTTATTCGTTTGCCAGACACTAATTTTTATTCCACTAGCACATCTGATATTAGGCACTAGGTTTATTCCCCTGCCATGCACTGAGTTTTATTCCCCTATAAAATGCTATATTTTTTGGCACCGAGGTTTTAGTCATAACGCCCTTGGTATGCAATATATAGATTCCTACCCTATTTGTAGTGTATGCTAGTCATTATTTATCTTACCATGCTACTATTTATCTTTGTTGATATTTGATGTGAACGTATATGGAAATAATCCTTTTAACAACCATATCCTTGTTAATAATTGACTCATCTATTGGATATACTAAATATTTTGAAAACTTTTCTCCTTTGGATATCAAATCATTGACATCTCTTTAATAAATTCTTCTCTTGAATTATTTAATGCCCAATTATTTTACTCTGCATATACTCAATTTTATGTTGACGTCCCTTCTTTTGTTTGTTTTATCCTTCTGGATGTTTCTTTCAACCCACCCAGAGGTTGCACAACCTGAGGTCTAGGAAGTAGGAAGTGTCTCTCAAGACTAGTTTTAGGATGTATTCTGAGATGGGCATGTTTCTCACCATAAACCAATCCAACTAGAGTAGATTTCATATCTCATTAGTTGACTTTTGTGCCCCCTATGTCGAACTTGGATATTTTTTTGTTATACTTAGATTTACTTTCATTCTTCTACAAAACTATATATCTTTTACCAATTTGTTTGAGAAATATTGTGCACACCTTTTATATGAAGATTATTATTATGTACTTGCAGATGAATGGGGTTTTATGCAACTATTTTCTTGAATTAAGTAAGGAGTGGACCTCCTCTTGAGTCCCACTCCTTCCAAGAACTTCTCCAAGAACTTGGTTTGTAGTTCCTCCCAAGTCATGATATTATCTCCCTCCATGGAGTTGTACCAACTCCTCATCTCATCTGTCAAGGATTAACAAAACATCTAGACTTTAATGACGTCTTTGAAAATTCCTTGTTGCTTGTTCAACATACAAAGATCTAACAAACACTACAAACTATCTTGAAAATCTTCACCCTTGTTACTGGTGAATGTGTTGCTCTATGTCATAGTAACCTAATGCAGAAGTATCTTAAACTGTTGATATGTGATGGCTGGTGGAACTACATGATGATGTCCATCAATTTCATAATGAATAGAAAAGTCCCTAAGTTTCTTTTGACACTCATCTTTAAGGGTTGCAACTTCTCTGGCCTTCTTATAAAATAGTGGTTCTTATCTCTTGCACAAGTGCTTCCCATATGGGCAACAAGATCTTAATTCACTTGGTGAATGACTTCTTGCTCATCCATCCTACCTATATTCACTTCGTTCAAATAGTGGAATGTCCTTTCTATTTCTAGATCAAAGTCTATAGTTGCAAAGTCTACTCTAGTAGAGCGTCACATACACTAGACTTGAACCTAAAACAAGAAGTAGCAGGATTCAGATGGAGGATATCACACGATTCAAAAAGATAAGAATTAACATCAACTAAGAAATGAATATACAGATATATCTTACCAATTAGATTTGAAAACTACTCTGTTTCCCCAACAAAAACATAAAATTTTCATTGACCATATGCCATTTGATGATCCTCACCAACTATAAGAGTTAGGGAGTGAGGCTATGTGATCTTCAATCATTATCTTGGGCTTTCTATGCACAGTGACAAGTTCAGGATTCGACAACTTTTTGACTGGATGGAAAAAATTGGAATTAAAAAAAAATCAAGAAAAGTCATGAAAAGATCGATAAATTTTGGTCAACTATTTGGAAATAATTGAGAATAAGTTGACTATATAAGTATATACACATATATATGTATGTACATATATGTATGTATGTATGTATGTATGTATGTATGTATGTATACATATGTAGATAAATGTATGTATGTATATACATACATATATGATGCATGTAACTATTATAGTCACAAGACATACAATCTTAGTGAGTGAAAAAGTAGGAAAAGAAATAAAAAATAGTTGAGTAATAACATGAATTGTCAAGAGGAGTGGGGGTTGGAGATTTAGTATGTATCCGAAATTTTGTGTACATGGTTTGGTGAAAAAAGAGCCAGTGACTTAAAAGAGAAAAATTGTGAAAAATCATGAAAAGTCATGAACAATCGTGAAAAATTGTATAAATTGTGAAAAATTGGAATAAATCGTGAAAATTTGTGAAAAATCGGCAAGTGGCGTATTAATCATGATGAATATTCAGGAGCCTATAACATCATGAAAAATCTCCTATTTTTGTAAAATTTGGAGACTTTTGTTACTATGTTTCTATGAAGGGCTAGTTGCTTCTCTCTTTTAGTTACATCTATCATACAAAAAAACACAAGAACACATAAATACCAAGTAAATTGTTTAAACAACTATAAACTTAAATTAAGTAATATATGAAGTGAAATGCAATATAAACATGAAAAACTAAATAAACATTCAAATAAAACATGATGAACAGAGATTCAAGTACAATTAGGATAGGGAAGAAAGAAGACGGGTTATAAGGAAAGGGGTCACAAACTATTCCCAAATAGGTAACATGCAACTAAAAGTATGATGTATAGAGATTCAAGATCAAAGATTTTAGCTAACTTCCCAGTCTCTACCAATCATCTGACCCATTCCTTAAGTTGCCTGATTGACCTATGACCAAGCGTTGTTGTTATTCTTCTAGTTGACCAACCCATCCACCGGTTTCTCAACTCATCCTTAAGCAGGCTTACTAACACAATCCAGTTGGTCGACTCATTTTTTTGGTTGCCTAACCTATCTTCCTAGTCACCTATATGATTCTTCTAGTCGCTCGAATCACTCATCTTAGGAATTCAACATGCCTAGGATAAGGGGAGGAAGTTCATGCCTCTCATCCAATGAGATTGGTCATGGGATCCTTTAGAATATCAACCTCTTCACCTCTAAGAAGAGAAAGGGTAAGGAGATAAGAAATATACAACCACCCTCTTTTAGTCCCAATCTATTCACCTGAGTGTAACGAGTGATATTTGAATCTGGGGGAGGTGAGATCACAATGACATGGAGATTTCTGATGCATATGGTAGATATGGATCACTTTTTGATTACATCATAACACCTGATGTCCAGGCATGTGAGAGGATGATTGAAGAAATTGATGCACAACTACTCACGATCGTTCTTCATGGTAGATCTAAAAAGAACAGATGCAACAACAATGATTTGCTTATCTAGATGGCATGCCACGAGTCTGTCCACCTCTCCTTGTCTCATGCATCACCCACAAGTCAAGAAAGTACAAGACGACAGTCACCCCTAAGTAGAAGTTGTGGGAAGAAATTGTCGAGATGGGCATTCCCATACACCTTCCCAAAGCTGGGGACCTGGCCTACATTCAAGATCATTTTTTGCAATGCCTTCTTGTCCCTCTTTCCCTCCATAGTCTTCACTTTCTATAAGGAGCTCACCATTGAGTTCATCGACAACTTCAATAAAAACTAAACCACCAACTATGAGTACAACATCTCCTTCAGGCTATTTAGAGAGGAGCACACATTGCAAGACACTGAGGTCACTACTCCTTTCCTAGACGTCGACACATATTTCCTCTATAAGTGTGACTGAGACAACCACAACCATTTTAGTGAGAAGTTCAATGTTGGAAAATTCTAGTTATATCTCACTTCTCTCCTCCTTTCCTTCCCTTATAGAGCAAAGGCCTCCTACATGACCAACCTTGTGCTGCATCACATCCTTTGTTGCACTATATTTAGTTGGGGTGGCACTCTTGGGGATGTCACATACTCTAACCTCTACTACATGTAGATCATATTGAATGATGACCCATTCAACTTGAGCAGTGCACAGTCAGTGCATTTGTGCTTGGTAGTTAGGTGCAACATCAACTTGTAGTTTACACATGGCAAGTTGGTCACTGTCATCATTTCTTATCTAGGCTACACACATTCTCTACTAGCAAGTGGCATTAAAGACAATCCATCAGAATGATATCAAGTATCTTCAAGTTTCAACAATAATCCATGCATCCTTAGAGAAAGGGATACATTTTTAGCTATTCAGAGTAATCCCTGCCCAACTCGCTCGCCCTACCCACTGACACTTATTTCGTAGTGGAGAACCTCACCCACAACCTCATTGAGTTATTTGTGCATATCCAGAGGTACATGTGCGAGCACCCTCCTATAGAGGGTGAGATACCTGATATGACCTTGGGTCATTGCAGTGTAACCCTGGAGGCTAATGAAGAAGAGATCAACCCTCCCCTGCTACATAATAAACATCACACCAAGTGGGCACACCAAGCTTTGCCCGATGGCCCCTTTGACTTCACCAATCTTCAACTTCAATCAAGTCATAGGACACTTCATAGACCTTCATGGAGTGAGAACGGATGTGCCAATTCCACCAACTCAACTATATGTATTTGATGCATCAGACTCATGATCAATGGCATGTCAACTAGGATGACTATGGATACACACAAATGGGTTATGATGACTACGAAGCCGATCAAACTTACCCCCTTCCCACTTCTCAATATTGGGAGAAAAAAATGTTGAATCGCCACAACTACCCAACATTCCATAGTCATAATGGTATTAGGATTGGCCTGATCACCTGAGGGAGGGTTCATTTCATTCACATATCAACTTACAACATCCCCATTTGCAACAATCACAAGAGACACCTCTATTGTGCCAACACGGTGGATGGTGGCCTTTTTTTCAACTTTCTCCCCTCTGCTCTTAATGTACTAATGAGAAAATTTCTAAGTTCAGGGTGGCGGTTGGGTGGTATGTGGTGCATTTTCCCTTGCCTCGAGCCTAAATCAATTGAATCTTGATTAGATGCATGCCTCAAAGGTTTGAACACACCAAAAGGGTCCCTAATAGGCTCGCTCACATAAACTAACACACTTCACCCTCAACTTCTCAGGATCGTGTTATAGTTTAGGAAAGCAACAAGTTAGGATTTGAAACCAAGAAAGAAAAGGGGGATCTAGAGCTGAGTTAGTTTAGGATAGGTTCCTACTGCAATGTCTAGGGTTGAAGGCTAAAAAGTTGATTTTGATTTAATTACACTAAGTGGGGTCAAACAAACAATTAAAGGAAGCAAATAATTCAAAACCTAAGTTAACCCTAGAGAATTAGTTCAAATGAGAAAGAAATGACACACTAAGCAAGAAAAAAACAAGAAAAGGCAAGAAAGGAGCAATCTACACTAAGGGTAGAAAGAAGAGATATACACACACTAAGCTAGAAATTAAGACTAAAGGAAAATTAAAGGCCTAAACTAACAAGGCAAGAACAAGTACAATTAACTAAGAAGGAAAATATATTAGCTAAGAAAGCATGAACTAAACAATATGGCAAATAAGGTTTTAATGCAATAGAAGAAATTGTGGGTTGTTTGGGAGAATATACTTGTCAATTGAGTTGGGGTGATAACATGTGAACATTACTCTTTCATTTAGATTACCAAACCAAACAATAAGATAGATGCTAGTGAATTGTCCTAAACTACTAATTAGCCATGGATGAGGTAGGATGTGTATAGGGGAACTAGCACATATCTACCCTTACAAGGCTCAATTGGATTAAGGTTTATGTGGAATCCAATTAGGATCTAGTCAATCCTAGGTTTCTAGGATAGAAACTCTTAGGGTAATTAGGTGCCTAGGGTAGAAATGGAAGGTGGAAATGAGGTTTTAGACCTCACATCACCTATATTCTAGCCTTGAGAAGGCTCCAAACTAATTACACTAAATGCATCTATACTAGCTACTTCAATCTCTCATATTAGGTATAGGTGAATTGATTAGCATGTAGGAAGGTTAATGGCTAACTAGGGATCCACGAATTGGACCTAGGAGCAATTCCCAAAAAGAACCACATATAAGTAATTTCCATAGAATCCTACGCGATGTCAATCACAAACTATAAGACAATTCATGGAAAATGAGATATAAATTGAAAATAATAATTAGAAAATGGAATTACAATATTAACAAACTAGTTTCCTACAACATGGTATCAAGACAACATTTTTGACCCCAAACAACCCACCTAAGGGTCCTAACTACTCATAGAACAAGAAAATACAAAAGTGGAGAAGAAAGAGGATGGATTAACCATGAAGCTTTGTGTAGAAAAAGAAAACTCTTGCTCCAACAACTACAAGGATGTTCTCCTCCCTCCTCCAAGGTGTAATGGCATGCAATGGTGGTGGAAAGTGGTAAACCCCTGGAAACTAGGATTTTGGTGGTGGAAATGGTGAAATGGAGTGGAAATGAGGTGGGAAAGTGATGAAATGGCTAAGGTGCAAAATGGCATAGCTAAGAAGGGGTAGAAGGTGTATAACCTCAAGCTCTAGCCACCACCAAGCATGCCCATTATGGTAGCATGGTCATGCTACCCATCACGCCCATTCTAGTGGGGAAGCACTAGATCAAGTGAGGAGTAGAATGGCTACTATAATGTAAAACTTGGTTAAATTTTTTGGTAGCACGATCTAGTTGGGAAGCATGACCATTGTAATGTATAGAATGACTATGGTGAGGTAGAAGGATTGAGGTAAAAATGGGTAAAAATAATAGGTTGATTTCAGATTTGGAAGGCTAGTGGCACAACTGTGATGATCACCACGATTGTGGTGGCTAGGTGGCTACACAGTCATGGTGGATCACATGATAGTGGTCGATGAGGAAATAGCTTGCCATTCTGGCCACATTGGGCATGCTGGGTTCTGGGACCACGACCATGTTGAGAAGAATGATTGTTTTGAGACCTTCATAGAACGATCGTGCTATCCTACATGGCTATTGTGCTGAGATTTTTCTTCAATTCTTGAACCAGACTCTCTCTGTGATTTTTAACATGGCCATGATGACCGTTCCTTGGCACCGTGATCGTGTTAGGGTCTTTAGCTTCACCTTTCTCTTGAACTTTGGATTTCAGTGGATTTCTGTGCTTCAATTTAGCTTTGGCCACTGAGGTAGGTCTTGGAAGATTTTGGACCTTCCTTGGACCCTTCCAATGGTGGAGGAACCCTAGGATCACTCTCCTTCTCTCTCATACATCCAAGTGTGGTCCAAGTACCTAAAAAACCCACAAATAACATCCATATGTGAATTTGACATAAATATGCACATCGAGGGAAATACCATGCAATCTTACATATTTAGATGTGATTGAAGTGCAATAATACACAATATGAAGCCCTAAATTAGGGTTGCATCACCACCATAAACATAAAATGTACTTATCCTCAAGTATGCTCCAACTCAATCTCTTGTCAATTTTGTAACAAACAAAAAATGACAAATGCATTGCAATAAATGTATATTGATTAAATGGGCTAAATTATAACTAAGTACATGTATTACACCTCTCTCCTCTCCTATTTCTCAAACCAATTATGATTTAAGAAATGAGCATACAAACTGCACATATAGAACGTCGAATACACAGTCAATCCATATGGCTGTCATATAACTCTGAGTAAACCATTTCATGGTGGTGACAATAAAAAATGACTAGGGTTGTTGTTTTACCTTCGTGCATTCAATCTCATATGTCAATTCACACTAAGTGACCCACAAGTCTACAAAAAAGGGGAAAATGAGCTAGGTTTGATGTTTCCTAGATCAATGGACATGCAAATAGAAGAAAGGGTTGCGAGAAGGGTTTGAGTGCTATGACATAGGAGCACTCATCTTTTCTTTGTTTAGATGCTATTACATAGGAGTATCATTTATTTTCTATTTGCATTTTATTTTTCTTTGCCCTTATTGTATATAGGGCACGTGGTGGGAGACTGAAGCAGGTATATATATATACATATATATATATATATATATATATATATATATATATATATATATATATATATATATATATATATATATATATATATATATATATGGCTACCCCAAACTTTTGGAGGTGACAGAGGCTGAATATGTGCTCTTTGGCATCTTTTCATGAGGCGGAGAGATAAGAAATGATGAAAGAAAAGTGAGTCAAAGAGGAGTCACTAGGGTGAGTTTCAACATGAAATCTCTTGCATGAATGTTACTCTATCAATTTCATCAAGCAATGACATATCACATGAATGAGCAACATGAAAAGCATATTTTTATCATGAGATTCTACAAACCCTAAATGTTTGTGGCTTGCTTAAATCACAATTCAACCAATAAATTCATAGGCATGAGAGAGGTGATTCACATGTAAAAAGTCAACCATTGAGGCCATTTAGTAATAGAACATGAGAATGTACTATGCATTTATCAAAGATCAATATTTTCAATTCAACAAGTAGAGATTGGGTCAAAATATGTTTTAGGCAAGAAATTCTAAATTTGGGAAAAATGGGCCAAAATGGTTCCAACCCACCTTCAATCACATGTAAGCCTTCCTTATGAAAAGAAGCTAGAAACAAGCAAATCCTAGCTACAAACATGCAAAATTACAAAAAACTACATGATATGCAATGCATGGCAAAAAGAGAAATTTTTTTAGAAAAGTACACAAAGAATGCAAGGAAATAACCTACATGATACACATGTATGCAAAGCAAGCAAAATCTAATCTAGATGGAAGGTGAAATAAAAAAGTAAATGGTAGATGACATGCAAAATGAGTGAAAATAACATTGTACTGCCCTACAACCCCAAACTTTTGATTCATGTTGTACTCAACATGACACTAAAGTCTAGGAACAATAGGGTAGTCGATCATGGCTACTATGGTGGATATGGGGTGCTCCTCTTGGTGATGGAGGATATTGGTAGTAACTACCCCGATAGTCTTCCTGTGGAGGTGACTAGGTCTCATGATATCCGTAGAGTTCTCCCCATCAGTCTTGCCTCCATTGGGAGTTACTATATACCTGCACATACACAAGTGCTACATGTGGTTGATCTGATGGTGCACCTATTGATGATCCAACCATGATGCATCCTATGTCCTTTAAAATTCCTCCTATATCTTCATGATGCCAACCTGAGTCCTCTAGATGACCTCCAACTATGCCTATATAGTAGACATGTCATAGGCATTCATTGTGGGCTATTGTGGCACTTCCGTCTTCGTCTCTCATCTTCTCACCCTACGAGTTTCACTCTCTACCGCTGCTCTCCTCTACTCTATTGCCCATGACTCTCCTAGTCCCTTAGGAAAATCTATGGGGTGTTTCTGCCATGTATCTCTGGGTTGCTCCTCTTCCCATCTCCTCACAATTTCCAAGAGTCATGGAGATATGCCATACTCCTCTAGGATAGGGGTAGCATGGTAGGGAAGCTCAAGTGACATCCCTACATATAGGGGGTTTGTCCAGGTATATGATCTTCCTGTCAACAAGTGATATCATTAATGAACAAACCAAGTACTACAAGTCCACTAGTCCCCCCCCTTTAGCCTTGGTATATCCAGAAAAGTCATGATCTAGGGCTCGGGCAATAAAGTCATAATCCCTCCCATCACAAAAGGATTTTTTTTTCTATTGGACAGAATGGTCCTCATGTGATCAATAATAAGTTCCCCTAGATTTACATTTACCTTATGACATCCATCCTAATACAAGCAAATATTTCTTAGTGCAACTCCCTTTGTTCTCATACCGGGTAAAAAGAGTATTCGCCAAGACCTTATGCACATATTTCTAGTAGAGGTTATGGATCAAGCTGGTGTTTTTTCCCTGCTACAAATTTTTTATGCTCAATGACCTCTCCCACGTAGCTGAGTAACTACATTGCCCTTGTTTGTCTTCCCTTTGTCAAGGAGGGTTGATGCTTCAAGGGTGGGAGTGAAAATCTTGTTGAGGATGGAGGCGATGAGGATGCAACTGTCAATCCTAAACCTAACACATATAACATCTTCCCCAGTAACAAAAACCTTCTCTAGAGTTACGAAGAACTAGCGTGTAAGCTCCAAATAAGTTTCCTCAACAATCGCTTGTACATCAAATAAACTGAAGTCACTCATGAATGCTTGAAAATATGACAAGATACCCAAAACCTCCATTCTCTTGGTAGGGGTAGCTGGGGCAATCACCTTACGTGTTCGGAACTTTGGATGCCTAGTCTTATTCAACTGAGTATCACTCCTTCTCATGACCTCTTCACATTGATCCTCCTTCACCTATTCTTCTTGTGCAAACCGATCTTCTTCATTTTGAGCATCATGCATTTCTTCATCCTTATCGTCAAGAAGTAGCCACCTTAGGGCTACAATTGCAGCTGTAGTGCGGCTAAAGAAATTGGTGGTCAGACTGCTAAAGTAGAAGGCTGAGCCAATGAAGGTGGTGGTGCTACCCTTGAAAAAGTTGAGGGCCAGGGTGGATTTTTGGTGGAAAATGTGAAGAAATTTAGGTTTTCATAGTTTTGTGTATGTGGGCCAGAATGGAGAGAAAAGGGATGATTTGGTGGTTACAATGGGGTAGAAATGGTGGATGGAGGTAGGGGATACATTGTGGAAGTGATTGGGAGTTGATTGAGGTGGTAGGGAGGACAAATCAGATGTGAAGATGGTTGGCATGATGCTACATGGCCACTGGAGTCGCACTGCACATGCGTTCTATCGCGAAGAACTAAAGAATGAAATGTGTGAATTGGTTTTGGATCAGGTGAGTTAAATGACTGGCCCTCTAATCGACATGACCATGTCGCTCAACACATCCATGTTGTCTAGCTGGAACATGGGAGTTCTAGGCCACACGACCATGTTGGCTAGCTGGCTACACAAGCATTCTAGGCCACATGGCCGTAGTGTCTAGCTGGTCACACATGCATGCTGCCTTACACAGCCGTTTAGGTCTATGATTGCTTTTCTTGATTCTCTATATCTCCCTATGATTTTGAGTGTCTCCCCATGGAAATTCTATTGTACCACGACCATGGTGGACACTATCGTAGGTCATTTCAACTTGAATTCCATCAAAATATCAAATATTGAACCTAAGTGATTTTTTCATTTATTCTCTTTCACATTTCTGCTAATTTTTTTCATTTGATCACTCTTTCAGCTACACATATAAAATCTAAAAAAAAACTATTAAAAAGAAGTATGTGTGTGTTCTTAGAGAAGTGTAAATATAATAAAAAAGTATCAAAATTAAAGGTTTGTGAAAAATTCCTCAAACCTAGATAGGTTGCGTGTAATGCTCGGGTCCACTACCCAAGGCTCTAGTAAGGGGAATTATGATTCACCCCACAAACCACCACTAGCCTTAGCTGCTTGCTTTTTAAATCTCTTGACTGGTCACCCATCCCAATACTACTCCAAGCTGAGCATGCTTAACTATGGAGTTCTTTAGTGACGGGCTCCCGGAAAAGGAGGTACACCTTAGTGATATGGGTAGTCCAATCATTCTTTTTAAGATCAATTTATCTGAGGCCTCAAATCTTGAGATGTTACAATCTCCCACATAGACTCTTGACGTCCTCGTCAAATCTCAACTATATAGCATCATAATATTTACCCATTTTAGTGTAGGCCCAACATGGCCATCTACACCCAGCTCCTGATCATGACCACCAGCACATGGGTGGCTCCATCACCATGGATAGCCCTTTCCAACATGCCTGGACCACACGGCTCAAAGAATGGCATGCCACATGCCCATGCGGGCCCCACCTACTAGAGGGGAATTTTTCACTGGTTGCCCGTAACGCCTGGGCCCACTGCCTAAGGCTCTAGTAAGGGGAATGACGACTGACCCCACATACCACCACTAGCCTTAACTTCTTGCTTTGCCCTCACTCATGTGCAAACTAGGGACAACTTCCCGACTGGTCACCCATCCCGGTACTACTCCAAGTAGAGCACGCTTAACTATGGAGTTCTTTAGTGATGAGATCTCAAAAAAGGAGGTGCACCTTGGTGATATGGGTAGTCCAATCATTCCTTTTAAGATCATTTATCTGAGGCCTCAAATCTTAGGACATTACAATTTCCCCCACTTAGACTCTTGATGTCCTCATCAAGTCTCGACTATATGGCCTCATAATATTTACCCATTTTAGTGCAAACTCAACATGGCCATGTACACCCGACTCCCAATCACGACTACCAGTGCATGGGCGACTCCATCACCATAGATAACCCTTTCTAACATGCCTGGACCGCACAACTCAAAGATTGGAATGCCACAGGCCCATGTGGACCTCACCTACTGGAGGGGAATTGGATCTGATACCATTTGTAACGCTCGTTCCCACTGCCCAAGGATCTTGTAAGGGGAATGACAACTGGTCCCACAGACCACCACTAGCCTAAACTGCGTGCTTTGCCCTCACTCACGTGCAAGTCAGGGTCAACTTCCCGACTGTCACCCATCCTAGTACTACTTCAAGCTAAGCACACTTAACTATGGAGTTCTTTACTGACGAGATTTCGGAAAAGGAGGTGCACCTTGGTGATATGGGCAGTCCAATCATTCCTTTTAAGATCATTTTATCTGAGGCCTCAAATATTGGGATGTTACATTGCCTCTCACTAACACTAAGTTTCATGCCTTCAACTGAGCTTCTTGTAGTTTCTTCAATTGATCAACCATTTGGAGTCCTTGTGTGTCCACTCTTGCAATATATACATCCCTTGCTTGCATTCAACAAATGTTCCTTCCCTCATTGATCACAAAATCTATCATGAGGTCTTCCATCCAAATCTCCTTCTTTCAAGTAATCAACTAGATTCTTCAAGTGATCATGTTCAACGTCCTCATCTCGATCTTTCCGGGTTGGCATCTTGAACATATTGATCTTTATCTTCATGTCCATGAAACATATCATCATTGTGACACTATGCACATGTATCTCATCATCAACTGTAGATATGAATGGTCTTCCCAATATGGTGAGAATATTCCTATCCTCTGGATCCATGTCAAGAACAATGAAAACATATTAAGAACACTACTATCATTTTGTTGTCTATCATCACCAATACATCATCCACTATTCCTCTAGGCACTTTTATGGAGTGATCGACCAATTGGAGAGTGCATGAGCTGGTTTCAACTTGCCTAACCCCAGATCCATATCGACACTATATGCCATCAAATTCACACTAGATCCCAAATCAAATAAGGATTGGTCTACATGATGTCCCTCTATTTACCTATGTATGAGTCGGGCTCCTAGGTTTTTCATCTTCATAGGAAGTGAGTGTTGGATGATAGAGCTCACTTGTTCAGTCAACTTGATTTTCTTAGGCATCCTTCCCGTTGACTTCCTTTTGACAGTACACATGTCCTTGAGAAACTTGGCATAAGATGGGATTTTCTTGATAGAATCCAAAAATGGAATATTCATGTTCACTTGCCAAAACATCTCTAGAATGTCAACATTGTATTTTGCCTCCTTTTTATTGCTGGGGGATCATCTAATGCTTAAGGGAATAGGGGTTCACTTGCTTTTACAACATGACCTTCTTGTGGCATGACATGAGATGGAAAACTAGGGGTGGTAGTGTTGACCTAGAGGTTATACATTGTCCATATTTTGATAATGACTCAACCATTTCATTCTTTTGTATCTAATATGTGTATTCAAGATTGATCTCAGGTGCTAGGTACATGAAAAGAATCAATTTACACAAGCCCTAGCTTATCAAAGTTCAAGTCAAAAGCAATGTAAGTGTGCTAATTAGAAAATCCATGTAAACGACCTTAGAAGTTTTTTTGTAATCACTTGTATTGATGATATGTCTTGTAACTAAGATGAGAAAATTATGTGGGATACTTAGTACCAAGTTTTAATCACATTTTAATGACTTTAGAAAATTGATCACAAACTGCTGATCGGTCAAGTTACAATCTCGACCGATCCCTTGGATTGATTTTTTGGAGAGTGCATCAGTTGAGTTGTGCATTCATAGAACTCGACAGATCAGGTTATTGACCAAATGTGATTTAAACTGATCGGTCAAGTTTCCCAGGACAAACTTAACTGATAGTTTGAAAATCAGGTTTGCCTTTTAGCTAATCATTCGAGTTACCTTTATTAAATCTCGGTCGAATGTACTGTACAGAAAATGCAGAAAAAGTGATTCTAACCATTGGTGACTTGTTTGGACAAAAATAGATCCATTGCTTTGTGAAAAAAAGGCTATAATTCGACCCTAAGTGTTCCCCAACTCAAGGGAGAACCCCCATCTATAAATAGGACCACTTGGAGTTCATTCCAAGGTTGATCATTCACTACATACAAGGTCCTTTCTATAGTTGAGTGTGCTACCACTCCTTGAGAACCTTTCTCTCTCTAGTTTACACTTGATTTTTTGATTTATGAATGAGTTAGGATTATTATAAGAGATCTCCACCTTTGTGTATGTAAAGCTCTCAATCTTCCACTACTTCCCTATCCCCTTCTTCCATGAAAAAAAGCTGAAGGAAGCAAGTTCCATTGAGTGAACAAGGAGCTGTAGCTGGTTCTCTTCAAGGTTGACGAAGAGGTGGTGATCTTCTCCAAGTGAAGGAGAAGGCAAAGGCGCAAGATCTAAGAGGAGAAGAAAAGTCCTTCAAGGCTGAAGACTTGAGCTTGAATGGGTAAGACCTAGGTGAAGGCTGAAGATTCAAACTAAGTGGGTAAGTTCCTTGTGAAGGTGGAAATCTCCTTGTGTTTGGATGGGTAAGTCCTTTGGTGGTCTATTGCTGTAATCTCTGTGATGATTAATAGAGAAAAACACTTGCAAAGTCCTAGAGGTTGACCTCTCTAGGTAGTGGACTGACTCATTTCTAGTTTGAAGTGTGGAACCACTCTACATCCCTTTGTCAAGTGCTTTCTATCAATCTCTCTCATCCTTACTGTGCTTGTTAGTTAGGACTTTAAATTGTCATTAAGCTATTGCTTCTAATTGAAATAATTTGAAGGTCTAATCTATTTGGTGAGAAATTTTGTAGCTCTATTCACCCCCCTATAGAGCCCTTAGATCCAACAAGTGGTATCAGAGCTAAGAATCTTCTCCAACAATCTCCCACGAGATGAGAAGATGGGTGACAACCTACTTAGTTTACTCAACCTAGAGGGAGGCTTCTCCATGCATCCTCTGGTCTTTGACGACACCAACTTTCTCTATTAGAAGAGAAGGATGTGGTTCTACATTCAAGGGATGAACTTTGATATGTGGAAGGTGATGGTCACACCTTACAAAGATCCAACCAGAGCTGTTACACATGGAGTGAAGCTTCTCTCAAATAAGCTCAACTCAATGCAAAGGCCATTAGCATCCTCTTCGCAGTCCTCACTCCCACGAAGTTCAACCAGATCTCTTCATGGGACACCACCTATGAGATTTGGGATAAGTTGTGCATCACATATGAAGGCACAAAGCAAGTCAAGGAGGAAAATATCTACATGTTGGGTAGCCTCCTAGAGAACTTCAAGATGGGAAAGAAAGAAGGCATTGCAGAGATGTATTCAAGATTGAATGTCATAATCAATGGGCTGGCTGCTTTGGGCACTCCTTTGGAAAGAGACATCATCAACTCAAAGATCTTGAAAACTCTTCTAAAGAGATGGGAGTCAAAGGTCACCTCCATTGAATAAGTTAGGAGCCTAGGTGACATCCCAACTGAAGAACTCAATGGCAATTTTCAAGCCCATGAGCCTAGACTTGACAAGCAAGAAGAAGAAGCTAAGCAAGAAGAGAAGGAAGCCAAGAAGATTAAAGATAGTGCTTTCAAAACACAAGTGGAGGCTTTCATCCTTCAACAATAACTTGCTTGCCGGACTTCCTCTCCCTCCTCTTGTGAAGATGAAGGCCCTAGTGAGCATGAAACCAACTACATCAATGGCAAGCACTTCAAGGAAAAGCAAGCCTCCTCCTCTACTCTGAGATGCTACAAGTGTGGTCAAAAGGGGCACTACAAGAGTGAATGACCAAAGTCAAGAAAGTCTCACCACAAGAGTAGCTCAAGGAAAGAAGAGGATTACAAGAAGGAGAGCAAACACAAGAGGAAGGACAAGAAAGAAAAGAGACACAAGAATGCAGCTTGGGAAGCTTCGTCTTCAAGCAGCTCTATCTCAGAAGAAGATGGTGAGTGCCACCTTGCCCTCATGGCCTCTACAAGTGAAGACATTGGTGAGGTAAGTGAGGTAAGCTTGCATGAACTGCCTAAATAAGATATTATTGACATGCTTGTCACTACCCGTTCTTCTTTTGCTAATTGTAAATATAAAAGAAAATAGTTAGGGAAAATCATTGATGATCTTTACGCTAAGCTTGAAATTTTGGAATTGAATGAGAAAATCAACCTTGAGAGTATTGATAACTTGTAAGGGCAATACCTTGATATTGAACTCCAATACAATGGGGTTGAAGTTGAGAATGATGTCTACCTTAAGAACATGGAAAATCTTAAGGAAGAGAACCAAAATTGCCTAAAAGAACTTTAATTGCTTAAAACTGAAAATGCTGAATTTAAGTTGCTTATTGATGCTCGTAGAGAAGAGAGAGATGTTTATCTAAAAGTGATTCAAATGCTAAAATTTGAAAATGCTAGGTTGCTCAGTCAAATAAATGATGTATCTTCTAGACCTTTGTTTCCTAGTGTTAATGTGGCTGCTATCTCTCTTGAAAATGATTCATATCATACTAAAGCTTTATGTCTTGAGGATGGCCTTGTGCATGCTAGAGATGATATATCTAGTTTATCTTCTACTATTATTTCTTTGAATGATGATAACCATAGATTAAGAGCATCCCTGCAGAAATTCCTCAAAGGGAAGAACTCCCTAAATGAAATCCTTGATCATTCTACCCAACAAAGGGGTACTAGATGTTTGGGATTTGAAGGGGGAGCCTCAAAGGGCAAGTGTAAGGCCAAAGGTAAGAAACAGTGAATGGAGATCTCTTTCTTTGTAGGAGAATCTTCAGGCACTAAGAATTCTATGGTTTGTTCTTATTGCAAATGTGATGATCATTATTCTACTTATTGTCCTTACAAGCCTAAGGGGACCAACACAAAGATGAAATGGGTCCCCAAGCTAACTTCAGATCCCAAAGTTTGAGTTGGGAACCAGCATTCTCCTTTCTTATAGGGAAAAGATAGATGGATTCTTGATAGTGGATGCACAAAGCACATGACTGGTGATGTAAGCCATTTCAACAATTTCACTAAGAAGAAAGGAGGATCCACCACCGTTGGGGATAATAAGAAAGGTAAATTCAAAGGCAAGAGTGATGTAGGTGAATCCTTATGCATTAAGAATGTTCTTTTTGTGTATGGCCTACATCACAATTTAATAAGTGTTAGTCAACTTTGTGATAATGGTTACCTCGTTCTATTTACTTCCTTTAAATGTTTGATTCTAGATTCCCTCACCTATCAAGTTATATAAAAGGGAACTTGAAGTGGTAATCTTTATGTTATTATTCTTAAATCTATTAATCTTGTGGTTGGTAGATGCCTAGTATCCAATTCAAATGATGTTTATCTTTGGCACCGCTGACTTGGTCATGTAAATATGCATCAATCAAAGAAGTTGAGCAAAAAGGACTTAGTCAAGGGACTTCCTAACTTGGATTTTGAAAAGGATGAGGAATGCCAACCTTGTATACACGGAAAGCAAACCAAGCCCTCCTTCAAATCCAAAGGAGTCCTTAGAACTAAGAGAGCTCTTGAGCTTCTTCATATTGATCTATTTGGACCAATGGAAACACAATCGCTTCGTGGTTCCAAGTATTGCCATGTTATTGTCGATGATTTTTCTAGATATACTTGGACCTTCTTTCTCATTTCAAAGAGTGATACACTTGATGTTTTCTCTAGTTTTTACAAATGAGTTGAGAAAGAAGCTTCTCTCCGGATTGTTTCCATCCGTAGTGACCATGGGGGAGAATTTGAAAATGACCTTTTTGAACATTTTTGTCAAGAATCGGGTTATGAACACAACTTTTATTCACCTCAAACACCTCAATAAAATGGGGTTGTAGAGAGGAAGAATAAGTCTCTACAGAAGATGGCTAGGACCATGCTTCTTGAGTTTGGTACTCCTAAGAAGTTTTGGGCTGAAGCTGTCAGTACCTCTTGTTATGTGCAAAACTGTGTTTTCACTCATCCATCGCTTAAGAAAACCCCCTATGAACTACGGCGTGGTAGGAAGCCTTCTATCAAGTATTTCTATATTTTCATATGTCCTTGTTTTGTTTTGAATACAAAAGATTCTCTTGACAAGTTTGATCCGAAATCGTATAAGGCTTTCTTTCTTGGCTATAACACTACTAGCAAGGCATATAGAGTTTATAATGTTGATCTTGCTAAGGTAGAATAATCTATTAATGTACAGTGTATTGAGATTAACCCCTCTATTCCCAAAGATATTGTTTCAAATGATGATGTTGCAGATGAAGTAATTCCCATTCTTAAAGAACTCAACACCACCCAAAAGATAAAAGGTGGCTGCTCAAGAAGAAGAAAAACATGATGAAAAGAAGAATCCAACTCCCCGGTTTGCAAAGAATCATCCTAAGGAGCTGATCTTAGGTGATCCATTTGAGATAGTGAAGACGCGGGCTGCATTCAACAAAAAACAAGCAAACAACACCTTCATCTCATAATTAGAGCCTAAAAATGTCAAGGAAGCTCTTGGGGATGAAGAATGGATCCTAGCTATGCAAGAGGAGATGGAACAATTTGAGAAGAATAAAGTTTGGACCCTTGTGCTAAGACCAAGCGATAGAAAGATCATTGGCACCAAATGGGTCTACCACAATAAGCTAGATGAAAGAGGCAAAGTGGTAAGAAAAAAAGCAAGGTTAGTGGCTCAAGGCTACAATCAACATGAAGGTATTGACTTTGATGAAACTTATGCACCTGTAGCTAGACTTGAGTCCATTCGTATGTTTCTTGCTTTTGCTAGTCATAAAAACTTTCTTTTGTATCAAACGGATGTTAAAAGTGCATTTTTGAATGATACAATTGAGGAGGAAGTGTATGTTGCACATCCTCCAGGCTTTGAACATGACAATCTACCTAACCATGTTTATTTGTTGCAAAAAGCTATCTATGGACTCAAACAAGCACCAAGGGTTTGGTATGAGAAATTAAAGAACTTTTTATTAGATCATGGTTATATCATGGGTAAAGTGGATTCTACCTTGTTTCTAAAGCACATTTCTAACAATTTTCTTATCATTCAAATATATGTTGATGATATCATTTTTGGCGGAACTAACCTTGATCTTTGTAACGAATTTAGTGATCTTATGCATAGTGAATTTGAAATGAGTATGATGGGTGAGATCACATTCTTCGTCATCTTTCAAATCAAGCAAACAAAAGATTGGAACTTCATCAACCAAGGCAAGTACACAAGTGAAATACTTAAGCGCTTTGGGATGGAGAATACCAAGCCAATGGACACACCCATGTCAAACACCGCCAAACTTGATAAAGATGAAGAAGGTGAGAAGGTAGATGAGAAGCTCTATAGAGGTATGATTGGAAGTTTACTTTACTTAACTGCCTCTAGACCTGACACAATTTTTAGTGTTAGCTTGTGTGCTAGATTTCAATCAAATCCTAATAAATCTCATTTTATATCCATTAAGAGAATTCGAAGCTACCTAGCTAAAACTCAAAATTTTGGACTATGGTATCCCAATTCAAGGGACTTTACTCTTACTACCTATAGTGATGCAGATTATGAAGGCTGCTTGATTGATAGAAAGTGCACAAGTGGCACTTGTTTCCTCCTAGGACCATGCTTGGTGTCTTGTTCTCCAAAAAACAGAGCACCGTGGCATTATCAGCCACCGAGGCTGAGTACATTGCAGTCGGGAGTTGTTGTGCCCAGGTCCTATGGATGAAGCAAATACTCTAAGACTTTAACATTCTTTTTGATGCTTCTCCTATCTTTTGTGATAATACTAGTACAATTAACTTATCTTACAATCCTATATTGCATAGTAGAGCTAAACATATAGAGGTTCTCCATCACTTTCTTTGTGATCACATTGCCAAGAAGGATATTTATATTATGCATGTGGACATGAAAAATCAGTTGGAAGACACTTTCCCTAAACCTCTAGCTAGAGAGCAATTTAACTTTATTAGATCAAAATTGCTTATAACTACTTTGGATGAATCTGATATGCCTTCTAGCTAGTAGTCATCTATCCTATATGTTTTGCATCCATCTTGATCATTTTTGAGTGCTTATTTGCTAAAAATTGCTTTTTCATGTCCATATTTCCTTGTTTTCTCTTATTTTTGGGTATTCTTTCGTAAACACTTGTTTAATCAAAAAATAGTACCCAATGATGAGTGATATGTGCCCAAGTATGTTTAATATACATAATGGACTTGAAAAATAAATTTAATTAGCATTCAAATAGCTAGAAATCAAGTTTGATGGTTTTAGGTCAGGTTGACCATCGATCAAGTTTCCCCCAGGACAAACTCGACCGATTCATGGCCGAGAGTTGTTCTGAATGAACCAATTGGTCGAGTTTTTGACTCTCAGAACTCGACTGATCCGCAGGCTGTTGCCAACTTAAGTTGGATTCAGTCGACTATTCTCCCTCTCAACTAGATAATAGACGACCGATTCCCCTTATTCTAGCCCTAAGCTCTCAACCCCAGACCTTACCTTCTCTATCCTAGCCCTTATCCGACCTAGATAGACCGTCCTAGACCACCCCCCTTGCTCTACCTTGGTGTGTGAACGGTTTTGGTGGTTTGTTTTGTGCGTATGCTCTCTTTTCTCCTTCTTTGCACCTCCATGGCTTCTCATAGAAGAAAGAGACCCGCCCCTAGAAATGTACCATCCTCTTCTTCGTCCTCTCGCTTGATTCCATTTGATGAGACCCTCTTTGTCTCAATAGAGGCTGTAAATAAATATAAGGACCTTCTTCCTAGGAGTCCTTTTCCTTTTAGAGCTTTGTTTGATCATAGCCCTAGGCGTCAAGACATCATCAATCAAGTGGCGAGGTTGCTATCCATTCATCACCTATCCACCCTGGGTGTCGAGCATGAGTGCTTTCATAATTCGATGTCTAGCACAAAAGAAGTTCATGAATTCTACGCAAATTTTCATTGGAATTACGACTACCTTGTACCCCATCCAAATACTCAAGTAATCCTTACTTCCATGATTGCCAGGAAGAAATTCCAAATCTATGAGGATATCCTGAATGTTTTCTTTTCAAGAGCCGATGAGAATGATACCTAGCGTAAGGACTATGGTGAGTATTTTGACCTTTTGGATCCTGAGGGTTTCTACAAGCAGAATGAGATCACTCTTCCTGATATCCATCACTATATGAAGAAACCCGATGTTCCCTATAAGAATAAGATCACCCTACCCTCCTCCTCCCTAGATCTCAAGAAGTGTATATTAGCCCTAGTGGTCAACTGCAACATCCATAAAAAAAATTAAACAGATATTGCAGAGAACACTACGGTGATCATGTACTGCATCTTAGAGAATGTCAGAGTCAAGTGGTCTAGATATATCCTCCACCATATGACTTGCTTTGAGTCTGGAAAGAACACCCGTGGCACCCATCCACCTTATCCTGCCCTAATTTGTGGTCTATTTTAGTTTTCAACTAAGAAATCACTCTTCTCTGAATTCCATTATAGACCTTCCAGGAAGGGAGTGTGCATCAGTGAGACTACAATTCAGAAATATGTGCCTATCCTTTCCTCCACCACACCCAATGCTTCACCCTCTGCCTCTGCCTCAGCTACACCTTCCTCTACCTCCACTCGAGCTCCACCTCCTCAGCCACCCTGACCTAGCCGTGCCTCATTTCGTGTATCAAATGAAGCCCTCATGGGTTATATGATGCACCAACATGCATACAACCTCCAGGTCCAAGAGCATCTACACCAGGATTTATGTTCAATCATGTCAAACATGAACTTATCCTATGCACCCCCATATCCCACCTACCAACCATACCCCGGTAGTGATTATGCATCCTATGCATACCATCACTACTACCCTACCCTTGAGCCTTCTGCTGCTGCCACACCCTCTGCTGTTGGTGGACCTGCTCATGTCTTCCTATCATTGTTTGCTGGCCCCTTAGCCACCTTGCTTGCCAGTCTGGGTGATTCTTCTACCTCCTTCCCTCAGGCCAATGAGCTTAATGCTCTTGGTATGACTTGGGATGAGCAGAATGCTCGTTGGACCGGTGTGGCTTTGGTCCTTCTATGGACGTGGAGATCCCTGACCAGGATGATGTTGAGACTACTGTTGTTGATGAGGATGATGGTGATGATGAAGATGCATCTGATGATGGTGATGACTCTGGTGGTGACTCCGATGATGAAGGTACTACTGTTGTTGCACCTTCAGATGGAGACGACTATGAGCCTGATGCCAAGGATGATGGTGATTATGTGGACATAGATACCTTAGATGTCTAATTGTTTCTTTATTTCTAGTCTATTTTGCTAATGATATCTATCTTTTTAGGCTATTTTGTATTAGAAACATCTGGGCACATTATCTGAGATGCACTATTTTATCTTCAGTCTTCATTGATTCTCGCTTATAGTTTTCTTTATAGAACATGCTTCTGAGTTGTAATCTATGCTATGTGCACTCTTTCTCTTTGATCAGTTATATCTTATGAGTTGGTTCCGTATTTTACCATATTTTGATTATGACCTAGATTGTGTGTTTCTTTTGTCTCTATTTGATATATGTTATGAGCTTGCATGTTAAATATCTGCTTGGTTGTGTTTGAAGAAGACTATTTGTATGCTCTTCTACCCCCACTTCCTTTTTGATAATGTCAAAAGGGGGAGAGAAATGTTAATGTCTTGAAATTCAATCATATTGCTTTTATTGCTGAAATAATCCTTTTCTTGTTCTTTATATGATTTATCATGTGACTTGCTAAAGGATCATGTAGTACATGCATGTTATATTTCTTTGTGCAAAAAGATAAATTATGCATGTTAAAGTAAGCATAGATTGAGAGAAACAATTCACATTGTTCAAATCTTGAATCCCCCTAATTCACAAGGTGAAGGTATACTTTCAATATTCTTTTCAATATATTTGAGGAATGTTTGTCATTGTTAAAAGGGGGAGAATGTTGACCTAGGGGTTATACATTGTCCATATTTTGATAATGACTCAACCATTACTTTATTATATGTCTAATATGTGTATTCAAGATTGATCTCAGGTGTTAGGTACATGAAAAGAATCAATTTACACAAGCACTAGCTTGTCAAAGTTCAAGTCAAAAGCAATGCAAGTGTGCTAATTAGGAAATCCATGTGAACGACCTTATAAGTTTTTTTGTAATCACTTGTATTGATGAGACTTGTAACTAAGATGAGAAAATTATGTGGGACACTTAGTATCAAGTTTTAATCACTTTTTAATGACTTTAGAAAATTGATCACAAACTGTTGATCAGTCGAGTTACAATCTCGAACAATCCCTTGGATCAATTTTCTAGAGAGTGCATCGATCGAGTTGTGCATTCATAGAACTCGACCGATTGGGTTACTGACCAAATGTGATTTTAACTGATCGGTCGAGTTTCCCAGGACAAACTCAACCAATAGTTTGAAAATCGGGTTTGTCTTTTAACTGATCGGTCGAGTTACCTTTATTGAATCTCGACCGAATGTATTATATAAAAAATGCAGAAAAAGTGATTCTAATCGTTGGTGACTTGTGTGGATGAAAATAGATCCTTTTCTTTGTGCAGAAAGGCTATAATTCGACCCTAAGTGTTCCCCAACTCAAGGGAGCACCCCCAGCTATAAATAGGACCACTTGGAGTTCATTCCAAAGTTGCTCATTCACTACATACAAGGTCTTTGCTATAGTTGAGTGTGCTACCACCCCTTGAGCCCCTTTCTCTCTCTAGTTTACACTTCATTTTGTGATTTGTGGGTGAGTTAGGATTATTGTAAGAGAGCTCCACCTTTGTGCATGTAAAGCTCTCAATCTTTCACTACTTCCCTATTTCCTGTTTCCATGAAGAAAAGTTGAAGGAAGCAAGTTCCATTGAGTGAAGAAGGAGCTGTAGCTGGTCCTCTTCAAGGTTGATGAAGAGGTGGTGATCTTATCCAGGTAAAGGAGAAGGCAAAGGCGGAAGATCCAAGAGGAGAAGAAAAGTCCTTCAAGGCTGAAGACTTGATCTTGAATGGGTAAGACCTAGGTGAAGGCTTGAGCATGAATGGGTAAGACCTAGGTGAAGGCTGAAGATTCAAGCTAAGTGGGTAAGTTCCTTGTGAAGGTGGAGATCTCCTTGTGTTTGTATGGGTAAGTCTTTGGTGGTCTATTGATGTAATCTCTATGGTGATTAATAGAGAAAAGCATCTGCAAAGTCCTACAGGTTGACCTCTCTTGGTAGTGGACTGACTCACTTCTAGTTTGAAGTGTGGAACCACTCTACATCCCTTTGTCAAGTGATTTCTATCAATCTCTGTCATCCTTGTTGTGCTTGTTAGTTAGGACTTCAAATTGCCATTAAGCTATTGCTCCTAATTGATATAATTTGAAGGTCTAATCTATTTGGTGAGAAATTTTGTAGCTCTATTCACCCCCTCTAGAGCCCTTAGATCCAATAGTTAGAACCTACAAATGGAGTGCGAGGTGGAACACATAATATCATAGACTCAACATGAGGTGTTACAATAAAATCTTCAACAATCTCAATCACATTATCTCCACTTGGTTTCCTTTGCCTTGTTTCATCAACATTTCTTTGACTTGTATACTGCTCAAGGGATCTTCCAATCTTTAGAACAATCATAGCACTTCTTTTCTAATGGTGGAGAGGGGGAGTGGATTGTGGCTATGGAGGAGGTGGAGGTGGCAGTTGGTATTCGAATCGAGGTGGAGGAGAAAGTTGAGGGTGGTAGTTTAAATGGTTGGATGGTTGTGGTGATGGAGGTGGTGAAGGCATATAAGGATTAGGATGGCCTTGAAAGTGATATATGTGATGCACTTGCATTAGAGGTGGACTATAGAAAACTTGTGAGGCATCCATTGGTCCATTTGATTCATTGAAACTATTATAGGTTGGGAGGACAATTTTGCTTCTACCTGAAGAGAAAATTGAAGAGTGCTAATACACATTGTTCTCAATCTTCATCACATTCTTTTTCAAATCATCAAAGATTTTAAACCTAGAGAGAACTTCATACTCAAATCTTAAGCTATATCTTGAACTTTTTTGTTTCTGGTAGCTATAAGAATAAGATATCTTCACTTCTTCACCAAATGACTCAAATTTGTTTTGACAAGGAACACTTCCCACTTGATTCTTCATAAAGCTCATCATTTCTCTGAAAATCTTCATCACTTGTGGCTTGAATCACTAGAAACTGAAGGTTTCACACCAAAGGGCCAACCACCATAATTGATCATGATAGAAGCTCAAATCCTTATATTTTCCACTAACTTCTAAAACAAGGGCCATGTCTCGTTAGGTGACTTTGCCATAAAAGCTCATCCACAAGAAGAATCCATTGTTTCTTGACTCACTTGAGTTAAATCAGAGTAAAAGTATTGGACAAGATGCCATAAAGGAATTTCATGATCTGGACACTCTCTCAACATCTTCTGAAATCTCTCCCAAGCATCATGGAACCGCTCATTACCCACTTGATTGAAACTCACTATGGCCTTCCACATTTTTACCAACCTTGCAATGGAGTAGATTTTCCTTAAGAAGACATTCTTCATCTCTTACGAACCCATGATGTCCCTTCTCGAGTCATACCAATATTTGGCTTTGTCTTTGAGGGAGAAAGAGAACAAGGCCAACTTGATTGAGTCATCACTGACTGTCAGCATCCTAAAGGTAGATCATACTTCATGAAAAGAATCCAAATTCTTATAGGGGTTCTCACTCTCCAAGAAGTAGGTGGGAGGAGACAAAGAAGATGTAGAGGATAGATAATTGCTCCCCTGGTATTTGATCAACTCTATTAGCAATTTGCATTTTGTAGATGTTAGGCAGGAAGTACTCATGAAGTGGTTCGTGAGGTGCATTTTGTCCTTCTATCTTATATTCTGCAAGTTGCTTGTCACATGCACAAGGCACAACCAAACAAAAGAAAATAAGTTAGCAAACCAATATGCACAAATAACATAAAGAATAAAGAATACCCATGATGAGGGCATTACGAAAATATCAAAGCAAAATTAACAAGCTAGGCCGAGCACCTTTCTCCCAACAAAAACAATAGAAAGCTTGGTGTGTTTTACCTTAACCTTGCCTCGAGGTTTACACACCTAAATCAATTGAATCTTGATTAGATGCATGCCTCAAAGGCTCAAACACACAACATGGGTCTTTGAAATTTATAAATCCTAATAGGCTTACTCACATAAACCAACACACTTCAACCACAAGTGCATATGGTTGTGTTATAGTATAGGAAAGAGGCTAGTTAGGCGTGCAACCCAAGAGAGAATAGGGGGAACTACAACTGAGTTAGTTTCACCTAGGTTCCTACTGTGGAGTATAGGGTTGAATGGTTTAAAGGTTAGTTTTGAGTTAATTACTCTAAGATAGGTCAAACAAACAATTAAAAGGAAGCAAGGAATTCAAAACCTAAGTTAACACTAGAGAATCAGTTCTAATGAGCAAGAAATGATAAGCTAAGCAAGAAAAGGACAAGAAAAGGCAAGAAAGGAGAAAATTACACTAAGGAAAACAAGAAGAGATCAATACTATACTAAGATAGTAATTAATACTAAAGGACAATTGAAGTCCTAAGCTAGCAAGAACAAACATAATTAACTTAGAAGGTAAATAGATTAGCTAAGCAAGCATGAGTAAAGCAAGATGACAATTAGGGTTTTAATGTAATAAAAGGAAACATGGGCTATTTGGAGGAATGAACTTGTCAATTGAGGGGCGATAACATGTGAACATTACTCTTTTCGTTAGATTACCAAACCAAACAATAAGATTTACGCTAATGAATTGCCTTAAACTACTAATTGGCCATGGATGAGGTAGAATGTGTATAGGGGAACTAGTACTTATCACCACCTATCCACCCGTATGAGGATCACTTGGATTAGGGTTTAGGTGGAATTCAATTAGGATCTAGTCAAACCTAGGTTTCTAGGATAGAAACTCCTAGGGTAATTAGGGGCCCAGTGTAGTAATGGAAGATGGAAATGAGGTTTTAGACCTCACATCACCTACATTCTAGCCTTGAGAAGGCTCTGAGCTAATTACACTAAATGATTCTATAATATCTACTTAGATATCTCACTTATGTGTAGGAGAATTGATTAGCATGTAGGATGGTGAATGGCTAACTAGGGATCCACTAATTGGAACTAGGATCAATTCCCAAAAAGAACCACATATAAGCAATTTTCTTAGAATCCTACAAGATCTCAAGCACAAACTTCTAAGTAATTCATGAGAAATTAGATATAAATAGAACATAATATTTAGTAAATAAAATTAAAATGTTTATATATCAATTTCCCCCAACATAGTATCACAGTAAAATTTTTGACCCCAAACAACCCACCTAAGGGGCCTAGCTAGTCGTAGAACAAGAAAATACAAAAATGGAGAAGAAAGAGGTAAAAGTAGCCATGGAGCTCAGTGTAGATGAAGGAAACTCCTTCTCTAGCCGTTGCAAGGACGTGCTCCTCCATCTTGCAAGGTGGAACGACATGGAATGGTGGTAGAAAGTGGTCAACACCTTAGAAAACTAGGGTTTTGGTGGTGAAAATGGTGAAATAAATTAAAATGAGGTGGGGAAGTGATGGAATGCCTAAGGCACAAAATGGGGTATCTAAGAAGGTATACAAGGTAGTTAACCTCGAGCTCCACCCACCACCCATGTATATATAGGTGGTGGGGTAGCACTAGGTCAAGTGGGGGGGGTAGAATGGGTAATGTAGTGGAAAAACTGGGTAGGTTTTCTGTTAGCACGACTGTGCTGGCTAATGTGTCGAGCAGTCATGGCGAGGTGGAATGACTGAGGTGAAAAATGGGTATAAATAATAAGTTGGTTTGGGATTTTGGAAGGCCAGTGGCACGGATGTGGTGATCACCATGAACGTGGTGGCTGGGTGGGTACACAAATGTGGTGAATCACACGACTATGTTGGATGAGTAAATAGATGGCCCTTCTACCCAGAATGGGTCTGCTGGGTTCTAACACCATGACCTTGCTGAGCAGCAGGCTCATTCAAAGTCCTACATAGCACATCTATTCTACTGAGTTTTTTCTACAATTCTTGAACTGGACTCTCTCTATGATTTTAAACTTGACCAACACGATCATTCCTTGACACCATGGTCGTGTTGGGGTCTTCATATGCACTTTTCTCTCTTAAATTTTGGATTGCAATGGAATTCTTTGCTTTACTTTATCTTTGGCCACTGGGGTAGGTTGAGAAGTTCTTGGACCTTCCTTGGACCCCTCCAATGGTTGAAGAACCCTAGGATCACCCTCCTTCTATCCCATCCATCCAAACATGGTCCAAGTACCTGAAAAACATGCAAAAAACATCCATAAAAGCATTTCATAGAAATATGCATATTGAGGGAAATAACATGTAATACAACAACTTCAGATGTGATTGAAGTGTAATAAAACACAAGATGAAGCCCTAAAATAGGGCTTCATCAGTATGATCCTATTTCACCCTTGTTATTTTCATTTTTTGATGTTATTTCTTGCATATAGCAAAAGTCTTTGTAGATATAAATGTACGTACTAAGCCATTATCTAGTCAACTTAGATTTATCTTCATGTTTGCACTATAATCACTAGCATTCTTTTTCATCATGAAACCCCATTGAATGAAACAAACTCTTGTGTAATCTTATTTTTGCAACATTGCCTTGGCTAGAACCCATTATGTCACCAAGGACCTCAATCTTAACATTCCATATGGGATTAATCATTATCAAATGAAACATGTTTTTTATTGACTAGCATGACTATCAATGAGAATGTCTCTTAGCTTTGATGTTGTAGTGTGTGATTGAATTGACTAGATGATTGTCCTGATTAATTTTCCAAATTGAGATGCAAAAGTTTATTATATCTTTTACATTTCCTCCATCATCTCTTACCCCCATTCCATGAGCAAACAAAAAGTAATAGTAGTGACAAACATTCAATTTGTAGTTACACAATACCCGTCACCTATTCGTTTCTTCCATACCCCTCACATGTTTTTTTTGGTTGGCTAAACTCGTGCTGCTTTTTTTTTCATTTTTTTTGAAAGTGATGGTATATACAATGTGTTCATTTCTCAAGGAGAGAAATGAGATAAAAGAAAAGATGTATCTGTACATGTCTATGTCATATCATATAGAAGTAAAATATGAATATGATATGTAAGAAACCATCTCTCAAGCCCAAAGATCCATGGTCAGATAAAAACAATTCCAACACCCAAGTCTTCAGGCATCTCTTTAGAGAAATTAAGGTAAAGGAAGAGCCAGTGACCACTAGGAACACAAATTACCCATGATCCCCATATTCATCTTTGAAGACCAATGCAAGAAACACATATGTACACTAAATTCCATAGTCATCTTTGAAGAGCAAAGAAAGAAACATATATGTACACTGAAGGGACACATATATAACTGCTAGAAACCTAGAAGAATGATCAACAAAAAAGCAAAATAGAATCCTAAGCATCCCCATCCCATGAACCATGAGAAAGAGATTAGATCTCCAACTGTGACCCTCATATAAAGAAATAAAAAATTGGTTAGATCATAAGTCCTTCAACAATAGCCTGGCATAGACTTCAGAAGCAGTAGAAAAAGTAGTCGAAACCTAAGAGAAGAAAACTAGAAAAGATGAATCAACCCGATTAAGCGTTGGAAAAAGAAGATGTTATCCACAAAGGCTAGAAAACCCATTGGAAAGTAGAGGAATCATAGATGATAGAATTCCACATTTTGTAGCAAGCTTTTGAGATATTGTTGTGTACTCGATAATTCCTTTCAGTCCGTAAATGGTAAACAATAATGGCAACGACGGTCTTGATCTTACTATCACTGTAGATAGTAAAGGAATTCCAGTCCTTAAGAACTGAGAAGGAAGGGCACATGACACACAATTTGCTCCAAGTTTCAAGCAAAAAGGGGCAGTAAAAATATGTTCATTACTTCCATAGCCTGACTTATAGAGAAAACAAGTCGAGGCTAGTTGTATGCCTCTCCTCCTAGAAATAGTGTGAAGTTGGAAGTTTATTTAGGCAGGCTTTCCAGAGATTAATAAGACATCATGGAGGATCTTTACATGACCGGATTCATTTAAAGATATCAGAAGAAGCACTTTTGGGCATGATGTGATTCCAATCTGTATTCAATTTTGGGCTTACATTCCCCAATAACAAAAGTTGATCACATTCAATGAAAATCATATTCAGGTCCTTGATGATAGAAACCAAGGCGGAGGAATTTCTAGAGTTAGCAATATTCTAGTTTCCATTTGAGATTACTGAGCTCAACATAGAGTCTCTAGGCAAGTCAAATTTGATAAAATGGTCAGACTAAAAAAAACTAGTAAGGAATTTGCCATTAGCCCAAAGATCCAACCATAGAAAGAAATTTGAGCCATCTCCAATCTTATATTCAATAGAACTAGAAAAATATTCTCTATCACTGACCAGCCCGTTGAAGAGCCATGAAAAGCTAGAAGTGTCAGAGATGGACCAGAAAGAGTCCTTTCTTAAATACTTTTTATTAATCCATTTTACCCATAAGGAGTCTTCTTTTCTTGCTATGTCTCATGCATTAAGAATCAAACAGGAAATAGAAATGTCGTTGTTTCTCCTAATGGCTAGACCTCCTTCTTTAGGGAAAGAAACCGTGTCCCGTTTGACAAGGTGGATATTCCTATTGTTTTTAAGACCAGTGGAAATTTCTACAAATCATATCAATCTCTTTTAACATAGAGAAGGGGATAGGAAAAGAAAACAACTAGTAAAGATGAATATTAGAGAGCATGGACTTTATCAAATCCAACCTTGCAACCATAGATAGGAGGCTGAACTTTCAAATTTCAATTTTCCTGTTGATTTTATCAGTGAGATCAAATAAATAAAACTTAGAGAGCTTCCCAGCAAAACGAGGAGTGCCTAAGTATTTAGAGGGAAGAAGTCCCACATTAATAGAAAGGATATTAGAAAGGTTTCCCTTGTCAATGTCTTTACTAAAGAAAATAGGAATCTTGGAATTATTGATAAGGAGACCTGAAATTGAAATGACCGACACCAAACTGACAATCAAATTAACGAATGCGGAAGCAATTAGCAGCAGAATTATCAAAAATCACTAAAAATTTAAAACTTTTGTAAAGAGATCTTCGAAAGATAAAAAAATCTTTCATAAACAACATGATAGGTCATTTACAAACTGATCCATTGATACATCTCTATAATAAACACATCTCGAGCATTACAAAAAAAACCCACCTTGTTAACTGTACAAGGTAAGATACAAAATCTTGAGGCATCATGCCAAAATCTCATATATACTGACTCCTAGGACCTGAGAGTACAGAGACGACATAAGACACACTATCTACAAGACTAGACAGTTAGTATCTCCATCTGAGATTCACTACTGCCCCTGATGCTGTTGATGCTGTTGTTGCTCATTCTTAAATGGATTCCTTCATCCTCGGCGTCTACCTAAAAAGTAGAATCCCACAGAAGTGAGACAATTTAAATAATTGTCCCAGCGAGAGTTATAACTCTCTGCCAGAGGCTTTGTTATAGTATATAAGGAATAACAGAAGCAAAGTAACTGAAAATATTAACAGCAGGTTTGGTAATAAGTAAAACAACATTTACTTAAGCAATCACTTCATTAAAGCATATGCAGAACATGTATTCTAGAAACTTGAACAGACTATTAAAGTCAACAATGTAACATCAATCATTGTTTCTCGTAGTACAACCTAAGCAGTTATACTATACGACTGATTATATTTTTCAAACATCATTATGCCCTGCGGAGATGAGGTATACCTCTCATACTCCAACCGACCATTTATAAAAATCGCGTCGGTACCATACATAGGTCATCAAAAGAGTCGGATTCTTATGAACTCATCTTCCTCAGTCAGTAAGAGGATTTACTTGCAGGACATCTTGTGTCTCTGCTGTAGTAGCTATCCAGGGTATTTTGGAAACTTCGCTATAGAGTTACAGCGGAGTTCTGAACTCTCATCGTCATTGAAAGATTTCTTGTTTATCTCTCATCGATGCGGTATTAGTAATTTCTTCGGGGGATTTGTGGTACATCACCCGGTATGAATATATAGTGAAGGGTTGAAAGATTAAAGTACATCTACATCAATTCCTACACTAGGACGTAAGGATATTCACGTCCATATACCCCCATATACTCAAAAGTATATGCTCCAGGAGTTCCCTTAGGAAAACCTGTTTCACCATCATTTGGTCTCTGACAATGATGGATCTATGGTCAGGGCTCTACATGATATGATTATACTTGATTAGTTAGGTACATTCTAGCATTCTTTTAGCATCAAGCATGTTTCCAAGCATTAATCATTAGAACAACAGCTATAAAAGTAGAATACTAAATGTATCAAGTCTAACTCACATCAATTATCAATTGGATATCATTTCTTAACCATTTCATTACTATGATTCAAGAATAGGGTATTCAAACCCTTAATTCATCATAAGTCATCTTATTAGCATGGCCTTGATGTTACTCATGACTCTCACAGCCTATCAATCTTATATGATGTCACTTAACTAGGCAACATGGTATATCACTATTCACAAAGCTAATAACATGCTTCCAATGAATACGATATCATAACCTTTACCTGGATATAATCATCCTTTCATAAGAACCTGCATGGTTAATTCAATTGACAACAACAAACATTTCATTTCCAGATCAGCAATTTATAAAGTAGAATTAACCTTTCAATTCAGGAATAGTACCTTCATGCTTACACTAAGGCTAGGTTCCCTTATTTACATCAATTAGGGTTATTCAATCCCTTTCTTTATGATTAGGAATAATGATTCGTCATCTCATACTTTAATCATGAAGATTCATGCTTAAAAGCATAAGTAGAGTTAGGGTTTACCCCACTCAATTAAGGTTATTGAATCCCTTTGTCTTATAAGGCATAAGAATTCTTATATTATAATTTGTTCACAGGGTTTCATACTTGAAAGCATAACCCAGGACTAGGGTTAACATACCTCATCCTTCATTAGTTAGGGTTTGTATTCTTTTACTTCAACATAGGGTTATAGAACCTCTTAGCTCTCGAGGCATAAAGATTTCTCATATTACAACTTGTAATTAGGGTTTCATACTCAAAGGCATAACCCTGAATTACTCCATTTATCATATCACCCTAAATTAGGGTTTACTATTCACGTTACATGTTGTTACCCTAGAATTAGGGTTTACTATTCACTTCATAGTGAATTGAGCTCATAGCATCATTATATATGAAAATTATCATCATTGATGCCCTCAAATTAGGTTAAGATCCATTAGTCATTATAATTAGGATTTCCATGATCTTACCTTGATGGATCATACCCTAATCATGTACATTCTTACATATTGAAAGTATGTTACTTGATTCTCATTCATATTAGGAGATTTCTCTCTCTTCTTACTACTAGATGATGTTTAAATCACTCTAGGTTAGATTAGGTCAAGTCATCTTTGATTAACATAGATTAAGTCAACCCATCATAATCATTAGGGTTTGCTTGATCAAGGGTTGTTATCTACTTGAACCCTTCAAGGGTACCTTGGTAATCTTCTTTAATAATCATAACATGGGTCAATCTACTAATCACTTAACCCCTTAATGTCTTTAGGTATCATTAGGGTTTAGATTAAACAACCATTGAACCATCTAAGCCTTCAAGGCATTAAGCATAAAATGATTCAGGAACATGGTTATTCAAACCCTCAGATTATCATAACACTTGCTACCAAGTGACATACAAGCATCAAGTCATCTAACAACATGACCTTGATTGAAGCAATGTATATACTTTTCACATATCATTACTCTAAAAGCTTATAATTGTTTTCAAGGAATATGACATCATAACTCTTACCTGGCTATGATCACCTCATAATATCAACTTGTATGACTTATACAAATAAGGACATGCATATATAACAATGTCAACACAATACCAAAACTTTTCAATTTCTTTATAGGACACCACGGTCGTGCCACCTTGCACAGTCGTGCAAAGTAAGGCTACCACGGCCGTGCTCCCTTGCACGGTCGTGCAAGTTAAGGCTACCACGGCCGTGCTCCCTTACACGGTCGTGCTACATAAGATCATTACATGATTCATATTTATATATATATATATATTCTAATCTTTCATTCTTTTAACTTGATTAGGTCACATCAACCCTTTAATCAAGTACATGCTACTATGGTTAACATAGTGTATCAAGCTATTAATCCTATAAACAATTAAGAATTCTCCCTTGAATTGGTTCTTAATCCCTTAGGTATTATTAGGGTTTCAACCTTCACACCTTCATTGATTATCATTACTAATCATTATTGGATCAATAGAACATTCATCATCTTAATTCTCAAAGATTCAATCACATTGGACCTCCACTTCATAAGGTATCCAATTGAATTAGGGTTTCCAATGTTGATTCCTTCAATCATTGAATTCATGGAACCAATCATCAATTGGACCTATACTCATACCTTAATTGAGTTTAATAGGTCAACCTTAAACTGATTTGTCCCTCACTTGACCCTCAATTGACCATCAATTAGGGTTTAATTCAATCGAATTAGGGTTTGAAATCAATAACCCTTCAACATATTTCAATGCGGGTTTAATTGATTTGAACCTATTGAACCATCATTCAATTGGGACATGACCTGACCCCAAACGGTCTTGAGGTCGTTTGGATGACCTCCAAACGGTCTTGAGACCGTTTGCTCATCATATCACTCAAATCCAAGCCATCCAATTAAGGTTTGGATCATTGGATTGATCACCAAATCAACATTGCATTGTATATCAACTTGGTACCTTTAGACCTTCAAACACCTAACCATACTCAACCCTAGACCTCCAAACGGTCTTGGGTGACCACAAAACGGTCTTGAGACCGTTTGGATGAGCTCCAAACGGTCTTGAGACCGTTTGGCCCATCCATCCTTTGGATTCTAGTGAAAAATCATCAAGGATTGGTCTATCGAGTTGATCAACAATTCAGCACTTAATTGCAATATGATTGGTACCTTTGGACCTTCAATTGATCAACTATACTTGACTCCAGACCTCCAAACGGTCTTGGGGTGACCCCCAAACGGTCTTGAGACCGTTTGGGCCAATCAACCCCAAACAATCAACTCAATTCAATGCAAATCCAATACTTAGCCGATTAGGGTTCACACCACATCTTTGGATCTTCAAACACCTATCCATACTTGACCCTAGACCTTCAAACGGTCTTGGGTGACCCCCAAACGGTCTTGATACCGTTTGGATGATCCCCCAAACGGTCTTGATACCGTTTGGGCAAGAAAACCCAAAATGTCAAATCAAAACAAGTTGAAAGTCAGCACTTAATCCAATTTGGGTTTACATATTTAATTAGCCTTCAACTCAAGATTCCTTTGGAGTTAATCCCTAAAATTTGGAGGGTTATTAACCAACATGATTATGAACAGGAATCCCAAACGGTCAACGCTTGGTCAACTCACTCAAATGGTTTGAAACCGTTTGCCCAAAAGTTCAAGTTAATCAGATTGGAAAATCAGCACTTAATCCAATTAGGTTACCTAATTGTTTAGCCTTTAAATCATGATTCCTTGGGAGTTAACCTATCAAATTTGGTGGGTTATTATACCACAGCATTAGGAACAGTAATCCCAATCGGTCAACGCTTGGTCAACTCACTCAAACGGTTTGAAACCGTTTTTCCAAAAAGTTCAAGTTAAACAGATTGAAAATCAGCATTTAATTCAATTTGATTTGCCTAATTGATTGGCCTTTAACCTACGATTCCTTTGGAGTTAACCCCCCAAATTTGGTGGGTCATTAGCCTACATAATTATGAACAGAAATCCCAAACGGTCCATGCTTGGTAAACGCCCGAAAATGGTCTTGGAGACCGTTTTCTCCAACCGACCTTGTGAAACCGTTTGCCCCTCAAACGGTTTTGCAAAACCCCCAAACGGTTTTGCAAACCGTTTGGCCAAGGGTGCAAGACCGTTTTCTAAAGTGACATAGGTATTCACGCCCCCCTTATTCTACCTCCAGATCCAGGTCTGTTCCTCATAGTTTTAGATGCAAGAAAGCAAGGAAGGATGGGGGAAAGAAGAACAAGCTATTTTTGCAAGTACAAAGATATGCATAAGAAAGCAAAAGGTTTAGAGTTATAAAACCCGCCTTAAGGTCGTTCCTTGAGCTAAAAGATTCCAAGCTTCAAGTATTTAATGGTGTCTTGAGTACCACAGGTCGTCCAAGGGTGTTTCTCCAAGGAAAGGTTGGGAAACGATGGCTAGAAAGAAGAAACAAGTAAGGAAGACCATAAAACCAACCTTGCACCATGAATTCCTCCATGAATTCGAGCAAGATGATGATCAAAGCTTACCTAGAACTGCTTGGCCGTTCTCCTCTTCTCCAGAGCTCTGTCCTAAGTTGGTATAAGCAAGGGGATAAGAAGGGAAGCGAAGGAAACGATCCTTGCTAAGTGAGAAAAGGTGTATATATACTTTGGGTGAAATTCCAACATAAGGACAGCTTGTTTCTCCATTTCTCATCTAGGTCCTTCCCTTATTCTAAGACACGTTTCTCCCTTCCATACTTAAGAAAAACTCATATTAAACCCAAGGTCTAAAGGTGAAGAAAGCCAACTTCTTACTAAGTTGCACATATAGAAGGGTTATTAGGCTTATAACTTGATTATTTAATTTATAAGGGTTATCATTCTTATTTGATTATTCAATTGAAGTGCCCTATTCATCATTCTTACTCTAAATGATGCCAAGAGTCATAAAAGATACTCTAGAAGGTGTATTTTACAAGTTGCACCCCATATTTTGGGTAATTGCACTTTACACCAAAACTAGAGTTTTAAGTACAAGGATTGCTCCACAAGCTGCATCTTGGTGCCCAAGCTTGGAGAATCCATCATACTTCATCATATTCATTCTTATGATGTCTCAACATCAAAGGAACATCTTAAAATCTGCAATTTGCAAGTTAACCCCTTTTAATTGGGTAATTTGCACATAGGTCCCTGTATTACAAAACAATATTACAACATTGTTCAAAAGGACAGAAAGGGAAATATATATTCCTCAGGAGCTTTAATTACATCATCAACAGATAACCACAAGCATTTAATCACATGATTAAGAAAAACACCCTGGGGTTAGTTCATAACCTAGGTCAGGGATGTTACAGAAATAGAGCCAAAATCAGTAAGAACTTTGTTGATATTAGAGGCATTGCAAAAATATGCCTTAGAGAAGATCATAAGATCATCAACGAAGATCAAATGTGCAGCATGAAGATCTTTAGAAGCTTGAATAGAGGAGATATCCTTCCTTGTAATAGCATCAGTTATAAGAATAGTAAATCCTTGCATAGCCAAGACAAAAAGAGGCTGCAATAGGGTCACCTTGCCTAATACCATAAACCTCACATTAAAAGGGGCGTACTAGTAAATAAGAAAAGAGGCCAAAGTACACAAAAAGTGTGCAATATGTGTATTTGTACCAATAAATTGTAATTTTCACTTGAATAGAGAAGCGATTCACAATGCTTATTCCATACCTCCATTCTCTCTGATTTTCACCCAAGGGAACTTCACATACCCCACATACCATTTTTAATCTAGTGATTTTGTTGTGCAAATCTCATAGGATTATGCAGAATCATTTAAACTTCAAGATTTCATCCCTTGCTTTCATTTTGGATTTTTCATACAGATGCATGTATTATAATGTGAATTTATGGAATGATTCTAGTGAAAGTTGCATTATGTGATTTCAAGAAATCAAGTTGCTTGGCTGTGTCTAGTGGTAGGGTTAAAAATCATTGAAAGAGATAGAGAGAAAGGATAACAAAGTGGTAGTATTATTTGACACTCTATTTTTGATTATGCATTGCTTGTGGACTAGCAACATTTAAGTTCAAGGATATTTTATGAATGCATATTCATCTCATTTCACTTAAAATTTTTAGAGTATATTCTTGCATTTTTCACATGCTTAATTCCCCAAATTTCACATAGATTAGATCAACTTATTTTTATTCCTCTTTTTTGGCTTTAATTATGAAATTCTCACTCTTATTGCTAGAAAAGATGCCAAGGAAAAATACAAGGTCGTCCTTACTATGCCTCAGATCGATTTCCCCCATCTTTGACCTTTAGGAAGTGATCCAAGTTCAAACTTAAAGAACCTTATTGCATTGGGCGCCCATTTGTGAGACTAAGCCGATTGAGATAGGGTAGAAAGAAGGTAGCATCACACACAACTGTGTCACTCAACTAGAGTCATCTAGTTGGTTATAAACACAGATCCCACATAAAGATAAGAAAGTGTGACCTCCCACTAGTCATCCAAGTCACTTGTAAGTCATCCAACCGGCCCTTGGGAGTGCTCCCTCAAGACAAGACCAGTCCACCAATTAGAAAATTGATCGACCTACATGGATATACGCTCATCATCAAACCAGTCACCTGACTCACCTTGTGAGTCAGCCTATTAGCTCCACAAGCTAGCTTATTGGGATCTTCCTCATGTGCACTATAGCATCAAAGAACAACCCAAATGCTTGACATGTGACCCTAGTCGTTCGACTAGGGGTCGAGATAGCCGAAGAATTAGTGTCCATTCACTCAACTGGTCAACCAATCACCCAACTGGTGCAACCGTAATAGACACAAATAGAGTGTTGTCGGGCCAATGATTGAGTATTTTTGGAAGTTAGACAACACTCATATGAAAGGAGTTCAACATTATTGACATGGGTAACACTCCCTATCTCTGGAACAAAGAGGAAGTAAAGAATGACACCCTCATTTGGAATCTCGACAGATTGCTATGTTGTTTGAGTTGATGACCTACTCACTGAACACTACTAATGAATCCATCTTCAACTTCTATGACATGGCCTCTCTCTCTATTATGGTGCTATGAGAGAGTCATTTACCTCATTGGGGCATGGGGATTAGCCTCATTGCCCTTACTACATGTTACAGACTATTAATTTCCATTGCTACAAATATATGTTTGTTTTCATATGTTTCTTGTGTTTTATGTGGATTGATCACCCAATATGTATGTTTCTTATAATAATATATGTGAAAACCATAAAATCTTGGATAGGAATATTCTATGGTAAATTTTGAACCCTAGATGCAACCATAGAATGATATTCTTTGAGGCAATGGATTAGTAACTGTAGGTACCGTGACCTCGAGCCTATGTGGAAACCTATAATGTGAACTTTGTTCTATACAAAAGATAAAAAATTGTTATCCTTAATCATAATAATTGTAGTGGTGAAGAATATAATATGTAGGATACAATACACATGTAGTTGTGGTGAAAACCACCTGACCCAGTGCTTTAATATTGTCTCAATTACCTATTTACTCCTTTATTAATTGCCTAAAATTTAGTATAATACAAATAAATCAGCCAATAGTTCCAAAATTTGATCTCAGTCAGATCAAGTTTGATAACAATTTCTAAAAAACATTATCTCTAGGTTTGATCCCAATGCCGTACTACAATAAGATTAGTCCTCCTACAGTTTTGACTATTGTCTGTAGTTTGGGTAAAAATTTGGAGACTTTTTCCTAGATGAAATTGTATTTTCAATAAGCCACACATCAATAACTCAGATATAAATTCTAGGATCTTTTAACATACAATTTGATATCTGACTTTGAGTAATTTTATTGAACTCAATTTGATTCATAAAATCACATGTGTGACTGACCTATTTTTAACATAATGATGTTAATTTTTAGTAAGTTAGAAAGAATGATAAAAAATATTGGGTCCTGAAGAGTTTTGAGGATATATGGGTTTTAAGGGAAGAACTCCTTTTAAGGAGGGAAGGATATGAGGAAGTGTTTTTTTTCTTTTCCAAACATTTATTATCCAATTACTTCTATGCATTTTTTAGTATCTAATTCTGCTTGGCTTGACTATACTTCATAATTCTTATGATCCTTGAACTTTTGTGACACTTAATTTGCAAATATGATATTTAAATTGAATAATGTTTGCCTTGTGACATCAAAACCAAACTTAAGTAGGGTTATTAATCAAGTCCATTAAATTGAGATCAAACACTATCTATTTTCTCTCAACTTTTTATACATGTTTTAACCTTGATTAACCCCATGGTCCAAATTTCATCTCAATCATACCTTCACTCAATTTGCTATGATTTTTCTCAAAACATACATAGAAAATCCTTTTCTAATTAAGTTTAATACCCCTTGACATGTCAATATTCCACTAGATGAGTGGGAAACCCAGATCAGAATCCTACTTATAGGGGCTCTATTTAAGGGTACTCGTGTTGTCTCCTACCTCTTAGAATCAGTGGGAGGAGGATCCACCAAATTCCATGATTTCTACCTCCTTGGATGCTTTGACCTGATATCCCATCAATATCTTCCTATTACCTCTCTGACAAATATGGTAACAAACTCAAGTGTTTATGGTGGCTTGTGGAGGGAGATTTGAACTCCATGGTCTTTTTGCTTTCACTTAGGCAAGTGAGCAAAGTTCCTAACCCTAACCACACCCTAGTACAACCTATAAAACTAACTCCTTTGACCCCTTCATACCCTCCTCTCTTATTTCTATTCCTTTTCAACAACTATCTAGTCTAAGAGAATCTCCAACACCCCACACTTGCATCTTCTTCTTTACTAGCACTGTCACACCACCACCTTTGTGGATTCCTTCTCCTCTATTCTTGTCACCAAATCAAGGTCTTTAATGGCTCCTCAAGGATAACAAAAACTTGGCCAATAAATCCTAGACTATAACACCTGGGCCCACCGCCCAAGGCTCCAGTAGAGTTTTAGGAATGATGATTAGCCCCATAGACCACCACTAGCCTTAACTGCACACTTTGTCCTCAGTCATGCACAAGTCATGAGATCAACTTCCTGAGTAGTCACCCATCCTAGTACTACTCTGGGCTGAGCATGCTTAACTACATAGTTCTTTAGTGATGGGCTCTCTGAAAAGGAGGTGCACCATGGTAATATGAGTCATACAATCATTGCCTTTATGATCATTTTATCCGAGCCCTCAAATCCTGGGACATTACAATATCCCCCACTTAGACTCTTGACGTCCTAGTCAAGGCTCAACTATATGGCGTTACAATATTTTCCTATTTCAGTACAGACCTAGAATGGCCCATGGACACCCAACTCCCGATCACGTAATACTAGCGTAAGGGTGGCTACATTACCATTGACTACCCTTTTCAACATGCCAGGACCACACAACTCAATAATGGCTTGCCCATGCCCATGTAGGCCCACCTACTGGAGGGGTTATGGCTCTGATAGCATTTGTAACACTGGGCCCACTGCCTACAACTCTAATAGAGTTTTAGGAATGACAACTGGCCAATGAGGCATGAGATGCAAATGTGAAGGATAAAAGAATTCATGTAACAATGTTTGAATGTAATCTTAAAAGGATTTTCACATAAACTCATGTATTATGAGAAAATCACTTGTGAGGGACTAAAATTTTAGAAAAAGAAAAATTGGTGAAATTTAAATGTGTTCATGGTTTGGAGTCATTGATGAGAGTGACGAAACATAAAATTTTGAATTAGAACATAATGTGTAGATGTGCCATCTCTACTCTTGGAATGAAATGAACTTTGTACTCAGACTATAGCCAAATGCTTATTTCACCTTATTATGAGTGAGAAAGATTGGGTAGAGACATGTTATGATATGATATACGGGAATGAATACCTAAGTTGAAATTAATGGGGTAACCTAGTGTTTTAAGGTGTTACCTCACCCTTTTATGGAAATGGGTGTAATAGTTTAGAAATTTAGGTGAAAAGGTAATAAACACGTGAAATTGAAATTAGAAATGAAAATGTAACTCACCTTGTGATGATATCATGTCATGAATAAGGTTGTGGATATACCCTGGTATTGAATTTGGGTAACAACCTTAGTAATGTGATAAATTTGCATATAAATAAATGTTGTTAAAGATGAACTAGACAAAGAAATCCAAAAGGGATTCTAACCTTAAGTTTGAAGCTACGTTGGGTTATCATTCACCTTAACCTTACTTGGTGTGAAATTGAGGACGAAATTCTCTTAAGAGGGCAATGATGTTTTAACCTAATTTTTCATGTATACATATATTTGGATGCAAATAATGGATTATGTAGGATATAGTAGAAAGGTTGATGTTTTCTATGACTTGTTTTATAAGATTGGATTTAGAATGAAAATTCTTCATATGAAAAGGGATTTCATGTATTTAACTATTTTCAATAACCCATTATTAATTGTTGGCTAAAGAAAAAGGGTAAAACTCAATAATAAATGAATTTCCAAAAGTAATGAATAATTGATAACTAAAATAGGGAATTGTTAGAAGTTTCTAGAAAGACAATTGAAGGTGTCAAATAAACTTATTTTGACCCTATCTTGCACTTAATAAGAAAATATACCAAAATAGGATTGTTTGCCAATATTGGGTAGAAAAGGAGTTATTATTTGCCTTCAATAATCTAAATAAATAAAATACTTGGGATGCAAGAAAAATACATTGAAACTTCATATTTTACCACCAAACCTTGCCCAACCCGAGATTTAGGTATTAATCCCTTAAAATTTGAAATTGTTTGGATAAAGGAAGAGAGAGACATAAATTTAATGGGTTTTCCTAAAGTGAAGGATTGATGGATATATACATTAATGTCACTTTCAAACGGATTGGTAAACTAGGACCTATTCCTCTAATAATGTCACACAGCTTCATGACCCTTCGACCCTGGAGCAACGATCCAACGATTGTCTCTAACCTTCAGCCAGAAGAGGAAACTGACTACAATGTTTCCTTTCTCTCCTTTCACACCTCTTTATCCTGATCCATATGAAAGCCTAGAAACTTGCCTTTTGAGCTTAGGAGATGATTCCAGGTGCAACCATCCCTATTTGAACCTACTTTGGAAACCTATTGGGACATTCCCCAATTGGTGCATGGATCCATACTTCATTAACGACCAACTCTTGAGGGCCCTGCCTATAAAAGGGTTAGGAACCCTTTGCAAGACCATACTATCCCTTACAAAGAGCCTACAGATCTCACAAAATCACCCTTGCATCAAATTCCTATCCAAGACCTCTATCTTCTATCTCATTTCTTCTCTGAATCCTACTGAGAAATCCCCTTCGCGTTCTCTCTATACCTGCTGCCACTGAACAATCAACCATCACCAACAAGTCCAACGAGGCAGGCCGAAGAGGAGGACACCTCCACTCGCTGCTTAAAGTCCTAGAGACATGAAGTCAACTATGGCAACTCACCATGCTAAACAAGATGTACTCAAAACCAAAAACACGACCGAACACTAATTAATCACATTACTAAAAAGATACATAATTAAAACCAAATTAAACTTTCTAAACATGTCTAAGAATATTTACATATATGTCCATCATGCATTAAAGAATATATCATACTAGGTATACTTACAACTATTTCGTGGCCTTATCCACAACCTATATACAAAAGATAATATCCACATGTTTACATCATGTACAACATCAACACACTAGCTACTAAAAATTGTGTCAATGAACGTTATCTACAAAACTTCCTCACCCAAAATTGAGAGTATATAGACGACTCTAGGACACACTATACAACCAGCCAACCTTCTTCCTCTAAGGATCTCCAGACTGCTCCTACTTGTGACCACAGGTATGACAGAGCTGATGACAATTACCTAAAAAGATGTGGTGACCCACAAGGTGATACCCATGTGTCCCAATGAGAGACATAACTCACAACAACATCTATTGCTTACAACATATTATGTAATTAAGAAAATAAAGCAAGTAATATTATATAATTGAGAGATAAAATAATTTCCAAAGGATTACTTAGAGATAAAGCCAAATGTACATTTGATTTCTCTTGTAAAGCAATATACACCATCTAAATATTAAAATAGACAAAGTAAGGGTTATCATCCAATGTGAATCGTCGAATAACCCTAATTGATATGTTACACATAGGCATGTCAAAATGGGTCAAAATCTATGGGCACCCACGGATTGGCCCATTTAAGTTGGGTTTGGGTGACAAAATTTGAAACCCACTAAAAATCACCCAAACCCATACCCATCCATTTATATAGCAAGTTTTATGGGTGACCCGCGGGTGACCCAATTAATTGAAGCAAATATATTTATATACATAATATACACATATACCTATTAAAAGATATTACTTGTTTTATACAAGTTACTCTTTACCTTTACCAACAACTAGTTAACTGGAGCAAATATATTTATATATATATAATATACACATATACCTATTAAAAGATGTTACTTGTTTTACACAAGTTACTATTTACCTTTACCAACAATAATTGTATTCTTTTTATTTTGTGTTTGAAAAAGGCAACAAGTACTCGTAATATTCGGAATGTCTAATATTACATAAAAAAATTATGTGTTGCTTTTTGTGATATTTATCTATGAAAATTACATTGATTTTCCTGTTTCACATCGACATACAACTACTAGCTGCTATTTTTTCTTCAAGTTTGTATAAACATATGTCAAAAACTAATTGAATGGTTTGATGTCAAATGTAGTAGGTGGTTGGTTCCTTTGCACTACATTTGACATAAGAAACATAGTTACAAGCTCTTTTAGTTGTTGTTTTTAGTGTTAAGGAAAGTAACAAGCAACTTATGTTGATTGGACACATTTTATATGGGCACCTGCGGGCAACCCGCAACCCCCTGGGTTGGGTTTGGGTATGCTTTTCTCTGACCCATTTAGAAGTATATCTTTTTGACCTGCACCCACAACGACCCAACCCAAACCCAACCCACCCACATGTTTGACAGGTCTAGTTACAAAACTGAATTATATATTTTATTTAATACTAGGTAGTTTGAGTTGTACCAATCAAACCACCAGGTGGCTACTGTGAAATCGCAATCAGCCTTGTATAAGATCTAGGAGAATTGAATCCTTAGATCTCTTCCTCTTGGTTAGTATGAGTCTGTTGTAGTGACATAATAGTCTAACTACAATCAGCTTAGTCCGCCCCTGACACACATGCTAGGTGACTAAAAAATAGGGTATTCAACCCTAAAAATCCTAGGTACGACTACATCCGTCTTCAATTATATATATATATGTATGTATGTATGTATGTATGTATGTATATATATATATATATATATGTGTGTGTGTGTGTGTGTGTGTGTGTGTGTGTGTGTACATTCGAACCCGGCCTCGACCACTCATCAAAACCTTGGAATTAGGATGACAAGGATATACCCTCCCTGCACCAACATATACTCAACAATATACGACTATGAGTTTCCCTTCCGGAATACTCATTTTACTATCCAACAAGTCCCGACACTAGAATAGTTCTACAGTTCAGGACAATATATAATTAGGATTTCACTTGATTAATTAAGCCAGTTGGGTTCCGTAACATCTCTGACCTGGGTTATGAGTTAACCCTAGGTGTTTTGCCTAAATATGTGAATAAATCTTTGTGATTAACTCTGAGCATGTAATTAAGTTTCTCAGAAAAGTATATTTCAGTATTTGCTCCTTTTTATTTAAAGTTGTAGCATTGCTTTGATATACAGGGACCTATGTGCAATTTACCCAGTTAAAAAGGTTAGCTTGCAATTTGCACATGTTGAGATGTTCCTCTGATATTGAGACATCATGAGAATCTTTTTGGTAAAGTTTGAGGGATTTCCCAAGCTAGGGCACCAAGGTGCAGCTGTGGAAGCAATCCCGGTGCTTGAAACCTTAAATTGGGGTAAAATGCAATTTACCCAAATTAAGGGATACAAATTGTGAAATATGTCATCTAATGTATATTTTTAGACTCTTGCCATCATTAAGAGAAGAAATGATGTGGAAGTCACCTCAATTGAATTATCAAGTTATGAGATATGCCTTGTGATTGAATAATCAGGGTATATGTGCAATATTTCTTTATGTATGTACCTCATTATTAGCTTGTTCTCCTTTACCTTCTTTTCCTAAGACCTTAAGAGAAGGTTTGTCCTTAGAATAAATAGGAAGGGATGATCAAGTAAAGAAGGAGGGACCTAGTTGGAATTATGGACAACTTATGAACTAATGTTGAAAATCCTACCCCATGTATATAAGCTCTCCTTCCCTTAGTTGCAAGGGAACTTACCCTTCGTTCCCTTACTGTTTCATTTCACCAAAGACGACCAAGGACTGCCTTGGAGCTAAGGAGGACGACCAAGGAGTGCAAGGTAGGTTTAAACCCCTCTTCTTGCCTAATTCCATGGTTAGAACTCGAATTCAAGGTCAGCTTCATGGCTAATTCTCGAAACCCTACCTTTCTAGCCGTCTCTTTTCATCCTTCCTTGGAGTTTTCACCTTGGCCAACCTGTGGGAACTCAAGGACGCCATTAGAGCTTGGCGCTTGAAAGCTTGGAGCTCAAGAAGCAAGCTTTAGGCAGGTTTTATAACTCTAAACCCATGCTTTACTATGTGCATCTTTATATGCGTTTTGATGATAGCTCTTAGTGTTTCCCTACTTTTCCCTGCTATTTTGCAAGCAATTCCATGGGATATTCGTACTGTTCTTGAGCTAGAAGATGAAGGCGTGATTTCCAAGAAAACCCACCGCTTTTCATTTCCTTAAACGGTCTCACCAGTTTGCTCTCTCGGTCTCAAGACCGCGAGGTGAGAAAACGGTCTCGAGACCGCGACAAGGAAAACGGTCTCCAAGACCGTTTGGACCCGTTGACCGAGCGTGGACCGTATAAGAAATCTGTTTCTAATTATATAGGCTAATTATCCTCAAAATTTGGGAGGCTAACTCCAAGGGAATCGGGAGATATGACCTTTTTAAGTAACAATTTTATTTGAATTTATTCCTGACTCTCAAACGGTCTGAAATTGCCTTTTTGGGCAAACGGTCTCAAGACCGTGTAAGGTCGTTGACCAGGCGTTGACCGTATGAGATTACTGTTCCAAATAATTTTAATTAACAACTCACCAAGTTTGATGGTCTAATTCCAAACGGGCTAAGAGTTGAAGGGTGAATACTAGGGCTAACCCTAGATGAAATCAGTACTGAAATTATGGGGACCTAATTAGGGTTTTTAGGGTTGATTGACCTAAACGGTCTCAAGACCATTTAGGGGTCCCCCAAATGGTCTCAAGACCGCGAGGGCAATCAACCAAGACCGTTTGGAGGTCTGGGGTCAAGGATAGTTGACCAATTGAAGGTACAATTACACCGAATTACATTGCAATTAAATATTGACATGATCATCAACTCAATGGGTCAGACCTTGATGAATCTGCACTAGAATCCAAAATTGGATGGGCAAACGGTCTCAAGACCGTTTGGAAATCATCCCAACGGTCTCAAGACCGAGAGGACAATTACCCAAGACCGTTTGAAGGTCTAGGGTTAAGTAATTTGACCAATTGAGGACCTAATTGCAAATAGGTTATCAATTTAATCAAAATTCTGTTTTATGGCTCAATCATGGTTCAACCCCTATCAAATCACATTAGATTTTGATGAAACCTTGGGCGAACGGTCTCAAGACCATGTGGGGTCCACCCACATGACCTCAAGACCGTTTGGGCCAAGTTTGGGCCCAATTGGAGCTCAATTGAAGGGTTCAACCTTGTGTTGATGCACATTGTTGAGTGTTGATGGGTGAACATTGATAGACCCTAATTGAATCGATTTCAATCCTAATTGGTCAACAATTGAGGGTCAATTGAATGACCAATTGGTTAAGTATAACCTTAATTGACCCAATCCATAGGTGGTCAACATAGCTTTGACCTTTTGAGGGCTTCAACATCGGTTAACATCATCGATTGTATCTTTGATTTTGTTGATGGACCAAGCGGCTGAGACCATGTGAGCCTCGCGGTCTCAAGACCGTGAGAGGGCTCGCGGTCTCAAGACCGTGAGGGGGCTCACGGTCTCAAGACCGAGAGGAGGCTCATGGTCTCAAGACCGCGAAGGGCCTCGCGGTCCTGAGGTCAAACTAGCCAAACGGTCAACGTCTCTTCGCGGTCTCAACTCCAATTTGATCTTCGCGGTCTCAACATCAATTGAACCAATGATAGGGCTTCACGGTCTTGAAGCCTAAGGGGGCTCGCGGTCTTGGAGTTAGAAAGAGGCTCGCGGTCTTGGAAAGTCAAAGTGGGAAAACGGTCAACACTTTCAACCGATTTCAACTCAATTGATGATTAATGATTGAAATCAATCAATGTGATTCCAAGTTGACTTCTTTCAATCAATTCATAATATAAATGGTCCAATGTTGCCCAAATCAAACCCTAATAATAATCTAGGATAGTAAGGGGTTATTTGACTAAGGTTTTTGACCATAATGATGATAAATGGGGGGAATTACCAAAATACCCCTGAAGGGTCAATTGAGTCATACCTTGCTCAATTCAAACTCTAATTACATGAGAATGATGTTTTTAGTCATAATGACTCTATCCAACTTGATCTAGTCTAATGTTATTATCCACCATTAGTATGATGAAAGAGAGAGTACTTCTAGAGAGAGAAAGTACCCTAGAGAGAGAAAGTAACTCTAAATCACATAATGGTGATGTTTTTGGCTATGTTAGCCTATGATGACTCAATCCAACCTGTTTTAGAGTAATGTTGACATCACTTAACCTTATGATGAGAGAGAAAGTACTTCTAAAGAGAGAAAGTACTTCTAGAGAGAGAAAATACCCTTTTTAAGTGGAAACTCAATTGAAGCATCCCCAATACACAGAAATGAGCATAATTAGGGTATGATCCACCTGTGTGAGATCATAGAAACCCTAATTATGATAAATGATGAACTTTTAACTAATCTAAGATCATCATTGAAGATGTTACTCATACATGATGATGTTATGAGTTCAATTCACCTTAATGTGAATAGTAAACCCTAATTCAAGGATGATGACATGTAATGTGAATAGTAAACCCTAATTCAAGGATGATGACATGTAATGTGAATAGTAAACCCTAATTCAAGGGTAATGACATGCTTTTGAATATTAAACTCTATTTGATGAGAAGTAGAGATTTAAACTCTTATGACAAGAGTAGGAGGGATATTCCTTATTTTTGTACTACCTTTATCAGTTGTATTAACCATGCAGGTTCTGATATGAAGGTAATTGTCACGCCTCAATCTCACATTAACCACAAACCACGAGATTAGGACGCGACAGGATGGGATTACACGTAAGCCAACCATTTTTCACCTTTTAAAAACATTTTAAAAGACATTAACAGAATAATCTGGTTTATGCTGTAAAATGAAACTAAACAACTGCAGAAGCATCTTTATTAAACTGACTAACAATATAAACAGAGGTTACAGCATATTACATTATTCGACATAAAATAAAGCATAACAGTTAATTTACATTCTTATACACATTCTCTCTCTCTCACTCACACCTTGTCCCACAGATCGAGGGGAAAGGACTAAGAGACCTCTAACTACTAACTACGAACCTTCTATTGACTAGGCGTAAGGATAAAACGATCCTTCTGACTCCTGATGCTGGTGCTGACCTGAAAATGTTTTGAGTAGAGGTATGAGCCTACTCGCTCAGTGAATAGCATTTCACTTAGCTATCACTAAACAACTCAGCAGGTTTATAAATTGAATTTAAACATAAATGCATAACTAAGCAAGGCAATTCTAATAACTTAACGAATATACAGATAACAATCACATTTCCAAGCATCAACAGATAAATCAGGTAATTTAACAGTTATATAAATTTACTGTGATCCTATTTGATTATTTATTTATTTTATTATTATGCCCTAAATATATGCAGTGTACTCTGCATATAAAGATCCGCAACAAGTTCATGCTACGGTCCCACCGTACAAGACTTAGCGACACACCCGGGAAATGCTAAGTCTGACTGCTGTCCTGGTCTGCGTCAGGACTCTCAGGCTCTCTCGGCCTCACTGCACTCTCAAAGAGTGTACTCTAGACTCCTCCTTTAACCTAAGTACATCGGCGGAGGGTCACAGGGTTACCTTCGTGACGCTGCACGAATTGTGTTAGATAACCGTGTTTTCTTTTCTTTTTAGTGCCACCGTGACACACGCACGGATTATTGTTGAACACTGCTTTCCTGCCCTCGTGCCACCGTGACATACGCACGGATTATTGTTGAACACGAGTCACCGACCATCTAGTCACACGCTAGGTAGGTCGTTTCACCCCAAGGTGCAGACCTCTCGAGGGGTTCTACGGCGTTAGGGCATCTAAGTCTATACTTGATTAAACAATAAACAAATAACAGGAAAAATTACATTCCATACATAATGCATAATCTGAACATCACAAGAAACGCATATATAACCTTTATCGTAATTAAACACGAATCAGTATCATTTATCCAGTTTCAAATACTAAACATCTATTTTGAAATTCAGTAAATACATTGCAACTATAGAACAGGAAACTGCATCATTTTTACTAAGCATATTAAGTAATTCAAATCCAATGAATCTAATATACTCTATATTGTATACTACACTGCTTAAAGGTTATACCAATTGATTCAAAAGCAATTAAGCATTTAAATTGAGTTAAATACTGATTTCTAAATGAACTACTACTCACAGCGATTTGGATTGTCCGGATTCGTCCGGAATTGCGTCCAAGGCCTGATTCCAGACGGATATTGGTTGTCTTCAACCTTTGATTTAGCTTCTTACTGTTCATGTTCACGGTCCTACTGTATACAGTAGTCACACGCCCAACTGAATACCTCAGCTAAGTGTTGCTCCAAGCTAAATTGACGACGGCTACTTGTTTAGACCTCTTGGCCGAAATCAAAGCAACTTTTTGGAGTACTGATTGCCCCCAAAAGCTCCTGGTTCAGACCTGCAACAATCAAACAGTTGTTTCTCCTACGTACAGGTTGAAGAAGAGGTTGATTGGGATACTAAACACAGCTAGAGCTACGAATTTGTGCACGAACCTCTAGGATGAACTTAACGGCGTTGCTATACTACTGCTGCTCACGCCCTAGTAGTCTGTGGTCGCTGCTACGTGCAGTTGCTGCTCGGCTGCTGGCGCAGCGGCAAGAGGGGGCGTCGCCCCTGTTGCTTCAAAGTACAGGTGACGCGACAAAGAGGTAGGGAGAGCTGCGGTTTTCCTCCCTTTATCTATTGGGCGGAGTCGGGGCGACGTTGCTTGGTGATGGTCGCGCCCAAGACAACTCCTGGCCGGCCTCCCGGCTGCTGCGCGGCCGCAGCTCCTTGCTGCAGGTAGGGCGCCGCCCTATGGCATGAGGAAGAAGGGAAGTAGGGATGGTGGGGAAAGAAGGAGGAGTAAGGGTTGCTGGTCGGAGCTCTCTCTCTCTCAGGCCCTAGGTCGCGTCGCCCCTTCTTCTCCCTTGGCTGCCCGGTCGTCTGCATCACAGAGCGTCGCTCTGTCGGTTTCTCTTTAAAGCTATCGCGTGACAAAGATAAGGAAAGGGTAGCCGACCCACTAAAGGAGTAAAAAGACCAATTAAATGGAAAATTTGCGATTTTAAACCCCAAACTCCCAACAATCATAACTTTCTTTCCGTAGGTCTGATTAAGATGGTTTCTTTTGCGGAATTTCAAGCACAAGATTTTCTACCTACTCAAGGCATAAAAACACAACAACTAAACCATCTTAGCTAGGTTACTCATCTTAGGTAATTAACTTAACTATTAACACTTCAGTTAATATTAATTACACTGGATGAATAAATCTCGACTATTGATTCACATATTAGCTTATCTTGATTAACCACGATGTTTAATAAGATACTCAACACTAATCAAGGTGTTTCACGCTAATTGAGGTATTTACTGGCTAACCTCAATGTGGGTCATAACAATCTCCCTCCCTTATAAGAATTTCGTCCTGAAATTCCTAAAAGAGAAAAAGGAAACTTGTTACGCATCTCAGATTCAAGCTCCCACGTAGCTTCTTCTAGAATATGATTCCTCCACAGAATTTTCACTAAAAGAGAAAGGAAACGTGTTACTCACTTCTGACTCGTATTCCTTCGTAGCTCCCTCTAGGTTAAGATTTCTCCATAAAACTATCACTAATGGTATCTCACAATTCGTGAGTTTCTTGAGCCTCTGATCAACCATCTGTATAGGTCCCTTAACCTAGGACACATCTGATCTGATTCCAGATCAACCCACAAGACATTGTCTTTCCAGAACTGTTATGGTATCTCAATTTATGGTAATTACCAAGAAAGTATTATACTATACACGCAAACAAACTAAAGTTCTTAAGTAAACAGAATGCATGTCAATTTGGTGTTAAAATTAAAATCATGCAATTTAACTGTTAAATATCATCACATCTTATAATGAAAATTGATATCAAGATACTTGATTCATAGTACACCCTATCCTTAGGGTTTCATTTTCCTTGTTCATTCATCACATGCCAACACCCTACTCATAGGGTTATCTCATTCACTTGTCACATGGCAACACCCTACTCTTAGGGTTTCCGTTATCTCATCTGTTTGATTGCAATTCAAATCACAATACGGTATCATTCTGGAACTGGCAGAGCAGTATATTTCAAATCATTGTAATTACTGAGTAATGTTTATATCATGCATGCAGACAGATTAAAAATTCATAAATATTCCAAACTCAAATCAATTTTGGCACATACATACCGAATTTCATGTAATTGAACATCTTATTACACCAATAAGTGTAATTTACTTCACCTATAAGAAACCATCTGTAATATTTATCAATTGTCTAAAATTTTTCGAAGAACGTGCATATTAACCAAATTCCTGGTTTGTGCATCACATAACTCAATTAAGAGTTGCTTACAAATCATAACACAAATAATTATTAGTACTTGAGAACTTCTAATGATATCTCAGAGAAATGTGCCAATTCATGTAAATGTCAGGTCACACATATTAACATAACAGGAAGCATGCAATTAGGTTTATTTACACATTTTAATGCTGTCTTGCTAGCTTGAAATCATGCATCTAATGATTTACCAAATCTGTGTTTTCTGGGTTCATACTCAAACCGTACCATTATCAGTTGTGTATTTCTAAACTCAACATTCACACTAAGCAAACTCTATAAGACTTAAATGTTCATTCTTACTTTCACCGAAAAGCAAAACACATGCTCTCAGCATGTCCTCAAGAGTCTGAATGGTTCTCTCAGACTAACCATCCGTCTGCGGATGAAAAGGTTACACTGAATCTTAACTTTGTGCCCGAAGCACGATGCAACTGTTTCCACAACCTAGATGGGAACTTAGGATCTCAATAAGATATGATTAAAACTGAATTACCAGGCAACCTGTTTATTTCATCCATGTATATCTTAGTCAAGTTTCGAAACATCAAAAATTGACTTAATATGAAGAAAGTGAGCAGACTAAATTAGTCTATCCACAATCAATCATATCAAATCACAACCTCTAGGTGTCCTGGGTAATCTTACCACAAAATCCATTGTGATAAATTCCCATTCCCATTCAGGCATAGAAAAAGATTATAAGGTAGCTGTGGATTTCTAAGGTTCAGCCGTAACCTACAGGCACACACTACTTCTAATCACATACTCAGCTATATCCTTCTGCCTATCTAACCATCTGTTTCAATTCCTTGAGATTCATATACATCTTAGTGTTTTCCTGAAAACATAACATACATCGATACATGCACCTTCATAAGAATCTTTTCTTTCGGCCTTTTCCCCTTAAAAGAATTTTACACTATCTCGTGGTACACACAACATGTCATGTCAACACAACACCTTATCATCTTAAAAACTTAGACCCTAGTCTCTTTTCCTCCTATCAGGTCATGCATGATCTGGTTTAATTCACTATCACCTTTTTGTAGTTCCTTTATTTGATCATAAGAAGTAGGCTTAATTTACATCTATACAATCAAATCACTTAGTGTTGTCACCCCTAAGCCTAAGTTCAACTTTCACATTTCCACTAACAGGTCTCTACTGAAACCTGCCATAGAGAATGCATTAGTTGTTGAACTTGACTTTCTGCTGAAAGCATCAGCCACCATATTCCCTTTACCAAGGTGGTAATCTATTGTCACATCATAAGATAGTGACGCCATGTCTTAAAAACATGAACTTCATCAGCTATCTTCATATCATATATTGGGTAATACTCTGCTTTCTATGTTACTTACTTATTGTTACATTTTAGGTTTATGTTTTACTCTTTTCTCTAAGTCATTTCATGTTGTTCATGTACCGATCAGGTTATCTTCTTCAAAACCCTAGATCGTTATCAAAGCCAGTTTACTTTTCATAGAACAAATCTCAAGATCTTATTTAACAAAGATATTGGTATACAAGGTTACATCACTAATGATATCCTTTAAACTACTTCAACCCTAATCATCCTAGGGTTTTGGTCTAAATCAATATCATAGCATTATTGTATGTGTGTGGTCGATCATATAGATCAAATTGAGTTGCTTGGGTCAATAACATATTAACCCAACACTCAACTTTAATTACATTTAGCTGAAAATTCAGTTTTATAATAGTTTCTGTAATTCGTTTATTAAACAGCTAACAAAATCTCCAAAAATTTGAAAATTTTATATGTTGTGCCCATTATAGTTCTAGACCTCCTGTAAAAATTTCAGATCATTTCAAGTTGCCAATAATTAATTAAAAATCGAACAGTGCACTGCTATATTGCAGTCTGCAGCAGGTTCGGCTGAGTTACAAACTCGGCCGACACCCTTGCTGTAGAGGTCAAAAATCATCCAAAAATTACACAAATTTTACAGAGTGTCTAAAATTGTATTGTTCAAGCACAGTTAAAATTTGAGATTAATTGGATATACCAATAAAAAGATAAAATTCAATTACCACACTGCTATATTATTCAGAAAATGTGATCGTATAATTGTAAATACTGAAAAATTCTTATATCGTGCATTCATTTTCTAAGTTATGTGTTTGTTCTTTATTTTAAAAACTAATTTGTTAGTTTATAGAGATTTAGAATCCAAAGTTAATATGTATGAATGTATTTAACTTTATAATAAAGATATGCATTCCATACTCTCAATTATGTCTTATAATTCTCGTTCCTTAATCAAGTCATCATTTTTAACATTTCCTTTAATCCAACTAGGTTTCTTGTCTTGATCTTATGATTTTCATAAGACTCTTTAAATCTATGTACTTATTGTATGCTCAACTTATTTTCTTCTATTTTCCCTTCGCCTTAAAGTACATAAAGTATTTTACTCCATTCCATGATCCAACCCAAATTTGATTCTTACGTCCTAGCCCTTACATGCTTTTCTCATATCCTTTCTATACTCTTATATTTAGAGTTCATATAATACAAATCATTGAATTTAATTTGAACCTTATATCATTTTCTTTTATTTCCAATTAAGGATTGCACATATGAGGTTCCAACATTGGCCTCTGATATCATTTCCAGCAAATTCTTAGCTGTTCTAATCTTTCTCTTACATCTCAACGTCTTATCATATGTACATTTTTACTATGATTCAGGTCTAAATCATTCAGAGTCTACTCTAATTATACTGTTAATAGGAGTCATTAGATCCCAGTAACGCATCCTGCCAGCCGGACCAGGCCGAACCTGTAGTCCTGAAGCCAAGAGCTACTCAGGATTAATCAACTCCTATTGATTTCAAACATGTGGAATGAATATACACTTAAGGCAAACTCATTTAAACATAACTTTTGGTCTACTTGATACAAAGAATTTAAACAATAAATAAATCATTTCATGACATACAACAACATAAAAGAATCATGTTTACTTTACAAACTAAAAATCTAATTTCATGCATATAAGAGCATTCTAGTGATCTCTAATCACATAAGCAATATAAAACAAGAGTTGTATTGCATCCTATATTTAATCTCATGTTCCTATATTAATTTCTTATCTCTTAACCCTAAGATTTCTAGGGTTTTCTCTCTAGCCTATCCTTCCTCTGTATACCTGGCCAGGGCATCCAGAGAAGAACAGACATAGTAGCTTGATACCGGTCAATCTAAGTATTCAGACACCTGGCCAGGGTATCTAAACACTCAGACCTTCCAGAGCTAAAACTCATCATTTATTATTCGCCTTACTTATAACTTTATCTTTTGACCTTAATGATTCCTAACGACTTAACTTAAGCTCATTACTTGATTCTCGTGACCACATCCTCTTCCTGTTATCTGCAATAGTATAACAGAACACTTATTGTTAGAAAATTACAGATAGAAGAAAGACTCCTAAACCTTAATCCTATTGGTCTCTTATCGTCCCCTGACCTTGAGTAACTATGTACTCAAACCAAAGCTCTGATACCAAAAATTGTCACGCCTCAATCTCACATTAACCACAAACCACGAGATTAGGACGCGACAGGATGGGATTACACGTAAGCCAACCATTTTTCACCTTTTAAAAACATTTTAAAAGACATTAACAGAATAATCTGGTTTATGCTGTAAAATGAAACTAAACAACTGCAGAAGCATCTTTATTAAACTGACTAACAATATAAACAGAGGTTACAGCATATTACATTATTCGACATAAAATAAAGCATAACAGTTAATTTACATTCTTATACACATTCTCTCTCTCTCACTCACACCTTGTCCCACAGATCGAGGGGAAAGGACTAAGAGACCTCTAACTACTAACTATGAACCTTCTATTGACTAGGCGTAAGGATAAAACGATCCTTCTGACTCCTGATGCTGGTGCTGACCTGAAAATGTTTTGAGTAGAGGTATGAGCCTACTCGCTCAGTGAATAGAATTTCACTTAGCTATCACTAAACAACTCAGCAGGTTTATAAATTGAATTTAAACATAAATGCATAACTAAGCAAGGCAATTCTAATAACTTAACGAATATACAGATAACAATCACATTTCCAAGCATCAACAGATAAATCAGGTAATTTAATAGTTATATAAATTTACTGTGATCCTATTTGATTATTTATTTATTTTATTATTATGCCCTAAATATATGCAGTGTACTCTGCATATAAAGATCCGCAACAAGTTCATGCTACGGTCCCACCGTACAAGACTTAGCGACACACCCGGGAAATGCTAAGTCTGACTGCTGTCCTGGTCTGCGTCAGGACTCTCAGGCTCTCTCGGCCTCACTGCACTCTCAAAGAGTGTACTCTAGACTCCTCCTTTAACCTAAGTACATCGGCGAAGGGTCACAGGGTTACCTTCGTGACGCTGCACGAATTGTGTTAGATAACCGTGTTTTCTTTTCTTTCCAGTGCCACCGTGACACACGCACGGATTATTGTTGAACACTGCTTTCCTGCCCTCGTGCCACCGTGACATACGCACGGATTATTGTTGAACACGAGTCACCGACCATCTAGTCACACGCTAGGTAGGTCGTTTCACCCCAAGGTGCAGACCTCTCGAGGGGTTCTACGGCGTTAGGGCATCTAAGTCTATACTTGATTAAACAATAAACAAATAACAGGAAAAATTACATTCCATACATAATGCATAATCTGAACATCACAAGAAACGCATATATAACCTTTATCGTAATTAAACACGAATCAGTATCATTTATCCAGTTTCAAATACTAAACATCTATTTTGAAATTCAGTAAATACATTGCAACTATAGAACAGGAAACTGCATCATTTTTACTAAGCATATTAAGTAATTCAAATCCAATGAATCTAATATACTCTATATTGTATACTACACTGCTTAAAGGTTATACCAATTGATTCAAAAGCAATTAAGCATTTAAATTGAGTTAAATACTGATTTCTAAATGAACTACTACTCACAGCGATTTGGATTGTCCGGATTCGTCCGGAATTGCGTCCAAGGCCTGATTCCAGACGGATATTGGTTGTCTTCAACCTTTGATTTAGCTTCTTACTGTTCATGTTCACGGTCCTACTGTATACAGTAGTCACACGCCCAACTGAATACCTCAGCTAAGTGTTGCTCCAAGCTAAATTGACGACGGCTACTTGTTTAGACCTCTTGGCCGAAATCAAAGCAACTTTTTGGAGTACTGATTGCCCCCAAAAGCTCCTGGTTCAGACCTGCAACAATCAAACAGTTGTTTCCCCTACGTACAGGTTGAAGAAGAGCTTGATTGGGATACTAAACACAGCTAGAGCTACGAATTTGTGCACGAACCTCTAGGATGAACTTAACGGCGTTGCTATACTACTGCTGCTCACGCCCTAGTAGTCTGTGGTCGCTGCTACGTGCAGTTGCTGCTCGGCTGCTGGCGCAGCGGCAAGAGGGGGCGTCGCCCCTGTTGCTTCAAAGTACAGGTGACACGACAAAGAGGTAGGGAGAGCTGCGGGTTTCCTCCCTTTATCTATTGGGCGGAGTCGGGGCGACGTTGCTTGGTGATGGTCGCGCCCAAGACAACTCCTGGCCGGCCTCCCGGCTGCTGCGCGGCCGCAGCTCCTTGCTGCAGGTAGGGCGCCGCCCTATGGCATGAGGAAGAAGGGAAGTAGGGATGGTGGGGAAAGAAGGAGGAGTAAGGGTTGCTGGTCGGAGCTCTCTCTCTCTCAGGCCCTAGGTCGCGTCGCCCCTTCTTCTCCCTTGGCTGCCCAGTCGTCTGCATCACAGAGCGTCGCTCTGTCGGTTTCTCTTTAAAGCTATCACGTGACAAAGATAAGGAAAGGGTAGCCGACCCACTAAAGGAGTAAAAAGACCAATTAAATGGAAAATTTGCGATTTTAAACCCCAAACTCCCAACAATCATAACTTTCTTTCCGTAGGTCTGATTAAGATGGTTTCTTTTGCGGAATTTCAAGCACAAGATTTTCTACCTACTCAAGGCATAAAAACACAACAACTAAACCATCTTAGCTAGGTTACTCATCTTAGGTAATTAACTTAACTATTAACACTTCAGTTAATATTAATTACACTGGATGAATAAATCTCGACTATTGATTCACATATTAGCTTATCTTGATTAACCACGATGTTTAATAAGATACTCAACACTAATCAAGGTGTTTCACGCTAATTGAGGTATTTACTGGCTAACCTCAATGTGGGTCATAACAGTAATCATATCCAGGTATGGATGATGATGTTATATTCATTAAAGGCATGTTGTTAGCCTTATGATTAAGTAAAGTAATCGGATGTCTTGTCAGTGGCATCCTATACTGATAATGGGCTGTGAGAGCCATGAATACCATCAAAGTCATGCCTTAGAGATGACTTGTGATGAGGATAATGAGAAATGATGATTGATATGAGTTAGGCCTGTTACATTTAGTATTCTTCTTTTATAGCCGCTATGCTATTGTTATTGTTTGCAGAACAATGTATGCTGTTAAAGAATACTAAATGTACCTAACTAATCAAGTATAATGTAGAGCCCTGATCATAGATCCATCATTGTCAGAAATTAAATGATGGTGAAACAGGTTTTCCTCAGGGAACTCCTGGAGCACATACTTTTGAGTATGTGGGGTACATGGATGTGTAGAACCTTACATCCTAGTGTAGGAAAGTGATGTAGATGTGTAATCCATCCATCCTTCACTATAATTCCATACCGTATCAGTGGTAGGTAAACATGAAACCTCCTGATGACGAAGAAAGCACATATATCCGTATCATTGGTAGGTAAATATGAAACCTCCTGATGACGAAGAGAGTACAGAACGCCACTGTGACTCTAGAATAGCGAAGGACCAGTTTACCCTGGTGAGCTATAGTAGTAGAGACACGAGATGTCCTACAAGTGATCCTCTTAGTGACTGAGGAAGGTGAAGGTCATGAGAATCCGGCTCTCTTAATGACCTATGTATGATACTGATGTGACTTCTCAGCGATCAGTTAGAGTATGAGTGGTAAGCCTCATCTCCACAGGGCATAATGTTGTTTGTAAAACATAATCAACCATGTAGTAAAACTTGTTAGAGATGACTCCAAGTTAGTTGATTGATGTTACATTGCAATAATGTTGATATTCTCCATATCTCCTAAATTGTAGAGATCTTGTTATACCTGCAACTGTTATAGAATACTTTGAAGGCTTTACTGCTTAAAATAATCTTTGATGTTATAATAAAGCTTCTGGCGAAGAGTTATAACTCTCGCTGGGACAATTATGTATAATTGTCTCACCCCGTAGGCTTCAACTTTTTAGGTGGACGTCGGAGACGAAGGAACCAGCCTACAGGTGATCAGTCTCAGCAGCAGCATCAGGGGCAGCAGTAATCTCAGGTGGAGATTGTCCTGCCATATGGTGTAGTTAGAGTCAGTCCTATGTGTCCTCTGTACTCTCAGGTCTTGGAGTCTTTTGTATAGTGATCTTGAGATTTTATATCTTGATGTATATAATTACTCGAGAAGTAATTATCCTGAGATGTAAACAGTTTATCTCTCTTTATGAAAGAAGCTTTTATGGATTCAAGCTCTTGTCACGAAAAGTTTTAATTTCCCGTGATTTTTGTCTTCCGCTGATTACCGATTCACTTCCGCTAAGTTTTAATTGTGTTTATGTTATGGTTTGGAGATCAGAGCCCACAGGTTCTTTCAGACTGCATCAACCAAGTTACATATAAACCACTATATTGTTCCTATAAAATTAGTGGTACATAACAACTCCAGAAGATATAAACCATATGGAACATATTCCTTATCACAACATCATAGTATACTGGTCCATTGTCATCCATTAAGAGAGATAAACCTCCACTAGGGCTCAAAACTTCCCAAAGGCCATTTAGACCATACAACAACACTTTCCTGTAAGAACATCATTATCTTTCAATACTTTGTTGATCGTTCAACATGTCATAACCAACATGTTACTTCTAGACTTAATCATAATTATACATCAATCACAGGAGTTATGGCATTTCTAAGAGTAACATAACATAGTTACCCTTAGCATTATGAATGTGTCCATTTATCATTTAGACATCAATGGAAGTAGAAGCATTAATCCATCATCAATTAACCATTAAAAGTAAGGTTCAAAGGTGTATATTGGATTTGTGTCTGCACATCCGCATACATAGTTAAACTATCAATTCATTCATGGAATTAGGCAAAGGAAAAACCATCGGTTCATTCACAGACTTATCCAAAAGCAAAACCATCAGTTCATTCATGAACTTAGCCAAAAGTAAAACCATCAGTTCATTCACCAAGTAAGACCATCAATTCATTTACTATGTGAAGCCATTGTTTCTTATACTTAGTGGAATCATCAATTCATAGGCTAAGTAAATCCATCAGTTCACACACAAATAAAATCATCAATTTCAGTATGAAGTAAAACCTTTGGTTCCTACACTTAATGAAACCAGTTCTTCACAGTTAAACAAAAACTATAGTTTCATACCTTCAAAACCAAGGTAGTTCATTATAGAAGAAGATACATTCACATGATCTAAGGGTAGTTTACCGACACACAACTATCATACACACACACACACACACACACACACACACATATATATATATATATATATATATATATATATATATATATATATATATATATATATGCAACTAGTGTACAAAAGATCATCTTTCTTCATAATACCAAGTTTCTAGGGTAAGTTCTATATAAAACAATTTTATAGTAGGCAAGAAATGAGTTGAAAGTTATATAACTCACCTCAAGGTGAAGAAGAACATGCAAAGAGCAAGGTATCTCAAGAAGAAAGGATGAAAACCTAGCTTTGTGCTCCCAAATCTCCAAGGTAGTTTCTATCTTTAAGAACAAGGTAGATCTAGGTCAAAAGAGAGAAGAAAAGGGGTTCTTCAACCACATGCATGAGTTCTAATCAAGAACACTAGGGTTTCTTACATGGATGAAGGGAGAAGAAAGCAAATAAAAAGAAAACTAGATTACATAAGAAGATCTTACACGAATAAGGCAAGAAACTAGGTTTGAAAGATGTAAACAACCCTAGAGGTGCTTGATTCAAGACCTAAAGCAACATTCATCCAAGATCCATCTAAGCTTCATCCTCAAGGACATCTCACTTTATTTTCAAACATCAATTTTCCCTTTCCATGTAACTCCCTAGAGGAGAATCTGTCTTCATATTGTTACGAAACTCTTTTCCATTCAATGAAAATTTTAATTATTATTTGTTATTTACTTAACCTTGATCCTAGAATTATGATAATGGCCCTTGCCCTCTCAATCTTCCTTAACTGTGGATAACAAAGGAGGGGTTTGTTACTTATATAGTGGTTGTTACTCCCCCTAGTTCTTACCTCTCATCCAAAATTCCTCTGTCGCGACCCCCCATTCCCTCATGCATAGTAAGTTTGGCATAGATGAGAAACAACAAGCGTTCTTTTAAAGTGAAACTCTAAACAAGATAGGATTAGTGGCTAGAAACCCCATGATATCACTCCCCATATCACAGACCCATGATATATTTTCAAGACCACCCTTAATTGTTGACCAAATTAACAGTCAATGACCAAGTGGTTCCAACAGTCCTCATTTTTCGTATGAGAAATGGTATTTGTCCTCTTTTTCTGAAAAATACCAGACATTCCATATCAATAAATAATTGGTACAAATTATATCCTACTCAGATCATAGAAATATTATAATCCATTTGATTAGGAAAACGAGACAGACCTAATGACACCACTCTCAAGAGCTAAATAATGATTCTATTCTACTGTAATGAATAAGTATTCCCTTTTCCATATTGGAAAATAGAAAACACTTTTTCTCCCAATCTTGACCTCCTCTGTCCTAAATCCCAATTTGGTCAGATCATGGTATATAGTAAAAGCACTAGATTGCATTTTATTTATGATAATCGTTTTTCTCATGATCTAGAACTTAAGTTTATAGACAATGGCAATCAAACCTATTGATCTAGAATTCCACGATCTAAGACTTGATCTATATGTTACTTGAATATCAATTTTCATAATAGGATCTAGTGGGTTTGAAAATGTCTGACCAACTTATGACAAGTTTGATTTGCTAATAATAGAAAACCCTACAAATTTTTACTTTTCTCATGGGACTAGCTTAGTAATGAAAGACTATTGATAACAGAAATGACACTATGGTTAATGTAATCTAATTTTCTATAAATGATGCTTAGTTTAGAATTGGTGGTTAAATGAAGACAACTAGGGTTCAATGCACTTATATACTAGGTTCTCCTCAAGATGGGACTTTGAGTATGCAAACCCTATAATTTGGAATCTATTATAAATCTACCCAAAACATGACCTTGAGAGAACCTAGATTAGGTTTTGTATAGTGTTGGTAGTAACTCCTAGTACTGATTCATTATGCATATTATAGTACTTGTTTGACTTATGATTGGATGATCCTTGCACCAAACTGGGTACATGGGATATTAAGGAATAATCACCTTAATTATACACTCATTGTAATAGATTTTTTTTCAAAGTTTTGCTTACTTATACAAATATATTGGTTGGTTTAAATTATACAAATTTCTAAGATCCTACGAGTATTATTAAATATAAATAATCATCAAACTTGATATCCATATTCTCGTGATGTTGCTTCAGTGTGAAATACACTGTGAAATTTACAATAGTGATCCTTAAAGGGGTTACTAAAACCCATTTGAAATTGGAATAATGTCCATGATGGAACACCAAGAACGTAATAAGTCCCTTAGGTAAACAGACAGTGGACCACCAAGTGGGGAATAAGATAAAAGGTTTGAATATATAAAATTTGAGATTGTGATGTTCATTTCTTGCATGAACGTATTTGATCAATTTATGCCATATAATTTTGTTGCCATTTTATACACACTTTTGGTTACACCCATGTACACAATATAGCAATGTATTGACTTGTGTTTGGCACATTTTAGGTTAATGTTAGACTCTAGAAATGAATCTGAGGTTCATTCAACTAAAGGAAATGAATGCAGATCTAAAAATTATCATCGAGGATTAGATAGTATTTCCCCCTTTTCAATTAACTATAAGATTTAGGTATTAGGTCCTATTCTTTTAGTTTTCCAGACATGTACTTCCATTTGGAGCACGATCTTGTTAAATACCATGTTACATATTGAACATAATTATAAACTATCATTGGCTATTTTGCAAGTATGGTCTCTGAAATGTTGGTTAACTTCCAATTCCTCTTTGCTCCTAATTTGTGTGGATAATGTGAGGAGGGCATCATTACAATAACTCTACCACTCTCTCCCAAAAACACTAGCTCATCATTCACATAACTTGAGGTGTCATACATGACTACTAAACTGCATCATACTTTAGGGTTCCATGCCCACAACATGATCTCACATTGATTCCCATTATTCAATGTTCACCAATAACCATAATTACTTTTTCATCTCTAACATTTACTTATTTATTTATCTCATCTTATGCATTCTTATTTCATATCTCATCATTCAAAAGTATGTGTTCATGTTAATCATTTAATATGTCTTACCTTAAGATTATTAGGCATATTATATATTCTTTCATTAGGATATCACCTCCATTACTTGTCCTCATTATCATCTTATCATGTTATCTTATTCCTTTAATTCTATTATGATGTTCAAGGATCATATACTTTTGAACAATTCTTATATGAATTAATCATGCATAACAATATATCATCTAAGAAGTTACTTACATCCACCAAGAATAAGAAGACAACACATCATTATATACATTCAACTTTCATATCTAGCGAAGAATAAAGAAAGTAGTGTTTACCGACCAAGATTCATAAGAAATTCAAATCCCCAAACTAGATACGGTAAACAATATAGGTTTGCAATGATTGCAAATGCAAGATTGTGTTACCTAAAATACACATAGAAATTATCATACTATTGAATAGTATGATTTATATATTTGTAGTCCACCTTAATTAGCACATATAAGTTGTTAGACTACCATTTCATCTCACTCTAAAATAAAGCATTAACATAGCATGAAAATTGTATATCAATCACCATTAGCAGGTATAAGGTTTCTTTATTCAGTTACAATAAATGAGGGAGGGGATATCTTGATGATTATAGATTTGAGTCCTACTGTTATTTTCAAAAGAGCATCATACACTAAACATAACACATCAATTAGTACAATCAAGTCACCAATCAATGATTACTTGGATGTGTCCCGTCTTCCCATCAACCTTCCATCTTGAATCAGTGAGCAGGAGATATCCATTCACCTATAAGTTACTAGGTCGTGCTCCTCTTTGGTCTGCAATAACTATCTTCCTAAAAAATCCAACAACATGTTGTTAGCGTCTCTTCCAACCCTATGTAGTAAGAAAAGAGCAGAGAAGGTGTTACAACCATGTTCTTTCTTATCTAGTATTCCTAGGGTTAGGAAAACTCTAATCTCACTTTATAATGTTTCTAGTTTGTTTCAAAAATATTTGGTTAATTGATGAATAATTATAGCATGAAATTCAATCTGCAAAAGTCAAATTTACGTTGCATATACTTAAATTAACCATGAAATAAGGTAAGAATGGACATAGATAAAATTTACACATGCAAGTTTGGAAAACTTTCTAAAATTCTAAAATAATTTACATCAAACAATGCATGAGTGGAAATCATCAAAGGATGCATCAAATTCATTAAAAGGGTTGATGGCGAGCCACTTCAAGATGTGGAAGACCACATGATTGGGCCTTTTCAGCTTAGGATGTAGTGACCATGGCACTACAATTGATGCAGGGCATGTTGCACATGACTTATCAAAAGAAGCATGGCTACATCGGGTGCTCCCTATTCACCTTGAGGACATTGTGCATTGACCCCCTTCCTTCAAACAATGGAAACACATTGATCGCTCCTCTGTGCGCCTTGATCTCCCTCCACTAACCAATATATGGAAATTTTGAGGTGGTTTTTCATGCATTGGGCACCACTTGTAACCAACACTTTCATCGCATGCCGATGCGGCTATAACTACTGCCATTAGAACATCCAATCACAAAAATGAAGAATTCTTGAGATTTACTTATAGAGATTGGTTAAATTCAAAATGTAGCTCAGTAATACCTACCTAGATACCAAATCCCTAAAAAAAATTGGTTTCAATTGAGAGCATTATTCCACAATGAAAAGGGGAAGCATGCAAAATATTAGAGGAAAAATGGAGAACCCTAGCTAGACCGGTCATCATAAATTAGTTTTAGTCATTACTTCTTTCCTTGTATCCTTTTTCCATGTGTGTAATTAGTGCCAAGGATGATTCGAGGTTTTTTTTCTCTACTTCTCCTTCTATTTTTTTCTTCTATTGTAGACAACCTGCATGCAAGAAGGGCCATCACTGAACAAAAGAAGCATGTCTTGGACTTTTTCACCCAACTTTGGGAATGTAACAAGCTGAGATTCCCAATGAACCAAAGAAGTGGGATTTGGGATTTTTTTCCCAAGTTTGGGTGCAAGTTAAGATTCAAGTACTATCAATTCAGAGCACAAGTCAGTGAGAAATCACCATCTAACCATAATTGTATAGGATTCAAATAGAAATGTGAAGAAACATGAGTATATCATGTTTTACTATTTTACTGCTTTGGAGCACTTAAGCATAGATTGGAACTTTTGTTATGTGATTGATTGAAATAGCAAACTCACGATGGTTATAGTTGTATTTATTCTTTAATTGCTTGTATGTGAATTCTAAGAGATATAAAATAATGAAATTCTAAGGCCAACACCTGGATTACCCTAAACCTGTAGTAGTAGAATAAATGTAAGAAAATGCTAACGAATTTCACACCATTATCATCTTGTATTCACAACTAGCATCAACCAACATGTTTAATTCTTTAGCACCCTCAGATACACTCAATTTGTGGAGATACACTCAATTTGTGGAGTTTAAGTAAATAAATTGTAGAAAGTTGGCAGCTCAATTATAATATATGCTCTTAAAGTGTTTCATATATATCCAGATTGTCGACAAGGAGTGGCTGAAATGGTCAAACACGATATCCCCTAACAAAGTGAGTCGAGTTTGAATCCTAGCTGCTGTCTTGGTTTACCATCCTCCCTATGGGAGATGGGGAGAGAATGTTTATCTTAATCTCATGTATATTCATATTGATTTTAGTGTGAACAATATACTTGTAAATCTCAACCGTTAAAATTTATAACACAATTCTAGGTGTTTTAATGAGTTTAGCACACATTAGTTGTCAAAAATAAAAGTGCTAAGTGACACACAAATGTTTTGTCCATATGTTTATTAAATAATCGACCAGGTGGTGCGAGGTGGGTAAATAGGTTTCTCCTCCATCTGGGCAGTGGTTAGTTTCTGCTAGGGATAAGCACTACATCAGGTCATATTAAATTTTGCGTTTAATCACTCAAACTCAAGATATTAGAGAGGTAGTAGGTTGGAAATTGGCCTGAGTTCCGTTTTAAAATTGTGGTCCGTACGAATAAGAAACATCAATTTCAGGCTAATCCATGCCAACCCACAGCATATGAAAAAGAGTTAGGATTGTCCAAAAATATATATAGACAGTCTTTTAACAAGCCCGACAAAACGTATCTTCTACAAAATATAATTTTGTATTCAACAACGTCGAATTCAACAAAGCCAGGCAGGCTACACATCAGAATGTGAGTCGGATCAGGATGGCCCAAACGAGTTTTGGATCCTTCCTTTCCGCCTGGCTCATTAGCCTTCCACGTGAGACGCTACGTCTTGCACACGGTGGGTTATTCGGCGAGCCCAAGTTTCCTAGCTAGAATGGCAGTGGTCGATCATGTTCTTCACCAAGTACGTTCCCCAATTGTCACTTGGCCTCCGGTTGCCGTCCTTGATTTGGGCAGGCGCATTGACGAGGGCGCAAATCACTAGGCATTGGTACTCGGAGAAGGTGTACGTGGAAACCTTGGCATGTTATGGCAACACGTCCCTGACTGAAATTACACGTGAAGTACATGTTCGGAATGAGATCCAGGTATATCTGGGGTGGGGTTGCCCTCTCGCGCGCCCTCCATCCGCGCCGCCAATCCGGCCGGTGGCCAAACATGCTAGTGGTTCAGTTTAGATCTGTAAATGGATATCCGGAATCTGCAAGGATCCGAATTTGAATTCAAAATTTTGAAAAAAATCCGACATCCGCATAATCCGAATTGGATTTAGAATATCAAATTTTATATCCGAAAATTTCGAATAGTATTTCAGATATAGCTATATCCGCTCCGAAAAAATCCAAAATCCGACAAACATATACATATATTATCATATATATATTATCTATATATTAAAATATAAAAATTTAGATATTTTATTATATTCATAGTGATATCAATGTTTTCTATATATAATGTATTAATAATAATAAATTTATGTTTTTTTGGTTCGGATCGGATATTGATCCGAATTCGAATATTATTTTTCGGATCATATTAAGATATTATCATATTATATCCTTCGGATATCAGACTAGATTTTTTTTTTTCAGATTTGAATATTGGATATAGTAGTATCTGCTCTGTATTCAATCCGTTTACATGTCTAGTTCAGTTCGCACTTCGCTGGAACTCATACAACCTGGACGAGTCAGCTGCTTCTTGCTTGGGTAGTTCAATTGAGTTCGCTACACATGCCTATCTCCATTCCCCCACATGATTATGGGAAAAAGCGTACAAGCTGCGCCCCACCTAAAGTCGGCATACACCACTTTTTTATCTAATAAGAGCATATATATATATATATATATATATATATATATATATATATATATATAGAATGCACTCGAGTGTATTCGGAGCAGAATACATTCAAGTATTTTTTTTAATGATGCAATACTTTTTTAAAAATCTAATCTGTTAATCTTCTTAAACATCTTGTGAATAGCTCATATACAAAATTTGAGCACATTTGGACCGTTAAAAATTTGAATAGCTCATAGGTCATGTTATAAAGACCGTAAAAATTATGCATTTTAAATTAGTTTGGGCGTCGATTTTGTTGTCCATGGATGAGTGACTTATACTCATCCAAATGAGTTCAACATTTATATGTAGCCTAGTTATATATATGGCTAAAAGAATTGTGTACCAGAGTACATGTAGCTTACATGTATACACCTTCATTTGTGATACTTGTAAACTTCTATAGCTTACATGTGTCCACCTTCATTTGTGATGCTTGTAAACTTCTACTGAATAATCCAACCTTATGGATGTAAAGTATACCCCTTAGATAAGATGTGTACAGAAAATCACCACAATTCTGTATTCATAGGTTATCCAATGAAAGAAAATACATATTTTCTAATCAACGGTAAGTTGTAGAAATTGTATAAACCATTGAATGATATCTTGCTATATCCCACGTTCTATATCAGAAATGATTATGATTTTTTCAAAACAGCTAATCTATATAGTGTTGAATCAATCCATATAGTTGGATTTTATCAATATACTCCCCATGTTCTATTTTCATGACCGGTACACATATTACATGTACTGACCGATACACATATTACATGTACCGGCCGATACACAGTTCCTAACCTCTCTCTCTCTCTCTCTCTCTCTCTATATATATATATATATATATATATATATATATATATATATTGTAATGACCCGTTTTCAAATTAGTCATCTAATTAGGGTTTACTTGAATGATTGTATGCTTAATTAAGTTGATCATTGTTTAAAGCTTGATTAGTGATGGTAGTTAAATTTTCATGTTTTAAATATAATGAGAAGTTTTAATCATACTTTGATCCACCTAATTAGGGTTAAGGTTTGGGAACCCTAATCGGCCCAAATTAGGGTTTTGATGACATATGAAAACAGAATTTGATAAATATAGTGTCTCACTAAATGATTTTTAGTATTTTATGTGTAACTCTGATTTATATCAAATTTGGATATTATTTTTATATATAAAATGAGAATACTCTTGAAAAATTTCAGAATTTTTAGAGTTTTTTGGACCTATTGATCGGTCGAGTTTTCCCTAGGAAAAACTCAACCGATCATGCTATACATACTTAAGTATAACAGTGTAGTATTTTATTTTTTGTAATTTATTGGATTATCCAATTAAGATTAAATTTTAACTAAAGGTTTGATACTTAGCTTTCAACAACATATTAAATTTTCAGAATTTTTGGAAGAATTTTTGTATCACAACAGAACCTTAATCGGTCAAGTTCTAATGGAGACAAACTCGACCGACCAGATTTTTTTGGAAAAATAAAAAAGACTGAAAAATATTTATAATTAATTATTCCAAGCACCTTAATGAGTATATAGGACTATATTACGACCCAAGCACCTCTCATTTCTGTCCCACACTTCAGATCTTCGTAATTCTTGAGAGAGGAGGGGATTTTAGGGTTTGGAGAATCTGAAGTGGAAATTTCAGATTTTTGGGTTTTCTCTTTCCAAGGTTGGTAAATTCTGTATAGATTATAAATCTTTACTAGGTTTATTTGCTTCTATTCTCTCCTATGTATAGAACTAGTCACTTCCCTGATTTGGATCAAAAGAATCCAAATTGATCTCTTCTTTCATTCTTTCTTCTTCAATTCTTCTTCTTCTAGGTTCTTGAGTGAAGAGGAGCAGGAAGATTCTATTTTCTTGAAGCAAGGATTTGATTCAAGAATTAGCAGTAGTAGCTGGGCTACAAATTTTAGGTGTTTCACACATGAGGTGAGTTTTGTTTCTCCCTCCTAAGATTTGTATCCATGTTTAAAGCCTAATTCAATGCGGCTAAAATAATCAGAAACCTTGTTTATATATGTATGTGATTGGATTTGATTTGGGAAAGATATTGGGGAATCCAATTTTTACTGATTTTGATTATTTCTCATTAATTGAAACTTGATTAGTTCTTGTTATATTTATTGAGGATGCATGGATATTCTTATGGGTAGATGACTATGGTATTTCATGTGAATTTTTCCTAAAAATCAGCCCAATGGCCGATATGCTTGGAATTGAATTGACATGTATAAAGTCATATTTGAATTGTACTAGATTGTATTATACAAGTGTATTGTTGGATGTTAATGGATTTGAATGACCACATATCCTGATTAGGATTTGTGTTGAGGAATTGAATCAAATGGGTCAATTAATCAATGTATACTTATGATTGATGAATGAAATGTGTGAAAATGGAAACTAGGGTTTCTATGTTTGTGAATAACCCTAATGAACCCTTGGGTCATGATTGGATTACTGAATGATATGATTCTTATGATATGTTGAACTAAGGAATGACTTCTTGAAAACCCTAAAAGTTTATTATTAAGAATATTATGAGTGATAAAGCTAGAACTTGTATATGATGTTGTAAATGTGATCAAATGTTGAAGTTGAAGGTACTAATACTTCAATTGAATATGATGAGTCTTACTAATATCATCTAAGTCTAATTCATTTGTTTTAGTTTAATAAAGGATGATCATTGTTGATTATGGGAATGACATTACTAGTCAACATCAAGGTACACTTATCTGAATATAAGCGACAATATGAACAAGATGTACTTAATGGTGATTGCAAGATAAAGATGAAACTAATGAAGATAGTATGATGAAGTATTTTATCTTTAAATTAATTACATATGGATTAACCCAAATTAAATAAAATATACTAAGAACTGTACTTTGATAAATGTTATGTAGAAGAGAAGCATTGTATGTAAAGTGAATCAAGAAAGATTGGTCCAGATAATGTAATGAACATGAAATGAAAGAAGTTGAGACTACTGAGTATAAAATGATGGAAAAAATAGGAATTAATAGATGATTCTAAGAATGTAACTCTTACCCTAAAATGATGAGTTTGATGATGCTAGTGAATGATAATATCAAATGGGGAATTAAGAGATGCACATAATTGTAATTGAATTCAACGAAAAGATGAAAGTCAAGTATTTGAATTGATTTATAAGAATGTGTTCTTGAATTGTGAATTGTACTCTGAGAATGGACTAATAGTACAAACTTCAATTGATAGTGAACATGTGATGACTAGTAACCCCATATGAAGAATGTGAAATAAAAGAAGAAGATAACTAAGTCTGGTATGCATGTATATGCATGAAATTTATTGGCATCTATTCAGATTGGATGGAACATGCATATTTTGTATGATAAATCTATTCTGGGTATGAGGAATGATACATGATATCTATATGCTTTTACTGTTGCTAGTTTTAATGCCTCTGCTAATATTTGTTCAGAACTGTGATATACAATGAGCTGATAAGATTTATGTTGAAATGGAATTTAATATGCACTCCTTATATTGAGAAACCCTGATAAGGGTAAATGTTACATAATGAGATTATGTCTAGGGCTGAAGGCCCAATGTTGATGATAAAACCCTGATGGGGTAAATGATGGACAATAAGATTATGTCTCGGGCAGAAAGCCCACTATTGATGATTGCTATGAATTGATGTAGAAGATAGAAATAATCATATTTGTTGCAATCTATAGACTTATTGTGCTGTTTGCTTTGATCATTGCCCTTATTGATAAACTTAATATGTTTCATGTTATTATAGTTATGTGAGAATACACAGGTATGATGTATGATGTTTTAAATTCTTTTAAGATGACTAAAAGAGATTAATAATAAGTGAAATGATTGAACATCTAGTTAGGTGCCTTGAACACCGTGAGTTTCCCCCGAGGACCACACCGGGGAAACAAAACAGATCTCCTTGTAGTAATCGATGAATTATGAGAAGGATTTCTGAAGTGTGGATCGAGACCTTAAAGGTTAGACCACCAGGATTTAGGAGTGAGTCATCTGGAGTGGCTCTGGCCCTAAATCCTTGCTGTGAAAGTCTATGTCCAGATGGAATATACTCTATTGAAATGAAATATGTGAAATATGAAATGAAAAATATGTGAAATACTGTGATATGTGATATACTGTTTTGCTGGTTCCTATCTCGTGTACCCAAGATGAGGACGTGAGCCTCTTTAGGCAACCCTGAGGTGTCTAGGGTCTATTGTTGATATCTTAGGGTGGCCGGCTAAACCCTAAGATAGTGACGGTGAGTCGTTGACATGAGAATCAGGCGTGGCGACTTCTACTTGGTGAGGTACAAGCCAAGTAGTTTCAGGGCAAATGAATAAAAGATGATAAGCCGTGTAGAACATGATATGAATGGTTGTTACATTCTTTGTACTGCTACTTGATGATTTGTTATTGTTGATTATGCTTCTTGTTGAGGAAAGTAATCATGTTGATATGGATATTTTCTATTTCATATTATGATATGTCATGCTGACAAGTTATAATTGATGGGATTTATATCCATTCTGAATATGAGTTGGATTGCTTGCTATTTGATAGTATTGTTTGGTCAAAATGTTTTATGTGTACTTCAGCTTCAGGACTACAGGATGTGTTCCTGGTCCGGCTGGTGGAGTGTCACAAAGATAATGTTATTGTTATGTATTGGTTCAAAATGCTTAGAACTTGACTTATTACTCATGTAGTAAGATTGTTAATCTGAACTAGGGGTATCTACTGATTTGTTCATGTCCAGCTGGTGGAGTGTCACAAGGGTAATGTTATTGTTATGTATTGATTCAAAAATGTTTAGAACTTATCTTATTTCACATGCAGTAGGGCTCTTAATCTAAACTGAGAAGTATCTGTTGATTTGTTCATAGACATGCTCTAAAAGATGTTTCAAAGTTATAATTGGTTTAAGTGATTATATTATCTGTTGGATTAGATTACCATTGTAAGATAGATTTGACTCATGATAGAACTATCTGCTAGACTTTTCAATATCTGCATGTTTCTATTAATTTTATTATACTTAATATGATGCTGATGCATGTACCTAGCTTGAGTGGGAGGTATCCACTCACTGGGGCTCTATATGAGTCTCATGAGGTTGTTTCAAATGTTTTTAGGTATAATGCTATCCAGCGGAGAGGTTGTGACAAAGAAGATATAAATAGTATAATCTAGATAGATTAGAATGTCCTTGTACTCTCTCTTTCCCGGGATGGGTTGTAGATTTTGTTTGTTCATCAATGTACATGTATCTGATGTAAATTGAACCGCATATGAGAACAAGATTTGATTATGGATTTAATGGAGTTGAATATGATTGTGATATCTGAATGTGATGTCCTTGATGTGACATTGATTTATGAGTTTGTGAACAAAGAAAAAGGAAAAACTTATCTATGTTTTTCGTATATTGTTTAATCGCCTTTGTCGAGAATTCATTATTTTATTTCATAATCTGGGTTTAGGTTTTGGGATTACCTCTAATGGTTGGTTTTTGTGTTGATCAAAAGAGTGGGTCCTGACAGATGTGGTATCAGAGCCTAGGTTAGATGAGTCTACAGGGACAATAGGATCTAGGACTAATTGATAATGTTGATGTTGAATATAACCTGATTGATGTGCATACTGACTGAACTCAGTATCCAGATACTCTGGTCAAGTATTTGGGTATTGAGCTAAGCTAGTATGGAACTGCCGACTATACTTCTTCTGGATGCCCTGACCAAGTATCTAGATGAACATAGTTTGGTAGTATAATAATATGCATGATGAAAAAGAGAAGAATGGCGATAAAATGATGAAAGAGAAAAGGATTTTATAATTCAATATGGAACCCATGGAAAACATGAAATTTCATATAATAAAGATGAAAGCTTAGTGGATTATGAACATAATCTCTAATGAGTTTGAGTCTGAGTATGAAATCTGAAATTGTGAGAAAAAGCTATGAATTAAGATGCATACTAGATGATCTTCTTTATAAAGGAAATTGATGAATGCGGATGATAATATGTGAATGAGTCATAATCTTAATCCATGAGATACACAATAAAAAAAAGGATGTGAAAGGTGATGTGAATTAGATATTGATAAATGATGTATTACTAATACCTTTGAAGTAAGTGTTTGTAATACTCAAGGAGAGATATGATGATAACAAAGGATGAAATATCCATCTAATACAAAAAAAGGATGTCATATGAAAGAAAGATAAAATGGAATACTTTCTAACTGGATGTTGAGAGAGGTGAACGATTAGATTATATGATATTCTTCCATATCTTTTCTTGGATTTCGGGATGAAATCCTAAAAGGAGGGAAGAATTTGTAATGACCCGTTTTCAAATTAGTCATCTAATTAGGGTTTACTTGAATTATTGTATGCTTAATTAAGTTGATCATTGTTTAAAGCTTGATTAGTGATGGTAGTTAAATTTTCATGTTTTAAATATAATGAGAAGTTTTAATCATACTTTAATCCACCTAATTAGGGTTAAGGTTTGGAAACCCTAATCGGCCCAAATTAGGGTTTTGATGACATATGAAAACAGAATTTGATAAATATAATGTCTCACTAGATGATTTTTAGTATTTTATGTGTAACACTGATTTATATCAAATTTGGGTATGATTTGTATATATAAAATGTGAATACTCTTAAAAAATTTCAGAATTTTTAGAGTTTTCTGGACCTATTGATCGGTCGAGTTTTCCCCAGGAAAAACTCAGCCAATCATGCTATACAGGCTTAAGTATAATAGTGTAATATTTTATTTTTTATAATTTATTGGATTATCTAATTAAGCTCAAATTTTAACTGAAGGTTTGATACTCAGTTTTCAAAAACATATTAAATTTTCAGAATTTTTGGAAGAAATTTTGTATCACAACAGAACCTTGATCGGTCAAGTTCTGCGGGAGACAAACTCGACCGACCAGATTTTTATGGAAAAATAAAAAAGACAAAAAAATATTTATAATTAATTATTCCAAGCACCTTAATGAGTATATAGGATCGTATTACGACCCAAGCACCTCTCATTTCCGTCCCACACTTCAAAGCTTCGTAATTCTTGAGAGAGTAGGGGATTTTAGGGTTTGGAGAATCTGAAGTGGAAATTTTAGATTTCTGGGTTTTCTCTTTCCAAGGTTGGTAAATTCTGTATAGATTATAAATCTTTACTAGGTTTATTTGCTTCTATTCTCTCCTATGTATAGAACTCGTCACTTCCCTGATTTGGATCAAAAGAATCCAAATTGATATCTTCTTTCATTCTTTCTTCTTCTATTCTTCTTCTTCTAAGTTCTTGAGTGAAGAGGAGCAGGAATATTCTATTTTCTTGAAGCAAGGACTTGATTCAAGAATTAGCAGTAGTAGCTGGGCTACAAATTTCAGGTGTTTCACACCTGAGGTGAGTTTTTTTCTCCCTCCTAAGCTTTGTATCCATGTTTAAAGCCTAATTCAATGCGGCTAAAACAATCAGAAACCTTGTTTATATATGTATGTTATTGGATTTGATTTGGGAAAGATATTGGGGAATCTAATTTTTACTAATTTTGATTATTTCTCATTAATTGAAACTTGATTAGTTCTTGTTATATTGATTGAGGATGCATGTGTATTCTTATGGGTAGATGACTATGGTATTTCATGTGAATTTTGCCTAAAAATCAGCCCAATGGTCGATATGCTTGGAATTGAATTGACATGTATAAAGTCATATTTGAATTGTACTAGATTGTATTATACAAGTGTATTGTTGGATGTTAATGGATTTGAATGACCACATATCCTGATTAGGATTTGTGTTGAGGAAGTGAATCAAATGGGTCAATTAATCAATGTATACTTATGATTGATGAATAAAATGTGTGAAAATGGAAACTAGGGTTTCTATGTTTGTGAATAACCCTAATGAACCCTTGGGTCATGATTGGATTACTGAATGATATGATTCATATGATACGTTGAACTAAGGAATGGCTTCTTAAAACCCCTAAAAGTTTATTATTAAGAATATTACGAGTGATAAAGCTAGAACTTGTATATGATGTTATAAATTTGATCAAATGTTGAAGTTGAAGGTATTAATACTTCAATTGAATATGATGAGTCTTACTAATATCATCTAAGTCTAATGCATTTGTTTTAGTTTAATAAAGTATGATCATTGTTGATTATGGGAATGAAATTACTAGTCAACATCAAGGTACACTTATCTGAATATAAGAGACAATATGAACAATATGTACTTAATGGTGATTGCAAGATAAAGATGAAACTAATGAAGATAGTATGATGAAGTATTTTATCTTTAAATTAATTACATATGGATTAACCCAAATTAAATAAAATATACTAAGAACTGTACTTTGATAAATGTTATGTAGAAGAAAAACATTGTATGTAAAGTGAATCAAGAAAGATTGGTCCAGATAATGTAATGAACATGAAATGAAAGAAGTTGAGACTACTGAGTATAAAATGATGGAAAAAGATAGGAATTAATAGATGATTCTAAGAATGTAACTCTTACCCTAAAATGATGAGTTTGATGATGCTAGTGAATGATAATATCAAATGGGGAATTAAGAGATGCACATAACTGTAATTGAATTCAACGAAAAGATGAAAGTTAAGTATTTGAATTGATTTATAAGAATGTGCTCTTGAATTGTGAATTGTACTCTGAGAATGGACTAATAGTACAAACTTCAATTGATAGTGAACATGTGATGACTAGTAACCCCATATGAAGAATGTGAAATAAAAGAAGAAGAGAACTAAGTCTGGTATGCATGTATATGCATGAAATTTATTGGCATCTATTCAGATTGGATGGAACATGCATATGTTGTATGATAAATCTATTCTGGGTATGAGGAATGATACATGATATCTATATGCTTTTACTATTGCTAGTTTTAATGCCTCTACTAATATTTGTTCAGAACTGTGATATACAATGAGCTGATAAGATTTATGTTGAAATGGAATTTAATATACACTCCTTATATTGAGAAACCCTGATAAGGGTAAATGTTGCATAATGAGATTATGTCTAGGGCTGAAGGCCCAATGTTGATGATAAAACCCTAATGGGGTAAATGATGGACAATAAGATTATGTCTCGGGCAGAAAGCCCACTATTGATGATTGCTATGAATTGATGTAGAAGATAGAAATAATCATATTTGTTGCAATCTATAGACTTATTGTGCTTGTTGCTTTGATCATTGCCCTTATTGATAAACCTAATCTGTTTCATGTTATTATAGTTACGCAAGAATACACATATATGATGTATGATGTTTTGAATTCTTTTAAGATGACTGAAAGAGATTAATAACAAGTGAAATGATTGAACATCTAGTTAGGTGCCCTGAACACTGTGAGTTTCCCCCGAGGACCACACTGGGGAAACAAAACAGATCTCCTTGTAGTAATCGATGAATTATGAGAAGGATTTCCAGAGTGTGGATCGAGACCTGAAAGGTTAGACCACCAGGATTTTGGAGTGAGTCATCTGGAGTGGCTTTGGCCCTAAATCCTTACTGTGAAAGTCTATGTCCAGATGGAATAGACTCTGTTGAAATGAAATATGTGAAATATGAAATGAAAAATATGTGAAATACTGTGATATGCGATATACTGTTTTGCTGGTTCCTATCTCGTGTACCCGAGATGAGGACGTGAGCCTCTTTAGGCAACCCTGAGGTGGCCAGGGTATGTTGTTGATATCTTAGGGTGGCCGGCTAAACCCTAAGATAGTGACGGTGAGTCATTGACATGAGAATCAGGCGTGGAAACTTCTACTTGGTGAGGTACACGCCAAGTAGTTTCAGGGCAAATGAATAAAAGATGATAAGCTGTGTAGAACATGATATGAATGGTTGTTAAATTCTTTGTACTGCTACTTGATGATTTGTTATTCTTGATTATGCTTCTTGTTGAGGAAAGTAATCATGTTGATATGGATATTTTCTATTTCATATTATGATATGTCATGTTGACAAGTTATAAATGATGGGATTTATATCCATTTTGAATATGAGATGGATTACTTGCTATTTGATAGTATTGTTTGGTCAAAATGTTTTATGTGTACTTCAGCTTTAGGACTACAGGATGTGTTCCTGGTCCGGCTGGTGGAGTGTCACAAAGATAATGTTATTGTTATGTACTGGTTCAAAATACTTAGAACTTGACCAATTACTCATGTAGTAAGATTCTTAATCTGAACTAGGAGTATCTACTGATTTGTTCATGCCCAACTGGTGGAGTGTCACAAGGGTAATGTTATTGTTATGTATTGATTCAAAAATGCTTAGAACTTATCTTATTTCACATACAGTAGGGCTCTTAATCTAAACTGAGAAGTATATGCTGATTTGTTCATAGACATGCTCTAAAAGATGTTTCAAAGTTATAATTGGTTTAAGTGATTATATTATCTGTTGGATTAGATTACCATTGTAAGATAGATTTGATGTTACGACCCCACCTCCCGGTAACCCCCAATTAAGGGAGACCCGAAGGACAGAGCCGTTATTCAATTAACAGGATCAAAGGTTCGACAAATAATAAATAATAATTAATAAACTTTACCAACTAAACTGAAAACTGGTATAAAATAAAACTTTATTTACCTTTTAAAATCTGGGATTTCTAAACTTCTATCTATGATGATACTAATCTAACTAATCCTCCTATGCACGCTACTTCTCATTCAATTCCACATATGCCACTTTACTGTTTGTTCTTTTCATTGTACCTAAAACGCCGAAAAACAAAACGTCGGTCAGACGAAGATGGTATGTGGGGGAAACAATAATCATGCCAATATGGTAACAACATAATCATGCAATTAATCATTTAACAACCAAAATTACATTTTAAGCCACTCTACTCAATCTATACCTATCCCCTAACTCTGTGCTATCCATGCAGTGGACTTGTATGCTACCTCTCTTTAGGTAGATTCTTACCCCCATGGACCTACCTTACAGGTAGCCAATACCTAGGGTAATAGAGTCGCATGGCACTACCCGAAGGTAGTCCAATATCTAACTCGTGATGACTTGATGGTCCTACCCCCATTGCTAGCCATTTACTAAGTCATTTAATGACATGATGGACCTACCTCGTTGGTAGCCATTTACTAGGTCAACTATTATGCCACAGAGGGGACTAGGATCTGAACTAGTAGGCACATATCTTAGGTGATAGTCATATCCACATTATACTTTGCATGAATTAAATACATCCAACAGTTTAATTCAAGACACGATGGAAACATCGATAAAAATCCCGGAAAACTAATTCGGGTAGTCATAAGCATAACCACATACCAGATCCAGAGCAACTTGATAGTCCAAGCAATAAGGATAAAGAACACACAACAAGCAACCAACAATATCCTGAAATTAATGCATGGCATCCAAGTGTTATAGTTTATCCAGAACATTCTAAAGATAGACTTGGATTCCACCTTAAGCTTTCTAAGCCACTTTAGGGTTTTATTAGGGTTTATAGCCTCCATAATACTTTTATCACGTTTAATGCTCTCTTAGTTCACAAACTCTAATTTCAACATTATAAGACCAATTAAATTCGATTATTTTGAAACTACCATCTTTATCCTCTTTAAGTTATTTCAAGATCATTATACTCAATTATCACCTTTAATTTCCTTCGAATTGATAATTCATACTTCATCATGATTTAATTCATAATTGTATTCCATTTACTATTAATTCCTCATTTATCCATTAGAAAACCCTAATCACCAACTTAAGGGTATTATATCATGAAAACACAGTTCTATAATTATATGTTCAGATTTAACCCATTAAAACCTATATTTTATCAAATTAGGGTTTCTAAACAAAATCATGTGCATTAAACCCTAAAACAAGCAGAAAATTACCTTTTCTAAAGTTTACTCCCCCTTTTATTCATAATGGGTTAATATTTCTCAGAATTAGGGTTCCATCCCAAATTAACCCCAAAGAGACATTAAATTCGAGTTCCATATCAAAAATTAGGGTTTCACCATAATTTAATACACCAAAGGTGATAACATTGTGTACTTTTTTAATTGCAAGCACTATCAGGTTCCACTTATATTTTTATTGGCTTCCTCACGTTTTTCTGATCAAAATTGATATATAATTTGTCACAATCAGATCTAGGAATAATTAATTGCGATTTTTGTAAAATACTCACCTATTGGCCAATGGGACACCGCCACATCAGCTGCGGGTTGCTCTTTATTATTTACTTGGGTTAGGCGCGCCCGAGTGGTTTATTATATTTTTACCCTCAAGCCTCTTCATGATCTTTGGGGGAAGGGGAGTCTTTTCTCCCTTGCTCGTCTTCTTCCTTTGCAACCACGAACAGAGACTCTGCGGCTTGCAGGTCGTGGTCCCGTGGTCAACCGATGGTTGATTTCCATCAGAGGGGCTCCTTCCTCGCTCAGAGTTGGTCCTTCACCTCCGCCTGACTAGTCCGAACTCATCGGTGGTCTCGATTGCCTGACTAGTTCGAGAGGAAAAATTGGTTGTTGATACTCGGTCTGCAGGTCCCATATCATCTCGCGGAGCCGTGAACAAACTCGCAGAGGGGTACACCTCCTTATATAGCCTGTGGCTATGGCTCCCAACCAGCGGGGTCCCTGGTTTTTAGGGGATCCTTCTAGAGACCCCCAAAATAGGCAAATCCTGGGAATGCTACGGCCACAAGACCCTCACGAATTCAGTTAGCATATTTCCAAGTTCGCTCACGCAAAGATCGCCAAGAAAATCGACCAAGGAAAACCCAAGTCCTGACCTTACTTTCCCAGTCAGACGCAAGCTAGAAGATGGGCTCATCACTGTCGGATCTAGATCTGACGGTCCCGAAAGCACGCGCCAGAAACATAATAGGAAAAGAATTGTGACATTTAATACATCTCATTTTCCCTTTCCACTTTAGGAGATTTTTGTAAAAATCATAACTCTCAAACCGATGACCCAATTAACACCAAATTTTAAGGGAAAGTTCATACTGACTTGAACTACTGGTGTACCAAGTTTGAGTCCAAAACGCGAAAGTAAAAACCCTTTCTCTTCATATGCAAGTAAAGATTTAATAAAACTCATTTAGGCATATTTTCTCTCTCACAATATTTTATCTTCTTATTAATGGTTCCCTTTTCCATTAGAAACCATGTGAATATGAAATATTTTCCATGATGGAGTCATTATCCATATTTCCACATATTTCTTGTAATATTATCACTATTTTCAACTTCTTTCTTAATAAAGAAATACTTAATTAATCTTTTCCTTTCTTATTGCCTTTTCTTTGCAACTTTGGACTCCTTGGAACCCAAGGAACCCAAGAGGCATGAAATACCTCTTTGGATTTAGTTCTTTTGCCTTCTAGAGGTTTCCACACCTTTTGTTTCTCAAAACTCAATTATTCATTTATTAATTGGATTTCCTTGTTATTGGGCCCAATAGCCAATAAAGCCCACAACACAATCATCAAGGCTATTGTAAACGAAACTCATTTATTCAAAACAAATTATATATTTATTTTAGAAATTACATTTCTCACCCAAATGAACCCAAAATTGGGGTTGTAACATCCTTCCCCTCTTATAAGAATTTTGCCCCCAAAATTCCATCAAGCAAGCAAACAAACAAGATAAGCCTTTCGTGTGTCCATCATGGCTCTCATGTGGATTCCCCCTTTCCATGGTGCTTCCCAAGAACCTACATTGTCTCATTATTCTTCCATCTGAGTTCTTTCTTACCTTGGTATATCGTACCCTCATAGGTGACTCAGGACATTTCAGCCTCTCAAAAGCTGAATAGGTTCAGGGCTCAACACATGGCTTGGGTACCTCACATAGTGCTCTAGATCAGACTTATGTAACACATCATTTTATCCTGAGAGTAAGGTTAAACACAACCATTTCCACCAAACCATCTCAAATGGACCCATATATCGGGGACTCAGCTTTCTCAGCTGTAGCTCAGAGGGGTCAGATTCTCACATTATATTAACCCACAGTGAACTGCATGTTAGTCTGCTTTGCATCAACTTGTGACTCATGTCACCCTTGGGCTCTCTCTAGCCATTGTGCGATCAAGTGACTTCATCTGCATACACTGTGGTTCTTTTCTGACCTTCACGAGGCCTCCTGCACCAACATCATCATAATGAAGTGGTGACCGACACAACCTCCTTATAGGACTTCTTGCATCCCGATAAAGGCTATGGTGGTTATCATCGCACCTTACAAAGGACAAGAACTGTCTCTATGTATCACCCTGAATGAGCACACATGCTCTCATCAGACCCTCTAGTCTGGATCACACTTTCCATTAATATGGGTTGATAAACTGTACTATCATCGAGTTCTTCATGTATCCACTTCCACCTCATGGAAGTGAACCCTGGTCATACCCAAGAACTTTTGAACTTGCATCATGGCGTAGTTGAACCATCTCTTTTCATATGTAGTTCAACCAGATCTGTCTCTTGACAATACTCCTTTCTTTCTCATGTTATCTAGGTAAGGCGATCTACTATAACCCATATTGCATCTTGACCTTCTGGGTCAAAGGGAGACATCCATAGTGATGAACTCCCATTCCCCCTCAGGGACTCTTTTATCCTCTATATCGATACACTGAGTTACCGGTGTTCGTCCTTCACCTCCTGGCTTCCATGGCCACATGCTACATGCAACTTTGTTTTAAGAATCTAGAGTGCTACCATCACTTACTATCTTTGTAGTACCAAGGTATATCATGACCTCCTGTATTGTTATGATTCCTCAAGCTTGATACCTCGGAAACCATAAACCACTCTCAAAAGGGTTTTATTACCTTCCTATCCAAAGAAGTGTATCTGAGGTTCTATCACCATCTTTTTACTACATCAAGGACTAGGCTGGCAATCCCAACAACCACTAATCTTGTTCAACAGATCTCGTTATATCTGAGTGTTAGCCAAACTTATCTTTTTTTTTCCAACTTAGGGTTAGCCTATCAACCTCAACTTCTTCTAGCTTCCAGCTAAACTAGGCAGCTGTATCTCAACTAGAGCATTCATTACCACTTCTTATCCTTAAGTGTTAGGTAATGTTGAAGTCATACACCTCAATGTATTCCACTCATTTTCTCATCTCAAACTCTAAGTTTGTCTTCATCAAGAAACTTTGAGCTCATACTAATGGTGATCAAACTCAACCTTGTATCACTTGTAAAATCCACATAGCTCATGCTAAAAACATCCTTATAAGATGGCTTCCTTATCTCTCTTAGTGTTTGTAAACCATCCATGTATTATTCCTTCCACAAAGGTATGTTATCATCTCTATCCTCATACCTAGTAGCAGCGTTCCAACTTACATCATCTTTATCCTTGGTGTATGGCATGCATACTGTCCTATCTCTCACTCCCATAACAAGAAGAAATAAGCATTTGGCGGCCGTACAAATACATAGTTCTTCCCATTCCAGGAGTAGAGATGGTACATCCCACCTTGCCAGTACACCTTCAAATCTAAGTTGAAACATGCAACTCATGTCTCCACATCACAACATCATGATATCAAAAATTACTTCCATGGAAAACTGATCTCAAATCTATTTGGATCCACACACAATCCTTTGTCATCTCCTCTAGGTCTATAAGGTGCCGACACTTTTGGGGTCATCCCTCTTCCCTCATGCATCTAGAGAGTTCCCTACTCATCTGCCCTTTGGGTCCCATGAGTTTATGAAGGTGATCAATCTCCTAACCCATGGCCCTCAGACAATGATAGTTGTTACCTCCTGACCCTATGGTCATGTGCACTAGGGAATTAGGCAACTCCTTCTTCCATCGGTCTTATCCCTACCTGACCCTAGGATATACTTAGGATTTTATTATAGTACATGTCCAACTTAGAACCTTACCCAAGCCTTCATCATCTCTCTCTGCATTTGTGGGTTGTCTTTCATCCTTTCATAGGGATCATGGCAACCTACCTACCTTGGTCAGGCCCCATTCCGGTTACCTCCATGGTAACACATCCACATGCACTTTAGAGATGGCTATATATGGGTCTACATGTTCATTCTCATGCCATGTACTTTTCACTTAGCTTCTCAAGATCCTATGAACCTCTTTAGGTTATCTCAAAACCAACAAAACTGGTATACACCCTACAAAAGGGTCCCTCTCCCAGGATGGGAGGACACTACAACTTTTGACAACAAGGTCACAACTGTCCTTAGGGTTTTCATTCACATGAGCATGCCTAACTCGACAACTACTAAGGCACAAGTAGACCACCTATTAAACCATGCTAGGTCATACTTGTTCTCATCCTCAACATTAGATAAACTTAGCTATGAGGAGTTCATCAAACATACCCTTAACTTTAGGGATTTCCTTTACCTCTACACATGAGGAGTACCATGCTCGAAACTATAGAGACTCAAATCTCATCATGAGCATTGGGTATACTGCTTCCCCTCTTAGGCCTAGGAACCCTAGGTTCTCCTTTGGATATCCAACTGCGTGCTCAATCTCTTAACCATGGATCAAGCATGTCAAGGTATGTCATGTACTCCCATGATCCTTTTATATGAGCAATACCTCAGAGTCGAGTCCTCCTCCAGGACATTCAACTAGGTATAAAACCTCACAACAGGGTACTTAAACCTCCTCAGGGTCTAAGGCACTCTTTATCTCATAATCACTTATACCCTGGGTACTAGAAGCATCGTCCTCTCTCTAGGGTTTGGTTCCTCTAAAGGCAACCAAGATATCATCAGCCTCCAGGGATCAAGCATAAGGCAACCACTATCATCCACTTAGGTCGCATCATTCTCGTCTCCCCACTATTCCTCAAGTTTCGGGGTTTTAGGCTTCCAACCTCCCTATTGGGGTTCTACTTCCTCTCTCTAGAGATAATTCCACCTCCAACCATACTTACTAGAGGTCCCTTCTTCATGAAAGCTCATGCTCACAAGCATACCCCTATATGGTTGAAGCCTATGCTCAACTCATGTTTGGCTCAAGAGCATCCATATCCCTTTCATAAGCCATCCATCATGATCCCTTGTCTAGGGTTTCACTCAACTGTCAACACTATTGACACACTCTGGGTGTGAGCTATACCCTTCCTGCATAAGCCCATAGGGTTTCTATAGGTTCTCCTCTATCCTCATCCATGATGGAGCTATCCTTCGTTCTAGCATGCACGACCCTCTCTAGGGTTGGGTAGCCAAAGGTACTAGGTCATCTAACCTCTTATGGAATCCCAGAAGGCATGTCCAACCAAACACTCGGTCAACCATGACATCATGTCATATCTCTATCTTCACTTAGGGTTAGGGTTAACATCATCCTCAAAGGATGTGCTAGGTCTCTACCTTTAATGGCGGTCTCCACCTCCAAGACTAACTCTCTCTACACATCCTCCTGCCAAGGAGGTCTATCCTCAGATCTCTCCTGAGGGCAATGACAACTCATGTCATACGACCTAAGCATGTATCTATTCCTTTACGCTTACTCTATTAAGCTTATGTCCATGACATCTTATTTACATGTTTTTTATTAATTTGGTGGAGTATTCCTTAATCCTTATCAACCTTACCCATACCTCAAGAGGGTGAGGAGAAGAGAGGAAACCCTAATCCTTAAGGTCCTTAATAGAATTTGAGTTGAGAGGGGATGAACAAGATGAGAGAGTCCTAAAGGTATCTTATTTCGATTCATACCCTAAGACTTTGGCCAGGCATTCACATAATCCAGGAGTCCTCGTATTCCGACTAGCGGTGCGGAGGAAAATATTGCCAGCCCCCGGACGTGATCCTTTTCTAGACACCTCAGTCTTTCGGACAATCCTCTAATAACTCCCTTGATTTCTATAGAATTTGTAAAATTTAATAATTATTAAAGATTAAGTGAGGAACCTTCGCTCTGATACCAATTGTTATGACCCCGCCTCCCGGTAACCCCCAATTAAGGGAGACCCGAAGGACAGAGCCGTTATTCAATTAACAGGATCAAAGGTTCGACAAATAATAAATAATAATTAATAAACTTTACCAACTAAACTGAAAACTGGTATAAAATAAAACTTTGTTTACCTTTAAAATCTGGGATTTCTAAACTTCTATCCATGATGATACTAATCTAACTAATCCTCCTATACACGTTACTTCTCATTCAATTCCACATATGCCACTTTACTATTTGTTCTTTTCATTGTACCTAAAACGCCGACAAACAAAACGTCCGTCAGTCGAAGCTGGTATGTGGGGGAAACAATAATCATGCCAATATGGTAACAACGTAATCATGCAATTAATCATTTAACAACCAAGATTACATTTTAAGCCACACTACTCAATCCTTACCTATCCCCTAACTCTGTGCTATCCATGCAGTGGACTTGTATGCTACATCTCTTTAGGTAGATTCTTACCCCCATGGACCTACCTTACAGGTAGCCAATACCTAGGGTAATAGAGTCGCATGGCACTACCCAAAGGTAGTCCAATATCTAACTCGTGATGACTTGATGGTCTTACCCCCATTGGTAGCCATTTACTAAGTCATTTAATGACTTGATGGACCTACCTCGTTGGTAGCCATTTACTAGGTCAACTATTATGCCACAGAGGGGACCAGGATCTGAACTAATAGGCACATATCTTAGGTGATAGTCATATCCACATTATACTTTGCATGAATTAAATACATCCAACAGCTTAATTCAAGACACAATGGAAACATCGATAAAAATACCGGAAAACTAATTCGGGTAGTCATATGCGTAACCACATACATGATCCAGAGCAACTTGATAGTCCAAGCAATAAGGATAAAGAACACGCAACAAGAAACCAACAATATCCTGAAATTAATGTATGGCATCCAAGTGTTACAATTTATCCAGAACATTCTAAAGCTAGACTTGGATTCCACCTTAAGCTTTCTAAGCCACTTTAGGGTTTTATTAGGGTTTTTAGCCTCCATAATACTTTTATCACGTTTAATGCTCTCTTAGTTCACAAACCCTAATTTCAACATTATAAGCCCAATTAAAGTCGATTATTTCGAAACTACCATCTTTATCCTCTTTAAGTTATTTCAAGATCATTATACTCAATTATCACCTTTAATTTCCTTCGAATTGATAATTCATACTTCATCATGATTTAATTCATAATTGTATTCCATTTACTATTAATTCCTCATTTATCCATTAGAAAACCCTAATCACCAACTTAAGGGTATTATATCATGAAAACACAGTTCTATAATTATATGTTCAGATTTAACCCATTAAAACCTATATTTTATCAAATTAGGGTTTCTAAACAAAATCATGTGCATTAAACCCTAAAACAAGCAGAAAACTACCTTTTCTAAAGTTTACTCCCCCTTTTATTCTTAATGGGTTAATATTTCTCAGAATTAGGGTTCCATCCCAAATTAACCCCAAAGAGACATTAAATTCGAGTTCCATATCAAAAATTAGGGTTTCACCATAATTTAATACACCAAAGGTGATAACTTTGTGTAATTTTTTAATTGCAAGAAATATCAGGTTCCAATTATATTTTTATTGGCTTCCTCACGTTTTTCTGATCAAAATTGATATATAATTTGTCACAATCAGATCTAGGAATAATTAACTGCGATTTTTGTAAAATACTCACCTATTGGCCAATGGGACACCGTCACATCAGCTGCGGGTTGCTCTTTATTATTTACTTGGGTTAGGCGCGCCCGAGTGGTTTATTACGTTTTTACCCTCAAGACTCTTCATGATCTCTGGGGGCAGGGGAGTCTTTTCTCCCTTGCTCGTCTTCCTCCTTTGCAACCACGAACAGAGACTCTGTGGCTTGCAGGTCGTGGTCCCGTGGTCAACCGATGGTTGACTTCCATCGGAGGGGCTCCTTCCTCACTCAGAGTTGGTCCTTCACCTCCGCCTGACTAGTCCGAACTCATCGGTGGTCTCGATTGCCCCGCCCACGGCCAGTGTTGCTGAAACGACCTAAGGAGTCTCTGGAGGCAAGCCAGGAAGGTCCGAGGTGCAAGAGGGGGGTTCAAGAGGAAAAATTGGTTGCTGATACTCGGTCTGCAGGTCCCATATCATCTCGCGGAGTCGTGAACAAACTCGCAGAGGGGTACACCTCCTTATATAGCCTGTGGCTATGGCTCTCAACCGGCGGGGTCCCTGGTTTTTAGGGGATCCTTCTAGAGACCCCCAAGATAGGCAAATCCTGGGATAGCTACGGCCGCAAGACCCTCACGAATTCAGTTAGCATATTTCCAAGTTCGCTCGTGCAAAGATCAGTAATAAAATCGATCAAGGAAAACCCAAGTCCTAACCTTACTTTCCCAGTCAGACACAAGCTAGAAGATGGGCTCATCATCGTCGGATCTAGATCTGACGGTCCCGAAAGCACGCGCCAGAATCATAATAGGAAAAGAATTGTGACATTTAATACATCTCATTTTCCCTTTCCACTTTAGGAGATTTTTGTAAAAATCATAACTCTCAAGCCAATGACCCAATTAACACCAAATTTTAAGGGAAAGTTCATACTAACTTGAACTACTGGTGTACCAAGTTTGAGTCCAAAACTCGAAAGTAAAAACCCTTTCTCTTCATATGCAAGTAAAGATTTAATAAAACTCAGTTAGGCATATTTTCTCTCTCACAATATTTTATCTTCTTATTAATGGTTCCCTTTTCCATTAGAAACCATGTGAATACGAAATCTTTTCCATGATGGAGTAATTATCCATATTTCCACGTATTTCTTGTAATATTATCACTATTTTCAACTTCTTTCTTAATAAATAAATACTTAATTAATCTTTTCCTTTCTTATTGCCTTTTCTTTGCAACTTTGGACTCCTTGGAACCCAAGGAACCAAAGAGGCACGAAATACCTCTTTGGATTTAGTTCTTTTGCCTTCTAGAGGTTTCCACACCTTTCTTTTCTCAAAACTCAATTATTTATTTATTAATTGGATTTCCTTGTTATTGGGCCCAATAGCCAATAAAGCCCACAACACAATCATCAAGGCTATTGTAAACGAAACTCATTTATTCAAAACAAATTATATCTTTATTTGAGAAATTATATGATGCTGATGCATGTACCTAGCTTGAGTGGGAGGTATCCACTCACTGGGGCTCTATATGAGTCTTATGAGGTTGTTTCAAATGTTTTTAGGTATAATGCTATCCAGTGGATAGGTTGTGACAAAGAAGATATAAATAGTATAATCTAGATAGATTGGAATGTCCCTGTACTCTCTCTTTCCCGGGATGGGTTGTAGATTTTGTTTGTTCATCAATGTACATGTATCTGATGTAAACTGAACCATATATGAGAACAAGATTTGATTATGGATTTAATGGAGTTGAATATAATTGTGATATCTGAATGTGATGTCCTTGATGTGACATTGATTTATGAGTTTGTGAACAAAGAAAAAGGAAAAATTTATCTGTGTTTTTCGTATATTGTTTAATCGCCTTTGTCGAGAATTCATTGTTTTTTTTCATAATCTGGGTTTAGGTTTTGGGATTACCTCTAATGGATGGTATTTTTGCTGATCAAAAGAGTGGGTCTTGACACACAGAGAGAGAGAGAGAATCAAATAAATACCAAGAGAAATAGATAAATAGAGAAATAAATAAGAAAATAGGTAGAAAGTGACAAAGCTGGAGTTAGTGTTGTATTTATATGTATATATTATTATACATATTATTCTGTTATCTAATGTAATATAGATTTTTTGAAAGAGGGGGAGTAAAAAAGAAGAGGCAACTACAAAAAATAGGGGAAGGAAGTAGAAAAAATGAGAAAGAATTCGGAAAAAGAGGAGGGAAGGTCTTTGTTGTGTAATTTGTTTTGTATAGTACCAGTGTTTACTTCTCTCATATCTCATGTCTACTTTTCTTTTTTTGATATTGTACCAATATTGTTTTGATACTGTACTCGGGGTTACTTCTCTCCTCTATAGTCTACTACATTCCTCTCTTTTTATACTTCTCTCCTCTTCATATTGAACCAATGGTTACTTCTCTCTTCTCTTGCATATTTTCCTCCTTTTTTATACTACAACAATGTTTTTTAGTATTGTACCAATATCTCTCCTCTCTCTTGTTTACTTCCCTCTATTTTTTCTACCTCCCTCATCTTTTTTAGTGTTGGACCAATATTATTTTAGTATTGCACCAATGTTTCTCTCCTCTTTTGTCTACTTTCCTCCTTTCTTTTTCCTACTTTCCTTCTCTATTTAGTAATGTATCAACGATTTCTTATACTGTAATAATGTAACTGTTCTCCTCTCTCTTGTCTACGCCCCTCCTCTCTTATTTCTACCTCCCTAATATATCAATGTTTTCTTCTCTCCTTTTCATATCTACTTCACTCCTTTATTTTTTCTATTTCCCTCCTCTTATATGCTACTATACTAATGTTATTTGATATTATATCAATGCTTACTTTTCTCTTTCCTCTTGCCTACTTTTCTACTCTCTTTTTTCTACCTCCCTCCTATTATTAGTATTATACCAGTACTACTTTCCTCCTCTCTATTGTTTACTTTCCTTCATTTTAGTGTTGTACCAATATCACTTCTACCCCCTCTTTTCTCTACTTCCCCTCTCTCTTTTTTCTACCACCCTCCTTTAATTTGGTGCCATGCCAATGTTACTATTTTCTTCTCTTTTGTTTACTTCCCTCCTATTTGTACTGTATCAATGTTACTTCCTTCTTATCTCTTGTCTACTTCCCTCCTCTCTTTTTTCTACCTCCCTCCTCTTTTTTAGTATTGTACAAATATTACTTCCCTCCTATCTCTTATTTACTTTCCTCCTTTTTTTGTACTGTATCAATATATTCTTCTCCACCCTCTATCGACAACTTCCCTACTCTCTTTTTTCTGCCCCCCCTTCTCTTTGATATCGTACCAATGCTTCTTTCATCTTCTCTTTTGTTTACTTACCTCCTATTACTACTATACCAATGCTAATTATCTCATATCTCATGTCTACTTCTCTCCTCTTTTTAGGGTCTATACCAATCTTACTTCCCTTATATCTCTTATTTACTTTCTTCTTTTTTGTACTACACCAGTATAACTACTCCCCCGCTCTTTCATCTACTTCCCTACTCTCTTTTTTCTACCTCCCTCATTTTTTGGTACCATACAAATATGAATTTCATCTTATCTTTTGTTTACTTCCCTCCTATTTGTACCATACTGATGAGACTTCTCTCCTATCTCTTGCCAACTTTCCTCCTCTCTTTTTTCTACCTCCCTCCTCTTTTTTAGTACTATACCAACATTACTTCCCTCCTATCTCTTATTTACTGTCCTCCTTTTTAGTACTATACCAATATAACTTACCCCACTCTTTGGTCAACTTTCTTGCTATCTTTTTTCTACCTCCCCCTTTTTTGGTACAATACCAATGTTAAGTTCATCTTTTCTTTTTGTTTACTACCTTCTTATTTGTACTATACAAAACCTACTTCTCTCCTATCTCTTGTTTACTTCCTTTCTATCTTTTTTGTACCTCCATCATCTTTTTTAGTACTATACCAATGTTACTTCCCTCCTATCTCTTATTTACTTTCCTCCTTTTTGATATTGTACCAATATAACTTCTCCCCCTTCTTTTTTCTACTTATCTGCTCTCTTTTTTCTACCACCCTCCCTTTTTAGTACCGTACCACTATTAATTTTCATCTTCTCTTTTATTTACTTCCCTCCTATTTGTACTGTACTAATGTTGCATCACTCCTATCTCTTGTCTACTTCCCTCTTCACTTTTTTCTAACTCCCTCTTCTTTTCTAGTACTGTACCAATGTTACTTCCTTCCTACCTCTTATTTACTTTCAACCATTTTGGTAGTGTTTCAATATAACTTCTTCCCCCTCTTTCGTATACTTTCCTGCTCTCTTTTTCCACTTCCCTCCTTTTTTATAATACCGTACCAATGTTCATTTCATCTTCTCTTCTGTTTACTTCTCACCTATTTATAATTTACCAATGCAACTTCTCTCCTATCTCTTGTCTATTTCCCTCCTCTTTTTTTCTATGTCACTCCTCTTTTCTAGTACTATACTAATGTTACTTCCCTCCTATCTCTTATTTCCTTTCCTCCTTTTTGGTACTATATCAATAATTACTCTCTCTTAAATCTATTTTCTTCTCTCCTTTCTTTTTTATACCTCCCTCCTTTTTTTTGTATCACACTAATGTTAAATTCATCTTCTCTTTTACTTACTTCCCTCCTATTTGTAATGTATTAATGCTACTTCTCTCCTATCTCTTATTTACTTCCCTCTGCTCTTTTTTCTACCTCCCTCCTCCTTTTTAATACTATACCAATGTTGCATCCCTCCTATCTTTTATTTACTGTGCTCCTTAGTACTATACCAATATTATTTCTCCCCCCTTTAATGTCTTTTTCTCTCCTATCTTTTCTCTACCTCACTCCTCTTTTTTGGTATTATACTAATGTTAATTTCCTCTCCTCTTTTGTTTACTTCCCTCCTATATGTATTGTACCAATGCTACTTCTCTCCAATCTCTTTTCTACATCCTTCCTCTCTATTTTCTCCCTCCCACATCTTTTTAAGTACTATACCAATGTTACTTCTCTCCCATCTGTTACTTTCCTCCTTTTTGATATTATACCAATATTACTTCTCTTCCCTATTTTATCTTCTTCTCTGCTCTCTTTTTTCTACCTCCCTCCTCTGGTACTGTGCCAATGTTAATTTCCTTTTCTATTTTGTTTACTTCCCTCATGTTTTTATTGTACCAATGCTACTTCTCTCCTATCTCTTATCTACTTCCCTCCTCTATTTTTCTACCTCCCTCCTTTTTTAGTACTGTACCAATGTTTTTTCCCTCCTATATTACATTTACTTTCCTCCTTTTTGGTACTATAGTACCAATGTTACTTCTATCCCCTATCTTGTCTTCTTCTCTCTTCTCTTTTTTTCTACCTACCTCTTACTTTTTGGTACTATACCAATGTTAATTTCCTCTTCTCTTTTGTTTACTTCCCTCATATTTGTATTGTACCAACACTACTTCTCTCCTATCTCTTGTATGTTTCCCTCCTCTCTTGTTTCGACCTCCTTCCTTTGTTTAGTACTATTCTAATGTTACTTCCCTCCTATCCCTTTTTAATTTTCTCCTTTTTTGATAATATACCAATATAACTTTTCTCCCATGTTTTGTGTTATTCTCTCCTTTCTTTTTTCTACTTCCCTCCTCATTTTTGATACTACACCAATGTTAATTTCCTCTTCTATTTTGTTTACTTCCCTCCTATTTGTATTGTACTAATGTTGCTTCTCTCCTATCTCTTATCTATTTCTGTCCTTTCTTTTTTACCTCCCTCCTTTTTAGTATTATACAAATATTAATTCCCTCCTATGACTTATTTACTTTTCTCCTTTTGGGTACTATACCAATATTATTTCTCTACCCTATTTCATCTTCTTCTCTCCTCTCTTTTTTCTACCTCCCTCCTCTTTTTGATATTGTACCAATGTTAATTTCCTCTTCTCTTTTGTTTACTTCCCTCCCATACTAATGTTACTTCTCTCCCATCTCTTTTCTTCTTCCCTCCTCTCTTTTATACTACCTTCCTCCTTTTTAGTACTGTACCAATGTTACTTGCCTCCTATCTCTTATTTACTTTCCTCCTTTTTGGTACTATATCAATATTAATACTCTCTTCTATTTTGTCTTCTATTCTCCTCTCTTTTTTCTACAACCCTCCTCTTTTTTGATACCATACCAATGTTAATTTCCTCTTCTCTTTTCTTTACTTCCCTCCTATTTGTTATGAACCAATGCTACTTCTCTCCTATCTCTTGTCAACTTTCCACCTCTCTTTTTTGTACCTCCCTCCCTTTTTATTACTGTATTAATGTTACTTCTCTTCTGTGTTTTATTTTCCTTCCACCTTTTTGGTACCATACAAATATTACTTCTCTCTGCTATTTTTTATTCTTCAACTCTCTCTTCCTTCTACCTCCCTCCACTTTTTTTATACTACACTAATGTCAATTTCCTCTTCTCTTCATGCACTCCCCCCAATTTGAACTGTACGAATGCTACTTCTCTCATAATCTCTTGTCTACTTTCCTCCTCTCTTTTCTCTACCTCCCGTCTTTTTTAGTATTGTACCAATTTTACTTCAATCCCATCTCTTATTTACTTCCTGCCTTTTTGGTACTATACCAATATTACTTGTCTCCCCTATTTTTTCTTCTTCTCTCCTCTCTTTTTCTACCTCCCTCTGCTTTTTTGATACTGTACAAATGTTAATATCCTCTTCTATTTTGTATACTTCCCTCCTATTATTATTTACAAATACTACTCTCCTACCTCTTGTCTGCATTCCTCCTATTTTTTCCTACCTCCCTCCTCTTTTTTAATTTGTATCATTGTTACTTCTCCTCTCTCTTATTTTACTTCCTCCTTTTTGGTACCATACCAATGTTACTTTTCCCCCCTCTTTTGTCTTCTTATATTCTCTCCTTTTCTACATGTCTCCCCTTTTTTGGTTATGTATCAATGTTACTTCCCTCCTCTCTCTTATTTACTTTCCTCATTTTTGACAACATACCAAAATTACTTATGTTCCTTCTTTTGTCTTCTTCCCTCCTCTCCTTTTTCTACCTCCCTCCTCCTTTTTGATATTGTACCAATGTTACTTTCCTCTTCTCTCTTATTAACTTCCTTCCTATATGGTACTATACCACTATTACTTATCTCCCTCTTTTGTCTTCTTTACTCCTCTATCTTTGTACCTTCATCCTCTTTTTTAGTACTGTACCAATGTTACTTTCCTCTTCTCTTTTGTTTACTTCCCTCCTATTTGTATTGTAGCCATGCTACTTCTCTCCTATTTCTTATTTACTTCCCTCTGTTGGATCAAAATGGCTCTATAAGAGGGGTGAATAGAGCTAAAAAACACTTAAACAAGATTCATTTGACCTTCAGATTAACTCAAGAGATATAATTGCAAATATGAATTTTATGTGCAACTAATCATACGTAGCAAGGATGAGAGATATTGAATGAGATCAAGAACAAGCTATGTAGAGTGGTTTCAAACTCCAAACTAGGAGAGTGTACATCCACTACCTAGAGAGGTCAAGTCCTAGGATTTTGTAACCATTACATACTTATATTCCATTATAAGACATGCAATAAGACCTTCCTTTTGCAGAACAATGATACCTAACCTTCCTTTTTAAGGACCAAAAGGAGCCAATAAACCTTATAAGGTCTTACCTATCCGTTGAGCAAGAGTCTTTAACCATTACAAGGGCTTACCCACTTTTGCAATGAGTTGAACACCTTTACCAAGGAGCTCCCTTCTTGTAACAAGTCTTCCTCCTTGAAGGAATTACCCACTCTTCTTAAGGATCTTCACCCTTCACCTTCTCCTTCACCAAGGAGATGCTTTCACTAACTTTGCTTGTAGAAAGGGATTGGGGAATGAGAAAATTGATAGCTTCACAAGGATTACAATGAGGTAGCTCTCTCACAAATACCTATCTCACTCAAAGAGAGAAAGGGGCTCTATGTGGACAAAATCATTCAACTATAGCTAGGAGCAAGGTAGGCAAACTTGGAATGAAGTCCAAGGGCCCCTGTTTATAATTGGGGGTGTCCACTAGCCGCTAGAAGTACTCGGGAATGAATTCTAGCCATTTGGGGTGTTGCAAAGAATATAATTTCGAGATTTACAACACATCAACAATTAAAAACAATTTTTTCTACATATTCCATACAATGCAATCAGTCGATTTTCAATAAAAATAATTCAGCCGATTAAACTATGCGACATCCTAATTTTCAGTTGTCAGTTGAGTTTATCCTGGATGAAACTCGATCGAAGACTTAAAATCACTTTGTCTCTGCAGGGTTTGGTCGAGTTGTCACCAGGACAAACTCGGCCGAACCTGGAAGTTTTGAAGACCCATCCTAGGTATCATTCGAGTTTTTGAGAGGGAAACTCGGACAATCAGGGTGTCTGTGATGCATTTTGAAAATTGTCATTTGAGTGCTTAAACATTCACTTTAAGTGCTCCTGATTTTTCTCATCTTGATTACAAGTCATAACATCAAGCCCTACTAAAAAACATAACGAAAGATGTGTTTTTGTCTTCTTCAACTCCACTTCTACTCAACATCGTTCTTCTCACATACTTCTTCAATACAAATGATTACAAAAATTTTCCTAAGTCATTTAGGGTGTTTCCACAAAAGTGCATTTGCATTAACTTTGGTTTGTATTTGATCAAGCTAAGCTTGACTGAATTGATTCTTTTCATGTAACTAATACCTAAAACCAATCTCAAATAGACATATTAGATACCTATGTATAGAATGGTTAAGTCATCATCAAAGTATGGACAATGTATAACTATTAGGTCAATATTCTCCCCCTTTTTGAAAATGACAAACCATTCCTCAACATATTAAAAAGAACTTGAAATTTAAACTTTTACCTTGTGAATTGTAGAGGGATACATGAATGAACAATATCAATTGCTCCCCCTCAATTCATGCTTACCTTTGCATGTATGATTAGTATCTCCAAAAAACATAACCATAGCACGTATATACTATTGAGTTCTCTTACAAAGTTACATGATATTTCAATGAATTAACTAGAAAAGGATCACAATTCAATATGTACAAAGATTACTTCACTTCTCCCCCTTTGTCATATCAAAAAGGAAGGGGGTGGAAGAGCTAAAAAACACACGTCTTATCCATAGACACAAACTACATAAGCAACCACCATATGCAAGCCAACTAAAAACAAGCAAAGAGAACAAACAAACTAGAGTCATAATCAAAATATGAAGCACATACCCAAAACTCATGAGATATAACCAAGCATAGAGTTAAGGTAGATAAAATTAGATTATAACAAAGGATATGTACTCTCTAGATGAAAACTGCAAAACAACAAAAAACAATGAGATATGAAAATATCAAGCCTCAAATACAGTTCCCAAATATTCAATACATGAAATTCTATAAAAAGATATAAATATAAGCACCTCATAGACTAAAAACTAAACATCTAGGATATCTAGGTCAAGGTCCTCTCCGCCATTCTACTTGTAGTCTTCATCTCCATCTAAAGGTGCATATGGGGCAGCAGTGTAGCCTCATCACCATCTCCATCAACGTTGGAGCCATCATCACCATCGTTGTCCTCATCTTGATCATCACCAGCTTCACCATCCTCAGCATCCTCATCAGCCATCTTTGTGTCCTTCTCAAGAACATAAGATCAAGGACTGGGCCATATGCGGTTTTGCTCTACCCAAGAGATGCCACACTCGAGCAGTGCCTTAGCTTGCTCATAGTTGGGTACATAAACCCAATCATAGCTAGCAAGGAATGTGGCACTAGGGCCAATTGGAACACCAAGAGGTTGAGAGGCAGAAGGGGTAGTTCCACCATCATAGGTAGGAGGTACAGTGGAAGCAACATGTTGGTGGGTCAGGTAGAACTAATTGTATGCATAGGAAGCAGCTGGGTAAGGCTGGTAGGTGGGGTAATGATGGGTGCATGACAAATTCATGTTTGTCATTATTTGAACTAGATCCTGGTGTAGGTTCTCCTAGACCTATAGGTTGTATGCCTATTAGTGCATCATATAGCCCATCAGGGTTTCATTCGACACCGAGAACAAGGCACACTTAGGTCTAGGAGGAGGTGGAGGAGCCTGGGTGGAGGTCAAAGCACCAAGTGTGGATGTGGAGGTAGAATGAAAATACCTCTTGACAATGGTTTCACCGATGTACACACCTTTCCTATTTGCTTTGTAACCAAGATCATGGAAAATGGATTTCTTAGAGTGGTGAGCAAACAAACCACAAATCAAGTTTGGATAAATTGGGTGGATTCCATGAGTATTCTTCCCAGAGACAAAATAGGTCATGTGACAGAGAATGTAATGATCCCATTTGACTTTGGCATCACGAAGGAGATAGTACATTAGCACAAAAATGTTTTTTGCAATATCTGAACCATTTTTCTTTGGATGAATAATACAATTGACTACAAGTGCAAAGAGGTGAGTCTTGATGTCAAGGGAGGAAAAAGGAAGAATCACTTTCTTCTTATAGGGAACCTCAGGTTTCTTTAGGAATTTATGGATGTCAAGAAGGGTGAGTTCAGGTTCAAAACCTTGGTACAACTTCTCAGGGTCAAGAAGGTCAAGATTTTGATGATAGGTGGTCATCCATGTATACACGGTAGAAGTACTATTGAAGTAAGTGTTTAAGAAATATTCAGAGATGATAAACTTGATACCCGCAATCATGGAGGTAAGGATCACTTGGGTGTTGGGGGTGACACAAGAGAAGTGTAGTTCCATGTAAGATTTGCATGGAATTCATGAAAAACTTTTATGCTAGAAAGAGAGTTAGTGTAGCACAATCACTTTACACATAGTGCACCGAGGTGTTGTGTTGACTCAAGGTCAATTAGGTCAATGTTGACTCACGTCTAAATTGACTAAACCCGTGTTTTGATGATGACTAACCATTCCACATATTGGTGTCTAATGTCTCTACTTGAGTGATTTCATATTAGGTATAAACACACTCCAAATGCCCTAACTTGTGCATCTCAAATTGGAGAAAAGACAAGTCAAAGTCATACAAGTGCACGTTTTTGTAATATGATGTATATCCATTAGAATCATGTTGTAAATCACTTGTAATGATTGTATGACTTGTAATTAAGCTTAGAAAAATATCAGGAGCACTTAGATTGAATATTAGAGCACTTTAGATGCAACTTTGAAAATTGATTACAGGCACTTTGTCGGTCGAGTTTCCCAGCCTGAAAACTCGACCGATCATCCTTGATCAATTTTCTAGAGATTGCATCGGTCGAGTTGTGTTTTCACAGAACTCGACCGATGGAGTAATTGACCAAATCGATTTTCATTGGTCGGTCGAGTTTCCTCAGGACAAACTCGACTGATGGTCTGAAAATCGACTTTGTCTTTTACTCTATCGGTCGAGTTACCTTTATAGAAACTCAACCGATTGCACTGTACGGAAAAGTGCAGAAAAGTGCTTCTAGCTGTTGTGGAGTTGCAACAAGTGAAAATATATCCGTTGTAGGCCACAAAATGGCAAGTTTTCATTCTCAAGTGTTCCCAAAGGATAAGAGGCATCCCCAGCTATAAATAGGACCCCTTAGGCTTCATTCCAAGGTTGAGAATTCATTGCAAACTCTATGTGAGGTTCCTATTCTATAGTTGAGTGCTTCCTATAGCCTCCTCTCTCTCTCTCTAAGCTTAATCACTTGCTACATCCATTAGAGTGAGTAGGAGATTTGTAAGAGAGCTAGTCCTACATGTATATCTTGTGAGGCTCTCACTTCCACCACCTCCATTTCTCTCTTTTCAATCATGAAGATGAAGGTTCTCTCTCTTTTCCAAGAGAGGTGAAGAAGAACACGGGAAGGCGTCCCTTGGTGAAGATCAAGGCTGAAGACTTGGAGCTAGAGTGGGTAAGCCCTTGGAGAAGGCAGAAGACTCAAGCTCAAGTGGGTAAGACCTTGGTGGAAGCTTCTCCGAGCAAAGGTGAAGTCAAAAGCTGAAGATCCAATAAGAGTGGGTAATTCCTACAAGGCTAAAGACTTGTGCAAGAGTAGGTAAGTCCTTGGAAGAAGGCGGAAGACTCCTTGCAAAGTGGGTAAGTCCTTGGTAAGGTTGAAGACTCTTTGTATTAGATAGGTGAGTCTTTTGTTTGGTCACACATTGTATGTCTTATGAATGAATATAAGAGTGAAATAGTTTGAAAGTCCTAGAGGTTGATCTCTCTATGCAAGTGGACTGACACACTTCTAGTTTGAAGTGTGGAACCACTATAAATATCTTGTCTAATTGGTGCATGTTCAATCTCTCTCTCCCTTTCTATGTATGTTTTAGTTGTACTCAAATTACCTATTTAGCAACCTTATCTTGTTATATATCTTGAAGGTTTAATGAGTTTTGTTTAAGTGCTTTCAACTCTATTCACCCCCTCTAGAGCATCTAATCACCCATCTAGGATCCAACAATTGGTATCAGAGCGGGTCTTCTCCAAGCATACTTCAACAAGTACGAGAAGATGGGTGACTACATAGGAGGGAGATTCTTGACCAACCTTCCAATCTTTGATGGGAGCAATTTCCTCTATTGGAGAAGAAGATTTCAATTCTACATCCAAGGATCAACTCTTGAGATGTGGAAAATGGTGAACATCCCATACATGCTACCAAAGACAAAGATTGAAGAATGGGATGAAGCTACCTTGATGAAAGAAACCTTGAATGCTAGATCCATGCACATCCTCTATGCCTCCATGACCCCCACCGAGTTCAACCAGATTTCTTCATGTGAAATAGCCTATGAAGTATGGAAAAAGCTTTGCATCACTTATGAAGGGACAGATCAAGTGAAGGAAAGCAAAGTCTACATGTTCAAAGGGCTGCTTGATAACTTCAAGATGGGAAAGGAGGAGAGCATAGCCTACATGTACTCAAGGCTCAACACCATCGTGAATGGTCTTAGAACTCTCCCCAAGAGATGGGAACCCAAGGTGACTTCTATTGAAGAAGCAAGGTCTCTTAAGGATATTCCTATTGAAGAGCTCATTAGAAATCTACATGCACATGAAGCCACACTTGACAAGAGGGAGGAAGTAGAAAGACAAGAGAAGAAAGAGCTAAAGAGAATGAAGAAGGCTGAAATGAAGGCTCAAATTGAAGCTATCATGGAACAAGTCTCTCCATCCTCTCAAGCTAAAGAAGATGCCATGTACTCCAAGGGTAGACTCTACAAAGGCAAGTCCTCCTCCATCCGGTGCTTCACATGTGGAAAGAAGGGTCACTACAAGGAAGATTGCCCACAAGGCAAAAATACCCATCTTCAAAAGAAGGAGAAATGGCACTCAAGCTCAAGTGGCTCCTCCAACTCAAGCTCAAGTGAAGATTCAAGTGAAGGATCAAGCTCAAGCTCTAGTGATGAAGGAGAATGACATTTTGCTCTTATAGCATCAACAAGTGAAGACTCAAGTGAGGTAAATATAAACTCTTTAGATAAAGAATCTTTGATTGCTATTATTCATGATATTTGTACCTCTCTTAAGTCTTCTAAAAAGAAAAAGAAAAAGCTTGCTAGAATTGTTGATAATTTACATATAGAACTAGATGATCTTGAATATGCTAATTCTTGCTTGCTTGATGATAAAAATGATTGTCTTAGTCAAGTAGACTCTCTTAAACTTGAAAATGCTAGTTTGCTTGATAAGATTAGATTTCTAGAAGCTCAACCTCTCATGCCTAGTTCTAATGAAGATCGTACTTTAATTGTTGATTCTCTCATGCATGACATTGATGTTCTTAAATCTGAAAACAAGGACAAAGATTTTGTTTTGCAAGAATTAGAAACAAAAAATGCCTCCTTGCTTGGTAAAATCAATGTGCATGAATCTTGTTCTAGTTCTACTAGTAGAGAGAATGATGTTGTTGTTCTTCATATTGATAGAGATTCTTATTTAACTAAAGCTCTTTGCTTAGAAAATGATCTTTTGCATGCTAGAGAGAATATAAATCAATTGTCTTCTACTATTGCTTCTCTTAAGCATGATAATGACAGTTTGAGATCTTCTTTGCAAAGATTCTTAGTTGGTAAAAAGAATCTTAATGATATCCTACACCATACTACTAAACAAATTGGTAGACATGGTTTAGGATATGATAGTAGTCAAGAGAAAAACAAAGATAAAGGACCTCCAATATTCCATGGAGAATCCTCTAGTTCCAAGACTATGGGCACATGCAACTATTGCAATGAATTTGGTCATTATTCTACTTGTTGTCTTTTTAGGAAAGAAACAAAGAGCAATAGGACTTGGGTTGTTAAACTAACTCCTCCAGACCCAAAAACATGATTGAGGACCATTTCATCTTTCTTCTTGTAGGTACTTGCAAATGGATTGACTTGATCTATTAAATTGCAAATTAACTTCTCAATCCACGTGAAAGAAGAAAGGTGAGATTTGTAGAGGGTAACAACAAGTGGAAAAAGGAATGGTAAGCACAAAGGTAAGATTTTTTTTCGCTTATAACCATTTCTAACTTGTTTTTGATGGTTTTTGAGTCAAAAGTGGTATTTTGTGTTTCTCTTCACACTCTTGCTCAAAAACTATTTCTCATGCTTCTATAGTACATTACCAACTTGCTTAGACATGTTTGGATATGGTTTGTATATTTAGCATGCCTTTAAATATGTTTTTATGATATATATGTTTTTTTGACAGCTGCTCTGTCGGTCGAGTTTGTCCTGATGGAAACTCGACCGATAGGCACCAATGGGTGTTGCCAACAGCTGTCATCGTTCAATATGTCAATGCACAAAATTCGAATGATAACACTGTACACAAAATATACATTTGGCTTATTGAATGAGAATTTCCCTCTCAACTAGATTTTCTCAACAAATAGCCTTATTCTTTGGCACTCTCATTTGGTACCTTTATATATGCATATTGCCATGTTCTAAATTGCCTATCTTGCTTACAACTCTATCTCTCTAATTGCTCTAAATTGGTATATCTATATGTTGAAATTACTTGCTTTGAGTTGTTTTGTAGGTTTTGATGATGATCTCTTTGGATCTCTTGGTTGTGTCTAAAACTGCTTTCGTTGTGCTCTAACTTGATACATCTATATAGGTGTATATATTGTGTTGATACAACCTTGAGGTTCTTAGTGGTAATCATCTTATGGTAAGGAGGCAAATCTAGTGAGTTATATCCTTTCATGCTTCTAAAATTGCTTATTTCTTTGTTTGGATATATCTCTACATCTACTCATAGCTTGCTTTATCTTGTGTATCTTTTGGTATCTCTTGCTATGATCTATATCCTACTAGTAGTCCTAACTTGTGATAACATCTACTAGTAGTTCATATACATGTAGTTCTAGCCTTGTTTAAAATTGGCATCTTTGCTCATCTATATGCTATGATTGTATCTTGTCTCATACATGCTCAAGCTTGTTCCTTGAATTGCACATCTACTATCTTGAGTTTATTGCATAACATTGTGATGCAGGGCACATAGAGCTACATTATATGTAGAAATTGGAGTATTTTTGGGTTTTATGCAGATTTTACTCCAGTTTTAGTTTTTGGTGCAAGACTAGTGTTTTTCATGCAGAAACTACCTTCTAAACAAGATTCATGCTTTGCGATGAGCTCTGATGGTTTTTGGTCAAATGCCATCATCTTGAGGGTCAAAATTGCAATTTATTATTTTTCTGCAGCACCTTATCTTGCATTTTGGGTTGTTTAAGTATATGCTTTAACTTGCTTTTCTTTCTATGCTTGGACAAGACCCTATCTGTGCTCTTCTACTCTCCTTATATATATTTGTGTTATCTCCTTTCCCTTTAACAAGTGATGTTTCTTATTTTTCTTCATAACCCCACTTTTTGAAATGACAAAGGGGGAGAAAGGCATGTCTTCTTTTAAAAGAGGAAGAAGTCATGTCTTACATGAAGATGAGAAGTATGTCCATGTAAAAGGGAGAAGGTAAATGGGAGAAGACATATATGTGTAGAACATATATGAGTAGAAGACATAGTATTCTATAAATGTTGTGAAAGCTAACCATGCAGGAGAAATAACATCAATTGAGGAGGAGTATGAGAACTCCATGCACATCAATTGAGGGGGAGCATATGAACTCAATTCCATTGAAACCCCTAGGTTTCTCCAAAGGTATGAATTTACTTAAATGCTTTCAATACATTTATGGAATGGTTTGTCATCTTCAAAAAGGGGGAGATGTAGGTCAATGTTGACTCACGTCTAAATTGACTAAACCCGTGTTTTGATGATGACTAACCATTCCACATATTGGTGTCTAATGTCTCTACTTGAGTGATTTCATATTAGGTATAGACACACGCCAAATGCCCTAACTTGCGCATCTCAAATTGGAGAAAAGACAAGTCAAAGTCATACAAGTGCACGTTTTTGTAATATGATGTATATCCATTAGAATCATGTTGTAAATCACTTGTAATGATTGTATGACTTGTAATTAAGCTTAGAAAAATATCAGGAGCACTTAGATCAAATATTAGAGCACTTTAGATGCAACTTTGAAAATTGATTACAGGCACTTTTTCGGTCGAGTTTCCTAGCCTGAAAACTCGATCGATCATCCTTGATCAATTTTCTAGAGATTGCATCGGTCGAATTGTGTTTTCACAGAACTCGACCGATGGACCCAATCGATTTTCATTGGTCGGTCAAGTTTCCTCAGGACAAACTCGACCGATGGTCTAAATATCGGCTTTGTCTTTTACTCTATCGGTCGAGTTACCTTTATAGAAACTCGACCGATTACACTGTACGGAAAAGTGCAGAAAAGTGCTTCTAGCCATTGTAGAGTTGCAACAAGTAAAAATATATCCGATGCAGGCCACAAAATGGCTAGTTTTCATTCTCAAGTGTTCCCAAAGGCTAAGAGGCATCCCCAACTATAAATAGGACCCCTTGGGCTTCATTCCAAGGTTGAGCATTCATTGCAGACTCAATGTGAGGTTCCTATTCTATAGTTGAGTGCTTCCTACAACCTCCTCCTCTCTCTCTCTAATATTAATCACTTGCTACATCCATTAGAGTGAGTTGGAGATTTGTAAGAGAGATAGTCCTACATGTATATCTTGTGAGGCTCTCACTTCCACCACCTCCATTTCTCTCTTTTCAATCATGAAGATGAAGGTTATCTCTCTTGTCCAAGAGAGGTGAAGAAGAACAACAGAAGGCATCCCTTGGTGAAGATCAAGGCTGAAGACTTGGAGCTAGAGTGGGTAAGCCCTTGGATAAGGCAGAAGACTCAAGCTCAAGTGGGTAAGACCTTGGTGGAAGCTTCTCCGAGCAAAGGTGAAGTCAAAAGCTGATGATCCAAGAAGAGTGGGTAATTTCTACAAGGCTGAAGACTTGTGCAAGAGTAGGTAAGTCCTTGGAAGAAGGCAAAAGACTCCTTGCAAAGTGGGTAAGTCCTTGGTAAGGTTGAAGACTCTTTGTATTGGATAGGTAAGTCTTTTGTTTGGTCATGCATTGTATGTCTTATGAATGAATATAAGAGTGCAATAGTTTGGAAGTCCTAGAGGCTGATCTCTCTAGGCAAGTGGACTGACACACTTCTAGTTTGAAGTGTGGAACCACTATAAATAGCTTGTCTAATTGGTGCATGTTCAATATCTCTCTCCCTTGCTATGTATGTTTTAGTTGCACTCAAATTACCTATCTAGCAACCTTATCTTGTCATATATCTTGAAGGTTTAATGAGTTTTGTTGAAGTGCCAGCTCTATTCACCCCCCTCTAGAGCATCTAATCACCCATCTAGGATCCAACATGTTGTTCATTGAACACACAACAACAACCTCATCCATCAACTTATTTCAAGTTTCAAGAAAACCACAAAAAGGAAAAGGATCTCTAGGAAGAAGATCCTTATACCTATTTACGAATTCATAGGAGATGAAAGAAATTCCATCAAAAGAAATGAACCTTGTAGCAGTGGAGGACGAAGAAACTCTAGCTGGCCTGATTCTTTTTCGTCAGTTGGAAGCCATGCAGATGAAAGCAGAGAGAACGATGCCAAGATGAGGAAGAAGGCAGGAGCTGCAAGTTGAAAAATTTCCTGGGTCAATGTAAGTAAGGTTAGGGCAGGTTACCTGGGGATGAAGAGGGTAAAGGAGGAGCTTGGGTAGCTGTAGGGTTCAAGGATGAACAAGAAAGAATGGCTATCAGTCGACTTTTATCCAGTTGAGAGGGAGAAAGTTGGTGAATGATCTATATATTTTTCTGCCCAACAATGTTGTCGGTCGAGTTTGAGGTTTTGGAAACTCAGCTAACACTATTGTGTTCAGTCCTTGGGATGTGGTCAGTTGAGTTTCCCCCAGTACAAACTCAGTCGATGGATCAGTCTGTCTAAAAGAGAATACATTTAATTCTAGGTCACTAGAGTGCTATATAAAATTATTTTTCTAGCCTATCATGTATTGTGAACATATTAAGGCACATTACACTCATCATTGACTACTATTTTACGATAAAACAAGTGTCTGCAAAAAATAGCCAAAAAAGCAAAATAATGCATTAAAATAGGCATATGTAGCATTAGCAAGCATGAGATGAGCAATATGTGAGCAATAACATATAGGTAGGAGAACATATATCTTGAAGGCATATCAATATCATCAAGAGTAGTAATAAGAAATTTTGATCTAATGAAAGTAAATTGCTCTCTAGCTAGAGGTTTTGTGTAAATCTTTGCAAGCTGATTTTCCATGCCCGCATGCATGATATAGATATCTTTCTTGGCAATGTGGTCATGAAGGAAGTGATGGAAAACCTCTATATATTTCAATATAAGATTGTAAGAAAGATTGGTTGAACTAGTATTTTCATAGAAGATAGGAGAAGCATCATAATGAAAATTAAAGTCTTGGATCATTTGCTTCATCCATAGGACTTGGGTAAACAACTCCTAGCTACATTGTATTCAGCCTCGATAGTTAAAAGAGCCACATTTCCTCTTAGAGAACCAAGAAACTAAGCATGGTCCTAGGAGGAAGCAAGTTCCACTTGTGCACTTTCCATCAATTAAGCACCCTACTTATTCTGCATCACTATAAGCACGAAGAGTAAAGTCCCTTGACTTGGGATACCATAGTCCAAAATTTTGGGTTTTGGATAGGTATCTTAGAATCCTCTAAACTTCTATAAGATGAGATTTTCTATGTCTTGATTGAAGTCTAGCACACAAGCCAACACTAAACACAATATCAGGTCTAGAGACAGTTAAATACAACAAGCTACCAATCCTACCTCTATAGAGCTTCTCATCTACCTTCTCACCTTCCTCATCTCTATCAAGTTTGGCAGTATTTGACATGGGAGTGTCAATATGCTTGGTGTTCTCCATCCCAAAGAACTTCAAGAGTTCACTTGTATACTTGCCTTGGTTGATGAAGTTTCCTTCCTTTGTTTACTTGATTTGAAATCCAAGGAAGAATGTAAGCTCCCCCATTATACTCATCTTCAACTCACTCTGCATAAGAGAACTTCCTATTGATTGTAGCCTTGAGCAACTAAACTTGCTTTGTTCCTAACCACTTTTCCACTTTCATTTAGCTTGTTGCGGTACACCCACTTGGTGCCAATGATCTTTATATCATTTGGTTTTGGCACTATGGTCCACACTTTGTTCTTTTCAAACTACTCTAGCTCCTCTTGCATAGCTATGATCCATTCATCATCTTTTAGAGCTTCTTTGACGTTCTTTGGATCAATTTGTAGGATGAAGGCATTGTCAGATTATTCCTTGTTGAATGCAGCCTCCGTCTTCACCCTTCAAAAGGATTGCCTATGATGAAATCTTTTGGATGATCTTTAGCAAACTGAGGAGTTGGATCCTTATTTTCTTCTTCTTTATCTTCTTCATATACTACCACCTCTTTTCCTTTGTCAATGATGTTGGGCTCTTTTAATCTAGGAATCACCTCATCTACAACATCATCATTTAAAATTCTAGGAAATAGAGGGGTTAGTTTCTACAAATTTAAAATTGCTATATTCTTAAACATTAGACAATATAATGTTAAACAATCTATTTGCTTTTCTAATAGCGATATATCCATGAAAGAAAGCCTTGTAGGATTTCACATCACACTTGTCAAGTGAATCCTAAGTGTTTAAAATAAAACAAGGATAACCAAAAGCATGAAAGAAATCAATAGAGAAATTTCTACCATGCTATAACTCATAGGGGGTTTTCTTTAAAGAAGTATGAATGAACACCCAATTTTGCACAAAACATGAGGTGCGAACATCTTCAACCCAAAACTTCATGGGAGTATGATACTCTATAAGTATTATCCTAGCCATTTCCTATAGAGGCATATTTTTTCTCTCTACAACCTCATTTTATTGAGGTGTACAAGTGAAGAAAATTTGTGTGAATAGTTGGATTCCTCAAAAAAACTTTCAAACAAATCATTTTCAAATTCAGCCCCATGGTCTCTACAGATAGAGACAATTCAACAAGAAGCTTCATTTTGAATTTGTTTTCAAACAGTAGATAAAAGATCGAGAGTATCACTTTTTGAAACTAAGAAGAAGGTCCAAGTATAGTGATAGAAATCATTGACAATCATGAGGCAATCATTGCTACCACAAAACAATTGAGTTCTCATTGGTCCAAATAGATCATGTGAATAAGTTCAAGAGATCTCTTGGTACTAAGGACTCCTTTGGATTTAAAGTAGGATTTTGTTTGCTTTCCTTGTGTACAAGGTTGGCATTCCTCATCCTTCTCAAATTCCAATTTAGGAAGTCCCTTAACCAATTCCTTTTTGCTCAAATTCTTCAACTGATGCATACTTACATGACCAAGCCTACGGTGCTACAAATATATATCACTTTTACCAACAACAAGGCATTTACCAAGAATATGCTTAAGAGAATGAAGAAAAATGTTTGTGTTTCCATTTCTAGTTCCCCTATATATAACATTGTAGGAGAGAGAATCTAGAAGCAAGCATTCAAGTGAGGTAAATAATACAAGATAACCACCATCACATAATTAGAAAAACCTAATTCAATTGTGATGTAGGATATCCACAAGAAGTACATTCTTGACGCATAACGAATCACCCACATCACCCTCACCTATAACTTTACCTTTCTTATTATCACCCAAATTCACTGATCCTCCTTTCTTATTTTTGAAATTGTTGATGTGGATTATCTCACCAGTCATATGCTTAGAGCAACCACTATAAACAATCCATTTTCCTTTTACCTACAAGAAAGAAAGTTGTCAGTTCCCAATTCAAACTTTGGGATCCATAGTTCGCTTGTGGGCCCATTTTCATCTTTGGGTGGGTCCCTTTTTCCTTATAAGGACAATAAGTAGAATAATGATCATCACTCTTGCAATGTGCACAAACCATAGGTTTCATAGAGCCAGATGACTCTCCATGGAAAATAGGAGGTTCCTTACTCTTTTTCTTACCCTTACCATTTCCTTTGGGTTCTCCCTCATATCCCAAACTACTTTTTGTTGGGTTGACGTGGTCAGAGTAGGCAGCGAAAACACAAATTTTACTTGACCATAAACCCATAACCAACAGATCACATCAACATCTATGTAATGGGAAGGATGGTTTTAGTGAGATATACCTGAACCTGAGGCTTGCTCAATGACTATACCTTGCAGCAAGTGTGGTCTTCAACCACCTATCTTCGATGGCGTCTGTGCAACTCTTGGTCTTGACCCAGACTGCAGTTGATTGTCGTCCTCCTGAGTGGCAGAAGTCTCTTGCCTCTATTGATAGTCCACACAGACTATCATGAACTCTAGTCATCCTAAAGAATGGACTAGAAGGAGTTGTCCCCTTTTATCGGCGTACTAGTCACCGACACACTCTCCCACCACCATTTACTTTTCTACATTTATCTTTCCCTTGCCGTTCCTCCCTGAATGGGTAGAACTTGCTTGGGCTCTCTAGGTTACCACAACCACAGAGGACAACAACTTTGCAAAGCAACTGATGTTTTGAGTTGTGTCTGGAGAAGCCTGCTGTACCCCTCTATTTATAGTAGAGGGCAGGGTCAGGGTTCCCAGTTTGTACGGGAGTAGAAGGGTCTGGAATTTCTATGAACAATTTGCACTGCAGTAGGCGAACTGGTCGTTTCATAACTAAAATGGTCATTTGACAAGGTGAGCCGATCAGTTCACTAGTGAACCGATCATTTGGGAGTGTGAGCCGATCGGTTCACCTAGTCAACTGGTTGTTTCACTTCCCAGATTTGCCTACAATTGACTTTCTTATTTGTTTCTAATTAATACAAATATTAATTCTTATCCCAATCAAATTGAACAAGTGAAATGAAAAACTTTCCTCACAAATTGAGACAACTCAACATTACTCATTTGAACCAGTTGCTCACTGACCATGTGCTGATTGGTTCACCCAACGAACCAGTCAGTTGGTGGTACTGATTGTACAAAACACAATCAATTCAGTTCTCAATCAATCCAACACTCTAATCATTTGGTTTAACACTTGAACTTGATGATTCTGAGTCAAGTCTATTGATTGAATGTTTGATTGAGTACCTAAATACTTTAGTAATCAATCCAAACACCATTCATGGATAAAATTCTCTTACAGGTTACTCATTTGTGTGTGACCCTATAGGTCCCATTTCATGTTGGCATTGAATGTCCATAACTCTGTTATGACATCACAAGCAAAGAGAGATACCTAGTCGCACATCAGTGCTACCCAAATGAAAAGGAAAGTTGGAGAACAACTTTTAATCGTACAATATGTGATTGGTGTTCCAGTAAATGTATAACTCCTTTGTCTCTGATATCCTAAATGAACTCAAGGCATGGAGTTGTCATCCTTTCAACGTTCATTCATGTTTCTTGAACTAGAGAAGACTGTCTGAGATATGTGTAACATTAATATCATATATTGATTCACATGTGCATGTGCATGCCTTTCTCGATATCGCTTATCAAGTGGCCTGGACATCATACTCCCTTAGGAGGGACAAATCCTATATCTATCACTCACATTCTATCTCATACGTCAAAGCCACCCAATCATCACCATTATAACAACCCATGTTTCTGGACTGCGTTTGATGCTGTGAAAGTGTATCCAATCAAATTCGACGAGTGCAGTGATTTCAGGTCTAAGAATCACAATCACCACCATCACTATGAGGGATGATTCTGACTACCATGCCATGGTTCCATGTGTTACTGTCATGGTGGGTCTGTTCGATACACTATTCTCCAACATGTATTTGTGTGCTTGGTTTGATATCATATATCATGACTAATGAGACACTGTCATCAACCAACACACACTTTAGTCTTGATGTGTCCTTGTTGTCTAGCAACCTTCCATAATGACATCTGACTAGGGACATAACAAGAATGTACATACCCTTATCATCCGTATGATCTCATTGTTCAGGTCCTCAACCTGAAGACATACGTCATTGAGTATTGTCACTCTTTAGACATTCATTCTGCTCCATCATTTATCTCATAATCGATTGAGCTAGAATAAATTGGAAGCTTGCCTTTTATATTTATCAAATCAATCAGAACATATGCCAATCCAATCATCATATGATTGGCGCTCTGGGCATACATACCAACACTTCTACCATCTTATTTGGTGGAGTGATATAAGACTTCATTGAGGGACTTTTTCCCTTTCAGAAACTTTTACTAGGAGGCTCTAAGCTTGTGGTTATCATCACAAAGAGTAATAATAGTAGAAGAAAGACTAGCTAAATCATCTTGAGCATGTAGCAAGTTAGCCTCTAGACAGAGGAATTTAGTCAAGTAAGAATCTCTTTCAAGACTTATACTAGCTACTTCATTATTAGGCAACAAAGGTCTATAAGAAAGATCATTGAATATAGCAAACAATATAGCATTTTTAGATCTAAGAAAAGTGAGCTCATCAAGATAGATTCTATTTTCATCCTTAATTTATCACAAGCATGTCTAAGATCATTGAACTTGGCAACAACCTTATCATTTTCATTTCTAATAAAAAAAGCTCATTAAGGTGAGTTTCATTCTCATCTTTAAGAATATTCATGTTAAGATAGATACCATTCTCTACCTCAATGCCATTATATTGAAACTCAAGTTCAATAAATTGACATTGCAAAGAATCTATACTGTCAAAATGGATTGTCTCATTTTGCTCAAGGAAATCAATTTTAGCATACAAGTCATCAATAATTTTCTCTAACTTTTTCTTATTAGATTTTCATTTGGAATAAAAAGAATGGGAAACATTAAGCATTTCATTGAGGGATTCTCTAGATAAATAATTCAAACTTACCTCACTTACCTCACATATATCTTCACTAGTTGAGGCCATGAGAGAAAGATGGCATTCTCCATCATTGGATCTTGAATCACTAGAAGAAGACTCCTCCCATTTGGCATGGGCTGCATCCTTGATTCTTCTTTCCTTCTTGTCCTTCTTCTTGAGCTTGGTATCCTTATTGTAGTCCTCCTTATTCTCAGAGCTTCTTTTGTGGTAGGACTCTTGGGGTAATCATTCTTGTAGTGTCCTTTTTGGCCACATTCATAGCACCTTGGAGTAGAGGCGGATGAGGACTTTCCTTTGAAGTGCTTTCCCTTGAAGTAGTTAGCTTCATGATCACTAGGGGTTTCTTCTTCACTTGAGGAATGAGGAATATGCCGGAAAGAAAGTTGTTGTTGAAGAACAATGGCCTCCACTTGAGATTTGAATGCATTTTCCTTGATATTCTTTAACTCTTTATCTTCTTTCTTCTCCTCCTCTTCTTGCTTGTCAAGTCTGGGATCAAGGATTTCCAATGAGCTCTTAGGTAGAAATGTCACCAAGGCTTCTTATTTCTTCAATGGAGGTCACCTTGGAATGCCACCTCTTGGGAAGAGATCTAAGTATCTTGGAGTTGATGGTACCTTGGTCCATAGGGTGGCCCAAAGAAGCAAGTCCATTCACAATGATGTTGGGCCCTGAGTACATCTCAACCACTTTCTCTTTCTTGCCCATCGTGAAGTTCTTAAGGAGACCTTTGAGCACATAGAACTTGGATTCCTTGAATTGCTTGGTCCCTTCATAGATGATGCATAGGTTGTTTCATATCTCATAGGCGATATACCAAGAAGATATCTGATTGAATTTGGAGGGAGTGAAGGCTGGATAAATGATGCTTATGAACTTTGCATTCATTTGGGCATTCTTCAACGTAGATTCATCCCAAGTAGAAGCATCATCTCTGATATCCTTGTAGGGAAGGATGGCCCCTTTCCACATGTTGTAGTTCATCCCTTGCAAGTAGAACAACATCCTTTTCTTCCAATAGAGAAAGTTTGTGCTTTCGAAGATTGGAGGTCTCTTTGAGAATCCACCTTCCAAGTTGACTAAACCTAGGAGGTTGTCACCCATCTTCCTATCTTGTGGGAGATTTTTTCAAATACAAACATGTCTCTGATACCACTTTTTGGATAAAAATGGCTCTCAATAGAGTAAAAAGCACTTAAACAAGATTCATTAGTCCTTCAAATTACTTCAATAGATATAATTGCAAATATGGAATTTGAATTGCAACTAAACATACATAGATGTGAGAGATTGAATGAGATCAAGAACAAGCTATGTAGAGTGATTCCAAACTCCAAACTAGGAAAGTGTACATTCACTACTTAAAGAGTGCAAGCCCTATAATTTTACAACCATTGCATGCTTATATTCCATTATAAAACATACAATAAGACCTTCATTTTGTAGATCAAGGATACCTAGCCTTCCTTTTTAAGGACCTAAAGGATAACCAATACACCTTACAAGGTCTTATCTATCCTTTGAGAAAGCGTGTTCAACCTCTATAAGGGCTTACTCACTTTTTCAATGAGCTAGACACCTTTGCCAAGGAGCTCCCCTCTTACAACAAGTCTTTCGTCTTGAAGGAATTACCCAATCTTCTCAAGAATCTTCACCCTTCACCTTCTCCTTCACCAAGGATATGCTTTCACAAACTATGCTTGAAGAAAGGGATTGGGTAAAGAGAAGATTGAGAGCTTCACAAGGATTACAATTAGGTAGCTGTCTCTGAAATACATATCTCACTCATAATGACTTTTTGATTTGTAAGTAAGAGAGAGAAAGGGTCTCTATGTGGACAAAATCACTCAACCATATCTAGGAGCAAGGTAGGCAAACTTGGAATGAAGTCTACGACCCCCTATTTATAGTTGGGGTGTCCAGTAACCACTAGAAGCACTACATAATGAAGTCTATCCATTTTGGGTGTTGTAACAGATATAATTTTGATTTTTGTAACACTCCAATGGTTAGAAACAATTTCTCTACACATTCCATACAGTACAATCCATCACGTTTCAATAAAGGTAACTCAGTTGATGGCACTATGCAACAAACTAAATTTGGGTTGTTGGTCAAGTTTATCCTAGATGAAAGTTGACTGATGACTTTAAATCACTTTGTCTGTGTAGGGTGTCAGTCGAGTTGTCATGAGGACAAACTCAGACGCACCTGGAAGTTTCCAATACCGATCCTAGGTGTACGTCAAGTTTCTGAGAGGGAAACTCGGCCAATCATGGTGCCTGTGATGCATTTCAAAATTGTCATTTGACTTCTCATTCGCTTTAAGCGCTCCTGGTTTTTTCTCATCTTAGTTACAAGTCATAACATTGATACAAATGATAAAAAAAATTGTCCTAATTTGTTTAGGGAATTTTCCACAAAAGTGTAATTGCATTGACTTTATCTTGTATTTGATCAAGCTAGGGCTTGATTATATTGATCCTTTTCATGTACCTAATAATAGACATATTAGATACATATGAACGGAATGGTTAAGTCATCATCAAAATATGGACAATGTATAACTATTAGGTCAACACCCTCCTCTATTTGTCTACCTCCCTCCTCTTTTTGATATTGTATCGATGTTACTTCCCTCCTCTCTCTTATTTACTTCCCTCCCTTTTGGGGCTATACTAACATTACTTATCTCCCCTCTTTTGTCTTCTTCCCTCATCTCTTTTTTAATACCTCCCTCCTCATTTTTGGTACTATACCAATGCTACTTTCCTCTTCTCTTTTGTTTACTTCTCTACTATTTTTACTGTACCAATGCTACTTCTCTCCTATATTGTGTCTACTTCCCTCCTCTCTTTTTTCTAACTCCTTATTGTTTTTTGGTATTGCACAAATATTAATTGCTTCCCTCCTCTAAATAATTCTCCCTTCTCTCTTATTTACTTTCCTCCTTTTTGGCACCATACCAATGTTACTTCTCTCCCCTATTTTGTATTCTTCTCTCCTATATTTTTCAACCTCTCTCCTTAATTTTAGTACCATACCAATTTTACTTTCCTCTTCTCTTTTGTATACTTCCCTCCTATTTGTACTATACCAATACTAATCTCCCATCTCTTGTCTACTTCCCTCCTCTCATTTTTATACCTCCATCATTTTTTTGATAGTGTAATAATGTTACTTACCTTCTCTCTCTTTCATACTTTCCTCCTATTTGGTGCTATACCAATATTAGTTATCACCCATCTTTTGTCTTCTTCTCTCCTCTCTTTTTTATACCCGCCACCTCTTTTTTGGTACTGGATCAATGTAACTTTCCTCTTATTTGTACTGTACCAGTGCTACTTCTCCCCTATCTCTTGTCTACTCCGCTCCTCTCTTTTTTCTACCTCCCTCTTATTTTTTTCTTGTCTAAGATCTCTTGGTGCTTTTTTTGTATTTTTGTAAATAGAAATTTACAATGCAAGTGATAAAAGATGTAAAAGGATGTATACAATAAGCTATACATCAAAATCATAGAAAAAGAAAAGACAAGATAGTATGTATCTTCACAGAACCTCATAAACTCTCCACATCTGAAAAAATAAAGAGATAAAAGCCTAAATTCTATATTCAACTCATCAGATAGCCTTCATAAGACCGAGGAAAGAATTGAAAGTATATCACAAACACAATAAAAACCACCATTAGCTCCGAAACTAGGTTCAATAGAGCGAGAAGAGAAATTTTTTTCCAAAACCAGAAAGATAGAAGAAGAACCAAACATAAACATATATCCTTCACGTCCAAAATAGGGGATGGAAACCATCAAAACCTCATCAACAACTACTCAAAACACAGAGTTCATCCAAGTAACTATAGCCAGCACAGAGCTGTGTGTACACTAGAATCACAACCAAGGGAGATCATATGTCCATATTAAGACCAAAAGGAACCTCAACAGAAAGGAAAAAAACATACTCTCATAACTGGGTAACATCAAAGAAAAAATACTCTAAGCCAAATTTTGCAAAAGACATATGCATCAACCGCAATATCCTTCCAAACACTCAGATGATCAGAATAAAAGATATTATGCACTCTCCAATTCCTTTCCAACCATAGATGATAGAAAAATATAGATATGAAAGAACTAATGTCATTTCCTTTATGAATAATGAGATCATTCCAATCCTTAGGAGGGTTAAACATAGGAAACATGGCACTAGTTTTCATCCATAATTCAGTAGAAAAAACATAATAAAAATAATGTGTTGAGTGATTTCATAATCAAAGTTACACAAAAAGTAAGTAGAGGCCAACTGAATTCCCATTCTCCTCGCATAGTTTGACATAGGTAACTTGTTTTGAACAACTTTCCATATATTAACAATGCATTTCTTTGGGGCCTTGCACTTCCAAACCCAAGAGAATAGATCAAAAACATCCCCTTTAATTCTAATATGGTTCCAGATAATCTTGAGATTAACACGAGTATTACCCAATAGAAGAATCTGGTTAATGTCTCCAAATCTAATATCAAGATTAGAAATAAAACTAGCTAATCCTTGAAATCTTCAATTATTATGAAAGGACTAGGATCCATCAGATATGATACAACTTAAGTCTAAATCATTGAAAAGGCCAATCTTGATATAATGATCAAGACCAAAACAAATTGAAAGATCTTTACCCTTAGCCCAAGGATCAAGCCATAGTTTAATCTTGGATCCACTCCCAATCTTGAGTTTAATAGAGTTCACAATCTCTTTCCTAACTTGAAGAATCTTATTGAACAACCAGGAAACATTACAAGAGACCGAGGTAGACCAGCAAGACTTTTTCTTTAAGTACTTCTCATTAACCCACTTGACCCATAAAGATTTTTTTTTCTTTTCTATATCCCATGCATTTAAGATAAGACAAGCCAAAGCAATGTCTCTACTTTTCCTTATGCTCATACCTCCTTCCTCTTTAGGAAGAGTAACCTTGTCCCATTTAACAAGATGGAGGTTCTGTTTTGCTTTCAGAAGAGGCCCAGGAAAATCTTCGAGCAAGGAATGGGGAAAAAATTAACCAATATAAATGCATACTAGAAAGATAAGACTTTATCTACTCCAATATACCAACCATTCATAGTAATTTATATTTCCATCCTTCAAGTTTCTTCTTAATCTTATCCACTAAATAAAAATAATAGAATCTCAAAAGCTTACCAACAAAGATAGGCACACATAGGTACCTGGAGGGTAGAAAAACTTCCTCAATGTCCAAAATACTAGAGATCAGGACCTTATCCACATCTTTTCTATAGGAAATAGAACTCTTTGAATTATTAATGTGAAGGCCTGATATGTCACCAAACTTGGATAAGGTGTCTTTGATAGTGCAAGCACTTTGAGAATCAACTCTAGAAAAAAGCATCATCTTAAACAAAGACAAGATGAGAGAATGGAAATCCTTTGATGCTTGAATCAGATCTAAAAGACCATTAGAAATGCTACTTTTCATAATCTCAGTAAACCCCTGCATAGATATAACAAAAAGACAGGGTGCCATGGGATCTCCCTGCCTTATACCATTTGAAGGTTTAAAAGGAGAGTAAGGTTCACCATTAATTAAAACTTGATACGAAGAAGAAGAAAATATATTCAATCCAACCTATCTAGGACACATGAAAGCCAATTTTGTATAAGATGGAACAGAGGTATTTCTAGCTTACAGAATCATAAGCTTCAGAATTATCTACTTGTATACACATCTTGTCTGAAGATCTTTGAAAATCTCTTATGATTTCATTTGAGAGGAGGATAGCTTCATTTATGGATCTTCCCTTAATGAATGAACACTGGTTCAGATAAATGATAGAAGGTAAAATCAATTGAATACAATTGGCCATTAACTTTGATATGATCTTGTAAATATCATTACACAAGGCTATAATCCTCCAATTCTTGATATCAGTATATCACCAGATTTGGGGATGAAAGAAATTAAATTTCTCTTAACCTCTTGGAGCATAATGCCATTGTTGAATAATTCTTTAATAGCCAAGCTAATATCCAGACCAATTATATGCCAATTTTTCTTAATGAAATGCCCATGAAAACCATTGGGCCGTGGAGATTTGTCCTCTTTAAGGGAAGAGACAATATCCTCGATATATTTTTGTGTAACTTGTGAAATAAGAAGGTTCTTGTGTTGTTCATTTAGAACCAACCCACTCCATAGTCCCTGCCAAATAGATCATGCATCACCCTTGTTAAAAAGGGATGAGTGAAAATCAGTAATGTGGGCATTAATAGATTCCACATCATAAGAGATAGAGCCATTCACAAGAAGTTTATTAATATGATTTTTTATCCTTCTAGTCTTCAAATAAGCATAAAATATTTTGTTCTTGAATATCCCTCTTTAAGCCACTATACTCTAGATTTTTGTTTATAAAGGACTCCTTATTGAGGTCATGTTGATACACAATCTTCTTCTTTCTCAGAGAAATCTCTCTTAACAAAGAATTCTCAGGGTCAAGATTAGATGATAGCTAGGCTCTCGTCGCATCAACATTAGAAATACATGCTTCATCACTCAGATTACCCACCACATTCTAGTTCTAGGCTTTCAACTTAACCTTGGGAATATAGAGATTACTATAAACTCTGTACATAGAATATCCTTGAACATCTATATTCCACACATCTTTAACAATATCCATGAAGTACTCTCTATTGGTCCACACATTCAGAAATTTGAAGGGAGCTTTTACTTTATAGATATTCCCAGTTCTTAGAGACAAAATTTTGTGATTGCCCACAATATTAAAGACAATATGACCATCGATGACAGAGTTAATATCAAGAAATCTTGCATTATACAGAACCTTATTAGTCTTTGTAGTGGTAAAATGAATATCATGTTGTTGGTTATCCCATGTGAAAAAGGCCCCGTCATATCCAATTCAACTAAACTACAGTCCAGAAAGTAAGCATTAAAATCTTCCATCAATTTCCTAGGTGGTGGTTGCCTCCCAATATTTTCTTTTTCCTTCCTAATTGAATTGAAATCCCCCATAATAATCCATGGGCCCCACATGTCATTACTAATGTCTTCTAATGATTCTCAAAGTTTAACTTTGTCATTATCACTATTGCGACCATAGATAGTAGTAAGATTTAAAGAGAAATCACCAATAGAGATTAACATATGCATTAACTGATCACTTTCCTTAATCTTGACATCGTACAATATCTCCTTCCATAGAATGAAAACTCTACCCAAAACTTAAGAATCATGATTGGCAATCCAATTATACTCATTACAGAATTTATTCATAAACTATGGAGCTCTGTTCCTTCTCAACTTTATTTCATTCAAGATAATAAGATCACTACCTAACCTACTCATATCCTCCTAAACTCCATCAAATTTATTGCTTATACCTCTAATGTTCCAAGAGGAAATGTGAAAATTAGGAATCATTTAACAACATCAATTGTTGAGATGTCAGCCTCATCATTTTCTCAGAAATAGATTCAGAAATGGTTTCAAGACCACTAGTCGGATTGATAGGAGAAGGAGAAAACAAAAATCACTTAAACATGCTAGAGTTAACTTTTTATTATTCTCCAGAGGGTGATATTTGGTTTTTCAACTAGAAGACACCCTAACACCTTCCTCATTTAGACTTCTCAATTCAAAGATAGGAACATGAGTAGAGGGAACCAAATTTTTACCTGTATTTGATAGAGCTAGATCAACATTATGTTGGACCAAGAGAGGATTAAGAACAAACTCTGGAGAAGGTGTGGGAACTTTAGGATCAAGTAGAGATTTGTGACCACCAGAAGAACATTCAACTTCCCCTGACTGAATATCTATGCTAGTCTTAGACAACTTGCATTCCACTTCTTCATGACCAAAATATGAGCAGTTTGAGCAAATATATGGAATCCATTTGTAATATAGATCAACTATGTGAGCATCACCATTATCTGAATTTAAATCAATGAAAATAGGGAACTCTAAAGATGAAGGAATTAGAACTTGAATCCTCACATAATCTAGCATTCAACAGAAATTCACGGATTCATCACTACATAATGGAACACCAAAATATGAGTCGATACGTTTGAACATCTTCTTGTCCCAAAGTTAAATAGGAAGATTATAAATCTGAATCCAGATCGGTGCATTTGTAATGGCTATTCTTATTAGATCTTGTACATGTTTCTATTTTGATATGATAAGGGGTCGGTCTTGGACATACCATAGACCCACATTTAGACCATGATTTAGATATGCAACTTCAGAAAATCTGATACCAAAAAATACCATTTCCTCTTCCGACTACCTCCAATGAGCCACCAGGATTCTATAACCAGTGAATGTAGTTCTCCAATGTGGGCATATGGGGGCTGGAACCTAACACATAACCAGCTACACAATGAGACCATATGCGTGAGTTTTCAATCATTTCTGATGCCAGGTAAATGATTTTTCGGTTATCAATAACAATAGAAGAAAGGCTCAAACTATAAGGATTCTCAGTAATATTTGAAACCTCCAACCATTCTTTTGGTTCATCTGAGTAGAAGGAGATAGAATTAGAAAAAACTATGGTATCATCACCCTTCTTCTTCTAGATCTGATGATGGTCATGAGGTAAAGGGTGTCGACACTCAGTCACCTTTCTGCTTGCTCGCTCTGGCATCATGGTATCCCTTATTATATTTTCACCTCCCTCTTATTTTTTAGTAGTGTACCAATATTACTTCCCTCTTTTCTCTTGTTTACTCCCCTCTTTTTGGTACCATACCAATATTTTTTCCCTCCTTTTTCTTGGTATCCTCTTTTGGATGACCTATTTCCTCTCTATTGTCTACTTCCCTCCTCCTTTTTTATTTTTCTACCATTTTTACTAATGTTTCTTGGCACATCTATATGTGTTCTTAGGAGGTATTTAAAAAATAAGGTAGGTTGGATAGGAACAAATTAATTTAGCTTAAAACCATCTACTTATTATCTTGAAAGAATGGGAAACATTCATCATTGAGGTGTCAGGGAATCATGAGTGGATAACAAATGATAGATCTGTACTCAATAGGTGACATGGAAAAACCAAGACCATAAATAAGAACGACAAGTAGGAAGTCTTGTGCATGATTGACTTGAATAGAAGCAAGGAAGCTAGTTGTCGTTGGGAGAGGCCAAATGCGGAGAATTGTTGGACGATAGTTTTGTAGTAAGTGTCTGTCAAAATAGATTGGGTCTTTGAAGTGGTTGAAGGCATACATGATAATTGGGACCAGAATAAGGATGCCATAACTTTAAAGATGGTAGTATGTGAAACAACAAAATAAGATCCTATAATTAGTTATTTCAATGGACACAATGGTCTTGAGCTTACACAAATCATAACATAAGGAATAAAACCCAATTCATCATTTGTTTCCTGTACATAAACATAAATTCATTTTCTATATAAAAATATAATGATAACGTAGTTAGGGATCTCTAGTGGATTCACTTCACTAGTAATTTTGGTGTTTTCCTTACCAAGCATGAAGACCTTTACTAAAGTCCTTTAGTATTCCACAACTATGGATATGTTATCAACAACCATGTATGAGAAAATAAAGATTAAGTGACATTGAGAATCTTATAAGAATAACACCATTTCAATGAGATACAAGAAAATTGAGAACATTATTATCAAAAGGATTATGTGTGTATCTTGAATACTTTATATAATCCAATTCAGATACTCAAAAGATGAATTATTTATACCCCTTATCTGATTGCATATTGGACTTGTATATGATGCTAGGATATCCCTTGATTGTGATATGATTGAGTAACATGTACAATGACATATCAACAATATAGAAATTAAATATGATATTGAGCATTAACATGTACATAATCGGATGTATACCAGTTAAGAATGTACTCAGACATTAACATGAATGTGAATTAGGAACATGTTAAAAAGTGTTGAGTGAGTAATTTAATCAAATTTCATGATTTTGTTATGAATACTTGATATATGAGAAAAAATTGCAACTTATACATCATAATTTCATATTTCACATAAGTTGAACCATCCATATATATACATATACATATATGCATAAGAGTAATTTTTGATTGAACACTAGAATGCTTGATGGAAATACTCACTTATTTTAGGTATGAGAAAACCTAATTTACTATGTTAACATTTGGTTGAATATTTACTCACTTGTACATCTTATAAACTCAATTAATATCATTACTTAACCATAAGCATGGGGTTCCTATTAATTGGGAACCACTTAAATGAAAAATATTTAGAAAAAAATCTATTTGGATTCCTTATGGAATTTTCTTTTTTGAGATATTTATTTTGATGTTTCTTTTGTCGTATGCGGTTATGTGAATTAGCAATATACTGGACACTGAAAAAAGTGACAAAGGTTTCTTCTTACTATTAATAAACCTCAAAAACACACTCTTATTACCCTCTTGCAATGGGATCCCATGGCTTAGTTGGACCAGATGGAGCAAGGCAATTGAATGGATCATGGATACTATTTCAAATAATAAAGGGAATACAGACAGAAGAGCTCCAATTTCTTTATTTTCATTTCCACAGGTATTGCACATGAAAACATTTTATGAGGTTAAAAGTGGAATGATATCACCTATTTTGACAAAAAATGGGTTCAAATTTTGAAGACATAGTTATGAGATCCAAAATGAGGATTCTCTACACATGATGGTTGGAAGGGATTACCTTCATGATTCCCTGATAGTGTCCATGACCCCAATAATAAGTCTTGGGACAATTTGGATCTCTTTCTCATACATCAACCATGGTAGGTCTCATATGGGTAAATGATCCATAGTATTGACTAACTAAATAATGAAAATAAAGGCTAGATGAATATTTGAGCATCAACCAAACATGAAGAGAGGGATAATGAGTTTATTGGTGGTTCCAAACACCATATTCTGACACGTGGGTGTCAAAATAATAAGCATGATGATTGAAATTGTAAATAGAGCTATAGTCACTTGTCGATAAAATTCAATGACCAAGAAGATAATCGAGGCCATGCATTATTAGCTTGATTGATATTCAAGGATAAATGTCATCTTCTCTGAATTACGAAAGCATATATATGTAAGGATAAAGTGAAGTTTTTTGGTACATGTAGGCAAAGTAAAACCAATAGAGATGTTTATGGTAGTTTCTAGTTGAGATGTATAAAATTTCAGGGGTCATTTATATATATTGATTATGTGAAGAGGTATTTTCTTATTACTAGTGTTTTTATAGGAGAGGAAGGAGGATTCCAAAAGTGGAAAGGCCTCAATTGGGTAGAAGATTTCTCAAATCATTAATGGGGAAAGATTAGAAAGATAAGAATTAATTGTTGGTAGTGGTATCAAGAAGTAAAATCTATCAAAAAAGATAATGTGGAGGAAGTAGACTAAGCTACTATGCATTCTAACTTGTAGAAAACAAGTAAAGAAGGAAGGTTGTAAGGGATCACACACACCAGACCAAGGAGTCCAAATTGAAAGGGAAATCTAGGTAAAGGGAGAATACTTTTTTGTAGGGACACCTGATATTAAATGGGACCATAGGTCAAGAAAATACAAGATAAGTGATAGAACAATGGCAAAAAGATTATTAATTTTATTAGGCTTTTGACTTTTTAGGGTTCTATCTTTATTTTAGATGGACAATGTTATACTAAATATTTTTTTATTAATTATCCTACATAGTATGAGTCTTCATAGTCTAATTATACACTCAGTTGGAGGTTTTAACCTTTCAAATTGTCTAATGAATTGTTATAACCCTATCCCAATAGAACTAGTTATCCTCGTCCAAAAATCATTAAGATCCTGCTTGTGGTCTAAAACTATTTATTACTATTTGATTATAGTAGAGATTTTCTTAAGTTCTACATATGTAGGAGTTTGAAGTGTATTTTACTTCTAGTATGTATAATCAAATTACTTATTCATTCTTCTTCTAATTAGGTCTTGTTTAATTATTAAAACTACATTAAATTCTTGATTTCAATACAACTATGATTTGCTATATTAGGGTATATGTAAAAAGACAATCAACATAGGTCAAGATTATATTCTTGTAGTACAATCAATCCTTCACCTCAATAACTCAATAAATGATGATGATTGAGCAACATGTAATAGTGATTTAGGTTAGAAAGTCAATATTATATATCGGTCTTTCTAACAATTAGTTAGATTCCTTAACCTTACAATAGTAGGATATGTATATGTGCATGCATGCCAATACTTTAATTATAATTATATAAAATCACTACGTAATAGATGATTTTAGAATCCAAAGTATACCAAACTGTAGCCTAATAACACTATTATTGGGTTTACCTACTTTTATATGCATTAGAGTATATGTAGCAATGATATCTTCTAAGATATACAAATATGGAAGTCAGTTTTTTTATATATTATATGCCTATGATTGGTTAATACATATGTAATTCAATACTAATTAGAGACGTGGTATATATGTGATTAGAACCTAGGTACATGAGTAGATTTATTGATGATGACTACGTAGTTAAAATAGTAGCATATACATATAGCACGTTTGGAAAATTTAATAATCACCGTTGTACTATCTTAAATACCAATTTATTTTCTACACGAATCAAACCCTAAGAACATAATATATATAAGGGTACTTATAAATATGAAACAAAGTTAGGAAGTATGATTATTGACTATACCAATCTTTATTTTGAGAAATAATACATACAATAAGGACTATCTTGAGTAGATATTTATGTATAACTAAGTATTTGAAAGTGACTTTAGATTACATTGTATTATTTATTAATGTATGTTAAGTTATTTCCATTCATACATATAAATAGGTTATATATAGTTGCATTTATATGTGTGTTTGAGATCTAACCACTGATATATAAGTGTTTCTATATGCATATGACTGTATGTAAGACTTAAACCCTAGATCCTCATAGTAAGACCATTTTAGTAAACATACCAATATTCTGATAAAGACGTTTCTCATTAATATGATCATGACTTTCTAAGAACAGTAGCAATACCAAACAAAATATGATGAGTAGTGGGGTCCTGAGATAAGCCTTGGATAAACCTTGTAAATATTAATGCCATAATGATTTCAAATCCTCCTAGCCATTATCCTACTACAATAATTCTTGCTAAGAATAATACCCATGTTGTCGCACTTCCACACAGAAGGTAATGGTTACTCCTACAACACATCCTTATACAATGTGTTCGATAAGCTCAAACTATATGCTATATATTGAGAGAATAAGATTACAAGACTAAAAGTGGAGGATTTAATTACTGACACGTACATATCTATAACATAAACATACTTAGCCTTATTTGTCTAAAAGTGAATATTAGAACTCAAACATACATCTAAGGGATCATATTTCCACATAATAAGATTAAGAACTCTAATATATCACTAGGTGACTGGGACTAGGATAAGAATAAGATGAATACTTATAATAGGAATACATACACATTTCTCTTCAGTTTGACTAACATACATAACATGTTCCTAGGATGAATGGGGACGAAGTGTAAGACCCCTGACCTAGCTTATAGCTTGATCTTGCTTGTCTAGTTTAATAAGATGCTTAAACCTTAATATAATCATGTGTTGAGCTTTAATAACATGTAACATGTTTATGTTTTTTGTTTGGTCCTGTTTGGATGATGTTTGAGTTGGTTTTGCTACATGTGTGCTTGTTGTGGACCAGCTTGCAATTTACCCATGTTGAGGGGTTATCTTGCAATTTGTTACATGTTGGATGTGCTTCCTATGTTAGAATCATGAGAGAGAGAGTATGATGTTGGTGGGCACCTTTTTATGCCTTGGTCTAATGAAGAGGGAAGTGGTGACATCTTGAGTGTTGTTTCTAGGGTTTGCTTGGATGCCCTAGTATGGTGTTGACCATATGTTTACCATTTGAGTTCTTGGTTTTCTTCAACCACCATTGATGTTTCCTTGCCCTAACCTCTGCGGTCAAAGAGGTTTTGGTGGTGGTGGTGTCCCTTCAATCAAAGAGCTTGTCCTTCTCTTTGGTCGAAGAGGAATCCTAGGGTTTCATGTGTTTGGTTGCTAGTTTCTCTTCAACCATGAGCCTTTTTTGGCCACGTTTTACTTCGACCGATGGTCCTCTAGGACCAAGTGAGTTCACTGATCCTTCTTGTTTTTCATGACCTTATTCTCTTGCATGGTTTTAGTGGATGCATGGTTGATTTTAGATGGATAAGTGCCACCTATGTGCATGACACCTAATCCCTTTCACCTCTCTCTAACCTTGAGTATATGCACATTTCTTTTCCCATGCATATGATCCTTTTTCTCTCTCTTTCCCTCTCTCATATTTGTACTTTGACTCATGGAGCTTGGTTGTGAAGAGGAGCTCATCCTTGGAGCTTTGGTGGCCTATCATCTTGCATGTGGTGATCTTGAGTGGAGCATCTTCTCATGTTGATTTGTTGGTGATCTTTGATCCTTGGTAAGTGATCCATCCCCTTGATTTCATTTCCTTGTAAAACCCTACCTCTTTATCTTCTCCTTTCTGAACCCATGGTTCTCCAGGTGGTCTTTTGAGAAACTTCTCTCCATATAGGTTGAATCCATGATTTTCCATTGTAGTACCTAAATGGGATGAAGATCTTCTCCTTCTTCCTTTCCTTCTTAGCCTAGAGTTTTGGATCTATAGTACCTAAATGTGATGAATATATTCTCCTTCTTCCTTTCTTTCTCATCATAGGGTTTTGGATCTCTCTTCCTTGACCTTTAAACTAGGGTTTTCCTCTCTTTTGAGGTGGTGACTAGATTGGTTGAGGAGGTGATCAAGGCTAGGTCTTCTGTGTTGTTTGGAGCTCTTTGCTGGGAGATTGTTTCATCATAAGTAGGAGGGTTATATAACTCTTTTCCTCTACTATTATTGCACCTTATTTCTACATTCAAAACTTATATCTAAAATGTGATCATATGCTATTGATGATGATATCTTGTTTAGGACTTGTGTTCCTATAATGATCTTGCATGCTTTTCTCCTTTACCTAACCCTAATTCTTACCCAGAATTCTATGGATGGTGGAAGTGCTTGTTATACATGCACATGTTTTATGTTGGTTTCTGATCTTACTTAAGGTTTTGTGTTCCTTTGTTATAATGGAGATTTTCATATGCAAGTGATGGTTTGGATCGTGTAGTCTTCCCATCTTGATAATGGTTTGGATACCCCTATGTGTTGGTGATCGGATTTCTAGGATTTTATGTGGTGATTGCCTTGATGTATCTCTCTCTTGAGATTTTAGTTTTTTGTTGGTTATCCATCTATTTTTATCACTCTTTGTGAGTAGTTTTCTCTCTAAGTTGTTCTTCATGCTATTTTCTAAGTAGTTGAAGGATTGGTGATGTTTGATGGTTTTTGAGATGGTTTTCCTTGGTTTGGTCACTTGGTTAACCCTTGAACTTCAATATATGGGTGTGGATGTGATGTTCTTCGATCACTAATATGTCCTTTGACCTGATTTTTCTTTGACCTAATTTGTCTTCAACCTGGTTCCCTTTGACCAAGGTTCTTTCTTGGTCAATGAAATGTGTTAGTGCTTCCCTTCTCCAAATAGTGGCCGTGGATGACAATATAAGATGTTCCAAGAATATGGAAAAATATGATGATTAGGATGTTTTGATATTTGCTGATCTAGAAACCCTAATTGGATACATATAAGTAAATCCTAACCCTGATTATGAACACATGCTGTAATGTTTTACTATATTTGAAGTGGTAGTATGTAATGATGATGCATTGTCTCTCACCTACTTGTATAACTTAATGTTGTTGGTTGAATAAACATCATGGTTGGCGATTACTATGGTACACTTGATATGATACAAGGGATGATGAATATGAGACTTTGTAAGGCATGCTGAAATAATATAATGATGTTGATCAGGAACTACATAATGTGGGTCTTACGACCTAGGAGAGGCTTTGTGCCTAGTTTGGGGTGATATCCCTCAGTGATGTGGTGAGGGATTGCTATCCCTTGATGATGTGATAATGTTGATGGCCTTGTATGGAAGTGGTATCAAATGATGATGTGACAAATTTATACCTCATACTTTTTATATCTTCTAGATTTGTATCACAACCATATCCTTCTAGAATCTATTTAGGGTTGTAGGTTGTAACTTGATTGATGCTAAAAGATACCCTACTGGATTAATTAATCAAGTGAAATCCTAATCATGTAGTTGCCATGTGCCATAGATCCATCTTCAACGTCAATATTTTTTGGATGGTGAAATGGGTTCTCCCTTAGTGTAAGCTCAGAGTCGTATACTATTGAGTTTATGCATTTCACAAGATTGGCTGTGGTCATACCCTGGCAAGAGAATGGTCGATGTTGTATCTAAGCGATGTGATTCATTATATATAATATATTTTGAGGATGGATGCAGTTATACCTCGGTAGGAGTGCATATGCGATCATAACTCAATTTTCATTAGTGTTGTGCCTATATACCATGGAAGACTAGTATTTTTTGTAGTTAGACTTTATATGTCACTATGGAGGACTCAGACTAACTGAGGGTGTGGGAGATCATAGGAGTAAGACTCCTCATAGATCTTGTATGGCACTGATTTTGACTTAGCGGTGGCCAATTGGAGCATGAGTGGTATACCTCATATCCTCAGGGCATAATAAAAGACATAATACATCTATGTAGCATATTTGGTTAGGGTTTAACACGGATCACATTGGATGATCCTTTTCTTTATTTATTGTAATGATTAGTTGATTTATAATGTGGTAAGTGAGATCAACTATTATACATGTTATTCATATTCCTTCTAAAAGTTTAAGATGTTCTACTGCTCAGTTGTAGATGTCTGAATGGCTTAAATAGTGATAATTGCCTTACTCATATCATTTTGCTGAATCTTCTCAGCATGATAATAATGTTACTTTTTTGCTTTATCTTATATGTGTTAATAATAGTTGTTGGTAGTGAGTTGCATCTCTCGCTGGGACGTTAGTCTCACCCCATGTGTTTCCTCATCTTTTAGGTGGTTGTGTCGGCAATGTGGAGATCATGTTGTTGACCAGTAGCTGTCATTGGTTGGATATGTTGCTAATGTTTTGTAGTAGACTCCTATGTGTCATCCCTATACTCTCAGATCCATGGGGGTGTGATTTGTAGACGCTGTATATCAACACACATTTTGGAAGTAGGCCGTGGTTGTACATATATGGCTTGTATATGTGAATAGGTTAACATATTTTATAAGATGTGGCTAGTTAGCCAAGTGAACAGTGATATGTATCATGTTGTGGCATGATATGTAATACATGTGGCTTCATGTGGACCCAGATGTAATATGTTCTTGCTTTTGTGGTAATATAGAATCAATTTTAATTTATCATGTTTTATGGTAATCCTGGATGTTTAGTATTAGTTCCACATTTTGTTTTGAGTTATATCGCTTTGGTGTGACAATGGGCATCACACAAAGTATATATATTTAGCTAGCCATTAGTCATTAAGATCAAGTAAGTGTAGTCGGTATTTATATTTAGGCACTTATGTTATTTTGACATACAATTTCCCATGATGAAGAAGCTCTTGACACCACATACTACTTATTTAAAATTCTATCCTTTCAAGTGGGAATCCTTTGAAATATCCTAAAAAACTACTTATTCTTATTGTATTGGATTTGTAAACCATCCTATAATGCAAATTAATGTTTTTGATGTGATTGATGGGCATATGTCTTTCCTTCATATGTTGCGTGTCGTATTAGACTAAAATAACTGATGTAGATGCTTATGCATAATCATAATTTTTAAAAACGATGTGCTTTTCTATCCAAGATGCACTATTCCACTCAGGACATGCTATTCAACATATCACTATTGTAGGACAATGATCGTTAGTGTATAGACTCTACTTTCATTACTTCTAGTCTACTTTATTTACATGGACTTGTTTTATTTTATGAATTGATTAATGATAAAACATTGTGTGATACTCTATTATTTTTTAATGCCTGATTTACTTATTTAATATTAGTGAACTTACCTACTTTATAATAGCCACCTCTTTAGTAGGAATCCCTCTTTTTGTTTACTCATGTTACCTACAATTCCTAAACATATTTATCACACAAATATTCACTGTTTACCGACCCATACATTTATTTCTCTTTTTCTAGGTGTTGTTCCCAAACCAACCAGGTGTAGGTGCTTTATTCATGAAGATTATTTAAGGACTTAGAGTTGAGGATAGCTTGGGATTGCTAGGTTGTCCTCGATACTCATCCTAGTTATAAACTAGATATACCTTTCTCTTTTGTAATGACACCCTTGTGATGTGGAACAATGAATGAATTATAGTGAGAATGATTTTGTAATAGTTAATTTTTTCATTGCTACTTAAAGAATCTATTTGATATATTATACTTGAGAAATAAGAAAATTGTATTTTGGATCGTACATATAAGTGTGTTTGGATTCAATGTTAATTATTCCTCAATTATGAAATAAGTTGACCCCTCTCAGATGCTAGTCTTTACACATATGATCTAGAGTCATCCACCTATAATGCTCATTCATCTAGTACTATTCTTGATCCCATTCCTACTCACACCTCTACCACTATTCCTGATCCCATTCCTATGCACAACTTTACCATCTTGATCTCATTCCTATTGATGCCATTACCACTGCTACGATCCTACTCTTATTCCTTCTATACTATGTCCAAGTACCCTATATCTCATCAGTTTATGGGTTGAGGTCATGTATGGTAGTACATCACCATAGATGGTAATTCTATTTCACACACCACCCCACCTCCACAAACAATGCACTACTATAGAGTAGACTAGTCTTTCTCTGTTCCATACACCCAGTCCCACCACTAGTAATCCATGAAAGTCGACCACATGCACAATCTTATGCTACATTTTAACTGACTTTGTTTAATCTATAATTTTCACCCCACCTCCACCTTTGATAAAGTGAGTTTGTATATCCTTGTTCAATAACTATTTTACCCTCATTTTGTTCATTCTTGACCTCAATTCACCATTTCATGACTAATTGATCAGTAATGACACTTAATTTCGTAGTATAAGGCCCAATATGAGTAATATGTACTTGGTGACATTAAAATTACCCTAATTGATAATATTGTCCAAAGTAGTAGATTGCATCACGTATCTATATTTTTTGGATCTCAAACTATTTATATGTATTCTACATGATAATTGGAGCTTATATTCCAAATTTCAACCCAATTGGACACTCCTACGGATTTGTAGATTTTCTAAAAGTTTGTGTACAAAAAACCCCTTTATTAGGCTTTTTATTCTAGTTTTTTTCATGTCAGCTATCCACTACTAGTGAGGTGGACGAATCTTGACCCTCGAATCATGCTTGTAGATTCTAAACCTAATCGAGTTTCCTGAACCTCATCTTTAACCTCCCGCCAATTGTAGGGAGGAAAAGACGGACCCGACTAGTTAAGGCTGCCACCTCAGTCTCCCTCATGAGATTCTTTTCCTGTATATCTTTTCGTATCACAATTTTCCACTAAAAAACCCCATGTTTGACTGGGTTTAGTGTATTCTCGAACTACCTCAACAACCTCCTTGTGCCTCTCTCTCACTCTAGAGGTCATGGATAAAGCCTATACCCTTGCTAATCCTGAGACCTACCCTCACCTTTATAAATCCCAATCCATAGGTCGCCGCTTCCCTCCTTTGTGATAACCTCCACACTCATGCCCTATTGCTGATCCAAGCACCCCCATTTCTACCCCACTTCTTTTGCTCATTCTAGCGACACCGCTCCATGATCTTGATTGGGCATTTCACCATCCTATCATCTTCTACCAAATTTTGACCTCCATTCACTTTGGGAGGTCAGATCGAGGTCGGACAATGACTTCCCAGCTGACACCAGTTCCTCTTTATCCCATATCCTCTAGCACCAGTAGTGGTTTCTCTTGTAGCTCCTCCCTACCCTCGTGTAGATAATTGAGTGGAAATGAGGAGTCCTAACCACCCAATCACAATCCAAAGATCTGAGGGAAGTGGGCCTAATCCAAGAGAACCACCACCCCATTGCGATCCAACAACGAGTGGATAATCCCCTTGCATGCCATATAAGTTCCCCAATCACATCTGTCCATCATGGGATAAACATTCTTGGATTTTCCATGCCATAATGGTTTTCCCCTCTTTTTCTCAAATATTCAATTTACAATACCAAAGTCATATATAATTCCTAGAGAATGCATCATAGAACCAAAAATATCAAAATTATAGTCCTTGTTTATTAAAAAATGAGACTGATCCAATAAAATGAGTACAAGATCTGAATTGTGTTCCTTTTCTCTATTTGTATTAAAACATCCATACTAATCATTCTACATTTATATATCATATTTCTTGTTAATTTAAATCACCCAACCTGGGATCTAATCATGTTGGGACTATGATCATTTTGAAAACCTAAGTCTTGAATATGATATTGAAGAAGAATAAATGTTAGAATCATTATTACTAGACCATCATATTGTTTATTCTACACCCTTTTATGCATAAAAATCATCATATGATCTACTAAAAATAATTCTTGATTTTATCAGTGTATTCAAACAGACCCTAATATGATGTACCTTTCCCTTTGAGCCACATGGACCCAGAACACAAATAATGATGAAGTATAATGAGTATGATCTAGGACTTTGATCATAACATGAATATTGATGATAATTAGGGTTATATTTCATTCTAAAATACCTAGGTATATCATTCATACTTCGAATATACTTCATACTGAATAAATGTTTAATATATCAAATGATATTGGTTCATAGATGACATCCATAAGGTTAAATAGGAATAAATAACCCTAATCTTGAGTATTGAAATGACATTTAAGTATCATGATCTTGACCATTAATTTGAATCTTATTGACCTAGGATCTGATCTGAGACGTTGGTCTATACTCTTGTGATGTCTTACTCAAATTAATAAAAAAATAAGATATTATACTTCCTCTTTGAACAAAATAGTGTTATTGATGATATTGTATGTACCTATCAGAAATATACTTGGCTATGTATTTTTTTGACTACTGAGTAGTCTTTTGAATTTCTATTTTATAACTTGTAAATCTAAAACATAAATGATATTTCACATCACCATTGAATGTGATAATGATTTTAATATTGGGTACAAGTGGCCTCCTCATATTGGAGGGTGGAACTTGTACTAAATGGTGACCTCCTCCCTTGAATGGAGAGATGGATCCAGGTGACCTCTCCCTTCACATCGGGGTGATGGAGGCATATTTAGTTATGAATATTTGATAATATCAACATAAATGGAAAACTTGTAATAAATTCTTGTTGAATAAATAAAGTTTTGAAATCATTTTTTGATTATTTGAATACATGTCGTGACAAGTATATTATTTTAGTGTAAACTATGTTAACTATTTTTAATAGCGAACTGTCATGAAAAGAACTGAAGAATGAAAATTGCTCACTTGTTATCTCTTATCATTTGCTGAAAATAAAAATGGCTACATGACACCTAAACATGACATGGGCCTTTTTGAAAAAGGAATGTAGTTGATAGCTTATTAGACTTCTCTTCTTATTATTTCTTTTCCATTTTTCCTATGGGCCATGATGTATTAAACCTTATGGTTCTTTTTCAATGAAATAGAATGTTATGTCTTTTTGCATATAATGTGTGTGTGTGTGATCTTCGGGCCACTCAAAGACATGCACTCTAATCCCCTTAACACTTCCTACCTGGGCAATGGGATTGGAATTTGGGTAATCTATGACAGTTGGTATTAGATCCACCACACACTTCTTATGGATTAATGAAATAATATTTCTAATATATGAGCCAACAAAATCCTAAACCTCACTATGGTAAAGCTAAGATGTCTAGAAAGAGCATAAGGGGTTCTAACAGTAATTTGTCCAATCTGTCTAGCTACAAATGATGAGGTTCCCCTGCTCCACCTAGCCTTAGTGGATCTAGAAATTTACTAAAGGATTTCCTATAACCTTAGAGTTTCTTCTAGCATCTCATATATTCTTTAAGGACTACCCTGAGACACCTATTAGAAAGAAGTAGGGTGACTTCTCATCTTCTCTCTCTATTATAGGGAGTCTTGATCTGATCTCTACTCTATCTCTATTATGGAATGCCTTAGTATGGGGGCATACTAAAATTCAAATTAATTTGTAAAACTGGATAAAAATTGAAATATTGCCATGATCTAATAGACTTTTGACTTGAAATTGAAATATGAGAAACATATACCAATTAAACCTTTGTAGAGGGATCCAAGAACTAGATATAATAAGAATGGTGTAGGGTCTTCTGATACCAAGAACGGTAAGGGAAAGAGTCTTAGGGAGGAAGACAATGAAAAGGTTGATTCTATCAATAAATCCCTTAATATGGGGAGTTGGGAAATGAAACAGAAAGTGCATAAGAATGTCGTGCATGACCTTGGAATCCAAAAAACATCACTAGGTCCCACCCATAACCCAAAACCCATCACCATCCAAGATTTCCTAAAACTTAGCCCAGAAGCCTTTTATGGGGAGGATACATGAGATGTCCTAGATAAAACCGATGCTTGGTTAGCGTCCATGAGAGAACATTTAGGATTTTGAGGTGCCCTGGACAATATAAAGCTGCTTTTGCTACCTACCAGTTGAAAGGAGTGACCATGTTGTGGTGGGAGAACTATGTCTAGTCACAGTAGGTCATCCATGTTAATTGGGAAGCCTTTATACCCATTTTCACTACCCGTTTCCAGCCTACCTATAAAAGGAAGGAGAAACAAAAGCATTTCCTTACCCTTACTCAAGGTAGAAACATTGTAGTTGAGTATAGATGAAAATTCCACCTTCTGGAGAGCCATGTCACTAACCTCACTAAGGAGCAGATGTTAGATGGATACATTGATGGTCTCTTCCTAACCCTAAAAGCCTTTGTCTCCTCATCCAAACCTACCACTTCTTAGGATGCCTATGACCATAACTTGTCCATGGAGAGAACCGATGACATGGAAATCCACTACCTACACTAGTCTACCAAGGGCTTAGTGATGTTGTTCCCCTAAAACCTGAGAAAAAAAGGAAACCCCATAAGAATAATGTGAATAAGAACATAAATTAGCACAAAAATCCTAGAAATCCTCCCACCCAAAACAACAACCAGGGCTAGAAATAGAACTATAATTGAGGCCCGACTTAGAACTAGAATCCAAGCTCTATTAGTGGATAAGTTCAAAATCCTAGTGTTCCTGATGTGGCAACTATGGTAATCACCACTCTGTCTAGCTCAAGTACACATCTCTAGTTTGTCACTTTTGTAAACAAGAGGGACATTTCAGATACAATTGCCCTCACCCTCCTCCCACATGAGCCAAATAGTGATACCATAATCTGGTCTATCTCTTTTCACTAAATACGGATGAGGCAAATCCTAATGGGAACAAGCTCATGGAAGGTATGATTTAATTTGAAATTATTTCCATAATGCCTCTATCATGATTCACTTGTGCAAACACGTTACATCAAATATATGTGTATACATAGGTATGATGCAAATCAATGATATTATATTGTCACGCTATTTGACTCAAAGTCAACACACACCTTCATGTCTAAAAGTCTATTCTCTATGTTCAATTTGGAAATACGAGACTTAGGATACATACCTGATGAAGCTACCCCCAATCAGAAAATGAAAAAATCCTACTATATTGTTGAAAAAGTCCATCTATATTATGTTGGACGTGATCTAGAGTCAAATTTTATACTCCTACACATGGAAGACCTTGACCTTATTTTGGGGATGGATTGGCTTTATAAAAGCCATGCTATAATTAATTGTCGTACCAAGAAATTGGCCAATATCCTTATTCGTGTAATTCCTAGAAGAAAAGATCAAAATCAAAATATTGTCATTTCATTGATTAGATCCTAAACCTAGATAGCCAATTGGGTGCAAAGCATACCTAGAAATTGTAGCTGTAGTCAATCCTGATATGAGTGCCCTAGAAAATATTTATATAGTGTGTGTGTATCCTAGCATATTTCATGAGGAGATCCTTGGGTACCACCTAATTTTGGTATTGAATTAACTATTGATTTTCCATCAGGTTGCATTATCAGGAACCCTATCAGATGGTTCTTGTTGAATTAATCAAACTAAAATGTGGTTGTAGGAATTTCAAGATAAGGGTTCCATCCACCCTAGTACATCCCCTTGCGGAGCACCCATTCTCTTTGTTAAGTAAAAGGATGGATCTCTTTGCATGCGCATTGACTATCATATGATAAACCAAGCTAATGATAAAAATAAACATCCCCTACCTACAATTGATGACCTTTTTTTATCAACTTTGTTCTTCTCACCTCTTCTCTAAAATTGATCTTTGTTTTGGTTACCACCAACTCAGGATTAAGGATGAAAACATCCCTAAAACTTCCTTTCAAACTCAGTGTGGACAATATGAATTCCTAGTCGTGCCTTTTGGGGTGACCAATGCCCCTGGTATGTTTATGAACTTGATGAACAATGTCTTCCAACCCCTACTTGATGAGTTTATAGTGGTCTTCATTGATGATATCCTGATATATTTGAATGACATTGAGGCACATCGTAACCCTCTTCACAACGTCCTTGATATACTCTATACTTAGAAATTTTATGAATTTTTTTGTAAATGTGAGTTGTAGATTTCTGAAGTCATGTTTTTATGCCACATTATTTCTGGTGGGAAAATTTCTTTTGACCCCAACAATTTCTCAGTTGTTCTTGAGTGGCAAGTCCCCAAAATGTTTCTGAAATTCAAGGTTTCTAGGTCTTTCTGGTTATTATAGGCATTTCAAAATGAACTTCAGTAAAACAGCATTGCTCCTCACAAATCTCACCAGGAAAAAAGAGTGGTGAATCTGGTCGAAGGAGTGCGAGTCTAGTTTTTAGGATTTGAAGACAAAGTTGATAACCACACCTATCTTGACCTTTCTTTTGGGATATGATGGGATCATCATCTTCACCAATGCATCAAGGTTTGGTCTAAGTTGTGTCCTCATGCAAAAAAGAAAGACATTTGCTTATGGCTCCTGACAGTTGAATCCAAATGAAGTCAACTACACAACCCATGACCTCGAGCTTGCTGTCATTATTTATGCACTAAAGATATGATGAAACTATCTGTATAGATACACCTTCGACACCCTCTCTGATCACAAGAGTCTAAAGTACATCCTGACATATAAGTATCTCAACCTCAGACAAAGATGATGGCTTGAGTACCTCAAACACTATGACTTCACCATAATGTGTATTAACTAAAATGTAAAATGATATGTGAAGGAGCTTTTGGTGGACGAACATGAAGACTGAAAATGCTACTTTCATCTCAAGGTGTCTGACCTACTAGCAGATCAAGGTTAAACATAAAATACTAGGGTATCTTATTAACCCTTACCTATTCCTGAGTGGAAGTTGGAAAACATCACCATGCATTTTGTAGTGGGTTTACTCAGGAATAGAAAAGGGAGTGACACTATTGGGCTATAGTCGACCGCTTGACTAAATCATCCCATTTTATTATGTTTAATAGACAACCAAAGTACCAGAGTTAGAACATCTTTATATTCATGAGACAGTAAGATTGCAAGGGATTCCTATATCCATTGTGTCAGATCACGATGCAAAATTCACCTCACACTAATAGGGCCAGGTTCACAAAGACCTGGGAACTCAACTGAACTCCATTACAACATATCATCCATAAACTGATGGACAGTTTGAAAGGTCGATTTAGGTTTTAGAAGACTTGTTGAGATTGTGTGTCCTAGATTGAGGTGGTTCATGAGACCAATACCTTCCTCTTTTTGAGTTCTCCTACAACAAAAAAGATTAGTCTAGTATAGACATGCCTCCGTATGAAGCCTTATATGGAAGGTCGTTTAGATATTTCCTTTATTGGGACAAAATAGGTGAAAGATAGATCTGGAAATTCTAGGAGCTGCAACTTTATTCTGACAATGCCAACCTGATCAAACGAAGGCAGAAGAGGACACATGACCATCAAAACTCTTATATTGATGCACATAGAATGGGTACTTAGTTTTTGGTGGGTGACCATGTTTTTCTAAAGATTTTAGCGATTTGAAATATGGCAGAGAAAAAATGTTGGCTGTTTGGATATGCCACACTCGTACTTTGATGATGCTAATATTTCTAAAATTGTATTACTAACATGTGTATTAAGTGTTTCAAGTGATCAAGGAACTAAGACAAGATCCAACTACAAATACCTTGCAATTTTTACATGTTTGGATGCTTGCAAATCAAGTTGTACCATGTATTTGGTTGTACATGTGTGTTTTTGTACAACTTGATCGATATTATGCAAGGAGAAGTGATAATCCTCCAAATCCTACCCAAAACTCTATACTAGACTCACATGAAGACTTTATGGTTGATAGGTTTCATATGAGTCATTAATAGGACCTCACTTACATTGCAAATCTTTGCAGATAGACCTTATTGGTCGAGAAAATTATTGACCGAGACACACTCGGTAAAAGACTTAGATAATTGAGAACTACCTTTGCATATCTTAAGTTCTGAGTCATTCTCAGTCGACAATATTGTCAAAGTTGGTCAAAGAAAACTTCAACCAATAAAGAGTCATTGTGCTTAGTTGACCGAGGATATAGACCAACACATAACCATTGAAGCCTAGGACACTGCCCAATCGAAAATATTATAGACCGAGACTCCACCGGTTGATGAGTTTGTCGATTGACACTATTCCATTTGACAATATTATGAACCAAGGAAGGTTCTATAAACTATTTTTTAATGATCTAAATAATCATTGTAACTTTACTAACTATATTCTAACAGCTAGTTAACATCCTAGAACACTCTAGACACTTCCCACAAGTACCGTAACCACTTCCATTCATTTCCTATAAATAGGAGTGGTCTTAGGACACTTGGAGATGTGAATTGCACATACAATTGCATACACATTGATTCACATACTTGAGCACACTACTTGTAATCTTTCTCAAAGAGATTAGGCTCTTCACTTCAAGTTGTCATCTAGCTAGACTAAGCCTTATATATATATATATATATATATTATAATCCTTCTCCACTAAATACAACCTTGCCTAAACATTTTATGGAGTAGATCATCATCACTAGTCTAATAGCGATTATCATAAATTTTGTGAACTACATTATATTTTCCATCTATCCAACCTACATTTGCTTTAGTATACTACTCTTGGACTACTTATTGGAGTGAAGGCTGTCCAAGAACCTAGGAGAAGAAGGATTCTTCTCAACATGGTGCTCTTCTGCTGGTCATTAAAGAAGAGGTGAAGTAATGATGCTCTTTCGTGTCTGTCAAAGAAGAGGTCAAGAGAGTGACCTTTTGTGTCCCGTCAAAGAAGGTGTGAGTTCTCCTTGAGATAAAAAGGAGGATTAGTCTTAGTGCCAAAAAAGACACTGGTAAATTTTTGTGTATTTTTTATCAGTATATAAAAGGGATAAAATATACAATTTAGAAATCCTGGTTGGAAACAACTGGGTAGTGTGACAGAACCACTCTAAATCTCTGTGTTATTTTGTGTCTGCTCGCTTCTATCTCATTTTATGAGCTATGTTTTTTAGTTTACTTTAAATTCTACCAAAATCTCTATTCAACCCTCTCTAGATCTTTTCATTTGGTATCAGAGCACGTCTTCAAGGAGCACTAACATGACCTGAAGAATGGGGGAGAATGTGATTAGCCACCTCAACTTGGAAGGAGCTTTTGTGAGAAGGCCACCAATGTTTGATGGACCAAACTACACTTACTGGAAAAGAAGGATGTAGTTCTACTTCTAGGTAATTAGTTTTGAACTTATAAAGATGATAACTCATCCATACATACCTCCAACCACTAAGCTAGAAAAATGGAATCGTGACACGATAAAGCAAGCCACACTCAATGCAAAGGCAGTAAGCATTCTTTATTGTTATTTATCTATTAGTAAATTTAGTCAAATATCCTCATGTGAAACTTCTAATGAAATTTGACATAAATTATCTATAACACATGAAGGAACTTCCCAAGTTAAGAAAACTAAAATTAGTATGCTAAAACACAAGTTTTAGTTATTTCATATGGAACTTAATGAAAGCATTGTACAAATGTATGCTATATTTTCTAACATTGTTAATGACCTAAGTGTGTTGGGGAAGAACATAAGAAAGGAATATCAAGTATCCAAGAAACTTATATCATTGCCTCCCAGATACAAGTCAAAGGTTACTACTATTGAGGAAGCTAACGATCTTACATCACTGAAGATGGAGAAGCTCGTAGGGAATTTGGAGACACATGAAGTCACCTTTGAGGAGGAAGATAAAGTAGAAGAGGAACATAAAAAGGAGATAAGGAGGGATCTTTCTTTCAAAGATGTCACCAAAGCATCATTAAGAAACATCATTCAAGAATGTAGTGACACAAGTGATGAAGATCATGAACTCACCTTGATTTTAGATGGTAAGAAATATAAGAGATTTTGATCTAACAAATTTCGTAGTGCCCCTTCATTTTATTCTAGGCACTTTGAATGTGTAAATAAAGGCCACTTGGTCTTTAAATGCCCAAAAACCATGAAAGGTAATAACTCCTCATTCAAGAAAAAAGACAAATCCTAATTAGATGCATGGGATCAATCAAGTGACGATGGTGAAAGAAACAAAGAGGAGGAGGTGGAATCCCTCATGGCACTATCAGATGAATAAGAAACTAATGAGGTAAACATTTTTGATTTATTTAAAGAAGAATTAGTTAGTAGTCTTGAAGAATTTCATAAGAAATATATTGATTTCAAGAAATAAAAGAAGAAACTTGCCAAAAATTGCATGAATTTAATGTTAATATACGTAATATTAATTCTAAAAATGATGCTTTAAAAATTTCAAATAATGCATTAGAAAAACATGTTGATAGTTATAAGGCTAAAATACTTGATCTTGATAATGAAAATAGTATTCTCTCTCAACAAAAAGTTGATATGCTTGCTAAACTAAATGATTATCAAAATCAACCTATTTCTTGCTCTCACTCAGATTATGATGTTTACAAAGAGATACCTTAAATTCAAATTTTGCTCAAGTAAATTTGGATATAACTAAAAAGCTTGCTGAAAATGTTGAATTACAAAAACAAGTTTCTTTATTAATACAAGGAAACAAAACTCTTGATAACATCTTAGATAGTGCTTCTAAAGAAGTAGGAAGGAGAGGTGTACGGTATGTGCCAAAGAACAAATCATCACATATGCCCAAAACAAAAAATGCTTCCAATACTAGAAATACATATGTACCTATGACTAAAATTGTAAATTCTCAAAATGTTGAAAATAGAAATGAAATATCTTTTATCTCATGTCATTATTGCCAACATCTTGGACATTATTCCTTTTTATGTGAATGCCGGAAGAAAGGATCCCTTGACATGGTTTAGGTTCCAAAATCCTAAACTTCGAATAGAAAGGGAACATATTGAGATTTTACCTATGATTAACTTTATTAATATATTTATTTCTTATCTCAACCTAATTTGAGATTAAATTTGCACACCTTTTTTATTATAGAACTCATTTGCATAACTCTTAAGTTATTCATTTGCATATCTTACTAAATAGAAATTCTAGTTTCTCCAAAATTTCCTATGAGTTGACAAAACTTTGACTGAAAAGATCTTCGACCAATGAATCTTCTTGTCAGAGAATAAGTCTATCAAAAATTTAACTTAAATATTTAATCTTTACAAGAAAATGTGTTAAAATTTCAACCTGTAAAGGTCTTTCTCGCTTGATTTTATTAGTTCCATCGATACCATTTATCTATTTTATACTAACCATCATGGACTCTACTTGAGTATCAAAACCCTCTCAACTTTGCATGATTGTGTGATAATGGATGCTCCAAGAACATAACTTCATTACTCTAAAAAAGAAGAAATAGAGAATCAAGTCACATTGGAGACAATGACAAAAGTACCATCGGCGAAATAAGTATGAAGAAGTTTAAGGTAATGACACAATGATGAGGTATCTCTTTCTATTCTGTATACAAATGAATGTACGTAACTTGCTGTAATAAGAATAAATTATCTAGTAGGATTGGCTTATTGAGATTTTAGAAAAAAATGACAAAAAGAGATTAGACGATCTTATTGCTATAAATGATTCTTTTCAAACTCAAATTCTTGCATTAAAAGAAAAGGTTCCTTATCTCTCTTTGTACTCATGCCAATTATAACACATCAAGAAAATTTGATGATAAAACTTCTATGATTAAAGAAGACCTTAATAGACAAAGCTTGATTATACTACTCTTATTAAAGAAAGTAAAAGTTAAATTTATCTTTGGATAAAAGTTCTAGTAGTGAAATGGGTTGCATTCTCATAATCGTGATTGTACTCATGGATTTATTTCTAGAAATGATAAGAAGGAAAGAGGCCATGAGCCTTATTTGCAAATCTTTGTGAGATTGATAATATGTGCTGAAATTATTTTAATAGCTGAACATTTCAGTCAACTAACTCTTACACCGAACAACCATTTGGTTGACAACATTCTCAGCCTAGATCTTGTCAGTAATAGAATTTATTTGGTAAACTTGATTTATAGATTTAAACTTTTTCTAAATATCTTGATTTCTACATCTGATATGTATGTTATATCATGGAATTTGGATTCTTTTTGAGCTCATATTACTTGAAATGATATTAAGGGGGAGCTCAAAATCTTTTAAATATACTTGCATATATTTTCTTCTCTTAATTGATTCTCTATATCAATAAAAGCTTAACATCCTTTGACATATGGTTTAGAGATGCTTTTAGAGTTATTATTATGATGCTTAATGGCTTCTCCATACAAATATGGGCTTAATATCCCTTATATTTGGTCTAGAGATTCTTTGTTGACCACATTCTATGCTTTATTGTTTCTCTATGTCAATATGGGCTTAAAATTTGTTACGTTTGGTCCCTTTTTGTGCTTAAAGAATTATCTAATCATTTCTAGGCTGAACATCCTTTGAAAATGATTAGAAAATCTATATTATCTTTTTCTTTTAATTTTTATGGAAAATCTATATATCATGGAGGATTTAACATTTCTTACATTGATATTGAAATATTCTTTAGAAAATAGTGTTTTTCATCTCTATACCGTGGTGGACTGAACATTCCTTACCACTAGTGTAGAGTATCCATTTAATAATTTGTGTTGATTGGGTCTTCTTATCGTGAAGGACTTAACAATGATTTCACCAGTAATTAGACAATATTTTAGAATCATTCCTTGTTCATATATGGCTTTTTGACTATGAAGTAATTTGATTAACATTAATTAGTATTATTTTTCAACTATCTTTTGGTATAAGTTTTACCATCCCAAAATTGAGCATCATATTTTGGGGGGAGTATCTCACTAGGGGGGTCATAATCATTACTTTCTATCTTTTTGTGATGGCAAAGGGGGAGAAAAATCCATGAGATAAATTGGCTATCATCAAAGCAATTTAAACTGGGACAATAATCATGGGATAAATTTAAAGGTACAAAGTTCTAAATTAATAACATTTAATTTATCTTATCGAAATATTTGTCATCATAAAAAAGGGAGAGATTTTTTATTTTTTGGATATGCCACACACATATTTTGATGATGCAAATATTTCCCAAATTGTATTACTAACATGTGTCTTAAGTGTTTCAGGTGAGCAAGGAACTGTGTCAAGATCCAACTACAAAGACCTTGTAATTTTTATATGTTTGGATGCTTGCAAATCAAGTTGTACCATATATTTGATTGTACACATGTGCTTTTTTACAACTTGATAGACATGATGTGAGGACAAGTGATGATCCTATAAAACCTACCCAAAACCCTACCCTACACTCACATGAAGACTTCAGGGTTGATAGATTTCATATGAGTCATTAATAGGACCTCACATAAATTGCAAATCTTTGCATATAGTCCATATAGGTCAAGAAAATTGTCAATCGAGACACACTCGGTGAAAGACTCAGATAACTGAAAAATAGTTTTGCATATCTTAAGTTCTGAGTCATTCTCGGTCGACAATATTGTCGGCTGAGAAAATCAGTCTAAGAAAAATTTGACTGATGAAGAGCAATTTTGCTTAATTGTCTGAGGATATAGACCAACACATAACTGTTGGAGCTTAGGACTCTACCTATCGATAGTGTTGTTGACTGAGACTCCACCGGGTCGATTAGTTTGTCAACCAATACTCTTTTGGTAGACAATATTGTGGACTGAGGAAGGTTCTGGAAACTATTTTGTTAACAATAAAATTGACGATTGTAACTTGATTAACTATATTCTAACGACTATTTAACATCCTAGAACACTCTAGACATTTCCCACAAGTACCCTAACCACTTTCATACATTTCCTATAAATAGGTGTGGTCTTAGGACACTTAGAGACATGACTTGCATATACAATTGCATACACATAGATTCACATACTTGAGCACACTACCTGCAATCTTTATTAGAGTGCTTACGCCCTACACTTCAAGTTGTCATCCACCTAGACCAAGATGTAGCTCTATACTAGGATCCTTCTCCACCAAATACATCCTTGCCTAAATCTTTTGCGGAGTGGATCATCATCACTTGTCCAATAGCAATTAATTATAAATCTTGTGAGTTGCATTATATTTTCCTTCTCTCTAACCTACTTCTACTTGGGTGTACTGCTCTTGGAATATTTCTTGGAGTGAAGGCCATCTAAAAACCTACCAAAAGAAGGAGTCTTCTCAACTTGATTCTCTTCTACTGGCCCTTAAAGAAGTGGTGATGGAATGGTGGTCTTCTACATTCATCAAAGAAGATGTGAAGAGGGTGACCTTCTGCGGCCCCTCAAAGAAGGTGGGAGTCTTTTTTGAGTTGAAAAGGAGGGTTGGTCTTTGCGCCACAATTTTTATGTATTGTATATCAATATATAAAAGGAATAAAATATACAATTTAGAAATACTGGTGGAAACAACTAGGTTGTGGACTGGCGTCTTTTGATGGCACCACTCTAAATCTCTATGTCCTTTTATGGTTGCTTCCTTCTCTCTTATTTTGTGAGCTAAGTATTTTGGTTTTCTTTGAAATCTACCAAAAGCTCTATTTTCCCCTATATATCTTTTCACAAAGAGAGACTTAGCCCCTAGATATGTGGGTCCGTTTGAATATTTCAACACATTAGTGAATGTGCATATAGGTTGTGTCACATAACCATTTATTACCCAAATCCTAACTCCATACGACTACAAAGTCAATGGAGATAGAACCTAGGCATTTGTCCCTAGCATGGTATAATAAAGAATGGATGTGTAAGTGTAACACTTAACATACATGAACAAGTAACAAGATAAAATCACCAATCATAATCTCAACATTCAACATGTATTATTAGGAAACATTGTCTTTTTACAAGATTTTAGTTAAATATTAAGGAGTACATTTTTACAAGTCTACTCATGTACACAATAATGATCTTACACCAAGTACACCTAACATATATTACCAAGCCCATCAACTTCTAGCCATCTCTGAACCTATAAAATATGTGAAACAATACAGGTTAACACATAAGGTACTGAGTACTGGGCTGGAATATATATATATATATATATATATATATATATATATATATATAAGCTTTACATAGTCCAAAAATAGTTGTAAAAGTAAAAAATAAGAACCAACAAGATAAATATTTAGCGAAGTTCCCATGTTTTACATCATTTTACTCCTATTATACCAACAACATCGTATATTATAAGGCCTTTTTGACTAACTTCCCATTGGAAAATATGTAAGGGTGCTCAAGATTAACTAACCCTTTTCTATGTAAGCAGACCTCAAGGTCATCGCCAAGAGATAACCATTTTATTGACAAAGTACACCCTATATTGACAACTCAAGTAGGACACCCAACCTCATATCCTTACCCTGAGAATACAGGCAGATGCATAAGGTTTGTATAATGGAGTTTCTATATTATGTTTGCAAGTTATAAAACAACGACATGAGACAAACATCGAGTACAATACTAGAGTACTACATGGAAATTTTTTAGCAAGTAAATAAGCATACATATATATCACATTTCAAACAAGAAAGATATAGTCATATAATTAATAAAGCTCAAACTTGAATCATAGATTTCATAACCTATCCTTGACCATCTAGATCACAACTCAAACCTGATTAAGAACAAGATTACACACATGAATTAGATTGTGACAAAGTGGTTTTTGCTTTAATTCCGAGGACGGAATTCCTTTTAAGGTGTGTAGGATGTAATGGAGTGCCCTTTTGAAATCCTTAAATGTCGAATAACATAAGTGAAGTCATTCATGGTCGAGTAATTTTAGAGTTTTACCAAGGTTGGAAGTCAAATGATATTTGATATCATGAGATGATTCCCTATGTTCATGCCTTTTGAGGTATTTTATTCAGTAATCAAACAATGGAATTCTAATACCAAATTTGTGTACAAAGTAGCTTGAGTTGTGAGAAAGCTATGGTTAAAATTTGGTGACAATCGAAGTATCCTAGATGGAGTTATTAAGGTTTGAATTTTGGAAAATAATGTGGATTTTGATGATTTATGGACCTAAGTTTGATCATGGGCCTGGTTGAATGCAAGGTCATGCGCCCAAGTCCCTTTTTTTTCTAAAGGTGCCACAGATCGACCTTTTGCAACCCTTGGATATGGATGATCTGACCAGTCTCAATCATCCCCTACCTTGCGGTTAGAGAAAGGTAGTGGGAATCGTGACCATCCCATTACCCCACGTCATGAAGGAAGGGCTGCGTGCGAGTCTAAGTGGGTAGTTTCCTCATTTCACTTATACCTACAAGCCGACCTCTCATCTAGGGCGGTTGGAGTAGATAGGGAGGTCTTCTTGTCTTTGGCACTAGAACCTGACCAGTGGCGCACAAAAGCACAGACTCACGAGGAGGAAGTCCGTAGACGATCATACACCAGAGGACCAGTCGGCGGCGCTGATCCATGAAGCACGCAGGCACAACGTTGCGGCTGCCGATTGTGAGAAGTGACAGGAGAAACAGCCGACCGCTGGTTCCTCAATGCTGACTTGCTTCACAATGACAGTGGAAGGACTGGGAACTGACACTCACGCATCAGGCCAGTCACGAGCAGTAGTGGAGCACGACTAGTTCCTCGCCCGATGAGAGTCCTGCGGTGGAATCTTCACAAGATGGAGGCGGAGGTTCATCACGTATGATCTGAAGCTATGCGCAAATCACAAGACGATGAGAAAGGATAGAGAACCACGGAAGGTTGCGGTGGAGCAAACTCGACCTGGAGGGCTCCCTTGTGAGACAGGGAGGAGCCGTGAAGATCTAGGTGCACAGATCAGACCGTGCCAGTGGCGGAGATCATAGCAAAGATGACGGCGGTTGGTGGCGACACTCTCAGCAGGTGAACCTCACAGTGACGCTAACCAACAATGGGGTTATGATGACCACAATGAGGACCGTTCAGTTGCGATCCACCTGAAAGGCTGGCAGCGTGGAGCCAAGCCAGCGGTAGCGGCTTCGTAGTCCGCACGCGGGCATAGCGCTGGATCACATGGAAAATGAAGGAGACGGAGAAAGAAAGAAAGGATGCGGACTGACCCAAATCATAGACCGTCCGGCTCAAGTGAATCAAGGCAAAGATGTGCGGACCTTAATGGCCAGGTGTCATCCTCTGATTGGCTTGAAGGTAAGAAAAATCCCAGAAAATCTCAGATCTTATATAAATCACAATAATTAGCCTGCTTATCTAGAAAATACAAATAAGGTACCGTTTTTCTAAAAAAAAATGTGTAGAACAATATGAAATTGTAATATCAGTCTTTTGTTGCACTAATATCAGTGATATCTTGTTAGTTGTGAAATTCTTAATTGATAGATAATAAATATCAAACAACGACCTAAAATTATGAGAAAATACCATCAAATCATAATTCATGTTTATAATCCATCTGATGCCAGATATGGTCATGTTGATGTACGAAAATATGTAATTTTCTTATAATGGCTAATTAGGGCTAATAACCCTAAATAAAATGTATTAAATACATACATGCTCAATAAATGATGAAACTTCATAGAGTAAGCTCATATCTATATCTGGAACCTCAGATTTAATTATGAGATCATGATGATGCATTGAATTCATGTTATATGAAGTTGACCTTTAATACATGGTTTAAAACCCTAATCTCGGTTAATGGTGTAATCTAGGGTTAATTAATGTGCATAAAAATTCTATGGAAGATAATGTTCAGATAATGAATCATAGTATGGAAAATGACATCATTATGATAATTCTTAGACAAGAATGCAAGTAATAATGAGAATATCCTAATGAGTTAAGTAAACCCTAAAATGGATGTGATTAGGGTTAAGACGAGATGTAAGATGATGAGAACCTGATGATGATATGTGATCTTGTCTTAATTAGGGTTGACAAGGATATAGATGACATCAGGAATGTGGTTTAGTATGTCTCTTTGGAAGGTACGCCATTACCTCTTACTTGGCTTATTTTACAATATGCTTGTGTTTTATGGTAGTAAAGACTTGGCATATGGTATTGATTGAAATGATTGTTCTTGTATGATATGTTGCATGATTTTCCATACTTATGGCTCTGAACACATGAAACATAATATATCTGTTCCATTATATCTAAGCACTTCAACTCTTTGGTAGTAAAGTGCTGGAAATAAGTACTTCAACTCTTTGGTAGTAAAGTACTTGGAAGTGATCCAACTCTTTGGTAGTAGATCACATTGTGAAATGATCCAACTCTTTGGTAGTAGATCATAAAGGCCTTAATGCATTCAACTCTCAGGTAGTAAATGCATGGATGATATAATGGAAAATGTTCTTAAAATATGTGTTCTCTTTTGTTAATGAACATCTTTGTGCAAGTATATGCTTTTTCTTATATTTCTTTATAACTGCCAAGTATTAGTTTTATCTTATTGCCAAGATATGATGAGAGGTATATAAAAGACACGTAGGCGTACTCAGTACAATATTCTTGAATATTGTGCTGACGTGTACCGCATGTAATCTTTTGTTTAGGTTGTGGTTATGCTCTTGAAGATCCAGGATAGTTGTGAGTTGTGTGGCAAGCTGATGTTCAGGTGGACCTGTTATCTTAAGATCTTGTTGTTTAGCTGCAACACATGTATATGTTTAGTAGTTTGCTGTTCAATATGTAATATCAAATGTTGTAATAATTCATGTTGTAATTATATGTTGAATGGCGAACATGTGTATATGGTTTTATTATTGTTCATGTGCATGTGCTACTGATGTGTTTCCTTCTGACTCCCTTGATTTTCTTCTTCTTAGCCTAATGTGGGGTGTTTAAATTGGGATTCTCGCTGAGTTGAGGGTTTCAATTTGGACGTCACACATCAGATTAAGTTTTGGAAAATCCAGGGATGTCACAGATTCTCACCATTAATCCTAATTTGATTCATTTTAGGGGTTTGGCCAAGTTAGTTTTAAGATTGCTTATTAATTCATTAGATGGTTTTTTATATATTTATAGATCATCATGATGGCGTTGTTCAAGTTTCATGTCATTTCAAGGTTCCATTCATTTTCTATGATCATCTCAAGGTTTGAATCACTTACTTGCATAACTAGGTCATAGGGCTCACAATAGGAAAAGAAGGGCCATATTTCATCAAGTCAAGAAAATTAAGCATTAAAGATGGTTTAGATCAACAGTGTAAATACAAGATTAGTATATTTCAAAGATGGGTGCATGGTCACCTAGGTCTAGCCTAATTAGGTTCATCATCATATTCCACATTCCAACATACATAGATTATAGATTCCACATGTGACTTAGGTCAACTATCCATAATGAAAGGGGTCACAAATATTAGGGAAATCCCTTATTTGAAAGAGGGGGCTTAATAATTATATTCATATCAAGATTGGGGACAAGGAAGTCAATCAAGCAATATGTGGACATATAGGTCAAAAAGAGTCACCTACAACATTATATCATGAATGGGGTTGGCCCTAGCCAAAAAGATCACATCCCATTTTGAGTTTACTAAATTCATAGTTATTTAAGCAGCAAATGTCTTTTAGGAGCATGGTCTAGCAAGAGAGCAATAATACATCATCAAAGTCCTAAAGTAATTCATTAATGTGAATTAGGGTCTTACATGAAAAATAGGGATGAATAGGAGTTCAAACCTATTCAAGACACTCCTATGTGCATTAGGGTCTGAAACTATGTTGTTTGCATATATCTTGTTGAGCTGGTGAATTCAATATGTAATTTCAATATATTTGGATCAAGAGTGTGGAAGATATGGGTTTTAGAAGTTTTACATTAAAACTATATAGAAAAGCAGTTAGGTGTTACCTGTATCATTTCGGCATTGATCCAGGATGCCGATAGCTGATCTAATAGTCAGTCGCGCTACCCCACACCTGCGTGCGTGTGTTGGGGGTTCATTTGGAAGGTGGAGGCTACCAATCGACATGCATCTCTCTGACTCACAGTCACTTGTTGCCCATGCGTCGATCCAACCGTAAATGACGGTTCGCCATTTCCCACACCCCCTGTCATGGTGGGGAAATGTCCCCTTCTCTAAGACCCCCTTTACGTGATTCCCTTATCCTAAGGGAGGGAACTGAGGTAAAATAGGGGCATCACCCCCACATCTCTGGCACACCCCCACCAGGGGTCCAAGTGGGGAAGGGAGAGGGTGAATGTGGTTGTGCACCCGCCATTGCCCAACCACCTTCACATGGTTGCGAGAAAGTGCCCCAGCCGACACGTTGGTCATCCCCCATAGCCACCCAGATGCACCTGCTCATGCTTGACAAAAGTGAGTTTGAGAAATATGAGACAGGGGGAAGGAAGTGAGCATCCCACACCATGCCCACCAGTGAGGGCTCAAGGGCGGTCTCGACCTCTGCTGAGGGTGGCAACATCCACACTGCAAAAGGTATCTAGCAAAATGAATAAGAACAAGAGGGAGAAGGGGATTGGTGATGTCCATATTTTATATAAATGGTTTCTCATTTTTAGACACATTTTAAATCCATTTTATACTTCATATCGCCTCTAGTCATACTTGATTTTCTAACCTTTTTCTTGTTTTACTCACCTTGTAAAGACTCAATCTTTACGGTCGAATATTTACAAAACAATATCAAAATTATAAACAATCTTTATTACAATCATGCTTTTACATAAGAGTTGCAGAAGCTTTAAACATAATATTACAAGACTTAATAAAAAGGAATTGCCTCCTATCTAGTCTTCAACATAGGGCAGCTCCTGCAAGTCTCTCCTAATCTTTGTATCACCTGTCCATGAGTTCCCAAAGGAACAAAACCACACATGGACCCCATTGAAGGGAAAATAAAGGTAAACTAAGATGGCACTAAATCCAATTATTGAGCTATTAAAAAGTAGGTGCAAACTATGATTTAGGTATTACATCAATTCTAGGAGGGGACTATTTGGTGGACTTATTTCAACAAAATGAGAATAACAAGTATCAATGTTTCAATATTTAAAGTAGAAGTTCCACAATGCTAACAATTATGCAAAATTATCCAAGTTCAAGGTATCAAAATATCAAGCGTATTTCCAATAATCAACTTTAAATATCAAGATTGAGCACTATCCTATCATTTCTTTATATATGACTACAATGTCATGTGTTCAATCATCTATGAAAGAATGACATGGTAGCCTGCTATTTTAACCAGTATACTGGGGGACCACTAATGCATTACAACCTGTGCATAGGGAGGCAACGTACCCAACTTCTAGGAGCCAAATCTCTAAAGGTCCAAAGACCAAGAGACCAAACTCCAGGGAGACAAAACTCTAAGATCAATTTCAATGCTATCATAATATTTATCAATGATAATAATAAATTTGATGTGAACTTTAAAAAGAAGGGAATGGCTTATAAAAAAGGTACGTGGTTCACCACAAATATATATATATATATATATATATATATATATATATATATATAGTTTAATAGGGAAGCAACATAACTCAATAATTAAGTAGAGAATCTAGTACCTCATTTTATCCAAGACTCCATAGATTGCACAATCACCAAAAATGACCCCAAGAGTGGAAAATCTACAAAGTATGGTACAATTTAGTTATCATTTGGCTTGGAATCAATTAATCCTATATTATTTAAGATCTTCCTTCCCTCCTAGGGTTATTACTAATTCTTGGTATTCTATTATCCTTACTCATAACTAGATCATATATATAATACATACTCAATTTCTTTATCATTTTCCTATAGATTAGATAATGTTACATAGAATAACTCCATTCATTCACTAAGGTCAATTATGTTTATTTACAAATGTACCTTTACTAGGGATATTTAGGGTTAAGTCTGTTGCATACTAGTTATATAGTCTTACCTAGGTCTCAATATGATAGTCCAAATATTAATTATTAATTTACTAATATAAGAACCTAATAACTTTGGATATAGTCTAACATAACTCTCATCACCTATAATATTTCCCAGTTAGGTTTACCCATAATAAATTAGGTTTCTCCTTTATACTTTCTTGCTTAAATTTCATATTAATAAAAATAGGTTGGTTTTAGATCAAATTACTTTTAGATCGATATCTTCTCTATCCATTCTAGGTGTGTAATGCATAACAAGATTAACATTGGTACGTGTTTAACCAATATTGTAAGTTTTCTATATCTCTTTACTCAATAACATGAGGGCATGGATACATATGATATTACTGACATTAAGATAATTTATCAAGTAGAAATCCTATATCTACTATACTTACTAGTATCATTAATATGATAATAAGTATTATTAAAATTGCCTTTATATATAGAATTGATAATTAAATCTCTAAATTCAGGACCCAAGAAAGTGTTGTATATGTATGTTTAATAGGATTTCCATTTACCACGATTAGCAAATTGATTCATAAAACTAATATGTATAAGGGTGATATATTAAATAATGCCATGATTGATATATAAATTTATTCGTTCTTTGTAATCTATCCAAAGTATGCCGAGAATAAGGATAATATGAGAGGAAGAGACTACCTACTAAAACCTGGGATCCACTAAACCTTTCTTGACTGAGCCTCCTAGTACCGTGGGGTACTTCACTAATTACTAGAATTCCTTGTAGTGGGACTGTGATCTTTTCAAACGTTGGTCTTCTTTGTGGGTGTACAACAACTTCATGGCCTACTTGTGGAGTTGTCATTTTGCTGGAGATAAGCATTATGCCAATAAGGAGTCTAGAGAGAGAGGGCTTCCTGAGTGAATCTACTTTAGTGGCTCCTAGTCATCATCCTTCCTGGTATTCCACCTCCTAAAACATCTCGATCAAAACCATAGCTTGAGGATTGCAGTTGGGGTTCAAGGCGAGAGGAGGTAGCGAGGTTGAAGGCCAAGTGTGTGTGGGGGGTGATTTTCATGTTTTATTGGGCCAGATAGGGGGAGCTCGGGGATGTCAGGGTTGTGGACCAACTGAGGCTCAAGATGCGCTGCTAGGTGCTTGTTGGAACAACATGTTGCCAGTGGTGATGAGATCTTGCAATTTGTGGTCAGGTGAAGTCATTATGTCCATGAAGGAGTTATAAGGGGTTTCAGAGAGGTCGTGTTGTAGGCGGCCAAGGTGGCTAGCAAGCGACAATGGTCAAGCAAAGCACACAAAGGATTGTAGTGTGGAGGTGTGGTTGGATTTGAAGTGGCTTCATGGTGCAGAGACATCTGATGATGATTTTATATCATAAACCTTCAACCCTCATATCTGTGGGTGGGCTACAATTTCTCTGGTCATTGTAGATGCTGTTGTAAAGTGACAATGGCGGAGCAGTGGCAGATCTAGTTGAGGTCTGAAGGTGGCAGGGAAACAATAGAGAAGTGGTACAATCTATAGTACCCTGGGGGTTGTTGGGGTTAGGTATGATCTTGAATTTCATGGTGAGGAGGCGCAGTAGATTCAGGGTTCCCAGTGGCCATGGTGGTTGGGATGGCAGAACTTGGAAGAAGGTTGGAGAGGAGAGGGCGGGAAAGGTGCAATGTGGAGGTCATTGGTGAGCATCAGGTCAGGTGTTACTACCCTTAGTGAGAAGGGAGATCAGAGACTCCGAGGGTTAGTAGGGAAGATGAGGTTTGGATGAAGAGGTCTGCCGTTGTTGTTGCAAGGGTGGTAGTGGTGGCTGTTGTTGCTGTAGTGGTGGTAGTGCTGGGTTGTTGTGGTTCTTGGTGAGGCCCAGACTATATTGGTGGGACAATAGGTTGAGGGAGGTGGATAGGTTTCTTGTTCAGTAGGGATGTCATCGATAAGTTATATAGGGCATAAGGTTTGAGGGTGGCACACCAACTGGCGATCAAGAGAGGAAGGGCGCCTGCGAGTTACTCACGTTTGAGTTGGCAACAAGTGTAACGATTGTGAAGGTCATTTATGTCAGGTGTAGAGAAATTCTGGCAGATCATGATGCCAGCTTGGCGTCTCTCTCCTTCAAGCCGTGTGGGTGCAACACCTGAAACCAAAGGAGAGGGGGGGGGCGATGACCCATCATTGTAGGAGTTTGTATTTGATCGTCGTTGAGAGTATGGTCAACACCTACTATGAATGCAGAGAGGATACCATTGTGTTGTGTGTAGGGTTGGGTTAATTCCCTCCTTGTCTAGGAATTAATTTTGGATACTAACTATTTTTGCATTTGAATCCATTCTACTTCAGTAATCTATATCTCTTAAATACAAAAGTCTCTTACACTGAGAACTTAACAAAAACCCCAATTTCCATATGACTAATTTGTAAAATTACCAGAGCCATTATTTATGAATAAGAATTAATTAACTTAATCACCCTCATAACTATTTTGGTCATAATTTCTTTTAAAATGATTACTGCTTTCCATTGATTCCAAATGAAATAGTAGTCCAATTGAGGATAGAAGGCGGTGGTTTGAGGTGTGATCAAGGTTGTAAGGTACAAGATATCAAATCGGGCTCTGTGATTCAAAATATAACAATTGATACTGATGAAGGGATTAGTATGTAAACATCCTTCATAATAAGAGAAAGAAGAACGAGAATTTTACCTTGGGAATTAAGTAGTATCAATGTAGATGATAATTTCTCAAAATACATTAGTAAACCTTGGAAGGAGGGACAATTGGGTAAATGAACTCAGATTTAGGAGAAATAATGATTTATAGCTCAATATAAATTTAGTACCAAAATTTAGTATGTTACGACTCTCCTCCTATGAAAATGGATTTCATCCTCGAAATTAGTTTATTTGTGGTCTAAATTGGTACTACACTTCACACTTTAAAAAGATTCATGTAGTAGCTTAATTGAGCATGTCAATTATAAATGCAACATCCTTTACTTTCTTAAACCTTACCCTTCATCTTACTCTATATAGGTTCTGAGGATTTCATATGACTTTCCTTTAGGTTTATCTCATATCTTCTGGATTGTGACTTGGCTCAAGAAATCAGATGAAGTTCAACAAAATCAATTTTCTTTATACAACTAGTAATATACGGAAAATGATTTTTGATGGGAAAACTTTTCGATGAAAAACAAAAAATTGGCCAAAATTAATGCGAGAACCAAGTCACAATCACCTCATGTCTACATTCTAATCACTACTACTACATCATCTCAACTTCCTATGTTTTGGGAGTGTTTCTTTCTATCAAACATAAAGATTTAGGTGAGTAACTAGTGATGCCAGGTCCATATAACCTCTCTAAGGTCATGTACACCTTCATAGGTTAAGAATTTAAAATACCAATATCAAATTTCATGTTACACAAAAATATCAACTAAACTACAATTATATAACCAAGCTTTATAGCTTTACTAAATTTTGATCAATTTTATTTTTGTTAATCTGTATGTGATGTTTTAATAGACATACCTCATTTTATTTCTCAATTTTCTGTGGGTAGGTGTATATATCAATATAATGCTTAAACCACATAAACTATCCAAAACTTTATATATCTCTAAATATTGGGAGTTATTAATAATCTTAGGGTCTCAATATTTATCACACTTTTTACCATTTAAATATTTAATTATGAATTGGAATGTGATTCTGAATCTCAGATCTTTTTCTTCTTCTTTTGCATCTATAATGATATATTTTTAACCCCCTTTTTTCAAAGCTCACAAATATCACAATTACATATAAAGGAGAGCCTATTATCACATGTTGTAGGGGTTATATATCATTTTTGTTTTGTTTTCTGAAGAAGTCTTTTCTTTAGGGTCCTTCATCTAAATCCTAACATATTATCATTTATTTCCTCTCTGTATTAAAGGTGGTGAAACATGTATATGTTTATTTTTCTCATAGTTTAAAATTTTCTCCTCTATATGTATCGACATACTAATATTTCCTATACTAGTGATGATTGTATATAGCCCCTTCTTTTAGAGTTGAATCTTTTATTCCAATATTAGGGTTCCAATTTGCAATTATCAATTATATAAAATTTACCATTCTAGGGTTTACTATATATATATTTGCAATCACCTATGGTTGTACCTAGCTAAAAAGGAACTCTAGGACACTCTCCCATTGGTATACCCATAGTAGTGATTTAAATATTCCAAAAGACAAATGTACATGTTTCTAGAAAACTTCTTCCCCAATAATATCTCCTGATAAGTTTTTGTCTAGGGAGTCCAAAAGCTAGTAGATGGGCTAAATTTATATCTTGAATTTCTAAACTAAAGTATATACTTCACATCCTAGGTTCTTAGTGGCTCCCATTTGTAATCTAGGTATATGACAACGATGGAGCCAATGATGCTAGGTTTTTTTTTTGTAATTAACTATTATTCTAAGTTTGAACTATTGTATTTTTGTTCCTATAAACCTATATTCCAAGAGGCATGGATGAGTGCCAACTATTTATATGCTCTGATACCATGTTGTAAAGACTAGATCTTTACGGTCGAATATTTACAAAACAATCTCAGAATTATAAACAATCTTTATTACAATCATGCTTTTACATAATAGTCATGGAAGCTTTAAACATAATATTACAAGACTTAAGAAAAAGGAAATTGACTCCTATCTAGTCTTCAACAGAGGGAGGCTCCTACACGTCTCTCCTATTCTTTGTATCACCTGTCCATGAGTTCCTGAAGGAACAAAACCACACATGGACCCCATTGAAGGGAAAATACAACTAAGTTGGTACTAAATCCAATTATTGAGCTATTAAAAAGTAGGTGTAATCTATGATTCAAGTATTACATCAATTCTAGGAGGGGACTTTTTGATGGACTTATTTCAACAAAATGAGAATAATAAGTATGAATGTTTCAATATTTAAAATAGACATTCAACAAGGATAACAAATATACAAAATTATCCAAGTTCAAAGTATCAAAATATCAAGAATATTTCCAATAATCAACTTTAAATATCAAGATTGAGCATTGTCTTATCATTTCTTTATGTATGACTACAATGCCATGTGTTCAATCATCTATGAAAGAACGATAAAGTAGCCTGTTATTTTAACCAGTATATAGGGGGACCACTAATCCATTACGACCTGTGCACAGGGTGGTAGGACATACCCAACCTCTAGGATCCAAATCTTTAAAGGGCCAAAGTCCAAGGAGTCAAAACTTCAAGATCAATTTTAGTACTATCATAATATTTATCAATGACAATCATAAATTTGATGTGGTGAAATTTCAAAAGAAGGGAATGGATTATAAAAAGGTGTATGTTTCACCACAAAAAAATAGATATGGAATTCAATAGGGAAGCAACATAACTCAATAATTAAATAAAGAATCAAGTACCTCATTTTATCCAAGACTCCATAGATTGCACAATCACCAAAAATGACTCCAACAGTGGAAAATCTACAAAGTATGGTACAATTTGGTTATCGTTTGGCTTGAAATCAATTAATCCTCTATTAATTAAGATCTTTCTTCCCTCCTAGGGTTATTACTAATTCTTGGTATTCAGTTATCCTTACTCATTGCTAGGTCATATATATAATCAATATTATGTACTCAATTTCATTATCATTTTCCTAAAAACTTGATAATGTTACATAGAATAGCTCCATTCATTCACCAAGGTCAATTATGTAACGTTCCTGGATTTGAGGCCTTGGATAAGATGACCTTAAAAAGGAATGATTGGACTACCCATATCATCAAGGTGCACCTCCTTTTCTAGGAGCCCATTACTAAAGAACTCCATAGTTAAGCAAGCTCAGCTTGGCGTAGTACTAGGATGGGTGGCCAGTCGAGAAGTTAACCCCAGCTTGTGTGTGAGTGAGGAAAAAGCACACTGGTTAAGGCTAGTGGTGGTCTGTGGGGCCAGTCATCATTCTTGAAACTTTACTAGAGCCTTGGGCAGTGGGCCCGGGTATTACAAATGGTATCAGAGCCAGATCCCCTCCAGTAGGTGGGGCCCACATGGGTTGTGGCATGCTAGTCTTTGAGCCGTGCAATCCATGCATGTTGGAAAGGGTTATATGAGTTGATGGAGCCGCCCATGCACTGGTAGTGTCCAATCATGTTGGAAAGGGCTATCCAAGTTGATGGAGCCACCACTGCGTCGGTAGCCGTGATCCAGAGCTGGATGTTCATGGCCATTTGGGTCAACACTGAAATGGGGAATGATTATGAGGCCATATAGTTGAGACTTGATGAAGATGTCAAGAGTCCAAGTGGGGGAGATTGTAACGTCCCAGGATTTGAGGCCTTGGATAAGATGATCTTAAAAAGGAATTATTGGACTACCCATATCACCAAGGTGCACCTCCTTTTCCTGGAGCCCATTACTAAAGAACTCCATAGTTAAGCGTGTTCAACTTGGAGTAGTACTAGGATGGGTGATCAATCGAGAAGTTAACCTTGGATTGCGTGTGAGTGATGAAAAAGCACGCAGTTAAGGTTAGTGGTCGTATGTGGGGCCATTCGTCATTCTTGAAACTCTACTAGAGCCTTGGGCAGTGGGCCCTGGTATTACAAATTATGTTTATTTACCAATGAACCTTTACTAGGGATATTTAGGGTTAAGTTTGTTGCATACTATTTATATAGTCTTACCTAGGTCTCAATATGCTAGTCAAAATATTAAATATTAATTTACTAATATAAGAACCAAATAACTTTGGATATAGTCTAACATAACTCTCATCATCTATTCTATTTCCCAGTTAGGACTACCCATAATCAATTCGGTTTCTCCTTTATAATTTCTTGCTAAACTTTCATTTAATAAAAATAGGTTGGTTTTAGATCAAAGTACTTTTAGATCAATATCTTCTCTATCCATTCTAGGTGTCTAAGGCATAACAAGATTGACATTGGTACATGTTTGATGAATATTGTTAGTTTTCTATATCCTATTACTCAATAACAAGAGGGCGTGGATATATATGATATTATTGACATTAAGATAATTGATCAAGTAGATATCCTATATCTACTATATTCATTAGTATCATTCGTACGATAATAAGTATTATCAAAATTACCTTTATATATAGACTTAATAATTAAATCTCTAAAATCAGGACCCAAGAAAGTGTTGTATATGTATGTCTAATAGGATTTCCATATACCACTATTCGCACATCGATTAATAAACCTAATATATATAAGAGTGCTATATTAAATAACGCCATCATTGATATATCAATTTATTTTTTCTTTGTAATCTATCCAAAGTATGTTGAGAATATGGATAATACGAGAGGGAGAGACTACCTGCTGAACCTGGGATCCACTAAAACTTTCTTGACTGAGCCTCCTAGTACCATGAGGTACTTCACTAATTATTAGAATTCCTTGTAGTGGGAGTGTGATCTTTTCAGACGTTGGTCTTCTTTGTGGGTGAACAACAACTTCATGGCCTACTTGTGGAGTTTTCAGTTTGCTGGAGGTAAGCATTATGCCGAGAAGGAGTCTAGAGAGAGAGGGCTTCATGAGTAAATCTACTTAAATGGCTCCTAGTCATCATCCTTTCTGGTATGCCACCTCCTGAAACATCTCAATCGAAGCCATGGCATGAGGACTGCAGTTGGGGGTCAAGGCGGGAGGAGGTGGTGATGTTGAAGGCCAAGTAGGGGGGACGGTTTTCATGTTTTGCTGGGTCAGACATGGGGAGATCTTCATCAGGGATATCAGGTTTGTGGACCAACCGAGGCTCAAGATGCTCTGCTAGGTGCTTGTTGGAACAACATGTTTCTAGTGGTGATGAGATCTTGCAATTTGTGGTTAGGTGAAGTCATTCTCTCCATGCAGGAGTTATAAGGGGTTTTAGAGAGGTGGTGTTGTAGGCGTCCAAGGTGGCTAGCAAGCGACAATGGTTGAGAAAAGCATACAAGGGATTGCAGTGTGGAGGTGCGGTTGGATTTGTGGCGGCTTCATGGTGCTGAGACTTCTGATGATGTTTTTAGATCATAAACCTTCAACCCTCATATTTATGGGCGGGTCTGCAATTGATCTGGTCATCGTGGATGTTGTCATAAAGTGACAATGGCAGTGCGGTGGCAGATGTAGTTGAGGTCTGAAGGTGGCGGGGAAACAGAAGAGAAGTGGCACAATCTACAGTACCCTGGGGGTTGTTGGGGTCAGGTCTGATCTGGGATTTCATGGAAAGGAGGCGCAGTAGCTTCGAGGTTCCTAGTGACCATGGTGGATGAGATGGAAGAACTTGACAGCAGGTTGGAGAGGAGAGGGTAGGGAAGGTGCAATGTGGAGGCTCGTTGGTGAGCATCAGGTCAGGTGTTACTACTTTCAGTGAGAAGGGAGATTAGAGACTTCGAGGGTCAGTAGGGAGGATGAGGTTTGGATGGAAAGGTCTGTTGCCATTGCTGCAAGGGCAGTGGTGGTGGCAGTTGGTGTTGCTATGGTGGTGGCAGTGTCAGGTTGTCATGGTGTGTGGTGAGGCCCAGACTATGTTGAGGGCACAGCAGGTTGAGGGAGATTGATAGGTTTCTTGTTCAGCTGGGATGGCGTCGATAAGTTGTATAGGGCTTAGGGTTTGAGCGTGGCACACCAACTGATAATCAAGAGGGGAAGGGCGCCTACGAGTTACTCACATCTGGGTTGGCAGTAAGTGTAACGGTTGTGAAGGTCATTTCTGTCAGGTGGAGAGCAATTGTGGCAGATCACGATGCCAGCTTGAAGTCTCTCTCCTTCAAGTCGTGTGGGTGCAACACTAGAAACTGAAGGAAAAGGGAAGCTTGATGACCCATCGTTGTAGGAGTTTGTATTTGATCATCGTCGAGAGTCTGGTAACACCTACCATGAATGCAGAGAGGATAACATTGTGTTGTGTGTAGGGTTGGGTCAATTCCCTCCTTGTCTGGGAATTAATTTTGGATACTAACTCTTTTTGCATTTGAATCCATTCTAATTCAGTAATCTATATCTCTAAAATACAAAAGTCTCTTACACTATTAATTTAACCACGAGTCCAATTTCCATATGACTAATTATTAAAATTACCAAAGCCATAATTTATGAATAATAATTAATTAACTTAATCACCCTCATAACTATTTTGATAATAATTTCTTTGAAGATGATTACTGCTTTCCATTGATTCTAAATGAAATAGTAGTTCAATTGAGGATAGAAGGCAATGGTTTGAGGTGAGATCAAGGTTGTAAGGTACAAGATATCAAATTGGGCTTTGTGATTCAAAATATAACAATTGATACTCATGAAGAAATTATTATGTAAACATCCTTCATAATAAAGGAAAGAAGAACGAGAATTTTACCTTAGCGATTAAGTAGTATCAATGTAGATGATAATTTCTCAAAATACATTAGTAAATGTTGTAAGGAGGGACAACTGGGTAAATGAACTCAACTTTAGGAGAAATAATGATTTATAGCTCAATATAAATTTAGTACCAAAATTTAGTATGTTACAACTCTCCCCCTCTTAAAATGGATTTCGTCCTCGAAATCAATTTATCTGTGGTCTACACTTCACCCCTTCAAAAGATTCAAGTAGCAGCTTAATTGAGCATGTCAATTATAAATGCAGCATCCTTTACTTTCTTAAACCTTACCCTTCATCTTACTCTATATAGGTTCTAAGGATTTCATATGACTTTCCTTTGGGTTTTTCTCATATCTTCTGGATTGTGACTTGGCTCAAGAAATCATCGATGAAGTCCAACAAAATCATTTCTTTTTATACATCTAGTAATATAAGGAAAATAATTTTTCGATGGGAAAACTTTCTGATGAAAAACTAAAAATTGGCCAAAATTAATGCGAGAACCAAGTCACAATCACCTCATGTCTACATTCTAATCACTACTACTTCATCATCTCAACTTCCTATGTTTTGGGAGTGTTTTTTTCTATCAAACATAAAGAGTCAGGTGAGTAACTAGTGATACATGGTCCATATAATGTCTCTAAGGTCATGCACACCTTCCTAGGTTAGAAATCTAAATTACCAATATCAAATATCATGTTACACAAAAATATCAAATAAACTACAACTATAGAACCAAACTTTGTAACTTTACAAAATTTTGATCAGTTTTATTTTCGTTAATCTCTATGTGTTGTTTTATTAGACATAACTCATTTTATTTCTCAATTTTTTGTGGGTAGGTGTCTACATCAATATAATGCTTAAACTGAATAAACATTTCAAAACTTTATATATCTCTAAATATTGGGAGTTATTAATAATCTAGGGGTCTAAGTATTTATCACACTTTTTACCATTTAATTATTTAATTATAAATTGGAATATGATTCTCAATCTCAGACCTTTTTTTTTCTTTTGCATCTATAATGTTTTATTTTTAACCCCCTTTTTTTCAAGCCTCACAAATATCATAATTACATGTAAAGGAGAGCCTATTATCACATGTTGTAGGGGTTAAATATCAATTTTTTTTGTTTTCTGAACAAGTATTTTCTTTAGGGTTCTTCATATAAATCCTAACATATTATCATTTATTTCCTCTCTATATTAAAGGTGATGAAACCTGTATATGTTTATTTTTCTCATAGTATAATTTTTTCTCCTCTATATGTGTCGACATACTTATATTTCCTATACTAGTCATGATTTTATATAGCTCCTTTTCGAGTTGAATCTTTTATTCCAATATTAGGGTTCCGATTTGGAGTTATCAATTATATAAAATTTACCATTCTAGTCTTTACTATATATATATTTGCAATCACCTATGGTTGTACCTGGCTAAATAGGAACTCTAGGACACTCTTCCATTTGTGTCCCCAATAATCTCTCCTAATAAATCTTTGTCTAGGGAGTCTAAAAGCTAGTAGATGGGCTAAGTATGTATCCTGAATCTCTAAAATAAAGTATTTACTTCACATCCTAGGTTCTAAGTGGTTCCCATTTGTAATGTAGGTATATGCCAGTGATGGAGCCAACAATGCTAGGGTTTTGTTGCAATTAACTATTATTCCAAGTTTGAACTTTTGCATTTTTGTTCCTAACTAAACCTAAATTACATAAGACATGCATGAGTGTTGACTATTTATAGGCTCTGATACCATGTTGTAAAATCTCAATCATTATGGTCATATATTTACAAAACAATATCAAAATTATAAACAATCTTTATTACAATCATGCTTTTACATAAGAGTCACGAAAGTTTTAAACATAATATTACAAGACTTAAGAAAAAGGAATTGACTCCTATCTAGTCTTCAACAGAGAGCAGGTCCTGCAGATCTCTCCTAGTCTTTGTATCACCTGTCCATGAGTTCCCGAAGGAACAAAACCACACATTGACCCCATTGAAGGGAAAATAAAGGTCAACTAAGCTGGTACTAAAGCCAATTATTGAGATATTAAAAAGTAGGTGCAAACTATGACTCAAGTATTACATCAATTCTAGGAGGGGACTTATTTCAAAAAAATGAGAATAACAAGTATCAATGTTTCAATATTTAAAATAGAAGTTCCACAAGGATAATAATAATCCAAGTTCAAGGTATCAAAATATCAAGAATATTTCCAATAGTCAACTTTAAATATCAAGATTCAACACTGTCATATCATTTCTTTATATATGACTACAATGCCATGTGTTCAATCATCTATAAAAGAATGACATGGTATCCTGCTATTTTAACTAGTAGATTGGGGGACCACTAATCCATTACAACATGTGCACAGGGCGGCATGACGTACCCAACCTCTAGGAGCTAAATCTCTATAGGGCCAAAGCCCAAGGGACCAAAGTCTAGGGAGTCAAAACTCTAAGATCAATTTTAGTGCTATCATAATATTTATCAATGACAATAATAAAGTTGATGTGGTGAACTTTCAAAAGAAGGGAATGGCTTATAAAAAGGGTACATGTCTCACCACAAAAAAATAGATATGGAATTCAATAGGGAATCAACATAACTCAATAATTAAGTAGAGAATCTAGTACCTCATTTTTATCTAAGACTCCATAGATTGCACAATCACCAAATATGACTCCAAGAGTGGAAAATCTACAAAGTATGGTACAATTTGGTTATCATTTGGCTTGGAATCAATTAATTCTCTATTAATTAAGATCTTCCTTCCCTCCTAGGGTTATTACTAAATCTTGGTATTCCGTTATCCTTACTCATAGCTAGGTCATATATATAATCAATATTATGTACTCAATTTATTTATCATTCTCCTATAAATTAGATAATGTTACGTACAATAACTCCATTCATACACTAAGGTCAAATATATTTATTTACCAATGCACCTTTACTAGGGATATTTAGGGTTAAGTTTGTTGCATACTAATTATATAGTCTTACCTAGGTCTCAATATGCTAGTCAAAATATTAATTATTAATTTACTAATATAAGAACTGAATAACTTTGGATATAGTCTAGAATAACTCTCATCACCTATTCTATTTCCCAATTAGTTTTACCCATAATCAATTAGGTTTCTCTTTTATAATTTCTTCCTTAAATTTCATCTTAATAAAAATAGGTTGGTTTTACATCAAATTAATTTTAGATTGATATCTTCTCTATCCATTCTAGGTGTCTAATGCATAAGAAGATTAACATTGGTACATGTTTAACAAATATTGTTAGTTTTTTTATATCTTATTACTCAATAACAAGAGGGCATGGATACATATGATATTATTGATATTAATATAATTGATCATGTAGATATCCTATATCTACTATACTCATTAGTATCATTCATACAATAATAAGTATCATCAAAATTACCTTTTTATATAGACTTAATAATCAAATCTCTAAAATTAGGACCCAAGAAAGTGTTGTATATGTATGTTGAATAGGATTTCCATATACCACTATTAGCACATTGATTCATAAACCTAATATGTATAAGGGTGTTATATTAAATAACACCATCATTGATATATCAATTTATTCATTCTTTGTAATCTATCCAAAGTATGTTGAGAATAAGGATAATACGAGAGGGAGAGACTACCTACTGAACATGGGATCCAGTAAAGCTTTCTTGACTGAGCCTCCTAGTACCATGGGGTACTTTACTAATTACTAGAATACCTTGGAGTAGGACTGTGATCTTTTTAGATGTTGTCTTCTTTGTGGGTGAACAACAACTTCATGGCCTACTTGTGGAGTTGTCATTTTGCTGGAGGTAAGCATTATGCCAAGATGGAGTCTACAGAGAGAGGGCTTCATGAGTGAATCTTCTTCAGTGGATCCTAGTCATCATCCTTCCTGGTATGCCACCTCCTGAAACATCTCGATCGAAGCCATGGCTTGAGGATTGCAGTTGAGGGTTAAGGTGGGAGGAGGTAGCGTGGTTGAAGGCCAAGTGGGGGGGGATGATTTTCATGTTTTGCTGGGCCGGACATTGGGGGATCTTCATCAGGGATGTCAACATTGTGGACAAACCAAGGCTCAATATGTGCTTCTAAGTGCTCATTGGAACAACATGTTGCCAGTGGTGATGAGATTTTGCAATATGTGGTCAGGTGAAGTCATTCACTCCATGCAGGAGTTATAAGGGGATTTAGAGAGGTGGTGTTGTAGGCAGACAAGGTGCCTAGCAAGTGACAATGGTCGAGAAAAGTACACAAGGGACTGCAGTGTGAAGGCGCGGTTGGATTTATGGTGGCTCCATGGGGCAAAAACATCTTATGGTGTTTTTCGATCATTACCCTTCAACCCTCAGATATGTGGGCCGGTCTGCAATTTCTTTGTTCATTGTGGATGATGTCATAAAGTGAACGATGGGGGTGTGGTGGCAAATCTGGTTGAGGTCTGAAGGTGGTGGGGAAATAGGAGAGAAGTGGCACAATCTACAGTACCTTGGGGGTTGTTTGGGTCAGGTCTGATCTGGGATTTCATGGTGAGGAGGCGCAGTAGCTTCGGGGTTCCTAGTGGCCATGGTTGATGAGATGGCAGAACTTGACAACATGTTGGAGAGGAGAGGGCAGGGAAGGTGCAATAATGAGGCTCGTTGGTGAGCATCAGGTCGGGTGTTACTGCCCTCAGCAAGAAGGGAGATCAGAGACTTCGAGGGTCAGTAGGGTGGACGAGGTTTGAATGGAGAGGTCTGCCGCTGTTGTTGCAAGGGTGGTGGTGGTGGGGGCTGGTGTTGTTGTGGTGGTGGTAGCGCCAGGTTGTAGAGGTTCCTAGTGAGTCCCAAACTATGTTGGCGGCACAGCTGGTTGAGGGAGGAGGAAGGGTGCCTGAGAGTTACTCGCATCTAGGTTGGCAGTAAGTGTAATGACTGTGAAGGTCATTTCTATTAGGTGGAGAGCAGTTCTGGAAGATCACGATGCTAGCTTGGAGTCTCTCTCCTTCAAGTCACGTGGGTACAACACTAGAAACTAAAGGAGAGGGGGGAGCCTGATGACCCATAATTGTAGGAGTTTGTATTTGATTGTCGTTGAGAGTCTGGTAACACCTACCATGAATGTGGACAGGATAATGTTGTGTTGTGTGTAGGGTTGGGTCAATTCCCTCCTTGTCCGGGAATTAATTTTGGATACTAACCATTTTTGCATTTGAATCCGTTCTACTTCAGTAATCTATATCTCTTAAACACAAAACTCTCTTACACTGAGAATTTAACCACGAGTCCAATTTCCATATGACTAATTAGTAAAATTACCAGAGCCATTATTTATGAATAAGAATTAATTAACTTAATCACCCTCATAACTATTTTGATAATAATTTCTTTTAAGATGATTACTGCTTTCCATTGATTCCAAATGAAATAGTAGTCCAATTTAGGATAGAAGGCGGTGGTTTGAGGTGCGATCAAGGTTATAAGGTACAAGATATCAAATCGGGCTCTGTGATTCTTAATATAACAATTAATACTCATGAAGGGATTAGTATGTAAGCATCCTTCATATTAAGAGAAAGAAGAATGTGAATTTTACCTTGGGGATTAAGTAGTGTCAACATAGATAATAATTTCTCAAAATACATTTGTAAACCTTGTAACGAGGGACAATTGGGTAAATGAAATCAGGTTCAGGAGAAATGATGATTTATAGCTCGATATAAATTTAGTACCAAAATTAAGTATGTTACAACTATCCCCCTCTTGAAATGGATTTCATCCTCAAAATCAGTTAATATGTGGTCTAAATTGGTACTACACTTCACCCCTTAAAAAGATTCAAGTAGTAGCTTAATTGAGCATGTCAATTATAAATGCAACATCCTTTACTTTCTTAAACCTTACCCTTTATCTTACTCTATATAGTTTCTAAGGATTTCATATGACTTTCCTTTGGGTTTTTCACATATCTTCTGGATTGTGACTTGGATCAAGAAATCATTGATGAAGTCCGACAAAATCATTTTTCTTTATAAATCTAGTAATATAAGGAAAATAATTTATTTGATGAGAAAAAATTTCGATTAAAAACTGAAAATTGACCAAATTAATGTGAGAAATAAGTCATAATCACCTCATGTCTACATTCTAATCACTACTACTTCATCATCTCAACTTCCTATGTTTTGGGAGTGTTTTTTTTTCTATCAAACATAAAGAGTCTTGTGAGTAACTAGTGATGTCTGGTCCATATAACCTCTATAAGGTCATGTACACCTTCCTAGGTTAAGAATCTAAATTACCAATATCAAATTTCATGTTACACAAATATATCAAATAAACTACAATTACACAACCAAGCTTTATAACTTTACTAAATTTTAATCAGATTTATTTTCATTAATCTCTATGTGATGTTTTATTAGACATACCTCATTTTTATTTCTCAATTTTATGTGGGTATGTGTCTATATCAATATAATATGCTTAAATCACATAAACTATCCAAAACTTTATATATCTCTAAATATTGGGAGTTATTAATAATCTAGGGGTCTAAGTATTTATCACACTTTTTTACCATTTAATTATCTAATTATAAATTGGAATGTGATTTTGAATCTCAGACTTTTTTTTCTTCTTTTGCATCTATAATGTTGAATTTTTAACCCCCTCTTTTTCAAGCCTCACAAATATCATAATTACATATAAAGGATATCCTATTATCACATGTTGTAGGGGTTATATATCAATTTTTTTTGTTTTCTGAACAAGTTTTTCTTTTGGGTTCTTCATCTAAATCCTAACATATTAACATTTATTTCCTCTATGTATTAAAGGTGATGAAACCTGTATATGTTTATTTTTCTCATAGTATAAATTTTTATCCTCTATATGTGTTGACATACTAATATTCCCTATACTAGTGAGTATTGTATATAGCCTCATCGTTTCAAGTTGAATCTTTTATTCCAATATTAGGGTTCCAATTTGGAATTATCAGTTATATAAAATTTACCATTCTAGGGTTTACTATATATATATTTGTAATCACCTATGGTTGTACCTAGCTAAAGAGGAACTCTAGGACACTCTCCCATTTGTATACTCATAGTAGTGATTTAAATGTTCCAATTAAACACCAAACGTACATGTGTCTAGAAAACCTCTTCCCCAATGATATCTCCTAATAAGTCTTTGTCTAGGGAGTCTGAAAGCTAGTAGATGGGCTAAGTATGTATCTTGAATTTCTAAACTAAAGTATATACTTCACATCCTAGGTTCTTAGTGGTTCCCATCTGTAATCTAGGTATATACCAATGATGGAGCCACCGATGCTAGGGTTTTGTTGTGATTAACTATTATTTTAAGTTTGAACTATTGTATTTTTTCCTAACCAAACCTAAATTCCATGAGACATGCATGAGTGTTGACTGTTTATAGGCTCTGATACCATGTTGTAATGGCTCGATCTTTACAGTTGAATATTTAAAAAATATAATAAAAATTATAAACAATCTTTATTACAATCATGCTTTTACAAAAGAGTCGTGGAAGCTTTAAACATAATATTACAATGCTTAAGAAAAAGGAATTGACTCCTATCTAGTCTTCAACAGAGGACAACTCCTACACGTCTCTCCTAGTCTTTGTATCACATGTCCATGAGTTCCCGAAGGAACAAAACCACAGATGGACCCCATTGAAGGGAAAATAAAGGTCAGCTAAGCTAGTACTAAATCCAATTATTGAGCTATTAAAAGTAGGTGCAAACTATGATTTAGGTATTACATCAATTCTAGGAGGGGACTATTTGGTGGACTTATTTCAACAAAATGAGAATAGCAAGTATCAATGTTTCAATATTTAAAATAGAAGTTCCACAAGGCTAACAATTATGCAAAATTATCCAAGTTCAAGGTATCAAAATAACATGAATATTTCCAATAATAAACTTTAAATATCAAGATTGAGCATTGTATCATTTCTTTATATATGACTATAATGCCATGTGTTCAATCATTTATGACAGAACGACACGGTAGCCTGCTATTTTAACCAGTATACAGGGGGACCACTAATCCATTAGAACATGTGCACAAGTCAGTAGGACATACTCAACCTCTAGGAGCCAAAGCTCTAAAGGGCCAAATCCCAAGGGACCAAAGTCCAGGGAGTCAAAACTCCAAGATCAATTTCAGTGCTATCATAATATTTATCAATGACAATAATAAATTTGATGTGGTGAACTTTCAAAAGAAGGGAATGGTCTATAAAAAAGGTATTTGGTTAACCACAAAAGAATAATATTTAAATTCAATAGGGAAGCAAAATGACTCAATACTTAATTAGAGAATCTAGTACCTCATTTTATCCAAGACCCCATAGATTGCACAATCACCAAAAATGACTCCAAGAGTAGAAAATCTACAAAGTCTGGTACAATTTGGTTATCATTTAGCTTGGAATCAATTAATCCTCTATTAATTAGGATCATCCTTCTCTCCTAGGTTTATTACTAATTCTTGGTATTTCGTTATCCTTACTCATAGCTAGGTCATATATATAATCAATATTACATACTCAATTTATTTATCATTTTCCTATAAATTAGATAATGTTACATAGAATAACTCCATGCATTCACTAAGGTTCATTATGTTTATTTACCAATGTACCTTTACTAGGGATATTTAGGGTTAAGTTTGTTGCATACTAGTTATATAGTCTTACCTAGGTCTCAATATGCTAGTCAAAATAGTAATTACAAGAACCAAATAACTTTGGATATAGTCTAACATAACTCTCATCACCTATTTTATTTCCCAGTTAGGTTTACCCATAATCAATTAGGTTTCTCCTTTATACTTTCTTGCTTAACTTTCATCTTAATTAAAATAGGTTGGTTTTATATCAAATTACTTTTAGATCGATATCTTTTCTATCCATTCTAGGTGTCTAATGCATAACAAGATTAACATTCGTACATGTTTAACAAATATTATTAGTTTTCTATATCTTATTACTCAATACCAAGAGGGCGTGGATACATATGATATTATTGACATTAAGATAATTGATCAACTAGATATCATATATCTAATATACTCATTAGTATCATTTATATGTAGGGTTGTAAATGGGTACAGGTAGACTCGTGGACTCACAAATCTGGACCCTTAAAAAGCTCATCACATGTCTAATTTTTTATACCCACATACCCTTGGACCCGTATAACCTTGGACCCGCATATAAGTGGGTCCAATAATGGGTATACTTGGACCCAGACCCTCTAGACCTGTGTACCCATTATACATAAGTAACTACTTAAATAATATGTTATATATCATCCTTTACTAGTCTAACTAATATAATTCTTGAGATTATATCCTACTCTAACCACAATAAGGTTGAGACTAGTCATATAATTAAGATTAAGTATTCTAGTTACAATAATGAACATCATATGTAAACTTAAAATCAGAATGTCTACTAATTTACATTACTTTCTACATAAGTTCAACTTTATGATCATGACTACAAATATGTAAGAAATTACTCAATTAATGTTAATGTATAAAATATAGCATTGTCAAACATAACTACTACATGTTAATATACTATATAATAACAATATCTTGTTCTATTAAATATATATAATATAGTCATTTCACTTATATAAACAATATGATGTTTTATAGAACCGCTTACTTTCATACCCGCACCGCATACCCGCTATTATTACGGGTACATGTATGGTGCAGGTCCAGGTTTTGTATTATGCGGGTCTAGAACTGGAACCGGACCCACTAAATTAGATGGGTATGGGTATGCATATGGCCAGACCTGCACCGTACCTGCACCGTTTACACCCCTATTCATACAATAATAAGTATTATCAAAATTACCTTTATATATAGACTTAATAATTAAATCTATAAAATCATGACTCAAGAAAGTGTTGTATATGTATGTTTAATAGGATTTCCATATACCACTATTAGCACATTGATTCATAAACCTAATATGTATAAGGGTGCTATATTAAATAACGTCATCATTGATATATCAATTTATTCATTATTTTTAATCTATCCAAAGTATGCTAAGAATAAGGATAATACGAGAGGGCGAGACTACCTACTGAACGTATGATCCACTAAACCTTTCTTGACAGATCCTCCAAGTACCATGGGGTACTTCACTAATTACTACAATTCCTTGGAGTAGGACTGTGATCTTTTCAGACGTTGGTCTTCTTTGTGGGTGAACAACAACTTCATGGCCTACTTGTGGAGTTGTCAGTTTGCTGGAGGTAAATATTATGCCAAGAAGGAGTCTAGAGAGAAAGGCATACATGAGTGAATCTACTTCAGTGGCTCCTAGTCATCATCCTTCTTAGTATGCCACCTCCAGAAACATCTTGATCGAAGCCATGGTTTGAGGATTATAGTTGGGGGTCAAGGTGGGAGGAGGTAGTGGGGTTGAAGGTCAAGTGGGGGGGGGATGATTTTCATGTTTTGTTGTGCCAGACAGGGGGAGATCTTCATCAGGGATGTCAGGGTTGTGGACCAACCAAGGATCTAGATGCACTACTAGGTGCTCATTGGAACAACATGTTGGAAGTGGTGATGAGAGCTTGCAATCCGTGGTCAGGTGGTCATTATCTCCATGCAGGAGTTATAAGGGGTTTTAGAGAGTTGGTGTTATAGGCAGACAAGGTGCCTAGCAAGTGACAATGGTCGAGCAAAGTACACAAGGGACTACAGTGTGAAGGCGTGGTTGGATTTGTGGTGGCTCCATGGGGCAGAAACATCTGATGATGTTTTTAGATCATTAACCTTCAACCCTCATATCTTTGGGTGGGTCTGCAATTGCTCTAGTCATTGTGGATGCCTCCGTAAAGTGACGATAGTGGTGTGGTGGTAGATCTGGTTGAGGTCTGAAGGTTGTAGGGAAATAGCAGAGAAGTGGCACAATCTATAGTATCATGGGGGTTGTTGGGTCAGGTCTGATCTGTGATTTCATGGTGAGGACGCACAGTAGCTTCGGGGTTCCTAGTGGCCATGGTGGATGAGATGGTAGAATTTGACAACATGTTGGAGAGGATATGGTGGGTAAGGTGCAATGTGGAGGTTCGTTGGTGAGCATCAGGTCGGGTGTTACTTCCCTCAGTGAGAAGGGAGATTAGAGACTCTGAGGGTCAGTAGGGAGGATGAAGTTTGAATGGAGAGGTCTGCCATCGTTGTTGTAAAGGTGGTGGTGGCGGTGACTGGTGTTGCTGTGTTGGTGGCAGTGTCAGGTTGTCATGGTTCCTGGTGAGGCCCAGACTATGTTGGTGGTGCAGTAGGTTGAGGGAGGTGGATAGGTTTCTTGTTCATTAGGGATGGCATTGATAAGTTATATAGGGCCTAGGGTTTGAGGGTGGAACACCAACTGATGATCAGAAGAGGATGGGAGGAGGAAGGGCACCTATGAGTTACTCACGTCTGGGTTGGTAGTAAGTGTAATGGCTGCAAAGGTCATTTCTGTCAGGTGGAGAGCAATTCTAGCAGATCACAATGCCAGCTTGGAGTCTCTCTACTTCAAGTCACATGGGTGGAACACCAGAAATTGAAGGAGAGGGGGAGCCCGACGACCCATCATGGTAGGAGTTTATTTTTGATCGTCGTCAAGTGTTTGGTAACTCCTACCATGAATGCAGAGAGGATAACATTGATTTGTGTGTAGGGTTGGGTCAATTCCCTCCTTGACTGGGAATTATTTTTGGATACTAACTATTTTTGCATTTGAATCTATTCTACTTCAGTAATCTTTATCACTTAAACACAAAATTCTCTTACACTGAGAATTTAACCACAAGTCCAATTTCCATATGACTAATTAGTAAAATTACCAGAGCCATTATTTATGAATAAGAATTAATTAACTTAATCACCCTAATAACTATTTTGATAATAATTTCTTTATAAGATGATTACTACTTTCCATTGATTCCAAATGAAATAGTAGTCCAATTGAGGATAGAAGGCGGTGGTTGGAGGTGTGATCAAGGTTGTAAGGTACAAGATATCAAATCGGGCTCTGTGATTCAAAATATAACAATTGGTACTCATTAAGGAATTAGTATGTAAACATTCTTCATAATAAGATAAAGAAGAATGAGAATTTTACCTTGGGGATTAAGTAGTGTCAATGTAGATGATAATTTCTCAAAATACATTAGTAAACCTTGGAAGGAGGGAAAATTGGGTAAATGAACTCAAGTTCAGGAGAAATGATGATTTATAGCTCAATCTAAATTTAGTACCAAAATTTAATATGTTACAACTCTCCCCCTCTTAAAATGGATTTCGTCCTCAAAATCAGTTTATTTGTGGTCTAAATTGGTACCACACTTCACCCCTTAAAAAGATTTCTAGTAGCAGCTTAATTGAGCATGTCAATTATAAATGCAACATCCTTTACTTTCTTAAACCTTACCCTTCATCTTACTCTATATAGGTTCTAAGGATTTCATATGACTTTCCTTTGGGTTTTCCTCATATCTCCTGGATTGTAACTTGGCTCAAGAAACACTTCAGCAAAAAAGCCTATTAGTGGCCTTTTAGAAATGCCACTGAAAAAAAAATAAATGCCACTAAACATGTTTAGTGGCATTTGTTGACACTTAAAAAAATACCTCTAGTACCAATGCCACTAGAAAGATAGTGGCGTAAGTTGTAAATGCCACTAAATGTTTGGCTTTAGTGGCTTCCAATAAATGCCAAATAAAGGCAACTAAAACATCATTTGGCATTTATAAAAAAACCACTATCCATCAATTGTCTTTTATACAAATGCCACTATTTTGTATTATGTTGGTGTATGAAACGATTGTTTTTGAGTGTAATGGCATATGAAAAAAGCCACTAATGACATACTAGTTCTGTATTACTACATTTTTATGGCTTTTATTCATTCAAGTTTCAGTTCATTATCAAGTTTTCTAATTGAATGTCAATTCAGGACGAACTCAGTTTTCCAAAAGTATGAATGTTTTTTTATTTATAATCAAATGACAATTACATGGGGAGGACATTTTACCTTGCCCCTTATATTGAATACAACACCATTCATATACTTTCATACAACATTTTTCTATTCAGTATAATAACTTCTACATCATTGGATTTGTCTCTTCCCTAATATGACTATCTACTTTTTCACATGTCGACTTCAGAGCTCCTTCAGGAAATAGCTTTACATTATGGTGGAATTCTTGAACTACCTACCAGAACCATTAGATAACAGGTGATGCATTACTGTAGCCAGAGTATTTTATATTTGCCCTCAAATCTTCCAGTACAATAAACCACAAAACAATTAGAAATTAATATAACCACGCAACTGCAAAGTGCGGATATCAAACAACATATACTTACAATCAATATCTGGAAGCCCACTAATAAGCAACTCCAAGTCTGAACCAATAGAGATCCACCTAAAGAATGATCCAAGTGCAGTATAACTACATATTTAATTGTGCATGTGCATGCACGCATGTCCTTGTTCATGAAAACATGTCAAAAGATACAAGTTTTGTGTTAGTGAAGATGTAAACTACAAAAATGCATCGAACATAGATAGGAGTGTTTCCTTGTACTTTAGATAGGATGCCTACCTGGATAATGGATAACTTGTAGCTAATCGACTACTTTATTCTCTAGACATCCTCCATGTCACTGCCATTAGTCAGTAATAGTTGGATTCTCATATTTTTCACTGCCATTAGTCATGGAAGTCAAACCTCTATACCAAAAATAAGGGAGATCAAAGGTGGAAATCAACAGGACAAGGATGTTTTATATTATGAAAATTTGGACATTTTACACAACATTAGGATATGCAAGCCTCAAATCACAACCTCTTGAAAATGATGAGTAAAGAGAGGTCAGCCATTATGTTGCAGATATAGGATGACCTATGTTGGTGTTAGTATTAAGTTACTCATATGAACATGCATACAATTTTTTCTTATATAATTAGAATCTATTTTAACTTTCTTTGTATTTGGCATACAGGTAAAAATAGAGAAAGAAAAAGAACCAAAGAACTAAACTACTTAGAACTGAGCAAAACCAACTACAAAATCCTAGCTAGCTAGACTATTTCTTCCTGACAGTGTGTACTAGAGCTCTTTGACACAATAGATTACTAGTGATTGGAGAATCAACATGCAAAAAGTATAACTTGTCAAGCCTTCATGCTCATGAATGGGTAACCTATGATGGAGGTGGACTTGTAGCTGCAATGATGCATCTCTACTGATGAACATTATGTTGGTACCATTGATAATATTGGTTAGATGACAGACTGCTATCAAAGTGGCTCAACATGATGATGTTTATCTGCATGTTAGAGTTGTCATTAGTGTAAAATGTATTCAGAAATATTGTCTTTATACATTGCAGCAATCTAGATAGAAAAATAAAGAACAAGATATACTATTAGATGTACTATTAAATGTCATTAAAATGGTTAGATCATCCTTACCACCACTTGTAGTGATCATGTAACATATCCTCTTTTTGTCACTTTCATCACATCCATACGTCTCCGTCCATTTCTTCAAAGAAGTACATAAAGTAGGATCTATACCCTACAGTGAATATTCATCTTTACTAAATAGATTCATTTCAGACAAATTAAGGTTGAGGTTTGGAATCATAAATGCAATGCTTTGACTACATGGAATCAGATTTTGCTGGACATGAGGAGCGTGAATTAATTCAGTACGCATGGTATGTGTCATGGTACTACCTTTGGTTAAATCTGTCTATAGCTGAGAGTTAGATAAACTTTCAGTGTTTTTTGTAATCTTCATATGCATGGGTAGCTGGTTCCTTGGATCTGTGAGATTTCTCAAGAGGAGGATAGTTGGCATGATAATTTCCGTTATTCAAGAGAGTCGTGTCTATTTGCTAATTTATGTTGTCTTAGAAGTAGCTCAATCCTCGCTCTCATACCCTGGTGTTGATAATAAAAAATTAAAAGGCATCAACAACAAAGTCCAAAACAAGATACTTAAACGAAAAATGTCAATTCAATGATAGAACTTATTCAGAAGACCACAAATGGCCAAGAATAATAGCAACTGACTGCAAGTTCAACAACTTATACATCAGATATCACATAAATTGACAGAAATTCAAACAAAAGAAATGATATGATAAAAGGATAGAAAACTAGTATCAACAAGTCTCAAACCTAAAGTGTATAAATCCCTTCTTCCAACTTGTGATTATAATGCTCATCATCATCCATCTAAAGGAAAGAATAGCAAAAGGTATAATTAAACAATTACTAATGGTGGCCGAGAAAGTATGGATAAGGAAAGACCTCAAGATCATCCATATTAAGCCTATCAAGACGGTCTGCTTCTGTTTTCACTCTGTTAGAATACCTGGAATAGAATACCAGCAAGAACTTACATGATGCATAAAAACCACATGTGAGATATATAAATCCTACCCTTACTTCATCACACCAAGAGTGGCTTCCAAAACTTAGGACAGTCTGCATCATCAAAATACAAGTCATAATGCAAAACAACTCTCCATTGGGATACAAGTAACAAAATGTTGATCAATGAATGCCTCAACCTAAGTCCAAAGAAAAAAGTTAAACAAAAAATACATGTATCCTTGTTCTAGATGGTCAAACAAAAAAAAACATGTTGAAGGTGCTTGTTTAGTGTAAAGCAGCAAATACTAAACAAAACATATACAATCCTAATACCAAGTAAAATTTTAAGATGAAGAAAAGACAAGGAAAATAAACTTGGTAAGAGAAAATAAAGAGATTGTTTGAATCTTTACAGTCTTATCATATCTGAGGTGCCACAAGACTTGCATACAGTCACAAATGAAATCGAATGATAGGGGTAAGTAAAAGAAGTACATAATTGTATAACTAGTTACCCTTTCATATTGAGACTATGGTGGTTTTGAAGTTTCCATTTCAAGAACAATGCATCCAAGGCTCCATATATGTCAACAAGATGATGGTAGTCATTCATATTTCTAATAAATTGCTATTAGGTGAAATACATATTCAAAATCAACTGAATAATCATTCATGAAATTATGTTAGAGAGTATATTCTTGCCTCTGGCTCCATCCTGTATGGACTTCCCTTGAATAATAATGGAATTGATTGTCCATAATCTGGATAGTACAACATTTGCAGTAAAAAAGTACATCCATGAAACCAGTAAGATTTGAGCTCAAAAATAAAAAACATAATAATCCTTTGACAAAGTCTTTGTAGATATGAAGCTAAAAACAATATAACACCTTAATTAATGATTTATATATGACTTTATCTATTATTGTTTGGAATTCAAAAATAATTGCAAGACCTTGCATAGGTAGGGATGGAAGAGGAGTTTTCATTGAGTAAGTCGTGTAGAATAAGAGTTCATCATATGGTAGCATGGTAGCATATCAACATGCGGTTGTCTTGTAATCCAGTTTCCTCTTAAAACGTCTGTACTTGGCCCTGATCTCATCTCATATGCTTGAAACCATGTAGCCTTTATGCTATTCCAAATTATTTGTTTATCTCCTAGAACCATCTATTAACACAAATTGTTATCTCTTTTCAATTTTTAAAAACATCTCTTGTTACCAGACACAAGCCTCTCTAGGGCTATTATGCAACAAATATTAAGGTTGTATATTTTCTCTACTAGCTACAGTACTTACTGAATTTGAAGATAATAACAAGCATCATCCCTTTTTAGGTGTGTTTTTTGGTCTAAAATACTATTATTCTTCCAAATCATATAAATTTTCTTAGCAATCTAAAATATCAAACACAAAGAATAAGAAAATAAAGAATCATGAGAGTTATTTGACCTTGTTGAACCAATAGGGAATAGTTAGCTGAAAACTTAAAAACTTACCCATGTTAACTCTTCAAATGCCTCAACCTCTGTTGATGTAATGACCCCTTCGTTGTTGAATCAAGAGGATCAAAGAAAGGGTAAATACAAAGCTTGAATACCAAGCTCGGATATCTAACAAGGAGAGAGCACAAGGGACAAATAAAAATATAATTAATGTACATTTAAAGTTACACACAGACCTGACGTGACAAAAGAATTGTGGCAGCATCCAAGTGAGCAATTTTTGTGGCATGAGCAGGATCTTTCAGATCATCAACAAGCACATATATAGCTTGAAGCACATAAAATACGAATTTACAATCAAATTGAACATTTATGTCAAAATCCAATATGTATATTCTTGTTGTTTCTGAGGAGATTAATATTAGTTGGATATGCAATAAAAAAACACTCAAGAAGCAAGAGTTTTTTCACCAGAATAACAAGTGATTTGGATATCTAATACATATTAAACTCAAATATGAGACTAATCACATACTATCGACATATTCATAGAATGATGTAACCTACCATTTTCAAATCAATGCATGCACACATGAATATTAGTTTTTAGGACATCAATCTGGTTTTCAGGAACTAAAATTTTGATTTCTAGTTATCAGGAATATACTTTCTCATGAAATAAAATTTACGATACAAAGTTTGAATGCTCTCCGTGCTATGAAGGATGAAATTCCAGTTGTCTTTGTTTACAAGGATTCATATTCATACAATGAGACATACATATGTTGACACATGTGAGAGAGCAAATGGAGATTTTTTATGAAGCTAGTGCAAGGAAATATTCAATATGCACATGTGAGAGACAAAATCGAGATAGATAATGGAGGTGGCACTAAGGAATATGCAATATATATCTAGAACAGAGAAGAATGATAGGCACATAGATACAAGAGAAGTTTATGCAACTGACCCTTGTACAGAAGCTGCAACACACCATTAAACCTCATGGATAATATGATAGCACATTATGTATATCATAACAACAAATAGCTAGGATGTACCTGAACATGAAGAAGTCGAACCATGGCTCTTAATGCATCCACATCAATAATGCTTCTACTAATTTATTTTCCAGAGATATTTTGGGAGATATTCCTGTTATATCCAACTGAGAACATGTAACATCACCCCTCCTGGATGATTCACCATGTTTTCTCCTTGAATACATCAAATAGGGTATCATGGTGATAATAGTGAGAAAACCTTTCACACAACATATTAACCTCTGAAACAAGTGCAGGAGTCTGGATGAAATACAAACCTCACTTGTAACACATACAAGACCTCATCCATAGAGAAGAACCTACTTATCATGTTTGAACATGACTTAAATATAAAGATATCTATAGGGAAGCCTACTAACCTCCTCAAGCAATTTAGGAGATGTAGCTATTATGGAAATAGTATCTACCTCAATAGGATGGGTCAAAATGATCATGGGAAATAGATACACAAGCTCTATCACAAGTCTTATTCACCAAGTGTGATAACCAAAATCAACAATCAGTGTAGAGGAAGAATCCTTGCCATAGATAAGGAGATCAATGTCTTGAATTCACTATTCTTCAATATTCTATTCTAGCATGTCAAAAGGGAAGGTAATAAATTTGGCCATGATCTAGATGTTGCTGCTAATTTGAAAAATGTAACCCGATCTCTCAATGTTGATCCAATTATTGTATTTCAGTCAACTATATGTGACCCAATATTTACTGTTGTTTTATGAAAATAATTTATTCGTGGCTTTTGATTTGACAATGTACATTTATCAAAAGCATACTGAAATCTAGAATATTTTTTCAGTGATAGTATGATTATATTAATATCAATGACAAAGGCTCTTCATTATCAGAAACCTAGCATATGGTCCTGAGATTTAGAGAGACCCTGGAATTACCAAATTAGAACTAGATGACTATAATATGTTTCTTTTTTCAAAGAAAATAACAGAAATAAAAAACGTTGGTCTCATGCATCAATTCAGCTATAAAATATACAAATGCATACTCCAGACATCCTAGAAACTTTATTGTCAGGAGATGTTAGACATATAATATTTCAATATACAGTCAATGATGAAACACTTTATCAAGATTGTAGGTATCCTCATGTCGAACTTGATATATGGTATTTAATGATAGGTAAGGACATAGCATAGGTGGAGGGACTTTCAAAAATTTAAGTAACTATGCACAATAGTTAGTACATGCATCTAGCCAACAATAGATAAGTCAATATGAGAACAACTAGGAAAAAAGATAGAATCAACAACAACATAAAGATAGAATTAGAGAATTGATTTTCTTGACACATATATTATGTAACAATATCAAAATAATTGAGGTCTCAAAATACTAAATGAGTCAAATCAAAAGATTAAGGTATGTGCATTAGCATCTACCATGGTCATGAATGAGTCATTTACTAGTGTCTCCTAATTAAGGATCACAAGTATGCATGGATATGTTGTGTAGAATAGGAATTAAAAAAGACATTCACATTCAGCAGTCTGAATGTATTGAAGCAGACTCCATGTAAAAAACCACAAATGCATAGATGATCCATCACAAATGCAAACATTGCTCAGATGTAAATCTCACAAACAAGATGCTCAAACATTGCTCATATCTAAAAACCACAAACATGTATTGTCCATAATACTAAGATTCTCCATAACAAAATCAAAAGGATGTCAAAACAAAATAGGATTGTCATTTGTCAACATTGTCTATGACAATGTGAAACAACATTATTTGGATCGTCATGTACTAATAAAAAATTGGATTAAAGAAAAACAACTATATATGTCATCTCTCTAGATATTATCCAAGAATGCAATCATGTTTAAACTTCATGTCCTGCAGCAAATAGAAATGACTTTAGATACTACTTTTGTTTTCAATTATGTAATATTATAAAAAATACTTTATGCTCACCTTGGCAATATATGTGTTTTCGGCCATGCTATGACGTTGCCAACAATATCATCAATATATTGATATTGATCATAAGGTCTCACTAGAGGATTATTTCCCAACAAATAAACCTCTACAAAAACACCAACAAATGGTGTGCCTAATATTGCACCTCCCACACTTTTCATGGGGTCAACCTCAGATACTCGACTGAATGCAATTCTAGCATCTGGATCTGTGCTCAACAGATACACATCCTAGAAACAAAATATAATTTACATAACAAATTAATATAAACGTAAAATGAAGAGTAATTTACACAAATACAAACATACTTGTCCCTTCTTAAATGATGAATGTATTATTTGGAGTGGAGTTTTCCTTGAAAAGTTTGTCTGCATAATTATTTTATTTTTGACATAAGACCAAAACAGTCAGCATGGAACATAACTAATATTACACATCATGTAAAAACTGTATTCATACTTGGCCAGTGCCAATATGTTGTGCTTGATTGTTTCCTGCTCTAGCTAAGGCAAGTAACTCCTCTAACTTATGGTTGAATTCATCCTTTTGTTCTTGAAGTTTTGCATCAAATTCCAACTGTTGCTCATCAAGCTTATCCTAGAAATGCTTCCTTTGTGCTTCTTCGGCTTCTCGGGATTTATGATTTTTGCCCCAAATATCAGAAGGTGATGGTCCAAGCCCATAACCACGAACATATCCTGGTCTCTCTTCTCCCATAACATGGCTATAAATTTCATCTGAAGTAACATTAGGTTGTTTTCTTCGCAGCTGTTCTCCTACCTCAGAAAATTTTTCCTACATACAACAAATCATAGGAGATGAATTTTATACCAAATATATACCTCTTTGCAATTAGTATATGTAACATAATACTATAGGATAGGATGTGTTGTACTAAAATTTTGGCGGATTCAACATCAACTATGCTCCCATCTTTTTTACGATGAGTTTTCTCAAAAAACATTATGAGATCCACTTCTCCGCCTGTTTCTTTCTCCATATTTATCATTCAAACAAGGTTATTGTAAATATCAAATAAATGGATGTCATCAAATTGTCTAAATGGATCACAAAAATTACTAACTTACATCAAATTTCAGACATGCAAATGACTTGGTTCCTGTTGTGTGGCTAACCTTTTGAAATTTTCTACTTGTCTTGTTAGTTATAGACTTCCTCTGTGGAAAACATTGTAGTATTGTGCATAGTTATTATCTGTGAGGTACTTTAAGTATCAATGAATAGAAAAAAATATTACCTTTCCTTTATTACTCCTCCAATAATCCACAAGAAATTTCCAATGAGACTTGTCCACGCGGGGAAAAACTTGTTTAAGTTGTTGTTCGTATGGACTATCTTCTAGGAAGTATAGTCTCCTTAACTCCCACTTGTGATCCTTCCATTTCTTTCCTAGTCTCTTCATTTTCCACTCCTTTAGATTTGAATCCATTGTGAATTTACTCTACTGAATAAAGGATATCAATTAGAAGCTTCATTTAACCATTTAAAAATAAATTTAATAATATACCTTCACAAAATTCCATATAGAATCTTTTTTATTTGCTGGAAATTGTCTGCAGTCCTTGTAGTTTAGTGGAGAAAGATTGGGATCTCTTGCAATGGTTGTCAGAAAGTTGATAAGTGACATTAGTTTTCACCTACTGGTTGTCCAAATTGATTTTTCTCAATGGGAATTGGATCGTTGGGCTTTCTTTTCCAGACTTTCAAACATTGTGTTCGGCCACATGCTCGATGTTTTTGACCTAAGCATTCAATAATAAAGGATAAAATATATCTGGAAAATTATATATCATTAAATGCATCACTATAAATATAATGATATGAATAAAATAATTACCTAGCCCATCAGAAGGTGTTGTTGTAACATTCAATGACTTAACATGGTGATTAGAGATGTCATTTTAGTCCATGTTATCAGGAAATGCATTGCTATTTTGGTTACTAGAAGCTCTATTCTCTACACTTCTTGACTGAATAGACACGAAAGCATTGACATTAGGCACACGTGATAGCTGTGAATTTCTTGATCTAGTAACTTTATCACCACTTTCTTTGTTGTGCTAATTTTGGAACCTTGTTCCCATATCCTTTTCAGTTGTGCATGTTTGAGAGGATTTCGAACCACCAACCATATTAGACTCTTGGGGAGACGTGGATGATTGGGTATTTTTTGCATAGCTAGTAGTAGTTTTATTGAATTTGTTTGCTCTATCATTTTGAATTTCAGCTGTAAGGGAAGCTAATTTTTTTTGGAGCGATTTGAGGATGACATGTTCAAAGATTGCCAACAACCATGTCGAGTAATGCGAGGTAAATGATTTGTTGTACTAGAGTCATTGTTGCTATTTTAATCATTCATTGTGGCTGTCTTGTTATGGTAGTTGTCACTGTACTATTCTCTCATCCTAAGTATATCAAGTCACATATAAATGAAGACATTTTAAAAAATATTGAACAACATAATAGAAATTTTATAATTAATATTTAAAAATGAAAGACATAGATATTTAATCAAATATAATTATAAACAACAATAGAGATAAGGATAAATTTGATTAAGAAGAATGTCAGACATGCAAAATGCATACACCTAGCTAGATCACAATGTGAGATAGGAAATTAAAGAGATACATCGAGCCAAAAATTCTTATATAAGTCAAATAATAATGACAAACTAAAAGAAACATTGGTTGCAATTTTGTAGTCTTCTCATTCAAAATTGTCATCATCATCACTTTGAGATACACTTTCATCATCCTGCTAAATTTGGGATTGGTCTTTTTCAATTGTTGAACTATCAACAGTGATTCCTTCCATATCCAATCTAACTATGTCACAATCAGTATCTTCATCCTCTGATGTCATTGATGGCCCATCTCTAGTTTCACCTTGCACATAATCTTCGAAATTCTCAATACAAGATTGTTCTTCCATTTTGAACATATCTCGTGGGTCAATCTTTACAGCAAAATGCCACCCTTTTACAGTGACATCTTCTACATAAAATGCTTATCCAACTTGAGATGCCACTACAAATAGTTCTCCTGTAGTTTGAAGTTATCTCAAATTAACAAGAGTCAACCCATGTTCATCATGCTTGATTCCCCTGTTTCAGTAGATGTCCACCCAATCACACTTAAATAATGTCACCTTAAAGTGTTCATAATATTTGAGCACAATAACATCCTTCAAAACACCATAGTAGGTAACATCTCTAGTAATTGGATTGCAGTCAGTGGTTTTAGAATAACAATCAATCTTAGCTACTAGAAAGACTCCACTATTTTTTGTTGCTCGATTTGCATCTTTTGCCTTGGTATGAAATCTGTGACCATTGACAACATATCCCTTGTACTTAATGGCCAGTTGATGTGGACCTTGAGAAAGAAACTTGATTTTATCATCCACCATCTCTGTTCATAGGAATGTTTCAATCTAACAAAAGAAAAGTTTGTTAGACTTTATTCATGAAGCATAACAAATTTAATTAGCACAACTAAACTTACATGTTCTTTAAACCATCCATCAAATGAGTTACTATGTATTCTCTGAACCTCCTTCAAGGACTTCTGAGGATGTTTTTTCCTAATGATATCATAGTTCTTCTTGAATACAAAATATGTGCAATATGTCATTGGAATATGTTATAACATTTTGTTAATAGAAGACAATTGTCACTAACTTACTTAATGTAGGGTTCAATTGCTTCACAATTGAATAGTACATGCTTTTGGGCTTGTTGCAATGTATGTTCGTCCAAGACACATGTTAGCATTTTACCAATACCACGACCTACTTTCGAGAAAATAGACCAATCATCACTGTCATGTGTTGGCTCATTGTCCAAATTTGCTTCGTCAATATCATTTCTATTTGTTCGATTTAATTTTGTTTCAACTCCATCCAAGTATCTTGAACAAAAAGTTAGACACTCTTTGACTATATATCCTTCTACTATTGATCCTTCTGGATATCTTTTATTACGAACATATCCTTTTAGGGCCATCAGATACCTGATAACAAAGTTGAGGAAAACATTATGACAAATTACATTCCAATAGGTAAAGTCATCATGATGTATGAAAAGTTACCTTTCAATTGGATACATCCAATGATACTGAATAGGGCCGGCTATCTTAGCTTCATAAGCGAGATGGACTGATAGATGCACCATTATGTCAAAAAACATGGAGGGAATATCTTCTCCATCTCACAAAGTGTCACAACTATTGCATTTTCCAATGTAGAAAAATCATTTGGATCTATGACTTTAGTGCACAACCTTTGAAAATAGTGACAAAGATTAATAATACATGACTTAGCATTCTTACTGGGAAAATACATAGTGACAGCTAATGGCAGAAGTTGTTGCATCAGCATGAGATAATCATGACTTTTCATTGGTAGCATCTTCTGATCCTTCGGTCGTGCACATCTAGATATATTAGACGCATACCTGTCTGGAACTTTGACAGATTTAAAGAGGTTGCAAAATAATATTTTTTTATCTTTTCTCATTGTATAGCAAGCTGTAGGTAGGATGGAATATTTACCAATAATTTTTGGATGAAGCGAAAATCTGATTCCCATATCCTCCAAATCCTTCCTTGCATTTAAGTTGTCCTTACTTTTGTCCTTCAAACCTAGCAATGTTCCAACAATACTCTCACATATATTCTTCTCAATGTGCATGACATCGAGATTGTGCCTTACAATGTTAGATTTCCAATATGGTAGCTCAAAAAATATGCTTTTCCTATCCCGATTGTGTGTTGAATCTTTACTTCTTGGCCTTTTCTTACCAATTACAGTTCTTCCATCCTCTATTGTGACAAGATTTTATCTCCAGAAGGAGTTTTAGGTGGATACCTAAATTCTTGCTCACCGTCAAATGCCTTTGCTTCTTTTTGGAATATGTGGCTAGTTGGCAAAAACCTACAGTGTCCTCTATAGCAAACTTTATGGCTATGTGGAAACCAATGTGAGACAATATCTTTATTACAATAAGGACATGCTTTGTAGCCTTTAGTACTCCAACCAGATATATGTGCATATCCTAGAAAATCACTAATAGTCCATAATAAAGAAGCACACATCAGAAAGAATTCCTTGGTTCCAGCGTCATATGTATGTACACCAGTATCCCATAGTTCTTTCAACTAATCAATCAATGGACGCAAGTACACATCTATATTTTCCGGTGAAGTTGGTCCAGGAATGAGTAGGGACAACATAAAATACGGTTGCTTCAAGCACAACCAATGAGGTAAATTATATGGAATAATCACAATAGTCCATGTACTATAAGACGTACTCATTGTCCCAAAAGGATTAAAGCTGTCAGTTGCAAGTCCCAATCGGATATTTCTAGCATTTGTAGCAAATTTTGGATGCATCACATCAAATGTTTTCCATTCAAGTGAATCTACCGAGTGTCTTAACTTGTCATCTTTTTCATATTCTTCTGCATGCCACCTCATTAAGGAAGAGGTTTTTGATGACATGAACAACCACATTAGGCATGGCATAAGCGGAAAGTGTCTGAGCACTTTGACAGGTATTCTCTTGGGTTTTTTTGCAAGCTCATCATCATCATCTGGGATTGTAATCATTTTCCATCTTGATGCTCCACATGTATCACAGACGTCTTTATCACCAGAATCCTTCCAAAACAACATGCAACCATTTGGACAAACATTAATCTTCACATAATCTAAGCCCCCCCTATAATCATCTTTTTTAGCTCATAAAATGAATTAGGTAATTGTTCTCCTACTGGTTGCATCTTCTTAAAGAACATAAGAAACATAGATGATGTTTTCTTACTCAAGCCATTAAGACAAACCAGGTGATATAATTCTAGGATGCAAGCAAGTTTGCTATATTTATTACACCTTGGATATAATTTTGTCTCAATATCCTTTAACAAGATATAAAATTTGTCAACATTGAAATTTTGATCACTAGATGGCTCCACTCCTTCCATATTTCTATCTTCACTGAAACTTGGAAAAGCATCATGCAATATATCTTGTAAATTTTCAGCATTTAGGCAATCATCCTAATCAGTTGGAGCATCCATTTGAACATCTTCATCTTCACCATGAAAAGCCCAAGAAATATATCTTGATAAGAAGCCATGCCACAATAGATGACTCAATGCAGTCATTCTGGTGACCTAGTATATATTAGCACACTTTCTACAAGGGCATACAATCTTATCTCCAATCGCTGAATGTTCAAAAGCAAAATCCAAAACTTTTGATACTCCAAATAAGTATTTACTACTCATTCGGTCATCCTTTTCTATCCAAGACTTATCCATTCTATAAAAATAATAAAACATATAACATATATGACTAAGTATGTCATATCAAAAAAGACTATACAATATGAGAAAATACTAATGTAATCATGTAAATGAAGTTCACGTGAGCCTATCCGACTAGGTGGGCGCCCAAGCAATTTCTGAAGTACTTATAATAAGGATAAAAGAGCATAGTTATAATAGGGATAAAAGAACATTTATAATGAAATTTATCACTAATTTGTAACATAATAGGTTATGCATATTTCTATTTTGTTGTTGGGTTTCGAATGTGTCATTAGATAGGACAGTTTTGTGAATTTGGAACATTCATGGGAACACACACTTCATTTATTGCTTGAGGACATCCCAAATAACTTCCGGTCTATACTTTCTTCTATTTCTATTGATGGAACATCTACTACTACCATCATTATGGATAGGTGCTTGAATTTTATGAACTACAACATAGATTCATTTCTTTATCATCATACTTCTTTTACCAGAAATCATATATAAACAATTATAAGCATTCATGTAGCAACTTTCAGTTCCATTCATTAATCTCTTTTTACATCCACATACAGGGGTGTACCCCTAAACAATAACTAAACAAATGGGTTGGTGTACCCCTAAACATGCGCATAATTAAAATAACTATTATTACAGACAAGTCTAGATAGATAGACAACTAAATACTACACCAACATGGTCCCGCATCAGTATCTTCAAGGCTTTTTCATTGTGGCGATCTTCTCCTGAAGTTCAGAAAAGAAAGTATCTATGAGGATTGATTACTTTAAGACAAAAAGTGTAAACACAAAACAAGACAGGATAATTATATTTGTTAATTGCACCTACTGTGATCTTTTTGATGATGATGATGTGTCACAGAGCTCCTCACTATATTTAGACAAATTTGAACTGACAGGGATCTCATCATAAGATTCGTCTGATCTGGTTAGCTCCATCGTGCACTGATACCGCCATAGGATTGGGGGTCTCGTTGTTGATGTTGGTTATCCAAACATTGATGGTATTATGGCCAACTGGATGGAGAAAAAGCTTGTTGCTACGACCCACTAGCATCTTTCTAATCCAATTGCACCAACTGGATTTTGATACATGATTTCCCACCAATTCATACTCAACCTCGATAACATGTGAATAATTGCCAAAATTTAGGGTCACTTCACCAGGCCTGTAGTTTCTTCCGTTAGAAAATGCCAATGTGCAGGTATGGTTAGTTGGTTTAAGGAATGATCATCTAGGATGATGTCCAATTGTTCTTCATCAGGGAACATTAACATTGACATAGAGGCCTAGTTCATAGTCACTATTGTGGGTGGACAGAGACTGAAAAATATAAGTACTAACAATTGTAAGTATATATAACAATGTTATATATTTTCAGAAAAAGTAGTATAACATCAGTTAACCTTTTTTTGCTTGTCATAACCAATTTTATTGTGGTGAACATTATAGATTGAAAAGAAATATAAGAGAGGAGATCATGTCCTATATCTTTGCAAGTGGTCCAATGTTCATTAATCCTTCATTGTTGTGTGATTAGCAGTTGGTAATGAAGATCTATTTCCAACCACTCCTCTTATTTAGTCCCACCCAAATTGATCGAATTCCATATTGTTAGTTATCATAACCAAGCTTTCAACATCTAAACCAAAGAATTTGCCATCAAAATCTACATCCTTGGACAACAAATCATTGGTAATTTGATAACAAACCATGGTAGCGAGCACACGTTCACGACCACAATTTTGAAAAACTACAACAAACATATAATGAGGAAATTCTATACAATGATTGTACCGGACCAATTGCAGACTCCTAATGCACGTATCAATGACTGCAAAGTCTATCATGCATCTTGATTGGCACATGAAAGAGAGACATGTTCAGTTGTATTGGCCCAAGTGGAAAGCAAGCCCTATTAGGGATAGGTCTAAATATGACTCACAAGTACTATTTGGCAAATAGTTTGGCTAAAACTAAAGTAGACATACAAATTGTGGTCTGCCCTGAACTAATTGCATTGGATGTACTGAAAATGTCACGCCCCACATAATAAAGTTGTGACATCAAAAAAAGTCAAACCTAAAACCAAAAATGCACACTACAAATTTTAGCATGATTGTGTATGAATGCAAAACAATACTGAACTGAACTAGGATCAATCATAGGGATTGGTTAACTGAATTACCATTGACATCTACTTGTTTAGAAAATAGGTTAAGCCAAGGTCAACACACATTAACAACCAAAGTAAAGCCTCATCATGATTTAAAGACCAGTTCCAGACTCCTAACACATGTATCAATGACTGCAAAGTATGTCATGCAACCTGATTTACACATGAAAAAGAGACATGTTTAGCTACATTGGGTCATATGGAAACCAACCACTATTAAAGGTAGGTCTAAATCCTATTGATGGCCACAATTTGGCAAACACCTTAGCTAAAAATGAACTAAGCATACAAAATGTGGTCAGGCCTGAATGTATCAGGATTATGAGATGAAACTCCAACAACAATAATATGACCCAAATTGAGGAAAATGTGGCATGAAACGAAGTGGTGATTCATATACATGGAAAAAATCATATCAATCCAATCCATATAAGAAAATCACAATTAAAGCTAAGCATGGGAAAGAAACAGTAAATCTTAAGTTAAAATCTCTATTGAAATCCTGCATAATTTGTCTTAGGAAAATATTTTGTACCCAACCTAGAATGGTTGAAAGTAACATGTAAAACATGCTTGACATTTGTGGGAAATCCATTCATGTATGGATGGGATGTGTTTTTAAACTAAACATGGACAATGCTAAAGAATTTAGGTTTAAATTGTCTTAGGAAAAGCCTCCTCTGCTTATATAGGGATACATTTTGAATGACAATGCATGTTGAAGTAAAAATAGGGAGACAAACACGTTGGACACATGTGATTAATAGGGGCCACATTCTGATGCAGGTCACATGTCCATGAATGTGAAGGAATGCATACTAATATGAAAATTCATACTGACCCCAGGTCAACAAGTAGTAGTCCCACAAAAAATCAAGGCCAGGTAGCGAGGGATGGTGATTCAGGTTACATTAGCACACATTTATTTTTTCCAAAAACATTATGAACATGTCCACAAACATTAAGGAATGCATACCAATCAATTGTAAACCATGCTCTAAAGAGTAACCTAAAATATTGGAAAATACATCAGTCATAGGTAAATGTATTTGGGTTAGTTTTACCTAACTTTAATTTGTCAAATAATATTGACCATGAGTCAAATATAAAGGACTCCACTATTTAGGAAAATGTGGCATCAAACCAAGTGATGGTTTGAATCCATCTGAAAAATCATCACAATAATGCATTTTAGAACATTAAACATCAAAGTGCAATTGCATGGGCAAAAAGAAATTCAGACTATTTGGAAAGTCAGACACAAAACTAGACACAAATTGGTATAATATTTTGTAATATTTATGTCAAAAGGGTTCCCATCATTTAAAAAACAACCTACTGTGTACAAAACACAAAACTAAACACATATCGATATAATTTGTTAATAAATAGAAACCTCCTATTGAGACATCAAAAAGATAGACCTAAATGCACAGGGTATGGTTGACTAAATTACCATGTTAATCATTACCTCACATGGTCCAAAAGGCACCAATATTAGTTTAATTAGATAAACAACAAAATATAGGTTTTATTGGTTTTTTTATTTATCTCTGGTATTAATTCATCAAAACTTTCCAAAATGGTATGATTATATTTCATCATTCATTTTTTTGAAAGTTAAAATTTGAACACATTAGTGTTCCCCGTATTATAATGGTGGATTACATATCCTTAGTTTAGTTGGCGATCATGTATGTAGACGTCCTTTGATTTTATTGTTTGGTTTTGGTTTAGTATATATTTCTCAATATGTTTGTTAAATTTAATCGGTCCAAAAAAATACCAAAACTATTGGTGAAAATTGAGTTGTTTACATAGCTATGGAAATTCAAATAAGTGTGACATAATTAGTTTTTATGTGTTGTATCTATTTAGTTATCATTAGAGATGGTTCATTTCTATATGAATTATTATTATTATTTTGAATGAACCTAGATATATTGCTCCCATCATGTCGATTTCATTTTCTATTTTGTGTCTAAAATTTCACTTATCCTTGCTCAAAACACAACATCCACTTAGTTTTCTAAAATAGCACAAAATTTTAAAGTCTAGTCCTTGATATTTTGTAAATCAAAACATAGGATAATTTCACACCCACACCCGACAATTTTATTATACAAAATGACAAATGTGGAGCATAGGGCATATTCTATATTATCTACTGATGGGTGAAATCAAAATTCAACATGACTGACTATTGTACAAACCTTTAGAACATATACAGCCAGAAAGTAGGAATCTATACAAACAAATACCAAAGATACACTCCCTGATATGAAGCTAAACACCAAGGTGTATGTTCTTCATAACATGGTACTCAATCATGGCTATATTCCTTTTTTGGTCGGCCAAAACTCCTATTTTCAAAGGATACAAATATCATTTCAAAAATCCCAAAAGAGCCTTAAAAAAAGGAGAACCATATGAAGCCATTTCAAGCACTTCCATAGGCAAGAGCTAGCATAGAATTCCATCCTTGGATGACATCAAATAGGGAAAAGACAAACCAACCCAAGGGCAGATCACAGATCCTTCATCCAATGATAACCAGTAGAAGAAAAAAGTAGAACATCACTCAAAACCACATCAGAAAAAGGATTCAGAAGAAAACAACATAGAAGACCTTCCAATCAAAACCAATAGAGGTTCAACCAGCAGAGCCTGATAAGAGGTGGGAGAAAATGACTGAACCTTGACCAAGCATAAGAATAGCAACATAGCATCCAAAAGTCTAGAATTAGAATGAACATAATATGCCAAGGGGAGCAACCCCCCGCCCTTTTGACAAGTGGAATAGAATGAATAGAATATAATTGTGCTCACATATAATTAATTCATGGTGAAGGGAAATGGTGTATTTTTCATTCCTATTTCTTAGTTGTATCATCTTTAGACTAGCCCCCCCCCAGAAGTCAGTGATGCTTAGTAACCCCTTACTTTTTAGAAATTTCGTTTGAAGTATAGTTTCTACTATATAAGTGGATCAACCCAAGTATTTTGGAATATAAATTAACTATGATGAAGATGAGATGCTTAATCATTATTGGCCTCTGTGCTTTTGAGAACATATTATATTTCTCACATATATTAAAGGGAAATATAAAACAATAAAATGACATTGTTTTGTAACCTATTTATATACACTAATCTAAAAACATAGAAGAAAATTGATGTGGGTAATGACATATCATAATGTATACTAAAAATAGATAAGCCTAATCAAACCTAATTTCATGTATATACCATAACCATGAATAATTACACTTCATTAAAATTAGCTTCTAATTAGAACATGGGAATCAGGATGGCATACCAGGTCTAATATCAGGGAGGTTCCTTGTCTCAAAACCATTCCAAAGATTATAAAATCTTAATTTGTACTTTGTTGGAAGTTGTTATGCATAAATATTAGTGATTCTTGGCCTCAATAAAATTCATATATCTTCGAGGTGTGCTGAAAAGGTGATATCTTTCTACAATTGTAGTGTTCCCATAAGAGAATCCAACATGACCTAGCCTTAACTAGCAAAAAAAACATTCTCCAATCCATCTTCGTCTGATTCCTTGGCAACATGAGTATATATGCAATGCTTTGATGTGTGACCTTTTTCATAACATGTGACACAACTCGTGATAGTTTACATTTGGTTCTTAGCCATGGTACTATGTTCCTTCAAACTTTCTAACATCTATGCCTATCATATCTATCTTTGTTGTAAGAAGTTCAATCATTGTTTTGAGATTAGCAGTTGGTAATGAAGATCTATTTTGAACCACTCCTCTTATTTAGTCCCACACAAATTGATGGGATTCCATATTTTTAGTTATCATAACCAAGTTTTCAACATCTAAACCTAAGAAGTTGCCATCAAAATTTACATTGACAGACAACATGTTAGTAAAAGTTAGACCACTAAAGAAAGTGGTGATTGGATACCCATCACCAAACCCATGGTGACAATACTCTATTTGATATCTTTGATAAAACATTTTGAACTCTTTCGCCTTAACTAACTAAAATAAAGCTTTTAAATTATAAGTTGTTGGGCTTGCCTCTTGCTTGGTGGAAATAAACAAAATTCCTCTGCCTTCCAAATAGAAATTGGGCCAACTTAATCCAAGTTTACCAACTCTAGAACAAATATAGACTCACCTATCACTTGTTGCATGATCTTAGATTCACTGGTTGCAACTAAAACGTCGACTCAGTTGTAATGCCCATGATCAAATTTCCATTATCCTATACTTCTTTAAGTCTTAGTCCCCTAAATTAATGGAAGTAACGAGATTTTATTATTTGGTTACTTTTCTATATTATTTTTATAATTGTTGAAGTTGTTGTTGGCTACAATTCTTGAGTTATTTATGACCTTATCTTATTTTTCATTTCCTCCTTGATATCAAAATCTACATTGATGGACAACCTGTTAGTAAGAGTTAGACCAGTAAAGAAAGTGGTGATTAGAAACCCATCACCAAACCCATGATTGCATCTCCACATTCTCATGAACTCTGTTATTCCTCTCCCTCCATAACCAGTACGGAATGCACAATGCCAAACAATGATTCTCCTTGCTAGTGCAATTAACCAAGTCAGCCATGGAATTAGGAATAAAGAGTAAACCAGGAACTCTAGCTTCAACCCAGATCTTGCTCGAATAAGAGAATTTAAACATGCAATACATCGACATACAATTTTTCAATGTGAAATTGAAATCAGTCCAAAATAAAGCAAGAATATAGAAAAATTAAGGGAGGGGAGAGAAAATCATAGAGGTAGGAATATATCTTACATAGACATAGTTCTTCCTCTACTAGTGTGAATCAAGACAGAGCAGTCGATTGTGATGGTGATGATGGTTGGGGAAGAGAATCTATTTGTAATGTGGTTGGGACTGATCACCTGGTGTCAATGTAGCAATGTGGCACTCCTATCTTCCTCGACGCCAACAATGTGGCACTCCTGGCTTCCTCGGCGTCGGAAATGTGGCACTTTGCCTCCAGCAGTCAAAAGCCTATCCAATCACTGACAATGTGGCCCTCCGCTGCCGACAACGTAGCACTCCACATGCCGCCACCAGTCTTCCCAGTCGACTTGATCCCCCAAGACATAGTTAGGGAGACGATCAACCAGCAGGCTATATCTCCTCCACGCGTTGGTCTCACAAAAGTGAGGAATCAAGGATTGTGGAGATCAATCTCTTCAGTCACCGCGATTTGTTAGCTATTACGATTGGAGCGCAAAGGGAAAGCGGGAAGTGAAAATTGCAGATAGATATTAGCTACTTCCTTATTTGGTTTGTCAATTTTAGTTTGCAACTAATTAAATATTAAAATTCCTTTAATGTTAAGTCTTTTTTATAAACTCTATAATAGGTGATTTAGAGGCATTTTAATTAAAAATGCATGTACATTAGATAGATAGTGGCTTTTTTTTAGAAAAGCCACTAGAATAAAAGCCACTAATGGGCATTTTTGTTGTAGTAAATCATCAATGAAGTCCAACAAAATCATTTTTCTTTATAAATCTAGTAATATAAGAAAAATAATTTTTCGATGGGAAAACTTTTTGATGAAAAACTAAAAATTGGCCAAAATTAATGTGAGAACTGTGAAAGAGTGAAATCACCCCTTTACTAAAATTTTGAAGAATTGACATCCATTCCAAACACTCTTAGAGGTATGATGGAATGGGAATAAATTTTCCAAATTTATTTAAAATTGGTATAAAAAAAGACCATTAGAAAGCAACATAATAAAAAATAACTGACTATATTCAATTTTGATAAAAGGTTTACAAAAATACATCAAATTCTCCCATTAGGGTTTACATCAAGACACACAATCATGATCTAGATAGAGGGAAGTCTAGACTGCTACAATCTTGTCTCCATCAACCAAGTCCAAGCCTAAAGCTAAGATCTTCCTTGTCTTATCCATCACCTTGCTCAAAACCTGGGTGGTTGGGAAGGCACCCAACAAAAAGGGAAAGGGAAGAAAAGTATGTGTCACAAAGTTAGTCTAGGATATCAAGATAAGTAAAGCAAATAAAAATAAGCTAGGGTTTATCATATGATGAAGATAACAATAGTATGAGGCTACATTCAAAAGAAACTTGCCATTAACAATTAAATCAAAAAAGATTTGCATGTAAGATAATTATGTATACCTAACTAAGTAGGGTTGAGGAACCTACCGGACTTGTAACCTATAGGTGAGGGGAGAATAAGACATTTCTAGTCGCCTACACAATTATATTGGGGAGAATAAAAACATTCCCCAGGGCAATTAAATACATTCCATCTGTGGGTGGTTGTACATAAGTACCACTACTTTTAATTAAATAGAACATAAATCTACATGCTAGAAAAGTAATCATGGCAAGAGTAGTGATAATATTCAATAAGCATGGTAGTGGGGTATAAGATCCAAACAAGAAGAAATTATAATCTGATTTGAGGCATGAACAACATTAGGATTCAAGAATACATGATTTAGGGTTCATTTAAGCCTCATTAGGGAAATATAGGGTTTGACTATAATTATCCCAACATAGAGTGTAAGGAATGCACATACATAAAGAGGGATTGTACATACCTCTCTTACTAATATCAATTACTAACTTTCACCACTTTAATTGAGTCCAAGTTCCACTTTGCCTATTTTCAATGTATTACATTGTATTAGAGTACATATTGCACATTAATGTATAGAAACCCTAATTTCAGAACTTTTTAGCAAAACTCAGATTGAACTTATTAGGTTCTCCTGATGAAGAAAACATATTTTTATGTTAATTTTGGAGTAATGATGATTAAGATGTAATTTTTATGGATTTTATCCATTAAATTCATTTTACAAAAATCACCCTTCGTCAAACAATGAAATCATGCCTTGAAAATATTTTTATTAGATAGAGATTAATTTTCAAATTCCAAAACATATTTATTTGTCAAATTTGGATAATCGGTTTAGAAGATATGATTTATTCAATACTGAAATCATCAAATCGATCGAGATAATTAAATAGAGAGGGTGAGGGAGAAAATACCATTTTATCCAAGATCAGGTTTGAAGTTTCATAGGCAACCAAACTAGAGCTTCTAGAGAGGGTAAAACATCAAGAAACCAAAACCCTGGAAGAACACGGTAAAAAGAGATGGAAATCATCGATTTTAAACATAGAAGCATGATTTTTAAGCATGTATTAAGCAATATATGAGAAGGGGGTTAACAAAACTTGCCTCTAGGAAGATAAGAAGATCCAAACAGAAAATATCCCAAGATTAGAAGGTCTTGGGTCTCCAAGCCAAGCTCCTTTCTGGGGCAAAGATCACCTTTTCCACTTCAGAGGCGCAAACCCTAGCAAAAGAGCATGTAGATGAGAAGTTTTAGAGTTCTAGGCGGAGTTTTACCATGGAAGGTCATGATTATGACCTAGAAGAAGGTGGTAGGAATACTAATAGAATGAAAACAGGGAAGGAAAGGAGGATTCTTACTAGTTTCTGTCAAACTCACCATGGAGGAGCTTAAGAAAGCCTAAGTAGAGAAATTTGGAACCCTAGGATCCTTCTTCACCAAGGTAGGCACCCTCTTTTATCTTGGGACAGAAAATTCGTGGCCAAACATAGAAAATATGATGCTCTAAGATTTGGGAAATATAAGGAGAGGATTGCTTCTTGGATTGGGAGATGGGAACGGGTAGGCATGGCTTTATAAAGAAGGGGGCAAGTATGAGGTGTTTATGGGACTTTCCGTGTGTCCTTAGGCTAGGGCTTCATGGCCATGCAAGATGACAACTCATAGACAGTTCTTGTATATCAAAGGTTGTTCCTAAAATCCCCTATAGACTTATAGGCCATCACCACCATCCTTGAAACAAAGAAATAACCCCATTGGTTGATATCTTTTAAAGATAAGCATATTTATAAAGAGGGTATTCCCTATAATGCCCTTAGAGAGAAAAACCTTCAAAACAAGGTGCAACCAGGTGCCCCATGGTTAAAAATCTTGAGAATGGTAAGGGAATATATAAGGATTAAAATTCAGGTGATAATTTGCAAAGAAAACCTCCAAATTAGGTAAATTGCATAAAAGTCTAGAATGTACCTAAAATTGCATAGCTTGCACAAACAACATCCAAAATGAACCAACTTTGAAACTTAGGCTCATTTTATGTTTTCAAATCACATAAAAAAGTTATATTAAGGTTTAGAGTACTTAATTATGATAATTAATCTAGTTTAATACATTAATCAAGGTTTAGGGCCTTGCACTTCTAGAATAAATTAATAAACCATTACTCTACTAAAGTGCTGATTTTACATTTTAGATACTTAAATAAGATTTCACTGAGGTATTTGTGCATAAACCCTTCCATTGGTATAATTATTGAACAAATGTTCACCAAATCACTATAAATTCCACAATATAAGCATCAAGGCCAAAAAGGGTAGAAATGATAATGAAAATATTGGGAAATGGCCAAAAAGAGAATATGTCAAAGTTTCGGTATGTTACAACACTCCACCCCTTAAAGAGGATTTCATCCTTGAAATCTAAACCAAAGTGAGAAGGGTGAGTATGCAACATCTCACCACTAAAATCCCAGGTTGTTTCCATTAAACTTCCACCAAAACTTTTACTAGCTTAAACTCCTTGTTTTTCAACTGCTTAACTTGGGAGTTTAGAATCTTTTCAAGAAAATCCACATAGGTCAGGTTCTAATGGATCACCTACAAGTTCCAATTTTATGATTTCTTTTTAGATTTTTTGGCTTATTAGAATTATATTCATTAGGATATCACATTATCATTATTATTATTCTAATTGTGTCATGAAATATTTACTTATTTCCAAAAGAGTTATATTTCATTATTATGCTTGAAACCATATATATTTCTTATTTACCTCATTATGAGTTTTAGCGCAATTAGAGTTTACTCAATTATCAATATACTTTCTCATTATCCTTAATAATTGCACTTAGTCTTTGTTATCGACATATTGAATTATAACAAATTGTTTTGCATGAATTAAGACATTCTATCCAACTTGTTACAAGTAATCCAAATAATGTCACATTAATCACTTATATCTATATTTAACATTGTCACATTAACTTTATTATTCACATTAATGTCATCATTAATAATTTTCTCATATTTATTTATATTATTGATTAGCACATTTATGTGAATCGAATCACTTCATATTCATATTGAAGGCATTCCATGTATTTTAATGATCAAGGTGAGGTATGTTACGAATTGATTCACATTAAGTGAATAATCGTGTGTGTATTAGATAACAAGGTAACATACCATGCATTTCATATTCATGACTTAATTAATATGTGATTAGATGATTATATATATCATTTATGTGTATCAAAGTATGTTAACTGATTATGGCACCTAATGTCATTAATGTATCATGAAAGGCATTAAGGATGTATATGTTAAGGTTAGATTATTACAACTTAGGGTTCAGGTTAATATGAGCACTATATTTTACTTAGCATGTATTAAGTCTAAGATTAGGTTACAATCAACTTACTTGTCATTTCATTAGTGTTTATTGGTTTATGACATGGACAACACCATGCATATCCATTAGGATTAATATGTGAGTTACTCATATTATGTGCATTAGGTATTCATTAGAGTTTTAACATATAAATTATTCCTCAGATGGTCATTATATGTTCATTAATATATAAACAAACACGTTAGGCTATAACTATAACTTTTTTGGACCCCACTAAGTTTTCAAGCACAACAACCTCCTAAGTATGGGGTTAGGGTTTCTAAAGATAGTGTAGATAGATTTCAAGATGTCATCGGGCTCCATCCTTCTAAAGAGGATTTTGTCCTCAAAATCTAACCACCCAACATCATCAAATTAACTATACTCCACCCCTTAAGTTTGACCTATCAAGCCAAACTACACTAGAGGTTAAAGGGTGAGTCTAACTAGACTATATACAATATCCATCATGCTTCACTATGCACTCTGATTGGTTACTAAACACCAAACTTCAAATTCTAGGTCTTAGGGATAACTATCCAAACATTTGGTTCTATGGGTCATAAGGAAACTATATTGGGTATCCATATGCAAACAAGTCATTACACATGGGAGACTAGTTCAACATATTAGGGTCCTAAAAGATAAATCATATATATGTCTAAGGATACTATTGCCTAAAATCATGTTGTTTCGGACAATTCATATCAGCTCAGGCCAGGTCAGTATCATATGGATTTGGGAGTCCTTGTAAACCAAGCTAGCGGTGCGGAGGAAAATATTGCCAGCCCCCGAACCCTAATCCTTTCTAGACACCTTTTCTTTCAACTTCATGTCCTAGTAGCCGCCTAAAGTCCACGCTAAACAACCTCAAGTTACTATGGTAACTTATGCATCTTTTAGTTGTAAGTATTTTAGGAATCTATTTACCATTCTTTTAATGTGAAACTATAGGATCCTAAATCAACCCTTCATCATCTATTGATCAACTCTAGGGAAAACATGTCACTTAAAGGTAAGGCAAGTATTCTAACTAGGGAGACAAAATTGAAATAGTCAGGTTCTGACTACCATGGGCTCTGATACCATGTTGTAAGGAGTGTAGAATTACCTCCTTACTAAAAATATTTTTTGAATAATTAAACATCCATTCCAAACACACTCAAAGGTATCTTGGAATAGGTATAAATTTTCCAAATTTATTGTAATGGTATGCAAAAGACCAAAGTGTAGCAGCGGAATTAAACAAATGACTATATTCAATTTTCACAAAAGATTGCAAAAGTATATCATAATCTCCCATAAGGGTTTACTTGTATGATACAACATAAGGATCTAAGTAGAGGGAAGTCTAAACTACATCAAATATTGTCTCCAGAAAAACATATCCAAGAGCTAGGTCCATGTTGAAAGCTATGTTCTCCTTGGTCATGTTCAACACCTCGATCTAAACCTGGGTGGTCGAGAAATCACCCAGTAAGAGAGAGAAATACAAGGTATGTGTCAAATAATGAACAAGAACAAAAGATAAGGAAATAACATGAAATTATAGGCTAAGATTTCATCATAAGATGAACAGAACAAGAGTATGATGCTATATTCAAAAGAAACTTGCCATTAACAATCATATAAAAAAGGATTTGTATGTAAGATAATTATGTCTACCTAACTAAGTAGGGTTGAGGCACCTACCGGACCTCTAACCTATAGGTGAGGGGAGAATAAGACATTCACAATCACCTACACAATTATATAGGGGAGAATAAAAACATTCCCCAGGGCAATTAAATACATGCCCTCTATGGGTGGTTGTACATAAGTACCGCTACTTTTAATTAAATAGAACATAAATATACATGCTCAAAAAGTAATCATGGAAAGAGTAGTGATAATATTCAATAAGCATAGTAGTGGGGTATAAGACCCAAAAAAGAAGAAATTATAATCTAATTTGAGGCATGAACAACATTAGGATTCAAGAGTAGAAGATTTAGGGTTCATTTAAGCCTCATTCGGGAAATATAGGGTTTGGCTATAATTATCCCAACATAGAGTGTAAGTAATGCACATACATAAAGAGGGATTGTACATACCTCTCTTACTGATATCAATTACTAACTTTCACCACTTTAATTGAGTCCAAGTTCCACTTTGCCTATTTTCAATGTATTAACATGTATTAGAGCACATAGTGCACATTAATGTATAGAAACCATAAATTTCAGAACTTTTTAGAAAAACTCAGATTTAGATTTTGAAAATATCACCAATGAACTTATTAGGTTCTCCTAATGAAGAATTAATTTTGGGGTCATGATGATTAAGATTTAATTTTTATGGATTTTATGCATTAAATTCATTTTACAAAAATCACCCTTCATCAAACCATGAAATAAGACCTTGAAAATATTTTTATTAGATAGAGATTAATTTTCCAATTCCAAAGCATATTTATTTGTCAAATTTGGATAATCGGTTCAGAAGATATGAATTATTCAATACTGACATCATCAAACCGATCGAGATAATTGAAGAGAGAGGGAGAGGGAGAAAACATCATTTTACACAAGATCAGGTTTGAAGAGCATAGGTAACCAATATAGAGCTTCTAGAGAAGGTAAAACAACAAGAAACCAAAACCCTAGAAGAACATGGTAAAAAGAGATGGAAATCATCGATTTTAAACATAGAAGCATGAGTTTTAAGCATGTATTAAGTAATATATGAGAAGGGGGTTAACAAAACTTACCTCTAGAAAGATAAGAAGGTCCAAACAGAAAGGATCTCGAGTTTAGAAGGTCTGGTTTCTCCAATCCAATCTCCTTTCTGGACCAAAGATCACCTTCTCCACTTTAGAGGTGCAAACCCTAGCAAAAGAGCATGGAGATGAGATGTTTTAGGGTTCCAGATGGAGTTTTACCATGGAAGGTCATGGTTCCGACCTGTAAGAATGTGGGAGGAATACTAACAGCATGAAAAAAGGGAATATAAGGAGTATTCTTACTATTTTTGGTCAAAATCACCAAGGAGGAGCTTAAGAAATCCTAAATAGAGAAATTTGGAACCCTAGGAGCCTTCTTCACCAAGGTAGGTACCCTCTTTTATCTTGGGATAGAAACTTCATGTAAAAACATAGAAGGGATGATTCTCTAAGCTGTGGGAAAGAGAAGGAGAGGATTTCTTCTTGGATTGGGAGGTGGGAAGGTGTAGGCATGGCTTTATAAAGAAGGGGCAAGTATGAGGTGTCTATGGGACTTTCCATGTGTCCTTAGGCTAGGGCTTCATGGCCATGCAAGATGACAGATCAGAGACTCTTCTTGTATATCAAAGGTCAGTCGTGAAAGCCCCTAGAGACTTCTAGTCTATCCCCACCATCCTTCAAACAAAGAAATAACACCATTGGTTGATAGCTTTTAAAGATAAGCACATTTATAAAGAGGGTAATCCCTATAATGCCCTTGGAGAGAAACACCTTCAAACCAAGGTGCAACTAGGTGCCCCATGGTTTAAAATCTCGATAATGGTAAGGTAATATCTAAGGATTAAAATACAGGTGATAATTTGCAAATAAAACCTCCCAATTGGGTAAATTGCATAAAAGTCCAGAATGTACCTAAAATTGCATAGCTTGCACAAACAACATCCAAATTGAACCGAATTTGAAACTTAGGCTCATTTTATTTTTTCAAATCACATAAAAAGTTATATTAATGTTTAGAGCACTTAATTATGATAATTAAGCTTGTTTAATACATTAATCAAGGTTTAGGGCCTTGCACTTCTAGCATAAATTAATAAACCATTGTTCTACTAAAGTGCTGATTTTACATTTTAGATACTTAAATAAGATTTCACCGAGGTATTTGTGCATAAACCCTTCCATTGGTATAATTATTGAACAAATGTTCACCAAAATTCTATAAATTCTACAATTTAAGCATCAAGGATAAAAAGGATAGAAATGATCATGAAAATATTGGGAAATGGCCAAAAAGAGAATATGTCAAAGTTTCAGTATGTTACAACACTCCACCCCTTAAAGAGGATTTCATCCTCGAAATCTAAAGAAAAGTGATAAGGGTGAGTATGCAACATCTCACCACTAAATTCCCAGGTTGTTTCTATTAAACTTCCACCAAAACTTTTACTAGATTAAACTCGGTGTTTTTCAACTCCTTAACTTGGGAGTTTAGAATCTTCTCAAGAAACTCCACATAGGTCAAGGTCTCATGGATCACCTACATGTTCCAATTTTATGATTTTTATTTAAATTTTTTGGCTTATTAGAATTATATTCATTAGGATATCACATTATCATTATTATTCTTTTAATTGTGTCATGTCATATTTACTTTGTTTCCAAAAGAGTTATATTTCATTATTATGCTTGAAACCATATATATTTCTTATTTACCTCATTATGAGTTTTAGCGCAATTGGAGTTGACTCAATTATCAATATACTTGATTATTATCCTTTATAATTGGATTTATTCTCTGTTATCAACATATTGAATTATAACAAATTATTTTGCATGAATTAAGACATTTTATCCAACTTGTTACAAGTAATCCAAATAATGTTACATTAATTTATATCTATATTTAACATTGTCACATTAACTTTCTTATTCACATTAATGTCATCATTAATCATTTTATCATATTTATTTATATTATTGATTTGCACATTTATGTGAATCGAATCACTTCATATGCATATTGAAGCCATTCCATGTATTTTAATGATCAAGGTGAGGCATATTAAGAATTGATTCACATTAAGTGAATAATCGTGTGTGTATTAGATAACAAGGTAACATACCATGCCTTTCATATTGATGACTTGATTAGTATGTAATTAGATGATTATATATATCATTTATGTGAATCAAAGTATGTTAATTGATTATGGCACATAATGTTATTAATGTATCATGAAAGGCATTAAGGATGTATATGTTAAGGTTAGATTATTACAACTTAGGGTTCAGGTTAATATGATCACTATATTTTACTTAGCATGTATTAAGTCCAAGATTAGGTTACAATCAACTTACTTGTCATTTCATTAGTGTTTATTGGTTTATGACATAGACAACACCATGCATATCCATTAGGATTAATATGTGAGTTACTCATAATATGTCCATTAGGTATTCACTGGGGTTTAAACATATAAATTATTCCTCAGATGATCATTATATGTTCATTAATATATAAACAAGCATGTTAGGCTATAATTATAACTTGTTTGGACCCCGCTAAGTTTTCAAGCACAACAACCTACTAAGTATGGGGTTAGGGTTTCTAAAGATAGTATAGATAGATTTCAAGATGTCATAGGGTGTAATCCTTCTAAAGAGGATTTCATCCTCAAGATCTAACCACCCAACATCATCAAACAAACTATACTCCACCCCTTAACGAGTTCGACCTATCAAGACAAACTACACTAGAGGTAAAAGGGAGAGTCTAACTAGCTAGACCATATACAAGATCCATCATGCTTCACTACACACTCTGATTGCTTACTAAACACCAAACTTCAAAGTCTAGGTCATAGGGATAACTATCCAAAGATGTGGTTCTATGGGTCATAAGGGAACTATATTGGGTATCCATCTACAAACAAGTCATTACACTTGGGAGACTAGTTCAACATATTAGGGTCCCTAAATATAAATCATATAGATGTATAAGGATACTATTTCCTAAAAGCATGCTATTTCAGACAATTCATATCAGCTCAGGCCAGGCCGGTATCATATGGATTTGGGAGTCCTCGTAAAGCAAGCTAGTGGTGCGGAGGAAAATCTTTCCAGCCCCCAAACCCTAATCCTTTCTAGACACCTTTGCTTTCAATTTCATGTCCTAGTAGCTGCCTAAAGGTCAATCTAAACAACCTCAAGTTACTATGGTTACTTATGCATATTTTAGTTGTAAGTATTTTAGGAATCTATTTATCATTATTTTAATGTGAAACTATAGGATCCTAAATTAACCCTTCATCATATATTGATCAACTCTAGGGCAAACATGTCACTTAAAGGTAAGGCAAGTATTCTAACTTGGGAGACAAAATTGAAATAGTCAAATTCTGAGTAACATGGGCTCTGATACCATGCTGTAAGGAGTGTGGAATCACCTCCTTACTAAAAATAATTTTGAATAATTAAACATCCATTCCAAACACACTCAAAGGTATGTTGGAATAGGTATAAATTTTCCAAATTTATTATAATGGTATGCAAAAGACCAAATTGTAGCAACGGAATTAAACAAGTGACTATATTCAATTTTCACAAAAGATTACAAAAGTATATCATAATCTCCCATAAGGGTTTACATGTATGATACCACATATGAATCTAAGTAGAGGAAAGTCTAAACTACTTCAAATATTGTCTCCAGAACAACAATTCCAAGAGCTAGGTCCATGTTGAAAGCTATGTTCTCCTTGGTCATGTTCAACACCTCGATCTAAACCTAGGAGGTTGGGAAATCATCCAGCAAGAGAGAGAAATACAAGGTATGTGTCAAATAATGAACAAGAACAAAAGTAAGGAAATAACATGAAATTAAAGGCTAAGATTTCATCATAAGATGAACTGAACAAGAGTATGATGCTATATTCAAAAGAAACTTGCCATTAACAATTATATCAAAAAGGATTTGCATGTAAGATAACTATGTCTACCTAACCAAGTAAGGTTGAGTTACCTACTGGACCTCTAGTCTATAGGTGAGGGAAGAATAAGGCATTCACAGTCACCTACACAATTATATAAGGGAGAATAAAAAAATTCCCCAGGGTGATTAAATACATGCCCTCCGTGGGTGGTTGTACATAAGTACCGCTACCTTTAATTAAATAGAACATAAATCTACATGCTAGACAAGTAATCATGGCAAGAGTAGTGATAATATTTAATAAGCAAGGTAGTGGGGTATAAGACCCAAACAAGAAGAAATTATAATCTAATTTGAGGCATGAACAACATTAGGATTCAAGAGTAGAAGATTTAGGGTTCATTTAAGCCTCATTAGGGAAATATAGAGTTCGGCTATAACTATCCCAACATAGAGTGTAAGGAATGCACATACCTAAAGAGGGATTGTACATACCTCTCTTACTGATATCAATTACTAACTTTGACCACTTTAATTGAGTCCAAGTTCCACTTTGCCTATTTTCAATGTATTAACATGTATTAGAGTACATAGTGCACATTAATGTATAGAAACCCTAATTTCAAAAAAATTTAGAAAAACTCATATTTAGATTTTGAAAATATCACCAATGAACTTCTTAGGTTCTCTTGATGAAGAAAACATATTTTTAATGTTAATTTTGGAGTTATGATAATTAAGATGTAATTTTTATGGATTTTATGCATTAAATTCATTTAACAAAAATCACCCTTCGTCAAACGAAGAAATCAGACCTTGAAAATATTTTTATTAGATAGAGATTAATTTTCTAATTCCAAAACATATTTATTTATCAAATTTGGATAAGCGGTTTAGAAGATATGAATTATTCACTACTGACATCACCAAACCGATCGAGATAATTGAAGAGAGAGGGAGAGGGAGAAAACACCATTTTACCCAAGATCAGGTTTGAAATTGCATATATAACCAAACTAGAGCTTTTAGAGAAGGTAAAACAGCAAGAAACCAAAACCCTAGAAGAACATGGTAAAAAGTGATGGAAATCATCGATTTTAAACATAGAAGCATGATTTTTAAGCATGTATTAAGCAATATATGAGAAGGGGGTTAACAAAACTTACCTCTAGGAAGATAAGAAGGTCCAAACAGAAAATATCCTGAGATTAGAAGGTCTGTTTGCTCCAAGCTAAGCTCCTTTCTGGGGCAAAGATCACCTTCTCCACTTTAGAGGCACAAACCCGAGCAAAAGAGCATGGAGATGAGATGTTTTAGGGTTCTAGGTGGAGTTTTACCATGGAAGATCATGGTTATGACTTGGAAGAAAGTGGGAGGAATACTAATAGCATGAAAAAAGGGAAGGAAAGGAGGATTCTTACTAGTTTTGGTCAAAATCACCAAGGAGGAGCTTAAGAAATCCTAAATAGAGAAATTTGGAACCCTAGGAGCCTTCTTCACCAAGGTAGGCACCCTCTTTTATCTTGGGACAACAACTTCGTGGCCAAACATAGAAGGGATGATGCTCTAAGATGTGGGAAAGATAAGTAGAGGATTGCTTCTTGGATTGGGAGGTGGGAAGGGGTAGGCATGGCTTTATAAAGAAGGGGGCAAGTATGAGATGTCTGTGGGACTTTCCATGTGTCCCTAGGCTAGGGCTTCATGGCCATGCAAGATGACAACTCATAGACTCTTCTTGTATATCAAAGGTTGGTACTAAAAGACCCTAGAGACTTATAGGCCATCCCCACCATCCTTCAAACAAAGAAATAACCCAAGTGGTTGATAGCTTTTAAAGATAAGCACATTTATAAAGAGGGTAATCCCTATAATGCCCTTGGAGAGAAACACCTTCAAACCTAGGTGAAACTAGGTTCCCCATTGTTCAAAATCTCGATAATGGTAAGGGAATATCTAAGGATTAAAATTCAGGTGATAATTTGCAAAGAAAACCTCCCAATTGGGTAAATTGCATAAAAGTCTAGAGTGTACCTAAAATTGCATAACTTGCGCAAACAACATCCAAATCAAACCAAATTTGAAACTTAGGCTCATTTTATGTTTTCAAATCACATAAAAAAGTTATATTAAGGTTTGGAGCACTTAATTATGATAATTAAGCATGTTTAATACATTAATCAAGGTTTACGGCTTTGCACTTCTAGCACAAATTAATAAACCATTGTTCAACTAAAGTGCTGATTTTACATTTTAGATACTTAAATCAGATTTCATCGAGGCATTTGTGCATAAACCCTTCCATTGGTATAATTATTGAACAAATGTTCACCAAACCACTACAAATTCCACAATTTAAGCATCAAGTCCAAAAAGGATAGAAGTTATATGAAAATATTGGGAAATGGCCAAAGAGAGAACATGTCAAAGTTTTGATATGTTACAAGAACCAAGTCACAATCACCTCATGTCTACATTCTAATCACTACTACTTCATCATCTCAGATTCCTATGTTTTGGGAGTGTTTTTTTCTATCAAACATAAAGAGTCGGGTGAGTAACTAGTGTTGTCTGGTCCATTTAACCTATCAAAGGTCATGTACACCTTCCTAGGTTAAGAATCTAAATTACCCATATCAAATTTCATGTTACAAAAAAATATCCAATAAATTACAGTTATAAAACCAAGCTTTATAACTTTATGAAATTTTAATAAGTTTTATTTTCATTAATCTCTATGTGATGTTTTATTAGACATACCTCATTTTTATTTCTCAATTTTTTGTGGGTAGGTGTCTACATCAATATAATTCTTAAACAGCATAAACTATCCAAAACTTTATATATCTCCACATATTGGGAGTTATTAATAATCTAGGGGTCTAAGTATTTATCACACTTTTTACCATTTAATTATTTAATTATAAATTGGAATGTGATTTGAATCTCAGACCTTTTTTTCTTCTTTTGCATATATAATGTTGGATTTTAACCCCCTTTTTTTCAAGCCTCACAAATATCATAATTACATATAAATGAGAGCCTATTATCACATGTTGTAGGGGTTATATATCAATTTTTTTTTGTTTTCTGAACAAGTCTTTTCTTTAGGGTTCTTCATCTAAATCCCAACATATTATCATTTATTTCCTCTCTGTATTAAAGGTGATGAAACCTGTATATGTTTATTTTTCTCATAGTATAAATTTTTCTCCTCTATATGTGTTGGCATACTAATATTTCCTATACTAGTGATGATTGTATATAGCCCCTTCTTTTCGAGTTGAATCTTTTATTCCAATATTAGGGTTCCAATTTGGAATTATCAATTCTATAAAATTTACCATTCTAGGGTTTACTATATAAATATTTACAATCAGCTATGGTTGTATCTAACTAAAGAGGAACTCTAGGACACTCTCCCATTTGTATACTCATAGTATTAATTTAAATGTTCCAAAATCCAAACGTACATGTGTCTAGAAAATTTCTTCCTCAATAATATCTCCTGATAAGTCTTTGTCTAGGGAGTCCAAAAGCTAGTAGATAGGCTAAGTATATATCCTGAATTTCTAAACTAAAGTATATACTTCACATCCTAGGTTCTTAGTGGTTCCCATTTGTAATCTTGGTATATGCCAATGATGGAGCCAACGATGCTAGGGTTTTGTTGTAATTAACTATTATTCTAAGTTTGAACTATTGTATTTTTGTTCCTAACTAAACCTAAATTCCACGAGACATGCATGAGTGCTCACTATTTATAGGCTCTGATACCATGTTGTAAAGACTGGATCTTTATGGTTGAATATTTACAAAACAATAGTAGAATTATAAACAATCTTTATTACAATCATGCTTTTACATAAGAGTCGTGGAAGCTTTAAACATAATATTACAAGACTTAAGAAAAACGAATTGACTCATATCAAGTCTTCAACTAAGGGAAGCTCCTGCATGTCTCTCCTAGTCTTTGTATCGCCTATCCATGAGTTCCCGAAGGACCAAATCAACACATGGACCCCATTGAAGGGAAAATAAAGGTCAGCTAAGCTGGTACTAAATCCAATTATTAATCTATTAAAAAGTAGGTGCAAACTATGATTCATGCATTACATCAATTCTAGGAGGGGACTATTTGGTGGACTTATTTCAACAAAATGAGAATAACAAGTATCAATGTTTCAATATTTAAAATAGAAGTTCCACAAGGCTAACAATTATGCAAAATTATCCAAGTTCTAGGTATCAAAATATCAAGAATATTTCCAATAATCAACTTTAAATATCAAATTGAGCATTGTCATGTCACTTCTTTATATATGACTACAATGCCATGTGCTCAATCATCTATGAAAGAACAACACGGTGGCCAGCTATTTTAACCTATATACTGGGGGACCACTAATCCATTACAACCTGTGTACAGGGTGGCGGGACGTACCCAACCTCTAGGAGCCAAAACTCTAAAGGGCCAAAGCCCAAGGGACCATAGTCCAGGGAGTCAAAACTCTAAGATCAATTTCAGTGCTATCATAATATTTATCAATGACAATAAAAAATTTGATGTGGTAAGCTTTCAAAAGAAGGGAATGGCTTCTAAAAAAGGTATGTGGTTCACCTCAAAAATATAGATATGGAATTCAATAGGGAAGCAACATAACTCAATAATTAAGTAGAGAATCTAGTACCTCATTTTATCCAAGACTCCATAGATTGCACAATCACCAAAAATGACTCCAAGAGTGGAAAATCTACAAAGTATGGTACAATTTGGTTATCATATTGCTTGGAATCAATTAATCCTCTATTAATTAAGATATTCCTTCCCTCCTAGGGTTATTACTAATTCTTGGTATTTTGTTATCCTTACTCATAGCTAGGTCATATATATAATCAATATTACGTACTCAATTTCTTTATCATTTTCCTATAAATTAGATAATGTTACATAGAATAACTCCATTCATTCACTAAGGTCAATTATGTTTATTTACCAATGTACCTTTACTAGGGATATTTAGGGTTAACTTTTTTGCATACTAGTTATATAGTCTTACCTAGGTCTCAATATGCTAGTCAAAATATTAATCATTAATTTACTAATATAAGAACCGAATAACTTTGGATATAGTCTAACATAACTCTCATCACCTATTCTATTTCCCAATTAGGTTTACGCATAATCAAGTATGTTTCTCCTTTATAATTTCTTACTTAACTTTCATCTTCATAAAATAGGTTGGTTTTAGATCAAATTACTTTTAGATTGATATCGTCTCTATCCATTCTAGGTGTCTAATGCCTAACAAGATTAACATTGGTACATGTTTAATGAATATTGTTAGTTTTCTATATCTTATTACTCAATAACATGAGGGCGTGGATACATATGATATTATTGACAATAAGATAATTGATCAAGTAGATGTCCTATATCTACTATACTCATTAGTATCATTCATACAATAATAAGTATAATCAAAATTACCTTTATATATAGACTTAATAATTAAATCTCTAAAATCAGGACCCAAGAAAGTGTTGTATATGTATGTTTAATAGGATTTCCATATACCACTATTAGCACATTGATTCATAAACCTAATATGTATAAGGGTGCTATATTAAATAATGACATCATTGATATATCAATTTATTCGTTCTTTGTAATCTATCCAACGTATGCTGAGAATAAGGATAATACAAGAGGGAGAGACTACTTGTTGAACCTGAGTTCCACTAAACTTTTCTTGACTGAGCCTCCTAGTACCATGGGGTACTTCACTAATTACTAGAATTCCTTGGAGTAGGATTGTGATATTTTCAGAAGTTGGTCTACTCTGTGGGTGAACAACAACTTCATGGCCTACTTGTGTAGTTTTTAGTTTGTTGGAGGTAAGCATTATGCAGAGAAGGAGTCTAGAGAAAGAGGGCTTCATGAGTGGATCTACTTCAGTGACTCCTAGTCATCATCCTTCCTGGTATGCCACCTCCTAAAACATCTCAATCGAAGCCATGGCTTGAGGATTGTAGTGTTGGGTTTTACATGATCGGAGTAGGTAGCTGAAATAATTTTTTTACTTGACCATAAACCTATAACCAGCATATCACATCAATATCTATGTAATGGGAAGGATGGTTTTAGCGAGATATACCTGGTCCTGAGGCTTGCTCAGTGGCAATACCTCACAATAAGTGCGGTCTTCAACCACTTGTCTTCGACAACGTCTGTGCAGCTATCGATCTTGACCCGAACTGCGGTTGATTGTCATCCTCCTGAGAACCAGAAGTCTCCCTCCTCTATAGATAGTCCACACAGACTACCAGGAACTCTAGTTGTCCTGAAGAACGGACTAGAAGGAGTTGTTCCCTTCTGTCGGTGTACTAGTCACCGACACACTCTCCCACAACTAGTTTCTATTTTGCAGTTGTCTTTCCCTCGTTGTTCCTCCCTAGATGGGTAGAACTTACTTTGCCTCTCTCGGTTACCACAACTAGAGAGGACAACAACTTTGTAGAGCAACTGATGTTCTGAGTTGTGTCTCTAGATAAGCCCCCTGTACCCCTTTATTTATAGTAAGGGGCAAGGTCAGGGTTCCCATTCTGTACGGGAGTAGAAGAGTTCAAAATTTCCATGAACAATTTGTACTGCGGTAGGAGAACCGGTCATTTCATAACTGAAATGGTCGCTTGGCAAGGTGAGTCGATCGGTTCACTTGTGAACTGATCGGTTGGGAGTGTGAACCGGTCAGTTCACTTAGTGAACTGGTCATTTCACTTCCCATACTTGCCCACAATTGACCTTTCTTGTTCATTTCTAATTAATGCAAAGATTAATTCTTTTTACAATCAAATTGAACAAGTGAAATAAAAAAAAATTATCTCACAAACTAGGACAACCCAACGCTGCTTGTTTGGATAAGTGAACTGATCAGTTCACCAGAGTGAACCGGTCATATAACTTACTAATAGCCGATCGGTTCAACCAGTGAACCAGTTGGTTGGTGGTCCAGGTTGTGCAGAACACAGTCAATTCAATTCTCAATCAATCTGACACTCAAATTAGTTGGTTCAACACTTGAGCTTGATGATTCTAAGTCAAGTCTATTGATTGAATGTTTGATTGAGTACCTAAACACTTTAGTAATCAATCCAAACATCATTCATGGATAAACTCCTCTTCCTGGTTAATCCTTTGTGTGTGACCCTATAGGTCCCATTTCACATTGGTAGTGAATTTCCATTACTAGCTTATGACATCACAAGCAAAGAGTGGTGTCTAGTCTCACATCAGTGCTACCCAAGTGAAAAGTAAAGTTGGAGAACGACTTTCAATCCTACAGTCTGTGATTGATGTTTCAGTAAATGTATAATTCCTTTGTCTCTGATATCTTGAATGAACTCAAGGCATGGAGTTGTCATCCTTTCAGTTTTCGTTCACGTTTCTCGAACTAGAGTAGACTGTCTGAGATATGTGTGACATCAATATCATATATGGATTCACATGTGCATGTGCATGCCTTTCTCAGTCTCTCTTATCAAGTGTCATGGACATCATACTCCCTTAGAAGGGACAAATCCCATATCTATCACTCACAGTCTATCTCATGCATCAAAGCCACCCAATCATCATTGTTATAACAATCCATGTTTCAGGACTGCGCTTGATGATGCCAAAGTGTACCCAATCACATTCGACGAGTGCAGTGATTTAGGTCTAAAAATCACAATCACCACCATCACTATGAGATATTATTCTGACTACCATTTCATGGTTTCATGTGTCACTCTGATGATAGATCTGTCTGATACATTTTTCTCTAACATGAATCTATGTGCTTGGTTTGATATCATATATCATGACTAATGAGACATTGTCATCAACCAACACACACTCTAGTATTGATATGTCATTATTGTCTATCAACCTTCTATAATGGCATCCAACTAGGGACATAACAATAATGTACATACTCTTAGCATTTGTATGATCACATCATTCAGGTCCTCAACCTAAAGACATACGTCATTGAGTATTGTCATTCTTTAGGCATTCATTCTGCTCCATCATTTATCTCATAATCGGTTGATCTAGAATAAATTGGAAGCTTGCCTTTGATATTTATCAAATCAATCATGACATATGCCAATCCAATCATCATATGATTATCTCTCAAGGAATACATACCAACATACTCCCACTTGCACCTAGAGCCAATCACCTTTGAATCATATTCTCAGTGATCTCTAAACATGTCCCACATGTTTCTGCTACGCTAGTGCTAATCTAGTGAGTTGGAAACACTTTACTTTAGTTGGTGTATTGTGTGTTTCACATCTCCTTGTTGTATGACATTTCGTATGAGATGGAGTTTCCATAATATGCTATCTAATATTCCTTAACAATTAGCTCCATTGTTTGACTTAGTATTTCTACTCTGTCATCAACGGTTGGAATATCTATAAGTTCATCTCTATGAACTTCCAGATCCATATAGTATCCTCTGTTGTTCATAACACAAGGATACTCGACATTCCTTTTAGAATTAAATAGCCTTTTAATTTTATTCGGAATATTTCCATTTATCAACACATATCCACTTTTATATTTTGCAATCATTTTTCTATCATTTTGGAAGCTTGCATCAGTGTAACTCATTTGCACTCAACTCTTCCTTTTATTACCACAAAACTAATCCTTTAATACTTCATAAGTACTTAAATGAGTTCTTTATGATTTTCCAATGACTCTCACTGGACGTAGATAGACATCCACTCATCATGTCTATTACATACGAGATAACTAGATGAGCATATCATATTGTCACATTAAATACCTACAAGATGATGAATGCATATATATATTTTCTTGTCATGTCTGATACATACAAGATAATGGGATGATTACATACATGATAGAGCCAATTGTGAATGCAAAAGGAATCGATCTATGTGTTCCTATTCTTTATAAGAATTTGGGACACTAGGCATCTTAGAGACTAACTCCATGTAATATGGACAAGTTTTCTCCCACTGAATCTTTACATACTGAACCCTTCAACATATTCTGCCAATGTATGCTCTCTCTTTATCAGGTCAAGAGACTTTTGAGAGCTATTTCTATAGGTCTCTATTCCTATCACATAGAATATTTCTCTTTATTCCTTTAAAGAAGGTATTTCTACACCAATTTTGTTTTATTCTTAGAACATTTCATTCCTCATCATCATGTGGAATATGAATATGCTCCCACTAAATCTTTGTAATCATAGATCCCTTCTTTATTTTTATATATCAGTCAAACCTTTTGACTATATAATCAAAGTAAAGACTCCAATTCTGAGGTGCTTGTGTTTAATCAATCATATTGATTAATCTCTTGTAACTAATAGACTACATTTGCATTAATAGAATTATAAAACCCTTCAGGTTGTGTCACATACACAACCTCATGTTATTCCTTTTAGGAATGCGGTTTTAATATCCATATGCCAAATTTCATAGTCTTCAAGTTCCAATAGCAAGCATGATACTTTATGACCTGTAGCCACTACCATTGGTTAAATAAATTTATCAGGTTCAACACCTAGAACTCACTTGAAATTAGCTCAACCAATCAGCTCTACAAATGTCATCCATGTCAGTCTTAACTCTTAAGACCCAATTGCACTTATGGGTTTTATCCCTATAAGTGCTAGCATTAAGGTCATACCTTATTTGGTTCACATGGAAGTCATTTCAGATCTTACGACTTCAAGCCATAACTCAAAATATGGTTCTTCAACACCATCTAGATAGATTATTATCTCATCATCATATGACCATTTCATAACCTTTTAGTTTGTAGGATATCATTATCCATCAAGCTTAGGGTGTTTTCTACTAGATATATGAGGTGTATCTGTTACACAAGGAATTTGAGATTCCACAACACTTATGATTCTTAATCTCCTTTTGTACCTTTATTTAGTGTAAAGCATGTTCTCTAGTAGATTAGTTATTTGTTTGATGATCATGCTCTTACTATATAGAGTATGATTCCTTCTTTGATTTAGACATCATTATGCCTCAATCATGAGTTGTCTATGATACACTATCATAGTTAATCATAAGGTCCTCAAACATTTGGTTTAAGTATCCCATTCATTGATCGTATCAAAGAGTTAATACTTTTACCAAGTTTGTTCTTCATTTATGATATTCTTGAACATTTCAAGATATTCATATTGGTATTTCATTAAATACCATATCTAAAGTATTATAATTTATTCCAATAGGTATGTATATACATGATTATGTATTATACCAAATAGAATAGTCATTCTCCCACTACATCTAGTGAATATTGACTTGTCATCATGCCCAATAAACAAGGCATTCATATATCCAAATGATTCATTAACCAAGAGAGTCTAGTTTATCCATCAACATGGAACCTAGAGATGAATTTATCATTCATTTGTTTAGATGATAATGTGAATTTATTGTTTGAGTCATCAATAACTTTTAGGTATCATTTATTTTATCTCATGTATATCAAGTACCGCAAGATAAATAAGGCATTTGCCATAAAAGATCATATCTTTGAAATTGAAGTATGAACTTTATTGATAGACATCCTTGTCATTACAAGATGCAGAAATAAAATGTTTCTATTTATTGGAAAAATGAAATAGCAGTTCATAACTCTATTACATGTCCTTTGGGCTGAAATAAACTAAAAGGTACTACTATCTATGGCAGCAACACTTGCTACAATGTTGATGAGTGTTCCTTCTTGGTCCTTTCATAAAGGCCATCACTTCTTTCTAGATCATGCACATCATATATGTCAGATCTATATCTTGGTACTACTAAGATAAAGAAGTATTTTAAGTTTATTTCATGATACCTGAGGTGGAGACTTCCATCCTCTCCTTCTTCTTCTTTAGTTCATCTATGTAGAGAGGGCAATTTCTCTTCCAATGTCCTGGCTCATGACAATGGTGGCGTTTTCCTCCCTTGTTGACCCCTCCCTTGGCTTTGAGAGTTGAGGATGACTTGGGCTGGCTAGCATCAGAACCTTTCTTTGCTTTTCCCTTGCCCTTAGAATTTCCCTTCTTTATGTTGATCATCATCACAAAATTGGGTATGTCTTTCTTCATCTGTGCTTGGTTGTCCTCAACATGCCCAACAACTTTGTCAGTGGCCTGTCAAAGTTGTTCATGTTGTAGTTCATCACAGACTGACTGTAGGATTCTAGGAACGATTGTAGTATCACATTAGTAGCCAACTCTTGGCTCAGAGGGAATCCCAGACGAGTTAGGTTCTCTACATACCCAATCATCTTAAGTGTGTGAGGGCCTACTAGATCTCCTTATATCATGATGTACTTGAACAATGCCTTAGAGACATCATATCTCTCTTATCGTGCTTGGTCTTGATACACGTTCTTGAGATGTTGAACCATCTCAATGACATCCATGTTCTCATGTTGTCTCTGCAACTCATAGTTCATTGAGCACAACATCAAGCACTTCACATCAATGGCATCCTCATTATGCTTCTTGTAAGCATCCATTTCAGCCTTTGGTGCGGTGGAAGCGGGTTCTTCTGGCTCGGGTGTATCTAAGACATAGAGCTTTCACACTTGAGTGAGAAAAATTATCAACGTCCTAAACCAGTCATGGAAGTTGTCCCCATTTAGTTTGTCCTTCTCAAGGACCGATCGCAATGAAAAGTGACTATTTTTATAACCATTTATTCTACAAAAAGGAAATTTGCAATTTTAGTCCAAAACTCTTTTGATTTGATTTGATTTGAAATTGATGATATTAATTAGGTCTTTAATTAATTTTCGCTCCCACTATTTTGATCAAATTGATAGAACTCACCATCAATTCAGAAGATTGTAGCGTACAACCTTCTAGTGAGTAAGATCCCAACTTCCTCTAAGTTATGGACCAGTGATGGATGTCACCGACAACTAGATTCTTTCTGGTAGGAAACTTTTGCCAATTGCATCATATGCAACTCTTGATAGATGTTATGCACAACTCTTTGTCATGAACATCTGCATGCCTCAAGGTGCTTAATCCTATTAAGATCACCTTGTTAAGCCCGACCCAAAATCCAACATGATGAATATGCGTCCTACGAAGGAAGACCCACATATTCACCATCACACTTCCACGAGATACAAGGTGCACCACGCGAAGGCAAGCCCATACTTAGTCGATCAAGTTTTTCATGTGTGCTAGTTTTGGAAGGCATCTTCAACTTAATATATATGTTTGAGGGGTTTGAATATGCTTATATATGCATATATGTATCCAATCACCACATGTATAGTATGTATCATATACATTCTATATCCCACAAACAAAACATGCAATAAAGATAAAGCAATGATTATGGCCATCCTATTGTAGTTTCTTGGATCCACAAGGAACTATGGTCATATAAGGTCTACATCACATGCAACCTGTTGTTGATAAAGATATGTGCTTAGGACATTCCAGGTTGATCAACTCATCCTATGACTAATCGACTCGCCTCCTGTCTAGTCGGTTGGTTGTCACCAACCGATCGTCTGGCTCCTCTAGACGGTCAGTTCATCGGGTCATTGGGCTCCTCGTCAGGCCACCAACTTCTCCTCAGTCAGTCGTCTCGGTCAATCAAATGGTAATCTTCAGTCTTCGTCATAATAAGAAATAAAAATATCCTACTTTTACATAAATCTTTATGAAACCTCAAGTTACATTCGAGGGGAGCAAAGGTAGAAGAAATCTTCAGTTACATTCATAATACAAGAATAGGGCTCGATGCACAGACTGAGATGCAAACAACCATAATTAACCACACACATGCAAATAGGGTTTATAGGAAATAACTATCCACCATCAAAACCATTTTAGGGTGACGCGTATCAATTACACATATATACCATATCATATATGTATATATTAGTTTGGGATCATGTGGTATTAATTAGATATTCACATTAGTCATTTAAATATTTGCATCGTATGTAACAAATAAAAGATGGTAAAACCAAAATCGGATCATATCGATTATCCCAAAACATAGAGTATTGACGTGGATCTGATACCACTGTTGGATTTTACATGGTCAGAGTAGGCAGCGGAAACAAAATTTTTACTTAACCATAAACCCATAACCAGCAGATCACATCAATATCTATGTAATGGGAAAGATGGTTTTAGCGAGATATACTTGGTCCTGAGGCTTGCTCAGTGACAATACCTCATAGAAAGTGTGGTCTTCAACCACCTATCTTCGATAACGTCTGTGCAGCTCTCGGTCATGACCAAGACTGCGGTTGACTTTCATCCTCCTGAGCGGCAGAATTCTCCCACCTCTATAGATAGTCCACACGGACTACTGGGAACACTATTCATATTGAAGAATGGACTAGAAGGAGTTGTCCCCTTTTGTCGGCGTACTAGTCACTAACACACTCTCCAACAACTAGTTGCTATTTTGCAATTATCTTTCCCTTATTGTTCCTCCCTAGACGTGTAGAACTTTCTTGGGCTCTCTCGGTTACCACAACCAGAGAGGACAACAACTTTGTAGAGCAAATGATGTTCTGAGTTGTATCTCTAGAGAATCCACATGTACCCCTTTATTTATAGTACAAGGCAGGGTCAGGGTTCCCAGTCTGTACATGAGTAGAAGGGTCCGAAATTTCCATGAACAATTTGCACTGCGGTAGGCGAACCGGTCGTTTCATAATTGAAATGGTCATTTGGCAAGGTGAGTCGATCGGTTCACTTGTGAACCAGTTGGTTGGGAGTGTGAACTGGTCAGTTCACTTAGTGAATCGGTTGTTTCACTTCCCAGAATTGCCCACTATTGACTTTCCTTGTTCGTTTCTAATTAATGCAAAGATTAATTCTTGTCCCAATAGAATTGAACAAGTGAAATAGAAAGTTTTTTCTCACAAATGGAGACAACCCAACATTGCTCATTTGGACAAATAAACCGATCAGTTCACCGAAGTGAACCGATAATCTCACTAACCATGAGCCGATCGATTCACCCAGTGAATCGGTCGGTTGGTGGTCCAGGTTGTGCAAAACACAGTCAATTCAGTTCTCAATCAATCTGACACTCAAATTAGTTGGTTCAACACTTGAACTTGATGATTCTGAGTTAAGTCTATTGATTGAATGTTTGATTGAGTACCTAAACACTTTAGTAATCAATCCAAACATCATTTATGGATAAATTCTTCTTCTAGGTTAATCCTTTGTGTGTGACCCTATAGGTCGCATTTCACGTTGGCAGTGAATGTCCATAACTAGCTTATGACATCACAAGCAAAGAGTGGTGCCTAGTTGCACATCAGTGCTACCAAGTGAAATGGAAAGTTGGAGAACAACTTTCAATCCTACAGTCTATGATTGGTGTTCCAGTGAATGTATAATTCCTTTATCTCTGATATCTTGAATGAAATCAAGGCATGGAGTTGTCATCCTTTCAACGTTCATTCATGTTTCTTGAACTAGAGCAGACTTCCTGATATATGTGTGACATCAATTTCATATACTGATTCACATGTGCATGCACATGCCTTTCTCAGTCTCGCTTAACAAGTGGCCTTGACATCATACTCCCTTAGGAGGGACAAATCCCATATCTATCACTCATAGTCTATCTCATGCGTCAAAGCCACCCAATCATCATCGTTATAACAATCCATGTTTTAGGACTGTGTTTGATGATGTCAAAGTATACCCAATCACATTCAACGAGTGCAATGATTTCAAGTCTAAGAATCACAATCACCACCATCACTATTAGATATGATTTTGACTACCATTTCATGGTTCCATGTGTCACTATCATGTTGGGCCTGTCTGATACACTATTCTCTAACATGTATCTATGTGCTTGGTTTGATATCATATATCATGACTAATGAGACATTTTCATCAACCAACACACACTCTAGTCTTGATGTGTCATTGTTGTTTATCAACCTTCCACAATGACATCCGACTAGGGACATAACAATACTATACATACTCTTAGCATCTGTATGATCTCATTGTTCAGGTCCTCAACCTAAAGACATACGTCATTGAGTATTGTCATTCTTTAAACATTCATTTTTCTCCATCATTTATCTCATAATCGATTGAGCAAGAATAAATTGGAAGCTTTCCTTTGATATTTATCAAATCAATCATGACGTATGCCAATCCAATCATCATATGATTGGCTATCAGGGCATACATACCAACATGTAGTTGAGGGTCAAGGTGGGAGGAGGTAGCGAGGTTGAAGGCCAAGTGGGGGGGTGATTTTCATGTTTTCTAGGTCAAACAGGGGGAGATCTTCATCGGGGATGTCAGGGTTGTGGACCAACTGACGCTCGAGATACACTGTTAGGTGCTTGTTGGAACAACATGTTGCTAGTGGTGATGAGATCTTACAATCTGTGGTCAGGTGAAGTCATTCTCTCCATGCAGGAGTTATAAGGGGTTTCAGAGAGGTGGTGTTGTAGGTGGCCAAGGTGACTAGCAAGTGACAATGGTCAAGAAATGTACACAAGGGACTATAGTTTGGAGGTGCAGTTGGATTTTTTGTGGCTTCATGGTGCAGAGACATTTGATGATGTTTTCAGATCATAAACCTTCAACCCTCAGATTTGTGGGTGGGTCTGCAATTGCTCTGGTTGTTGTGGATTCCACCATAAAGTGACGATGGAAGTGCGATGGAGGATCTGGTTGAGGTCTCAATGTGGTGGGGAAATAGTTGAGAAGTGGCACAATCTACAGTACCCAGGGGGTTGTTGGGGTCAGTTCTGATTTGGGATTTCATGGCGAGGAAGCGAAGTAGATTTGGGATTCCTAGTGGCCATAGTGGATGAGATGGCAGAACTTGATAGAGGGTTGGAGAGGAGAGGGTGGGGAATGTGCAATGTGGAGGATCATTGGTGAGCATCAGGTCAGGTGTTACTGCCCTCAGTGAGAAGGGAGATCAGAGACTCTGAGGGTCAGTAGGGAAGATGAGGTTTGGATGGAGAGTTATGCAACCGTTATTGCAAGGGTGGTGGTGGTGGCGGCCAGTGTTTTTGTGGTGGTGGAAACGCTAGGTTTTCGTGGTGCTTGGTGAGGCCCAGACTATGTTGGCGGCATAGTAGGTTGATGGAGATGGATATGTTTCTTTTAAAGCAAGGATGGTTTCGATAAGTTATATAGGGCCTAGGGTTTGAGGGTGGCACACCAACGATCAAGAGAGGAAGGGAGGAGGAAGGGTGCCTGTGAGTAACTTGCGTTTTGGTTGGAAGCAAGTGTAATGTCTGCGAAGGTCATTTCTTTCAGGTGGAGAGCAATTTTGGAGGATCACGATGCCAGCTTGGAGTCTCTCTCCTTGAAGTTGGGAGGGTGCAACACCAGAAACCGAAGGAGAGGGGGGAGCCCGATGACCCATCGTTGTAGGAGTTTGTATTTGATCATTGTCAAGAGTCTAGTAACACCTACCATGAATGTGGAGAGGATAACATTGTGTTGTGTGTAGGGTTGGGTCAATTCCCTCCTTGATCGGGAATTAATTTTGGATACTAACTATTTTTGCATTTGAATCTGTTCTACTTCAGTAATTTGTATCTCTTAAACACAAAAGTCTCTTACACTAAGAATTTAACCATGAGTCCAATTTCCATATGACTAATTAGTAAAATTACCAGAGCCATTATTTATGAATAAGAATTAATTAACTTAATCACCTTCATAACTATTTTTATAATAATTTCTTTGTAAGATGATTACTACTTTCCATTGATTCCAAATGAAATAGTAGTCCAATTGAGGATAGAAGGCAGTGGTTTGAGGTGTGATCAAGGTTGTAAGGTACAAGATATCAAATCGGGCTATGTGATACAAAATATAACAATTGATATGCATGAAGGGATTAGTAAGTAAACATCCTTCATAATAAGAGAAAGAAGAACGAGAATTTTACCTTTGGGATTAAGTAGTATCAATGTAGGTGATAATTTCTCAAAATACATTAGTAAACCTTGGAAGGAGGGACAATTGGGTAAATGAACTCAAGTTTAGGAGAAATGATGATTTATAGCTCAATATAAATTTAGTACTATGGTACATGCCTCATGTTTGTGATCACATGTACATGATTTTGATGAGGAAATGGGGCCAATCCAGCCAAAATCTGACCTTAGTTGAATCCCCAAGGAAGTAGCATAAGACATGGAGAACTTCTTGAAGGTTTTCATGCAAAACATGGGGTGTGCTATTTAACACATGGCGTGCATGTTTACAAAAGATTTCCACCCGTCTTAAAGAGTTGTGACATGTCATGTCCATAAATACACACGACGTGTTTCCCCCAACCTGATATGCCCAAAAATTAATCAACTCCCAGATACACTCTGTGTTCGACATAGTACACACCGTGTCCGGCCCGATTGGAGTAGTTCTAGCAAGAGGTTACATACGAGGATGTGCCATGTCTACCTTAGTACACATTGTGTCTCCTTTAGTTTCAGCTAATTTCAAAAATAAATGCCCCTCACTTTAAATATGAGAACTCTCATATTGAGTGGTTATCTCTCGTCATTTTAAAGAATTCTTTAACCATATAACATTTCAGATCAAGGAAGAGGTAATTTTAGAGAGGAAGTGGTTCTCAAGAAAGAACCTCCTTTCTTCTCCATTTTTCTTCAAGGAGTGCAACATGAGCTTCTCTACTTCACTTAGACCTCTCAAGAAAGAAGGTTGTCTGAGTATAATCACCAGTAAGAGTGAAATTTCATCTTCAAGCTGGAGTTCTACCTTGTCCTTCCTCATTCCTTGGGGTTTCTTTGTTTTTTTCTTCTCTAATCATGTCAAACTCTAAAATTTGAAGCCTATTCCTATGTTTCATCATTATGGATGAGTAGTTTCCTCCTTCATGGGCATGTGAGAGTATATCACATGCCACTATTCATGTAAACTCATAGTTCTAAACTTTTGTTAGTTAATTTTCTTCTCCAAGAGATTCTATGTTGTTATTTGCTTGTATGCTTGCCTGAACATCTTGCATGCACTACTACAGAAATAACCTTTGGCGTTAGTTATTTAAGGCCTAAGGCATCGGTTTCCAAGCGAAACCCAAGTGGGTGCCGCGAAAAGTCAACACATTAAGTGTTGGTCCCCCAATTGACGCCATAAACCTTCCCGCCACCAAAAACACGCCAACAAGGGGACTATCGGTGTCAGTTCTTAAAGAAAACTGACACGATAACCTTGTTAAAAAATCAGTTATTAAGTAACAATCGACGCCATATCCCTTCCCACCACTAAAAAGGCACTAGCAAGGGCATCATTAGTGTTGGCTTTATATAGGTAACTGACGTCATATCCGCAGCCACAATGGTCGCGCTACCCATCACGATTGTGGTGCCTGGCCAGAATCTACTAATAACCGATACAATCGGCATTAGTTTGTATACTAATAACCAACGCCATATCCCCTGCCACCATGGTCATGCTACCCAACACGGCTATGGTACATGGCCGCAATAGGTGTCAAGTTTACAGATAACCGACGCCAGAAGGGGATAAAGACGTCAGTTTAACACTAACAATCGATGCCTATGTTTTGATTTTTTTTCTTATCAGTTTGCAGGCCTTCTATATGGCTGGTCAGCAGGATGTAGAACCTGCAGTTCAGTTCTGAACTGCAGGTTTACAACATCCATTGATATCAGCCAACAACAGGCCACAAACCTGCAAAATTAATAAGATAGACAATATTATATATTTATCATGTGATTCACACACATGTATAAGCACATTTAATTCATATTATTTTTCATCACACACACGTAGAAACCAATAGTTCCATTTCAAATTTCCTCCATTTTAACACACATTTAGCAACCTGCCGTTCCATTCATTTCATCTCTTTTCACATTCAGACACATGTAGAAACATACATGTATTGATCATCTTCACATTCACACATATGGCAATTCATAAAAAGTCATTCACATTCATGTATGTTTTATGCTTATCTCGGGAACGGATCCTTGACCATGTGAGTGGATGGGAGACGTTGAGGAGCTAATGTTGCAGTTTAGATTTTAATAAAAGAACAAAAGTGTTATGTAGAGACAAAAACCATCTCATATCACCAGGAGGTGTATGATGATTGCAACCTTCTTTGCAAGTTAATTATCTTGTTCATTTCATGGTTGCATGTGAGTAACGGTATAAAAGTGAAATATTATGACCAAGATCCTTTAAAATCTTATCTAAATCTTTGTTAATGTTTAATTCTCACAATTTCCTTTAATTTTTTAATTAGTTAACTCTTAAATTAAACCAATCCTTATAAATTGGTCTAGATTGTTGAACTATAACACGCTTGTTCCTAACTATACCTTACTCTCTTAGACAATCTTGAACCTACTACACACACGTATACTTGTGGGGTAGTGCTCGAGTTATGAATATTAAAACTTGCACATTTAAGCTAACAATTGGCATCCAGACTTATAAGAAAGGAGAAAAGAAAAAGGAAAGGAGCAAGGGTTGAATAAGGGGGTTTAAAAGGATCAAGAGGGGTTAGGGTTTGGGAGTTGTTGTCCATATAGTGACCCCCCCCCCCTTCATTGCCCAATATAGCTAGAGGTAGAAGATGATCTTCCCTGTCTCACAATTCTTTCCAAAAATGATTCAGGACAACATGTCCACTTATGGGCTGCACATGTCTTGCTGGGCTAAAAGGGGCCAACCCATGAGCCTAGATGATATAGGAATTCATTTAAAAACCTTCAAAAGTCTAAACTTGAAAAGATCATGTCTCTTGCTTCAGAGTTCCATATACACAATTCTTGCATTGGCAGATATGAAATTGAACCATGCACAACTTGATATATAATGTAGATTACGAGGGGCACATTAGCAAGGTTCAATGATAGTTGCAAGAAAGTGATGCATACAAGAATGAAACTTATCTCAATATTACAAATTGATGTCACACGTTGTGGAATTCATCGCTAGTGTGACTGAATTTGAGTAGCACATTATTCAAAGATGGAAATGACGGTCCATTGTATAAGAGGCCACTTGATGAGAGAAAGAAAGAGTACAACAGGGGAAATAGAATGGTCAGTTTGCCACGGGTTGGATCTACCTCCACAATACAACATGATGCACACTGTCTTATGTGTGTCAAATCTAAAGTGGTATGTCAAAATCTCCAACCATATCCTTAATTATGAGCCAATTGAATTGAAGGACACCCTTGTATACCAAGAAGTTCTGATCAAGATACTTGATACTTGCACCATGGAGCTCAAAAATAAGAAGATCAATATGGTTAGGGTGTTGTGGAAGCATCATGGTAGTGGTGATTCTACCTGTGAGTTGGAGCCAGATGTGGAGGAAATATTTCCTAACCTCTTCAAGGAAGTCTGAATTTTGGGGACAAAATTCCAAAAGGGGTTGCGGGGTATCTTATTTCCCTCTTATCTTCTATTTCATTGTATTTACATTTCTTTCAAAGTAAATTCATGTAAAAAAATTTCCTAAAAAAAAGGGAGGATGGGATAAAGTGAGTTTCTCTAACCTCGTCAAATTACTATTTTGCCATCATTTATGTTCATTCTTGACTGCAATTCTTATTTCTTTACCACTTGATCAATAATGATACTCAATTTCATCATATAATGTCTTATATGAGTATTATTTACCTTGTGAGGTTAAAACGTACCCTAATTGATCATATTGTTGAAACTAGTACATTAAATCATGTACTATATTTTTTGGATCAAAAACTATCTAAATGTATTTGACATGATAATTGGAGCATATGATCCAAATTTCAACCCAATTGAACACTCATATGAGTTTCTAGATTTTCTTAAATATTATGCACATAAAATCCCTTTATTTGGCTTTTTATTCCATTTTTTCCATGTCAGCAATATGTTGCTAGTAAGGGAGATGAATCCTAAACCTCAGATTAGGGTTGCAAATTCTATACATGATAAAGTAGCTAAGACCTCATATTCAACCTCCCGCCAATTGTGGGGAGGAGAAGACAGACCTGACTAGCTCGATATGCCACTTCAAATCTCCCTCATGAGATTATTTTCCTCTAAATCTTTTCTTTTTGTGATTTCTCACCCAACTAACCCTTTTTTGGACTGGGTATCTGTCACGGAACCGTTCTTACCCCAATCCCAATCCCACTGCCTAAATAGTGGTAAAGAGACTGAAGAGCCCATCCCTAGGTTGCCCAAATGGATCTCACACACTGACATACACAATAAGAAATAATAACTCATAAAATAAAATATTTAAAGAACTAACCAACCTGATTATGTCCATATCATCAGAGTTTGTGAAGAGCGGAAGTGATTTAGTCAATTGATCCATCTTGTTTGCCTAAATAAAAACAACCATGACACAATCAAAGCAATTGCATGGTACACTATTAAAAATAGGTAAAACAGTTTTATATCAAAGTAGTATACTTGGCATGACATATATTAAAATAATCAAAAATGATTTCAAAATAGTATGGATTTGACAAGATTTTATTACAAGTCTCCCATTATGTTGAATCGAGAAGCATGCTTATATTTATGTGGCTTCATCGCCCCCAACGAGATGGGGGAGGTCACCAGGCTCCATCTCTCCATATGAGGGAAGAGGTCAACAACATTTACAAGTTCCACCCTCCAAATGAGGAGGTCACTTGTACTCAATATCAACAATTATTAATGGTAGTCACATTGGGCAATATCATTTATGTTTCAAGTTTGTTGCAAACTATAATATAGAAAATCAAAATATTAATTAGTAGGGAACAAAGTAGCTCAAACAAATACATAGTCAAGTATACATTTTAATAGGTACACACAGGTATCATCAATACTACTAGTCTGTTCAAGGAGGAGGCATAATAGCAGGCCATTCACCACAAATTAGAGTAAGATATTGAGAGTAACAGTAGGCTCAAAGTCAATCCTTAGAACATTAATGGGTATTCATTCATTAGTATTATATTCAATAATAGATGGGTCAAAAGGACCAAGATTGTGGTTCCTTATGACTCATTATTTTTCTTAGGTGTGTTATCTCAATACTATCCAATATTTCAACCTATCAAGTTTTAAGGTCTAATCATCATATCATGGATATCCACACCTAATCTATAATGAACACTTAATTCCTAAATCATCATCAAAGATGAATTATAAGGGTCGATATCATGGTTTTCACAAGCTTTAGAACACTCATATACACAATATTACAATTATAGGGTAAGTACCCATCATCAAGCTTAATCACCTCTTTATGGAATTGAAATCATATTCAAGAGTGGAAAAGTCAACAAACATAGATATATATTCTTCATCAGTTAAGTCATCATTTTTAGAGTCTCAAGATAATTATCAGAGTCAAATATTAGGGTTTCTAGAGATTAATCATAATACTTGAGTCATTTGACAAATTATACAAGAAAGAGAACAAAGTCTAGGTATATTAGTAAGAATCCTATAGAATCGGTTCTCGGAAGTATTTTTAAATGATTCCTTGGTTTTTTTTATCAAAATTGACTACTTGGTCGCAATTTTTGGGGTTAGGAATAACAAGATACGAATTTTGCAATATTTGATCAATCATTAGCATTTTTTGCTAGAGAGGAGGAAGATTTACCAGAAAAGGAATAGTTGAGGAAAATGTCAACCGTTAGATCCTTTGGTCAGCCTTGACCAGCACAGATATCTCGTGGCTAGGAGAAAACCTCCTCCTGGTCACGTGTGTGAGAGGGAGAATGGAGGTGGGCATAGCGATGCATGGTGGTCGTCGATTGCTGGATCTGGTTACATATGGATCGTGATCTAGCAGTCTCAGTTCCTCACCCCAGCCAAATCGGCTTGCACTCACCAAGGTGGCACCGCGGCATAGGGATCACCAAAGAAAAGAGGGACCAGATAAGGAGGTTGAGAGGGAGAAAGGCAATGTGTCGTTCAATTTTGTCAGAGAAAACTGAAGGAGAGGGTGAGGTTTTGTATAACTGGATGGGGCTAGGTTTAGGGTTTGCGAAGGGGCTCGCTTGAGGCAAGTTGGAGGCGGCATTCCTTTGCCTTCAAGATAGGGTTTTGGGCAATTAAGGGGTGTAAAAGATTTAGAAAGATGAGAGGAATAGAAAGAGTGAAGAATCAAGGCAAGGGGGAGCCTCTCGGGTGGTTGGTCTATAGACATGTCTCGTTGGGTTTACGGGTGGACCTTACATCCTAACGCAAGCTAGGAGACGATCCCAACACAATTGGATCGACATCTAACGTCTACTGGGTCATGCGGTGGGGTGCACCTGGATCAGGCTAGGAGCCTCACTCAGGGCTTATTAGAAGCCGGTCCAAGGGGATTTGATTCTTGATTCAAGGGTGTCCACGTCCAGGTCAGTCTAGGTGGCTATTGGGCTGAGCCCAACAAGGAAAAATAAAAGGTGTTTAGGGATAAAATGGGAGTGAATTTAGAAAATTCATATAAAATTGTAGAAATGTCCAAATGACCTCAAATTTGGAATAGTGATTTGCGATATATTCTAGAACATGTGGTAAAAGTTACAAATCAAAAAGTACACGGATGATCAAGAATTTAATCAAAGTATTCAAGGGTATAGAAAAACTAGGGTTTCATGCATATATGTGTATCACATTGATTTAAAATGTGAGTTATTCTACTTTGGAGGTTATCATAGAGTCATGAAGTCATGAGAGACATTAGGAGTGATGATTTCAAGTCAATTGAGGTTAAAAGAGTAATTAAATTAATTGTGTCAAAAATGCACTTTGTCACAGTTTCATGCATTATTGAACTGCCCAAACAACCTCCGCAGACATCTTTCTCACTCTGGCGGTCATGAATTGAGCCTATACCCTAGTTAAACCTAAGACCTACCCTAACCTCAATAAAACCCTATCCATAGGTCACCACAGCCCTCCTTTGTGATAACCCTCACACTCATGCCCCGTTGTTGACCCAAGCACCCCCATATCTACCCCGCTTCTTCTACTCATTCTAGCGCATCAACACAAGATCTTGATTGGGCGTTTCACCATCCTTTCCTCTTCTACCAAATTTCTACCTCCATTTGCTTCACATGTTCTAACTGAGGTTATATGACAGCTTCCCATCCAACACCAGTCCCTCTTTCTCTAGTCTCCTCTAGTTCCAGTGACACTCTCTGTTGTGGCTCCTCCCTACTCTTGCGTAGATAGTTGAGCAAGAACGAGGAATCCCACCACCCAATCACAATCCAGCGATTCAAAGGAAGTTCACCTGATCAAAGAGCATCACTATTTTATTGCAATCCAACAATCCAATAATGAGGGACCTATCCCCTTGTGCGTCATCTAAGTGCCCCAATCGGCAATGTCCCTAGATTTTGCATGCCATAAAGGTTTGTACCTTGTTTTCTTGAATTTGCAATTCAAAATACCCAAATCGTATTTAATTTCTAAACATGCAGAGAAGCTCCAAAAATATCGACATTTTAGTCCATTTTTATCAGAAAAATGAGACTGGTCCAATAAAAATAGTCACAACATCTAGATAATGTTCCTTTATCCATTTGTATTTAAACATCCATACTAGTCATTCCAACTTTATAAATCATCTTTTTTGTTAATTTTAATCATCCGCCTAAGATCTAAACATGTTGAGACTATGAATCATTTAAAAAGCATAAGTCTTGAATATGATCTTGATGAAGAATAAATATTAGAATCATTATTGATAGACCATCATATTGTTTATTATCCACTCTTTTCAGCACAAAAATGGCTAGATGGTCTACTAAAAAAATCCCTAATTTTATCACTATATCAAACATACCCTGATATGATGTTCCTTTCCTTTTGACCCACGTGGATCTAGAACACAAATTATGATGATCTAGAATGAGTATCATATTAGACTTTGATCATAACATGAATATTGATGATAATTATTGTTATCTTACATTCCTAAAATACCCAGGTACATCATTCATACTTGTATATCTCAAAATGATATTGGTTAATGGATAAATGATCCTCCCTAAGGTTAAATAGTAATAAATAATCCTAATCTATAGTAATGAAACATGATCGTTATATATCATGATCTTGACCCTTTATTTAAATCTTATTGACCTAGTATCTGATTTGAGACTTTGATCTATACTCTTTGGATCTCTTACTCTGAATTAATCTAAAAAAGGTATGCTATTATACTTCCTCACTGAACATACTAGTGCTATTGATGATATTGTGTGTACCTCTTGGAAATATGTTTGTCTATGTATTTGACTGAGCTACCTCATTCCATATTGAGTAGTTTTTTGAACTTCTATATTATAGCATGCAAATCTAAAATATAAACGATATTGTCCTTATGACTACATGTGATAATGATGTTGATATTGAGTACAAACAACAACCTCAAATCATAGCATAGAATTTATACAAAATGGTGACCTCCTCCCTTGTATAGAGAGATAGAGCCATGTGAACTCCCCCATCTTGTTGGGGAAATGCAAACATATATAGATATGGATACTTGATGATATCAACATCAAATCCTATTGAGTAAATGAAGTTTTGAAATTGTTTGTTGATTATTTGAATATATGTCCTGTCAAGTATAAAATTTTGTTATAAAATTATTTTTACTATTTTCAATAGTGTATTATGCAGTTGCATTGATTATGTCTTAATTTTCTTTATTTTAGGCCATGAAAAGAATTGAAGAATGCACATTGCTCATGTGTTATCTCTTATCGTTTGTTGAAAATAAAGACTACAACATCATACCTGAACATCACATGGAATTTTTGTAAATGGGATGTAGTTTTTAGTCTATTCGACTTTTCTTGTTGTTATTTCTTTTCCATGTTTCCTACAAACCCAGATGTATTCAACCTTATGGTTCTTTTTTTAGTAAAATAGAATGTTCTTTATTTTTACATAACATTTATGTGTGATTTTTGGGCCACTCATAGACGGCTACTTCTAATCCCCTTAACACTTCCTACCTGGTAAGTGGGAGTGGGATTTGGGTAAGTGATATGACCCAACATCAAATCAAGTCGTCACCGATAATAATTGTAGAATCACCATAAACAATGGATTAATGAAAATCACTAAGAATTAAAACCAATTTGCAAAGAGATTCATTGCCAGGAAACTCTTAAAGGAAGAACCAAAACTTTATATACATCATGGTTCACATTGTACTTACATTATACCATCTCATCCCGAGGATAACATATAACAGTTGCTTTGCCAAAACTTATACATAAGCAACATAAAACCTCAAGGCATACAATCCAAAATCTCAGATCGTTCATAAAATCATTACGTACTAAATCCCAAGGACCTAAGAATACAGAGACGACACATAGGACTTCTATCTACAAGACAGGACAGACAGTATACTCAACCTGAGCTGTTATTGTTGTCTGTGTTGATGTTGTCCTTCCTCTGCAGTGCGATCTCCATCACCTCATGCATGTCCACCTAAAAAATGTGGATCCCACGGGGTGAGACACAAGTCCCAGTGAGAGATATAACTCTCTACCAACAATATTATTATCATAGGTAAACAATATAAAACTGACCAAATGATACTTTATGTAAATAAACATTGTTTAATTGTAGTGTAAAGTGATAACATTAATAAGATAGTTCGACTATCCATAACAAGGCTATATATCATCTATTTGCTTTATAAGGAATATGAAGAACATATATAACATCTATCAACCAAGATGTATAAAAATAATGAAGCATCAACCAATGTTTTCCGTATTCATTTCTTAAGAAAATATACTACATGTCTGATTATATGTTCACAATCACACTTATGCCCAGAGGAGATGAGGTATACCGCTCATGCTCCAACCGACCATGGCTACATAAAGTATCGGTACCATACAAGGTAAATGGAAGAGTCAGCTTCTAAGACCTCACCCATCTCAGTTAGTATGAGATTACTGACAGGACATCTTGTGTCAACTACAATTAGCTTACCAGGGTATACTGGTATCTTCACTATAAAGTTACAGTTGTAGCATTCACCCTCTTTGGGAAGATCACAAATCTTTCCTTGTTTACTTTTCATTGGGATGATCACTGAGCTTTCCCGATTTATTTGGGGAGTTCACTAAGAAACCCCTGTATAAAGAAGATTACATATTCAACAATATGTATACCAGGCTAAACTCATTTCACCATTCAGCAAATCCTGACACTGAATGGATATATGGCCTGGGAAACTACAAGATAAGATTCCACTTGATTAATTAGGTGTATTACAGTATCTTTTAGCATCAACCAAGTTACAGGAAAGAATTATAATTGAAGCTACAAACAAAGGTGTAACACATTTATCAAGTACTTTCATGATATTTGGAACACATATAACACTCAGGATCTCAATCCTTTATCACATTATTGGGAATTCCCATCCTTTAGCATTATCATCATCATGATTGCTAGATCTGGGTATTCAAACCCTTAGTTCATCACTGAATAATGTTACCACTTATTAGGTAACTATTACCTCTAGGTCCTCGTACCAAGGTATACATTATACTTATTGCATAAGTATTTCACATAGCTCACAAATCCCATTTAGATTTATATCATATGAACATCATAGACCATACCTAGCTATGCTCGTCATCTCATGATACCTACATGGTTAGTATTTTAGGATAATCGCAATATAAAATACATATCATCATAATGCAATAAAAGAGAAATACAACCTTCCCATTATTAGGGTTAGGGTTTCCCTTCCTTACCGATTAGGGTTTTTAGTGCATACCATCACCCATTATTAGGGTTAGGGTTTTCCCTTATTAACCGATTAGGGTTTCAAGATCATATCATCACCCTTCATTAGGGTTAGGGTTTCCCCTATTAAACCGACTATGGTTTCAAGATCATACTGTCAAGAATCAAACCCTAATTCATACTCCACACATATTAGGAGTATCAATGTATGCTCATTACATGAATATCACACAAGTATGAGTTCCTCTCTCGTCCTCACTAGGATTTTGATTGCATCATACTCTATTAAATTGGTTCAACCCTTTTTTTAAGGCACATTGGCCTACTTATCAAAATGCATTGAACTCTATACATCTTAATGTATAATTTGACATAACACACTTCCTGTGTTACTCAATCAAGTATATTGGATTGAGGTGCTTCCACCATATCAGGCATAGAGGTGTGTACTTGACACCATATTGTGCTTCCATATTGTGCTCGAGGTGTATCCTTGTCACCATATCGTGCTTCCATATCGAGTTGCTTCATCATTAGGGTTTGCATATCGGGTTAGACCCTTATGATCATATCTCTTCAAACCTTCACGGTATCATCCTACCCTTCATCATATGATAAGTGATAGGCTAGATAATAGGTTAGTCTAAACCAAACAAGGTGTACCAATCAATAGGGGTTTGAAGTTCCAATGTATATTGGGTTTCACATTACCATGTTGGATTTCAACACCATATCGGGTTAGGGGTATATACTTGACTCCATGTCGTGCATAGGGTGTGTGCTTGACCCCATATCATGCTCAAGGTGTATGCTTGACACCATATCGTGCACAAGGTATGTACTTCATCATCATATTGTGTATAAGGTACATACTCATGACCATATCATGCTAGTGGTGTGTTCACCTCACCATATCGGGTTAGAGGAGCTTCAACCCAATATCGGGTTGGAACTTGATGATGTCATCATCATAAACCTCTAGACTCTTGTTCTTACTATTATAGTTCATGGAAAACAGTCCTAAACAAATTTTAGAACTCGTGATATCATCAATTATTCAAGACAATTCGAAATTGAAATTAGATCAACAAGTATAATAGAATTGAAGGTGAATAATAACATAATTGGGTTCAAGTTATATAACCCACCTCAAAAACAACTTCAAAGCTCCAAGCTCCAAAGCTTCAAATTCCCAAGGTTAAATATGAGCTTCACAACTCGTCTATATGCAAAGAATCACCATGGATAAATAAGTATTTGGTGAAGAAGAAAAGAAAACAAGATCACAACCCTAGATCCGTGCTTTAATCCAAGGTTGAAGACGATCATGGCTTCACCTTAGGGTTAAGACTTGAAATCCTTCTTGATCCTTATCACCATGTATGATACCTCACCACTCATGCACTATTTCCCCTTACTTGTGGCTAATATCACTTCACTATGGCTGATATAACCTTACTATGGCCGATATAACCTTACTATGGCTGATATCACTTCACTATGGCCAATATCACCTTGCTATGGACGATATCACTTTGATATGGCCGATAACAAGGCTCTATGAATGATACCCCTTCACCTATGCACGATAACAAGACTATATGAATGATATATAAGAGAAAAAGGGTGGTAAGTTTGGACAAATTTCACTAGTAGGTGAAAGGAATGCTATATATAGTTATTGTTCAGGAAAAAGAGTGTATATGAGGTGTCATCAATTTACACTACTAGGTTCCACGTGTCCATGCATGCATACTTATCTTGACATGTAAAACTCTTGAGGATAATCTAGGGATAAGATTTCAGCCCTTAGTTATCTTGTTGAGCAAGGCATTTCAACTCAACATCACTTTATTCACAAACTGATACACTTTTTCTAAGGAAAGTTGCAAACTAATACACAGCACCTCCTTAAGATGCTTAGCCCATAATGGTAAAGGAAAAGATTTGATAAACTGATATGAGACTCCCTCTATGGCTCCTTGGCCGATAGGCACTCTCATAACAAGTCTACAACTCGATACAACTCATAAAAAGGGTTCAACTATACATTTTTTCTTGGTCTTTTCATCACCAAGAATGCTACCACTCAAAAATGATTCAAACATGGTGCCTAATTCTTTATATCTCCTGTATATGATACTAGGAGGGAGAAGGGACACTCTAGATGTGGTAATTTGCATATCAACCCTATATTTTGGGTAAATCACAATTTGTATCAAAATTGGTGCATAAGACACTAGCATTATTCAAACAAGTTTCAATTTGAAATTTAGGCTTTCCACAAGCTGACCCTTAGCATCATTCTCTCTCTTATGATTCTAAAACGCATGAGGTGCATTCAACATGTGACATTTTGCAATATAACCCCACATATTGGGTAAATTGCACTTTACACCCAAATTATCATATAATGCACAAACAGATTGCAAATAAGCTCAAACTTGAAAATTAAACTTTAGGAGAGTCTCAATTAGTTTTGAAAAGATTAAAACAAGTTTGTAAACAACTTACTAAAGTAAAACTTCCAGGTTAATGGCATAACCCAAGCCAGGTATGTTACAATTATCAACCCCTAAAAAGAGATTTTGTCCCCGAAATTTCAAGAGAAAAGAGAAGGGTACTTACTCCTCATATCTTCCTCTAGCTCCCATGTGGCTTCCTCCACACCACGGTGATGCTAGAGAACTTTCACAAGAACTATGTCTTTCTTTTTCAACTTCTTGATTCTTCTATCAAGAATCATCATTGGACCTTCCACATAGGATATATCTTCATTCAATTCTACCTCTACAGGTTGCAACACCAACTCTATATCAGGATGACACTTTCTCAGCATAGATACATGAAACACTGGATGTAGTCCATGTAGTTCAGGTGGCATATCCAACCTATAGGCTACCTTTCCAATCTGTGTTGTCACTGGGCAGGTCCCATAAATCTAGGAGCTAACTTACACTTCTTCCTAAACCTGAGAACACCTTTCCAAGGAGAGACCTTGAGATACACTTTGTCTCCAACTTGGAATTCTAAAGGTCTACAACGTTTATCGGCATACGACTTATGTCTATCATGTGCAGCCTTCAACTGTTGTTGTATTACTTTAATCTTTTCAGTTGTCTATTGCACTAATTTAGGACCCAGAAGTTGGTATTCTCCTATTTCATACCAGAATAACGGAGATCTACAACGTATACCATATAGTGCTTCACATGGTGCCATATCAATACTGATCTGATAGTTATTGTTGTAGGCAAACTCTATTAAGCTCAAGTGTAAGTCCCAACTTCCTACAAATTGAAGAACACATGCCCTAAGTAAGTCCTCCAAATTCTGTATAGTCCTTTCAGATTGTCCATCTGTCTGACAGTGAAAAGATGTGCTAAACTTTAACCGAGTACCCAAGGATTTATGTAGTCGTTCCCAAAAATGACTTGTAAACTAGGGAGCTCTATCAGACACAATTGTAGTTGGAACTCTGTGTAACCAAACTATCTCATCTATGTAGATTTGTGCAAGTTTTCAGTAGTATAGGTTGTTTTATCAATAAGAAAATGTGTTGTCTTAATCAACCTATCAACAATCACCCAAATGGAATCATGACTTTTGGCTATTCTAGATAGAAAACCACAAAGTCCATTGTCACGTGATCCCATTTCCGTTGTGGTATAGGTAAGGGTTGCAATGTTCTTGCAAGCTTATGGTGTTCTGTTTTAACTTGATGACACACTAGACACTGTAAAACAAACTCAGCTACATCTTTTTTCAAACCAGGCCACCAATACATATCTTTTAAGTTATGATACATTTTATTACTCCCTGGATGCATTGCATACATGGATGAATGATCTTCCTCCATAACTATCTTTCTTAAGTCATTGGCATCAAGAACTACCATCCTACCATGGTAACAGACTATCTCATCCTCTAACTCATGGAAACCTTGTTTCTCACTACCATACTCTGACCTGATCTGCTGAATCACAATATTAGCCTATTATGCCTCTTTAATCTGTTGTCTCAGAGTAGGTTTCACATGCATCTCAGCCAGCAATATGGCTAACAAAGATACTTCTAGTTGTACATTTATTTGTCTCAAAGAGACAAACATGTCCCATTTATAGCACACTTAAGAATTCAATTGTGCTTTATCTATGGATGGAGAGGAAGATTTTCTACTCAATGCATCTGCCACTACATTATATTTCCCTGGATGATAATCAATTGTATAATTGTAGTCCTTGATTAATTACATCTAGTGGCATTGTCTCCTATTCAACTCGTGTTGTGAAAAGATGTACTTTCAATTTTATGGTTTGTGAAAATCTGACATGTTTCTCCATAGAGATAATATCTCTAGATCTTCAGCACGTGGACCACTGTAGCTGATTCTAGATCATGCGTCAGATAATTCCCCTCATTATTCTTAAGTTGTCGAGAAGCAAAAAAAAACTACATGATCACTCTGCATCAGCACACATCCTAGACCATTCTTAGAAGCGTCACAGAAAACAATGCATCCATTTCCTTGCTCAAGTAAAACCAACACAGGTGCACTAGTCAACCTTTCTTTCAACAACTAGAAAAAATGCTAACACTTGTCATTCCACATAAAAGGAACCTCCTTCTTGGTCAACCTAGTTAGAGGTAATGCTATAGAACTGAAGTCTTTAATAAACCTTCTATAGTAACCTGCCAAACCTAGGAAACTGCAAATCTCATTGGTGTCTTGGGTTGTTCCCACTCTACAACAGACTCCACTTTCTTAGGATCAACATAAATACCTAAAGCATATATAACGTGTCCAAGAAAAGACACTTCTGAGAACCAGAACTCACACTTGCTAAACTTAGCATATAGCTTGTGTTGTCTCAACAAAGACAAGGCTTGACGAAGGTGTTGTTCATGTTGTTGACCATCTCTACTGTATATCAGGATGTCGTCTATGAAGACCACTATGAACTGATCAAGGAATGGTTGGAAGATTTCATTCATCAGCTCCATGAATGCAACTGGTGCATTAGTTAGTCCAAACAACATAACTAAAAACTCATAATGACCATACCTTGTCCTAAAGGCTGACTTAGGTATGTCACTCACCTTGATACGTAACTGATGATATCCTGACCTTAAATCTATCTTAGAGAACATTGTTGAACCATGCAACTGGTCAAACAGATCATCTATCCTTGGTAGAGGATATTTGCTATCTATAGTCACCTTGTTAAGCTATCTATAGTCTATGCATAACCTCATAGACCCATCTTTCTTTTTAACAAAAAGAACTGGAGCACCCCATGGTGAAGTACTCGGTCGAATCAAACCTTTCTCAAGCAACTCTTGTAATTGTTTCTTGAGTTATACCATCTCAACAGGTGCCATCCTATAAGGTGTTTGAGCTATGGGTTGCGTACCCATAATTAGATTAATCTCGAAATCAATCTCTTGTGGTGGAGGAATGTCTAGAAATTCTTCAGGAAACACATCCTCAAATTCCCTGACAATAGGAACTTTAGAAAGACTAGGACTCTCTACTTTAGTATCTACCACATGTGCCAAGAATGCTTAACATCCTTGTCTCATCAACCTCTCAGCTACCATTGTTGATACCAGACAGGTTGGAAGAATCTTTCTGTCCCCCTGAAAGACCCATGTCTTATCACTTTCTATGAACATAGCTTGCTTGGAACCACAATCCAAGACAACCTTATACTTTTCTAGGGTATCCATTCCAAGAATAACATCAAACATGTGCATCTCAAGTGGTATAAGATCCACTTGAATGTTGTGTTATAAAAAACAAAGAACACATGGAGAACATACCTCCCGTAACACTACAGATTCGACTACTGGAGTTTCTAATAACATATTATCTTCTCTACGACTAACAGTCATATTGCAGCTACAAATCACTTCTCAAGTGATAAAGGAATGTGTAGCACCTGGATTGATCAAAATAGATACGAATCAGGATGAAGACATATCAGAATGAAACAATTCCATCTGACCTATCATGACTTGTGGATTGACCACTGCCTCTGGCTGATTCATAGCATAGAATGTTGCCATTGCCTATTGCCGACTCCGTGCTCTGTTTTTTGGTGTAGATGAACCCACTTGGGACACTTGTCCATGTCCTCATGAGCAACTACTAAATTGATGTATCTGATAGACCTTTTGACTCTACCTCGGTGGTTGGGTTACCTCCATGTCCCTAACTAGACAATCCTTCATCATATGCTCTATCTGCCTACACTTGTAGCAGACTTTGTCCTGTAGTGGTCTTGATGGTCCTATCACTGACATCGATATTGTACTATGGGATCCACTTAGTAGAAAACTACGACATCTATCCTTGCTTGACGTATACTGTGTCTAAGCACTAAACCTCTATGGTGATATTGGTGTAGAAAACCTCAATTTCTTAAAACTTCCAGACCTCTGTCCCTGGAATTGGGAAGGTACTTTCCTACTATTTTCCTCACGTTTCTCAATTACGGACCTCTCTATCTACTAACTAACTCCACAAAGGTGGCAACCCTCTCTCTATTTTCTAGAGTAGATACAGGTGTGGTTTGGTGTAGATGAACCCACTTGGGATACTTGTCCACGTCCTCATGAGCCACTACTGAATTGTTGTCTCTGAGAGCCTTTTTTAGTCTGCCTCAGTGGTTGGGTTACCTCCATGTCCCTAACTGGACAATCCTTCAGCATATGCCCTATCTGTCTACACTTGTAGCAGACCCTGTCCTATAGTGGTCTCGATGGTCCTGTCACTGACATCGATGTTGTACTATGGGATCCACTTAGCAGAAAACTACAACCTCTATCCTTGCTTGACGTCCACTGCTTTTAAACAGTAAACCTCTGTGGTGATATTGGTGCAGAAAACCTCAGTTTCTTAAAACTTCCAGACCTCTATCCCTGGAACTGGGCAGGTACTTTCCTACTATTTGCCTCACATTTCTCAATTACGGACCTCTCTATCTGCTAACTAACTCCACAAAGGTGGCAAACCTCTCTCTATTTTCTAGAGCAGATACAGGTGTGGTTAACTCAGTGTGCAGACCCTTCTCAAAACGCCAAATCCTCTCCTCATCTGTAGTAGCCATGTATGGATAAAACCGTAGAAGCTCCATAAACTTAGCTTCATACTCACTAATCTTCATCGGTCCTTGTCTAATCCGCTCAAACTGTGAGATTTTCTCATCCAGATAAGTCTTGGGAAAGTATCTACTAACAAACTCATGTCGGAATTCCTGCCATCCGAACTCAACACCAGGTCTTTTCTCTTCTCCATGGCCCACCAATGGCCAGCGCTTCCTTTTAACTGGTATACAATATGCCTAACTTTATCAGTCTCTAGAATGCTAAGGATTCTAAAGGCTTTCTCCAGCTCAATGAGCCATGAATCTTCGCCTGTTGGGTCAGCTATATCGACGTGTTCGGTAGCTCCTACCCGAAGTAACTGCTCAAAGGTCTTACCATGATTCATGTCCCTCATTGGGAACGGGTGCCCTAGGTGCTGGTGCTGGCATCTGATCTTCCATATGCATCATTGTGGTCATGAACTGTCTGAAAAGAGCATGAAAGGTTGGGTTTTCTAGCATGGTTTGATCAAGCTGGGGATTCTTAGGCACTGATTCCTCTCTAGCTTGATCCCTTACATCTCCTCCTGGTGCAGCAACACTGCTCTCAGCAGCATGTTCTTCATGTGCTCCAGCCATCTTTCAGCTTTACTTCTTCTCCTATATGAGCAGAAGTCACTATAAGATAAACTGGAGGATACTAGAATAGACTCAACAACCTTAATCATATGTCTATGTAGACACACCAAACCTTAGGCTTTGATACCAAAACTTTGAGGTGCCCCGACATCAAATCAAGTTGTCACCAGTAATAATTGCGGAATCACCATAAACATCGGATTAACGAAAATCACTAAGAATTAAAACAAATTTGCAAAGAGATCCATTTCCAGGAAACTCTTAAAGGAATAACAAAAACTTTATATACATCATGGTTCACATTGTACTTACAATGTACCATCTCATCCCGAGGATAACATATAATAGTTGCTTTGCCAAAACTTATACATAAGCAACATGAAACCTCGAGGCATACAAGCCAAAATCTCAGATCGTTCAAAAAATCATTACGTACTAACTCCCAAGGACCTGAGACTACAGAGATGACACATAGGATTTCTATCTACAAGACACGACAGACAGTACACTCAACCTGAGTTGTTACTGTTGTCCCTGTTGATGTTGTCCTTCCTCTACAGTGCGGTCTCCACCTCCTCGTGCATGTCCACCTAAAAATTATGGAACCCACAGGGTGAGACACAAGTCCCAGAGAGAGATATAACTCTTTGCCAACAATATTTTTAGCACAGGTAGATAGTATAAAACTGAGCAGAGGATACTTTATGTAAATAAGCATGTTTAAACATTGTTTAATTGCAGTGCAAAGCAATAGCATTGATAAGATAGTTCGACTATCCATAACAGAGCTATAGATCATCTATTTTCATCATAAGGAATATGAAGTACATATATAACATCTATCATCCAAGATGTATAAAAATAATGAAGCATCAACCAATGTTCTCTGTATTCATTTCTTAAGCAAATACGCTACACGGCTGATTACATGTTCACAATCACACTTATGCCCAGAGGAGATGAGGTATACCACTCATCCTCCAACCGACCATGGCTATGTAAAGCATCGGTACCATGGAAGGTCAATGGAAGAGTTGGCTTCCAAGACCTCACCCATCTCATTCAGTACGAAACTAGTGACAGGACATCTTGTGTCAACTACAATTAGCTTACCAGGGTATACTGGTATCTTTACTATAGAGTTACATCCATAGTATGCACTCTCTTTGGGATGATCACAAAGCTTTCCCAGTTTACTTTTCATTGGGATGATCACTAAGCTTTCCTAGTTTATTTGGGGAGTTCACTAAGCAACCCATGTATAAAGAAGATTACATATTCAACAATATGTATACCGAGTTAAACTCATTTCACCATTCAGCAAATCCTAACACCGAGTGGATCTATGGCCTGGGAAACTACATGATAAGATTCCACTTGATTAATTAGGTGTATTACAGTATCTTTTAGCATCAACCAAGTAACAAGAAAGAATTATAATAGATACTACAAAGAAAGGTGTAACACATTTATCAAGTACTTTCATGATATTTAGAACACATATAACACTCATGATCTCAATCCTTTATCATATTACTGGGAATCCTCATCCTTTAGCATTATCATCATCATGATTGCTAGATATGGGTATTCAAACCCTTAGTTCATCACTGAACACTATTACCACTTATCAGGTAACTATTACCTCTAGGTCCTCAGACCAAGGTATACATTATACTTGTTGCACAAGTATTTCACATAGCTCACAAAGCCCATTTAGATCTGTATCATATGAACATCATAGCCCATACCTGGATATTCTCATCATCTCATGATACATGCATGGTTAGTATTTCAGGATAACCGCAATATCAAATACATATCATCAACATGCAATACAAGAGAAATACAACCTTCCCATTATTAGGGTTAGGGTTTCCCTTCCTTACTGATTAGGGTTTCAAGTGCATACCATCATCCATTATTAGGGTTAGGGTTTTCCCTTATTAACCGATTAGGGTTTCAAGATCATATCATCACCCTTCATTAGGGTTAGGGTTTCCCCTATTTAACAGATTAGGGTTTCAAGATCATACTTTCAAGAATCAAATCCTAATTCATACTCCACACATATTAGGAGTATCAATGTATGCTCATTACATGAATATCACACAAGTATGAGTTTCTCTCTCGTCCTCACTAGGTTGTTGATTGCAACATACTCTATTAAATTGACCCAACCCTTTCTTCAAGGCACATTGGCCTACTTATCAAAATGCATTGAACTCTATACATCTTAATGTATCATTTGACATAACACACTTCATGTGTTACTCAATCAAGTATATTGGATTGAGGAGCTTCCACCATATCGGGCATAGAGCTGTGTACTTGACACCATATCATTCTTCCATATCATGCTTGAGGTGTATCCTCATCACCATATCGTGCTTCCATATTGAGTTGCCTCATCAGTAGGGTTTGCATATCGGGTTAGACCCTTATGCTCATATCTCTTCAAACCTTCATGGTATTGTCCTACCCTTCATCGTGTGATAAGTGATATGCTAGATAATAGGTTACTCTAAACCAAACTAGGTGTACAAATCAATAGGGGTTTGGAGTTCCAATGTATATCGGGTTTCACATTACCATGTTGGATTTCAACACCATATCGGGTTAGGGGTATATACTTGACTCCATGTTGTTCATAGGGTGTTTGCTTGACCCCATATCATTCTCAAGGTGTATGCTTGACACCATATTGTGCACAAGGTATGTACTTCATCATCATATCATGTACAAGGTACATATCACCATATCATGCGAGTGGTGTGTTCACCTCACCATATTGGGTTAGAGGTGCTTCAACCCGATATCGGGTTGGACCTTGATGATGTCATCATCATCAACCTCTAGACTCTTGTTCTTACTATTCTAGTTCATCGACAGCAGTCCTAAGCAACTTTTAGAACTCATAGGATCATCAATTATTCAAGAGAATTCAAAATTGAAAGTAGAACAACAAGTATAACAGAATTGAAGGTCAATATTAACATAATTGTGTTCAAGTTATATAACCCACCTCAAGAACAACTTCAAAGCTCCAAGCTCCAAAGCTTCATGTTCCCAAGGTTGAAGATGAGCTTCAAAACTCCTCTATATGCAAAGAATCATCATGGATAAGTATTTGGTGATGAAGAAAAGAAAGGAAGATCGCAACCCTAGATCCATGTTTTAATCCAAGGTTGAAGATGATCATGGCTTCACCTTAGGGTTAAGACTTGAGCTCCTTCTTGTTCCTTAGCACCATGCACAATACCTCACCACTCATGCATGATATCCCCTTACTTGTGGCCGATATCACTTCACTATGGCTGATATCACCTTGCTATGGCCAATATCACTTCACTATTGTCGATATCACCTTGCTATGGCCGATATCACTTTGCTATGGCCGATACCAAGGCTCTATGCACGATATCCCTTCACCTATGCACGATACCAAGACTATATGCACGATATCTAAGAGAAAGAGGGTGGTAAGTTTTGAAAATTTTCACTAGTAGGTGAAATGAATGGTATATAGAGTTGTGGTTTATGAAAAAGAGTGTACATGAGGTGTCATCATTTCACACTACTAGGTGCCACGTGTCCATGCATGGTTGACACGTGTCCCTACATGCATATTTATCTTGACATGTAAAACTCTTGAGGATAATCTAGGGATAAGATTTTGGCCCTTAGTTATCTTGTTGAGCAAGGTATTTCAACTCAACATCACTTTATTCACAAACCGATACACTTTTTCTAAGGAAAGTTGCAAACCGATACACATCACCTCCTTGAGATGCTTAGCCCGTCATGGCAAAGGACAAGAGTTGATAAACCGATATGAGACTCCAAGAGAGTCAATGCTCCCAACTATAGATGCATTGCTCTCAAAGAGAGCAATATGTCACCCGCATGGATGCATTCCCTCGCCAAGGGCATTGCATCCTCTCTAGAGACACATTTGTCAAAAAAACATGTCATTTTGAGAATTAAATTGGAAATCATGTTATATTGCTAATAAAAATAACAAAAAATGCTTTATAAAGTTCTAAGCTTTATGAGAATCCCACCGTCAGCACGCCCGTATGTACTTAAAATATAACATTTTGCTATTCCTAACCACAATCAATATCATGCATGTGTTCTATGCTAATTTAATATTGGAGCTGACGTTTGCGCCGAGACGGATCGCATTATTAATCTCTCCTACGTTTTCATGTTTCCCTGCACCTTCTTATTCCAGTTCTGAAGAGCTCATTCCCTTCTACCCTACTGGGTCCAGATCTCCAGGTCCGAGATTAATTTGCCGCTTGCTGTAACAGCAATCACAATCAGACTCCGATCCCCACCGGCTTTCCTGCTCAACTCGGAAATGCCATTGGCAGAAATGGGTTGCCTTGCAGCAATTTAATGTCACTCGTGATGGCCCACGAGAAACAGCGGCAGCCGCCGAGCAGCAGCAACGGAAATGCCTGTGGGTTCCGCATGGAGCTGTGCAGACATGAAGCTACTGCTGATCGCTCTCTTTTTCCCTGGCACCCTCGCCACTGCTGGCCAGATCCTCTCTGCTTTCAGTGGCATTGGTAGCTGTGCACGCAGCGCCTTCATCGCCGCCGCCAACCGCTATCCCTATCTCCAGTCGAGCCGCCATTATCATCGTCTTAAATAGGAGAAAGTTATCGGAGACGGAGACGGAGGCGGAGTTGACTCTTCGGCTATTATTCGGCGGGTCTTCAACCCGGTCGCGCGGTTCCTCTGGGTACCTCTTCATCCTGATGAGCGCATACCCGGGAGGCCCAGACAACTTTGCAGTCATTGGTCTTGCCTCTAATTAAGTCCCTCAACGTGTATGGTAGACCGGGGTTTCAATGTCAGTGGCCATATTCCGACGACGGCAATCACCACGCCACCACCGAGGACGTCAATCTCACCGTTACAGGGCACAAGATCCTCCCCTACATGGACTACGGCCGCGTCTACACCGCTGTCGTTATCAACTGCACCTTTCCCACCGCCGTTGGAGCCAATGGCTCCTGGGGCAGGCTTCTTCTCCACGCCTCCACGGGCAGGGCTGCCGACTGGGAGAGTGACAACGTGGAAGTAGTTGAAGTCCTCGCAGAAGCTCCGAGGAGCGTGGACTTTGCAGCCTTCTCAGGTCCCTTCTCAGCTCCGACCAAGTACGACTACATGTACTGTGGGTCGCCTCTGTCATGACAACCTCAGCCCGCAGCGGGTGCGTGAGTGGTTAGCGTACCATATTCGTCTGTTCGGCGAAAAGACACATTTCGTCTTCTATGACGCTGGCGGCGTTCACCGAAGTGTGATGGACGTGCTCCGGCCATGGATGGAGAAGGGTTACCTCACCTTCCATGATGTCCGAGGGCAGGAGAGGTTTGGCGGGTACTACCACAACCAGTTCACGGTCGTCAATGACTGCCTCCATCGCTACCGATTCAGTGCCCAATGGCTTTTTACTTCGACGTGGATGAGTTCTTGTACCTCTCCCCAAAGGTTTCACCGGCGTCGGTCCTCAATAATCTCTCAGACGTCACACATTTCACAATTGAGCAGATACCGATGTCTACTGCGCTCTGCCTCAAGGAAGATTTCGGTGAGACGTCGAGGTAAGCTAATGCAAGCTTGTCTCTTGTTTAGCATATTATGTCGATATGACTTCGTTTTCTTCGTATCCAAAGTCTCTCACCTAGAAACTGCTTTCCTTATGAATTGTCTAGTTAAGCATGTTATTCTATCCGGCGTTACAAATTTGATATACGCATTCCCGGTGGACTTTCTTCATGCTGAAAAAGATTTGGGGTTTCAAGCGAGTTCGAGTTGACGGGCTCAAATAGGGTCAAATACTGTTTAAATAGTCTGGAATTGGATTCCGAAATACTTTTCTCAGTCAAAGCTTAGGGTTCACATTCTCTGTGCTCAGACAATGTGCCCCTTAAATTCCTACCATACACCCTCTTGTGGGCCCCACAAATTAAGAGATCAGATGTTATAGGTACAGAAATGGGCACAAAGGATGGGTACGAAAAATTTGGACCCAAAGATATCACCTATGCCCCGGACAATGTGCCTATGAATCCCAATCATACACTCCCTTGTTGGGCCCCACAAACTAAGCGATCATTTGTTGTAACACAAGGCGGGCATAGGGGATGAGTACATAAAAATTCGACCCCCAAAGGGTTCACATCCTCTATGCACCGGACAATGTGCCACATAAAACATAACATACACTCTCTTGTGGGTTCCACGAACTAAGAGATCAGATGTTTTAGGCACAGAGGATGGGAACAGAAGATTTAGACCCTAAAGGGATTCACTTTCTCTATGCCCCGGACAATGTGTCTCGTAAATCCCTACTGTAACACTCTCTTGTGGGCCCCACAAACTAAGGAATTAGATGTTGTGGGCACAGAGGTGGGCACAAAGGATTGGTACAAAAGATTTGGACCCCTATAGACTTAAATTGACCCTAACATGTATTTGAGTTTATCAAGGGCCAAGCCACAACAAAAAACTCTAACCTCAATATTGAGATATAGTTCATTTAAACCTAGCAGTAAAACATTTAATCAACCAATTTTTGAAGTAAATGCACCCAGCAATAAGATAAAACATACGAGACTTATTGGTAAACCTGTTTTATTTGATTTTTCACAACCTATATCTTCAACAAAATTAGTAAAATATATTACATGCCAAGACATATAGATAATAATACCATGAACCTAAAAGTAATGTAGGAACCACTGAAGAACGAAGAAGTGGGGAGGAAATTCGAAATAAAGCAACATCAAAATTTGGTGCTACATTGAAGGTGGTCGACCATCAAAAGGTAGCATAAGGATTATTATACATTCATCCATATGTCCGTGGCTTGTAAGTACGTAAGAGATATTATAACAAAAATAAACGTAAATATTGTATAAATAAGAAGGACGAAGCTCACGTCTAAAGGTGGTGCATACATTAGCTAAATGGAACCAACATCCTCAAGACATTCAACCAATATGGAGGTTGATTTATGTGTTCCAAGGTTAATTTATGTGTGCCAAATGAAAGTTAAGTGCCATTATCACTTAGTGAGGAGGATACTTTGATGATCAACTATCAAAATAAATGGACAATTGTGAAACTAAGAGAAAACATGTCTATAAGACAAATGATGATGGCTTCCTCATTGCTTAAAAGAAGATAGGAAAGGAGGCCCAAAACCTTAGAGACTAACATGTAGATTTCATTTTTATCATGACCAGAGGAGCAATAAATGTACTATATTGATTAAGATGGTAATTTAACATCTTGGGATACACTTTAGAGTATATCACCATAATGGAAACTAGTGTTGAAATATTGGTTGAGATTAATAACCTAGAAATAGGAAATAAGATTGTATTTTTCCGAAGGATGAGACTTGGAATCAAAACAAAACACTGACAATGGAGACCACAAAGGCATCCATTGGAATGATATGGCAATAAGATGCGGTGGATGACATGTATAGGAACACACAACCAAGCTACAAAATATGCAATCTATAGGTAGTAATGATGGAATTGTTGGTGATAATATGCTTTCAAGGAATAAAGTGTCACAATGAATCCTCAGCTACATCTACAAAAAGGTTTGAGGATGACATACAATGGACAAACTCCTTCAACTATAGTCATGTGAACATTAAATGAACTTAGTAATATATATACACACACATATATATATACATATATATATATATGTATATATACACACACATACATATATATATATATATATATATATTTATTTATTTATATAGAGAGAGAGTGAGAGACAGAGAGAGTCAGGCTAGTGTACACTCGAGTGTACCGCAGGTACCGTACACCTCAGTCATTTTTAAAGATGCAATAAATTTTTAAAAAATATAAACCGTTGATCTTCTTAAATATCTTAAGAAAATACCATATAATAAATTTTAGCCACTTATAGGTCACGCATCTAAAGGATGCAAAATTTAGCCATTTCAAATTAGTTTTGTGTGTCAATTTTTTTGCCCTTAGATGGGTGACTTACACTCATCCAAATGAGCTCAAATTTTGTATGTGGCCTATTATTATTATAACCATTAAGATCAATAAATTAGATTTTAGAAAAACATGGTCTAGATAGGCAAACACCATTGGGGTGTACAACGTAATTTGTACACTCGAGTGTATTCTAGCCTGACTATTTATATATATATATATATTATGGGCTCATCTTTAAGACCCGCACGGGTAGCTACCCGCGCACACTACCTGATATTTTTTTTGCAATTTTAGAGAAGCATTTTATCTAGCTCCTCAAAAAATTTGATCCAAAAATAATATCATTTGCCCTCCCCAAAATAAAAAAAACTCGTCTATATATTTACTGAATGTATATTTTCTGCGCAGTTACTCTTTTGCTCTCAGAGTTACTCTATATATCAATACAGTTACTCTTTTGATTCAGAAGAGATACTCCAATACCATATAGTTACTCTTTTAACCCCGAGTTACTCCAGCGTGTAACGAAAATCTGGCTACCCGCGCGGGTAACGAATGAACAGCATATATATATATATATATATATATATATATATATATATATATATATATATATATATATATAGTCAGGCTAGAATACACTCGAGTATATCCGGAGCGGAATACACTCAAGTAGTTTTTCATGATGTAATGTTTTTTTTTAAATCTAATCCGTTGATCTTCTTAAACATCTTGTGAACAACTCATACGCAAAATTTGAGCATATTTGGAGATGTATATCTCATGTTATGAAGACCGCAAAAATTATGCATTTTAAATTAGTTTCGCACGTCGATTTTGTTGCCCTTGGATGAGTGACTTACACTCATCCAAATAGGCTCAAAATTTGTATGTAACCTAGTTATAGTATGATGGTGAAGATCAACGGTTTACATTTTGCAAAAAATAGTCTTGATATGCAAACACACTTGAGTGTATTCGTGCGATTCGTACACTCGAGTGTATTCTAGCCTGACTCTCTCTCTCTCTCTCTCTCTCTCTCTATATATATATATATATATATATATATATATATATATATATATATATATGCATATAACCCCTTGTAAAGTTGTAAATGGAATCTCATTGTAAAGATATATCCAAAAAGAATGATTCTTTGAGAAAACCATACAATGAGTCAGTGAATTATTTATTCATTGTCCTCATATGAAAGAAGGACTCTTCAAATATTAATGATTTCACTATATAACATGTTGGAAACCACCACCATGCTCTTGGCATGTTGATTAAAATAGATGATCATATCATTAATTTCCAATTACAACATTCTTTCATCAAAAAGAAGTTAATAAAGTACTATCCTACCACTAATTAATCCCGCTTGACATTAAGTTAATATGATCATTGTCCAAGCAAAGTGTCAAAACCAATATATATAGGGCATACAAAAATGTTTGAAATGGGCTCATTATGATGTAGGATGACCACCATGAAGTGGGATGTCAACTGGATGGCATGGGTGTAGGGGCTTTTTGTAAATGACTTCATTTTCAATTATCACTAATGGCTTTTTGAATGGAATCTTGAAACTTTCGAGTCAAATATGTTGATTGGTACATTATATCCTTTTTCATTCACATTAATGGCTTTGTCAACAATTTAGTGAAGAAAGGCGGAAAAAGTGTGAACGTGAATCTTTTGAAAGAATGTGAAACTGTGATTATATCTAACGTGTAGTTTGTTTATATGATATTAATCTTTTTTAAAGGAAAGAAGTAAATAGATATATGTTTGAAAGTAATATAGACTCATTTTCTTGATATGATTTTTAATAGAGGAAAATTATACGTCTACATCTCTTGCACATGATACAAGCAAATGAGATGAGTGGGCTAGGCCATGGAATCTACTCTATACACATCCTAAACTATAATTTCTCTACATTGGGGATACAACCCATTGGTTTCTTTTTATAAAACACCAAGATGAAAATATAAGTGTGCTAGTGATTGTCCATTCAAGAACTAATGATGGGATATTGTTGCTTAATCACTTGAACTATCAACATCAATTTCCTACTAAATGTATTAGGGTAAAATGCTAGAATCCCCTTTAAGGGTTATAAAAAAGTTAATACTAAACTTAGTTTTGGGTAATGTGTCCATCTTATTAAGGGGTTGATGATCTCACACCACAAGGAGGGAAGATGGATCATCTGGAATTTGGTAATAAAAGTCTAAGGATGGCATCTATGTGAGAATGTTTCATAAAAGGACGAATGGGTAGCATGTTTCCATGATAATTATGAGGTATTATACCTACGTAGTTGAATGGATTCTATAGGCATGATTTAACATGTCATTAATACCTAAGGGTTCCACGATGTCAGTTTGAAGATGCATGCAAGTAGCTTGGTATCAACATGTATCCTTTCTATACTTCTTATAAGATTGTTAACACAAATCGAATGGTAGGGAGATTTGAGAAGTGTCCGAAAGTAGGGTGCCCAAATACTAGTAAATTAAGGCATCTATGGGGCATGTTTTGCATATGGAGATCGACCTTCATCATTAGTCGTTACCCAAACAATAGATTTCTCAAAGGTGACTGAATCATCAAGTGGAAAGCATATAACACAAAATTTATTTTCATAGAGGAGATGAAAAACTTAGTATAGATATTGCTTTATTATCCTTTTTATATTAACTATGGACATATATATGCACAAATATATTAAGCATATCACATGCTTTAAATTTTTATGATGTTATTCCTGATATGGTGAACCTAGGTAGTGAATATGTATCATTTGTATGGTTATCACTATCATATGATAAAATGAATGCATGCCAAGAAATTCTAGAATCCACATATAAACTCCACACAATCAGATTAAGGTTCAAAACAACTTGGATGAAACACTTTGTAATTCAAGTTCATCTGAAGCTGAAACCTTTGACAAAAAAATTATTTGCAATCAAAGCCTTATACATTAACTTCTTATTTTCTTATCACATAGTACTCGTATATGGCTAGTATTTAACCTCAGTTGGATTTTTCTTAGAATGTTTCCCTTTATCTGCAAAAAATAAATAAAAAAGAGATTAATCTTAGATCTTTATAAGTAAAATGTTGGTTTTCTATAAACGTAAATTCAATAAGTTGTTGTTATGGACAAGATTTAAATATTTTGGTTTTATTTGGTTATGACTTCTTTTACTTAGTTTGAGTCTAATACCAAAGCTCTAATTGAAAAACATAATTTTACATCACAAGGTTCAAGTATATCTAAACCCAAAATTTATTAACTAGGTCAAGTTGGAATATACATCTTCAAGAGGTACTATAAACTTAAGTTTATATACCAATTTATAGTCATTTACATATAATTAAGTTTTACAATAAAGGGTTAATCTAGATATATAGGTTAGGTTTTAGTTGAACCCATTAACAAAGATGAAGTTCATGCATTGTTGTATAAAAGTTTCTTAACACCAACATTAAAAAGAAAACAATACCCGTAACATTTTCATTGTCGAATGGTAAACCACATACACTATGTTGAATAGACCTTTAATTATTGGGAAGTGATGCTCCTACATTTTTATGTTGTATATTGTAATCAATTTCACTATAATATTCGTGGTAGCTTTTTTCCTACTTTCTTATAGACTTTATATTAACTAAAAAAGTAATAAAAAGTAATTTTATGAGTTGAGATTAAATTTATGGCATGTTTCATAATATTTCATAAGTGTCAAAGGAGCGGGCATGACTGTTATGCACCATATGATACATTTTTAATGGGTGAGGACAATGTGTCTATGTACCATCATTTGTTTTACTTGTTACCTAATGGTAGTAGTCTCAATCAAGAAACACATAAAACCGCATGCGACTACTAATATTTGCCTCCTAGCTTAGTCTGATTCTATAGTTTTAGCATTTTTTAATGGAAGGCACTCATAGATATAGATGTTCCTTCTTATTATATAAGTATGTATACATAAACTACCAATACTTATTCATACTCTCAGTGGAAGGAACTCATAGATATAGATGCCCCTTATCAACTATGTGTGTGTACCTAAACACATGAAATTTATTCATACATCCTACTTTGATCGGGTGTAGCATGTTGTAAAAGTGTACTTTGGTGTATGTATTTATATTGTAGATTTAAAACTTACAATCCTACTACACCCAACTAAACTAGCTCTTAGGATCTGACATTTTTGTTATAATAGGTTTGAAAAATGTATGTTGTTAAATATGTAGTCTTTAATAATTCATTTTACGTAAGTGAAGACTTTAATTTTGGTGACTTTCTCAGAGTAACAAACATACATACAAAATACAATTCTTGAATTTTCTTTTACAAGAATAGAAAACAAGTTTGAAACTAACTAACGACACTTGTTATATAATTGTATTTAGTATTTCTTTAAGTAAAAGATATATATTTTTTGTGACTATGGATGATAAAAATGTAGATATGATTTATTTTGAAAATCATAATTAAACTATGGTGAAATATTATACACCATAATTATACATCATTACCATACCATATCCATGTATTTCAAAATTGAAGACATATCCACACAATGAAATTACAACCACACCCGCCATGTTACAAAGAGAATTTCCTTTAAGTAGCATGTGAAAAATCATAGTTAAAAGCATAGTTGCATATATGTAGGTGAAACTCGGTCACAAATTTTACATTTGCCACTCTTGATAACTGCGACCTTATAAATAGGAAACTAAGAATACCGGAGTCAAACCTTTGAAAAAGAAAATTGTACATCTTAAATCACCCTCTAAGGAATCAAGCCTCTATAATCCCTTCTATTTATCTATCCAGATAAATCTATATATGGGTTCCCTTTCTTTCCAGTATGATCATTCCTCTGAGCTAGAAAGGGAGCCACAGAGGTTCGGTAAAGATAATCTCTATCTTTGAAGAACTACCCCATACCCTAGCTTGTTTGGGACTGAGTTTACTACTTTAGGTATAAGGCATCCTATAACGTTGAACTCATTGAGAACTATTTTTATCTCCCTTATGAAGCTCACTGTCATCCAGGCTTGTGTGCCCATTTCCATAGTATATTGAAGACCTCAGGATCGTCCACTTCTATAATGGACACGTTCAAATTCTTCTTTTTGATCACTTAGAGAGACATTAGGAAACCATGAATATAAGAAGATGAGTAGTCATCTTCTCTCAACCAAAATCTAAACACAAGTCCAACATAACTGTGGTTGTTCCTAACCATTCCTGCCACCCGTCTCCTCATATCTCTATTTGGATATCTAGACTTACCTATTGTGAGGTTAAGTTTGAAGCTCATAACATTAGGTGGTGTCCATTTCATAAAATGAGAGATCTTAATGCTAAAACGAGAATCCACAAATCCTATAGAGGACAAATTTTGATAAAATTCTGGTGATGCAAGTTTCTTGAATGATCTCTTATCAAGACTACGGTTGATAATCAAAAGGATAAAGTCCTAGTACTTCTCGAGTATGCTACATGATTGCCAAAATGAGCAGAGCATCTGGACCTCCAAATTGATCAGCAAATCAGAGTGATGAACTCATTGTGCAGCCATCCTTTAATAGTACTTGTCTATTACATCGCACAGGTCATCAACGTAGATGATGATGAACAACAAATCATTGTATCTTCTCCAAGAAGTGACTTGTCCTTTAGCTAAAAAATGGTCACAATATCACTCTCAAAGAACAAGTGGTCGATGGTATATGTGTCATGGTTAGCACAACATGAGAATCTCGACGCAATTGGGATTCTACATCTAATGATGTTGTCATCCGTTGGTAACACTCTTTTTAGAATCTTCCATATGATACAATAGGCATGAGGTGTGGAACCTCTCCAAATACAATCTAAGATCAATCCTTTTGGATGCATATTTGTATAAAATGTTCTTCTGGATGATCTAATAAAGAAAGTACCGTCATTTCTAGGTGTCCACACCACTTGATCTTCATGATCTGAGATCTCTATATGAGACACTCCTATCAGTTGTATGCCTTCATTAATGATGATCTTGCATTGGGGCTATATATCCCAATCTATGACTAGAATCCATAAATTTATGACCCTGAAACTGTGTGCCCAATCATACATATTAATGGCATAGTCATGCAGAGGTACACAACACCATTTGTTGTACCAAAAAGAAATATCTCCTTTCCATATAGTCCACCGACGCAAAAGGGTAAACTAAGGAAAACTTTTCCAGATAGACTTCCAGTATGGGGATGAATTTGCACTTATTTTAAAGAAAGGTGGGAAACATCTGAAATGGTTCTTAAATTCTGACCCATATTTCTCCCTGCAAAAATTGTCTCATATGGATTTCCTTACTGATATCTACCAGCATGCCTTACAAATAAAAGAGGAAGAAACAATTTTCATCGATGTGAAATTTAGACCCCATATTATCTTGGAGTGGTAACGTGATCCCATGCGACCCATGTTTGTCTGTTGTTCCCCATTCTATCTTCCTAGAGAAAATTTGACATCATGGTATCAAGATGTTTGGTGATACCTTGTGGAATCCATGTTCCTACCATAGTGTACAATGTTGTGGATGCTGAAACATGCTTCCTAAGTAGCTTGCACCCTGTAAAAGATAGATACCTAGTTTTCCATGAGACAATATTTGACTTCATCTTCTTCAGAACAAATTCATAATCCCTCAACCTCATCCTTTCAATCATAATGGTAATTCCCAAGTATGTGAAGGAGTTACTGGTTGTTGATACTCCTAGTGATGACACAATGGTCGATGAAGCTCCCAAGTCCTATGTGCCTGGAAGACATGATGAGTTTTCACGGCTAATGGATTGCCCAATATGCATCTCATAATCCTTAAGGATGTAGGTCACTCGTTGGAGAAAAATAGGGGTCACGTTGAAGAAAATAACAATGTCATCAGTGAATAAGAGGGATATCGACATTTCTCCACAGTCTCTGGTGATGAACCTACAAACTTCTACCTTGTCCACAGTTGATGACAGTTTAAGGAAAATGATCTCTTCAAATATGATGAACAAGAAGGGGGGGGAGTGGGTTACCTTGCTTCAACCCCTTCTTCATCAGAAAAAAAAACCCATAGTGGATTCTCTTAAAGTGAGACTTTCCCATGAGTGATTGAAGAATGTAAGGAACAGTTGAATAGTCTTAGGCATCATACTAAATTGTGTGAGGATGTTCCTCAAAACACCCCATTCAACCCTATCGTGTTCTCAAGATAAATATAAATTGAAAAACATGTTTGGGTGTGTATCTCCTCGACAAATATCATAAACAATCTCTCATATGAGACATATGTGAATAGAAATGTCTCTTCCTTTAACATATGTCCCTTGTTTGTAGGAGATGATTCATGGTGTTATGGGAGTAAGCATGTTTCTCACTACTCTGGACATGATTCTCAGAGCTACATTTTCTATGGAGATTGGCCTGGAGTCTTTTGTGAAATCATGTGGGCAATCAGACTTAGGTATTCAAACAATGCGACTGATTACTAAGATTTGGTGGGACACTCCTCATTTAAAGAAGAAATCAACCAGGCTCGTGAAATCAGATTTAATGATATCCCATGCTGCTAGATAGAAGGTGTGCATAATCCGTCGGGTCTTGGTGAAAAATCTCTCACTATCAACTTCATAGTGGATATCATCTCATCCTCTGACGGTATTTTCTGTGATCGTTATTTTGTTATCTGTGTCAAGGATTGGTTAAATCAGTGATAAAGTCTTGGTTGGAATCGTGAGGAGGTAATTGACAAGAAGTATTTGAAGAAATCAATTATTGCATTCGCCATCTCCGTTGGGGAATTGATGATATAACTCATGTACCGTTCTTTTTTTCTCCTAGATTTAACGACAATGTGATAGAAGGATGTGTTTTGGTCCCCGTCATCAAGCCACTTAATCATGGATTTCTCTTTCATTAAGGCTTCTTATTGAGATAGGATAATGTTCAGGTCTACTTCAATTTTCCTCATAGTGTTCTCCTTGTCATTTGAAGGGTTCTAATCAAACTCAATATGGGTGGTATAATGTCTTCAAGGTCCTTTTTCTTTTGTGTTATATTGATGAACACATCATGATTCCATGATTTGAGATTACCTTGTAGGTTCTTGAGTTTGGAGTAGAACTGGAAAGATGAGTCTCCTTGCATGTTCAATGTCCATCCTTGTTTAATGGCTTCCAAGAATCTAGGGTGTTGTAACCAGATACCCATGAAGGAGAACAGTGTCTGATATCTTCTCGCTACCTGTGGGACGATGCACACCCCATTACAGGTCACTAATTAGAATCATGAAGTCGGGTCAGATGCTTAGATATACGTGTCTGGGCACACGAGAGACATGAGTTATTAACCAGGATCCTATCCAATCTTTCCCATGTATTTTGAGTATGATGGTGTTTATCAACCCAAGTAAATATGTTGTCTTCAAATGATAACTCAACAAGATTGGCGTCAAGGATGAAGCTATTGAATTCCAACATATCATGGAATTCTGTGGAGTTTCACCCCTCTTCTCCTTTGTCTTCCTAATCACATTGAAATCTCTAGTGATTTCTCATCTCCTGTCTCCTATATCATGTGATAAATTGATCAATGAGGCCCATAGGTATCTCCTATTGTATGTCGAACAACTGGCATAGATAGTCGTGATGTAGGATGGGGTGCCAGACGAACCAATGATGTGTATGGTGAGGTGTTGAGAGTGCTTCTTGTATATTGTCAGATTGAGGGATGTAACTATAAAAAACTCTTTCTTCTCCATAATCATATGATCAATCTAACTTAAAAATGTCTAAAAGTTCCTACGATCGGTTGGCGTGCAGAAAGGGTTTCATCAAATACACTACAACTAGTTTGTGCTTGCTGCATTTTCCTACGATCGGTTGGCGTGCAGAAAGGGTTTCATCAATCAGATTATTTGTTTCTCCCCTTATATTTAAAAATAAAAGGTTTAAACAATTCACAGATAAGAACTATCAGAACACCCATGTAGTCTTCAGTCTATATCAAAAGCTCCCTCATCTCCGATCATCTCCTGAATAACAGACTGTTAGGAGATCACCTTCTAAGAAGTTCCTAGATGTGCCTATATCCCTTCTAATGTCAAAAAATGGCCCCTACTTGGGTTGCGATCTCATGTGTACATGATTATGGCCCCACTGTGGATGACCTTCATTGGTGTGGCCTCTACTACATCTCCATCTTGATAGAAGTTCATAGTAGTTGAACCTCATGCAATCTTCCAATCTTCGATGGGGAGGACAATGTGTGTGCCTTCTTCATCTACGATGATCTATCATGGTGATCAACTATGTGGCAAGTATGCATCCTCATGTGTGTTGTGTTCCAATTGTGGGGGAATTCAAACAAATGATACCAATAGTCTTAGATTAAACACTGCCTGAGTTTCTACTTTTTTCAAGGATTCAATCGAGATTCCCAATTCTATTCCGAACTCATATAGATGGAAGTGGTTGCAACTCACTTGCCCTATTATGACAATGCAAAGTTTCACCATATTGTGGAAAAGATGATGAGTAAGAGAAACAAACTGGGGGATGCCTTCGTTGAAGGCTTCCGCCAAGACAAGGGTGTCAAAAGCATCACCCCTACATATTTGTCAATTTGATGTCCATATTAGGTATTTGAACGATCTAACAATCTCATCTATGGATTCATTATTCCTGCAAAAGATGGGTACATCGTCCAACTAGAACCAAATATCTTGTTTGTTCTCTACCATGCCTCCATCTAGCATTGGATGAAGTGGCATATTAGTATGTCAAAACTTCAGTACCTTCCATCTAGGGCTTTTTATACATCCATGCAGAGGGTAAAAAGATGACCGCTACCTAGATCGAGTAGCAATAAACATCCACTGCTTGTGGACATATTTGTCTGAGCAAAGGAAGGAGATCTTCCCGTACTATTTTGCTTGTCCATGAAATGCCCACTACAATTTTAATTGAGTCCATTTTGCGACGTCTTGAAGGTTCATCAGGATGACAGATGTCCTCTTCAAAATGTGTTGCAGTGTACCCCTAGCTGGGATTCCTTGAGGGAGAGGTGGGAAGGCTAGGTGTGAGTGAAGTGGAGGGGTATAGGCACCATAGGTGCTCAGCGTCGTCATCGTCGGACGAGATGCCAGGTTGTTTGCATATGTAGCATAGTTTCTCATTAGGGCATTGAGCTTTCCAATGTCTCGTGCCCAGACACCTATATCAAGCGTTAAGTGGGACGCATAAAAGAGGCTACTTCTGTGGAGTATGCCTTGTTGAATCCACCGATGGTGGTGGGTTAGTTTGTGATTCTACCATGTCACCCATCGAAGTTCCAAAGTTTATCGTTGTTGAAACTTTCCTAGAAGGGCCAATGTTTGTCGTGGTAGAAGGTATCACAATGGAGAATATGCAGTGAACATCTTGGACGGTCACCTCATATTAAACTATAGATGAGGCCACCTCTTGTGTTCTCCCCACCACAACCCTACGTGCCTTCAGCATTAAAGAGGAGGGGATCCTACTTCTGTGTAGGGATCTGGCGAATTGTTGTTAGAAATGAGGTCATCCTCCAAGTTGATGGTTGGGAAAATACATCACTTTTTGGCAGAGAATTACAAGGGAGATTAAGTTCCTAGAGAGGATTGTCTCGATCGAATGCCTACTTTGTTTGACTAATCGGAGTATCAGAGTTCATTTGAGAACAAACCATAGTCAGCGGTTGTAGCTCTTACCACAAAGTCTAACTTTCCTAGCTTCCCCAGATATCAGCTCTGCAAGGAACTACATATGCCTATCCGGGGAGCCGTCATCGGTATCTCAAAAGGCTACATGCCATCTGCGGTGGGGATGTGTGTCAGAGATGATCGGGGTGCCCTAGGGCTAATGCTGCCAGCTACCTTGATCAGAATCGTAAAAGCAATGTTGTATGTAAAATATATTGAAAATTTAAATTATACACATACAAAACAATGAATCAATATTAATATTTAGAAACATGTGAATTATAGTTATCATTACAATGATGTGACTTTCTACCATAATATTTTTATTATATTGTAATTGTGCCACACTACAATAATTTAAATAAGAAGAAACATATGCACCATTACTACTTGGTGATGTTAATATGGTTAAAAAAATGGTGATGAGATCTTTAACTATGCTATTTTTACCAAATCATAATACTGCCACACCATAATGATTTTTTGAAAGAAGGAACATTCACACCGGTACTACTTGGTGAGGTTATTATAGTTAAAAAAATAGTATGGTTATCCACATATATGATTTTTTCTTTACATTTTTACCATTTCTATTTACAGTGTCCTCTATATATTATGAGATGGAGTGTATACCAGCCGCATCACTAATCGTGATGCATGATCTTAAGTTGTTGCTTTTCTAATCCCCTCATTGGTTGCACTAATTAGATATTGAACCACTGACCAGCAAGTAACAAATGGATCAAATTTACCGGTTGAGCCACCCAAAAAATGCAGACATATCTATTTTTATTATATTACACGGTAAAAATGAACAACATAATTCACATTTATCACCAACCAAACACAAAAGTAAATAGAATTTCAATTTTGAAAATTGAACTAGAATTATGAGAAAATGAGTTATATATTAAATATAGCATACGGTTTATGTCAAACCAATCTATCCCTTGTAATAATTCACTGATACAGATCCATTACGCCCAACGAAAATACAATAGTCTTTGTGTTCATCTCAATACACTCGAGTGGGGATTACAACATGCTTGAGTCTAGGGGGGCTGAGAAAGAGGAGCTCATAAAAATATGCTTTAAGCGAGATCTGAACTTGGGTCACTTGTCTAAAAATAACACTCTAATACCAACTCAACTAGCAGTTTGCTTGTGTTTATATCAGAAAACGTCCAATATATACAGTTTTTTCTCATGTTATATATGTATAAATAGATGTACTTTGATTTGAGAAGGCAGCCCCAGTCCCCCCACCCACCCCCCCACCCCCATAGATCCGCCCCTGCTTGAGTCAAGAGTTATCTTGCATAAATCAATCTCTCGGAATAATCAAAGTACTACTACATGCAAGTCGTATGAATCCAACGATGAATGGTCACATATAGTAAGAACAATCATTGTGCATTTGAAACACACATCAATCACTTTTTGTTACCATTTTTTCCAGTCTGCTATTACACTCATTATGAATGCAACTCGACTCAGGATGTGGGGAATTGAGAAGCTGGTGTACAGGGACGTGAGCGTGCGGAAGCTGGGGATAAGGAGGGATTGCAAGTACGCGATCCGGCCACGGTAACGGTACGCGTTGGCCACTGGCGTTCACAGGTCGCAGAACGTGGTCGGGAAGAAACTCCACATGCCTCACAGGTTGATCAAGTACTTCCACTTTCGCGGCACCATGGTGAAGCGTGGCGAACCCTGCGAGGAGTTTCTGGACGCGCACAGCGTTACTCGCGACGGAAGGCCATCTTATGTGGTCGACACCACTCCGCGACATAGCGGGCAAGGCGAAGGAGTTCGAGGTGGAGATGACTGGCCGCAGTCTGCAGCATACAGTGGAGTGATATGTATCATGTATGTACGTACGGAGTTGTACCAATAGAATCGCATCGGTGTGCATCGAGTATCCATCAGATGGATATGGTTTATGTCTTTGTACTGGGTACGCGCTTGCTCGGCATTTATACGTGCAGCTGTATTGTTTATTATGTATTTAACTCATTTGGAATTAGTTGTTTTACATACAAAACGTTACAGAAAGTGAGTTCTTTTATGTTTAGTGTGTATCCATGGGCGTTAGGCCGGGGGGAATAATCAAGAACGTAGGTATCGTTTTTTATTGTTTTGCTCCTGGCCACTCCAGAGTTAATGTTATAGTTGTATCATATATAGGTACATTCACATTACCGTAAAACTGGTCCATCCACAGCTAAGTGCTGGTACACCCGCTTGTTGAAGATGGCACACCCTAAGTTTGAAAGTGAGTTATTTGCTTTGTTGTCATATATAACTACATGATTATATTGAAGTGTATACATCTTCCATGATTAAAACCATGGTTACGGGTGAGGAACACAATGCAAACGAGCAATTGCTGTAGGAAACAATATTCTTATGTTGTAGATGAAGAGCATGACGAACGACGTCCAATTTTTAAGCAACAGCTTTGAAACAAAGGCATCCAACGTCCCTTTCCTCGATGGTATCACTTCAAATGACGTTAGCAGACGTTATGTAGTACTTCCAATAAAGAAGAGAAAGATTGATCTTCATCCGCATGATAACTGGTGGAAGGGCATCATTAGATCCTTGACCAGACAGCTTGGATTTTTTAGCTAATCGCAGAATTGCATTAGACATAAGAGGTAAAAGATCTGTTTACATGAACTGACTTTCTGGGATATGTATCATTGTTCACTTCGAATCCTTATGGAACCAGCAAGCTTGGGCCCAATGTTGATGCATAATAGTGATTTATGCATAGTTCTTTTACACGATATCTGGCTTTTGTTTATGGTGCACCATCATTTGTCGTCGGTTGCATTAGTTTTGGTTTTAGGGTACGCCAACAACTGTTTTGGAGTTCACTACATTCCGATGCACCCTACACCATATGCCATGGCTAGGCATGTCAAAGCTAGTGCACCACTTGTGAATATTGGTGCACATACCTAGAAAAGGTGGCTCAAATGAAATTAATTCAACCATCCTTTAATATGTTCGGGAAAAGGCTAGAGAAATAGTCTAATAAATTGGCGCACATAAATGTGAATGTCAATCAACTATTTATGAAAAGCTAACCATCTAATTAGTAGGCGGAGACTACCATATCATAACCTCCCACTTGCTCAAAGTGGTCCATGATTGTGATGTTACTGGACTACAAAGTCATTATCAAATCTCACTACTATAGAAAAGGCATTTGGCGTCGGTTATTTAGAACCTTTAGCGTCGGTTTTCAAGCGACACCAAAGTGGGCACCGCTAAAAGTCGACACCTTCAGCGTCGGTTTCTAACCGATGCTATAACCCTTCCCGCCACCGAAAATACGTCATCAAGGGAACTATAGGCATCGGTTATTAAAGAAAACTGACACTATATCATGGTTAAAGACGTCGGTTAATAAACAAAAACCGATGTCATAACCCTTTCCGCCACCGAAAACGTGCCAGCAAGGGAACTATAAGTGTCGGTTATTAAAGAAAACCGACACTATATCATGGTTAAAGACATCGGTAATTAAATAAAAATTGACGCCATTACCGTTCCCGCCACCAAGCCAGCGAGGACACAAAGACGTTGGTTTTTTGCTAATAACTGACGCTGTATGTCTTTGGTGTCGATTTTATACAAATAATTGACGCCTATGTTCTGATTTTTTTATCTTATCAGTTTGCAGGCCTGCTGTATGGCTAGTCAGCACGATGCAGAACTTGCAGTTCAGAACCAGCAGGAAATCAACAGGATGCAGAACCTGCAGTTCAGTTCTGAACTGTAGATTTACAGCATCCATTGATATCAGCCAACAACATGCCACAAACCTGCAAAGTCATTCACATTCAGACACATGTATTGATCAGATACATGTAGAAACCTGCAAAGTCATTTATATTCACATTCAGTTCCATTCATTTCATCTCTTTTCACATTCAGACACATGTAGAAACATTCTTTTTTTTTGTCGGAACAGCGTGTGGCCTTTTTTTATATAACAACTAGGAAAGATGTACAAAGCTAGTCAGCCAAGCTCCAAAAAGAGAAAACCAGAAACAACGAAAAGAAAACTATACAAAGGTATCTATATCCTTTCTAAGGCGAATCCATCTTCTATCTGCACATTGTTTGCAGCCAACAAAAATTCTATGATTTCTCTCCTCCCATACGCCATAGAAGATAGCCAAAATAGCAGTTCTCTCCTTCTTTGATAGAAAGGAACATACATCCACAAGAGATATAGGACATCTAGGCAGATACTCTTCTCTAACAGCCTTGTTCCAAATATCCACCGTGTACTTGCAGCAGATCAGAATATGAGAAAGATCTTCACTATCATCTTCACACAGAGCACATCTTGGAGGAAACGGAAACCCCCTAGAATGCATGTGATCAAGAGTGAGCAACTTGTCCAAAAAACATCTCCAACTGTGAACCTTATGCCTCATAGCAGCTCTAGCACTCCAAAGCCAATCAGTCCAGAATGGAACAGGGGCCGACGGCCTGATCACCTCCCAAACCTCTTGAATCCTGACAGGCACCTTCCCCTTCAGCACAATAGAATCCTCCTCATCCTTGATACAATAACCACCATCCCTGATAACCTTGATGACTAGTGATACATGCCTAGACTTGGCTTCTAACCAGTCACCTTCACAAATGAGGGAGTTAAGATTAGCAAACTTACCTGTACCACTCATCATAACGCATCCTTTATCAAGGGTCTCCTCCAAATAACCACCTTTAAACCAGGGGTCCCTCCATAGTTTGATGAGGTTCCCATTACCCACAGAGAAAGAAATAAGCTCAATAACCTTTTCCCTGTGATAAAGACACTGTCTCCACACCCAAGAAGCATTCCAAGGAATAGGGGACCTCCAAACAGAATCACCCTTTAAATATCTTCCATGAACCCAACGAACCCAAAGCCTATCTTTTTTTGTCACTACATTCCAGATATTTAAAATTATGCAAGCCTCAACTATATCCCTGGCTCTCTTCAACCCCAGACCTCCTTCCTTTTTTGGCAAGCACACCTGACTCCAAGAAACCATATGAGTTTTCTTCTCCATTTCCGGACCTCCCCATAAGAAATCCCTACACATCATGTCAATATCATCCGTGATAGCCACAGGCAAGGGAAAATAAGATGCCCAATAAATCTGAAAAGAAGAGAGAGTTGATTTAATCATATCCAGCCGACCTGCAAAGGAAAGATGCCTAGATTTCCAGCCTTCAAGTTGACTCTTAATCTTATCAATGATTGGAGAACAAAGACTATGTGACAGTCTTCCCACAAATAAGGGCAGACCCAAATACTTTACAGGTAGCACCTCATGTTTAATATCCAGAGTCCTTTCCACCATCTTTATATCCACCTGCTTATTAGCAAAAAAAGAAGAATTCTGACTACTGATCTTTAACCCAGAGATGGCACCAAAAGAATCAACAACCTCAGCAAAAGCCTTAACAGACCCCTCATTACCGTCAGAGAAAAGCACAACGTCATCAGCAAATAAAACGTGAGTGACCTTGATGTCATCACCAGCTTTGAAAGGGTCAATCAAATTCATCCTTACAGCATGAGCTAGAATAGCGGAAAGACCTTCCATAGCAATAACAAAGAGATAAGGGGCCAACGGATCCCCTTGTCTCAGACCATTATAGGGCCAAAAGGATACAGATGGTTGCCCATTAATGAGGATTTGGAAACTAATAGAATGAAGAATTTCAAAGACCCAAACAATCCAATACCTTGGAAATCCCATTTCCATAAGAATACGATACAAATACCTCCACTTAATCGAGTCATAAGCTTTCATAAGGTCTACCTTCACACAAATTTTAGGCGACTTGCTCTTAATAATCATATTCAGCATATCATTCACCAACATAGTAGCGTCCGAGATTGATCTACCCTTAATAAAAGCACACTGGGCTTTGTCAATAATTTCAGGCAGAATAGGCTGAAGTCTATTGCCTAGTACCTTAGAAATCACCTTGTAGAGAAAATTACACAGAGAGATCGGCCTCCAATCCTTCACATTAACAACACTACTACATTTGGGAATAAGAGTAATGAAAGTTTTGTTAACCTCTTTAAGAAGACGACCACTTCTGAAGAAATTTTGCACAGCCTTGACTACGTCATCACCCATGATATCCCAACACACCTTGTAAAACATAAAGTTGAAGCCATCATGCCCAGGAGCCCTTTCCCCATCACTATCCTGAATAAATTTTTCAATCTCCTCCTTAGTAACTAGAGCCCAGAGAGAGTTAATATGATCATTAGATAGTTTCAGAACTTGCCAGCCATCATTCCAGTTAATATCACCACCTTCATCAGCCTTAAAAAGATCCTTATAAAACATCACAAATTCATCATGAATAATTTGCTCATCAGAAATACCAACACCATTAACCATAAGACATCTAATAGAATTTCTCATCCTTCTCGTTTTAATCGAAGAATAAAAGAACTTGGAATTACTATCTTCCAATTTCAGCCAGTTCACCCGAGACTTCTGCTTGAAGAAGGATTCTTCAGCTTTGTAAGCATCTTCAGCTATCTTTCTTCTATTAACAGCACCCTGCACAGCCACTACATCGGAAGGGTTTTGATCAGCTAGATTTTGGGCAATACAAGCCTCATACTCCCTGATATGTCCGACTTCAGTAAGATCACCCACCACAGCCTTATTCCATTTTGACAGTTCAAACCTAACATTATCCAATTTCCTACAAACCTGGAACATTGGATTACCATCAATCTCCACCTTCCAAGCCTTCTTAACAACCTCAACAAAGTCATCACGTTGGCACCATGCATTAATAAAACGGAAAGGAGATTTCCTCCTGATGCTCTTCTTATCCAAGTACATAAGAATCACTCTATGATCACTATGAATAGAGGCAACCACCTCACCCCAAAAATTAGGAAAAGTATCCAAGAAATCCAAATTATAAAAATCTCTATCCAGCTTAGACATCACTAGCTTATCACCCACCTGTCTATTATCCCAGGTGAACTTCGACCCTCTCAGATCCAACTCAACCAAAGAAGATTGAAGGATACAATCATTGAAGTTGGCCATAGAGCTGTAGCAAGGTTCACACACTCCAAACTTCTCATGAGCAAAACGGATCGCATTAAAGTCACTACAAACAATCCAAGGACCATTAATAGAACTTTTAAGATCCTTAATAGACTCCCACAGACCATTTCTCTTCCCAAAATTGTTGTGAGCATAAACAGCAGTAAGGAAAAAATTGCCAATAGAAGTAGCCACATGAACATGGATGAACTGATCAGATTCACTGATATAGCTAAATGTGATGTCCTCCTTCATCTTAACAAGAATAATCCTCCCCAGAACATGACTCTTGTGATTAGAAATCCAAGACCCATCACCAAACAGCCTATCCATAACTCTACTAACTTTCTTCCTTCTTAACTTAGTCTCCAGAATGCAACCGATCGCCACCTCATTCCTAGCTACACACTCCTGAAGTGCGGACTGTCTCCCCATGTAATTAAGCCCCCTCACATTATAGGAGGCAATAGCTAGAGAGCTAACCAGTAGGAATATGGTTGGATGGAACCCTGCCAGCCTCAGTAACCACCTCCTGGTCGCCATCTCTTTCAAACAGATGTTGGAGTGAATTCGGAGAAATGTTAACCCCTGACCTGAAAGCTACCTCCAAGGACTTCAAAGGACCCTTTGGTGGTGAACTATTCTTCCTCCTATTTTTCCTTGAGCTACCTGTAATTGGGGTAAACCCATCTCCTCTGTCAATGCTACTCTCCGGAGTCACTAGCTCAGCTGCATTAACATCTACCACTGGAGAACCCATAGAGACTTCTGTCTCAGCTTCTTTAGACGGACTGTCAGATGCATCTTCAAAATGGTCAATCTCTGAAGAGGATTCTTCTTCAGCAATCTTCGCTTTCTCTTTGTAATTAATCACTTTCTTCGGAATCCATACCTTGATCTTCTTGCCCTTATCCTTCATATTTTCACAACATGCAATCCCATGGCCAAATGTCCCACATACTTCACATCTGTTCGGAACCCATTCATACTGGATAGATACCTTATCTTCAATAATATCGTCACTCACCAACGGAATAGATGTTAAGAAGATTGAGGAAGATGGTACCAGCACCAGCATTCTCACGAACTCCAATCTTCTAAAATCAAGAGTAGCTTTGTCCACCTTCAACGGAGTTCCAAGATAAGAGCCAATCATGCAAAAAATATCTTCATCCCACAACTCCAATGGAAGATCAAAGAGTCGCACCCACACAAGAACCTCAGTCAACTTCAGTTTATCCAGAGAACTACCTCTCGCCCACTTCTTAATAATAAGAGGCTTCCCCGCCACAAACCAAGGACCACCATCAATAGCGGTATCTAGATCTTCCACTTCTGAGAAGTTGACAACAAAGTATCCATTTCCCCTCGATATAATCTCAATTGTACCCTTAATCTTCCATAGACCCTGGAGGTAGGATTGCATAGAGGGTCAGTGTGGTTTTAGATCGACAATGTAACCCTCCGCCGAGAGCCTCCATTTATCAGCATTTCGCTCAGGAATCACCTTCGGGTAAACAATCGCTCCATCACGAATCTCTAACTGCTTTGGCGTCAAAGCTCCCAGATCTATTTCCTTTGACGGTCTTCTGAAATCCGACCACTGGCGAGGTTCCTTCTCAACTCCGACATGATTTATCCTTCTCAGAATAGGAGCTTGAGGATGACGAGGGAAGGGAGGAAGAAGCCTAGATTCATTCCCATAGAGCACACCTCCCCCTGACCTACCATCTCCTCCACCTTTCGGCACAACAGCTTCTCCCTGAGATGAGCCGCCGCCACCCCTCGATGGATCGCCTCCGCTGTCGCCAGACCCAGACCCCCCAATGTAGAAACATTCATGTATTGATCAGAAAAAGGCATTCACATTCACACATATGACAATTCAGAAAAAGTCATTCACATTCACACAAAAATAATTATGAGAACAAAGTTTAGAAATATCATTCTTTATTCATCATCGTCATCATTTTCATCAAAACCCCAATTATATTTAAAAATTTCCACTACTTGTAGGGCTTTTGCCCATTCTTCTCTTACAACATCTAATTCCTCCCTCGTATAGGGAGTATGTACATCTAATAACTTTCCACATGTACTGAAGTCAGTTTTAAACACCTACAAAAAGAATGATGTATATATATAATTAATAATATATAATAAGATTGATATATTTCATATTATCTAATGAGACTATATATAATACCTTATGTATAGTATCGATTTCCATTGCAGCATGTTTGATGATTAGGTCCATAAATCGCATCACATAGTAGGCACATGCCCAGTCGTTGTCTTGTGTAGCACACTATAAATTGAAACATACAAAATATTCAAAAATACAAATAAGTACAGTTCACATAAATAATATATACATTAGAGTCGAGAAATTACTTTCACATTCTCCCAAATTAGTGGCTGATTTTTTTTTCTTGGGGACCTTTCCTCCAGGTTTTTTGAACTCTTGTAAAGCCCTACATGTTAATGTAACACATTAAATTGCATAATTAAATAGTAATATAATAACAGATGTTAACGGATATAAAAATATGAAATATTTCTCACGGGAATAATGGCCTTTTCATTGTATGTCCATATAATGTATTCAATTCCTTCCCCGCATGATCTAGATAATAGACAGTGAACGTCTTGGGGACAATAACTAGTAACTCCCAATGTCTACCACTACAGGTAAGAAAGTTAAAAATTAATAACTCAAAATCCACAATAAAAATATATTTTTCTTAATTCTAAATTATAAGCACAGTAAACTTACTCGACATTGAATGGAGCTATTATCACTGTCTTCTTATTTTTATCAAAATATTTAAAAGAAGAACAGTAGTTTGAAGTAACTGAAGAAGGGTCTGTATCTACAAGACTAATCAAAGATGGAACCAAAAATCCCACATGAGAAAATGCAAAATATGTACATATCGTGTGTAAGTGGCTGCAAAACATGTATTATGTGTTCATTAATATATAAGAAACCAGATCACCATATATAAAACAAGGTATATGGATGTATAAATAAGATATCACCGTATCCACAGCTCTATCATAGATGTGTTCAGCCAATCATAACAAAACAACTCCAAAATATCTTGTATAAATAGCTTGTTATCGTATGATTGACCTGTATTAATACGTATGCATTAATGTGTATGCAAAACTTGTATTACGTATGCATTAATACGTATGTAAAACTTATATAAATAGATTGTTATCGTATGATTGACATGCAGCATCCTCCGGAATAGTAACATTTATAGGGTAATTTGAATCATGTCCGCCTATCCATACTGTCATACCCCTACAATTAGGACCTAACAAGGCGTGCAGGTCCCTTGGAAGTCAACTTGGTACTTTAGGAGGTGGAGGTGGAGGCTGAGATGTAGCGGGTGTCTTCCTTTTGACCTGTATATAAAATTTCAGATGAATTGACTCATATATACACACTAAAAAATTAACGTAATATAAATTTACCTTACAATATTAGTATAGACGACATCCGCTTTGGGCCACATTATCACTCTGCCTTCTGCCTCACCAAGCGTCTTAGAATTTGGGTGGGCATATGGCAGTGGAAGATCCCTCCAATCGAGGAGTATATGTATCGGTCTCACACGAACTGCACCAGTTGGTACCGGAGTCCCATGAAACATCTCCCCTGGAAGGTCTGGGTAAGCATGTGCCTCTGCAACGATATATTCTTGACTTTTTAGATGGCATGGCTTCAATCCCTACAAATTTACGTAAAGAATGTTATATACATATATACATAAATATATCATCTTGAAAAGACTAGCTACTATATATGTCATAAAAATACTTACAACAGATGTGTTAGGTGGTGGGTCTATAGGATTACTCCCAACCTCTACAGTAGGAGAAGATTGGCCCACCACAGGTACTGCCTGAGTGGCAGTCTAAGACACCTACCACTTGCTAATTGCTTTATTGAGTCTCTTATCAAGTGTTTCCTCGACTCTCCTATCAAGTGTGTAACATCCCAGGATTTGAGGCTTCGGATAAGTTGATCTGAAAAGGAATGATTGGACTACCCATATCACCAAAGGTGCACCTCCTTTTCTAGGATCCCATCACTAAATAACTCCAAAGTTAAGCGTGCTCAACTTGGAGTAGTACTAGGATGGGTGACCAGTCAGGAAGTTGATCCTGGCTTGCGCGTCAGTGTGGACAAAGTGTGCAATTAAGGCTAGTGGTGGTCTGTGGGGCCAGTCATCATTCCTAAAACTCTACTAGAGCCTTGGGCAGTGGGCCCAGACGTTACAAATGGTATCAGAGCCATAAACCCTCCAGTAGGTGGGGCCCACATGGGCATGTGGCATGCCAGTCTTGAGCCGTGCGGTCCAGGCAAGTTGGAAAGGGCTATCCGTCGAGACGAGATGGAGACACCCTTGCGCTGGTAGCTGTGGACGGGAGCTGGGTGTCCATGGGCCATTGTGGGTCTGCACTGAAATGGGGTCAGATTATGAGGCCATATAGTTGAGACTTGACGAGGACGTCAAGAGTCTAAGTGGGGGAGATTGTAACATCCCAGGATTTGAGGCCTCGGATAAGTTGATCTTAAAAGGAATGATTGGACTACCCATATCACCAAAGGTGCACCTCCTTTTCCGGGAGCCCATCACTAAAGAACTCCATAGTTAAGCGTGCTTAGCTTGGAGTAGTACTAGGATGGGTGACCCGTCGGGAAGTTGATCCTGGCTTGTGCGTCAGTGTGGACAAAGTGCACAGTTTAGTCTAGTGGTGGTCTGTGGGGCCAGTCATCATTCTTGAAACTCTACTAGAGCCTTGGGCAGTGGGCCTGGGCATTACAAAGTGCTTCCTCGACTCTCCTATCAATTAATTGATCTAGCTATACATGGACAAAAGAAATGCTAGCTTCTGATTATTGAATTCTCTTTCGCAATAACATTCTAAAAAAAGAATAAGTTACCTCAGCTTGTGAAAGTCCCTCTTTTGGGATTGGTTTGCGTTGTGATGGCCCAAAGAACGCTTTGATGCCCACACCAGCGCCTGCACCCCTAACACGTCCAGGATATTCTGGGTTACCCAGAGTAAGTGTCAATTCATCCCTTGTACCCTCAGTGATGAACTTGCCTTCCTTCCTCTGCTCGTGTAACTCCTGCTAATCGCCATCAATAGAAATTGGTAAGTAATCATAACAATAATCAATATCGATCTATTGCTCTAAGAGTTTAATTTTACCATTTTTGCAGCCGCCTCAACAGTTGCGGGCTTTGTTATATCTCCCTACTTGTTTTGCCTCCCAGCTATCCACATAGCATGGCAAGATAGAGGTGTGGGACCAATAGTAGAGGACTCTACAGTCTCCTGAGTAGCAGTAGACTGAGCAGTAGACTCAGCCTGTAGTCTTTTGCAAATGCCTGCATAGCCTCTTGGACCCATTGTGTGGTCATGCACATTCAGTGCACGCCTTGCTCTTTGAGCATCATTGATAGCCTTGTTAGTAAGCACATTGATTTGGTTAGTAACACTAAAGTTTAATCTTGAATAGGTGAATACATAAGAATGTATATTAATTAAATTGGGAGTGGCATTTAATACATTGAATTCATCCATTTTTCTTTGGGTAACAAACTCCTCCCAGTCTTTGGGGTCCAGGTAGTTCCATTTCTCAGTGGCTGCCTTCTGCCTAAATTTATTTTTTAAAGAGAATACAAACAAAAATTATTAGTGTAGAGTTAGTCAAAAAGTGATCAATGTCTAGAATTGGAAATCAATTAAGAACCTCTTCTCAGCATCGTGTATGTAATCTCAGGTGAGATTTGTCCTATAGTTCCTTAGGACCCTCCTACAGCGTTGCATCACGCATTTATGATACAGCTTTTCATCCAGATCAAATATACTCTGCAAAATAGAATTTCTATTAACTAGTATCCTAAAAATTAGTAATCTACAAAAATAGAATTGCAAATAATAATAACTCACACATAGTTCCTTCCATACTAAGTCTTTCATCCCCTTAGGAACTTTATACCAGGATTCTACGTTAAGACTACAATGGTTGCGAGTAAGAACCCCAAGATATGAAATAAATGAGTTGCGGTTCACTCCAACTAGATTTCATGTATGATCGAAATCCACAACCAGTTTGGGTCCATTACCCCTTTGTTGTAGTAACTTGTTCATCATTGTGATCCCCCTCACTTTCTCAATTTTTTTTGCTGCTCATCAAGTGCCCCAATTCCTTCAGGGGGTACATCACCAACCTAAAATTTGATAAAAAAACACACTTATAGGATATAACTATAAATGAACATATAGATAGAAACCTTAGGGATATATTTTTAAAACTTACATTGTGAGGCGGCGCATTGACGTCCTCACCCTCACAGTAATCATCAGCACGGTCATCAAGAGAATGCTCAGCCATATGAAAGTTCACATTCACATTGTAAAGTTCACATTGTAAAGTAATTCACATTATAAAGTTCACATTCACATTGTAAAGTAATTCACATTGTAAAGTTCACATTCACATTGTAAAGTTCACATTGTAAATTTCACATTCAGAAAAATAAAACATATAAAAAATATAAACATGCATGCCTGTAATATTGCGATCTTTTATCAATTAGCAATCCTTCATTGTGATCTCCGCACATATACAAGTCATCATTAGATTCATTATTTAGTGGTGTTGGCAACCCAACTGAGAATGGACTAGAGTCATCATACTTATCATAGTATTGTTCTTCATCTATAGGATCTTCAATGAACTGTCTTTTACCATGAACAACAATCGACCATTTATCATTTACAGGATCATCGATATAAAATACTTGTTTTGCCTGTAATGCCAATCTGAATGGTTCACCCTTCTCGCCAATCTTTTCAAAGTTCACTAATGTGAAACCCAATTCATCCATTATAACTCCTTTAGTGTTATCAACCCAATTACATTTAAAGAGCGGAATTCTAAAATCTACATAGTCAAACTCCCATATGTCTTCAATGACACCGTAATATGACATTTTAGCTTCACGTGGACTCTTATCCTTTGCACTTGTAAAAAACAATGAAGACACTTGAAGGGTGACCCCACTGTTTTGGATGACACTCTTATCATCTTGACGATTTGTGTAATATGAGAATCCATTTATGTCAAACCCTTCATAAGACATAACATTCAATTTTGGTTTAAAGGCGAGGCATTTGATAGTTTCAGTAAGATGATCTGGTATTTGAGATAGTTGATGTAAGATTGTATCTTCAAACCACTTAATAAATGTCTTGTTATGCTCTCTAGCAAGCCACATTCAATTGGCTCGAAGATATTGTCTCTTGATGAAATTAGTATGCTCCTCGATATAAACACTCACTTCGTCGATGTTGTGTAAAATATACAAGTGACCTTGTTCCAACTGCTCACGGCTAATTACTTTCATTTTTGATCCCAAAATTCCTTTGCCAAAATGCTTCTCAATATTCTTATCATTAACAGGAGTGTCATTACCACTTATAAAGTCATTGCAAAAATCCATAACCTCTCTCGCCACATAACCCTCAATAATACTCCCTTCATGCCGATAACAGTTTCGAACATCACCTTTAAAAATGCTCATGTATCGTTCAAATGGATACATCTAATGCAAGAAAACTTGTCCCAACATTTTCACTTCCCTAGTCAAGTGGACAACAAGATGTACCATGATATCAAAGAATGGAGTAAAATACATCTCAAGCTGACATAGGGTAACAACCACTTCTCTTTGAAATTTATCGAGGGTATCAAGGTCAATAACTTTGCTGCACAGAATGTTGAAAAAGAAACAAAGTATGGTGATTGCAAACCTTACATGCTTTGGCAATATAGATCGAATTGTCATGGGAAATATTTGTTGCATTAGAGTGTGACAATCATGAGATTTAAGACCTATCAACTTCAGATCTTTCATTGATACCAATGTACGGATGTTGGATGAGTAACCTTGTGGCACCTTAACATTTACCAAGCATTCACAAAAAGCTTTATTCTCCTTTTTCGACAACGTGTAACAAGCGGGAGGTAAGTATGTTCTCCGATCGCTTCTAACTACTTCTGTTAATTTTGTCCTTATTCCCATTTCATGTAGGTCCATTCTAGATTTTATCCCATCTTTAGTCTTACCTGGTATATTCAACAGAGTATCGATGACGCTATCACAGACATTTTTCTCAACGTGCATGACATCGATACAATGCCTGACTGCCAAAGAACCCCAATAAGGAAGATCCCAAAATATTGACTTCTTCTTGAATAAAGATTTGTCACTCTATGTAGCCATCATACATTATGATCTCTTACCAAATTCATTGGAAAAGTCTTTTACTCTTTCATAAATATCCTCACCTGGTATAGGTTTAGGTGCACTCTGTTCCTCATTCTGTCCATTGAATGCTTTATGCAACCTATGATACGGATGGAATTTTGGAAGAAAACTTCGATGACCAAGATATACAGTCTTGCTGCCGTATTTTAGTCATATTAAATCAGTGTTCTCTTCACATATAGGACACGCTTTAGATCCTTTGACACTATATCTAGACAAATTCACATATGCTGGAAAGTCATTCACAATGCAAAACAGCATAGCGTGCAAACAAAATGTCCCTCTTCGTGAAGCATCATAGGTCATCACACCTTCACCCCAGACTTTCTTCAAGTCATCAATCAGAGGTTCAAGATAAATGTCGATATCATTTCCAGGTTGTTTAGGGCCCGATATCAACAACGACAGCATAACGTACTTATTTTTCATACACAACCAGGGAGGAAGATTGTATATAACAAGCATAACTGGCCAAGTGCTATGTTGGCTGCTCAATGTCCTGTATGGATTCATCCCATCTGTACAAAGCCCAAGTCTTAGATTCCTGACTTCTTCACCGAATTTAGGGTACAATAAATCAATCTTCTTCCATTATGGGGAATCAGATGCATGTCTTAGGGTCCCATCATTATTTTTCTTAACATCTGCATGCCACCTCAAATTCTTTGCATCTATCGGATTGGCAAACAAGCGTTGAAACTGTGGTATTATAGGTAGATATCACATCACCTTGGTAGGAAAACCAGTTTTGGACTCCCCCACAGTCATCAATTTATACCTTGACGCACCACATTTGGGACAATCTTTCAAATCCACATAGTCCTTTTGAAATAATACACAATCATTCGGGCATGCGTGTATCTTCTTGGCCTCCATTCCCATTGGGCACAACAATTTCTTTAACCGGTCAGTTGAGATGGGCAGCTCGTTTCCTTCGGGAAGAATTTCTTTCAACAAAGACAACAGTGACGTGAAGCTTTTATCGCTCCATCTATTGTTAGCTTTCATCTTATACAATCTCAACACAACGTTAAGCTTCATAAACTTACAACCTGTGTATAACGGTATCTCAGCATCATGCACAATGTTTCTAAACATGGGAGGTGGATCATTGTGCTCTACCCCACAACTATCTAGCATCGCATCAACGATGTCTACTGGAACTGGTTCATTCACATCTACATCATCGTCGGCAATTTCTTCTTCCACACAAGCACTACTATTGACATCCATTGATTTCAGGTTTGAAATCTCTCCATGCCAGTTCCATTTTGTATAACCTTGTACAATCCCGTTGCACATGACATGACTTTTGATTTTGTCACTAGTGCTAACTTTCAAGTTGTTACTGCAATGCCTACATGGACGGTAGAACCTATCTCCAGGTTGTTTCCTATGTTCCTCGGCAAATCTAATAAACTGACCAAGACCAGAAATAAACTATGGGTTGCAGCAATTTGGAATGGACATCCATGATATATCCATTCTATGATCAAAGAGAAAATAAGTATATATTAGAACAAGATTAGGTTCTAGGGTTAAGAGATTAGGGTTTATGGTTAAAACTTTAGGGTTTAAGGTCTTATGTATAATAAATGTATACCACCTATCCCATTCTTGAACACTAAATCTCACTAGTAAGTGTATAATGTGTATTGGGTATTCAAGAAAATTTTGATAGCATTTCCCCACTATTCTCCAAGTACTCCAAGTACATATGTACTTAGAGAACAAACAGGAAAATGCTACCAAAATTTTCTTGAAAACCAAATACACATTATACACTTACATCCTAAGTGAGATTAGGTGTTCAAGAACAGTCTCAAACCGGGGACTATCCAAGATTTACTCCTAATGAGTAAATCTTGGATGGGTTTCTAGACCAACAAAATATAACACCACTCATAAGTAGGTGGGTCTGATCACATTAAAATTTTAGGATCGAACCTAAGGACAATTTTTCTTAAGGCCAATTTGGAGTTTAGTCCAATTAAGAAAAAGTGATTAACAAGGTTGGATCTAGTTGACTATCTTTTTATATAACTAAGTTATGTAAGGTAGTAAATAAAATAAAAGCAAAAATTAAAAATACGATAAAAGAATTATAAAAGAACATAGACATAAGATTTCACCACCACTACATATATATGCTCACTTGCATTGCATCACTTACAATTTGGATATTAGATCAAGGGTCAAACACATTCCAGATCTTGTTAGAGTATGTAAATCACAAGGACAAAGTTCCCCATTGAATTGAGGTCTCATTACTTATATATCATGAACCCATCACCCCAGAGAATGTCATTCTAATGTCACATCTAGGTTTCATTGATGATTTATTGATGCTCTAATTTCATATACATATGTCTCTACTATAGGATTTTAATAGACATGATAAGTACCTAATCTATAGAGCATTATTAAATAATAAATCAAGAATTCAATAGTTTCAAACATGCAATAATTCACAATGCAATGTTATAAACTATAGGCAACATGGTTAATCCCCACACTCTAGTAGACAAACTAACCTTAAACATAGTGATGTATAAGAGACTAAGAAGAAGCTTTTCTTAGGTAAGAGTAAGATGAAGCTCATTGATTATATAGTGATGTATAAGAGAGGCTACATGGCCTAACAAAACCACCCTTTAAACAACAATTATAATCTCTAATCACATTCTTCAGTGTCTCATTACTCCACATCTACCCGCCAATGGTTGTCTCCAACTCTCCCCAATGATTTCTAGGGTTCTGGATGGATCGAGATAGAATGCGATTCTCTCTTTAGATGTCCCTCCCTTTGGTTTCAAGTCAACTGACATCAACCAATGACTCTAAGGAATTTGATGTGGATTTCTAATGCTAATTCGATACTAGGTGGAGGAAGAAGAGGAGGAATAAGGGTACCTTTACAGGTTCGAGCGGCGGCGAGTAGGAGAGTAGGAGCAACGAGCGGCAGTCAGAGCAGAGAGCAGGTGAGTAGGCGGTCGGAGCAGCGAGTGGAGGCAGCGGTGGCGAGCATAGGAGCAGTGAACAGAGACCAGAGTAGCGAGCGGCGGCGGTAGCGAGCAGAGGAGCAGTGAGCGGTGGCGAGCAGAGGAGCAGCGAGCGGTGGCGAGCAGGGAATCGCCAGACCTAACCTCAATCGGGAATGAAACAGAGAAAGGGGAAGAGTCTGGTTCGCGTGGGTGTTATTAAGTTAACATTAGACGTTGGTTATTAAAAACAACCGACACTTAAAACAATAGGCGTCGGTTATCACACAAAAACGGACACCTATGTTCAATGATAGTCATCAGATTCAACTAGAAAAATCGACGTCTATCTACATATTCCGACAAAAAAATGTTCTCGAATTATGACCATAGTCGTCGATTGCTGTAGCAAACCGACGCCAAAGGGGGTGAAAATTTTCACGGGGACAGCACGTGAAAACACATCGGCGTCGGTTATTGCAAGAAACCTGATGATAAAAATGGGCCCAATTTCTGTCTCGTGACAAACCTTTAGTCGTCGGTTAATATGTCAACAACCGACGTCGTATGTTAAATTTTAGAGGAATTTTTTTCACTGGAAAATTCAGATTTGGCAGGCAATTTTAGGCGTCGGTTGATTATTGAGGAACCGACACTAAATAAAAAGTGATACACGTGTCTGGCCGCTCTTCACATATAGATCTCAGTTTTATATTCAACTGACGTTGTAGGGTTTAGGTGTCGGTTTCTTGTATACAAGCGATGCCTCTAAATGTGACGTTATAAGCCATTTTTGTAGTACTGTCTAGAGACTAAGATATAATTGAAGAGGTGTAATGGGTCAATCCTCTAAATGTATCCAAAAGCCCTAGTAAGGACAACCCCTCTCGCAAGCATGTACTAAGAAGGAAAAGGCGGAAAACAAAGGCGGAAGCCCCATTTATTATGCACATGTCTCTATTATATATTTATGTGGAATCATGATATTGCTCAATTAATCCAATTAAGACCTCAAGGAGAAATATATGTTGTGGTAGAATTTTGTAACATTATGCTGACCATGGTGAGATCTAAGCATAAAAGGGAGTAGTTAAAGGATATGATAAAGTGAAAATCTTAATGGATAAAGCATTAAAACAAATGATATTTGAGGATGGAAGAAAAAGACTGAAATATATAAATTATGATGACTTTAAGGAGGTGGTTGTGATGAGGAAGAAGACAAATGTAGAGGAGACTAGGATAACTAAGTGTATGATTGATGAAACAAATGAAGGAGGATGTCATGATAAGTAGAATGAAAATGGTTGATAAGCATAAAAAGAATGAGATCATTTGTTTAATGGTCTAGCTTGATATTTATGTATTTACCAAGGTGGGTGGTATCAGACCTTAGTAGAAAAAGGGGTTACAATGGATAGATAAAACATTTTATCAAGAAAGGGTGTGCGCTTTGAAGGAAAGAAGGGTAAAGGAAGATGGTAGAAATGAAGATGACGAGGATATGGAGGGAAATGACAATATGAAGAATATTTGGGAGGAGATCACAGAGAAGAATGAAGAAGATAGTAATTAAAAATGCCATGTCCTCAGTTATGGATTTTGCCAATGGAATAATGTCCTTATCTAAGATTAGATGCCACATTTCATTCTATTTCTATTTACATTCTCAAATAATTTAAAAAGGCACTATTGTCAAAAGGCCAAAGGTTGTGAATTTTGACTATGGTTTCTTGAAGACTGCTATATGATACTTCTAAATGCATCTCCAATGAGAATAATAGTTAAAAAATTATAATGCCTCAAATTTGTTTCTTATAGGGCCTTTTGGGTGTGGTTTTTTTGCACTAGATAGAAAGCACCTTACAGATAGACTAAAAAAGTTCCACCAAGTTGGACAATAGATCACAACAAGATTGTTCAAAGAGTAAAATCAAAAGTTCAAAAGTTGCCATGCTTAAACATCCTTGACCCAGAGGCATATAAAATAGTAGAAACAGACAAATCACACATAGGATATGAAGGAATCTTTAAATAAAAAATTAATAATAAAGAACAACTAGTATGATACACCTCAGGAGTGTGGAATGAAACCAGAAAGAATTTTTCTACTATCAGAAAAGAAATATGGGCTATAGTACTTACTATTACAAAATTTCAAGGTGATCTTTTAGATCATAAACTTTTATGAAGAGTAGATTGTAAATCAGCAAATTTTATTTTAGAAAAAAATGTTAAAAGTCTTATCTCAAAACAAATATTTGTTAGATGACAATCAATACTAAAAAATTTTGATTTTGACATAGATTTTATAAAAGGAGAAAATAATTCTTGCCAAATTTTCTTGAGATTTTTTGTAGGGAAATATCTTTAATAAGACTACCATGACAATCTCGATATTTGCCTCTAAGCAAAGCCCCCCCCCAAATGATAAAGGATAAGGAGAATGAGAATATTGAAAAAATAGAAGTTGATTCATCAACAACTCAGTCCAATTTCATCTTAAAAGCATCCACAGAGGTACTTATTCTTGAAAATGATGACCTCTCATAAAAAATAACTCATACTACATAAATATTTTCCTGAAGGATACAACCACATCCCTACTCTACCTGGGAAAAATCACATGTGTTATGAGAAAATACTTTTAGAAATAGGAAGTGTAAAAGTGTTTCACAATTATAGAGATAAATCTACAAAACAAATCTTGCAATTTTTACAATTAAAAATTCAAAAAAATCACTTTATCCTAATGGAACAAAAAAGAAAATCATAATATTTTAAAATGGCTTAAAAGTTTCAATCAACCCCAATATTATAACTACTAGGATTATCAAAATGTGTGGGAAAATGTTTTATATATTCAAAACGCACTAATGACTCACACGTGGTCAGTAAAATGGACAATACAAACAAAATTGCCCAATTGGTTTTTTCTATAAATTTTGGCAAAACTTTGGGGCAATAAGAGAAATACTTCCCTCAATTTTGAGGGGAAATATTAAGGGTGAAGATCTCATAGAAGAATATCTAAAATATGATGGCATATATCTCATCCCATGGAATACCATGGATTATATAATGGAAATGGGATAAGGAAATCATTGATCTACCATCAATCCTAGAAAGACAAATTTATGTCAAATGGTGGGACAAATTCAATGCCGACCCTATTATAAAGGGAAAATTGATTCCATTGTTAGTTTTTAGTTACAAACAAGACCAAGAAACTAAAACAATTTTATTTTTTTCATTTAGTCAACTAAAATAAGAGTTGACAAGAAAAAATCGCATCCAAAATCCCAATATTGTAGATAATCAATTATAATTACTCATATTTGAAAGAAACAAAAATCAAAAATTGTGGATCAAGATGGTTCAGAGGTTTCAAATAAACATGATATTGAAGAAGATGAGAAGGCAAATCAAAGTGAAAAATAGTTATTGGGCAGTAAAAAAGTTGTGGTAAAAAATTAAAGTAAATAAAAAATAACGGTTCAATAAAAGATAAAAGTAAATAGAATAATGATGTGGTAAAAGTCAAAGTAAAATAGTTAACATATTTTATTAAAGATTCCATATATACAAAATGAAGTCACTCAAACATGGAAGTGACACCTCTATAAAAAACTAATAAGACAAGAATATTTTATCAATGCATGAATGCAAGAGACACTTCTCAAAGCATGAAACACATGTCAAAGACACAAAGTTGAAAGCGCAAGTGACAACTATAATAATTTTGGCAACTACATCAACAAGAAACACTTTTCAAGGGCTCAACTTGAAGAAAGCAAGTGCAAGCAAAAGAAATTTGTCTGTTCCCTACAAAGTGCCTATAAAAGGAAAAGAAGTTGAAGGAGAGAGTAAGAGTTGTAATAGCTAGAACACTCTTCCAACCAAAGAGCTCCCTTTTCTTATTATCATTAGATCTTGTAGTAAGAGTATCCCTAGTTTGAAATTCTCTCCACTTAAAGAATTTCTAAGTGTTGTAATCCTTATTCCACCTTCCATATATTGTAACTGGGTCCATATAATCATGTGTTTTTAATTTCCTCGTATAATCATGTGTGTAGACTTCCGGTATCTAAAAAAAATACATTTATATTTTGTTAAGATAAACTGTGTGAATGTTATTCCCATTGTGAATCATAATCAAAGGTCATTGCTTTGATTAAAAGCAAGGAGATCAGTTTGCTCTGGCGATGTACTGATGTTAGCGACACGCTCTATACCACAAATTAGTGCCATCTGTAAGTTCTCTGTTACTTAAGTTATTTTACACATGCATTCTCCGTTCATCCTAATAAATTATACACACTTTATTCCTTAATCACAAACTATAATCCACCTCTAATCACTCACTTCTATCAGTTATCTAAACACAAATTATACCTTCTAACGTCATCATTCATCCCAGTTATCCAAATGCAAATCAGCCATTCTTACTCAACCAAACAGTCAGAAACTCCACCAATACTCCAACACTACACCCCATTAATTATCTAACGGCCAACCCCCAAAATCCTAACTTACACCCTCAACTAGTATCAAAGCCAAGTTAGGGGTGGTTGGCATATACTTGTGTCTCTCTCTTTCTGAAGGGGTGAGGGTTCGAGATCTTCTTTCATGGGAATTCTAAGGTTTGAGGCCTCCTTGTCACATTAATAACCGGTTGCACCCACTTTAGCCGTGGTCAGCGTATAGGGTTTTGTAGGGCTAGGTTTAATTGTTGACAAGCCACTTAGCAATCCCTTGGTTGAAGATTCGTGTCTCTCATCCAAAAACCTTTTTGAGTTTATCATATTCTTTCTTCTTTAAAATATAGCTAGGTCTGAGGCCTCCTTGTCGCAGTACTATTGACAGGCCACTAGAAATCATCTTAGTAAACAAAGAATACAGTTCCTCTATAAAATCCTTATTTATATCTGGCCACTTTGTTCTTAAAATTTGATATAAAATTTATATTCCTTTTTAGACAAAAGTATCTTCACAAGGTTATTAAGAACTATATATCAATTAAAATATGTTGAATAAGATGCTTAGCACACTAAAAGTTGTCAATAAAAATATTGATACACTTGCAAAAGAAAGTCAATCAATAGAAAATAAAAACAAATTCATTATTGACAAAGAAAAACTAAGTGAAGATTTTCTATCAGATAAAAATCAATTCAAAGTTAAAAAAAGGTGTGAAAACTTTGAAAAAATAGGAAGAGCGTGCATAAGGGAAAAATGGTATTCACAAATGCAGAAAAATAGAGAAAGTATATATTTATTTGAATGGTATGAAAAATATTATATTAGACAACTTGAAGAAAATAATATGTAGACTTGTTCCACCATGGTATAAGCCTAATAAGTCTAACAATAAAATAAGACCATTGCTTTCCGAATACTCCCCCAAGACTATAGATAAGACTAATTCACTAGTAAAGGATAAAAGTAGGTATTATTGATAAAGTAAATAATCCCCATGAAACTAAATCCAAAGAAACAAAAAAGCACTTTGTAAATATTTTAAGTGCAGAACAATACTTTATTCTTGAAACCATTAATTCCATAAAAAATGTCCAGGAACAACTAAAATTATTTTCAAATTACATCAAAATAAATAACAAATCAACTCTAAAGGAAGTGCAAATAACTAAAACTAAAAAACAACTCACTCTAATATACTTTAAAAAAGAACAAAAAAATATTTAAAAAATAAAAATTAAAAGAAACAAAAAAGATTTATGAAAATCCAGTAAGTCAAGATAACATTGTTCAAGATAAATCTGAAAACAAATCCCTAAATAGCATCCAAGATTACATAAAAAGAATGGAAAGGAGATGTTGTAATTAAGATGAACCCTGATTTCACTATTAAGAAAACAACATTGTTCGGTTCCAGAGCAGGCATAAACTGCATAAGAGAAGGTCTAATACCAACCAAATATTTTGAAAAAATGACACACAATGTTAATTCATGCACAAATGACAAATTACAAATCAACTAAAAAATGCTTGAAGTACATGTTTGTGTCAAAGACACATGTAATGAAACAACTTTCATGCTCTCCCAAAGCATAGCTGACGATATAATCACAGGGACACCGTTCTTGAATAAAATATTACCTATTCTAGTAAGTGAAAAGGGAGTACATGCTAATCTAAATGGAAAATTCATTACCTTTAAGTTCAAAAAAGAACCTAAAATATCATTTATACAACAAATCAATGCATCAATCAAGTACAAAAAAACTTCATTAACAAACTTGACATAGAAATAAAAAATAAAAGAATTGATGATAAAATCTAAACTTGTAGTTTTCAAAAACTAATAAAGGAATTTCAATAAAAGTTGAACAGGAAATTTTCTCCACCCTACCTTCAACGTTCTGGCATATAAAGAAACATGAAGTGACTATACCATACATTAGTAATTATGATGATAGTAAAATACCAACAAAAGCCAAACCTATTCAAATGAACCAAAGACTCTTAGAGATATGTAAAAATGAAAATGAAGACCTTGAGATAAAGAAATTAATTAGACCTAGATCTTTTCCATGGAGTTGTGATGCCTTCTACGTTGAAAATGCATCCGAAATCGAAAGAGGAGATCCTAGGGTTGACATCAATTACAAACATCTGAATAAAGTAATGCAATGGATTAGATATCCTATTCCTAATAAACATTATCTAATAATAATAATACATGGTGCTAACATCTTCTCAAAATTTTATATGAAATATGCATTCAAGCAAATACAAATAAATGAAGAGGTTCGATATAAAACTACTTTCACAATACCCTTTGGTCATTATGAATGGAGTGTTATGCCTTTAGGGCTAAAAAATGCTCCATCAAAATTCTAGGAAATAATGAACGAGATATTTACCATATACATCTTTTAGAATCGCCTATATTGATGATATACTTATTTTGTCTAAAGGTTGTGACCAACATTGGAAACACCTATAACATATTCTTTCAAGTAGTAAAACATTATGGTTCATAGTTTTTTCTAAAAAGGTCAAATGTTTGAAATAAATACTCAATTTCTAGTGTACAACATAGAAAAATGAATTGTGTGACCAATAGTAAGAGCTAGATTTTTTTGATAAATTTTCAAATGAAATATTAGACAAAAAGCAACTTCAAAGATTTTTAGGAAGCCTAAACTATATATATGATTTCTATGAAAAGCTCGCACTGGATAGAAAGCAATTAAAGATAGACTTAAAAAAGTTCCATCAAGTTGGAAAATAGATCACACCAAGGTTGTTCAAAGAATAAAATCAAAAGTTCAAAAGTTGACATGCTTAAACATCCTTGACCCATAGGCCTATAAAATACTAGAAACAGACGCATTTAGGATATGGAGGAATCCTTAAGCAAAAAATTGATAATAAAGAACAACTAGTACAATACACCTCATGAGTCTAGGATGAAACCAAAAAGAATTATTCTACCATCAAAAAAGAAATCTTGGATATTGTACTTACTATTACAAAATTTCAAGGTGATCTTTTAAATCATAAATTTTTATTTAGAGTAGATTGTAAATCAGAAAATTTTAAAAGATGTTAAAATCTTGCCTAAAAAAATATTTGCTAGATGGAAAGCAATACTAGCAATATTTTATTTTGACATAGATTTTATAAAAGGAGAAAATAATTTCTTACCAATTTTCTTATCTGGAGAATTTTTACAGGGAAATAGTATTTAATAAGACTATCATGACGACCTCGATTCTCGCCTCTAAGAAAAGTCCTCCCCCAATGATAACAGAGAAGGAAAATATTGAACAATTGGAAGTCAGTTTATCATCAACTAAATCTAATTTCATCTTAAAGGTATATGAAGAGTTACTTCTTCTTGAAAATGATGACCTCTCAAAAAAGATAACTTGTATACTACATAAATATTTTCTTGTAGGATACAACCACATCCCTAGTCTACCTAGGGAAAATCACATGTACTATGAGAAAATACTTTTAGAAATAGGAAGTGAAAAAGTGTTCCAAAATTATAGAGATAAATCTACAAAACAAATCTTGCAATTTTCTCAATTAAAATTTTAAAAAAATGATCACTTTATCTGAATGGAACAAACAAGAAAACCCTAACATTCTGAGATGAATTTAAAGTTTCTACCAACCCCAATATTATAACTATTGGGATTATCAAAATTCATGGGAAAAGTTTCTATATATTCAAAACACACTAATGACCCACACGTAGTCAGTAAAATGGTCACTACAAATAAAATTACCATATTGGTTTTTCTATAAATTTTGGAAAAACTTTGGGGCAATCAGCGAAATACTTCCCCTAATCTTAAGGGAAAATATTAAGGGTGAATATCTCATAGAAGAAGATCTAAATATGATGACATATATCTCATCCCATGGAATACCATGGGTTATACAACGGAAATGGGAAAAGGAAACCATTGATTTACCTTTAATCCTAGAAAGACAAATATATGTCAAATGGTGGGACAAATTCAATTTCGACCCTATTATAAAGGGAAAATTGATTCCATAGTTAGTTTCTAGTTACAAACAAGACCAAGAAACTAAAACAAATAAAATGTTGTCATTTAGTCAACTAAAACAAGAGTTGACAAGAAAAGAATTGCATCCAAAAATCCAATATTGTTGATAATCAATTACAATTACTAGTATTTAAAGAAATGTCAAAAATTATGCATCAAGATGGTCTAGAGGTTTTAAATAAGCATGACATTGAATAAGATGAATGGAAAATCAAAGTGAAAAAATAGTTACTAGATAGTAAAAATGTTGTGGTAAAAAATACTGGTAAAAATAATAGTAAATAAAAAATAAAAGTCCAGTAAAAGATAAAAGTAAATAGAATTAGCGATGTGGCAAAATTCAAAGTAAAACAGTTAATATATTTTACTTAAGATTCCATATATTAAAAATAAAGTCACTCAAACATGAAAGTGACACCTCTATAAAAAATTTATAAGATAAGAATATTTTATCAATGCATGCATGCAAGAGACACTTCTCAAAGCATGAAAGACTTGTCAAAGACACAAAGTTGGAAGAGAAAGTGGAAACTACAACAATTTTGACAACTAAATAAAAAAGAAACACTTGTTAAAGGAACAACTTGGAGAAAGAAAGTGTCAAGCCAAGGAAATTTGTCCAATCCCTACAAAGTGCATGTTGAAGGTAAAGAAGTTGAAGGAGAGAGCAATAGTTGCAACAACTACAACACTCTTCCAACCAAAGAGATCCCTTTCTTATTGTCCTTGGATCTTGTAGAAAGAGTAGTCCTAGTTCGAAATTCTCTCTACTTAGAGAATTTCTAAGTGGTGTAATCCTTTCTCCACCTTTCATATATTGTAACTTTGTCCGTATAATCATGTGTTTTTAGTTTCCTCATATAATCCTATGTGTAACCTTCCAGTATCCAATAAGAATTTCCATTTAAATTTTTTAAGATCAATTGTGTGTGCATGTTCTTCACTTTGTGAATCATAATAAAAAATCATTGATTTGATTAAAAATAAGGAGATCAGTTTTGATTTGGCGACGTACTGACGTTCTTGTAGTGAGATCAGTGACGCGCTCTACATCAGTAATCGGTGTCATCTGTAAGTTCTCTATTATTATTTAAATTATTTTATACAAGCATTCTATGTTCATCCTAAGAAATTATGCACACCTTATTCCTTAATCACAAACCCTAATCCACTGATAATCACTCACTTCTGACGAGTATCCAAACACAAATTATCCCTTCTTACATCATCATTTGTCCCAAATGTTCCTAAGGCCTTACGATGGGAAGAGGTTAAGCTCCTAGAAAATTGGACCAAGGCACAAGAAAATCCGCATGCACCTAGAGAAAATACTAAAATACAAAACATTATTGAATATATAATTGGTGACACAGAAATAAGTTTTTCTCCTTCTGAGAGGAGAAGTTCTACCTCATCAAAGCCATCTCATCTTGGAGAAAACATCATCGATGTTGGCACTTCTTCAAATTTACAAGTAGATCAGGATAAACTTGAAAGGTCTAACACAATGAATAGAAGGCCTACAGGATATCTTACCCAGTATATGAACATAGTGAATATGAGCCTCCTGAATCAGATTTAAAAGTTGCATGTCTTCTTGAAGACAGCTCAAACAACTTTGAAATAAATGAATAGTTATTGGGGAGGATTTTTCTCTGACAATAATAAACCAAAAGTAAAATGGTTTTTACAAACTTTTATAAATATGAAATATCAACTATAAGAGACCTATGGTATTCCCACATGCAACAATTAAATAAGAATATATATTTCTTTGATTAGTATGAAACTAATTATCTTGAAAATCTTAAATAAATATTACTGACTCTATCATGTGAGGATCATGCTATGGTTTTACAAAGAATATCTTTAACATGGAAATATGCTTCAAAATATGAAGAAAATTGAATCAATTCAACCACCTTTTCAAGATATAAAATTTGGAGAGAATGACATCAAAGCTAGTCTATTAAAACTAATGGAATAAAACAAAGAACCATTTAAAACACACATATATCTCGTGTAATTGAACAAAATAACTATACAAATTTTAATCTTCAAACCCTAAGAAAACAAACTAAAAGGATAGAAACAATACTTATTGATATTTAACAAATTGGCACGACACCAACATATCAAAAGAAAGTTGAAACAAAAAATTTTCCATTGATTGTTCATCACCTATAAATGGAAATATAACAATAGGGAAAAGGGCACCCATTAAGCTTGATAAACAACTTGATTAATTGACACATGAAATCACAAGTAGACTAAACCAACTAAACATTCAAAAACCAACAATTAACACAATATATGGAGACTCGTCATCTGCAGATGAAGGAGAGATATCTGAAAATAGATCTGAAGAGATACATCCAAATAAAGTTAGCATTTTTAAAACTGCAAGATTTTCAAAAACAAAAAATTATTATTCTAGACGAACACCACTTGACCTTCAAATTGAAGAAACCCCTGTATCTTATTTTATGTCAATTTGATGGCCAGTCTCTTATAGAATGGAGCTTAGATGAATTTTCACACTATCAAATATTGCAAGTTTGTCGTCAAATGTTAATTTATGTGAATTCTTATTGAGCACATGACAGTCCTAAAACTACAATTGTCCAAATTATAACTTCATCCTTTATTGGACAATTAAGAGGATGGTGGATTAATTATCTAACTAAAATTCATACACAAGAAATACGTCAATCTATAAAAGGAATGATCATGGTTCTCAAATAAAATTAGAGACTGACCAACCCCAATCAGATGCAATATATACCCTAATAGTCAACATAATTTAACATTTTGTAGGACATAATGGTACCATAGTGTAAAAATTAAGAGAAAAATTAATGAGCTTAAGATGTAAAAGCCTGACTGATTTTCATTGGTATAAAGATATATTCATTTTAAAAGTTTTTCAATTTCTAGATTGCAAATCTATTGTTTGGAAAGAAAATTTTTTATCTGGATTACCAACTTTATTTGTTGAAAATGTAAGAGAACATATTAGACAAGCATATAATAACATGGTCCCTGTAGAACACATATCTTGTGGAAAATTAATACAAAGAGTAACCAAATAGGATTATCTCTTTATAATGACCTAAAATTAAAAATTCAACTATAGAAACAATAAACAATAGATAGATGGGAACTAGGAGACTTTTTTATCAATTTGGTTGTGAAATGGATTTACCAAAAGAAAAGAAAAGGCACAACACCTACAAAAAAAGTAGTGAAGATGATAAAAATCAAAGAATGTTTATAAATGAAGAAAACAAATGATACAAGCAAATGATAAGAAAAACATAACATGTTGTAATTGTAACCAAAAGGGACATTAGGTAAATAAATGTTTCAAATGAGCAAATTATTACTAGAATAAAAAAATATTATGCTAGAAGAACTTGATACTTTTGTTAGTAAAATAAATCTAAATGAATCCTCACAATCAGAAAAGGAAGAAAATGAAGAAGGATGTTTATGTAATTACTATAGTAATGAAACATCATCTGAAATGTTTTAACTAGTGGGCAATAATTTATACTTGAAACTATATATTCCATCAAAAATAAACAATAAAGAAGCACAAAACTAGCAAAATATCTCGATATGATTAGAGATAAAAAAAAGTCTACTTAAAACAAGAAAAAAAAAGCAAATTAGTTCTACTCATTTGATCATGTAACCAAAAGAATTGAACATGAAAAAACTAACGAAAAACAAACTTCTTTAGAAAATTTGAGAAAAGAACAAAATATAATCAAAATAGAAATTATTGAACTTTAAAATAAGATTGAAATTCTTCAAAAATACATATATGAAAAAGATAATGATGATTACCGTGATGATGAACATACATTTAATACAATGCTTGGAGAGTTATCATACAAAAACCAATTTGATGAATCTTAGTGTGACACCCATTATCACACAAAATGAGATTACTCAAAATAGAACCGCATAAGAGAGAATTTCAAACTTATCAATAGAAAACACTAAGAACTAAAACCATTTTCATAAAACTACAAGAAGCTAGAAAACTTTGCACATAAGTCCTTTCATGCCTCAAAGCATAGTCAAGTAATGTCATCAACCTATTATCAAAGGGATTGTTCCAAAAGCACATATACATATGTTCACCAGAATTGTACATCACAAGTATACAAACCAACCACATAAGAAAATCATGATCACAAAACATCTTCAAAATTATTCCCAAAGACCCGAGTGTACAGGGATGACTCTAGGACTCTATCAGCAAAAGACATCCAGCAACACTATCAACCTTGTCAGCTACTGGCCCTCGCACTGCTCCTCAACCTCCGCCACACTATCTCTACTCCTCCGTGCATGGCCACCTAAAAAGGATGTGGGAAATCCACAGGGTGAGATTCCAAATCTCAGTGGGAGATATAACACACCACCAACTCTATTATCATCACAGATAAATAAAACAACATACTGAGCAGGTTGAGCAAGATTAACTAAAAAGCATATATCTCAAGGAAAAAGCAATTAGATCAACACTATGCACTTGCCAACACTTAATAGGAGATTTATCAATTTAAGAAGGAATATGAAGAGCATGTATCACTGTTAATAACTAAATAGTATAAAATCAAAGCAAGGCCTCAACCAATGTTTCTGTGTTTGATCCTAAACGATTATACTACACGATTGTTTACATATTCGTTATGCCTTGAGGATTTGAGTCATACCACCCAAATCTAACCGACCACTATATGTATATAGTAAAAATCAGTGCCATACAAGGTCTAATGGAAGTGTCAGAATCCACGACCGCACCTTCCTCGGTCAGTATGAGGGAACACACTACAGAGACATAATACTCAACTACAATAATGACACACTACAGAGACATAATACTCACACATGGCCATCTGCATATATAAAATCATGTTTAACCCACCTTGGTACAGGTACAGTGCTAAAAGAACAGGCTCATGCATGGCCGTTCTAAGAAGGAGTGGATCACGCATGGTCATCCATATAATAATGAGATCGACTCACACATGGTCATCTCCACATTATCTAGGGTTAAGAATACAAGGAAATTACTCAACTTGTACCCCGCATATTCAAAAATATGCACTCTGAGTTAAACTCGTTTCACCATCCAGCTATTGCTAACACTGAATGGGTATATGGCACATGGCAAACTACACTATTAGATTCCACTTGATTAATTAGACCAATTAAGATGACATGTACCATCAATCAAGTTATAATGTACAAACCAGAAACAAATTCTACAAAATTAGGGCTTGAGGTATCACGAAAACATATATACGGACCACATCATAACTTTATGTCAGTTCTTCATCACATGTCCATTACAAGGACCAATGTCCATCACCAAGACTACATATCTTAGAGTATCAACCTCTCATCTCATCTTTGAGAGAAACTGTCAATTTCACATAAGGCAAGTATCCATCACCAGGTCATAAGACCATTAACTCTTCTCTTGGGGTTATCATAACACACTTTCCTCTCAAGGCTTATTCCAACATATAATAAACATCATAGCTCATACCTGGCTATGCATAACATTGTTTACCTGCATGGTTAGAAACATATAATAAGAGAAGGAATGCATCATTGATACTGTCAACTTGTAGAATCCATGTCCTACAAAGCACATCACATATTTTAGGGTTAGGGTTTCCGCTTTTAATCGATTCGGGTTTGCAAGGTTGGATCAACAACCATCATTAGATCATCACTTCCTTCATCATTATGGAGTATATTTAGAAGATGTCGAAACATATTTCTATCATTATTATGAAACATGTAAAGAGCGAGTTAGCTTTCGACATCATACATGTGATTACACCATAGGGTATCACATCACACCATGTGACCCTAGCATCAACAAGATGCATCACTACACATCACATAGGGTATCGGTTAGGGTTAGGGTATCGGTTAACCCTAGGTATCGAGAAACCAACCTAAGTAGGGTATCGACCTACCAACCTCAAGGTGAGTATCAGTTTATCATCACTTGGTATCGGGCACCACAAATGATATCGATTAGAGTTACATAAGATAGTGTGTCGACCACACTATCTCAAAGGGTATCAGTCTATGTATCTCTTTAGATATTGACCACCTTCACCATCATGGGATATCGGCCATACCAACAACTAGGGTATCAGCCTCAAAGATCACCAAGGAATATCGGCCAAAGCCTCAAGGGAAGGTACTCCTCATTTCTACTCTAGATGTATGGGTCTTGGGTGTATCAGATTGCATGTGTGTCAGATTAGGGTTATCCATGTCGACTTCCATACTCAAATGAAAGCCTCATGATCCAACACTCTTCCTCACTAGTCACCACTAGGTCATAACAAGACACATCATGATAGGTATCAGTTTAGTAAAAATCATATCAGTTTAGCATGTCATTTTTCATAGAGTATTGGTTTAGCATGTCAGTTTACATAGCATATCGATTTAACATGTCGGTTTACATAGCATATCAGTTTAGTCATCTTCTACCTCAAGATGACGTTACTAACATGGAAAAAGGAAAAGTGGTGCAACTTATGGCAGCAACGTCACAAAGTTCTATTCTCAAAATAGAACACAAGGCTACCAAATAAAACTAGTAACAAGCAAGAAATAACAATCTAAGAACAAATAGCAAGGCAACAAGTAGAAAGGTGATAATAACAAATTAATTTTAGAGTTATATAACTCGCCTCAAGAACAACCACCAATCTCTAAGCTCCAAGGTCAAGCTACAAGCTCACAAACTCAATGTAGAGGAAGAAGATCCTCCAAGCACAACACATCCCAAGAGATAAGATAGGACCATGGTTAAGAAAGCAAAAGAGAGGAAAGAAGATACCAAGGTCCATGGCTGAGATGAAGAAAGAAGGAGAGAAAGAAAGATAGAAACCATGGCTTACCAAGGAAGAAGATGAAAGAGAGCATCATAAGCTTTTAAAAAATATCCAACATCTACATAATCCATATTGGATTTAGGATATTAAATTTTATATCTGAAAATTTGGGATAGTATTTCGTGTATAGATATATCCGCTTCGAAAAAATCCGACATCCAAAAAATATATACCTATATTATTAAATATATATTATCTATACATAAAAACATAAAAATATAGATATTGCATTATATATTCATAGTGAAATCAATGTTTTCTATATATAATGTATTGATAACAATACATTTATAACTTTTGGTTTGGATCAGATATTTATCCCAATTCAGATATTTTTTGTCAGATCGGATTCAAATAGTATCACATAATATCCGTCAGATATCGGATCGGATATCGGATCAGATTTTTTTTCCAAATTTGGATGTCGAATATAGTAGTATCCTCTATGTATTCGATCCGTTTACAGGTCTAATCATAACACACTTGCCTCTCAAGGCTTATTCCAACATATAATAAACATCATAGCTCACACTTGGATATGCATAACATATCTTACATGCATGGTTAGAAACATACAATAAGAGAAGCAATGCATCATTAATACTATCAACTTGTAGAATCCATGTCCTACAAAGCACATCACATCTTTTAGGGTTAGGGTTTCCTCTTTTAATTGATTAGGGTTTGCAAGGTTGGATCAACAACCATCTTTCGATCATCACTTCCTTCATCATTATGAAGTATATTTAGAAGATGTGGAAACATATTTCTATCATTATTATGAAACATGTAAAGATAGAGTTAGATTTCAACATCATATGCATGATTACACCATAGGGTATCACATCACACCATGTGACCCTAGCATCAACAAGATGCATCACTAGACATCACATAGGGTATCAGTTAGGGTTAGGGTATCGGTTAACCCTAGATATCAAGAAACCAACCTAAGTAGGGTATCGACCTACCAGCCTCAAGGTGAGTATCAGTTTATCATCATTTGGTATGGGGCACCACAAATGATATCGATTAGAGGTACATAAGAGAGTGTATCGGCCATACTATCTCAAAGGGTATAGGCCTATGTATCTCTTTAGATATTGACCACCTTCACCATCATGGGATATCGGCCATACCAACAACTAGGGTATCGGCCTCAAAGATCACCGAGGAATATCGACCACATTCACCATCATGGGATATCGACCATACCAACAACTAGTGTATCAGCCTCAAAGATCACCAAGGAATATTGGCCACTTTCACCATCATGGGGTATCAGCCAAAGCCTCAAGGGAAGGTACTCCTCACTTCTACTCTAGATGTATCAGGCTAGGGTGTATCAGATTGCATGTGTGTCAGATTAGGGTTATCCATGAGACTTGCATACTCAACTAAAAGCCTCATGATCCAACGCTCTTCCTCACTAGTCACCACTAGGTCATAACAAGCCACATCATGATAGGTATATCGGTTTAGCAAAAAGCATATCAGTTTAGCATGTCAGTTTACATAGCATATCGGTTTAGTCATCTTCTACCTCAAGATGATGTTACTAACAAGGAAAAGGAAAAAAGGGTGCAACTTATGGCAACAACCTCAGAAAGTTATATTCTCAAAATAGAACACAAGGCTACCAAATGAAGCTACTAACAAGCAAGAAATAATGAGTTAAGAACAACTAGCAAGGTAACAAGTAGAAAGGTGATAATAACAAAGTAGGTTTAGAGTTATATAACCTGCCTCAAGAACAACCACCAAGCTCTAAGCTCCAAGGTCAAGCTCCAAGCTCACGAACTCAAGGTAGAGGAAGAAGATCCTCCAAGCACAACACCTCTAAGAGATAAGATAGGACCATGGTTAAGAAAGTAAAAGAGAGGAAAGAAGATACCAAGGTCCATGGCCGAGAAGAAGAAAGGATAGAAAGAAAGCTAGAAAATCATGGCTTACTAAGGAAGAATATGAAAGAGAGAACCACAAGTTTTTGGCTCACCAACCAAGCTCTAAGGGAGAGTTCTCTTCAAGCTCAAGGTCGGCCACCAAGGAGAGAAAGCAAGGATCACTAAAAGGGTTGTCTTGCATGGGAAGAAAGGGGTATATATACATGTCTGATGAGAGAGAGAACAAGGGGAAGGTGTCACCACCATAGAACCCTAGAAGACACATGTCCAACAAGAAAGGCCACATGTAACACCATGCAACAAGGTGATAGGATTTATGTCTCGCTCATTTGGTCACTAAAGAAGGTCAAGGTGGATACACTCATCCATCCCCTTCACAAATTGATAGGGATGAAATCCTAGGTCACAAACCAATATGGCACATCTCTAGAGTAACCAGAAAATGATATGGTGATCCTCAAGGTACTACCAAACTGATACCAGGTCTCCTCAAGTCTCTCAAGCCTGAGGCAACACTCTTATGAGCAAAGCACACCTCAAACATGTGCCCAAAACATCACCAAGGATGTCACCACTCAACCAAGGCCAAAATAAGGCACCCACAACTTCCTCTCTCCTATAGATGATGCCAAGAGAGAGAATAAACACTCTAGAGGTGGCAAACTTGCACATCAACCCCTATTTTGGGTGAGTTGCATGTTGCACCAAAACCTCTCCACAAAACACTAGCATCAAGAAACAAGCTCAGACAAGGAGCACAAGCCTCCAACATGCCCTAATTACATCTTAGATGATTAGAGCAAGGAGTTAAGCAACACACTTAAGAAAAAAGAATACGGTTAGCCCAAAACGTGGGTCAGGGTCCTTACAAGCCATAACCCCTAACAGGAATTTTGCCCCCGAAATCCTAAGAGAAAAGAGAAGGGTAGTTCCTCCTCATCTAATGTTTGAGCTCCCACGTGGCTTCCTCAACACCACAATGATGCCAAAGAACCTTTACGAGCAAAAGGTCCTTCCTCTTCAACTTCTTCACCATCTGATCAAGGATCAACATTAGACCTTCCCCATAGGTCATATCCTCATCAAGCTCCACCTCCACATGTTGTAAGACCAGATGGCACTTCATTAGCATACTGACATGGAATATTGGATGTAACATGTGCAACTCAGGTGGAAACTCCAACTTGTAGGCCACCTTCCCAACTCGTACCACAACTGGTTAAGGTCCCATAAACTTGGGATTCAACTTACCCTTCTTCCCAAACCTCAAAACACCTTTCCAGGGAGATACCTTCAGTTATACTTTATTTCTCACTCGGAACTCCAAGGGTCTACCACGATTGTCTGCATATGACTTCTATCTATCATGTGCTTCTTTCAACTGTTGTTGTATCACTTTGATCTTCTTTGTCATCTGTTGCACAAGCTCAGGACTAGACCTATCAAACTGGGTCAAAATTTGTAGCTGGCGTCAAAGGGTCGACCCGTTTAAGTTGGGTTTGGGTGGCAAAATTTGCCACTCACTGAAAATCACCCAAACCCATACCCATATATTTATTTAACTGGTTTCACGGGTGATCCACGGGAACCCGCGGGTGACCCAGTTAATTGAAGTAAATATATTTATATATACCTGCTCTTCTAGTGTTGTACTTATACCAAGGTAGGCTAGACATGATTTTATATATGCAGATGGCCATGCGAGAACCAATCCCTGAGCTTGATTATATGTCATTATTGCAGTTGACAAATATGTCTTTGTAGTGTGTTCCCTCATAATGACCAAGGAAGGTGGGGTCGTGGATTCCGACTCTTCCATTAGACCTTGTATGGAACTAATTTTGACTATATACATATGGTGGTTGGTTGGATTTGGGTGGTACGAGTCAAATCCTCAGGGCATAACAAATATGTAAATAGCCGTGTAGTATAGTTATATAGGATCAAAAACAAAAATGTTGGTTGAGGCCTTGCTTTGATTTTATACCGTTTAGTTATTAATAGTGATACATGTTCTTCATATTCCTTCTTAAATTGATAAGTATACTATTAAGTGATGGCAAGTGCATAGTGTTGATCTAATTGCTTTATCCATGAGATATATGCTTTTTAGTTAATCTTGCTCCACCTGCTCAGTATGTTGTTTTATCTATATGTGATGATAATAGAGTTGGTGGTGAGTTATATTTCCTGCTGAGATTCAGAATCTCACCCTGTGGGTTTACCACATCCTTTTTAGGTGGTCGTGCATGAAGGAGTAGAGATCGTCTGGCAGAGGTTGAGGAGCAACAGGTTGGCCACTAGCCGATGAGGTTGGTAGTGCTGTTGGATGTCTTTTGCTGATAGAGTCCTAGAGTCGTCCATGTACACTCAGGTCTTTGGGAATCATTTTGAAGACATTTTGTGATCGTGCTTTTCTTATGTGGTTGGTTTGTATACCTATGATGAATAGTTCTGGTGGACATAAGTATATGTTCTTTTGGAACAGTCCCTTTGATAATAGGTTGATGACATGCTTTGAGTATGCCTTGAGGCATGAAAGGACTTATGTGCAAAGTTTTCTAGCTGCTTTTGGTTTTATGAAAATGGTTTTAGTTCTTAGTGTTTTCTTTTAATAAGTTTGTTAATCTCTCTTCTGCGATTCTATTGTGAGTAATCTCATTTTGTGAGACAACAAGTATCACATTTGGTACTATCAGAGCTTTAGGTTCGTTGAGTCTACATGGACCTAGGACTAAGGTTTGTGTCTATTCTAGTATCCTCCGGTCTATCTTATAGTCACTTCTGCTTATGTAGAAGAAGAAGTAAAACTGAAAGATGTCTAGAGAACATGAAGAACATGCTGCTGAGAGTAGTGTTGCAGCACCAGTTGGTGGTACAAGGAACCAGGCACATGAAGATCGAGTGCCTGAAGTCCCCCAAGTTGACCCTACCATGATAGAAAATCCTACCTTCAGATCTCTTTTCGGGCAGTTTATGGCAACAATGGCGCATATGGAGGATAGGATGCCTGTACCTCCTACCTAAGACACCAATCCCTAATGTGGAATCATCAGGCACTGGGAAAACTTTTGAGTGTCTTCACTGAGTTGGAGCAGTTGATTATGTGGGGACAGTCGACCCAGTGGATATAGATCTATGGCTGACGGAGCTTGAAAAGGGTTTTAAGATCCTGAGTATCCCTGAGGCAGATAAGGTGAACCATGTGGTGTACCTCCTGAAGGGGAGTGCTGGCTGTTGGTGGGCCAAAGAGGAGGAGAAGAGACTCAGAGTGGTGGTTGGTTGGGAGGAGTTCCGATGAGAGTTTGTAAGTCGGTACTTTCCTCAGACGTATCTTGATGAGAAGATCATCCAGTTTGAGAGGATCCATCAGGGATCCATGACGATCAACGAGTATGAGTCAAGGTTCATGGATTTGTTGAGGTTCTGTCCTCATATGGTGACGATAGATGACGAGCAGATTTGTTGTTTTGAGAAGGGGTTGAGTGATGAGTTGTCGACCCCAATAGCATATTTGGAGAATAGAGAATGGTTTGCCACATTTGTGGAGTTGGTTCGGAAAATAGAACAATCTATGAAGGAGAAGCGGGAGACAAGTGCCAAGAAATAGTTTACATAGTTTCCAGGACAGTCTTCTGGTGGCGCTAAGAAGCCATAGTTTTTTCACCGCCAGTTCCACAAAGGTTCAACGTTTCGACACAATGGTCACCCAGTATGGGGTGAGGATGTAGTTTTCCACCAAAAGGAGCTCAAAGTACAACTTTAGTGTAAGTGACTGGGCCATCTAAGCCCTGGTATGAGAGCAAGACATGTTAAGAGTGTGGGCAAGTTTGACATACCTAGGTGTTCTACTCTACGAGAGGTGATGAAATGACTCAACAACTGAGGCAGAGCCAACAAGGCTCACAAAGACAATAGAGCAATAGAAACACAGGAGGACGTGGACGTGGCCAAGTGTCACAAACTGGATCATCTGTTCAGGGAAGCAGGGGACAGGGGCGACAATAGGAAACAACTAGATTCTATGCCATGAGTTAGCCGGAGGCTGTGGTCAGCCCGCGAGTGGTGACAGGTCAGATGGAGTTATTTCATTCTGATTTATCTTCTTCTTGATTTATATCTGTTTTGGTTCACTCGGATGCTACACACTCTTTTACGCATGTGAAGTTCTTAGTAATTTCTCTTTGCCTGTTAGTCATAGGAAGAGTATCTTGTTGCTAGAAACCCCATTGGTCGGTTCTGCAGTGTTGCAAAATGTGTGTCCTTCCTGTGTTCTCTCTTTTTCTGGACACAACATTCAAGTGGATCTTATATCACTTGACATGCATGAATTCAATGTGATCCTTGGAATGGATACCTTGGAGAAGTATAGAGTAGTCTTGGATTGTGGTTCCAAGCAAGCAATGTTTGTGGATGGTAGACAAACATGGATCTTCCAAGGATATAGGTGATTCTTCCAATGTGTCTTGTTTCAGCCATGGTGGTAGGGAAGCTTCTGAGACAAGGTTCTGAAGCATTTTTGGCACACGTGCTAGATACTGAGGTGAGGAGTCCTAGTATTCAGGAAGTGTCGGTGGTTAGGAAATTTGAAGATGTGTCCCCTGAAGAGTTTCTTGGTGCTCCCCCACCCCAAGATATTGATTTTGAGATCAACCTGGTTCCTAGCACACAACCGATAGCTCAGACACTATACAGAATGGCACCGATAGAGATGACAGAATTAAAGAAACAGTTGCAAGAACTGCTTGACAAAGGTTTCATCAGGATGAGTACATTGTCGTGGGGTGACCTAGTGCTATTTGTAAAGAAGAAGGATGGGTCTATGAGGTTGTGCATAGATTACATACAGTTGAACAAGGTCAGGATAAAGAATAAGCATCCCTTGTCAAGGATAGATGACTTGTTTGATCAATTGCGTGGCACGAAGGTGTTCTCAAAGATAGATCTACGATCAGGGTATCATTAGTTGAGGATCAAGGAGGATGACATACCAAAGTCAGCTTTTAGGATGAGGTATGGTCACTATGAGTTCGTGGTCATGCCGTTTGGGCTGACTAATGCACCAAAAATGTTCATGGATTTGATGAACAAGGTGTTCCAACCGTTCCTTGATTAGTTTGTGGTTGTCTTCATAGATGACATTTTGATATATAGTTAGACAGTCAGTAGCATGAACAACATCTGCGTTAGGCGTTGATGGTGTTGAGACAACACCAACTCTATGCTAAGTTCAACAAGTGTGAATTTTGGTTGAGGGAGGTAGCTTTCTTGGGAACATTATATATACAGAAGGAGTACACATAGACCCTAAGAAGGTAGAGTCTGTGACAGAATGGGAGCAGCCGAAGATGCCAACATAAGTGCACAATTTCCTAGGTTTAGCAAGCTAGTACTGAAGGTTCATCAAGGACTTCAGCGCTGTTGCCTTACCTCTAACAAGATTGATGTGAAAGGATGTATCATTTGTCTAGGATGATATATGTCAATGTGCTTTTTAGTTGTTGAAGGAGAAGTTGACAAGTGCACCAATTTTGGTGAGTAGGGAAAAGGATACATAGTCTTCTATGATGCATCCAAAAGTGGTATGGGTTGTGTGTTGTTGCAGGACAAGTAAGTGATTTCTTTTACTTCCCGACAACTTAAGAAACACGTGGAGAATTATCCAACCCATGATATGGAGTTAGATGTAGTGGTTCATGCCCTGAATATTTGGAGACACTATCTTTATGGGGAGAAGTGTCAGATCTTCACGTATCACAAGAATATGAATCACGTATCACAAGAATATGAAGTACATCTTCTCACAACCAGAGTTGAACATGAGGCAACGACATTGGATGGAGCTTATTAAAAGTCTATGACTGCACGATTGATTATCACCTGAGAATGGCAAATGTCATGGAAAACACTTTAAGCAAGAAGTCTTAATCTATGGATAAAGGTCAATTGGAGTTCTTTAATGTGCCACAAGCGAGACATGTTGGTCTCCTTGTGTCAGATGAATGTCAAGTTGGAAATCTCTTTGTTAGCCACTTTGTTGTCACAATTACAAGTGAAGCCTACACTAAGACAACAAATCAGAGAGGCACAACAGATGGATACTGTGATACAATAGATCAGGCCAGGGTTCGGTAGTGATAAGTGTGATGGCTTGCATGAGTTGAATGATGGGACAGTTTGTTACCATGGTAGGATAGTGGTTCCTGATGTTGATAATCTGAGGAAGATGGTGCTAGAAGAAGTTCATTTATCTATGTATGCTATGCATCCAGGTAGTACCAAGATGTATCACAACCTGAAGGATATGTATTGGTGACCTGACTTGAAGAAAGATGTAGCTGAGTTCGTTGCAAGATGTGTTGTGTGTCAGCAAGTCAAAGCTGAGCATCAGAAGCCTATAGGAACATTGCAACCATTGCCTATACCTCAATGGAAATGGGATCATATGACTATAGACTTTTTGGTTGGTCTACCTAGGATAGCGAAAGGTTATGATTCCATTTGGGTGATTGTTGATCGGTTGACCAAGTCAACACATTTCCTTCCCATGAAGACAATGTTCACATCAGATAAACTTGCTCAAGTTTATGTTGACGAGATAATGGATTTACACAGTGTTTCAGCTACTATCATATCTGATAGATGTCCTCAGTTTACAAGTCGCTTTTGGGAGTGACTGCATATAGCTTTGGGTATGCAGTTGAAGTTCAACACTGCTTTTCTCCCGTAGACAGATGGTCAGTCTGAAAGGACCATTCTGATCTTGGAAGATCTGTTGAGTGCTTGTGTTCTTCAGTTACAAGAAGTTGGGATATACACCTTAGTATGATAGAGCTTGCCTACAATAACAACTATAAGAGAAGTATTAACATGGCACCATATGAGGTGTTGTATGGGAGACATTATAGGTCGTTGTTGTGTTGGTATGAGATAGGGGAGTATCAACTTCTGGGTCCTGAGTAGACCTGTGAAATGGGTGGGTGGGTTGGGTTTGGGTTGGGTCGTTGCGGGTGCGGGTCTGGCTGGTGGGGGTCAAAAAGATATAGTTCTAAATGGGTGGAAGAAAAGTACACCCAAACCTGACCCAGCGGGTTGCGGGTTGCCCGTGGGTGCCCATATAAAATGTGTATAATCAACTATAAGTTACTGGTTTCTTTCCTTAACACTAAAAACAACATTTGAAACAACTTGTAACTATTGTTTTTGTGTCAAATAAGTGCAAAATAACCAACCAACTACTATGTTTGATGTCAAACTATTTAATTAGTTGTCAATATATGTTTATGCAAATTTAATGAAAAAGTAACAACTAGTTGTTGTATTCAAAATAAATTAGGAAAATCGATGTAGTTTTCATAGAGAAATATCACAAAAAAACAATACATAATTTTTTCATGTAATATTAGACGTTCCTAATATTACAAGTACTAATTATTACTATTGCAAACACAATATAAAGAGAATACAATTGTTGTTGGTAAAGATGAATATTTAACTTGTATGAAATAAGAAACATCTTTTAATAGGTGTATGTGTATATTAGGTTCACACATGGTCGTTCTAAGAAGGAATGGCTCATGCATGGCCATCCATATAATAATGAGATTGACTCACGCATGGTTGTCTCTGCATCATCTAGGGTTAAGGATACAAGGAAATTACTTGACTTGTACCCCTCATATTCAAAAATATGCGCTATGAGTTAAACTCATTTCACCATCCATCTATTGCTGACGCTGAATGGGTCCATGGAATAGGGCAAACTACACTATTAGATTCCACTTGATTAATTAGACCAATTAAGATGACATGTAGCATCGGTCAAGTTATAATGTACAAACCAAAAACAAATTCTACAAAATTAGGTCTTAAGGTATCACTAAAACATAATGAAACATATATAAGGACCACATCATCACTTTATGTCAGTTATTCATCACATGTTCATTACAAGGACCAATGTCCATCACATGGGCTACATATCTTAGGGTATTAACCCCTCATCTCATCTCTGAGAGAAACTGTCAATTTCACATAAGGCAAGTAGCCATCACCAGGTCATAAGACCATTAACTCTTCTCTTAGGGTTATCATAACACACTTGCCTCTCAAGGCTTATTCCAACATATAAAAACATCATAGCTCATACCTAGCTATGCATAACATTGTTTACCTACATGGTTAGAAACATATAACAAGAGAAGCAATGCATCATTGATAATGTCAACTTGTAGAATCCATGTCCTATAAAGCACATCACATATTTTAGGGTTAGGGTTTCCTCTTTTAATCAATTAGGGTTTGCAAGGTTGGATGAACAACCATCATTAGATCATCACTTCCTTCATCGTTATGAACTATATTTAGACGATGTGGAAACATATTTCTATCATTATTATGAAACATGTAAAGAGAGATTAGCTTTCAACATCATACACGAGACTACACCATAGGGTATCACATCACACCATGCGACCCTAGAATTAATCAACAAGATGAATCACTACACATCACATAGGGTATCAATTAGGGTTAGGGTATTAGTTAACCATAGGTATCGGGAAACCAACCTAAGTAAGGTATAGACCTACCAACCTCAAGGTGAGTATCAGTTTATCATCACTTGGTATCGGGCACCACAAATGATATCGACTAGAGGTACATAAGAGAGTGTATTGGCCACACTATCTCAAAGGGTATCGGCCTATGTATCTCTTTAGATATCGACCACCTTCACCATCATGGGATATCGTCCATACCAACAACTAGGGTATCAGCCTCAAAGATCACCAAGGAATATTGGCCAAATCCTCAAGGGAAGGTACTCCTCACTTCTACTCTAGATGTATCAGGATAGGGTGTATCAATTGCATGTGTTTTGGATTAGGTTTATCCATGTCGACTTCCATACTCAACTAAAAGCCTCATAATCCAACACTTTTCCTCACTAGTCACCACTAGGTCATAACAAGCCACATCATGATAGGTATATCAGTTTAGCAAAAATCGTATCTGTTTAGCATGTCAGTTTTCATGGCATATCGATTTAGCATGTTGGTTTACATAGAATATTGATTTAGCATGTCAGTTTACATAGCATATCGATTTAGTCATCTTCTACCTCAAGATGACGTTACTAACAAGGCAAAAGGAAAAAGGGGTGCAACTTATGGCAGCAACTGCACCAAGTTCTATTCTCAAAACAGAACACAAGGCTACCAGATAAAGCTACTAACAAGTAAGAAATAACGAGCTAAGAACAACTAGCAAGGTAACAAGTAGAAAGGTGATAATAACAAAGTAGGTTTAGAGTTATATAACCCGCCTCAAGAACAACTACCAAGCTCTAATCTCCAAGGTTAAGCTCTAAGATCACAAACTCAAGGTAGAGGAAGAAGATCCTCCAAGCACAACACATTCAAGAGATAAGATAGGACCATGGTTAACAAAGAAAAAGAGAGGAAAGAAGATACCAAGGTCCATGGCTGAGAAGACAAAAGAAGGAGAGAAAGAAAGCTAGAAAACCATGGCTTACCAAGGAAGAAGATGAAAGAGAGCATAACAAGCTTTTGGCTCGCCCACTAAGATTCAAGGAAGAGTTCTCTTCAATCTCAAGGTTGGCCATCAAGGAGATAAAGCAAGGATCACTAAAAGGGTTCTCTTACATGGGAAGAAAGGGGTATATATACATGGCCGATGAGAGAGAGAGAGAAAGGGGAAGGTATCACAACCTTATAACCCTAGAAGACACATGTCCAAGAAGAAAGGCTACATGTAACACCATGCAACAAGGTGATAGGATCTATGTCTTGCTCACTTGGTCACTAAGGAAGGTCAAGGTTGATACACTCATCCATCCCCTTCACAAACCGATAGGGATGAAACCCTAGGTCACAAACCGATATGGCACATCTCTAGAGCCACCACAAAATGATATGGTGATCCTCAAGGTACCACCAAACTGATACTAGGTCAACTCAAGGCTCTCATGCCCAAGACAACACTCTTATGAGCAAAACACACCTCAAACATGTGCCCAAAACATCACCAAGCATGTCACCACTCATCCAAGGCCAAAACAAGGCACCCAACACTTCCTATCTCCTCTAGATGATGCCAAGAGAGAGAAGAAACACTCTAGAGGTGGCAAACTTTCACATCAACCCCTATTCTGGGTGAGTTGTATGTTTCACCAAAACCTCTCTACAAAACACTAGCATCAAGTAACAAGCTCAAACAAGGAACACAAACTCCAACATGCCCTAATTACATCTTAGATGATTAGAGCAAGGAACTAAGCAACACACTTAAGTAAAACAAATAGGGTTAGCCCAAAACATGGGTCAGAGTCCTTACACTTAGGATGAGAATGAAGATTCCTTTATTAATCATCTTCAAGAATTCATCAAAAGAAAATGGAAAGGAGAAGTTGTTATAAAATTAATGATTTGGTCAAAGAATATGTATGCATCAACATTGAAGGTCTATATCCCATAGGTATGTTCGCAATCAAGTATTTTTACTAAAGAAGATAATGACGTAATGGAAATTGATTTCCCAAATAAAAACATATCAAAATTTGTATTCAAAACTTAATTACATTTGATAACCTTATAAAATGAGGACTTATCTAAAGATACAAGAAGTTTACTACAAAATTACCTTCATGATAAATACATCTTTATTCTAATTATATTTGGAAAGAATCACTACTATTACGAAAAAATTCTCATAGAAACAGGTAGTGCAAGAATATTTCATAATTTTGGAGACAAATCAACAAAGCAATGATATATATTTCTCGGTTAAAAGTTCACAAAACTATCACTCTTTCTTAATGGAACAATGAAGGAAATCCTAATAAAATAAGAAAATTTTAAGATAAACTTCAGCCCAAATACTACAATTATTGGGACTATCAAGATTCTTGGAAAAATGTTTTATGTATTCAAAATAGTCAAATGACTCATTCCTGGTTCATTAAATGGTCATATAACACAAAGATACCACACTGATTCTTCTATATTTTGCAAAATATTATGGAGCTACACGGGAAATAAATGTTTCAAACATGACTTCAAGAAAAAGGTGAACAAATTATTACTAGAATCAAAAAGCATTATGCCAGAAGAACTTGATACCTTTTTTAGTAAATTAAATCTAAATGTATCCTTGGGATCAGAAAATGAAGAAGGATGTTTATTTAATTACTATAGTAATGAAACGTCATCAGATGAAATTAATGTTTCAACTAGTGATCAACAATTTATACTTGAAAGCATAGATTCCATCCAAAATAAACAAGAAATAAGCACAAAACTAGCAACATATCTTGATATGATTAGAGATTAAAAATCTACTAAAAAGTAAAAAACAAAAGGAAATCAGTTCTACTCATTTGATCATGTAATCAAAATAATTGAACATGAAAAAACAAATGACAAACAAACTTCTTTAGAAGAATTGAGAAAAGAACAAAATAAAATCAAAGTAGAAATTATTTAACTTTAAATAAGATTAAAACTCTTTCAAAATACATATACAAAAAATATAATGATGATGACGATGATGGTGAACATACATTTAATTCGATGCTTGGATAGTGCTCATACAGAAACCAAAATTGATGAATCTAAGGACAAGAATGAAGATTCCACTATCAATAATCTTCAAGGATTCGTCAAAAGAAAATGGAAAGAAGAAGTTTTATATAAAAATTAATGACTTTACTATAAAATTAATAACTCTATTTAATTCTAGAGTTGATGTTAATTGTGTAAGAGAATAGCTTATACCAAGAAAATATCATGAAACAACAAATCATCATGTCAATTCTGCAATAAAAGATAAACTCAAAGTAAAACATAAAATTTCTAAAGCATACATATGTATCAACAATGATATTATCAAAACATCATGCATCCCTCCTCAAAATAAAACTGAGGATATTATCATCGGGACACCCTTTATTAATAAAATTCTCCCTATATTAGTCCCTGAAAGGGGGATTCATGAACAGATTTATAATTTTGTAACTTTTGATTTTGGAAAGAAACATAAAGTTGAGATTTTGAGGAAAATAAGGTCTGCATTAGATTACAATGATCGTTTTATTAATATGCTTGAAAAAATCCATGACAAAAACATGTTTTTTAGTAATTAGTTTTGTTTCATATTTGACTAAAACAATACTTCTTATACTTGATCACATAAATTTGCATGCATCAGCATCAAAGGTCTATATCACAGAGGTATGTTCCCAATCAAATATTTCCACTAAAGAAGGTAACGACTAAATAGAAGTTGATTTCCAAAAAAAAACATATCAAAGTTTGTATTCAAAATATTAATGCATGTGATAACCTTAGAAAATGAGGACTTATCTAAAGACACAAGAACTTTACTACTAAATTACCTTCCTGATAACTATAACTTTATTCCAACTATGTTTGGAAAGAATCACTACTATTACTAAAAAAAATCCCATAGAAACAGGTAGTCCAAAAATATTTCATAATTTTGGAGACAAATCAACAAAGAAAATGATATATTTTCTCAGTTAAAAATTCAAAAAAATATCACTCTTTCAAAATGGAACAATGAAGGAAATCCTAATATTCTAAGAAGAATTAAAGACAAATAGCAACCCCAATACTGCAATTATTGGGACTATCATGATTCTTGGAAAAATGTTTTATGTATTCAAAATAGTCAAATGACTCATTCATGGTTCATTAAATGGTCTTATAGGACAAATCTACCAAATTGGTTCTTCTACATATTTTGGAAAAATTATGGAGCTACATGGGAAATATACTCACAAAATCTTAATAGCTATATTTTATTATTTGAAAGTATAGATTAAGAATATATTAACATCATAAGGTATTATTGCGTGTATGGAATCCCATGGATTATGCAACGGAAATGGAGAAAAGAAATGGATGACTTTCTACCCTACCTAGGAAGGCAAGTAATAATAAAATAGTGGGATAAGTTCAACATTGACCCTTATTTAAAGGGAAAGATAATATCTAACTCAGTTTCAGATTACCTTATTGAACAAGAAATTAAAAAGGCACCTCCATATAAAAAATTAAATTATAAAAAAAATCTCTCATGAAAAATCCTAACAATGAAAATTCTCAACTTATTATATTTAATGAAATTTTCGATCTAGAAAACATTTCAATTTTGGATCTTACTAAAGGGGAAAATAATTTTAAAAATGGAGACGATTGTTATAGATTACTCATTTAAAATTGTGGGTCGTAAAAATTATATGACATATCTTTAAATATAAAAGTAAATGTGTGTCAACATTTACTCTACTAAAGACAAAGGAATCTATTTCCTATATAATAAAATACATTTGTCAAAACTCAAAGATGAAAAGCACAAGTGGCATACTAAAAAGGAAGACAAGGGCATCTTTCAAAAGTCATGAAGATGAAAGAACAAGTGGAAAACACAACAAATTATGGACAATCCATCAACAAGAAATACTTGTCAAAGACACAAATTGAAGAAAGCAAGTGGCAATCTGAGAAAAATCGTCAAATCCATCTGAAGGGCCTATAAAAGGCAAAGAAGAGTTGTAATAGCTACAACACTCTTCCAACCAAAGATCTCTCGTTGCTGATTGTCCTTAGATCTTGTAGTAAGAGTAGCCCTAGTTTGAAATTCTCTCTACTTCGAGAATTTCTAACTGTTGTAATCCTTTATCCACCTTTGATATATTGTGACTTCGTCCATATAATCATGTGTTTTTAGTTTCCTCATATAACCTCGAGTGTAACCTTTCAGTATCCAATAAAAGTTTTAAGACATATTCTTTTAAGATTAGTAGTGTGTGCATGTTCTTCCATTTGTGAATCATAATCAAATATCACTACTTTAATTCAAAGCAAGGAGATCGGGTTTGCTTCAGTGACGTACTAATGTCCCCACAGTGATATCAGAGACGCGCTCTACACCACTAATCAACACCATATGTAAGTTCTCTACTATTATTTATAATATTTTACACAAGCATTCTCCGTTCATCCTAAGAAATTATGCATACCTTATTCCTTAATCACAAACCCTAGTCCACCATCACTCACTTATATCGATTATCCAAATGCAAACTATCCTTTCTTACATCATTATTTGTCCCAATTATCCAAATGCAAATTAGTCATTCCTACTCCACCAAATAGTCTAAAACTCCACCAATACTCCAACACCACACTCCACTAATTATCTAATGACCAACCACCAAAATCTCTCTCTCTCTTTATATATATATATATATATATATATATATATATATATATATATATATATATATATATATATATATATATATATATATATATATATGTGTGTGTATGTGTGTGTGTGAGAGAGAGAGTGTGTGGGGGGGGATAGCGTGTGATATTTAATCATATTTACACATTAATCATTTTAATATTAGTATCATATGTAATAAAAATATATCCAATCATATTGATTTAAATCAAGATACACCGTAAATTGACATGGCTCTGATACCGCTGTTGGGAAATCGAGGCAACAAAATTTGAAATTTTAGTCCTTGGTTGTAGTTACCACATTATTGACCATACCGGTAATTCTTATGTCTGAATTTTTTATTTTTTTGCAAGCCAAGTGGACCCCAAGCTTGACCATGTTCCTAACTAGGTTATTGCTAGTGAGAATTTTCTACTCTGGTTGGATTCTCGTATAGGAACCTCGAATGATTGTTTGGCCTACTTTGGCTATAGTAGCATTGTCCTAGTACAAAATGTATACCCTTTCCTTGGTATAATTATTTCTAAACTATTTCTTTCCTCCACCTTGGAGACATCAAGCACACCTCCCTATCTCTCTATCCTAAGTTAATTCATTTCAGCATATTCCTTATTTTGTTGAATGGTTGATGCATGAAGTTCCAATCACAAGAAGCTTTGGAAAAGCCTTCTGCATTATCATCGACACCTCGGTCAAAGTTTTATACTAGTGTCACTGGGAAGACATTATGATGTGGGAATCGGTGAATGAGTTCCTTCAAGTGCTCCCATGCTATAATAATTATTCACTTTGTTTTCCCTTAAACTATTGAGCTTCCTACAAATCTGATATGTGAGTAAGGGAGGGTTAAACTTCTGTATAAATTGACTCTAGATATGATCACATGTCTATATAATGTTGTGTTGCAAGGATTTGTTCCAATTTGTTACTTTGTTAGTGAAGGAGTAGTAAAAATAAATGAGGCAAGCTTCCCAATGAGGTAACCTAGGATGTTTGATCATGTCGCATAGGTTAGTGGATTTGAGTAGATTCTCATGCACATCGTAACCTACATAACCACTGAAAGGATTATTTTGCACCATTTGGATCAACTACATTTTATCTAAAAAAATTAGGATGCAATAGATGGGTAGCGATTGCATGTTTATGAGGCCTTGGTAATTGAAGCTTCCCATAATTCTTTGGACACCTTTGCCTCCTTGATTTACCATATTTCAACCTAAAATTTGGTCCTAGATCTACAATTGTTTTTTCACATTTTTCATCTAATTCCTGGTCAATATGTTGATGCATCTCCTCATTAGCCATATTTTACCTTCTCTCTCATAGTAATATGCAGTAAGTGTGTTATATTAAAATCCAATTTCACTATAGTGTCTACTCCATAAAAGCATAACATACACTAGTATCTAGCCAAAATTTACAAAGAAATAGAGTATCAATCATCAATAGATAAGATCAAAAAAAGTGGATAAGAAATTATATCAATAATTGAATAAAATGGAATAGTTAATTATTAGTTTATTGATACTATTAATAATTTGATTGTCCCAGAAACAACATCAAATTTGTGTGACTTGTATCATACCTCAAATTACAACATAAATTAGTTTTAGTTTATACCTTCGCTAATGGGTACAACATATCACCAGTAAGTGGAAGGGTATTACCATGGTATAGTTAGGATTGAATCTTAAGCACAACTTCTTTTAATAATTATATTAATTTGATTATTATCATATAAATAGGTGATTAACAAAGGATGGTTTATTTAACTAATAAATTAAACTAATTTCAACATTAAAATGATAATTTAACCTAAATTTATTTTATATATGAATTCACAGACTAAGGTGGTGGATTCACTACTCACAACCCTATTAGTTGTCTCCCTCACTTCTTTTGCAATATGCATATAGTAATAATGTGGAGCAATTAATGAAAAAATATTTGTAAAAAAACAATTTTTGAAAGGTAAACATCACTCGGATCACATGTTTGTGATGTTCAAGAGGTTATGTTTCCACACTCTAGAACTTATTTCTCCTTGTATCCTCTAACCTAGAGAACTCAAAAATAATCATACGGTTATGAATCCTCACACTGTCATGATGTTCAAAAAGTCCAAGGATCATAGAAATTGGTATTCAAGCCATTACTAAAGAAAATATACATTCAATTCATACAATATAGTTCATAAAACATTTATAAGGCAATACAAGATAGAGGAGCAAGACAATTGGGCTACTCCTTACATCCTAGTAGTAGACTACCAGGTACTCATGACTATGCTAAGGCATGTAAAAAGAAGAGACAAGAAGACATGATCTACAAAACCATGAAGAAGGAAGTCACAGTGGTGCTTGGTAACGATGTCCAAGAAATCATGCAATCAAGACTAGTCTAATCCCCACACATCCCTTTAATCTTATGAATCATTTGTCAGCTTCTCTCGGAGATCGCTTTGTCTCCTCCTGATATATGTTACATCCCAATTAGGTTAGAAGATCCCCCTAGGGTGCTACCAATAGTGATTCTTTTGTATGGTGGGTTGTGGTTGCACAAGTGGGATCACCACAATAGTAATGCATGTTTATTGCTACAATTGTGATGCTCAAGAAGTTGGTTGACTACCCAGGTAGTCATTCTGGTAGTCTTGTTAAGTGCCACTCTTCTTCCTTGTCGTTCATTTGACTATCTTGAATAGCAAGTCAACTAGATTATTTTGAACACTTATATGTAGATGCCTCATTCACTCAACTGGATCATCTAGTTAGTTGTCTAGTCTCTCATTTGGGCTTATTGTTGATTCTCTAGTTGATTGAGTGGTCTTTCTAGATAGTTGGGTTACTAGTCCTTCTTTAGTACTTCTATGATTTTCCTTAATGCCTCGTTACTAGGGCTAGTTGGTCAACTAGGGTGCTCATGAAGATGTCTAAGTGTTTGAGCATGCCTAGTCAGTTGACTAGTGGGACTAGTCGATCTACTAGATAAATTCAGTTGAGTGTGTTGCTTACTATGGTTGAATAAGATGACCAACTAGGTGATCAGGTTGATTTTTTAGCTAGTTGGATTTTAGCTGCTCTGATAGGGATTTCTAGTCAGTTGACAAGTGGAACTAGTCAACTAACTAACCAACTATGAAGACCATATTTTTTCCTATTCTTGTCATATCATCCTTGAAGTCAGATATTCAAATTTTTGGAGTGAGGAATGATTATTTTCACGTTGGGATCCATGAATGGAACACTTGTGAATTCCATGACCTCCTATGTTCCACTTTCTCTAACATACAATCATGAAAATATAAAACAGATTAAGTTCCAATCAAAAATAAAATGACAAAAACCCTAAACCAAAGTTAAAACAGAAGTAGAATTCCATGGTGAAATCTAAAGGTAAACATGAAAGGTGGCTAAAACTATAATAGGCATTCATCACTTACCCCTAACTCTTCATGGTTTGAATGTTTGTATTGCACTATCTTACTATGGTTTGTCTGTATCAGAGAAGAATGATAGTAATATTTCATTGAAAATGGAGGAAGAAGTACAAAGGTAGTTAAACACCATTCTTGGAACTATTGAGTGATGTTCATGTTCTACTTCAATCCTGAAGGTTCAAGGACTTCAATTCTCTAATAAAAATTTAGGTTAAAATAAAGGCGATCTACTTGTTAGGGAATAGTGTGAATCCCACACAAGATAAACCTATTACTTGTTTAGAGATAATTGAAAATGACACATTATTTTTCTTTATAAATTTTTGTCAAAAAATAAGTAGTAGTTGTCAATATAAGATAATGGAGGTATAGATGGTGTTTTCCAAATGTGTGAGAAATTTGTAGGTTCCATAGTTAGGCACGATGTGAAGACCTCTATATTTTTTGGGGAACACGTAGAATTTTCATCAAATTTTCTGATTGGCATAGTAAATCTTATTCTATGTGGATTGCACCCATATAAATCTTCATTTCTTCATCCTCTTCTAGAATTATTATTGGTATTTGTCAAAAATTAATATTTTTTGTTCAAGACAATTATATTGCACCTTCAAATTATGACTAATGACCATTTTATCAAAACATCTCTACCACATGTTGTTAAATTTTGAAATCATGTTATGGGTTGAACCAAAATCATAGAGGCATAGACCCATGGGTGTCTAACATGGAAAATAAAAATATACAACAACAATAATTTAGTGGTTTCAGGGGGCCTACTTCCCAAGGCTCTAGCAGTATTTTAGGAATGATGACTGACCCTACAAACCACCACTAGCCTCAATTGTGCAGTTTGTCATCAGTCATGTGCAAGTCAGGATAAACTTTCTTATTGGTCATCCATCCTAGTACTACTCCAAGTTGAGCACGCTTAACTATGGAGTTCTTTAGTGATGGGATCCCTGAAAAGGAGGTGCACCTTGGTAATATGGGTAGTCCAATCATTCCTTTTAAGACTATGTTATCCAAGACCTCAAATCATGGGACGTTACAATCTCCCCCACGTAGACTCTTGATGTCTTCGTCAAGACTCAACTATATGGCCTCATAATCTTTTCCCCATTTCAGTGTAGACCCAAATGACCCATGTACAGGTCCTGATCACGACTACCAGTGCAAGGGTGGATCCATCAACTCAGATAGCTCTTTCCAACATGCCTCGACACTACCAGCGCATGGGTGTCTCCATCAACATGCATAGCCCTTTCCAACATGTGTGGACTACACGGCTCAAAGACTGACATGCCATAGGCCCATGTAGGCCCCACCTACTAGAGGGGAATTGGCTCTGATACCATTCTGTAATGCTCGGGCCTACTACCCAAGGCTCTAGCTGGGTTTTAGGAATGACGATTGGCCCCACAGACTACCACTAGCCTCAACTGTGTGGTTTATCCTTAGACACGTGCAAGCCAGGATAAACTTCCTGACAGGTCACTCATCCTAGTACTAATCCAAGTTGAGCACGCTTAACTATGGAGTTATTTAGTGATGGGCTCCCCGAAAAGGAGGTGCACCTTGGTGATTAGGGTAGTCCAATCATTCCTTTTAAGATCATGTTATCCAAGGCCTCAAATTTTGGAATGTTACAAGGTCATTCAAAAGTCTGAAGAGCTACAAGCTAAGTAATCCATGAAACCATAGTTGTATCTATGTATCACTTCTTCTCTAGCTTCCATGATGGTGTGGTTGTTTTATTGTCTCCCAGTTTCATCAAGTTGATACGAAATCAGCATACGCATAACATTTGTTTCTTGGGGGATACAATAACTTATCCACTATTATGTCTTTTAATTTTTTCTATGTTAGCCTCTATGGTAAGTTTTCATATTATTCTCATCTATTGTGTCTTTTTTTCTAGGAAAATTTATATACACCTAGTCATGTTTATATATTTTTCATGTCAAATATAGATAGATAAATACATCATACTATAGAATGTATATGGTATAAATTTGAATTAGTGTTGAATCTACTCACGAGTTTCATTACACTCACTTTGTACTACACTAAGAAACAAATATAGATATCTAATTAAATATAGTAATATGGGTGACCCTTAGGGACAACAAGGTTGACGGCAGTTTGTGGTTAATGAAAGAACATTTCTTGAGGAAGAAATACTGATTATAGTGGATAAGATAGGACATGTCCTATATTAGGTCTATGAAAGAAAAAATCAAACCATTAAGGTACATAGGTAGGATTAGTTGTAACATGATTATGCTTATCTTATATGATTTAACAACTAAATAGTTATTAAAAAATTAGTATCTTTATAATGGCATACAAAATAAATTTAGTACTACTACAAAAATATTTTATATATTTTCAAAAATCAATTTTTCTACATACGAGAATATAATTATATATTTCAATACATACATGAATCTATAACAATTTAAGGGACTTGCGATAACTATTGTTTATTACAGATGCAGTTTAACTATGGTCTCTCAAAAATCACATTGCATTCTTTATCCATGTGGGTTTGATTGTATAGTGCTATGTGGAATCATCATCTTGAAAGGAGCCATACTTTGGGCTTTTAGGTATTATAATTTGATATGTGACCTCATCTCAGGACCATCTTATTAAAAAAACGTGATGCTTCTTTTTTTGAAAGAAACAAATACATGAAGAGATTAGAAACTTTGATATGTTGTTATTTTTTATTTTTCATTTCCTATTTCTATGCATAATTCATATTAAGTTTCATATTCCTTGTATGCCCTACTAGTTTCATTTGATTTTTTTTGTTTTTCTTTATTATTTGTATTTATTTGCATGTATGAATATCCATTAGCAACTACAATTTGCTAGAATATGGCCTTGGATTTGAAAGGGCTCTCAATCTACCAGGAAAAGATAGAAAGATCTTCTTGAGTGACTCTACCATCATTGATCATAGATGAGTTTTAAATTTATAGTATGCAAATTACTCTCTTGGATACTATTTCCCAAATTTAATGTGCTCTGGTTTGACAAGAGATCATATAAAGAAATCAATCTAGAGATAAGCCCACAATTGTCAACAAGGTTATTAGAATACCTTTTAAGATGGTGTTATGTATGGTCCTATATTTTTCTTAAGAATACTCCTAGAAATGTGTTGTGTTCTATATATTAAGGGAGAATATCCAATTATCTAAATATTCATTTGTTTCTCTTTATCTTTCATGCTTAGGTGATCAATCAAACATTCTTTTACTCAGATTAATCATCATGGTAGTTTTAAGATTTTAATATGTGTAGTACTTGCCTTGATGTCACCTAGTAGATTTTTCATTATATAAATAGATTTGTTGAATAATTAGTTGATATTGGTGCATTATGTACTTGATTATCGGTGTTGTGGTGTATGAGAAAGGAATGGATGCACCATGCAACAATTAACCAGTTGTATAGGAGAGGTAACCTTGCATTAAACACCTCCCAATATTTAAGTTTTTGTTTCATATCTATTTTGTGATTTTTTTTCAATGTGTTGTGGTATATGTCCTTCATTGTTTACAAATATTGTTTGTAATGACACTTTGCTTTATGGAATGTAGCGGGACTCGACCTTATAATAAGAATATCATGTGCTATAAAATATTGATGATGTTAACACGTTTTTATCATATCTTTACACCCTACAAGGTTGAGTATATAACTTTATTAACATGTAGCTATTATGCATAACACTTCCATTTCCCATTTCTTATATTATTTCTAGTGTCTTTGTCACTATATACTTTTCTAAAGTATCTTGGTATCGCATTATTTATAAGTAATAAATCTTTTTCCTTTTTTATAAAATGCCACCTTTTGTATATGATGCTTGTATTATTTGTTTGCTCGATGTGTTGATTTTCAAGAACATGCATACAAAATATTCTTGAAATTAAATATCAAGGTGCCCCAGGTTAGGGTTTAGGTGCCACTAAGGGACAAAAATGCAAATGCATACATTAGGGTTTTAATGAAACTTCAAACCATGGAGATTATGTTCGTTATGTCCATTAGACTTAAATGAATACATATCAAACATGCTAAATAAGAAGAAGAAGAAGAAAATACATTTGGAGCAAAGTTAGGAGTTTCAAAAAGAATATAGCATCCTTTATCTAAAAAAATATAATATAGAAGGAATGAGCGTTCACATACTTTAGAGTCAGAAAACAAGATACATCAATTATATAAGTAATATTATCAAAATAGGGTATTTGACTATTTGTGACTCGACTCCAAAAGAGGACAGAAACACATCTCACTGTACATTTCAAGATATAGGTTTAAAATCTTGTTATTTTGATTTTAAGTGTATACCTTCCTTTTTATTCGCATAAATTTCAAACATTATATAATACCTAATCATATAAGCTCATTAAATAACAACCAATCAAATAATGACAAACATGATCAAAACATATAAGAAGAAAGAAAAAGAATTTGTTCCTTTTCCAGGAAACCTCAATCAATTGATATATGGATGTTCTTTATCCAACCAAACTCATTTGATGATAATTATTTAATATAAAATCTTATTACTCATTTGATTATTCAATTTAGATTAGTTTACATGTATAGAAAAGAAGCAAGTGTGATATACAACCCCAATCAAGGAAGTGTGAATACGTGGACATTCAAATCTGAAGTATTCTACATCTTCTTTACCAAGATCTCCCCAATGGATGGAAATATACCTAAAAACATTTTAACAGACACATGAGAGTCACATAGAGCCCCAGTGAACGGAACATTCCCACTCATCAAAGTAACATGTAAGTCAGTAGATTAGACATATTGAGCTTGTGAGAAAGTGGTAGATATTAATTGAGAAGTATAACCGTGAATATAGTATTAAGTACTTTGAATTATGTTAATCAAAGAGTTGATGGGAAAATCATTCATTTTAGTCACACCCAAATTTCGCATCTATCTTGTGAGAATATACATATCAACATATTGAAAATATTTGATATTTCAAAACTACAATCCTATTACAAGAATAATTCATAATTAAATACAAAAAAATCTAGGTCTAAACACTTAATTTTTAATGATAATAACACTATAACATATTAATATTTGACAACTCAAATAAAATGATGTTAAAATTAATGGTTGGCTATCATATCACCAAGAACCTCCTTTTCATAAGGGGTCACTAAGAACTTTTTGCTTAAGCGTACTCAGTCCGGGTAGTACTAGGATAAGTGGCTTATCAAAAAGTTAATCATGTGTTGTGTGTACGTGAGGAAAAAGTACATAGTTGAGGCAAGTAGTATTATGTGGGACCAGTCATTCTTGAAATCCTATTAGAGCTTGAGCATTGGGTCTCTGCATTATAAATGGTATCAAATATATCTCCCCTCTTGTGGGTGGGTCCAACATGGATATGTGGCATGCCGGTCTTCAACCATGTGGTCCAGACATATGCCAAAGGGATATCCACTGAGACAAGATTAATCCACCCTTGCATTGGTCACTACAAATGGATTCTAGGCGTAAATGAGTCATTACGGGTCAGCATTAAAATGGGGAAAGATTATGAGGCCATATAGTTGAGTGTTGACAAGCATGATAAGAGTCTAAGTGGGGGAGTGTGTAACATCCCATGATTTGAGGCCTCAAATAAAATGATCTTAAAAGGAATGGTTAGACTACTCATATCACTAAGGTGTACCTCCTTTTCAGGGAGGCCATCACTATGAACTTTGTGGTTAAGTGTGATTATCACATAGTAGTATTGGGATGGGTGACCTATTAGGAAGTTGATCATGGGTTGTGTGTGAGGACAAAGCCCGCTGCCAGGGCTAGTGTTGGTCTGTGGGACTAGTTGTCACTCTTTGAAACTCTATTAGATCCCTAGGAGGTGGTCCAATATTTAAGGATGTGGATAAAGTGATATGAAAAGGAATCATTGGAGTACCAATATGCACCTCCTTTTCAAGTACAAAGTAGTAATGGGATAGGTGACCTATCAAAAAGTTGATCTCGGGTTGTGTGTGAGTGAGGACAAAGTGTGCAAACTAGGCTAGTGGTGGTGTATGGGTCTAGTTGTCATTCTTAAAACTCTATTGGAGCCTTGGGAGGTGGACCAAAGCATTCTAACTCTACAAAACCACATTTGTCAGGGTTTACTTGTGGTTAAGCATTACTAGTCATTATTTGTATTAAAAATATAAATGAGCATCGAAAATTAATCTTATAATAACATAGTAACATGTTTGCACATATATATATAATGTGTATTTAATTACAATGGGGTTATCATCATGTAGTACATGTAATATTATATTCAATCATATCATTATCTACTCAGATTATCCTTTTTCATTTATTTTCATTAGGATTAATTGGCTTGTATCTCACAAATTAGAAGATGCCTGATTCTTGTAACAACAACTCGCTATCTTTATTTTGGATATAGTTGGCCTGCATAAGATCACTATAATAGAAATTTGTTCAACACATAGTTGCCTAAAGAAGCTAAGGTAGGGCACTCAACCTCTCTACCATAAGTTCCTCATATAGGGTACACAAGATAGATACAGACACAACAAATTATCAGAATATTTCTCATATTTCACATTACACATTCTCTCATAGTCTTCTCCCCTATGGACACATGCTTCAACAGTATATTATTATGGTCAACATCACTCACCATGTGACGCATTCCTAAATCATTATGGTCTAACCTTCAACTTTTTTTATCCACACTTTGGAAATCAATTTCTAATCCTCTAACTACTACATGGAAATATGTTTCATTTTCTCAATATGGACCATAGGGAAACTCACAGCGTTTAACTCACCTAATTACATGAATACATCATTCTAGATGTTATTTAATCTACTTACTCATATTAAATAGATTTCAACTTATTGTGCAACTAGAATGGTACAAATCAGATCACAATTAATAAGACAGGCAATCTTTAATCATTATAACAAGAAACACATCAATTTATAATTTACAACATAAGTTTTTTATGACTCTCACATAATTTCATATGAATCATCATAACTAGAAAATATACCTCAAATATAAAATCACACTCATGTATTTACCTTGATGAGGATATCTCATTTATGCATCATAACATGTCATTCCAATCCTAGCACATTTCATATCATTTTATTCTATATCACACTTTTGAATAAACATTCATGGTGACATTAGAACTTATAAATTATTAGCATATAAAATATGTTTAATTATCATTATCCCCATAAATCAAGTGTGTATTACACAATACATTACTTATTCCATCCAAATTCCTTCAAATATAAAGTATTCTCAGTGCATAGACATTCTTATCACATTGTTTCCTCATTTTTTCTAATTTTCGATGCTTTAGTCACGGTTATTCTTCAATACATGACTTGTCTCAACTGAGTTATGTCAATATGGGTTATTCAAGATACATATGTATCCTAAGTGTATAACTACATATAAGATTGTATTCTTGTGATTAATATTACACAAACTTCAAATTCATTTCATTCAATTGAATTAAGATGTATTCAGTTAATTTCATTCAATATTTCTTATAAATAATAACATTTATTTTATTGTTTTACTCCTCACATTAGGGTTAGAGTTGTGTTTTTAGCTCCAACTAGTTAATTCCATGGTTTTTCCTGCATTTAGATTCATTACTCCCATATTCTTTCATTTCCTATTCACTACTACTCTAAGAATCCATCAGTCTCAATTCACTAGAAACAGTGTCTTTTTCCTATTGAAAACCTTTTTCGTATAATTTAATTATATTCATTCTAGTTTATGATATTTTTGGTATATTTGTAATTAATAGGTTAAAGGATATATTTGTAACAGGCTAAATACTTATTATACTTATTTGATTATGATTTACTCATTACTATTTACTCAATTCATTCCCCTTCTATCGTTCCTTTTTTTTTCCTTTAGATACTCATATTCTAGACCAATTAATCCTTGGTGGCATTTTAATAACTAAAATCATAAGTTTCCATTTATAATAGATTATTCAATATAAGAGTAGGAAACTTTTATGGTTGATTCTACACATTTCATAGTAGTTATTCATTTCCAAAACTAATTATTATGTATCTTTTGTGGAAGAGACTTGCATATATATGGGTTACTACTTAATATGTAACGAACCAAAACCTAGCCTTTGACCCTATTCCTTGATTAGAAGGCTAGTTATATCGGTTCCTTGCATTTAACCAAACAAGAATAAAAATCAAAACACATTTATATAGTAACTTAATTATGTCACAACATGCAAATAAATTCATGAAATATGTTACATATATTTTTCTTTGCTAACTAATATCCAAAAAATGACTACATAAGAGGATAATGTGCTTAATAAATGTGGTATAATGACAATTGAAACTTTTAAGCACAATTATTTAAACTAAAGTGGAATTAATGGATTTGATATGTTAAATGGGTAAAAGGTTTTCGTGCATAATAATAATATATGACTCTTTTTTAACAATGTGAAATTAATGGGATTCTAATTGAAGATTATCAACATATATGACGATAAATTATTTAAAAGAATAATGGTGATACAACCCACAAAAGGAAATTCAAAAACCAAAATATAATGGCAAAATTGTGTCCCTTGGGTCCCAGATAACTTGGATGTCAAGTTTCACATTATTTGAACAATAATACATATATTGGTTTTATTTGGAGAAGAAAATATGAGAAAAAGCAAAAAGTGTTAAATAAATTATTAATTGACTCCATAAGTGGAAATAAATCTCAAATTTTAATTCTACATACCAAAATTATTCTCTGTGTCAATTTTCACATTCATTGGACAATCTTATCTATCCAAGTACACTTTACGAGAGAGAATATAGTATAAAATCCAAAATATTAAATGAAATGGTAAATGATCCCAAAATGTAAAATTACTAGAAAAATCAGATTCCTCATGCTTACGTTTTCTTATAGGCGAAGTTTTATATTTTTGGAGAATTCCTAGATGCCTCAAAATCATTAAGGAAATAAAATGAATGATAGGATTTAAAATATTAAATAAAATGCTAGATGTTTACAAAAGTTAAAACCAATGCCAATATCAGAATATACATGTCCTAATTAGTCTAGATACCAAATTTGGTTTTATTTAATTTTTTTTGCCCCCAAATAAATTAGGAAAGATAGATAGATTTTAAATACTCAAAATTAAATGTATTTTCTCAATACAACTGATTTTCCTAAAGTTGCTCGATTAACATCTCTATCATGCTAAGGTTTTGATTTTTTCAGATTTCTTAGTTTGTGTTATAACTTCCAGTCATTGATTTTGGATCTAATGACTCAAAGGTCATCTTCTACCCGAAGCCCACAAAGGAAACCCGCTGCAACAGTAGCTCCAATTTTCTCTTCTCGATATCTCTCTCTTCCCTCATTTGTTTTCCATGATTCTTTCTCCAATGATTTTATTTCCAATTTTGCATCCAATGATCCCTTACTTAAATGCTAACATCTACTATATAGGAGATTCCCCCTCTTGTCTCCTCTAGGTTTTTCCAGACACCATGTGCCTCCCATGTTTTGTTGACTATTTGGGACCGCCTAACCCCTAGACCCTCAGATTCCCACAAACTAACCCAAAAACCTCCATAGAAGACCCTAGTGCTAATTGAGGATGATTGTCACCCTACACGACTACTCACGAAGGCGTTTCAAACCCCTTTACTTTCGACTATGACTTTGCATTCAGTGGAAGTTCCCTGACCAGGTAAGCACACGGAAGTCACCCAGGACGTGTTACCAATCTTCCTGCATGCTTTTCCTAACGCCTAATTGGATTCATGTATGACTCACCACCATAGTTTTGGTACCCTGAGTCCAGGAGATGGTGGCGGATTCTTAGGACATGCCTCCTTAATTTTAGGTTTCAGGAAGCCTAGATCCCAAAATTTGATCCTTGTTTTCAAGCATCTAGGTTATGGTTCTTGTGTGGTTCTTATGTGAAAGAATAGACAACAAATGAAGAAGATGTTTTTCGACCATATGATGTGCATGCCCCTTTCTATTCTTGTGTTTTTATTTATTTGCCAAGGGTGATTTGATGTTTTTGCCAAACCCAACAATGCGCCTGATTAGTTGTAGGACCGATCCATGTGGTGATTGCTCGTAGGGTCCATGTTTCAGATATTTTTTAATACATGTATTTTCCTTATTTTCTGACTGTTTGAATTTTCCAAAACTCATAAATAATTAAACATAGCTCAGAAAAATAACATAAAATATGGTCTGGAATCCATTATACCTAATAGTATAGTTTTCATCACTAAATTTCAAAATAATAAATATGTGATTTTCAAGGATTTTTCCTAAATAGTTTAATATTTCTAAAATTCATAAGTAATAATATATAAGTCATAAAAATAAAGTAAAATATGATATGAACTTAGAAAAATGTAATCTACAAGATATCATAATTTTCATAACCTAATTCAACAATAATAAAAATGTGAAATATTAGGGTTTATATAATTAATGTGAACCTAACCCTAATTCTATATATATATGTGTAATAGGTGCTTTGGATACCTAGCTTTGGACTTAGGACTGACTTTGGAATAATGTAGAGTTCATGTGAGGTATGATTGCATCCCTATTATTTTATATTGAGAAATTAACCTAATTTATCCTCTTTTAATGCATGTTGCATCCCCCACAAGTCATATTGAGCAATTATATTCCTTACTCTCTCTCTCTTGAGAATATTTGAGGTATTTTGGTGATAAATATCTTCTTTCTTGACTTGATTACCTATTTGGATCTCTTGATGACTTTGAACTCTTGATCTATGATGAACTTTTAAATTATACTTTGCTTCTTGATGAAATCTTAATTGAGATATTTGAATCAAGTTGGTCCTTATTGTGAGATGGAACATAAATTTTACCCACTTTTGTGGTGGATGATTATATCGTCCATTTTTGTGATGCAAACTTTATTTACTCAATAAAAGACTAAACTTTATACTTGCATCTACATTATGCATGCTTTGTGACTCAATAGCCCTAGAGTAGCGTAAGTACTTTGGTTTTGGACTGTGTCCATGTTATATTTTAGGATGGAAGTTATGTCCCCATACCTGGGTTGTGTGTTGACCTTTGTTTATATTGGGAGTTTGTATGTACGTCATTCTCTATTAGGTTTCAAGGTTGTGAGCCTTGACCACCATTGTTATTAATATTGTTCTAGTGTTATGCTTGTCTCACATGCATGCAAGTTGTTATTATTGTGATGGGTTTTGTGCCCAAGATTTATATGTGCTTTTGTGGCACAACACTTATGTTTCATTAATGGCAAGTATTCATATTGTTATCATCTGATTTCAATTCTTATTCTTTTAATACCTGCTTGGGTAGTTCTTTCCACTTCTATAGGAAGCCTTGTTACATTTGATGTCCTTATATTCCTTATATTGCTCAATACATATTTAATATGCACATACCAGCCCTTATGTTGATATCTTCTACTTTTTCTCCTTTTACTAGGGTATGCTTCGAACCACGAGTGTAGGACTTGGAAGACTGGTCTTAGTGACATGGACCTGCTAGGTGGAGATCTTGGGAGATAGATTTGTGGTAGTTGAATATCCCTATACTTAGATCCTTATGTTGTAACTTCCATGTAAACCCTATGTGGGAGATGATTATATACTTTTGTAAAATTGAATATGGTCATGAAATATTATTACATTGCTACTTTGGTTACTTTTGTATATCATCATTTGAGAAATGAAAAAAATATATACACCTATTCCAGTATACCTTTTGTGGGTGATTGGAATACATGGATTCATTCCTCTAATTAAGTAGGGAGTGGATTCCCTTCTTAGATCCCATTCCTGAAAAAATGGTATCAGAGCCCATGGTAGTCAAAATCTGACCATTTCAATTTTGCCTCCCAAATTAGAACCCTTACCCTAATAGTCACCCTATAAATGAGATGTTAACACTAGAATTGACCTATATTATTTAGGAGGTGATGAAGGGTCAGTTTAGGATCATAAGAGGTACACATAAGAATCATGATGAGAAAACCCTAATGTGATGAGACCCTAGTTGATCATACCTAATAATATTGGTTATTGTCTTATGATGGGATTGAGTAATGAGGAAGTTAGTGTATCATGATAAGGATATCATAAATGGGAAAATTGTGACTTGGTTTCTTGCACTAATTTTGGGAGCTAACTTTTGTTTTCTATTGCAAATTTTTCACATCAAATTATGTTTCCTTATAATACTATGTGTACAAAAAAATAGTTTTCTAGGTTTTATTGGATTTTTCTTGAACTAAGTCACAATGAAGTGAGTAATGAAGTCTTGGTAGTGAAACCCTAGAAAGAGTTGGAATAGATATCCTAAACCCTAGTTCTAGTGTTTTGTGTGATGACTTGGAAGATATGTTTTGTGATAAAGGTGTAGTTGATGTACCCTTTGCGCCCCATGACTTTTTGGAGGTTGATGTGAACCTTAGGGTTGTTAACTTAGTAACACAAGATCCTAAAACTCAACCCTAGGTGAGTATGACCTATTGGTTGGATGCATGATCTATGAACAACATAAACCCTTAAAATATTCACAGCTAAAAGATACATTCAACCAATACCTTGATGTTGCTTAGTTTGGCTTATTAGGTTAAATCCTTTTAAGAGGTGGATAGTTTTGGCGGACAATATGTGGATTATGCAATTTTGAGGACAAAATCCTTTTAAGGGGTGGAGTGTTGTAATGAACCTAAACCTATTCCTTGATTAGAAGACAAGTGATATTGGTTCCTTAGATTTGACCAAACAAGGATAAAAATCAAAACACATTTACATAGTAACTTAATTATGTACCAACATGTAAATAAATTCATGAAATGTGTTACATATATTTTTCTTTGCTAGCTAATATCCATAAAATGACTAAATAAGAGGATAATGTGCGTAATACATGTGTTAGAATGACAACTGGAATTTTATGCATAATCATTTATATTAAAGTGGAAGTAATGGATTTAATATGTTAAATGACTAAAAGGTGGATTTTTGTGCATAACAATATATAACTCTTTTTGTAAAACTGTGAAATTAATGGGTATCTAATTCACAATTATCAACATATATGAAGAGAAATTATTTAATAGCATAATGGTGATATACCTCATTAACTAAAATTCCAAAACCCAAATATAATTGTAAAAATGTGTTACTGGGGTGCAAAGTTTCACATTATTTGAACAATTATACCTATCCTAATTTTACTTGGAGAAGAAAATATGAGAAAAAGCCAAAAGTGTTGAATAAAATTATTAATAGACTCCAAAAGTGGAAATAAATCTCATATTTGAATTCTAGATACCAAAATTAGTCTTTGTGTCAATTTTCAAATTAATTGGACAATCTTTTCTATCCAAGTATACTTTAGGAGAGAGAATATAGTTTAAAATCCAAAATATTAAAATAGTAAACGGTCCCAAAATGTAAAATTACTATAAAAATCATATTCCTCATGTTTAAGTTTGCTTGTAGGACAAGTTTAATATTTTTGGAGAATTCCTAGATGCCTCAAAATCATTAAGGAAATAAAATAACTCATAGGATCTAAAAATATTAAATAAAATGCTAGATGTTTTGAAAAGTGAAAAACCAATGACAAAACTGTAATATGCATGTCCTAATTAGTCTAGGTACCAAATCAAGTTTTATTTGATCTTTATTTGAGCCCCCAAATAGATACATATTTTAAAATACCTAAAATTAAATGTATTTACTCAATACAACTAATTTTCCTGAATTTTCTCGATTAGCATCTCTATCACGCTAAGGTTTCTATTTTTTCATATTTCCTTGTTTGTGTCATGACTTATAGTCGTTGATTTTGGATCTGACGATTCTAAAGTCATCTTCTACCCCAAGCCCGCAAAGGAAACTCATCGCAACAGTAACTCCAATTTTCTCTTCTCGGCATCTCTCTCTTCCTTCATCTATTTTCCACGTTTCTTTTCTTTAATGATTTTCATTTCTAATTCTACATTCAATGGTCCCTTATTTAAACCCTAACATCTACTATGTAGGAGACACCCCTTCTTGCCTCCTCCTGGGTTCTTCTGATCACCTTATTCATCCCACATTTTATTGGCTCTTCATGACCGCCTAACCCCTAAGACATCTAACTCCTACAAGCTAACCCAAAAACCTTCGTGGAAGACCCTAATGCCAATTGGTGATGGTCTTCACCCTACTCGATTGCCCACAAAGGTGTTTCAGATCCCTTTACCTCTAACAACGACTTCACATTCGATGTGTTCCTGATCTTTGTGCCTACTTTGCCTATTGCCCAATTGTTCTGAGATTTGGTAAGCGTCTTTCCCCTCTTTTTAGTTTCAGGTTTATCCCTAGAACCAATTAACCAATGTTTCTCTTTGTTTTGTCTGGGTTAGCTATGAAAATATCAATTTTGGTGTTACAAAAGTCTTTATATTCTTGTTTTGGGTTCTGCATCAGTTCTTTTTAGTTTTCTAAACCTCCTTGCTTTGGCGTTCATGGTGGGGATGACTATTGGATTCATGTCTGACTCACCACCAGTGTTTTGGTACCCTAAATCTAGGAGGTGGTGGCAGATTCTTAGGGCATGCCTCCTTGGTTTCAAGAAGCCTTGATCCCAAAATTCAATCCTTGTTTTCAAGCATCTAGGTTCTGGTCCACGTGTGAAAGAGAGGACAACAAACAAAGAAGATGACTTCCGGGCGTATGATGTGTATGCCTCTTTCGATTCTTGTGTTTTCGATTTATTTGCCAAGGGTGATTTTGTCTTTTCACTGAGGCCATTCATGAACCTAACTGGTTGTAGGACCGGTCCGTGGTGATCACTGGCAGGGCTAACTCAGATGGACTTACCTATTTCTAGTATTTTTACATACATGTACTTTCCCTATTTTCTAACTAGTTGAATTTTCCAAGATTCCTAACTAATTAAATATAGCTCAGAAAGATAAAATAAAATATGTTTTGGAATCTGTGTTTTATTTTCTACCTAATAGTATAGTTTTTATCACCTAATTCTAAAATAATAAATATATAATTTCCAAGTTTTTTCTAAATTGTTTAAATATTTCTAAAATTCATAACTAATAATATCTAAGTCACAAAAATAAAGTAAAATATGATATGAACTCATAAAATATAATCTACGAGATGTCATAGTTTTCATAACCTAATTTGATAATAATAAAATGTGAAATCTTAGGGTTTATATAATTAATGTAAACCTAACACTAATTCTATATATGTGTGATATGTGCTTTGGAGACCTAGGTTTGGACCTAGTACTAATTTTGGAATTATGTAGACTTCACCTGAGGTGTGATTGCATCACTATTATTCTATATTAAGCAAGTAACCTAATTGTATCCTCTTTTTGCATCCACATGAGTCATATTGAGCATTTATTTTCTTTACTCTCTCTCTCTTGAGCCTCTTTGAGGTATTTTGGTGATATATATCTTCTTTCTTTACTTGATGACCTGTTTGGATCTCTTGATGACTTTCAACTCTTGATCTATGATGAACTTTTAAATTATACTATGCTTCTTGAGGAAACCCTAATTTGAGATATTTGAATCTAGTTGTTTCTTTTTGTGAGATGGAACCCAAATTTTACCCACTTTTATGGTGGATGATTATATTGCCCATTTTTGTGATGCAAACTTTATTTATTTAATGAAAGACTAAACTTTATACTTGCCTCTACATTATGTATAATTTGTGATTTAGTAGCCCTAGAGTAGTGTAAGTACTTTAGTTTTGGGTTGTGTGCCTATGTTATATTTTTTGGATGGAGGTTGTGTGTCCACTTTTATGTATATTGGAACTTTGGCAGTACGTCATTCTCTATTAGGTTTAAAGGTTGTGATCCTTAGCCGCCATAGTTATTTATATTGATCTAGTACTATGCTTATCTCACATGCATGTCAGTTGTTAATATTGTGATGGATTTTCTACCCAAGATTTATATGTGCTTTTGTGGCACAACCTTTATGTTTCATTAATGGCAAGTATTCTTCTTGTTATCATCTAGTTTCAATTCTTATTCATTCAGTACCCTCTTGGGTAGTTCTTTCCTCTTCTATGGGAAATTTTGTTACATTTGATGTCCTTTTATTCCTTATATTGCTCAATCCATATTTAATATGCACATACCATCCCTTATGTTGATATCTTCTACTTTTCATCCTTTTACTGGGGTATGCTTCCAACCCCAAGTGTAGGACTTAGAAGATTGGACTCGGTGACATGGACCTACTAGGTGGAGCTCTTGAGAGATAGACTTGTGATAGTTGGATATCCCTCTACTTTGATCCTTATGTTGTAACTTTCATGTAAACCCTATATCGGAGATGAATATGTACTTTTATGAAATTGAATATAGTCATGAAATAATATTCTGCTACTACTTTATTTACTTTTGTATATCATCATTTCACAAATGAATAAAAATAAACACCTATTCAAGTATACCTTTTGTGGATGATTGGAATAGATCGATTCATTGCTCAAATTAAGTAGGGAGGGGATTCCCTTCTCAGGTCCCACTCCTTACATATTCCTTAAACCATATAATTATATATGCATTAGGTTTATATAATTTATGATAACTTCTTACCTTCATCTGAAATAGTAATACCTAATCCAGATTATATCTTTCCATATAAAATATCATATTCAAGTCTGTAATTTACCTCTCATTTCTATTTTCATAGTAGATTTAGGGTTTTCATGAAGTCATCTTATTTGATTACATCTTTATACATCATCATAAATGCCCCTTTTTTTCTAACCTCATTATATGTACTATAATTTCTTAAAGTTATTCACAACTCATGCAAACCATAATTTCCTTTGATGTGCAATCAATTCATCAACAACATATATACATCATTTCATTGGCTCATTGAGCTAGTCCCCCAATATTAACCTTAAAAAGGGATATTTATGCTTGATACCTTTATATTGTCCTTCATACACAAATGATTTTTTAACTCACCAATGATTTAGTAGAAAGGGAATTCCATGCTTATTCAATTCAACCTACAATGTGTACATGTCTGCTCAATTTCAAAGCATATTCTTCATTTATGCTAATTTAGGAAACATTACAACAAAATAGCTTTTTCATTACCCATCAACTTATTAACAAGTCATGATCAAAAACAAATACAAAATATCAATAAAGAATGGGTCTAAAATAGGAGGTATATGATTCCATGACATTCCTTAAACCAATTATCCAACATCTTAGAAATACAAGAAAGAAGCTCGTTGATCCTTTTTCGGTAAAGAAAATGGGATGTTAACATGTTCTATGTGAGAATCAGACATAGGTGAAGCATCAAGAAAGAGAAACGACTAATCACTACATCAATCGCTTAACTTGAGCTCATTGATCTTTACTCATATAGGACTAGGCTTTTATAGGTTTAAATATTAGAGGAACTCCACACACCTCAGGTGTTAAACACCTCAATTTTGCATCCCAAGATCTCAGATTCTTGAACTCAAATCAAATTTCAAGCAATCAGCCCTCTTCTTTATCCTTTCAACACAAAAACCCTAGAAAAGAAGAGTCAGAGAAAGAAAAAAAAGAGAAAAAATGATGATTTAATATCTCTTTGATCCAAATCATATGGATGAAGAACTTTATACATAGAATCTAAGAATTACTATAAAATCTTATATAGGGTTGGTGAACATACTTGATCTACAAGCTGAAGGAAATTAGGACCTTGATCCTTCTCTTCTATCTTAAACTCCTTCAACACCCTAGAATCTCCTTATTCGTAGGTTTTAGGTCTCTAAAAGGTTGGATGATGAATGGGAGGTGTTTGAATTGAGTTTTTTACATATAAACCAATTCAAATGCTTGGTATGTATTTTTGCATCCTTCACAACCTCTTTTAGATGGTGTCGTCTGCCAGGAATTTTCCGCTACCAACTCTATAAATTATGCATGGTCTGCTTTATTTTCTGTAACCAATATGAAAGCCCATGTTAATTTTTTACTGAATTACTTCAGTTCATTTTGTGCTCTATAATTTATATATGACTTTTGTAAAGAACCAACTCTTATAGTTTTAGGTACAAATTTTTTTAGACTTTTTGTCATCAAATCATCTTACTTACCTCATTAGATTAAACTAAGTTTAGGGTTTTATATTCACATAAACTCATGCAACAACCAGTATTCAATATATCCCAAAACTTCTACCAAAGCATATTCTCTTACGAAACCCTAACACTTTCCAACCAAATCATGTTTAACATATCTTAACAAGTTTAACACATCATAGTTACATCGATATTTATTTGTTAAGCTTTCACAAGGATTAAACAAGCAAAGCTTGTAATCATCAATGTAAACCCTAGTTATCTAGCTAAGATGAAATCATGTTATTACATATAGATTAACATATTCTAAAGTTGTGTGTACAACTAGTCATTTTATATGTCTTCAATGGATTGCATGGACTTATTTAGGTAAAACATATAGTATAATAATGGACCTAGGTAATGATTTGCATTAACTTGCCAAATATATACATCAATTAACTGAGTACCCATATGTGACCTATTGGTAACCTAGATACTATGTAGTGTATAATTCATGTAGTGTGCCTAATTTAGTACACATATTGGCCTCAAAAGGAATGACAACACAAGGATGGGAATAAATGTGTCTAATATTCCTTAATGGTGGGAATATGTCTAAGCTAGGTACATGAAAATTGGATATTTCAGATATATCATTGTGCCATAGGTATGTGGCTTAACCTAATTTGATATATATATTAGGTGGTTATTCTCTATTAGGTTTAATTAGAATTTAATGAGGGACTTTGTTACATAACTATTTCTTGGGTGAAATTGTCGATAAACTTTTCTAACATGTAGATAATCATTATTAGGGATAATCACCAATATGAGATAAATAAATTTTGAGATTAATTAAGATCAATAATGGTAGTTTGTCCCAAATAAGTTAGGGAACTTGTTGCATGAGATTATAATGCCAAACTAAGCATAACTCCTACATATTGGAAATAGTTGAGAACTACAATATAATATATATGGATAACTATAGAAAACTCTATTATAGTACAACACCTAATAGATAATACCAAAATTTTAAAATAATGCTATATTCTACATGTCTTAATTAGTCAAAATACCAATTTTCACTTAAGTTGGATATTTTTTTAGAATTCAATTAAAACACATAAGATAAATTCTAAGTAGTAAACATTATATTTGTATAAATTAAGGTGTGTTTCTCTTGTAAATTGTGTGTCATGCTCCAATTTATTCATTCCCATATTTCACTTCAATTGAATTCTTACCATGACACTCTGATCTTCATCACCTGTTATGTGGATCAACGTCTACCTCACAGAGGAAACCACGAGAAGGCAAATAGTGGTGATGATCATGTTATCATGATATATTCTTCCTCTCTCCTACTCAATTCCTCAAATATTCTCCATCGACCTAGGATAGAGTCTCGATCCCATCAAGCCCTAGGTCGATGTCTAAACCTTGCAAACATAAAGAATTCATATTGCATGTCTCCTACATCCAATGTATCAAAGGAAACTACAATTAATTCACATGTGAAACCATATACCTCTCAACCATAGATGATCTACTAGAAACCTTACCTCCTAATTTCCACAAACTCCATCATTCACCCCAGCCAACTTTGTCTTCCTTCTTTAACCTTTCAATTTTGAATCACTTCCAAAACCATGATTTCATGCAGTTACACCATCCGCTCATCATACTTTACTCCTTTGGGGGGTTCCCTTTGCCTTGACTTTACCTCTCATCATCTCCCAAACCTCATTTTTGTCTAGTTAGAGTGTGATCTCAAAGCAAGTTCAGGTGCTTAGATAGCTACAAGAAGCATGCAAAATCACTTGTCGATTCCACCCAAAGGTGTATGACACCTCAAACCAGGGTCTAGTTGGGTAAATTTCACATACCAACTCCCCTCCTCAATGTACATATAAATCAATACCTCATTTTATACCATAGGTTTTTCGTGTTTTGTGTCTTTGGCCCTGTAGGCTTATATTGGGATTGTAGAGACACATATTTGTTCTTGTTTTGTCCATCTTACCAATTTCCTATGTTTTCCATGAGCTAGTGCATATGAAAGTTTGCGTTGTGGATTTTGATCCCTCCATGCCCCCAACTTGGGATTGTTTTGATCGAAAAAATCTAGGGAACTATTTGATTATATTCCCTGGTGATTTTTTTTATTTTGTGTTTTTTCTTATAATCAGGCTCTATGCTATGGTGCTTATCATATTTCTCTTGTCAGAGAACTCCTCTTATGTGATTTTCATGTTGTTCCCTTAGCATGCAATTATTGAATAATGTGGAGCATGGGCATTTTGGGAATATAGCATGCAATAGTGTGGTTTGATGTCGTGTGAGATTCAATGTTGGATGCTCTTCATGCATCAAGTTATAGTGAGTGATATGGGAGTCATTTGTTCATTTTCACTAAGTTTTATATTAAAAATGGAAAATTTAATCTTGTAACTTTACAAGTAAATATTTTTAACTCAAAAAAGATGTGAAACTACGTTGTTAGAAGAATAAGAAGAAAAGTTATTTAAAATTTATAATTGAATGTGTTTGGAAACTAGTTTCTATTAAATGGATGGGTTGATTTTGTTAATTTGACGAACAAATAGGAACTTAACTATATGTTTATTTAATCCTTGATTAGGTGATTTATAAGTTGATATCATGACTTTTGGTTGATTGAGAATATTTAAGTTTCTATTTATTTCTCTATTTGAGAAATTAACTCCATATACCTCTATTTCATAGATTGATGAGGCTTAATACTATTTTTTCATGTCCTAATTACTTTACCTCTTCCAAAACATAGCCTAAATTCTCTTTTTTACTAGGGAGTTATACCAATTCACTTGATCTTGTGCCTTTTCCATTGGATTCATCTACAATTGTGGAATTGCTTTTTTATTAGTTTCATTGAATAAATAGAACTTGAGTCTGGCTCAACATTTGATTACATGTTGATTCTTGCACACTAGTCCAATTTAACAAGTAGTCATACATCCAGGTGATGGTGCCTATTGTACGCAGTATATAAGATTTTAGATCTAGGTGGTGGTTCCTATTCACTATATTTATGAGTGATGGTTCTTATACCCAACCCGTACATACATATACTAGAGATAGAGGTTCTGGTGCTTCTTCTCATCGGTATGAAATAATGGTTCTTGATTCCTACTTTTATATTAATCTAGTTTGTAGATAAGCATGTATGTTGGTTAATCAAAAAATTTCATGTTGTTTAAAGGGAAGAAATTGGTTATACATCCATATACATGACCTCATCAACATCTTGATTGTTCTCTAGAAATTTTTATATTGCAAACCACTTTACCTCTCTCTTAAATGCATAATTTCTCTTGGTATATGTTTCCCTAGTGTTACTCATATTAGTCGTTTTATGGCACATACTAATTTATACTAACATTTCCCTCCAATATGTCTCTTTTTGGAGATAATGTTCCCCAATGCCCATGTGTATAGATTCTAGTGGAAGTTCTTGGTATCGAACCAAATTCGGGAATAGTACATGTTCGAAGGACTTCTTGAGATGGTCAGATTGTCCTCTGCAACTAGTTTATCTTGATTTCATTTGTGGACTTTATGTTTATGTTAGGCCACCATTGTGGGTGTGCAAATCTATCTTCGGTTGTAGTTAGATTTCATTTCCACTACTATATTTTATGTTCTTGATACACTATACTAGCATTATAATTGTATTCTTCTCTATATGATAAGTGTGTATGTGGTGTTTCATGATTAGACACATATTCATAGGTATTTATGTAATGAAAGATGACCTCAGATCCTACACATTACATATTGCATCCACTATAAATATTAGGATTTAATTTCAAAATTTTGTCACCTTGCATAGCTCGATCTCTAAAGCACACCAATAGGTATACTTCAAAAAGAAAAGAACTCAACATATAGATGGGACCTGGGAGTGACACAACTAGTCATGCAAATCATGTACCTTCTTTGAAAGCCTCACAGATCAAATTCCTCATGCTATGAGGTGGCAGTTCTTATAGTATATCATTAACTTGTATGTGTATATATATATGTGTGTGTGTGTGTCTATGTATATATATGAATAAGTATATGTTGATGTGCCCCTCTTCCACCTTGAAAGCATGATTTATATCAACAGATGAATATTGAGTATATATTGCATCATATATTCACACACATAATAGACACTATGGGTACATCTTTTTTATTTTGGATTTTATGCAAGGATCTCCTTATAAGGTCCAAGTTCCAACTATTTACTTCCCTTGAGAGCCCAAAAATTTCTCTAATCTACATGATCATCTCGACTACACAATATAGTAGATATCTAGTGAGAGATGTTTATGTCTATTAAAAAAGGGTGTGGGTTTGTATTTCTTACTAAGGTTGTGACATATGGATAGGGAGTGGTTTGAAGGTGGAATGTTATATGGGTGATACATTTAGTTTGACACTTTGCAACATAATGGAACATGAACATGCATTTCTCCTAGAGGTACTTGGGGCTCCCTTTATCACCTCACATGATTCCTTGTTTTGTTTTGGAACCCTATCATTGAAAAGATCAAACATAAGTTTGTTGGTTAGGAATCAAGTTGACTATGTATATCTATATATCACCTCACACTCCTCAATTTCTTTCTCTCGCATATTCACATATACTATCTTTTATCTAAGACTATATGATCAATAGATTCTACCATAATAAACTGTCTTTGGGGTTCATGTCATAAAAAGATCCATGCTATTAATTTGGATGTCATATATCAACCAAATTCTTAGGGTGCATGACGTTTGATTAAGATAAATACCCAAACTTAAAGCTTCATGTTCGAGATCCTAGTTTCCATTTGCTCCAAGATGATATCTTTATGGATATTTACTACCGGAGATGAATACTACTATAACTAACATTATTTGTGTACTCCACATAATTTTCTCCATTCTTATATATATATATATATATATATATATATATATATATATATATATATATATATATATATATATATATATATATATATATATATATATATATATATATATATATAAAACTTTTACATATCTCTTTTTCTTTTCCTTGAAGGAAGTTCATGGGATTAGACTTAATAAGGATGGCTAGTTTAGTGGTAGAAAGTTAAAATTATTTGGGCTTTATATTCACACGCCCTGTTCCGCTAGGAATATCATATATGACAGTTGATTATCTCATTAAAATTGAACAGACCCAACCACCTTAAAAGGACACACCGCTCTTGTGTGATTATTAATTCCACATATTGACCGTATAGTTTCTACCACCTTCTAAATTCCTTATACTCAATACTTTCGGATCTGCAGTGAGCTGGTGTACAATGTCTTCACGCATCAAGGAATACCTCCATTTTGGATAATAAAAAAGGTTTTGATCCTCTCATTTTCATACTAGGATTGAAATGTTTCTCTTACTCTCCGACATGAGCAATCTTCTCTTTGGGTTCATATAGTTGAGAGAGGGTTCATTGGCCCCTTTACATGCTATTTTTGTTCTGCAAACTCAAAAACAACGTCCATGCTTTTTTTATCCTTTAGTCACATTGAGCATGTCCATCTTCCCAACAACTCCCCCTTTTATAACTTGATTGTGCTCTTATTGCTTCTATTGCAAGGAATTATGGGCTTCTGACTTATCTATATCAAACTCATATCATTTTCTTTATTGTTTATAATGAAATCAACTCCAATCTGAATTTGGTTTGAATCTTTCCTCTATTTTCCCTCCTTGTTTTTGTTTTCTTAATGTGCAAATGCTACCTCATTGCGACTCAAAATTCAATCCTCAATTCACCTTGGGTTTGTTTATGCTCATGTTTGAATGATGCTCCCATTCATGATGGTGGCTTTCTGAAGGCGCTTATCGGCTTATGATTTCTCTACTATAGACTTGGGTTAGTCTCTATCTTCAGTATTCATTTTTGTGTGAGACTATTTCAATGTTGGAGGTTTCGACACCCCTTTTAATTCCATGCTAATTTGACTATAGTTTTCCATAGTGATCCCTATTTTCACTTAGGCCTTGGGCCCAACCTCCTAGGCTGTCATCCAGGATGACCCCAAAGGTTGCTAGCCGGTTGTTGAACTTCCCACTGCCTTGGAAATTACTAAAATTGCTAGTAAGATAGTCTGTCCATCTAGATGAATAAAATATTAACGTTTCATCATAAGAAGAAATTGCATTGATAAATGTTAAGGATATCACGAATAGCATAGTATGACATAACGTGATTGAAGATAAGGGTTCGTTTGGTATAGTGACAAATGAACTCATTCCAAACGATCGTCTTACTTTTTAACATTTTTTTGTCGCAGTAATGCAAGAACTCACTGAATTCGAATGCAACATCACCGCTAATTTTAACAGAAATGCAGCATCACGGCTAATTTTAACAGAGAAGTGCAGCATTTGTTCTGCCCTTTTGCTGCGCAGTCGGCTGAGGTTGCCTGTATCTGAAGCTGCTGAAGGCAAAAGTCTATCAACCGAAGCAGACGGTACTACAGCAACCATGCAAATAACGGCATTATGGTTACTGTTGCAAACATAAATAGAGAGATCCTTTTGGGTGGGTGTATGGGTGTGTTTTCCCATGCATATTCGAACACAGAAATAAAATTTGTGGAACAAACTATGCATGTGCCCTTTTTCCCTATAACGAGGCGGCTCAGAAAGGTGCTTGGGGAATTTTTTTTCGACAAAGATTATATTTACAGCCAGCAACAAACTTTCAGCGAAAAACGAAATGTAAAAGAACTATACACTATACACTGTACCATGTCGGAAGAACAAGATAAGAACGAATGCCCCAATTTAAATGTGTTGCAGAGCCCTAATGCAGCTTCCACTCTTTGTACTTCTGAAGCAGTTCACTAAGTTCCGATGGTGGTGCAGAGAGAATCCACCGGCTCAGATCAAGCTCATTCATACCTAAAAACTGAGCTATATGGGCATACTCATCTCTTTTCCACTTCCACAGGCTTCTCTTCTCGTTTAAGACACTGACGGCAGAGTGCTCACTTCCAGTATGTTTAACAAAGAGAGGGCGATCATCGTTTACTGAAACTCCAGTGTCTTTGTCCCTCGAAGTACCAGGCCGCATGTTCACCACGTCTTCGTTCCTATGTGAGTACTCAATCCCTGAAGAAGAGTATAAGACTTTATTTTAGCTACTGCAAATATGCTGCTCAGGCGCCACGTATTTCCAATGCAACAAAGGGGCTTTAACTGAAAGCATTTTGTTCTCAGGGGAAATTATAATATATTTATACTTGCAGAAACTTGATGTGATGACCCTGATTTTAATGTTTTGCCACCCAATGTAGTATTTGAAGATCATAGACATCCTTTAATTATAATCTGGAGTTGAAGACTTGGTCATTCAATTTTAAATCATCTTTCGACTAATATCGTGTGATTTGAGGTGCTTTTGATGATAGTGACACCTAAATGAGTTCAATCATGATGAAAAGCCTTTTATTAACCAACTTGGTTACTTTGAGGCCAAGAGGTCCATTCAGTAGCCACAGCGAACTCAAGTGACCAATTTATGAGCCTTCAGGTGTGTTAGTACCATAACAAGTATTTTGGACTTATAGGATCAAGATTTGATTATTATTTGAATTGAATTTAAAGTTTACACGTATATTTATAAGGTTGTTTAAAGAGTTTATTTGCATTACTAAATAATCTAGTTTTGATCTCTAACATTTCTGGATGAGATATTATACAATAAGAGAATTATGTTCAAAATTTCATAATGTTTGGAGATCCCTGCAGGAAGTTACTAAGATTATAAGATGTGAATGATTGATTTAAATGAGTAAGCAAAACCTTGGTCTTCGGAACAATGTAGCTAGGTTGTGGAAATTAGATGTTATTTAGCCCTTTTAGTCGTGTTAGCGTGGATTTTGACCCAATCTAGGTCGTCTACATGGATCTAACGGTGAAGCTTTGTCTCCAACCTCCGAATTTCGTGGACAGTAGCTACACATTATTCCCCACTTCTCGTCCGATCCCTGAGGGACGTTAGCTGATTCCATGTACATTGTTGGTTTCGTATGGTTGAGATCTACTCAATGACTCCAAGTTTCAGGCAATGAGGTGTCCTAGATAAGAAATACAAACACTTGCTCCACACTCATTATCCGCCTAATACACCAGTAGAAGCCCTGGAGTGTGAAAGCAAAGAGGAGGTCTTCTCGTGAGATTTCTAAAAGGGGAAGATCACCACCGCAACCTTGCGAGGTCGTAGGAGGATTGAGAAGGATCTGTAAGAGTCTGAAGCTTGCTGACGAACCCTATTTCTGTCTGGGGGAGAGTCGGAGTTGGAAGCCATGGCTACCGGCCTCCCCACCACCTGACAATGAAGGATTGGAGTCCATGGGACCAAGATGGAGCTCCCCGTGTCGATTTTGGTGGGCAAACACATCTGAGAAGCAGAAGCCTCTTTCTCGCCGTCCAACTCATGGCAGCGGTCGGAACAGAGTGGATGGGAGGTTAAACCCCATCTCACCACCAGTCATTGTCGGTGTAGAGCTTCGATCTGCGTCGAACCCAAATAATGCCTCATCTTTGACGACGGGAGCCTGGAGCCCGATGGAGAGCCCGTCGGAGCTTTCCCCTGCGGCGGCGGTGTCCTTTCACCCAATTCTGATCGCACGCGAAGAGGGGAGATCGCTTGAGGAGTCTAATGGAACGGGCCGGTTGTGCAAGAAAGAACCAGTCAAAGAAGACCGGTTTGAAGAACTTAACAGGGTGAGCCGCACCCCACTCTTAGTACACGTGACAAAAATTTGTGCCCCAAGGCAGAATCCGACGGCTATGGAAATTCAAAATAAGGTAAATGAGATTCAAATTCTAAAAATATACCAGATCTTAGAAAATCCACTATAAATAGCTCCTTTGGCCAATAAATGCCCTAAAAATACTCGCAGACTCAGGAAAATATTCCCTATGCTACTGGACCCCTAGATCATACCTTTGATCCTTTATTAACAACTGTTTCTAATTTAGATGTTAATGCTTCTTATCATGGTTAGTAAATTAAAATAATTAGCAAACGATGTGTATTAAATGTGAGAAAATTATCTTGGAACCCTAACATCAGGTGTAAGCTAAATTTGGACTCTGATCTGAGTAATATACCTAAATAATAGATCTTTTTCTATTAATGACTAATTAGATGCTTTTAGCCTCATGTTAATTCTAGAAAATAGATAAAGCATCAGAAAATTATGAAAATCGAACCAGAGCCTAAGTCAGACCTTCTAATCAGTATAAAAATACCATAGAAAAGTTTAGATTAGTTTAACCCTAGGTTTGGCCAAAACCCAAAATTGGACCTAAATACCATTAATAATGGTGGACCTTATATTAATGATGAATATTTGTTATTAATCAGGTCATGGACAAAGTTCTACATGATCATGGATGTATAATGAATCTATGAACTCAGGTTTGTGGATATAATTATATCACTAGTTTTACTAGATGATATAAGTATGAGTACTTGCTTGCATTTATTTGCATAAACTTGTTTGGATGTATGTACATTATGGTACTCCTCGGCCTTAAACATTAAGAACATTAAAGAAAGAAAATGAAATGTAGTTACTGATGGTGTTCATTAATCTCCCTGTTAGAGAGGGAAAGTTTTGTTGACTAGCACCTCCCTAATGGTACATGGTATACGGGGAGATCCCTAGTGGTACAAGGTACGCGGGGAATGGGCCCAATAATATATGTGATGTTGTGCTAAGTCCACCATTGTAATGCATGTTCATTGAGATATGATTAATAACTTGGGTTTACCTGATTCTCTGCCCTAACATAATGTTTTCTTTTTCTTTCTTTCTCAAATCTTTCATTATGCAAGTTCCTATACAAGTATTTCAACCACGTACCAACTTTAGTTGATCGTCTATTTTACGTATTTTTAGGTTCAGAGCTAGAATGGGAGAAAAGACAGGAAGTGAGCAGTGTTCAGGTTGTACCTATTGTGTAGATCAAGGTTGTAAAACGCGTGAGGTGTAACGAGGCGTTTTAGTCTCAATGAGGCGAGGCGTAAGCCTCTCAAAATATGTGAGGCGGTCATAAAAAATAAATTTATACATGTATTTGCACATATATATTTATGTGTTATGTATATGAATGTGTATAACAAAAATAGGTATATACAATCACAAAAATATGAAATAGAAATTAATTCTGAAACTTAATAATGATAATAGAGACTAAAGACTCATCACAATACAAAAATAAATATGTAAACAAATAACGAGATATCAATTCTTTATACTACTAGAACAAAAGATGTTGATAGAGAAACTAAAGGAGATAGAATTTCAAATTAGTAGGAATGAGGAAGCAAAGTTAGTTAACAATGATATGAAATTCACCGACATAGTGAATAAGAAGGTAGCAAACAAAAAGAAATTTAACAGTGAAGATTGAAAGATGTCACTTGAGAAATGATGATTAAATGTTTATTAATTAAGAATAACAATTAACTACGAACTTTGATTTTTTTTGAAGAAACTGTTTGTAATAATCTTAAAAGTAGACAATTTGGTGGTTAGCATTAGAGGTTATCGTCCAGAATTGAGGCATGTGCCTCAACTAAACCTCAGAGCCTCAGTGCTTTGAGGCGGGCCTCAAACATTTGAGGCATATTTGGGATAGCCTCGCCAAGAGGCGTAAGCCTCGAGAGCCTCAAGGCGAGTTTTTTATTACCATGGTGTAGATCCTAGTTAGCATACATGTTCGTAGACTGTAGAATTTTCATTCAATATGTAAATCGTGTTGTAATAATTCATTTTGTAATATACACATGTTGAATGTTGAGAATGTTATGGTGTATGCCTATGTTATGTTGAATGTTCATATATGCGTATATTGCTTCCGTAACACACTCTGATATGATTGGATAATATTTTCAAATTTTGACCTTTCATCCCTATGGGATTTGGAGAAGCCAAAATCTGGGGATGTTACACTTGATGCATAAACCAGTGAGTAAGTTATATAAGATCTTACCTTGTTGAATATCCAACCTAACACCAACCTATAGTTCATTTCAATGTAGGGTCAAACGTATGCATTGGATATAATACATGCCCATCTTCGAGCTCCTAACCGTGTTAGCATGATAGCTGATTAGCAATTCACCTTCTAGTGGGGCTCAAGTACGACATGGCAGCCAAGTGGAGCCATATGTTAGCATGACACTGAAGTGGGGCCTATATGGCTTGACGTGCACCCATTGGGTCTCACTTGAAGTCAGGATAGATTTCTTATTTGTTACCGGGGAAAGAGGTTGATATAGATTTGTATGAAGGGAGAATGTTGAGATAGATTTATTCCTTCAAGAGAATAGATTGGAAAAGTCAGGCTAGCATACACTCAAGTCTACTGCTGACACAATACAGTCAAGTCATTTTGTATCATCCAACCATTGGTTTGATCCAAGTCATTGATCTCCTTAAATATCATATAAACAGCTACACGACAAATTTGAGCTCATTTGGACACGGTCATGCATCTAAAGGCAGCAAAGGTGGTACATTATGTGACGATTTCTTTTGTGCTTGGATGAATACCTTGCAAGCATCCAAATAACCTCAATCTTTTTGGGTGGTCTATATTTATCAAACAATGAAGACCAATAGTTTAGATTTTTAGAAAATGGTCTTGGTATGTAAACTCACCTTGAGTTTACGACGTGATTTATACACTCATAGTGTATTCAGAATGTATTCTAGCCTGACTCTTAGATTGGACTCTATTATGTAATTTCTTCATTTTTCATGGCATATGGCGTATTTTTTTCATATAAACAATTTTATAAAAGAGAAAACTGCCTCACATCTATATGAAAAATCATGAATTAATGTGATTCAAATCCGAATCTGACCTAAGTACCTTGTGTTTGCTGAAACTTTCCATCACTTTGATGTAGACCAAAATCACTAAACTTGTGGTTTTTCGTATGAAATTATTTAATATTTCTAAGTTTGAAGGCATATAAATCTAAACTAGGAATATATAAAATAGGATCCAGGCTTTCCTAGCACAACAACTATATCAACTTATTCCACCAGATAACAAATCCATCTCAACTTAATCTACATATGGAAAGTTTATGCCAACCTCAAGAGGCCACGAAAACACCACATCACGCATGGGCCACACTTGGGTATTACATCAGCATGTGGTCACCTGGATATCACATCAAGCACAAAGCCAGCTGAATATAGTGATTGGTTGATTATGTTAAGCAACTGGGACAGATCAATAACAAATGTATGCATATGACAGTCCGAAGAAAATTACGTTTCGAGCTTTGATGCTCAGGGGAAAGGCTGGATCATGTTATGTGATTTTCCCTAAAATAATTAAGAGTGTAAACTAAAACCGGATATGAACAGTCCTAGATTGAATAGTTAGTTATTCAAAAAGATGTCGGGAAGATATAATGAAGCAATTGAGTTGTGGCCACAAAAGTAGTTAAGGCCCTGTTTGGCTCAGGTGATTGACAGTACAGGTAATTCATGTATTAAACGTACTAAAGGTGACTAGTTATGGGCGTCATGCTGCTTTCGTCCACGCTAATGTAGTACGGATGCGAAATTCATAAAACCCGCCATGTTTGACAGGCTTTATAACTGCCAGCACCTGCAACTTTTCAGTGTTTTCAGGAAGTGCTGCTATGCAAAATAGCCTAACTCCCACCAGGTCTTCTGCTGCAGACTACGTCTGGGTAAAGCTTACATGTGAAACTACCAGAAGTTCAAAAGGTCCCATCCAAACTCAACCTTATGGTACCCATTTGTTCTGAATTTGAAGCCTTTCTTTGCCAAAGATATAACCTATAGTGCCTGCTGGTTGAGCCTCCTAACGCCCATAGACACCACTGAAGGAACATGGCACCCTTGGTGCCTATTGCATTGGACAAATTCTACAGCAAATTAGTGTAACAGGCATAATAATGTCAAGTGGATGCCGAATTATGTGCTGAACATAATGGATAAAGCTCCTTAACCCCTGACATAAGCCACAAACTTATAACTGTACATGCATCACTTTCTACTTTTCTGTCATCATATGCCTTCTTAGGTGCAAGATACACAATTTCCTGATCAAGATTAGATCGTGTTGAGACTAGGCAATGGAAAGGAGCCACATATTGAAAACACTAAAAGTTATTCAAAGAAATTGTAACTAAATAATGCACCCCAACATAGCAGCAAATGTAAACCGTGAAGGGAACATACTCAATGGCTTAATCTGTTGTCATTTGTTAATAATTTAGATTTCTGTCATTTATTTTGTGCTCTTTAGTTTCCTATCTTTTATCTCATGTCGGTGAACTCTGTATTTACTGACCTCTCCTGTCCTAAATAAGCAGAGGGTCTATGTTTGTTTTATGTATCTCATAATAGACTCCTTTGCTATACACATGGTATCAGAGTTGTTTGATCCCCCTTAAATCTCCCCTAACCCTAATGCTTCCCCCACCACCCTCTCTCCTAGCTGCCCCTCCTTCATCCATCTTCTCCTTCTACAACTGCCGCCGCTCAGCCTCCCCTTCATCCTTTTTGTTGTCTGCCACCAGATCCCCCGGCCAACTCTACCATCCCACCTGCCTACCACCCCCTATTGCTCCCTACCACCAACCACTGCCCAGTCATCCCCCCTCTGATCCCTGCTTCCAGCCGCTAGCCATCTTCCCTCATCCCGCCGACCAACCTTCACCTTCCGCTACCTGCTCCCACTCTCCACCTTGTTGTCGCATGATCCTTCACCCACCTTCCGCCCATTATAGCCCCTCTTCCTAGGGGTGTAAACGGTGCGGGTACGGTGTGGGTCTGGCCATACCCATACCCATACCCATCTAATTTAGCGGGTCCGGTTCCAGTTCTAGACCCGCATAATACAAAACATGGACCCGCATCATACCCGTACCCGCAATAATAGCGGGTATGTGGTGTGGGTATGCGGGTAAGCGGTTCTATAAAACATCATATTGTTTATGTAAGAGAAATGACTCTGTTATATATATTTAACACAACAAGATATTGTTATCATATAGTATATTAACATGTAATAGTTATATTAGACAATGCTATATTTTATACAATAAAATTAATTGAGTAATTGTTTACATATTTGTAGTCATGATCATAACATTTAATTTATGTAGAAAGTAATGTAGATTAGTAGATGTTTTGATTTTAAGTTTACATATGATGTTCGTTATTGTAACTAGAATAGTTAATTCTTAGTTATATGACTAGTCTCAACCTTAGAGTAGGATATAATCTCAATAATTATATTAATTAGACTAGTAAAGTATGATATATATAACATATTATTTTAGTAGTTACTTATGTATAGCGGGTACACGGGTCTAGCGGGTCTGGGTCCAAGCATACCCATTATTGGACCCGCTTATATGCGGGTCCAAGGGTATACGGGTCCAAGGGTATGCGGGTATAAAAAATTAGACCCGTGATGGGCTTTTTAAGGGTCTGGATTTGCGGGTCCGCGGGTCTACCCGTACCCATTTACAGCCCTACCTCTTCCGCCTTCTGTCCACACACGTCTTCCACCCGCCGTAACCCTCAACCCCACCCATCCCCTCACAGCAACCCCTGCCACTGTGATTCTCAAGCCCGTCGTAAACCTCACCCATAGAATCCCATGTATGATGTAGCCCCACGCCAACCACCTCAAACACCTGCAGCTCCACCAATAGCCACTCCACCGTCATTGCCTGATCCCCCCCTTCCATCCATGCTCCTCCTTCCACCCACAGCCCCTGCTACACCGACCCACAGTTAATATCCATTACCTTTCACCACACCTCTCTTCCACTACTCTTGCCTTCTCTCTCCCACCACTCATACATATCATCCTGTGAGCCTCATTTGATCTATCCTTACATGTTTTCCCTAGAATAAGCAAACCCCACTTGGTTCATTTTACGACTTAGGGAGGGACTTGTTCCTTCCCTTCGGCCTTCATCACATGTCTCTCTAATTGATGATGTGAGGTTGCTCCCCTTTTTCTCTTATTACCCATGTATTGGGGTTCTCAAAATTGCTGCTATATGGGGTGATGTCGCACGCCCCTATTCTGTAATTGTTGCTCTACCACACCTTATTTTTGGTGTCTTGTGTGGACTGAGCACATGAACTTGATTCCATCATGGCCTCTAATGATAACTTAAGAACTCTGTGTAACCACAGTAGAATTCGATGGTTCTAACTACCATATGTGGTCTGCTTTTTTTGAGTTGTACGTCAAGGCCCCAGGTCGATACTCTCAACTTATTACTGATGAACCTGCTATTCATGCCAGGACTGTTGATGAGAAAACTACGCAGTCCTATGACTTGTGGGTCAAGGAAAACTCGGGAGTAATGACTTGGATGGTTAAGAGTACAAAACCTAAAATAAGTCAATCACTTCTTAAGACTTCAAATTGCTAACGCTATGTGGGATCAATTATCTCATGTGTGCTCACATCAAAAAAATCCTAAAAAGGTGATTGAAATCTTTACAAATCTGGCTAAAAAAAAAATCTCTAATGATACCTCAGTTGAAGATTATTATAATTAATGTTATGCTCTTTGTGATGAACTTTAGCTTTACCGTCCCTTGTCATCTGAAATTATTGAAATCCTTAGACAATGAAATGAATTGCAACTTATCAAGTTCCTTGTCGAACTTCCTGCTTCCTTCGCAGGTCGTGGATCAGATCTTGTGCAGTGATCCTCTACTTAGAACTTTGTGATGTTCTAAAGCGAGTCCAATGCCTCCCATTTGTTTCTTCATCACTTGTTCCCGCAAGGTGTCGGCTCTCATAGTTCGTTCTGGTGACTTTAACTGTGCAAGAGGTTGTGGCCACGGTAGAGGTCAGGTCGTTTTGAGCCGTCTGAAGCTGGTCGTGGCCAGCCCCCTTCTGGACCAGGACGTGGTCAACACTCTATTAGTATATATATTTTACTAGGTTTATTTTTATTATTGTGTTATGGGTGTAGTAAACCAGGGTTGCAGAGAGCATAGGGTTGCACAAAGTGTGCACCCTCATATATATAATACTGAAACAATTACAGAGAGGTCCATATAGAATAAACAAATAACAAAATAAATAACAGAATACAGAAACCATATACTGTAACACTCCCCCTCAAGTTGGAGCATAGATATCAATCATGCCCAACTTGTCCACCAGTGTGCAGAAGTGCTTCTTAGCCAGAAGTTTTGTGAAGACATCCGCAACTTGATCTTCAGATCTCGTAAAAGGAGTGCAAATTTTACCAGCCAGAACAGATTCTCGAATAAAGTGGCAATCTACCTCAATATGCTTGGTGCGCTCATGATAAACAGGATTATTGGCAATGAAAATAGCAGCTCGGTTGTCGCAGTGCATTGGAATCGCATACGAAGATTCAATCCCAAGTTCATGCAAAAGAGAACGCACCTAGAGAAGTTCACAAGCAGTATGGGCCATAGCCCTGTATTCAGCTTCAGCACTGGAGCGAGCAACAACATTCTGTTTCTTGCTCCTCCAAGTCACCAAGTTACCTCCTACGTAGGTACAGTAGCCAGAGGTGGATTTCCTGTCAATTCTGCTGCCCGCATAATCTGAATCAGAATAGCCCTCAAGTTTACAATGTCCAGTTTTCTTGTAATGCAAACCTTTGCCAGGTGCCCTTTTTAAGTATCTCAGAATGTGACAGACAGCGTCCCAGTGACACTGTCTAGGCTTGTCCAAGTACCTGCTCAAAAGGCCCACAGCAGTAGTAATATCAGGACGAGTAACAGTCAGATAAATCAATTTCCCAATAAGTCTCCTGTATTTCTTTGGCTCAGAAAACATAGGTGAAGTATCATCGTCCCAATCAACATTAGGATCCATAGGAGTATCTGCAGGTCTTGCTCCCATCATACCGGTTTCTTGCAGGATATCAAGTACATATTTCCTCTGGGACAACACAAGAGCACTAGAGTTCCTAGAAACCTCTATACCCAGAAAGTATCGTAATCTGCCTAAGTCTTTGGTAGCAAAATGCTTACCCAAATGAGTTTTTGTGGCCTGAATACCTGCAGAATCACTGCCTGAAATAATGATATAATCTACATAGACAATCAGAATAATAATCCCTGCAGAAGTTTTCTTCGTGAAGACAGAATGATCCACTTGAGACCGTAGAAAGCCAAAATCAGAAAGAATCCTGCTTAATTTATCGAACCAGGCACGTGGACTCTGCTTAAGCCCATAAATAGATTTTTTAAGCCGACATACTTTGTGAGACTCCCCCTGAGCAACAAACCCAGGAGGTTGCTCCATGTAAACCTCTTCCTGCAGATCACCATATAAGAAAGCGTTCTTCACATCAAGCTGTAGAAGAGGCCAGTCAGAGTTTACAGCTACAGATAACAATATTCTAACAGAATTCAAGCGAGCAACAGGAGAAAAAGTCTCAAAATAGTCAATGCCGTAGGTCTGAGTATATTCTTTGGCAACTAATCGAGCTTTCAACCGTTCAACTGTACCATCCGGTTGATATTTGACAGTGTACACCCAGCGACAACCCACAGGCTTGCACTGAGGAGGGGGATCCACCAGCTCCCAAGTGCCTCTATCAGTCAGAGCGGACATCTCATCCTGCATAGCAGAAGTCCATGCTGTACTCCGCAGTGCATCCTGAATAGTCTTAGGAACAGTAACAGCAGATAAGGCATATACAAAATCACGCGCCTGAGCAGTGAGATGATCAGTAGATACAAAATGAGCAATACTATGAGACGTGCAGGAACGAGTCCCTTTGCGAAGAGCAATAGGAATATGTAAATCAGACTGTACCTCAGGTGAAGCAGAACCTTCTTGAGGTGAAGATTGGTCGACTGGGGGGGGTACATGGGAAGAAGGTGCTTTGTTCCTGCGCTGATAAACACGAAGCTGAGGACGAACTGGCATCACAGTATCATCCGTCTCAGGTATGCAGTCAGACAGAATAGGCAAGGGTGGTGCAATGAGATCTGGTTGCAATTTTTCTCCCGCAGATGAATAATAAGGAGTGTCTTCAAAAAAAACCACATCACTACTAGTCATCCACTTCCGCGTAGCAGGATTATAACAGCGATAGCCTTTCTGAGTCCTTGAGTATCCCAAGAAAATACATTTAGTTGCACGAGGCGACAGTTTATCAGAGGCAGGGCCAAGGAGGCGGACAAAACACGTGCAACCAAAAATCCGTGGAGGAACAGAAAACAAGGGCGCCTCCGGATGTAAAACTTGGAACGGGATTTTGTTACCAATAACCTATGATGGCATACGATTAATAAGAAAACAGGCAGTCATAACCGCTTCTGGCCAATAAGAACGAGGTACATGTGAATGTAACATGATAGTGCGAGCCACTTCTAATAAATGACGATTCTTTCTTTCCGCAACACCATTCTGTTGTGGTGTATAGGCACAAGAGGTTTGATGTAAAGTTCCAACAGATTTACAAAAAAGTTCCACATCTTTCTGAACAAACTCCAAAGCATTATCAGTTCGAAAAATTTTAATAGGCACACCAAACTGGGTTTTAATTTCAGCAAAAAAGAACTTTATTGTGGATAGCACTTCGGATCTACTTTTCAACAGAAATAGCCAAGTAGTCCGTGAAAAATCATCAATGAACAAAATAAAGTATCGATAACCAGACACACTTGGTACATTACATGGTCCCCACACATCAGAATATACTACATCAAAAATATGCCTGCTGCTCATAGAACTACGCCGCGGATATACCGATCTAGTTTGTTTACCCAGTTGACAAGACTCACACTGGAAACTACAACTACTCATATCTGGAAGTAAATGGCGCAGTTTGTCAGAAGAAGGATGTCCCAGCCTGTAATGCCACTGTAAAGTAGAAACTGATGTAGATAAAGCTGAAACTTTGGCAGACTTTGGCATCTCGTCCAAGTAGTAGAGACCATCAGCACCTTCATACCCCCCACCAATCTTCATCCTCGTGAGAAGGTCCTGAAAAATGCAAGAGCCAGGAAGGAATGTCAGGCTACAGTTCAAATTCCTTACAAGTTTGCTCACAGATAATAAATTCATAGGAAAGTTAGGCACATATAAGGCAGATTTGATAAGAAACTGAGAAATAATGTCCCCAATGCCAGAAACAGAAGATCGAGATCCATCAGCAACCATAACCGTAGATTTATGAGCAGGTTTAGAGATGGACTTAAACAAAGCCCTATTGCCAGAAATATGGGAGGATGCACCAGAGTCGATCACCCATTTATTATTACCAGATGGAGGTGGCAAATGTGAACTCAGAAAGGCAGTATCATAACCAGTATGGGCAGCATGAGCTCCACTCGTGGATGCGTCAAAAGAGGAACCAGCACGCTCCAGAAGAAGACGTTCGACTTCAGCCCTGATGTAGTCAGCAGTAGTAGTGTCCGCAGTATCTGGTGTAGTAGGATGTGCAGCACCCTCAGATGCAGCGGCGGAAGAATCAGCAGCAGTGTTCGCCCATTCTGGTTTTCCATATTTCTCCCAACACTTTTCTTCAATGTGGTTCGTACGACCACAGTAAGAACACAAACGTGATCCGGGCGAAGGACGCGCAGCAGTAGTAGTAGCAGTAGGAGGGGCCCCACGCCCAGCAGTAGGGGAACGACCTCTCCCTGCACCAAGGGGAGGACGTCCATCAGAAGTGCGGCCACGACCACGACCGCGACCACGGCCACGGCCACCCCAGGCAGCTAAGGCAGTAGAGTCGCCAACATCTGGTGTCGGGGAGGAAAGGTGCAGAAGTCGCTGGTAGGCACTCCGAAGAGAAGGCAGTGGATCACCGGCCAGAATCTGATCCACAACTCCAGCATAGGAGTCAGGCAAGCCACTCAAAAACTGTATCAGCTGTAGCTCATCGCGCTGTTTGCGCATAGTCGCCAGATCCGTGGACAAGGGATGATACGTCTCCAGTTCACCCCACAAACCGGTGAACGTAGAGAAGTAATCGGCGATATCAGTGCCAGTAAAGGTGAGACGACTAAGCTGTTTGTTGATATCAAACACCTTCTTCGGATTCTGGCTGTGGGAGAAGGTGCCAGCAAGTTCATCCCACATCTGCTTTGCAGTAGGTAAACGGAGAAGAGTCACACAAATCTTCTCAACCGAGCTGTTGAGAATCCAAGTCATCACTGTTGAGTCGTCACGGACCCAATCATCGTATGCTTTGACGTCCTTCAAGTCAGCATCTTCAGCAGGCTGTGGCGGACCGGCACGAGTGAGATGGGAATACTTCCCTTGTGATTTAGCATATATCACAAAGAAACAAACCCACAGCTGGTAGTTGCGCCCGTCAAGTTTTACCGTAGTAACTTGACGACGCAGATCATCAGTCGAGGACGCCATCAGGAAGGTAGGCACAGCAGGCAGGCAAGACAGGCAGGCAGAAGATCACACGGAACCTCTCACATACAGATTACACCAAAGTGTAGTAGAAGACCCGGAGGCCGAAGCCTACACGGGCAGGCAGGCACAAACAAACACGAACCGACGAAGGCTCTAGCCGAACAACGTACCGATCTCCCCCGGAAGACTGAACTAGGCCAGATCTACCAACCCGGCAGCGCACCTGCTGTGCGAACAACACCAACGGTTGCTCAAGCACTAGCGGAGCACCGCGCCAGGAGAGTAGATGGACCTGGGACCGGCGGGAGACGGCTGGCTAGGCCAGCGGTAGCAGCCGGCCGGCGGGCTGGACCTGCCCCGGCGGCGGCGGCCGCGGGCTGCTGCCCCGGCGGCGGCGGCCTGGAGCTGCCCCGGCGGTAGCGGCGGCTGCTGCCGCTGCCCGGGCCGGCGGCGGGTCGCGCGCGCGGGGGGGGGGGGTGGGGGGGCGCCGGAGAGGGAGGGAGGGAGGGAGAGACCCTAGGTCTCGACCTGCTCTGGTACCATGTAGTAAACCAGGGTTGCAGAGAGCATAGGGTTGCACAAAGTGTGCACCCTCATATATATAATACTGAAACAATTACAGAGAGGTCCATATAGAATAAACAAATAACAAAATAAATAACAGAATACAGAAACCATATACTGTAACAATGGGCTTTAGACTTGTCTTGTCAATCAGCCTCTTTCTTTTATCTCATATTGCTTGTCTCTGCTTTATGCTTTACTCTCTTGCACTATAAAAGAGAGGCCTCTGTAATTGTTTTACTCATCTAATAAGAAGCCTTTTATTATTTTAGATGGTACCAGAGCACCCTGATCCTCCTTAAACCCTTCCCACCCTAACCCTAACCTATGCCCCCATAAACCCTAGTTGCCACCCCTACTTTCCCCTTCCTCTTCTATCCTTCCAACAATCGCCCCCCCTACCCCCTACCGCCGCCAACTGGCACTGCCCCTGTCCCCCCTCCTCCCGCCGCCTACTCCTTTCCTCCCCACCACCAGCTGCCACTCCCTCCCCACCCCATCACCCTGCCGCCACCCTCCATCCCCTCTCCTACACATGCCGCCACCCCCCATCACCCCCTAGCCACCCACCGCCACCACCACCACCACGCAGCCTGATCGATGCTGCTTCGCCTCTACAGACAGCCCGCTCCCACCTTCTCTCCTTCCTCCCCTCTTCTACACCACCCCTCTCTCCATTGCCAACCATACCTCCCTTCGGCTAGCCACCACAAACAATCCTTCTCTTCCCCGCTACCCTCTGGACGTCTCCAACAACTTTCCAGTTATAGGACGTTGACGGCTTAACCGATTTTCGCTCTCCCTACCTACGCCTCATGGTGGAGTAACTCTTCCTCCATGTTGACGTAGGTTTTTCTGTATATTTTGCTGCCCCTACGTTGGTTTCTGAGATCTGATGCGTCAGATCTCCTACTCCTATCTTCTACCCCCGTGCGGGTGTTACTAGCTCTGCCCATGTGTTGGGTTTCTGTTGTTGTTTCTTTATAATGACTGATATGTGTCTGTTGTTCCTGCCTGCTGCTCCTTCCTGCTTTGGCATCTTGCATCCTACGTGACTCATGGCGTTCATCGATCCGCTCTGGAATATGTGTGTCACTATTGTCAAGTTGGATGGATCCGACTATCACACCTGGGTGGCTTCTTTCGAGCTTTACGTCAAGGCTCAAGGACGCTACTCCCATCTTTCTACTAAAGGCCCGACTACTCCTGCTGAAACTACAGATGACAAGACAAAGTAGGCATGTGATCTATATGGACAAAAGAAGATTCTGGTGTTATGACCTGGATGGTCAATAGTGTTGAACCTAAAATCAGTCAATCTCTCCTACGCCTGCGGACGGCTAAGGACGTGGGATCAACTTTCCCACGTGTACTCTCATCAGCAAAATCCAAAGAAAGTGTTTTGTGACAAAGTGGAATTTTGCATAAGTATGAAGTAATTACCCTTTTGCCCTCTTTATGTTCACTCATGGTCCAAATTTATTTTTCTTAGCTACATAATCAATTTTGAGACTCAAATCCAAAATATGGTGATCAATGTGATCTTTGTACACATTATAACACCTTAAATTTGATTAATTGATCACTTTGTCCAAAGAAGAAAATTGATCCATAAAACTTCATCTTTTTGTTCTCAAACTTTTTCTAAAGGTTCTCCACATTTTTATGAAGTTGTGGTCCAAATTTGAGAACAATTGGACATTCCTACGATTTACTATGAATTCTTGAATTTTATGTATTGAAAACCCCTTTTTTCCCTTTTATTTGCGCTTTTTCTTATCTTTGCCATGTCAGTGATCCTTACCAGGGATCCGGAGTGACTGTTGGCCCTTGGATCTACCTCTCGTGGATCCAGGCCTGATCCAGTGGCTGCGAGGTCATCATCAACCTCCCGCAATCAGCGGGGAGGTGTCTTTATGGACGAGACTTGCAATCTCGTGCCCTTGACCTCGATTCAAAATTCCAAGCGAATAGAAACGACTGTCTCACCATTTCGAACTGCTCTGGCCCTATTTTGACCGGGTTTCTCGCATTGTTGCGCCGCCAAAGCAAGATCCTTGCTCCATCTCCTTTCGGCGGCCACTACTATTGCACCCAACCATTGGCCCCTAAAACCCTAACCCCAACACTATATAAAGGGTCCCTCATGCTCGCAATCTTCACAGAAAGCTACAAAACCCTCCCTTGCTCACTCCCTCGGCCCCGAGCACCCCGATTTCCTCCTTGTATCCTCCTGTTGCCATAGCAGCACCGCCGCACAGCTTGAGTTGGGCATCCATGCTCCTCGCCTCCTCGTTCCAATTTTCGACCACCAACCAATCTGCGAGGTCATGGCGAGTTTAGGCAGTCATCTCGCTGCCTCCACCGGCCCCTCCTGCTCCCGAACAACATCCACGCCGGCGAGCTCCTCTGCCTTCCTTTGTGGCTCGCGTGAGGCCTGAACGAGGGAGGAGATGTCCCCGAACCGTTCGGTTCAAGAGGGACCAGACGGCCCAGTTGAACCAATGAATTGTTGATGAACCGCTCAATTGAGGTTTTAAATCGACGAAGCCAAGGCCTGAACCAAACGTTTGATCAAGTGAGCCGCCTAGATCACGTGGCTCAATCTAGGCCATTCCTTGCACACCCGACGGCCCTCGTTTTTCCATATTAAGGTACTTTTGCTCATCTCTATTCAGAAAATCCGTAAAATGGTCAAATCTTGTTTAAATCGTAGAAAATGCGTCCGAACTCCAAAAATGATGAACAAATAGTCAATCTTGATCAGAAAAATCTAGTGAACCTTTTAAAAATACTTTTGAAACCTAATCCTTGATATTTATCACTGATATTCCTAGAACTTGTTCCTTTGCTTATTTAATGTCTAATGATTCAATGATGATGTCTAATCCTTGGAAACCCTAGATTTGCACAGTTACCCTCTACATCAGGCTCATCTACCATGCTCACCTCATCATCTTCTGGTAACAAACAGTGGTGCATCGACTCAGGTGCTTCCACTCATATGACTGGTGCTCTTCATTTATTTTCCAAACTTAGTACAACAACTCTGATATCATCTGTTACTGTTGCAAATGGATCTAAAACTGTTGTTCACGGCACCGGCACAGTTCCCCTTTCACGAAAGCTGCATCTAAATTCAGTTTTATACATTCCGAAATTTCCTGTTAATTTGCTTTCAGTCAGCAAAATGATTAAACAACTAAACTGCTCTGTCAAATTTGATCCCTCTGGTTGTATTGTGAAGGATATCCGCACGAAGGCGAGGATTGGTTCGGGCCGTGAAGGACCTGATGGGCTGTACTACCTGGATGGACCACCTGCCCCAAAGGCGATGATCTCTACCTCCGTGACAGGTCTACAGTTGCATGTTCGGCTTGGACATCCATCTGCGGCAAAATTGAAGCATCTTTTTCAGCACTTATCAGGCGATAGTTTTTCCTGTGAAACCTGTGTTATGGGCAAACATTCTAGATATGTTTTTCCCGCTAAAAAAGTTATTTCTTCTAAAGAGATTTTTGAATCGGTACATGCGGATATTTGGGGACATGTTCTGTGCCCAGTCATTCTGGTGTGAAATACTTTCTGACTTTCATTGATGACTATTCTCGTACCACTTGGCTGTTTCTGCTCAAAGGTCGAAATACTGTGTTAGATTGCATTCGCACTTTCTTTGCTGAAATTAAAACACAATTTGGTCAATCTATTAAAACCCTTCGCACAGACAATGCTCTTGAATTTATGCAACAAGTTGTTACTCCTTTTTGTGTGTCCCAAGGAACTATCCACCAGACTACTTGCCCATACACCCCACAACAAAATGGCATAGCGGAATGGAAGAACCGACACCTTCTTGAGGTTGCTCGCACCCTCCTCATTCATTATAAAGTACCTCATTGTTTTTGGCCTGATGTTGTTTCCACCGCATGTTACCTTATCAATCGCATGCCATCTTCTGTTTTGAAAAATCAGGTTCCGTACGCCCTTTTATTTCCTGATAAACCTCTGTTCTCTGTGCCGCCTCGTATCTTTGGGTGTACATGTTTTGTGAAAAATCTTCGCCCCGGTCTCACCAAGTTAGATGCTCGTTCTGTGAAGTGTGTGTTTTTAGGGTACTCTCGCACTCAGAAAGGCTACCGTTGTTTTGATCCAGTTACGAAACATTGGTATGTTAGTGCGGATGTGATATTCTTTGAACATATGCCCTATTATTCTGCTACCGGGGAACACTTGACTACTGATATTTTGGCTACCACTCCACTACCGTTGGTAGAAGATCTGCCTCCTGCTACTATGCCTCAGGAATGCCCTCTACAAGTATACAAGCGAAGACCGAAGCCCGTCACTGCACCGGCCGAACCAACTCCTCCGTCTGCGGATGATCCACCACCGGCTGAGGTACTTTCTGACTCGGATATTCCTATTAGTTTACGGAAGGGTGTTCGTTCTTGTACTCAGCATCCTATTAGTCGCTTCTGCTCATCTGCCAATCTCAGTGATAGCTTTGCCTATTTTACATCTGCTTTATCGACTGTGACTATTCCTAAAACCGCCAAGGAGGCGCTTTGTCATCCTGCCTGGAAACATGCTATGGAACAGGAAATGCAAGCTCTGAATGACCAACATACTTGGGATCTGGTTGACCGACCTTCTTCCTGTCATTCTGTGGGTTGTCGCTGGATCTTCACCATTAAATATCAGCCAGATGGTACCATTGAACGTCTGAAAGCTCGTCTCGTGGCAAAAGGATATACCCAGACCTACGGAGTTGATTATTTTGAAACCTTTTCTCCAGTAGCTCGTCTCAATTCTGTTCGCATTCTGATATCTGTTGCAGTCAAAAAAGACTGGCCTCTTTTCCAACTTGATGTGAAAAATACCTTTTTATATGGTGATCTACAGGAGGATGTCTACATGGAGCAACCCCCCGGATTTGTTGCTCAGGGGGAGTCTGCTTCAAAAATCTGTAAACTTCGCAAGGCGATATATGGCTTAAAACAAAGCCCACGAGCATGGTTTGACAAACTCAGTAAAATCTTACTTTCTTTTGGCTTTCGACGGTCGTAGGCTGATCACTCTGTTTTTATACAAAAAACTACAGCAGGGCTTGTTATTCTCATTGTCTACGTTGATGACATTATCTTATCTGGCAGCGATAATGCAGGGATTCAAGCAACCAAAAACTATCTAGCACAACATTTTATCACTAAGGACCTTGGTAAATTACGATACTTTCTGGGAATTGAGGTTGCTAGATCTTCTGCAGGATTGTGCCTATCACAGCGGAAATATGTTCTGGATTTGTTGCAAGAGACAGGCATGTTAGGCTGCAAGCCAGCCAACACACCTCTAGATCCCAATATGGATTGGGACAGTGACTCTTCTCCTCCATATGCTGACCGACACCAGTTCAGGAGATTAGTAGGCAAACTTATCTACTTGACTGTCACTCGAGCTGATTTAACTGCTGTTGTTGGGTTTGTTAGTCGGTATCTTGATAAACCACGCCAATGTCACTGGGATGCTATCTGTCACATTCTTCGATATCTCAAAAGTGCTCCTGGGAAAGGTCTATTATACAAGAAACATGGCCATTGTGATCTATCTGGTTTTTCTGACTCTGATTATGCAGGAAGTAGATCTGATAAAAAATCCACATCTGGATATTGTACTTTCGTGGGGGGAAATCTGGTTACATGGCGCAGTAAAAAGCAAACGGTTGTTGCACGATCTAGTGCTGAGGCAGAATATAGAGCGATGGCTCATACTACATGTGAGCTTCTATGGGTCCGCAGTCTTCTGAAGGAATTTGACATCTCTCCGTCTAGCCCCATCCCTATGTTCTGTGACAATAAGGCATCTATTTTTATTGCGAGCAACCCTACTTTTCATGAAAGAACCAAACATATTGACGTCGACTGCCACTTTGTACGAGAAAAGGTTATGTCCGGACAGATCCACACTCCATATATCAGCACGGAGAAACAACTTGTCGATATCTTCACCAAGGTGCTACCCAAAAATCGCTTTCAGACGCTGATTGACAAGTTGGGCCTCTTCGACATCTACGCTCCAGCTTGAGGGGGAGTATAGAGATATGTGTTTTCTTGAGCGTCATGTGCTTAGCATGTGCTCCACTTATTCTATTTCTTATGTTGTTTAGTCCCATATGGGGTGCATCTTACCTAGTCTCTTTTTCTGTTTGCTATATAAGAGACTGCTATGTACACTGTTTTATTCATTCAATAAACAACAATTCTCCACTTTACAATATTTATCACTGATATTCCTAGAACTTGTTCCTTTGCTTATTTAATGTCTAATGATTTAATGATGATGTCTAATCCTTGGAAACCCTAGATTTGGACTCTAATGATTATCTTGTAACCTAGATCTAATATATTTGAATCATCTACTCTTGAAAATGAATCATTAGTGATCTAGATCTTTTTACTGGATTCAATCTTGGTTATAATCTTTATAATGAGTAATCTTGATCCTCATCTTGCAAAACACTTGATATAGTTTTGACCCATCAATCTGATCTTGATATCCAATTATATTAAGTACCATGATGATAATCTAGAAATTGATGATGACTTGGATAATGATCATAGATCAGGGTTAACACATATGATCCAAGAAACCTAGGTGTTAATATATCTTCACTTTGTATTTATTTCCTATTTCATATTACTGATGTACCTACATGTAAATTACCTTTTACTATAAATAGAGAAGAGAACCCTATTGGGTTGCTTAGGTTGCATACGTGCAACAACACCACAGCCGCCTCTCCTTTAACATGGTATCAAGAGCAGGTTAGGCTTCCGCAGCCGCCGGCCCTCCCACCCAGCGCCGCCCCCCCCCTCCTCTCTCTTCCTCCCGCCGCCCCTCTCCTTCAGCCGCCGGGCGCCGGCCGCCTCTCCCGCCGCCGGCCGCCGGCGTGCGGCAGGGGCAAGGGCCTTCCGTGCGGCGCCGCTGATCCTCGGTGGCTCGTCCCATGCTGCCGTAGATCCCGTCGCACCACTCTACAGGCTCAGTCTACATCTCCGGGCTCTTTTTCAGCCTTTTTCGGTTTCTTTTTCGGGCGCCGATCTTGCTGCTCGGGGATCTTCGGTTGATACAACGGCCTTCTAAAGTCCTACCCGGGGGTCTCGTCTTTTCCAGTGTGGCTTCCTAATCACATCTCCTTCATGTGTGATTAGGAACCTCTCGTTTGAAGGCTGTCGATGCGTCAGTAACGCATCCTCTTTCCAGTTTCTGTCGTGACGTGTATCTCTCCGTCACGGGACGTGTATCTATCCGTCCACTCAGCCTTCTGCGTGACGTGTATCACTCCGTCACCCATATCCCTGTTGCATCATGGAGAACAAGACCTATTATGAGGTCTCGCCTATTCCTATCAAGCTCAATGGGAAGAACTTTCTGCTTTGGATGAATGCGGTTCATACTGTCTTGGAATCGAGGGACCGCGCCAAGTTTGTTGATTCTGCGCCTCTCACGAGCGCTGACAAAGACTATGCAGAGTGGAAACGTCTTGACAGCCTTGTGAAGACTTGGCTATGGGGTAGCATGGAACCGTCTATTGCTTCGAGGTTCATGTTCTACTCCACTGCTAAGGAGATTTGGGATGCTGTTAAGCAGCACTATGCTCAGGAGAAAAATGCTCTTCGCCAGTTTATGATCTATGATCGTCTGTTTGCAGAGAAACAGGGTGATCGATCCCTTGAAGAGTATTTTGGTGTGATTCAGTCTATTTCCCAGGAGTTGAGCTACTATCATCCCGTGAAGGTTGCTGAGCAGATTAAAGACAGAGATGATCTTGTCACTGCCAAGTTCCTCTCCGGCCTTAGCTCCTCGTTTGGTTCAGCGCGTAGTGTGATTCTTGCATCTGACAGATTACCGAGCCTTGCGGAGGCCTTCTCTAGGATTCAACAGTCGACCTTTGAATCTGTTGATCCTTCTCCGGTTGTTCCTTCTGGAGATTCTCATGCCTCCATTGCTGCAGCAGTTCGCGGAGGACGACCTGCATCTACTACAGCTGACAGGCCTGGCTTGGGCAGAGGACGTGGGACTCGTCCTCGCTGCACTTTCTGTGACAGACCGGGGCACACTGTTGACAGATGCTGGAAGAAACATGGGCGACCTGCCGCCCCACCTGCTGGAGCTGCTAATTGTGCTACTTCTGACTCTACACCTGCGAGCTCAACTTCCTCTGGCATTACACTTACTCAGGAGGAGTATGACCGGTTTATTCAGGCTACTCAACATTGGAGTGTGGGCGCCTCTTCTGCTTCTTCAGCGCACCTTGCCTCTACCGCGGGTAATCAGGCTACATCTTTTATGGCTACTGGATCCGCAACTCCCTGGGTGGTTGACTCTGGTGCCTCCCAGCACATGACTGGTATGAGGCGACTGCTTCGCACTTTTGACTCATATATTCCTCACCCATCTGTTACCTTGGCAGATGGTTCTGTGAGGAGGGTGGTGGCTAGTGGTTCTGTGTCCCTTACTCCAGATATTGATTTGAAATCTGTTCATTTTGTGCCTGAATTTCCTTTCAATTTACTTTCTGTTGCCAAGTTGATTGACACTATGAACTGCACAGTAACTTTTGGGCCTTCCTGCTTTGTCTTACAGGATCTCAAGAGTTTGAAGATGATTGGTGGGGGGCCTAGGAAAGGTGACCTCTACCTCTTTCCTGGTGATTATCTACCTCGTCCTCCACCTCCTGCTCCAGTTTCCTCCGCCATGCTGAGTGGTTCCCCCTTGCTATGGCATTGCAGATATGGCCATCCATCCTTAGACAGCCTGAAGAAATTGGAACCCGATCTTGCTCATGTGTCTTCATTAGAGTGTCAGTCTTGTCAGTTGGGCAAACATCATCGGTTGTCCTATCCTGTCCGTGTCAATAATCGGGCTTCTAGCCCGTTTGAGTTGGTTCACAGTGATGTATGGGGTCCTGTTAAAAACCAAAGTTATAATGGTTTTAGTTATTTCATTTCCTTTGTTGATGATTACTCTCGCATGACATGGATTTATCTGTTGAAAAGTCGGGAGTCTGTGCTTTCCATTATCAAACATTTTCATAAACAAATTCAAGTTCAATTTAACTGCAATATCAAAATTTTTCAATCTGATAATGCCCTTGAGTATGTTCAGAAAGCAATGAATGAGTTTTGCAGTTTGGTTGGTATGATTCACCACACTTCTTGTCCTCATACTCCTATGCAGAATGGTGTTGCTGAACGTAAAAATCGCCATCTTTTGGATATCACTAGGTCTATCATGTTTGCATCCAATGTGCCTAAACGTTTCTGGTCTGAGGCTCTTCTCACTGCCTGTTTTTTGATTAATCGGCAGCCCTCTTCTGTTTTGAATGGGCGCACTCCTTTTTCTGTTTTACGCCCTATGGACACACCGTTTCATGTGCCGCTTCGGGTTTTTGGTTGTACATCCTTTGTTCATAATTTTGATCCCAAACAAGACAAACTCTCTCCTCGGTCCTTGAAAACCTTGTTTCTTGGTTACTCTGGTACGAGTAAAGGTTACAAGTGTTATTGCCCCAATTTGCGTCGTATGTTTGTCTCTAAGGATGTCACCTTTCATGAAACCAGCCCGTATTTTGCACATGCTATGAGCAAGGGGGAGCAATTGAGTGAGGGAGTGCCACCCGCAATTCCAAGTGAGGGAGTGCCACCTATCATTGTTGAAGACATATCGCCTGATCCACCTACCATTCAACCCTATACCCAGGTTTATCATAGACGAGGTAGACCGGATCCAGATGAGGTAGCGGCACAAGTCCATGAGCCTCCTTCCCCATCTTCTACTCAAGAGATTCCTGCAGCGGCTTCTGATCTTGATCTTCCTATTGCTGTCCGGAAAGGTATACGATCATGTACTATTCGACATCCCATATCCAATGTATGTTGTTTGTCGCACTTATCTACTCAGGCTCGTGCATTTGCTGTTGGGATGGATTCTGTTCAAATACCAAGGAACCACTTAGAGGCTATGAAGGACAGTGGCTGGATGCAGGCCATGCAGGTGGAAATTTCTGCTCTGGTTGATAATGGCACATGGGATCTGGTTTCCTTACCTGCGGGCAAGAAAGTTGTGGGCTGCAGATGGGTCTTCACAGTGAAACACAATCCTGACGGTTCGATTGAGCGGTTGAAGGCCAGATTGGTAGCCAAGGGCTACACACAGACATATGGAGTGGACTTCTTTGAGACCTTTTCTCCGGTTGCTCGTCTCAATTCTGTACGGATCCTTATCTCTTTGGCTACTACTTTTGATTGGCCTCTTTTCCAGCTGGATGTCAAGAACGCCTTTCTTCACGGGGTTCTTCAGGAAGAGGTGTATATGGAGCAACCACCCGGTTTTGTTGCTCAGGGGGAGTGTCAGCAGGTCTGCAAATTGAAGAAGGCTATCTATGGGTTAAAACAATCTCCTCGGGCTTGGTTTGACAGGTTCAGTGCTGTTGTTTTACAGATGGGCTTCTCTCGTTCTATGACTGATCACTCTCTATTTTATTCAAATTCTTCTGGTGGGTCCATAATTATTGCTGTCTATGTTGATGATATTGTGATTACTGGCAGTGATTCTACAGGCATATCACGTGTGAAAGAAGGACTACAACATCATTTTCACACAAAGGACCTTGGGAAACTGAGATATTTTCTAGGGATTGAGGTACTTAGATCCCATGCAGGTATCAATCTCTCCCAGAGAAAGTATGTGCTTGACTTACTACAGGAAACGGGTATGACTGATTCTAAGCCTGTATCCACTCCTATGGATTATCACATCAAGGAGGTGGAAGATGATATTGCATATTCAGATCCAGGTCACTACAGGAGAATAGTTGGGAAGCTGATTTACCTAACTGTCACAAGACCTGATATTTCTTTTGCTGTTGGAGTAGTAAGTCAACACATGTGTACACCACGACAGTCACATTGGACAGCTGTATGCAGGATTCTGAGATATCTGAAAAGTGCTCCTGGAAAGGGGATCACTTATTATAAACCCAAGAGTCCTCTATCTTCCTTGACTCTTACAGGTTATGCAGATGCAGATTGGGCTGGTAATCAAGTTGATAGACGATCTACATCTGGCTACTGCACCTTTCTTGGTGATCATCTGATTACTTGGAAGAGCAAGAAACAACAAGTGGTGGCACGATCTAGTACTGAGGCTGAGTATCGTGCTATGGCACATGCATGTTGTGAATTACAATGGGTCAAATCTGTCTTATCTGAGTTGAAGATTTTGATTCAAACTCCCATGATTCTCAAGTGTGACAATCAATCTGCTATACATATTGCCAGGAATCCTGTCTTTCATGAGCGCACAAAGCATATAGAGGTTGACTGTCATTTCATCCGAGATCAGATAAAGAATGGCAATGTGGTGACGCCATATGTTAAGTCTGAAGATCAACTTGCTGATATCTTGACAAAGCCATTAGGTCCAGCAGTGTTCCAGAATTTATGCGGCAAGCTGGGCATCCACAATGTGTACACTCCAGCTTGAGGGGGAGTGTTAATATATCTTCACTTTGTATTTATTTCCTATTTCATATTACTGCTGTACCTACATGTAAATTACCTTTTACTATAAATAGAGAAGAGAACCCTATTGGGTTGCTTAGGTTGCATACGTGCAACAACACCACAGCCGCCTCTCCTTTAACACTAGGAAAGTCACACACTCAGAAAATACTTGACACTTGAAATAATGTTGGACATATTGAAATATTGACTGATTATAAGTGAATGACCCAACCCTAAGGTTGACATAGGATAAGTGTAATCCTAATATCGAATATTGAAACATGATATCCAAATATCTTGATCTTGACCCTTGATCCAAACATTGTGTTTTAGGATCTAACTCGAAGGGTCGACCTATTACTAGATGATCTGTACTCGAAATCCTCGGTGAAAGGTACGCTATTATATAACTCCTCCTTGATTGTATTGAAGATACTTTTATGTATCTCTTGACTGTATATTTGGCTATTTACTTGGATGAGCTACTGTTCCCTATGATTAGTCTTCTATTAGTCTATACTATATTTTGAAAAACATGAAAACATAAATTGCATGCCCATTATGACTGCCCGTATATTGATAATGTTGATATTGAGTACAAAAACCCCCTCATTTGGAGGTGGGACTTGTACATTGGCTTCCTATGTTCCTATGGTGAGAAGGAGCCTAGTGACCTTCCCCATCGCATTGGGGTAATAGAGTCACACCAAATATATAAGCATGCTTCTCGAATTACAGCATAATGGGAACTCATAATAAAAGTCGAATTGCTTGAAAAACTTGTCGAATAAATGTTGGTTTTGCAAATTGCTTGTTATTCTTTTGAATATAAGTCCTGCCAAGTATACTCTTTTATTATAAACCGTTTTACTTGATTTTGATAGCGTATCGTGCAATTGCATGATTGTGTCTTGATTTTCTTGATTTTAGATAATACAAATGGAATACTGAATAAGATCTCTTCCGCACTCTACATACCCCGATGACAAAGATAAATCAGATATATCTCCATGTTGGGTTAGTTGTTCTTTAAATATCCAGTTTTTGAGTTATTATTTCTTATTGTATATTCCAGTGTGATAGATCCTATCGGGCCACTCAGGGACGGGCGCTTCAATCCTCTTACTACTGTCTAGGTAGTGGGATTGGGATTGGGATTGGGATTGGGATTGGGGTAAGAACGGTTCTGTGACATGTTTGATATCTTCAAGAACTTGGCCAAGGAGTACAGTAATATTGATCCTATAGAAGACTACTACAATCAATGTTGTGCACTCTGGGATGAATTTGAGATCTACCATCTGCTCACGACTGATATTATGGAAGTCCAACGACAGCGCAACGAGCTTCAGCTTGTCCAGTTCCTGATTGGGTTACCACCCTCATTTGTTGGTGTTGTTGATCAAATTCTATTCAGTGATCCTCTACCTACTTTGCACAACATTCTGAAACGCGCACAACGCTTACCTTCTATCTCTCAAGCGTCTCCTGACTCTTCTGATGATGCAGCCCTTGCCGTTTGGTCTGGCGATTCTTTTCGTGGTCGTGGCCGACTGTGGTGGTGGGCCCTCTACTACAGGCCTTGGTTGTGGTTCATACTCATCTGGTTCCGACTTCTCATCTATTGAACAACGCTACTACAACTTCTGCAAGCGCACCAATCATACTGAAGATTGTTGTTGGATCAAGAATGGCAAACCAGCTTCGGAAAATCAAGTTACGTCAGAACAGCCCGAGATTGTTGCTTCTTCGTCTGTTCTGCCTTTTGTCGACTGGATCCCATCCGAGTTTGAGAAGTTACTTCAAGCATGGCTGGCTTCCTCTGCTGAGACTTCTATTGATGGAAGTTCTGCTCTACTAGCACAGTCTGGTAAAAGTACATGGGTGATCGACTCAGGTGCAACCTCCCATATTACCAGCAATCATACTTTATTCTTTAACCTGCATAAAACTTCTGCTATTCCACCTATTACACTTGTCGATGGTTCTCAAACACCCATTTCAGGAATAGGGAATATCTACACTCCTGGCCGTCTTTTATTACGTACAGCATTGTATGTTCCTAAATTCCCTATAAATCTGATATCTGTGAGTAGAATTGTTAAGAATCTACGGTGCTCCATAACTTTTGACCCGGATGGTGTTATCTTTCAGGTTCTGCGCACGAGGATGAAGATTGGTTCGGGCCATGAGGGACCGGACGGCTTATACTACCTAGACATGCCGAAGATTGTTGCATTCCTGACTACTTCTGTGATTGGCATCCAGTGGCACTATCGTTTGGGGCACCCTTCACCAGCTAAGTTGAAGCACTTACTACCTGATATGTTGATTCAGTTTTTCACCGTGAAATGTGCCAGTTGGGAAAATAGACTAGATCTACTTTTACTAAGAAAACTTGTATTGGCTCAAAACAGTCGTTTGATATAGTGCATGCTGACATTTGGGGCTCGTGTTCTATTTCCAGCATTTTTAGTTTTCAGTACTTTATGAGTTTCACTGATGATTACTCTAGAACCACCTGGTTATTTTGTTAAAAGACAGATCTCATATTCTTGATACTATCACATTGTTTTTTGTTGAGATACATACCCAGTTTGATAAAAATATAAAAATCTTTCATACTGACAATGCCCTTGAGTTCATGCAAACCTCAGTCAGTTTTTTTTGTCAAAAAATTGGTACCATTCACCAAACATCCTACGCATACACACCTCAACAGAATGGGGTTGTTGAACGCAAGAATCGTCATCTTCTTGAGGTTGCCCGCACTCTCCTTTTCCACTACCATGTCCCCCAATATTTTTGGTCGGAAGTCATTTCTACTGCATGTTATCTCATTAACCGTATGCCTTCTTCTGTTCTTGGCAATCAAGTCTCATATCAAATTCTACATCCAAATGCACCTCTTTTCATTGTGCCTTGTATTTTTGGAAGTACTTGTTTTGTAAAAAAATGTGTCCTGGCTTAACCAAACTGGATCCACGTGCTATCAAGTGTGTTTTCTTGGGGTACTTTTAGGATACAAAAAGGGTACCAATGTTATGAACTGATTACTAAGAAGTGGATGGTTTCCGCTGATGTTGTCTTTTTGGAACATATGTCGTTATATTCTTCTACCGGCTCTGCCCTGACATCTGATTTAATTGTGGATACTCCTTTACCTATGATTGATGATACTACTCTACCGGATACAACTGTTGCACCTGCTCCTCCACTGAAGGTTTATCAAAGAAGACCGAAGGCTCCACCTCCCTCATGGCCCCTCCAAGTCCTCCATCCTCATCGGCAGACCCACCTCCACCTTAGGAATATTCTGACTTGGATATTCCTATCAGTTTAGGCAAAGGAACTCGGTCTTACACTAACATCCAATTGGGAAAATCTGCACTACTGCTAACTTGGGAACTAATTTTGCAAACTTCACTTCTACTCTATTTGTTGTTTCTATTCCTAAAAATGCTACCCAGTCTCTTCAGTATCCAGCATGGCGTCAAGCAATGGAATCTGAAATGCAGGCTCTCACTGATCGACATACTTGGGAGTTAGTTGATGCACCTGCTGATTGTTCACCAGTTGGCTGCCGACAAGGAATGAGGCATCCGATTTCGATGTCGTTTCGACAGCATGGAAATCAATAATTTTTGAAATTTCGATAGATGCGACCGTTCCGGTTTTGACGCCAAAATGAGCAAATTAATTTATGAAATTTTACAGGCGTGATCTCTACACCTAAATGCATCATTTTATGCAATAAAATTTGATATGGATATAGGTGGGGGGTCCTTGATGTGGGAGATAAGTGAACTTTACTGTTTCCTGGAAAAATTTCAAAACTGGGCAAAAAAATCCGTTGATTTCGACATGGCGGTACAACCGCATGATTTCGTAGTAGATGGCGTCGAAATCGAAATTTCAAGCGAAATTTTGCCAATTTCGTGGAAACTTCATTCCTTGGCTGCCGATGGATTTTTATAGTCAAATATCAACCAGATGGCACTATTGAGCGACTCAAAGCTCGTCTTGTAGCCAAAGGCTACACTTAGACATATGGAGTAGATTACTTTGAGACCTCTTGTCGCTCGCCTAAACTCGGTTTGCGTACTTATTTCTATAGTAATAAATTCTGACCGGTCTTTATTTCAACTAGGTGTGAAAAGTGCTTTCCTATATGGCAATCTGCATGAGGTATACATGGAGCAGCCTCCTAGATTTGTGAGTAAGTGGGAGTCATCCAAAGTTTGTCGCCTGCGCAAAGCAATTTATGGCCTTAAGTAAAGTCCTCGCGTCTGGTTTGATAAATTGAGCTCCATTCTTCAAAATTTTGAATTTTATCGTTCCCAGTCTGATCATTATGTGTTTATTAAGAAGATTGTCTATGTTAATGACATCATTGTATCTGGTAGTTACTCTGCAAGGAATCCAGGCCACTAAGAACTACTTGGGAAAACACTTTGTTACCAAAGATTTAGGCAAATTGAGATATTTTCTGGGCATTAAGGTTTCTCGATCTTCCTTTGGTCTATGCTTATCTCAGCGGAAATATGTATAAGCAAAAATATGTTATGGATCTCCTCTCTGAAACAGGAATGCTTGGGGCCAAGCGTGTTGCTATTCCCTTGGATCCAAATACTAACTAGGATGGCGAGAATTCTCCTCCTTAACCTAACCATCATCAGTATCGACAAATGGTTGGGAAACTGGTATATCTTACTGTCACGAGGGCTGATATCACTTCTGTTGTTGGACTGGTTGGCAGATATCTAGATAAGCTCAGACAATGTCATTGGGAAGTTGTATGTCATATTCTGAAGTACCTGAAAAATCTCCTGGAAAAGGCCTGCTTTACGAGAAACATGGGCATTGTAATCTTATTGGCTATTCTAATTCTGACTATGCTGCAAGCAAGATAAATCACAGATCTACATCTGGGTACTACACTTTTGTAGGCGGTAACCGAATCACCTAGTGAAGCAAGAAGCAAACCATTGTTGCTCGTTCTAGTGCTGAAGCCTATAGAGAGAATGGGAATTGTATATTTGATGATTCAAAAGGTGTACAATACAGTTTCTCATATACGAGAGAGAGACTAAAACAGAGATGAGCAATATGGGACTAAACTATGTAAGTAAAAACATAAGTGAGGCACATGCTAGGCACATGACACTCAGTGAAACATAAACATATCTCTATACTCCCCCTCAAGCTGGAGCGTAGATGTCGAACATGCCCATCTTGTCCACTAGAGTCTGAAAATGAGCTTTTAGAAGAATTTTGGTGAAGATATCCGCTACTTGCTTCTCAGTACTGAGATATGGAGTGCAAATGCGGCCAGAAAGAACTGTCTCACGAACAAAGTGACAGTCGACCTCAATATGTTTTGTCCTTTCATGAAATGCGGGGTTGCTCGCAATAAAAATAGAGGTCTTGTTGTCACAAAACATCAGTATAGGGCTGGAATAGGATATGTCGAACTCCTGGAGGAGACTCTAGACCCACAGAAGTTCATATGTAGTATGAGCCATGGCTCGATATTCTGCCTCTGCACTGGACCTGGCTACGACAATCTGCTTTTTGCTTCGCTAGGTAACTAGATTGCCGCCCACAAATGTACAATAGCCCGATGTTGATTTACGATCAGAGCGACTTCATGCATAGTCAGAAGCTGAAAAACTAGAGAGATTACAGTGGTTGTGCTTATATAACAAGCATTTGTCTGGAGAGCTTTTAAGATAGCACAAGATGTGACATACAACATCCCAATGACACTATCGTGGTTTATCAAGATATCTGCTGATGAATCCTACAGCGGCAGTGAGGTCAGCTCTTGTGAGCGTAAGATAAATAAGCTGGCCAACCAGCCTTCTGAACTGGTGGTGATCAGCATAAGGAGAGTTTCATCGCCCCAATCCATATTTGGGTCAAGAGAGGTGTTGGCTGGTTTACAGCCAAGCATACCAGTTTCCTGCAAGAGATCAAGTACATATTTTCGTTGAGAGAGACAGCCCAGCAGATGATCTGGATACCTCGATGCCCAAGAAATATCTCAACTTTCCGAGATCTTTGGTGACAAAATGTTTTTCTAAGTAGGTTTTAGTTGCCTAGATGCCCAAGGTATCACTACCAGATAAGATAATATCATAAACATAGACAATAAGAATGACTAGTCCAGCCACTGTTTTTCGGATAAAAATTGAATGATCTGAGTGGGAACAACGAAAGCCAAATGTAACTAAGATCTAACTGAGTTTGTCAAACCAAGCACGAGGACTCTAATTGAGACCGTAGATGGCTTTTTTTAGCTTACAGACCTTTGAAGCAGACTCCCCCTAAGCAACAAATCCCGGTGGTTGCTCCATGTAAACTTCCTCCTGTAGATCTCCATAAAGAAACGCATTTTTAACATCCAACTGAAATAGAGGTCATTCTTTGTTTACAGCAACAGAAATCAGAATGTGAACAGAATTTAACCGTGCTACTGGAGAAAAAGTTTCAAAATAGTCTACACCATATGTTTGTGTATACCCCTTTGCTACAAGCGAGCCTTCAGGCGCTCAATTGTACCGTCAGTTTGATACTTAATTGTGAAGACCCATCGATATCCAACAGTAGGGAAGGAAGAAGGATGATCCACAAGTTCCCACATCTTGCGATCGCATAGTGCCAGCACTTCATGGTCCATCGCATGTTTCTATGCAGGGATAAGAAGAGCTTCTACAGCAATCTTTGGAATAGTGACGGCAGAAATTGTAGAAGTGAAGCATGCAAAACTGTTATTCAGGTTAGCAGATGAGTAGAAATGACTAATATGATGTTTGCTGCAGGAACGAACACCTTTGCGCTGACTTATAGGTAGGTGTAAGTCAGAAATTACCTCGTTGTATGATCATCTACAGACGGAGGAATTGGTTGTGGAGGGGCCATGGAAGGAGTGCTTGTCTTGGTCCTTCTTTTGTATACTTGCAAAGGACGAGCTTCAAGCGGGTCAGAAGATGGCAAAACCTCAACACCATCTAGCAATGGCGTTGATTTAAGGACATATGGAAAAAAAAATAAGTAATTCTGGTAAAAAGATAAATATTTGAAGTTTCTTTTTTTTCGTTTGACCCATATCACTGGAGAGTGATGCCCCATCATCAGAGAAATATGGCCTATGCTCAAAAAAGATCACATCCGCACTTACAAACCATTGCTTCAAAACCGGATCAAAGCAGCGATAACCTTTCTGGGTTCTACAATATCCCAAAAAGATACATTTAAGGGAACGAGGATCAAGTTTTGTTAGCCCCGGGCGTAGATTTTTGACAAAACTGGTACACCCAAAAATACGAGGGGGAACAGAGAACAGTTGAGCATCAGGAAAGAGAATGGGGTTAGGTATGCGATTGTGTAAAACAGAAGATGGCATGCGATTGATAAGATAGCATATCGTAGAAACAGCTTCAGGCCAGAATCGGTGAGGTACTTTATAATGAAGAAGTAAGGTGTGAGCAACCTCTACCAAGTGGCACTTTTTACGTTCAGCAATGCCATTCTGTTGTGGAGTGTAAGGGCAGGTAGTTTGATGGATGGTGCCACGAACAGGACAAAAAGATGTGACTGATTTTTGCATATACTCAAGAGCATTATCGGTACGGAAAATCTTAATGGGTTTATCGAACTGAGTCTGTATTTCAGAAAAGAAAACATTGATATTATCCAAAATTGTGTTGCGATCCTTCAGTAAAAATATCCAAGTAGCACGGGAATAATCATCAATAAAAGTCAGAAAATATTTAACTCCAGAATGACTAGGAACAAAACACGGGCCCCAGATGTCCGCATGAACAATATCAAAAAGTGCTTTAGAACCAATATCTTTTTAGCGGGAAATACAAACCGCGTTTGTTTACCCAACAGACAAGATGCCCAAGAAAAGGTTTTTTCAGATAATGTTGGAAATAAATGTTTCAGCTTTGATGATGAGGGATGACCAAGTCGATAGTGCCACTGGAGTCCTGTGACTGATGTAGACAGAAGAGCAGACGTTGCTGGTGGTCCATCCAAATAGTAGAGTCCATCTAGTCCTTCATGGCCCGAACCAATCCTCGTCTTCGTGCGGAGATCCTTCAAAACACAACCAGAAGGATCAAATTTAATGGAGCACTAAAGTTGTTTTACAGTCTTACTAACCAGATAGTAAATTAACAGGAAATTGCGGGATGTATAAAACAGATTGTAGGTGCAACTTCCGAGACAAGGGAATAGTGTCGATGAGTCTTAGAGCCATTGGCAACAGTAACATACAGAATATTTGTGGTTTTAGACAGAGCAGAAAATAAGTTGATGTCGTCGGCCATATGGACAGACGCACCAGAATCAATACACCATTTATTGTTACCAACAGAAGGAGAGGCAAGAATGGCGGAGGAACCAGCAGCAGATGTATAGGGAAGCTGAGTCATGCGTTCTTGAAAAAATTTCTCGAACTCCGAGCGAAGCCACTCAATAGACGGCGTAGCAGATGGCTGGTCAGATGCAGTATCAGTGGAGGTTTCTGCAGAAGCTTGGTTTGCCCAAGCCGGTTTATTGTGCTTGATTCAGCACCGATCTTCGTTGTGATTATTGCGACCATGCCAGTTGCAGAAGCGAGGGCCAGCAGCTTGGCCTCGACTAGGAGTAGTAGATGTGCATCCACCAGTAGAAGGCAGACGTCCTCCACAACCATGGCCTCGACCTTGGCCACGTCCAGATTCAGTAGTGCGAACGGCCAGAGTAAGATGCTAAATGGCAGGGGTGGAGGTCATTGACGGAAGTCTTTGAACTCATTTAAGGACGTCGTGGAGAGTAGGCAGGGGGTCACTAGACAGAATCCCATTGACCACGCCAGAGAAGAAAGCAGGAAGAGCAGCCAGAAATTGGACCAATTGTAGTTCATTGCGCTGCTTCTGGGCTTCTTTGATGTCAGCCGTCAAGGGGTGATAAATTTTATACTCATTCCAGAGAGCAAAGCATTGGTTGAAGAAGTCCTCCAAAGAAGTGTCAAAGGAAAATTCCTTCTTGGCCAAGGTTTTTAAATTTCAAAAACACACTTGGGATTCTGCTTATGAGAATAGACGTGAGATAGTTGATCCCACATGGCCTTAGCATCATGAAGACACAAGGATTGACTGTTCCGCGACTCGGTGCTATTAAGAAGCCAGGACATAACACCAGAATAGTCTTTGGACCATTGTGCATAGGTTTGCTTGCTTTTTTCATCCGCAGTAGCAGCAGGGGCAGCATGAGGATCAGTAGTGAGGTGTGAATAACGGCCTTGTGCTTTGACGTATTGAACAAAGGACGCCGACCAGAGATGATAGTTGGAGCCATCGAGTTTGACTGTGGTAACACACAGAGAACGAGGCGGCTCAACAGAGGCCATAGTGAACAGAGACAGAGTAGCGAGAGAATGGACGGCGCAGCAGCAGCAATAGTCAACAGATAAGGAACCCGCTATGGGGTAGTAGAGCAGCACCGAAGATCTGAAGCATCAGATCAGAAAAGACCCGCTACGAGCAGATTGACCGATAAAGGAACCTACGCCGTCATGAGGAAGATCAAGATCCCTTCATGAGGCGTAGGCAGAAGAACCCAAAGATCCGGAGAGACTCTCAACGTGCAATAGCTATGGTTGTCCGGAAACGTCAAACACGTAGAGAGGTGGAGATATGGAGAAAGGGATTAGAGGAGCAGAGGAATGGTGGAAAAGGAAGGAGCGGCGTCGGGGAGTGAAGGGCGGTGGGTTGGGGAGGTGGGAGGGGCGGTGGTGGAGGGTGTGGCGGCGGCTGGGTGGGGGGTGTTGTTGCAGTGGCAAGGGGCGCTGCGGGGGGGGGGGGGGGGGGGGGGGGGTTAGGGCATGGGGTAGGGTGGGAATTTGCACGGGAAAAGAAGGGACCTGCTCTTGATACCATATAGAGAGAATGGGAATTGTAAATTCGATGATTCAAAAGGTGTACAATACAATTTCTTATATAGGAAAAGAGAGGAGAGGCGAAAACAATGATGAGCAATATGGGACTAAACTACGTAAGTAAAAACATAAGTGAGGCACATGCTAGGCACATGACACTCAGTGAAACATAGACATATCTCTATAAAACCAAATATCGAGCGATGGCTCACACTACATGTGAACTCTTCTGGGTACGAGGACTTCTGAAAGATTTTGGTATCTCTAATTCTAAACCTATTCCCATGCATTGTGACAACAAAGCAGCCATCTTTATTGCTAGCCATCCCACATTCTATGAACGTACTAAATACATTTAGGTTGATTGCCACTTTGTGCGGGAAGCTATCTAATCTAGTCAGATCTCTACGCCTTATGCACATACTTCAGATCAAGTTGCAAACATCTTCACTAAAACTATTCCAAAGACCAGATTCACTACTCTGATGGACAAACTGGGCATGATTGATATCTATGCTCCAGCTTGAGGGGGAGTATTAGTATATATATTTTACTAGGTTTATTTTATTATTGTGTTATGGGCTTTAGACTTGTCTTCTCTATTAGCCTCTTTCTTTTATCCCATATTGCTTGTCTCTGCTTTATGCTTTACTGTCTTTCACTATAAAAGAGAGGCTTTTGTAATTGTTTTACTCGTCTAATAAGAAGCCTTTTATTATTTTAGACACTCTATTGGACTTAGCAACGGTCCCCCTCTTATATCAAAACACGATAACTTTTGCGGGCGAAATATCCACAATGAATATCGTTTTTGGGCAAAACATGGTTATCCCAACACATATGGGCTAATCATGCCTCTACTGACTACATCGAGGATGAACTTGCCCAACCTTCCACTGATTCTGCGGTCTGAGCTGAATTTGGAAAACTGTTCCAAGAGAGGTTCCCTATTCAGACTATCATTGCACGCCCTAATGGTGATTACGTATTTCTAACATCCTCGACTCCATATGGTAAAAACAAATGGGTCATCGACTCTGGTGTTTCTACTCATATTTCCGGCATTCTAAACTATTTTTTATATAACTGCTAGATCTACTATTCAACATGTGACTGTAGTTTATGGTACTCAATCTCCAGTACATGGTGTGGGTAATATTCGCACGTCAAATAACTTTTTTCTCAAATCTTCCTTATATGTTATGTGTTTTCCTATGAATCTACTTTCTGTTAGTAAAACGGTCAAACAACTTTGGTGCTCTATTACGTTTGACCCAGATGGATGTGTCTTTCAGGATCTCCGCACAAGGATGAGGATTGGTTCGGGCCATGAGGGGCCAGATGGCTTATACTATCTTGATGCTCCAAAGATTGTTGCACTACTATCTTCATCGATTCCCAGACTTCAGTGGCACTATTGATTGCATCATCCATCAGCCTCCAAGCTCAAGCACTTAATTCCCTCTGTATCTGAGACTGTTTAAATGTGAAGCAAGCCAATTAGAAAAACAAACTACATGTGTTTTTCCTAGAAAAATAAATCTTTATTCAAACTCTATTTTTGATATTGCGCATGCTGATATATGGGGACCATGTACTGTAACAAGTGTGATTGGATTCCATTACTTTATGACCCTTATCGATGATTACTCTCGGGCTACTTGATTTTTTTTTACTTAAGGCTCATATTCTTGACACAATTACTGCCATTTTTGCTAAAATTTAATCAGCCCATCAAAATCTTTATGACAGACAATGTCTTCAAATTCATGCAAAATTTTGTTATTGTTTTTCGTGGCATCATTTGTCAATACTCATGTTTATACACTCATCAACAGAGTGGTGTTGATGGGCATAAGAATCGCCATTTTCTTGAAGCTATTAGGACTATTATGTCTCACTATCATGTCTGTAAGGTTTTTTTGGGCAGATTGGAGATTTCTAATAAACCGAAGGCCCTCATTTGTCTTGAACAACCAAGTCCAATATAGTATTTTGTACCTAAAGCTCCTCTATTTTTTGTGCCCCCAAGAATTTTCATAAGTATTTGTTTTGTGTAAAACCTTCGGACCAAGTTAACCAAATTTGATCTGCGATCTACTAAATGCATCTTCTTAGGGTGCTCTAGAACTCAGAATGGGTACAAATGTTATGACCCAGCAGATAAGAAATGGTTTATTCGTGCGGAAGTTGTGTCTTTTGAAGAAACACCGTGCTTTTCTACTATGGGTTCGATTCTATCTACGGATTTTTTAGTTGATACCACACTTCATGTTCCTGTTGATTTGGTGCCTCCATATGTTGCTACTGTTCATGTTCCTCTCAAGGTTTACTAGAGACGCCACAAGAACAACCCCCTCTATGCCCCCTCCCTCAGCCAATCCTCCATCTTCGTCCCCAGATCACGACACCAATCAAGTAATTCTGACTTAGATATTTTGATTGGCATATGAAAAGGGGTGCGCTCTTGTACAATACATCCTATAAGCAATTTATGTTCTGATGCTAAGCTTGGTTCAAGTTTTGCCAATTTTACTACTGCTCTTTCCACTATATTTGTTCCCAAGACTACAGATGAAGCCCTGACAAATCTTGCCTAGTGTCGTACCATGGAGGTGCAAATGGAAGCTTTTCATACGCAACATACATGGGACTTGGTGGATGCCCCTACACATATTTCTCCTGTGGAATTTCATTGGATCTCCAATGTTTAATATCAACATGATGACACTATTGAACACCTAAAGGCTCATTTGTTGCTAAGGGTTACACAAAAACTTATGGCGTCGATTATTTTGAGACTTTTTTGCATGTTGTTCGTCTTAACTATATTCGTATTCTTATTTTTTGTAGCTCTCAATAAAAGTTGGCATCTATTCCAACTAGATATCAAAAGTGATTTCTTGTATGGCGATCTACATGAGGAGGTATATATGGAGCAACCTCCCTGATTTGTTGCTCAGGGCGGTGTTCTAAAGTGTGCCCCTAAAGAAAGCCATTTATAAACTACAATAGAGCCCAAGAGTGTGGTCTAATAAATTCAATTAGATTCTTGCCAAGTTCGACTTTAAACGCTTGCATTTTGATCATTCTGTGTTCGTCAAAACAACTAATGTGGGGCTAGTTATTCTGATTGTTTATGTGAATGATATGGAAGTGTGTCGTCTTTTTATATTATGAAAAGAGAGAACTCACTCCTATATAAAAGGGGGGTAGTACAGGGAAGCAAACAGAAAATCCTAATGGGCCTCTTATACTAAGGCCCATGTTACAAGATGCTTAAGTAAGAAAGACATAAAACATGAAATAAAAGACAGCAATGTATCTCAATACTCCCCCTCAATTGGAGCATAGATGTCAATCATGCCCAACTTGCAGCACAGTTCCTGAACTCTCAGGCTTAGTAAATATATATGTTTGCTCATGTGATGGCAGAAAAGTAGTGACCTTCTTATCCAGTACCGCATCTCGAAGAAAGTGGCAGTTGACTTCAATAAACTTGGTCCTCTCATGAAAGATCGGGTTACTAGCAATGAAGGTAGCAGCACGATTATCACAATACATCGGGATAGCATAAGTGATAGGAAACCCAAAGTCTGCAACAATGGATTTAATCCATAATAGCTCACAAGTAGTATGTGCCATTGCACGGTACTCGGACTCTGCACTAGATCTAGCAACAACATTTTGTTTCTTACTTCGTCTACGAAGGTATAGTAACTAGAAGTGGATTTCTTTCAGACTTACACCCTGCATAATCAGCATCAGAATATCCAGTTATATCAAGATGTCCATTTCTTTTATAAAACAGTCCTTGTCCCAGTGCATTCTTCAAATATTTCAGGACATGACATGTTGCCTCCCAGTGACGTTGCCTAGGGCAATCCATAAACTGATTGAGAACTCCCACAGCAAAGCAGATATCAGGCTGGGTAACAGTGAGATAGAGAAGTTTACCAACCGATCACTTGTAGCAATATTTATCTTCTAAGGGTTGAGAGGATTCATCCCATAGATCATGTGCTTGATCCATAGGCGAGACTGCATGTCGAAAACCCAGCATTCCAGTTTTAGTCAACAAGTCTAGAGTATACTTCCTTCGTGATAGAGATACTCCATTTTTGTTGTGTGCGACTTCAATGCCCAGAAAATACTAAAGACATCCAAGGTCTTTGGTTACAAATTGCTCCATAAGATATTTCTTTGTATTGGCAATCCATGTGGTATCACTACTAGATAAAATGATATCATCCACATAAACAATGAGAATAATAATTCCAGAAGTAATGCTCTTGGTAAATACATAATGATCACACTAAGACCGTGTGAAATCAAATTTGTGCAATATAAAGGAGAATTTGTCAAACCATGCTCTGGGACTCTGCTTAAGACCATAAGCAGCCTTCTTAAGAAGGCAAACTTTCCAACATAACCTGGAGGTTGAGACATATAGACAGTCGCCTGCAAATCACCATATAGAAAAGCATTCTTGACATCCAGCTGATGCAAATGCCATCCTTGATTGACAACAGCAGAAATAAGAATGCGTACAGAATTTAGACGAGCAACAAGAGAAAAGGCTTTGAAATAATCAACCCCAGATTCTTGTGTGTATATCCCTTAGCAACAAGTCTAGCCTTTAGACATTTCACTTCCCCATCTGGCAAATATTTAACAGTTTATACCTAGCACCAGCCAACAGCAAGTTCCCATGTCCCACCGGAGCGAAGAGCATCCATCTCCTCATCCATAGCCTGTGTTCAACCAGGGTGTAGGAGTGTCTCTTGAACATTCTTTGGAAATTAAATGGCAAATAAAGAAGCAATAAATTGAGCCATGAAAGCATTCAAATGGTCTATTGAAACATGTTGAGAAATACAATATTAGGTACCAGACTGATGTCCTCTCCGCAATGCAATAGGAATGTCCAAATCAAAAAATTTGGAATATAAGCAGTAGAATTACCATCATCTTGTGGTGGATCGTCAGTTTTAGAAGAGGTCATAGCAGGGGATGTTGCAGGTAGAGGTCTTTTGCTTCGCTACTCACACACTTCCAAAACAAAGGTAGAAGACTCGTCCAAGGGAGGTACATTGGGAAGTGGCACAATAGAAAGACGCACTTGTTTACTACGTTCAGAAAAGAACGATGTATCTTCAAAAAAGGTGACGTCTGCACTGACATACTATCGACAAGCAACAGGATTAAAACATTTATACCCCTTTAGTGTTCGAGAATAGCCAAGGAAACAACACTGAAAAGCAGTGAAATGAAAAACGGGCTGAGCGGCCGATTAATCGGCCAAACACCCAGCCCGTTCGATTTTTGCTAAAATCGCCGGTTAACTTTTTTTGTAATTAATCGGCCGTTTTTTCCCGTTTTTTACCCGTTTTTTCCGTTTTTTTGCCCGTTTTTTTCCCCTTTTTTGTCCATTTTTTGTAAATTTTGCTGTACACCTGTAACTTTATATAAACTATATGGCCCCAAGTATTACTGACTATAATATATTAAACTTAAATATCCTATGATAAGCCTAGTCTAATAGAATGCATACTTGTATGCAAGTTGGGATAATAGGGTACTGTTGTAAAGTGTAATTTATACAAGTAAAATATATGTAATGTAACTATTATCTAATTTTAGAATGCATACTTTAGTTAATTGTACTGCTGTAATGTATGACTAATTGATGATATGCACATATAACAATAAGTTAGAAAGTTATCCAATAATGAGTCTATTGTTTACAGTATGCAAGTTGGGATAATAGGGTACTGTTGTAAAGTGTAATTTATACAAGTAAAATATATGTAACTATTATCTAATTTTAGAATGCATACTTTAGTTAATTGTACTGCTGTAATGTATGACTAATTGATGATATGCACATATAACAATAAGTTAGAAAGGTATCCAATAATGAGTCTATTGTTTACTGCTTAACTATGTAAACATGTGATGCAAAAATATTTCTGAATCATGTATGTGGGGTATTTTATCTATGTCAAATCTATTATTTATTATATTATGGCTATAATTATTGTCTTATAGCTATCTTATAAACTAATTGGGTGTTTTTACTGTTGGGTAGAGTGTTTAGAATCTTTAGATATATATAAAAGTTTCAAAGAGTATTAGTATTTATATACATATATATGTAATTTTGTATAAAATTATATAGGAAATTAAAACCCGTTTTTTAAAAAATCGGCCGCTTACCGCTTAACCAGTTTACAAGGTGTTGTCCACACGGTTACCGCTTAACGTTTTTTAAAACATTGCTGAAAAGCTTGTGGGGCCAATTTATCACGCCAATGTTGGTGATTTTGAACAAAACATAGGCAACTAAAAACTTTTGGTGATAGGGAAAAAATTGGTTCATGAGAGTAGAGAAGTTGGTAGGGAATTTCATTTTGTAAAATAGAGGAAGGCATCCGGTTGATGAGGTAGTTTGTTAAAAGAATGGCATCAGCCCAATAAAACTTAGGGACTTTCATTTCAATTAGAAGAGTAGCTACATTAGGTAGATGTATGTTTTTCCTTTCAACCACACCATTTTGATGTCGACTATAGGGACAAGAGGTTTGATGAACAATTCCTTTAGAGATGCAAATCTTTTGAAAACCATGTTGCACATATTCAGAGGCATTATTAGTGCGAACAAACTTAGGAGTAGCAGAAAAATGAGTCTTTATTTCATTCAAGAATTTGGAGAAAACATCTAAAATTTCATAACGATCTTTTGAAAGATAAAGTGAAGTGGCACGAGACCAGACATCAATAAAGGTTACAAAATATCGCACACAGTACGATTACCAATACGACATGGTCCCCAAACATCCGAGTGAACTAAATAAAAAAAACTTGGACTCATGTTGTCACGATGAGGAGAAAACACAAGGCGACGGTGTTTTCCAAGTTGACAAGACTGACATGTAAAATTTTTAGAAGACAAATTGGGAAACAAAGATTTTGACTTGATGGAAGAAGGATGACCAAGCCCCATGTGCCATTGATAAATAGAGGTGGACTGGGCCACAAGAGCAGTACCAGGCAAAGTTGACGAAGTCTGTAGATAGTACAAACCATCTCCACATTCATATCCCCCACCAATCGTCTTCTTCATGTTGAGATCCTACGTGGAGATAGTGTAAGGAAAGAAGGTTACACCGTAGTTTAAAGACTTGGTAATTTTACTAACATGCATTAGGTTTAAGGGAAATCTGGGTACAAACAAAACAAATTTAAGAAGGGTGTTATCAACATCCCTGATTCCAGCCACCGGAGAAGTAGAACTATCCTCCAGACACACGGGAGGATGATATGTGGATTTCATTAGATAATTAAAGAGATTTTTATTACCGGTCATATGGGTCGTAGCACCAGAATCAACAATCCAATCTTCTTTGGTCAAAGAGGAAGAAGCTTGAAGACAAGAAGGATCACCCGAGTGCTGAGAAATATTTTCCTGAGGCGTGGTAGTAATAGCAGAGGCGGCTTTGATTAGCTTGTCAAAGTCAAATGAACTTAGTCTTACCATCTGAGGAGTGGTTCCAATGGAAGCATATGTAGATTCTCCATCAGCATCAATAGTTTATACTTGGTTTGCCCATTCTGGCTTTCCACGCTTCTTCCAGCAATTTTCGTCAGTGTGATTAGTCTGTTCGCAGAAGTTGCAGAACCGAAACTGAACAGGAGAGGACCCTCTTCCAAGGTATTGAAGAGAAGAGGACCCTCTTCCACCATTGTTGAGACCTCTGCCCCGTCCACAAGTCGAATTACCACACCCTCCTCCAACAACAACTAGTGCAGTGGGTCTTCTTTAGTAGTTGAGGACACCGAGAGAGATAGCTGGAGATAAACATTGTCTAGTATGGGCAACGGTTCAGATGCCAGGATTTGTTGACGAACAGTTGTATAGCTAAGAGGCAAAGATGCCAAGAAGTGACATAGTTGAACTTCATCTTGTTGTTTTTGTAGTTTAGAGAGATTGGTAGACAAGGGATGATGGAGTTTGAGCTTGCCCCAAATACCTTTTAAGGTATCGAGAGTTTTGGCCGACCAAAAAAAAAAGAATGCAGAGTTTCTAGAGTTCAAAAACTCAGGAGGCATTTCCCTTGCTAGAATAGACCTGAGTACTATGATCTCAAGCTTCCTTGGTTGTATCAGTGAAAAAAATATTGGTGAAAACATGGGATTCACAACTATTTAGAATCCATGAGAGGACTTGAGAGTCACACTCTGCCCATTTCTTATACTTGGCTTTCTTTTTGTATGTCGTTTCATCTTTAAGAGGAGGGGGTTCTGTGAGATGCTCAAGCTTGCCCGAGGAGTGTGCATAAATTTGAAAAGAATGTGCCCATAAAATATACTTGGACCCATTGAACTTAACAGAAGTTACACATCTACCATGTGCCTTAAGGGTCTTAGCAGCGGAAGAGGATGAAGCCAAGATTCCAAAAAGATAGCAAGAACAGGACACGCACACAACGTGTAGATAGTACACCAGCAGATCCTGAGCACTGACAGTTATCAGCAACAGGCAGGAATAGGGAATCAGGGGCAGAAGACAAGGCTTATCAAGTATCATGGCAGTTCGCAGATGCAGGAGTAGATGGTGGCGGCAACACGACATGTTGAGTCACAAACATGTCGTGTGCGGCGGCGAATCAGCAAAATAAGGTCACAACAGACCCAGAATAAATGGCAAACATTGTGGTTTACCGAGAAGAAAAGTGATATGTTGGATAGACCCAATCATATCAATAATAAGATGGATAGAGCCCCATAATAGGTGGTCATGGATGACCACAAAGATTAGCCCAACAGTTTTCCAAAATAGCAGTCTTCAGGGCATAAGACCATTGAAAAGATTGTCGGTCATGTCCTAGATCCTCTTGTTGGAGAAGAGGATAGGGTTAGAGAGGGGGCAGATCCCCTTAGGAGTGATCAGCAGCGGCGATGGAGAACGGTGAAACTAGACGAAGGAGGCGAAAGGGGGAGAGAGTGGCGCTTGCTGTGGAAGGATCCAAATTAGGTATCTTGTTTTGATACCATATGGAAGTGTGTCATCTTTCTATATTATGAAAAGAGAGAACTCACTCCTATAAATAGGAGGCAGTACATGGAAGCAAACAAAAAATCCTAATGGGCCTTTTATACAAAGGCCCATGTTACATGATACTTAAGTAAGAAAGACATAGAACAGGAATTGAAAGACAACAATTTATCTCAATACATGATATCATCCTTTAGGGAGTGGTCGTCATGATATTCAAGCTACCAAGGAATATTTGAACAAACGCTTTATTACTAAAGTTCTAGGAAAATTGCGCTATTTTTTGGGAATTGAGGTATCACATCCCTCTTCTGGAGTATATCTATCTCAGCACTAGTATATCCTTGATCTACTACAACAAACTGGCATGTTGGGCGCCAAGATAGTGAGCACACCTCTAGATCCCAACACTAATTGTGATGATGATTCTCCTTCATACCATGATAGCAAGAAGTATAGAAGACTTGTGGGAGAACTTATTTACTTGATTGTTACATGAACAGATATTACATCGGTTGTTGGACTTCTCAGTAGGTACCTGGATAAACCTCGACAATGTCATTGGCTTGTTGTGTGTCACATTCTCAAATACTTAGAAGGTTCCCCTGGAAAAGGTCTTCTATACAAGAAAAATGGTCACTGCAAGATTTTTGGATTTTCAGATTTTGACTATGCAGGCAGTACGGTTAATCGTAAATCTACCCCAGGTCACTGCACCTTTCACCTTTGTAGGTGGTAATCTTGTCACTTGGAGAAAGCAAGAAACAAACTGTTGTGGCTAGATCAAGTATTGAAGCTGAGTATCAAGCCATGGCTCATACTACTTGTGAGTTGATGGGGGTTCCAGGCTTATTAAAGGAATTTGGAGTGTGATTCTGAGCCCATGCCTATGTATTATGATAATAAAGCCTCTATCTTCATTGCAAGTAATAGTACATTCCATGAGCGCACCAAGCACATCGAGGTAAACTGTCAATTTATCCATTATATCTAGGCGCATATCGACTTCATACATGAGGATTGAGGATCAACTTGCTGACATCTTTACAAAACCAATATCAAAGACAAAATTCATCTCTACGGTGGACAAGTTGGGCATGCATGATATCTATGCTCCAGCTTGAGGGGGAGTGTTGATATATTTAGATTTATGTTATTAATTTTGTGCTCTTTATTTTCTTATCTTTGATCACATATTGGTGATCTCGGTAATTACTGGCCTCTCCTATGCTATATAAGGAGAGAGGATCTATGCTTGTTTTTTTGTATCTCAATAATAGACTCCTTTTCTATTCGCATCATCATAAGAAACTCTTATATGAAAGTGTTGCTCAATGTAGCAACATTCATCACATGGTAAGGGAAGTATGTTCCTATTTGGATGGATCTTGGCCATTGTCATCGATGGCACCTACTTTACTCTCCTGATAAGATGACTCAAAACCATGTTTTGCTCTAAATATCTTGAAAGATAACTACAAGCATGTCAAGCTCACAATATGTGAATTTTGGTGGTGTGAGATATGTAATTTTGGCCATGTAAAATCCAATAATCAACTTTATGTTTATCTAACCAAAGTAGAAGCAGTATCCATATGGCAAGCATCAAATAGTCCAATTCAGATCCATAAATTCCTTGGTCCTGAAAACGAATACAGAATATATATTGTTGGTTTAGTTATCAAGGCACCCGCCTAGGCAGGTATAGGCGCCCTAGGCACTAGGCAAAGCGCCTCAAACTAGGCATCCAGCCTATTAAGTGAATTAAGTGGGCGTCTAAGGCCTTTTAGGCCCAAATTAAGCCATTTAAAGGCTAAATTAGCATGAATCGAGTCTCGATTTGGTCAAATCAGATCACCTTGAGTCATTTTATGGTTGAAATAGGTCTAATTTAGGCCAAAATCAGGTCAAAATTTTGACAATTAGGTCCGATCTTGGGGAAAACATGTCTGAATTGGGGAAGTTAGGTTTGATTTGGGCCAGATTGGTAAGTCCCCATAATGATGTTTGTTAATTTTTTTCTACTTCCTCATGTCTGTTTTTCTTGATTCTTTTTCTTTTTTTTATCCTTTCTCTTACATTTTATTCCTAAATCCTACTGCTGCTGCGTTTTTTTTTTGTGAATTATTCCTCCTATATCCCCTCCAACTACTATGTGAGTATGTGCATATTTCTTATTTTGGATTTGTCCTATATCTCTTGCTCCCAAATATACTTCTACTATTTGCAGATATTTGTTCTTCTTTTTCTGTCCTCCTAAATCTCCTCTCACAGCTACTGTTGTTTGCATGTTTCCATTTATTTTTACTGACCTATTCTTCCTTCCTCTATATATTCTATTTTATCACCAGCCACTGTTGTTTTTTATTTTGTTCTCTTCCTCCTCTTTCAATCTCCTTTTACTGCCTTGTGTTGGTATTATTCTGACTTCTTCCTGCACAACTTACATAATTCTTTTTATCCTGTTTTCTCTCTCTAATTCTAACTTATCTTCCTCTTACTGTTGTTTCTTTTTCTTCATGTTACTTCTCTTTCCCCTAATTCTCTTATAATTATCAATTCAAATTAGACTGATAATAACATTTAATGAATAAACAATTATATTATTACATATATCATGCGCAGTTGTGCACAAACATATAAATATGTAACTGAAAAAAAGTTTTAAAAAAATGCCCAGAAAAGCCTAGGTGCCTAGGTGGGCTAGGCGCCTCTTGGCTTAAACCCACCGCCTTGTTGGTGAACTATTACATAATATTTTTTAACTATACATGTATGTTGCCCGAAACAATACCTGCAGACCATCAGTGTCTATCGAGCTCAGCAAAAAGGAACACAACAAAGATGTCAACAGAATGTTGGTTCATGTTCGATTTCACTGACGGCACACTTGTTAAGACACACGTCTAGGCAAGCCTAGGCAATTGCCCAGCCATCAAGGTAGCGGGGATGCAGCTTGGCCTGTGTGAGCCGCGTCTGCCTTCAAGTCCTTTTTATGGGTTCTCGAGCCATTTTGAGGGTATAAGATTCTCTTTTAGGGTGCTAAGATGCCAATCAAAAAACAGTTGTCCGTGTTAGGTGCCTGATACCCATGTTATCAGGGCTTCATCATTTTCAGGTTTTCGTGGTTTTCATCTTGAATCAGTTTTTTTGTTACCGATTATGTTTATCCTATGAAGCATGGATACTCCAAAACAACCGTGGTGCTCGTACTAGATACGTATTGGATACCAAACTCTTAGATACTCTAGGATACATATTTGATACTCTTTAAGTCGTATTCATGTACTACTCAAGCCGCATCCAACTAGTAAAACTGAAAATAAAATGTGGATATGACCTGGCCCAATTGGCACCCAAGACACCAACTCCTCTCTTAACCCTCTCTGCGAAGTAGCAACTGGCAGGAAGGCCGTTACAATTGCTCCCTTGAAGTCATTTCGAGGCTAGCCACACTCCCCTTGCTAAATGTCATCTTCCTTCTTCTCTTTATCATTTCTAACTCATTTTTTAGGATTTTAACACAGAGGAATTTTCCCATTATCTCGTTATCTGACATGGTATCAAAGCAGTCGTTCATGCGCCATAACCCTGAGAGGAAAAGAAGAGTGTTCCCCCTTGTGGATGGTCGTCTCCCTTAGCAGTGCTCAGCTTCCCGTAGGGATGCCTCTTCCCCTATTTTCTAGGAATGTCTCTCTTAAGTGTATACATCACAAATCAACAACCTTCCATGATGCTACTCTTTTGTTGTTTCTAGATCTAATGGACCGCCCTTGATTACCTTTTTGTTACACCATGGAGTTGTTGCTGCCCTCCTACACGCTATGCCACCACTAACGACACCGTTGTTGTCTACGCCACCACCATCTACTCCGTCACCGTCTACTCTGCCACCGTCTTGGAGCGGCCACCGCCGCCCTCTAATACTATGTCGTCACCATCTACTACGCCATTGCCATCTATGTTGTTGCCAACTACATCATCGTCATCCATGTTGTTGTCATCATTAAGATCCAATGCCAAATCATGGCATAAGATCCACTTTTCTACTACTGTTGGGGTTTACAATTCCCTACTCTGCCTTAGTGGAGATCCAGAAGGATTTCTCCATCATTCTGGTTCTATTTCGGGGTCAACTCTGATGTTGGGTTGCGTCAAACATACACGGCGTGTGAGCCATGTTTTTATTGTCCCAGACTCCCAGGTTCAAATCGCAACTACCTGTGGCGTATATAATCAGATAATGTGGTGTGTGACTAGATACACAATGTGTGCTTCTGCTTCTTCTGCCACCATTGCCACGGCTACTAACACTTCATGCTCTTGAAAAAGCAAATGGCATGTCGGCCAAGACGGCATGTAGTTTTTTTCTACACATGTAGCCAACTTGTTGTTATAGTAATGCACTAACAACTCCACGACGTGTGAAATTTTTCACACTGTATGTCCTTTACATACTGCAAGTTATGCTTCTGATCTACACAACGTGTAGGTTCTCCACACGATGTGTTATGTGTTATTGGTTGCTACTGTTGAAATCAGACATAGCATCTCTTTCAATACACGGAATGTCACCTATCCACGGATGTTTTACACTACGTGAGACTTCACCAACACGTCATGTCTTGTTACTAAAAATATATCTCAGCGTGCAACTTCATCTTCTTCTACACTATCACATGGCAGAGGGTATCATTACATTGCATCCTTGTTTTAACCATACCAGCAACATTTATCTTCCTTTTGCAGCACTTTTTATATTTTTAGTTATCCCTCCCCCCCCCGCCCTACATACATATAGCACCCTCATGACACAAATAAATTACATGCTTAATGCAAATCGGATCCTTAATCAAGTTTGATTTTGTTTGGATAAATCTCCCTTTTTAGGTTGCAAAAATATCTTTTTATTTTCTACCGGACCATCTATCAATACAAGAAACACAACATAGGGGAACTTTCCCCATTATCTTGTGATCTGACACATAGTAGTAGTAGTAGTAGTAGTAGTAGTAGTAGTAAAAAATGAAGCTCCACAAGCTCCCAAGAGCCATAAATCACAGAAGAAAGCTCTTCATATATACCATAAGCAACAAAGTACATGTGCCATTCCAAATAGTAGAAGAAAGCTCCACATCTAGGAAAAAGAGTGCACATGCCTCTCCAATAATCGAAGAAAGCTCCCCATATGATAGCTAGTGAAAGAAAGTCTTGCTCTTTTCAGTCTATATCTCCTCTCCTCATCTCATTTCTTCCTTTATTCTCCCCCTCACGCCAATTGTGATAATCATAGAATATGAAGCGACATGAGTACTTGGGCAAAGAATTATAGGTAAAAGTAGAGGTGATGGGTGGGTATGCTGGTATGTGGTACTTAACTCGATAACATGGATTCGGATAGAAAAAGCAAATGGATCTTTTCCAGAAAAAGCTAGGATGGTATGGGGGTGCATCCTCTGTGGTATGGCCCAGGTCAAATTTCAGATTCGATTAAGGATTTAATTAGGATTTGGCATGGAATATATGTGGGACAGTAAAAGGATTGAGGAGGGATGTATTAAGCTTTGAAAGGATGCAAAAAGAACTACTAAATAATACTATATAAGCACATGATGGCAGTACACAGCGTGTAGACTTAGCACATGCCACGTAAAGTCAATCAGATTGAAAAGACACACATTGTACTTTGAAGTCACATATCGTGTAGAATAGGGACAATAAGTCCTTCCAGCAACAAGTTACGCGGTGTAAAGGTGTTAAGAGTATACAAGTATTTAGTTTATCTTATATATGGGCCCAGGTCTATTTGGCCCATTAGTGTCTGGACTCCTAGTCCAATAAGGTATAAATCACTAGTATGTTTGGGTTATGTTTGCTTCCTTGTACTTGTCTCCTCTCCTATACACAGGAGAGGGGTTTGCCCATCTATCAATACAACAAACTTATAGAGGAATTTCCTCACTATCTTGGTTTATGATAGAGGCTCCCACACGTCAGTATAGTGGTTGAGGCAGATCTTGCAGCAAGCAAGGAATACCATGTGAGGCTCCCACACCCCATGTAGAAATTAGGGTAGAAACTTGTAGCGAGCAAAGTACACAATGTGTAATATTTTCACAAGTGTAAACTCGTGGTAGAAGCAGCAGCAAGCAGAGTGCATTGTGTGTAATTTGCTCGCACGCGTGCAAATCAGGGCAACACTTTGAGCAAGCAAAATTAAGCGGTTACACTGCATGTAAGACTCCCATACGTTGTGCAAGTGTTAGAAAGCGACATATATCATAGGGGTCAGGACCGCAGCACCAGCGGCAAAGCAATAGTAAGGTAAAGTAGAGGCGCGATTAGCAGCCACATAAGGTAGCATACCCAACAGTGGTGGGCAGTCTCCTAAAGAAGCAGCAACAATATAGAAGCATCTAGGTCATAGGTCCTCCATCAATCTCTATGCAGGGTAAGCAGTTTTAGGAGTTGAGGAAGAAATCTATGACCAAATCAACAAGGGTCGAGGGGAGGGGGCCTCTATAAAAGCAGCAGTAATAGTGCCAAGGATGGCAGCAGTCCAGGGAGCAGGGGCGGCATCAACAAGAAGGCCACAACAAGGACAAGCTGATGTTCAGGGCATTAAGAAAGAGATAAGCTAACCACAGAGCATTGAGCCCATACATCAGCATGCACACTATGAAACACCAATGAAGAACCAATAGTGGTTTTATTTTGGATACAAAAATTGTGTTTGTTTGCCAAACTGACATGCTTCACACTGAAAAGAAGATACAGACACAGAAGAAAGTAGGCATCTCAATTTTTCAGAAGATAATGCGCCAGTCGAATTTTGCCATTATTAGTCGGACACAATACTACATAACATAGCGGCTGCTGAAGTCATCGGCATGTCCAAATAATAAAAGTGCATATGATCCATCATGGCCCGAACCAATGATCATATACTCATACGAAGTTCCTAAAAAGTAACACCACCAGGATCAAAACTGATAGAGCAATTAAGGTTCTTCACGGAGCAATTAAGGTTCTTCTCACCTGTGCTAACAAATTGGAGATTCAACGGAAATGTAGGAACATAAAGAGCACATAAATAAAGCAATGCTTATATACTCCCTAATCCTAATTCAAAAGATCTAAAGCCGTCAACTAGCATAAAAGGAGTAGTAATTTTTGTAAGAACAGAAGAGATTGAGATTGCAAGAATTATACGAAGAGAACTCCAGAGCCAGTCACCCATCTGTTTTTATCATAGGTGGCAAAAGCAACAAGAAAGGTGGAATCTCCATCATGGTGAGCCATAGTGAGTAATTCATACAGAATTTTCTCAAACTTGTCTTTTCAGATGTTAGTCAATGTACCTTGCATGCAGGGGTCCCATGCTTTTCCTAACATTGATTTCAGTATGATTTTCTGGACGCGAAAATTGCAGTGGCGAGTACCAGTGACGGCCTATCTTTTTTCTCGACCTACTCCTAAAGTACGACCAAAACCGTGGCCATGACTACGATCACCAGAATGGACAGCAAGTGCAAATGCATTAGGAGTATCCAAAGGTGGGGAGGCAACAAAAGGAGCATGTCGGATTTGTTTATGGACATCTTCTAGGGAAGGGAGATGATCACTCGCTAGGATTTTATCAAAAACACATGCAAAGGATGATGGAAATCAAGCAAGAAACTGAACAGGTTGAAGCTCCCAATATTGATGTGTCATCTTGGTCAGCTCAAGAGTTAATAGGTGATAAATCTCAACTCCTAGCTCCAAGACTGGCAATAGTAGTCTTTTGTAGAAGCCCTAACAGTGTGGCCTTAGAGACTTGAAGATCTCAAACATCTTCTTCGAGCTTCGCAGATAAGAATAGGCACATGAGAGTTGGTCCCACATTTATTGACAGTGTTCAGAGAAAGCAGAGACGAATTGATCTTTGTTTTAATGTTGTTAACCATATGGGTCATCACTCCCAAGTAGACCTGTAAACGGATCGAATACGGAGCAGATACTATTATATCCGATATTCGAATCCAAATAAAAAAAAGATCTGAGAACCGATTCGATATCCGACGGATATCATGTAATAATATCTGAATCCAATCCGAAAAATAATATCCGAATTTGGATAAATACCCGATCCAAATCAGAAATTATTAATGTATTGTTATAAGTATATTATATAGAAAACATTGATATTACTATGCATATATATGATAAAATATCTATATTTTCGTATTTTTACATATAGATAATATATATTTAATAATATATATATATATGTCGGATCCTGATTTTTTCGGAGCGTATACAACCATATCCAATATCCTATCTGAAAGTTTTGGATATGAAATTTGATATCCTAAATCCAATTCGGATGATGCGGATGTCGGGTTTCCGGATCGAATGTGTGGATTCCGGATATCCATATACAGGTCTACTCCCAAGTATCATCGACCCATAGATTATAGGCGTGTTTAGCCTTAGTATGTTTAGCCCACCAACTTTTGAGTTTGTGTTTGAGTTAATCCTCTCTTCTATATATAAGAGTAGGGTTTTGCCCGATGTATTAGAGAAGTATCCCTTTGCATAAGAATTGTCTCTTCGCCTCCTAATGCAAAACCTAAATTCATACAAAGAGAAAGGAAAGAACCCCCGCCCGCAGCAGTTACCTCTTCTCCTTGACTGGCCACAAGCTATGCATGGCGCCTTCTACTGTTGTTGTTATCTTCTTGCTACTGTCCTTGACGAAGGAGGGGTAATACATTCCTGCTTACTAGATCTACAGATTGTACGTACTGCCATCTAGATTTGAAGCCACCGCCATCATCTCATTGGCGGGATTTGCCTAATGAAATTATATCTTTCTTCAAATCATTCTATAACAACATCATATATTAAATGTTGCATAACAATTTTTGTGAAGTATATTTTCTGTTCCGCTATTCAATGCCCCCCCCCCCCCCGGCAAAAAAAAAAAACTAGAGCGTCCATGATCCCAACAGAAACAGCTCTTTATGCGTCGGCAAATACAAAGGGGAAGCAAGAAAGATGAAAAACAGACAACTAAAATATTAAATAAAAAATGAAATATATGATGATGTGAATTTATACATTTTGTAGCAAAAGATATTATGATAGTGTAAGTGCAAGTTACTCCAGTCTACAAAAAAAATACCGGTGAATCGTATTTTTTAACATGTGATTATCGGCACTTCTACTTAATAAATTAACAATATCAAATAAATTTAAGGTCAAACAAGTGAAGTCATGAAAACCATATTACCAAGTTCATCAAGTCTTGCCTCATTTTCCATGTTGACAGATAGCAAAGTATCATTCTCTTCACCATTGTAATTTTGCCTATTCTCATGCAACTCAGTGATTTCGTTGGTAGAAAGCTTATCGACTAAGTCCCGGAAAATATTACTGATGCCGAAGAGTTCACCTTTAAATTCTTTGCAATCCTAATTCAAAAAAAGGAATCCTGGTAGTTAAATGCAACCCTGACTCAAGCTGAAAATATAACTTGATAAAAGAAACCATAACACATGTGAATAACATACCTGGACACCTTCAAAATATCGTTTTTCCTCTTTCCCTGCTACAGCAATATTTGACAGTTGTTGCTTATATACTTGTCGATAGTACACAAGCTCTTCAACGGAACCCGCAGCAAGAAGACGAAATACAATAACATGGCGCTTCTGACCAAAACGGAAGGATCTGTCCTGTGCTTGCAGATCATGTGCGGGATTCCAGTTTGGATCAAAAATTACAACACGGTTTGCACTTACAAGGTTAAGGCCTAAACCACCTGCCCTGGTTGAGATTAGAAAAACCTAAGACAAAAATAGAGGATATTGGTTTTACTATTTTACAACATATGACCATGATTTTGATGGAATTTACCTGTTTACTAGGACTGTTGTTGAAGTCGTCAACTAAGGACTGGCGCGACGTCATCGGCGTGGACCCATCAAGTCTAGAAAAGCAATAGCCTTTTCGTATAAGAAACTTCTCCAGTATATTGAGCATCCTGCAGCAGAGAAATCCAGCTAAAAGCCTAAACCCAGAAGGAATGTTAATTTGTACTATAAAGTTCAAGAGAATAAATTCAAAATTGCATAAACCATAACTAGTATTCCTGACAATAGTTCAGATTTCCTACTGAATGGATCTATAGTCCTTCAAGATCTGTGGTTCCTAACGTTAGAAAGTGAAAAAAGGATGACATTTTATAGCTGTAGCAACCCATAGTAATTGAAAAATGCCATACTCAAACCCCCACTTTGCCATATATGCATTTTCCATAAAAGAGCATAACCCCTTGATTTTCTTGGAAGAACACTTCATTCACCAACCCATGAAACTAGAACCTTTACTATATTGATTCAACATCCATGACATTTTCTGCTACAAACTTCTAGACTACATGGTCGCCAAGGCAATTAGACCTTCATAGACATTGATTGAGCATCTAGGTAAGAACTTTTAAACAGATGTTTTCAATGTATTTGTTCAATGTCCTGCACCCTAAAATATCAATGCACAAAGAGATTTTTTACATGTCAAATACTAGAGCAAAATAACATTACAAAAAATTAAGAAGAAGAACCTATCCTATGCACTTAGCATTGCTCTCATTTTTCCTTACTATTAATCTCATAGAGGAAGGCCAGGCACCTTAACTACCATGGTAGACAAGCATCCAATTTATAAGACAGCAAGGATTTTCATAGTCCTCTCTCTTATTTGAAGATGCATTCACATGGAACCTTCATACCTTCCCCATAAGACTGCTAGTTCTACAACCCATGCTCGATTAATCCTTTGTGGTTTCCTATCTGTTCAGAACCCATATATCAGAAAGTAATTAAGTTGGCAACAACTCTGACTCGGTCTCCTTTCCGTCACTCCAAAAGAGATGAATTGTGTTCTCAAGATTCATAACATGTTGGATAGCCCAGTTCCCACGTGTAAACCATTGCAATTGTTAAGAGAATATGAGTATTTCGTTTGTTTCATGGAATAAAATTTCGATCGAAATTGCGATATTTCACTCGAAATTGCAAAATTTCATTGGAAATTTCATTTTTTTGCAACCAGACATTGAAGTGTGTGATTGGACATCGAAACACACATATGCAGTGAATGGGATGTAATTCGTAAAAATTTCAACCCTACGTGCAAAACTTCACAAAACAGGCGCAGCAAAAAGCCCAGTTTGGGACATAATTTCACAAAATGGCACAGAAACAGAACTTAAATTTTGAGAAATTTGTTCCTAGGGCTGCTAATGCTACATCTTGTGTATTTTGGCAAAAAAAAATTGAACTCTTGCTTGTAGAGGCTATTTCTCATAATTTGAAAGTATATTTCCCCTATCTCTAGACCATCTATGCATTACCTTCTTCAATTTCTACATCTTATATAGAGATCTAGAGAAATACTTCGAAAATAACAAAGTTCTTTCTTTGATCTATGTATAATGTCCCATGTAACCTTGTTATATGCTAACACTAGACTTATACAAGTTGTAGTTCGTAAGTTTGTAACTTGTAACTATGAGTTTTGAATTCTAAGCTGTGAATTGAAGTTTTTAACAGTCTAATTGTCTAGCAAACTTGACATTTCTGTCTATTTGTGCACTTACTCATCAAGACATGGATCCCACCTTGACCTCTAAACATATAAATTTATTATATAGTTTAGTGCGTATATGTCTAAACATTGGGTTTGCAAAATTTCAGAACTCAATTGCTTCATTTTGCCATCGAAATATTGTCGAAATTGTTCAGCTTCATTTTCAAATGTGGGAGACCCCCCCCCCCACATATCCAATATGAAATATTATTGCATGTTTTAGTAGATCTTGACATTTAGACCGTCCTGATAAATTTTCATGATTTAATTCACTTTTTTGATCATCGAAATATGTAGGGCCATAAACATCAAAGAAAAAAATCTATTTCTGGGCCATTGGATACGGCATCGAAATGGGACATTTAATTCTATGGTTTATTTTGTATATGGACTCAAGTCTTTTTGACCCATTAGTGTTTGGACTCCTAGTCCGCTACGGTTTTCTTAAGCCATATGCTTGCCTCTTGAGGTCTGCCTATTTAATAACAACACAAATTTCCCCAGTATCTCATTTTCTGACATGCTATCAGACTAGTCTGTCTGGCGCCATAACCCTATGACAGAGAGAGAGAGACAGAGACAGAGACAGAGGAGTGCCCCCTTTGCAGGCGTCGTCGCCTCCCTTTGGCATTGCTTGGCTGCCTGCAGGGATGCCCATTCCCTACTTCTTTTAGGAGTGTCTCCATCTCAAAATTTCAATCTTTTTTATATAATGCCGCTCGACTAGTTGCAGTTGTTCCATATCTATGTGGTCTAGTGCACCAGAGAAGAGAATTTTTTTCTTATTCATGTTCTTAATTTCTACATAGTACCAAAGGAGAGCAAAATCCTAGATCCGGGTTGTTTTGGACTGTAATATCAAAGATAAAGTCAATCTCTACATTAGACTTGCTATTACTTTTGACGGTGTTTCTCACATAATCATGCCTTCTCCTGGTACTTTCATGTTGGCCAGTGGCACTCTGCCGTGGCCATATCTTGCAGAGATAAATGCTGCTTTTAAATTACTTTAACTTGAATTACTTTTTTTTTTGGACATGGTGTCGTGGCCTTTATACATGAAGCCTTCTGAAACAAAAGCTGGATAAAATTTAAAAGTTTTTCTCCTTGATCATGGTGTTTAGATGTTGCGTCTTTAAAATGAGGGTTGGATGCTAATCTGATTTCAGAAACGGCGCACAGTTCGTTTGTGCAACACGGCATGGTAATGCAAAAATATCTTGACCTGGTCAGACCCACTTTCCTTAGCACATGAAGACCTTCATATCCGCTTTTTCAGTAATCTTTTTTTCTCTTCCTTCCAGCCCTAGATACAAACATATAGCCTTTCTTCTCAACTTTCATACTACCCCACATATATTACATGCCTAATGATAATTGGATTTTTACTCAGATAAGGTCTGGACAAATCTCCTTTTCATGGTCGCAAAAAGATCCATTTAGTTTCTACTTGGAGCCATGCAATTGGATCAAGTATTACATAGGCTCGTGTTATCAGTTACTCTCCTTCACATATTTGCCTACATATCCACTACATCTACCTTTTTGTTAATTCTTCAAACCAACCACTCTCTGGATTCTCTTGTGAATGGTGTGAGTGGGAGAAGAGAAGGATAGGTAGAGGGAAGAGATGAGATAAAGGAGGACAGGAGATAACAACGTGATTATATGAGAAATGAAGAAGAATATCTTTCTATTTCTGTCAATGTGGATCAACCTGCTGCTATTGTATTTTCATCATTTTTCAATTATATGTTCATCATGGAAAGTTGTGGAGCTAATTCATCGTAATTCGTCTTGTCTGCTGCTATGGAGTTATCTACTTCACAGGTACTATTTGTCGATTGGATGATACTTTATCTGCATATTTTCTCATAGGCTTCTAATCGGCAACGTCTATGTGAACACATTGTCTCAAGGAATGAAGTTTCTACGAAATCGGCGAAATTTCGCTCGAAATTTCGATTTCGACGCCATCTGCTACGAAATCATGCGGCTGTACCGCCATGTCGAAATCAGCAAAATTTTTTGTCCAGTTTTGAAATTTTTCCAGGAAACAGTAAAGTTCACTTCTCCCACATCAAGGACCTCCCCGCCTATATCCATATCAAATTTTATTGCATAAAACTATGCATTTAGGTATAGAGATCACGCCTGTAAAGTTTCATAAATTAATTCGCTCATTTTGGTGTCGAAACGGGCACGGTCGCATCTATCGAAATTTTTGTCGAAATTTCAAAAAATTTCGATTTCCATGCTGTCGAAACGGCATCGAAATTGGATACCCCATTCCTTGCATTGTTTATTATATTGTGCATCGCACTATCTACTGTGTATGCTTTATTTCTGTCAATGTGGATCAACCACTCTTTTTGTTAATTCTTCAAACCAACCACTCTCTGGATTCTCTTGTGAATGGTGTGAGTGGGAGAAGAGGAAGAGAAGGATAGGTAGAGGGAAGAGATGAGATAAAGGAGGACAGGAGATAACAACGTGATTATATGAGAAATGAAGAAGAATATTTTTCTATTTCTGTCAATGTGGATCAACCTGCTGCTATTGTATTTTCATCATTTTTCTATTATATGTTCATCATGGAGAGTTGTGGAGCTAATTCATCGTAATTTGTCGTCTGCTTCTATGGAGTTATCTACTTCACAGGTACTATTTGTCGATTGGATGATATTTTATCTACATATTTTCTCATAGGCTCCTAATCAGTGACGTTTATGTGAATACATTGTCTGTTATATTGTGCATCGCACTTGTTAATATATTTCATATATTCAACTATTTATTCCATTTTATGATTTATATATCCTGCTGGACCTCTATGTAAATTCTCTAACTTCTCTTATTAATAAAAAGGGAGAAGGCATATTGCCTCTCCCAACACTGCATTACACGTTGCATTGCGGCACCTCATTTTACATGGTATCAGAGCAAAGGTTCTAACCCTACGCAGCCACCAGCCAGCCGCGGCCACAGCGGGCACCGCCGGCCGGCCAGCCGCCAGCCACCTCAGGCCCGCCGCGCAGCCGGCCCATGGGAGGACAGTCGCCGCAGGCCCAAGGTGGGCGCAGCAGCCCCTCTCTCTCTCTGGATCGTCGAGTCCTTCGGTTGATCCAACGGATTTCTAAATTCCAAACCGAAGGGTCCGTCAGTACGTAGGAAATTCCTAATCACATCTCCTCCATGTGTGATTAGGGAACTTCCGTTGAGGGTTGTGGATGCGTCAGATACGCATCTGATTCTGTGACGTGACGTGTATCTCTCCGTCACTCAAATCTTCCTGTGACGTGTATCAATATGTAACCCTTCTTCTCGTTAAATCATGGAGGACACCAAGGCATCTACCATCTACAGTGAGATGTCACCTATCCCCTCCATCAAGCTGAACGGGAAGAATTATCTCTTATGGATGAATGTTGTCCATACAGTGTTGGAGTCACGCGACAAAGCGAGACATGTTGATTCTGATCCTCCTGTGTCTACTAACAAAGGCTATGCTGAATGGAAGCGTCATAATAGTCTGGTGAAGACCTGGTTGTGGGGGAGTATGGAACCTAGGATTGCCTCGAGGTTCATGTTCTACACTACTGCCAAAGAGATCTGGGATGCAGTAAAGAAACATTATTCTTAAGAGAAGAATGTGTTTCTTCAGTTCATGATATATGACCGCCTCTTTGCAGAACGACAGGGAGACAGACCTTTAGAAGAATACTTTGGAGTGATCCAAGGTATTGCACAAGAGTTGAGCTTCTATCATCCAGTGACTGTCTAGGAGCAAGTCAAAGACAGAGATGACTTGGTTGCAGCAAAATTCTTGTCTGGTATGAGTTCTTCATGCAGTTCAGCCCGCAGCGTCATCCTAGCTTCTAAAAAACTTCCCAGCTTGAAAGAGGTTTACTTAAGGATTTTACAAGCAAATTTTGAACTTGTTGATCCTACAGCAGTCTCATCTCCTAGAGATTCCCATGCTTATGTAGCTGTTACAGTGAGAGGACGACGGACAGGTATGGGTTGAGGACGTGGCACTCGCCCTAAGTGCACTTTCTATGACAAACCTGGACACACAGTTGAGAAGTGCTGGAAGAAGCATGGTAGACCTGCTACACCACCTATGGGAGCAGCAAACTATGCTACCACTACTGAGTCTACTAAGTCTCATGCTTCGAATTCCGGTTCTTCAGGCATTACACTCACCAAGGAGTAATATGATAGATTTATTCTGGCTACCCAGCATCTGAGTTTGGGATCATCGTCTTCAGTCAACTTGGCGTCCACCACTGGTAATCAGACTACCTCTTTATTGGCTTCTGGTTCTACTTCATCATGGGTCGTTGACTCTGGAGCGTCACAGCATATGACTGGTATAAGGAGACTACTTCATTCCGTTGACTCACATATTCCTCACAAATCTGTAACAATAGCAGATGGTTTAGTGAGGAGAGTGTTAGCCAGTGGATATGTTTCTCTGACTCCAAGTGACTATGTTGCTTTTCAAGCTACCAAGATAAAACCTGAATAATAACTTCATCACTACAGATCTTGGCAAGGTTTGCTATTTTCTGTGGATCAAAGTATCCCCGTCTTCTTCTGGTGGTTATCTATCTCAGTGTAAATATGCCATTGATCTCTGACAAGAAATTGGTACGAGGGGAAAAACCAGTTAGCACACCACTTGATCTTAATGTGAATTGAGGCGTGATGAATTTTCTCCTTATTCAGATAATAAACAATAAAGAAAACTTGTTGGTAAGTAAATATATTTAACTGGTGATCAGAGTTGATATTACCTTTGTTGTTGGGCTCGTCAGTAGATATCTAGACAAACCCCGACAGTGCCATTAGAAAGTTATCTGACATATACTAAAATATCTTATAGACTCTCCAGGAAAAGGGCTTCTTGATAAAAAGAATGGACATTGGAAGATTACTGGATATTTACTACGTTGGTATTGTATCTAACACAAGATCAGTACCTGGTATTAGACTTTTTTGGGGGGCAACCTCGCCACTTGGGAGGAGCAAAAAGCATAATGTTGTAGCACAATCTAGTGTAGAGGCCAAATATAGAGCTATGGCTCATACGACCTATGAGCTTATATGAATTCAAGATTTTCTAAAAGCATTCTGCATTTTTTATGATGCTCCTAAACATATATATTGTGACAATAAGGCATCCATTTTTATTGCTAGCAATCCCACCTTTCATAAATGTAACAAGTATATAGAGATGGTTTGCCATTTCGCCAATGAAGCTATCATGTCATCTCCACTCCATTCATCAGGGCTAATAAGCAGATTGCAAAATTCTTCATAAAGTCTCTTCCAAAAACCAGATTTACTAACAATTGGCATGATTGACATCTATGCTCCAACTTGAGGAGTGTTCAAATATGTCTAGTTTATTTATGTCATTTCCTTTATGTGTTTAGTTCCATATTGGTTATCTTTGTATTAGAGCCTCTCTCTAGTGCTATATTGACAGAGGCATTCTATTTGTTTTAATTAATCCCAAGTTAATTCTTCTAACAACTAAATTTTGAATAATAAAGAAAAGATACTTTTTATATTTGGCATAATGTAGACAATATAGGTAGATAATTGTAGCATTACATGCAATTGTAGGTGGAACATCCTTGGTTTAAGAAGACTACCAGTTAGAATACAAATATGATATTTTGAAATCTGATATATCATATTGGTTATCTTTGTATTAGAGCCTCTCTCTAGTGCTATATTTACAGAGGCATTCTATTTGTTTTAATTAATCCCAAGTTAATTCTTCTAACAACTAAATTTTGAATAATAAAGAATAGATACTTTTTATATTTGGCATAATGTAGACAATATAGGTAGATAATTGTAGCATTACATGCAATTGTAGGCGGAACATCCTTGGTTTAAGAAAACTACCAGTTAGAATACAAATATGATATTTTGAAATCTGATATATCATAAATTTGGGACGTTGATGTAATCAATGAATGTAGATCTATCTACATTTAATATGAGCTATTGTAAGTGAAACACTCATTATTTTTCACATTATCCAAGAGAAATACATGCCTTCAAAAATAAATCAAAGTTTCGGGACAAATTTAACTTCAGGCATACCTTTGGCTTGTTGAAATCTTCAAAATTTTGTCTATAATGTGTTGAATATGGTATATCTAATGTTTTTAACTTTAAACTATAGAATATATATAGATACCTACAATGAAATGATGTAGTAGATCCATCAAACCATCTACCTAAAATTTTGTTCAAAGGTTTGGTGCGTTAGTCAACATTCTAACCAAAGCAATATAAATGTGGTTGAAATTGTCAAAATTACACTAAAATTGGTGGATTTCCAAAATTCTAGCTATTGACAAATCGTTCATTTATCCTGTCACACGGCATTGAAGTCAAATCCTTTGATAAAATTTTGAGCATTTTGTTGAGTTGAAATCCTTGTTTGCATCTTCCGAAAATCATCAATAGCTTCCTACAAATATTGCTAATCCACCAATTAAGCACAGCTCTAACATTTACTTATGTGAACCACAACCACCAACCCTAGCGTGCGTCTTCATGGGAGATTTTTCAAATAGAACATCTAGATGAGAGCTTATGATGAAGTGTAGACATGGACATGTGAAGCCATAAATCACCATGTTATTTTTCTTTCGCTCAACACTAAGTCTACTTGAAGACTCTTGAAAAGAGAGACCTATCGTAAATACCAAACAATCTTCTCAAAGAATTCTAAGAAACTTCATGCAAAACCCATAAGACGTTCAAGCCCCCTCCCATATGGTATGTCAAAACACCACCCCTCCCAACTTCATTAATCTACTCAAAACACTCAAAAAAAGAGAAAATCCCAGGATTCCAGGCTAAACAACTTGATGGGGAACCAATTCTGTGAAAACTCAATTTCAAAGTAGTCTACATGGACATGTAACCCCGCTGATGGTATTTATATAAAAAGACTGAAACCTAAAATTGTAATGAAAACTATGGCAAGTCTAGTTACCAACACAACAATACTTGCAACTAAGTTCCCAAAATAGTAACAATATCAACTATCCTTAAAATATCAAAATGAACTGCAAACTAAAGCACAACCCTAATCTGCATTGATTGATCGACGTAAGCCTAATGATGAGTCAAATCGTGAGGCTATTCTGTATCAGCTTCATTTAACTATGAAAGACGGGCCTCTGGTAAGTCATGTGGCAACTCATAAACGTCAGTCCAAGTTGTTGCGAGGGGCATAATACACATTCCGAGCCTTGAACGTGCATGCCAAAGGAAGATATAGGTATACTGGTAGCCATCGTGTTGTGCTCTATGGTTGTACTGCCACATTCAAATCCAAAAGATGTGTGCCAGCTTGCTTGGCAACAAGTTAGTGTGTCACACAACACGGTATCAACGTAACAACATGATATGAAAGGTGAAGTAGCATCGTTGCGTGATTGGCATAGACAATTCAGCATAAGTGATTTAGCAACAAGGATACAGGCACAACTACAAAATCGGAGAAATGCGGAAATTACACCAGCGGCATTGCCACCGTCAACGGGAACCATGCACACATACCCAACACTCTCAGCCTCGGAGCAAAATGGGCCAGTGCGACGAGGATCAAAATGTGGAAGCTCGGATATGTGGATAGCTAGGAATGTTGCTCCTGATCCTCATAGGTATCTTCATCATCATTGGGCTCGTTGTATGCATGGACATCCTCGTACTCCTCGTCATCCTCTTTCTTAGCATCAGATTGATCGGTATAACACGCTAGTGGGCACTAGTTGGATTGGTGTTCGAAGCCCTGGAACGAGAAGCACTACACATTAGCAGATATTGATGCAGTCTTTGATGACGACCCAAGAATGGATGGTGTGGCGTGGTGTGGCAGAAGTAGCGTTGGTGGTCCATGTAGATGCAGTCTGATGTCACCAAGTGAGCTCTCCGGCAAGAGTCTGATGCATGTGGTGGGCATTGACATGTATAAATTGTGTATGCTCAACAGGTGTGATAAATTGTTTATGCTCGATTAGTGTGAGGTAGATAAGGCGATGACATTAGATTGGAGAGACAACGACGAAACATCGTGATCATTGTAGTGTCATCCCAACAGACCTCTTACTTGTATACCAAGTCGTACTCATCAACTAAATTTGACAACCTGCTCCAAATCAAATAGCTTAAGCCATAGTTGTTGTTTGTATTTGACGTTATGAAGAGAATTCCATATCCACCTTCATATCAGTCCATGTGTTCATGCGAAAAAAAGTGTGCATTTGTTTCCACTACATGAGAGAAATACCTCACAACTTAACCTCGGTAAATAGCAATCAACGCTCTGTTGTTAATTGGTATCAACTGAAGAACTACTCGATGATGTACAGCGAGTCTCAAAACTTATGGGGATTTTTGTTGTTGTGGAAGTCGAGAACATCGATCCTAAATGGTGAACCGGATGAGGTCACAGAAGGACACTAACGGAGGTAGTCATCTGTTTCCATGTTGATTTAAATAGTGTCAGTTAGCCAATTGCACAAGGCGCTTAATCTGTCGATCAAATTGGTGATGATAACTTTGATTTGTGTGATCTTCATGTCCTTAGTTGTGAAAGGAGCATCAAACTCGAACATCTTAGCATTGAAGTCTTCATTGCGCTCCATGGTGCAAGATCATGGAGTTTGATCGAATTCCAATACCTCAAAGTATGGACGGGTGGGTGCGCGCGTATGGATTTTGATCTAACCAATGTTGTATCAAAAAATATTAAGACGTTACAGTCAACTCCAAATGTCTTAAATGAGCCTGGGAAAGTAGGACATGCCAAATAAATGATTTTAGGGCAAAAGCCCCGTCACTACTTGTTGCTACAAGAATCGGTGACTAGGCAGACACCATGGAGCAACTGCTCCCTTCACATGCCACTATTGCCCCTAATCTTGTTGGAAAGATGGGTACGAGTATTGCCCCCCTTGGGGAGGCAGGCCTAGGACCTAGATCCCCTCCTAGAATTGTGGACAATATCATGGAGATATCCTACTACATGGGTTGTCAACATCATGAGGAAGGAGGTCTTCCTCCCTTCTGAGAGCCAACCAACACCTCCAATTTAACTCAGGGACATTATGCCCCTAGGGCGGTGGGATGGTGTGTTGACTAACCAACCTGAAGGAGGAGGGCACAGTGGTTCCCCTCGAGACCACAATGGTACAGGTTATTAATGTAGCATCGTCGGTTGAGTTAAAAAAGAAGAGAGAGAAAGAAGGAATATAGGGAAGGATGGAGGGACCCTACATGGTGGATGGAGAGATTTGTAGTAGAGGAAGAAAAAGATCAAGGAAGAAGATGGGATAGGGAAGAACAATGGTGGTGGTGCATACTTTTCCAAAATGTATGTGAATTCACTCTTCTTTTAACTTTGAGATATGAGTGTATGGGAAAGATTAATTCTAGACCTAGGATTTAGGATAAATCAAGAATGGATGATTTGGGGTTAGGCTGCACCTAGGGTTTTGGCCGTTTCCCTGGTAGGGGTCATGGATTAGACCTAGGGTTTAGATATCAGGCTCTAATTCCAACTAAAAGGGAACCGGTTCCCTAAAAACTCAATTTCATAATCAAACTAGTCTATCTGGAAATGTACCATAAGGCTAGTATTTATAAGAAAGACTGAAACCAAAATTGTAACAACAGGTTCAACTCATCATCTAATTATGATCTTAATTAAACAAACAAAACTTGGGGCTTGCAACTATATCCCTAAAATATCAACCAAGTCCCAAAAATATCAAGCAAAAAGAAAGCAAAACCCTAAACTTTGTTGATTAATCGACTCAAATCTGATTATGGTTGCATTTGTGGGCTGTCCTAATCATATTGTTAATCATGCAAAGATGAGTAGTAATTCACTAATTAAGTTATAGTAGAAGGTAGGTGTTCCCACACTCGTAAGACATGGCAGAGGAGCAAGCAATAGCTTTTGTTGGAAATAATGAATAGACACGGTATTTTGACAATGTTTTTCACACAAGAGAGACCCCACTCCTATTTATAGTAGAGGTTGAAACAATCCCATTTCTAAGGATACAATATTGGAGTGACTGACTTATTGGACTCTCACATATATGAGCTTATAGAAATGGACCCATGTTACATGACTTAATACCTCTATAGAGATATGTTGTGTTATGTTATGTTATGTTTTGTTGAGTGTCATGTGCATAGCATGTGCCTCACTTATGCTTTTCACTTCTGTAGTTTCGTCCCATATTGCTCATCTCTGCTTTAGTCTCTATTCTCTTCTGTTATATAAGAGATTGTATTGTACATTGTTTTATTCACTCAATAAGCAATTCCCAATTTTTCTATATGGTATCTAGAGCAGGTCTAGTTCTTCATTTTTTCTTTTCCCACCCTGCCCCTATGCCCTGAGGCTTCAACCCCCCCCCCCGCCGCCAGCTGCCACCCCCCCAACCCTCCCCACCCACAGCCGCTATTGCTAGCACCCCCCTCTCCCACCTGTCGTCGCCCACCCCTCCCTGCCGCCATCACCCACCCCCCCATCTCCACCCACCGCCACCCTCCCCTCTTCACCTCTCCCGTCCATCATAGCTACCTGCCCCTCACCATTCCTCCACCTTCTTCTACCACCGTCGCCGTCACCCCTCCTTGTTGCCCTCCTCTTCTCGGCCCCCCCACCTTTTTTGCACGTACAAACTTCCGGACAGCCATAGCCATCCCACGTTGAGTCTCTTAACTCTCCGGTTACTTTGTTGCCTGCGCCTCATGTTGGGATATCAATTTCCTCATGACGACGTAGGTTTCTTTATCGATCTATCTGCCCGACACGGGTTCCTTCGCGCCATATCTCTATTGTTGCTGCCACTACCCCATAGTGGGTTCCTTATCTGCTGCTTGTTGCTGTTGCGCTGCCACCTCATTACTGCCTGCTGCTGCCCATCATGGCATCCGTTGAGCCTCCTCGCTCTTTGTGTGTTACCACCGTCAAACTCGATGGTTCCAACTACCATCTGTGGTCGGCATCATTTGTTCTCTATGTTAAGGCTCAAGGTCGATACTCACATCTTACCACTAATCCTCCTGCTGCTACTGCTGATGAAAAGAGCAAACAGGCTTATGCTCAATGGTCCAAAGACGACTCTGGTGTTATGTCATGGCTTCTCAATAGCACCGATCCGCGCATTAGTCAGTCTCTATTATGCCTTCATGATGCTAAAGCAATGTGGGACCAGCTATCTCATGTCTACTCGCATCAGCAAAATCCTAAACGGGTTTTTGAAATTTTCAAAAACTGGCCAAGAAGGAGTTCTCTTCAGATGCTTCTATTGAGGATTTCTACAACCAATTTTCTGCTCTCTGGAATGAGTATGAAATCTACCATCCGCTGATTGATGACATCAAAGAGGCTCAGAAGCAGCGTAATGAACTACAACTAGTTCAATTCATGGCTGCCCTACCTGCCTTTTTTTCGGGCGTGGTTGATCAAATTCTGTCTAGTGACCCTCTGCCTACTCTTTGTGACGTCCTCAAGAGAGTTCAACGGCTACCATCTGTATCCTCCACTCCTACTATTAAGCATCCTGCTTTAGTTGCTCGCGTTGCTGATTTTGGACGTGGCCGCGGTCGTGGACGTGGTTGTGGCGGATGAGGCTCCTCTACTGCTCCTGGACGAGGTCAAGCCACTGGACCTCGCTACTGCAACTGGTGTGGTCGTGATACTCACACTGAAGATAGGTGTTGGATCAAGCACGGAAAACCAGCCTAGGCAAACCAGGTCTCTACAGAAACTACTACTGATGTTGCATCTGATCCACCAGCTGCTCCTCCAACCACTGAATGGCTTCGCTCTGAATTCGAGAAGTTCTTCCAGGATCGCATGACTCAACTGCCTTCGACATCTGTTGTTGGTTCTTTTGCAATGCTTGCATCTCCTTCTGTTGGTAACCATAAGTGGTGCATTGATTCTGGTGCGTCTGTCCATATGGCAGGCAACATCCACTTATTTTATGCTCTGTCTAAAACATCTAATGTTGCATCGGTCACGGTTGCAAATGGCTCGAAGACGCCTGTTCATAGCGTTGGCACAGTTCCTCTATCTCGCAAGTTGAATCTTCACTTTGTTTTATACATACCACAATTTCCTGTTAATTTATTATCTGTCAGTAAAGTTGTTAAACAACTTTAGTGCTCCATTAAGTTTGATCCCTCTGGTTGTGTTTTGAAGGAACTTCGCACGAAGACAAGGATTGGTTCGAGCCATGAAGGACCAGATGGACTATACTATTTGGATGGACCGCCTGCAGCTTCAGCTCTCTTGTCTACATCAGTCACAGGACTTCAGTGGCACCTCCGGCTGGGCCATCCGTCTGCTGCTAAATTGAAACTTTTATTTCCTGCATTATCTGAAAACAATTTCTCTTGTGCATCTTGTGTTTTGGAAAAACAAACGAGGTTTGTCTTTCCTGCTAAAAAAGAACTTGGTTCTAAAGAAATTTTTGATATTGTTCATGCGGACATCTAGGGTCCATGCTCTGTCCCGAATCAAAGTGGTGTTAAATATTTTTTGACTTTTATTGATGATTATTCTCGTGCTACTTGGCTATTTTTGCTCAAAGATCGGAGTACTGTTTTGGACAATATCCGCATTTTCTTTTCTGAAATACAAACCCAATTCAATAAAACCATCAAAATTTTATGTACCGATAATGCCCTAGATTTTTATGCAGAAATATGTCACTTCTTTTTTAATAGATCGTGGCACCATCCACCAAACCACTTGTCCTTATACTCCACATCAAAACAGTGTTGCTGAACGGAAAAACCGCCACTTATTAGAGGTTGCTCGCATCCTTCTTATCCATTTTAAAGTTCCTCACCGTTTTTGGCCTGAGGCAGTCACTACGGCATGTTTTCTTATAAATCGCATGCCCTCTTCTGTTTTACAAAATCGAATACCTTCCTCCATTTTGTTTCCTGATGCACCTCTTTTCTCAGTTCCTCCTCGCATTTTTGGGTGTACCAGCTTTGTTAAAAATTTACACCTAGGAATGACAAAACTTGACCCTCGATCCACTAAATGCATTTTCTTGGGTTATTCGAGAACTCAAAAAGGCTATCGTTGTTTTGATCCGATACTCAGACAGTGGTTTGTCAGTGCGGATGTGATCTTTTTTAGCATATGCCCTACTTTTCTGATGATGGAGCAAGCCTATCTCATGATATGTTGGCACCGACACCTCTACCAGATATTGTTGAAGACTTGTCTTCTTCTAACAAGCCTGAAGAGCGTCCGCTGCAAGTGTACAAACGCCGGCAGAAGACAAGCACACCTTCCATGGCCCCTCCCCAACCAATTCCTCCATCTGCAGCAGATCAAACAAACACTAAGGTAACTTCTGACTTGCACCTTCCTATCAATTTGCAGAAAGGTGTTCACTCCTGTACTCAACATCTTATCAGTCATTACTACACTTCTGCCAATCTGCATAACAACTTTGCCTTCTTTACTTCCGCAATTTCTGTTGTCACCATTCCGAAAAATGCTACAGAGGCTCTTCTTATTCCCGCATGGAAAAAGGCAATGGATGAGGAAATGCAGACACTATGCGATCGCAAGACATAGGAACTTGTGGATCGCCCTTCTTCTTGCCCTACTATGGGTTGTCGCTGGGTTTTTACCATTAAATACCAACCTGATGGGACTATTGAATGCCTGAAAGCCCGTCTTGTTGCAAAAGGCTACACACAGAGATACGGTGTCGATTATTTTGAGACCTTCTCTCCTGTTGCACGATTAAACTCTGTTAGAATTCTCATTTATGTTGTTGTTAATAAAGACTGGTCTCTCTTTCAGCTAGATGTTAAAACTGCATTCCTTTAAGGAGATCTACAGGAAGAAGTATACATGGAGCAACCACCTGGGTTTGTTGCTCAGGGGGAGTCTGTCTTCATAGTATGTAAGCTGAAAAAGGCTATTTATGGTCTCAAACACAGCCCGCGAGCTTGGTTTGACAAGCTCAGTCAGATATTAGTCACCTTTGGCTTTCGTCGCTCTCATTTTGATCATTCAGTCTTTTATTCGAAAAACAGTGGTTGGACTTGTCATTCTTATTGTTTATATTGATGATATTATCTTATCTGGCAGTGATACTGTGGGTATACAGGAAACTAAAATCTACTTAGGAAAACACTTTGTCACTAAAGATCTCGGAAAGTTGAGGTATTTCTTAGGCATTGAAGTCTCCATATCATCTGCAGGATTGTGTCTCTCTCAGAGAAAATATGTACTTGATCTCTTGTAGGAAACTGGCATGCTGGGTTGCAAACCAGCCAACACTCCACTTGACCTAAACATGGACTGGGATGATGCAAACTCTCCTCCCTATGTTGATCATCACCAGTTCAGAAGGCTGGTAGGCAAGTTTATCTACCTAACTGTCATACGAGCTGACCTCACTGTTGTTGTCAGATTCATCAGCGTGTATCTTGATAAACCCCGACAATATCATTGGGATGCTATATGTCATATTCTGCAATATCTTAAGAGTTCTCCAGAAAAAGGCTTGATGTATAAGAAGCATGGCCATTGCAACCTATCTGGCTTCTCGGACTCTGACTATGCAGGAAGTTGTTCTGGTCGTAAGTCAACATCAGGATATTGTACATTTGTTGGCGAAAACCTTGTCACCTGGTGAAGCAAAAAGCAGACTGTTGTCGCCAGATACAGTGCAGAGGCAGAATACCGAGCGATGGCTCATACTGCATGCGAACTTATGTGGGCTCAGAATCTCCTCCAGGAGTTTGATATATCATATTCCAGCCCTATACCGATGTTTTGTGACAATAAGGCCTCCATTTTTATTGCGAGCAACCCCACTTTTCATGAGAGGACGAAACATGTTGAGGTTGATTGTCACTTTGTTCGAGAAGCAGTCCTTTCTGACCGGATTTGCACTCCATATCTCAGCACTGACAAGCAAGTTGTAGACATCTTCACGAAGATACTTCCCAAAGCTCGTTTTCAGACTCTAGTTGACAAGCTGGGCATGTTTGACATCTACGCTCCAGCTTGAGGGGGAGTACAGAGATATCTTGTGTTCTGTTATGTTTTGTTGAGTGTCATGTGCATATCATGTGCCTCACTTATGCTTTTCACTTATGTAGTTTAGTCCCATATTGCTCACCTCTGCTTTAGTCTCTATTCTCTTTTGTTATATAAGAGACTGTATTGTACACTATTTTATTCACTCAATAAGCAATTCCCAATTTCTCTATAACCTCCTTTTGCTTCTTTCAGCTATAATAAAAGGTTGCATAATTGAGCCCTCATATAATGCTTGTCATCAACAATTACTTCAAAGACAGAAGATATTGTAGTAATCACTATTCTCATCAATGATAATCAAATCATTCCCAACTACCTCCACGGCAAGCACCACTTGAGACGATAACTTCTCCTTCCATCGAAGGATGATGGGAAAAAGAAATGTTTCATCGTTAGTATTGTTTTTACCGCCTGGTCCGCCCTTGACATACACAAAGCAATCATAGATAGGTCCACCATAATTAATTAAGGGAATAAGGGCCTCCAGGACTCAACCAATGCATTCAACTTGTTTGCCAATGAGATCCCACCCCATTGGTAGCCTTCTAGTTGTACATGTCTGAATGAACACCAAGCTTCAACAACATTTCAAACATATAAAAACGAGGATGAAGCTAAGAGTTTTTTGCCGTCATACTTGGACTTGATAGATAGTCATCTTCAACTCACCAATTGTATACCCATATTACTCTATTCAAAAGGTAGAGCGAAAGTAAAGGTTTGGAACATTGCACTCCTTAAGCGTTAGGCAAGGCACGCTTCAAAAAAGTGTTATTGTCGAGGTTTTGCATATTTTTACGGTAATAAAGATTGATACATAGCAAACCATTTTGATATAAATTATATTGTATGACTTACTAGTATGTACATAGGTTAGCATATTTCTTTTATAATCATATTGTGGAAAATAAGAAGGGATGCTAAGGATATGTTTATTATTTGTTGTAAAGTAAAAGAGGGCTATTTGATATATATGATAAGAGGAATCCCCCTCCTTTATATAGAAGGGGAAACATATAGACTTTAGACTAAACCTAATGGACCAAGACATACTTGGGCTCATATACATATAGACTCAAATAACGTAATTAACTAAATTAATCGAACTCTCTAATACTCCCCCTCAAGCTGGAGCTTGGGAGAATCCCAAGTCAGTTTGCAAACAGACACAATGTGTGTACCCCGTATATTTACAAAGAAAACAATTACATAGAGGTCCACATAGAATAAGAAAATAACAAGTGAATATAAAGAACTTATATAGAACACTATTTAAGACTCCACCTCAAGTTGGAGCATAGATATCAATCATGCCCAACTTGTCCACAAGAGAGCTGAAATGTTTCTTAGCCAGCAGCTTTGTGAAGATATCAGCAACTTGGTCCTCTGAGCAAGTGAAAGGAGTGCAGATACGACCAGTCAGAATAGATTCTCTGATAAAGTGGCAGTCAACTTCAATGTGCTTGGTCCGCTCATGAAAGACAGGATTATTTGCAATAAAGATAGTTGCTTTATTATCGCAATGCATGGGAATAGGAGCAGAAGATCCCACATCAAGTTCTTTTAGAAGAGATTGTACCCGCAGAAGTTCACACAATGTATGAGCCATAGCACGGTACTCGGCCTCAGCATTAGATCTAGCAACAACATTTTTCTTTTTGCTCCGCCAGTTAACCAGATTTCCACCAACAAAAGTACAGTAACCTGAAGTAGATTTTCTATCTTACTTCCAACATAGTCAGAATCAGAATAGCCTTCAAGAGAGCAATGACCATGTTTTCTATAGAAAAGGCATTTACCAGGAGATTTCTTCAGATATCTCAGGATATGACAGTGTTTCCCAGTGACACTGTCTAAGCTTGTCAAGATACCTGCTAACAAGACCAACAGCAGTAGAAATATCAGCTCTAGTGACAGTCAAATAGATTAGTTTGCCAACCAGTCTTTATATCTTTTACTGTCAGGATACAGGGGAGATTCATCATCATCCCAATTTACATTAGGATCTAGGGGTGTATCAGTAGGCCGAGCTCCAAGCAATCCTATTACCTGTAGAAGATCAAAAACATACTTTCGTTGAGATAAAACAAGAGCATTAGCAGTCCTGGAAACTTCAATCCCCAGAAAGTATCTCAGTTTGCCCAGATCTTTAGTGACAAAATGCTTGCATAAGTAGGCTTTAGTAGCATTAATTTCAGAGATATCACTGTTAGATAAAATAATATCATCAACATACACAATTATAACCACAATACCAGAGGACGTCTTTTTAATAAAGACAAAGTGATCAACATGAGATCTGAGGAAGCCATAGGTAGACAGAATCTTGATCAGTTTATCAAACCAGGCACGTGGACTCTGCTTGAGTCCATAAATAGACTTTTTGAGGCGACAGACTTTGTGTGACTCCCCTTGAGCAACAAACCCTGGTGGTTGCTCCATATAGACTTCCTCTTAGAGATCACCACAAAGGAAGGCATTCTTGACGTCTAGCTGGATAGGGGGTCAATCCAGATTGATTGCCACAGAGAGCAGAACCCTCACAGAATTTAGCCTGGCAACAGCAGAAAATGTTTCAAAGTAATCAATACCATAAGTCTGAGTGTACCCTTTCGCCACTAGGCGGGCCTTCAAGCGTTCAACAGTTCCATCAGGATGATACTGGACAGTGTACACCCAACGACATCCAACAAGTTTGCAATCAGAAGGATGATCAACCAGATCCCAGGTACCATTGTCAGTAAGAGCAGTCATCTCCTCAGTCATGGCATGTGTCCAGGCCGTACTATGTAATGCGTTATGAACATTTTTGGGGACAGAAACAGCAGAGAGAGCAGCAACAAAATTACTAAGATGAACACTCAGGTGTGCAGTAGAGACACAGTTAGCAATATTATGAGATGTACATGATCCCTTTCCTGAGAGCAATAGGTAAATCAAGATCAGAAGTTACCTCGGCAGGGGCAGGACCTTCTGAAGGAGAAGATTGGTTGTTTGTGTGTGTGTGGGGGGGGGGGGGTCTTGAGCAGGAGTAGATTGTGGCGGACGATTCCTGCGTTGGTAAACAATAAGAGGAGACGTAGTCTCAGCATGCTGCAAAACAGATGTGAAGTCACTAATAATGAGCAGAGGCGCTAAAATGAGATTTGAACTCAACATTGTTACATTATATATTTCCTATTTTACATAGCATGCTATTTGTTTTGTTATTTCTCTTTTATATATGGACCTCTTTGTAATTCTTTCAGTATTATATATATGAGGGTGCACACATTGTGCAACCCTAAGCTCTCCAAATCTCATTGTTTTTCACATGGTATCAGAGCGGGACGATCCACCTTAAACCCAATCCCTATCTCCACCAACCCTAGCCGCCACCACACTCCGAAATCTCCTTTTTTTCGCCGCTACAGTACTGCTACAGTACCGCCGCCGCTACCGATCGCCGTCCACCCTTCCGCAGCCCTCCATCCACTTCTAATCCCCTAATAAACTCCATCCTTGTGGCCTAATCCACCACAGGACCCTCCATCTAGCTCCGTTTCTCTTTTCGAAATCTCCGGACATCCTCAGTAACTTTCCAGTTCTGGCACGTTGACGGCGTAACGGGCTTCATCCTCTCTGTCTGCCTGCGCCTCATGGTGGAGTGATTGATCCTCCATGTTGGCGTAGGTTTTTTCTCTTCATCTGCTGCCCCTACGTGGGTTTGTTTTTAAGATCCATGCGTGGATCTTCTACCTTCTACTACTAGTCCATGTGTTGGACTTCTGCCTCTGACTGTTGACTACTCCTGCATGTGCCTACTTGCATGTGCTTGCCTTCCTGCCTGTTTTCATGACGTCTTATGGAGATGACTTCTGGAGAGACTCGCGCCGTCAAGTTACCACTGTTAAACTTGACAGGCGCAATTACCAGCTTTGGGTGTGCTCCTTTGTGATATATGTCAAATCACAAGGGAAGTACTCTCATCTGATTCGCACTGTCCGCCTCAGCCTGCAGCGAACGCGGATGAAAAAGACGTCAAAACTTTTGATGATTGGGTCCGTGAAGACTCGACTGTGATGACATGGATTCTCAACAGTGTCGTTGAGAAGATCAGTGTTACTTTACTTAGGCTACCTACGGCGAAGCAGATGTGGGATCAGCTCGCCAGTACATACTCTCACAGTCAGAATCCCAAGAAGGTCTTCGACATAACCAAGCAACTGGGGCGACTCCAATTCACGGGATCTGACATCTCCGACTACTTTTCCACCTTCACCGGCCTGTGGGGTGAGTTGGAGACTTACCACTCGCTGTCTACTGATCTGGTAACTATGCAGAAACAGCGGGCGGAACTACAGCTGATACAGTTTCTGAGTGGCTTGCCAGAATCCTATGCTGGCATTGTGGAACAGATCTTGGCGAGTGATCCGCTCCCTACTTTGCAGAGTGCCTACCAGCATCTCCAGCGCCTTTCTTCATCGACACCGTCTCCTGAGACTGGAGATTCTACTGCCCTGGTTGCTTGGGTCGGGCGTGGCCGTGGTCGTGGCTGTGGCCGCTCCACTGATGGCCATCCTCCCCTGGGTGCAAGACGGGGACAGGGACCTGGTACTGGACGAGGAGCCCCTCCTGCTGCCTCACCTCCTGCTGCGGCGCGTCCTCAGCAAGGACAGCGTGTGTGTACCTTCTGTGGCCGGTCTAACCATATTGAAGAAAAGTGCTGGGAAAAGTACGGTAAACCGACTTGGGCCAATGCTGCTGCAGATTCATCGTCTACTGCTTCTGAGGCTGTTACTCCGATGCCTGAGCCAGCGACTGCGGGAGCGACCGCAGACTACATTCGTGCTGAGGTGGAACGCCTCCTTCTTGAGCATGCTGGCTCTTCGACTGCTGCTTCTACTAGTGGAGCATATGTTGCATACTCTGGTTATGATACTGCACTCCTGAGTTCCTCCTCACCTTCTACTTTTGGTAATACCAAATGGGTGATAGATTCTGGTGCCTCTGCACATATATCTGGCAATAGATCTCTGTTTAAAACTCTATCTAAACCTGTCCGTAACTCTTCTGTTATGCTACCGATGGCTCAAAGTCCTCGGTCTTTGGAGTCGGTGATATTGTTTCTCAGTTTTGGCTCAAGTCTTCCTTATATGTGCCTAGATTTCCTCTGAACTTATTATCAGTCAGCAAAATTTTACGAAGTTTGAACTGTAGCCTGACTTTTGTTTCTGGTTCATGTGTTTTTCAAGACCTTCGCACGAGGACGAAGATTGGTGGGGGGGTATGAAGGTGTTGATGGACTCTACTACTTGGACCAGTTACCGCGATCAGAGAAAGCTGCTATGGTATCTGCTTTATCGGCTTCTGTTTCTGCACTGCAGTGGCACTACAGGCTGGGACATCCATCGTCAGAGAAGCTGCGTCATTTAGTTTCTGATATTGGCAGTTGTAATTTTCAGTGTGAATCTTGTCAGCTGGGAAAACAGACTCGTACTGTGTATCCTAGACGTAGTACTGTGAGCATTAAAAACATTTTTGATTTAGTTCACTCTGATGTATGGGGTCTATGCCATGTACTGAGTTTGTCTTGTTACAAATATTTCATTCTATTTATTGATGACTTTTCTAGGACTACTTGGTTGTTTCTATTAAAAAGTAGGTCTGAAGTGCTGTCTACTATCAAATATTTTTTTACTGAAATAAAAACGCAGTTTGGTTGCCTGTTAAAGTTTTCCGCACCGATAATGCTTTAGAGTTTGTTAAGCAAGAAGTGGCAGTTTTCTGTAAATCTGTTGGTACGCTCCACCAGACTTCATGTGCCTATACCCCACAACAAAATGGTGTCGCTGAACGGAAAAATAGACACTTATTAGAAGTTACCAGGACTATCATGATGCATTCTCATGTGCCCCGCTCCTATTGGCCTGAGGCTATTTTGACTGTGTGTTTTCTGATTAATAGGATGCCATCGTCTGTTATTGGAAATAAGATTCCTATACAGGTTCTGCAACCTGAGACTTCTTTGTTTGATGTGCCTCCTAGAATTTTTGGGTGTATCTGCTTTGTCAGATTACTTGGACCTGCTTCTGATAAATTGTCTCCTCGAGCTGCTAAATGCATTTTTCTGGGCTATTCTAGAACTCAAAAGGGTTACAAGTGTTATAATCCCAGTACAATGAAATGGTTTACTAGTAGTGATGTTGTCTTTTTTGAAGATACACTGTATTATTCTTCAGCAGGAGATAGTTTGCAGACAAACATTCTTGCCTCTCCTTTGCCTGTTATTTCTGACTGTGTGCCTGACAATACTGACACTGTGACTACTGAAACTCAAGATCCTCCTCTTATTGTTTATCAGCGCAGGAATAGAGCACCTTCTACGCAAGTACCCCCCCCAAGGCAACCAATCTTCTCCTCCAGAAGGTTCTGCTGCACCTGAGGTACACTCTGACCTTGACATACCGATTGCACTCAGAAAGGGTACTCGTTCCTGCACTTCTCATAGCATTGCTCAGTTTGTATCTATTGCTCATCTGAATACTCATTCTAGCAATTTTGTATATGCTTTATCTGTTATGGTTGTACCTAAGAATGTTCAGGATGCATTGAAAAGTACTGCTTGGACGTCTGCCATGAAAGAAGAAATGATTGCTCTTACTGACAGAGACACTTGGGAGCTGGTGGATCCACCTCCTCAGTGTAAGCCTGTGGGCTGCAGGTGGGTATATGCCGTAAAATATCAACCTGATGGTACGGTTGAGAGGTTGAAAGCACAGTTAGTTGCAAAGGGCTATACTCAGACATATGGCATTGATTACTTCGAGACTTTTTCTCATGTTGCTCGCCTTAACTCTGTCAGGATTCTCCTATCTGTTGTTGTGAATCTAAACTGGCCTCTTCTGCAGCTTGATGTGAAAAATGCTTTTCGTTATGGTGACTTGTAGGAAGAAGTGTATATGGAGCAACCTCTTGGGTTTGTTGCTCAGGGGGAGTCTCACAAAGTATGCAGGCTTAAGAAGTCTATCTATGGGCTCAAGCAGAGTCCTCGTGCCTGGTTTGATAAGTTGAGCGGGATCATGATTGATTTTGGTTTTCTGAGGTCACAGGTTGACCACTCTGTGTTCATAAAAAAGACTTCAGCAGGTATTAATGTTCTGATTGTATATGTTGATGACATTATTATTTCTGGCAGCGACTCTCTTGGTATTCAGGCTACCAAAGATCATCTGGGCAAGCACTTTGCTACAAAAGATTTGGGCAGACTTCGGTATTTTCTTGGCATAGAGGTCTCTAGAACCTCTAATGCCCTGGTGCTTTCTCAGAGAAAATATGTTCTTGATATTCTGCAGGAGACTGGTATGCTTGGAGCAAGACCTGTGGATACTCCTCTTGATCCCAATGTGAATTGGGATGATGATTCCTCTTACGTGTTTGCTGATCATAAAAAATTCAGGCGGTTGATTGGTAAATTGATTTATTTAATTGTTACTCGTCCTGATATTGCTACTACAGTGGGTCTTCTTAGCAGGTACCTTGACAAACCCAAACAGTGTCATTGGGATGTTGTATATCAAGTCCTGAGATACTTAAAAAAGTCGCCTGGCAAGGGACTTCATTATAAAAAGAATGGGCACTGTGTTCTTGAAGGGTATTCTGATTCTGATTATGCAGGCAGCAAAGTTGATAGAAAATCTACCTCCGGTTACTGTACTTTTGTAGGAGGCAATCTTGTTACTTGGAGGAGCAAGAAACAGAATGTCATTTCCAGATCTAGTGCTGAAGCTGAGTACAGGGCCATGGCTCATACTGCCTGTGAGTTACTGTGGGTACGTTCTCTCCTGAAAGAGTTTGGGATTGAGTCTTCTTCGGCCATTCCTATGCACTGTGATAACAGAGCTGCCATCTTCATTGCAAATAATCATGTCTATCATGAGCGCACCAAACACATTGAAGTTGACTGCCACTTCATCAGAGAATCTATTCTTGCTGGCAAGATATGCACTCCATTCACGAGATCAGAAGATCAAGTTGTTGATATCTTCACCAAGCTGTTGGCGAAGAAACAGTTATGCACACTGATGGACAAGTTGGGCATGATTGACATCTATGCTCCAACTTGAGGGGGAGTGTTACATTATATATTTCCTGTTTTACATAGCCTGCTATTTGTTTTGTTATTTCTCTTTTATATATGGACCTCTCTGTAATTCTTTCAGTATTATATATATGAGGGTGCACACATTGTGCAACCCTAATCTCTCCAAATCTCATTGTTTTTCACAAACATTCCCTTAGTAGGGTAGTATGGAGTGTCCGCAAAGAAAGCCGCATCACTGCTTGTGAACCACTTTTTAGTAACAGGACTATAGCAACGATATCCTTTCTGAATCCGTAAGTATCCCAGAAAAATACATTTTTCAGCTCAAGGAGACAATTTGTCTTGAGTCGGTCCAAGGAAACGAACAAAACAAGTCGACCCAAAAATCCTTGAAGGTACAGAAAACGGAGGAAGATGGGGTTGTAGTACTTGTACAGGAATTTTATTCCCAATAACATACGAAGGCATACGATTTATCAGAAAACAGGCAGTAAGAACCGCTTCTGGCCAAAAATGTTTTGGAACATTAGAATGCTGCATGAGAGTTCTAGTAACTTCAAGTAAATGTCTATTTTTCCTTTCAGCAACACCGTTCTGTTGGGGTGTGTAAGCATAAGATGTCTGGTGAATTGTACCCACAAAACGACAAAATAATTCAACATTTTTTTGAACAAATTCCAAAGCATTATTAGTACGCAGGATTTTAATGGGCAAAGAAAATTGGGTTTTAATTTCAGCAAAGAACTTAATAGTAGGCGGGACTTGTGATCTATCTTTCATCATAAACAACCAGGTAGCACGGGAGAAATCATCAATGAACAAAATAAAGTATTTATTGCCTGACAAACTTGGAACATGACAAGGACCCCATACATCAACATGAACCAAATCAAAAATATTTTTGCTACCAATCTGAGAGTTTTTGGGAAATACAGTTTTGGACTGTTTGCCTAATTGACATGCCTTGCACTGAAAATTGTAAATGCCTACACCAGAAATAACATGTTTTAATTTATCAGTTGACGGATGCCCAAGTCTAAAATGTCATTGTAATGCAGAAACAGAAGACGACAATGTTGAAACTAGAGTTGTAGTGTCAATCCGTTTCAAGTCATCTAAGTAGTAGAGTCCATCAGGTCCTTCATGCCCCCCATCAATCTTCATCCTCGTGCGAAGGTCCTGAAAAACACAAGTACCCGGTACAAAGGTCAGACTGCAGTTTAGATTACATACAATTTTACTGACAGACAACAAGTTTAGCGGAAAATTGGGCACATATAAAGCAGATCGTAGAAGAACTTGAGCATAGATATCACCAATTCCAGACACAGCAAATTTGGATCCATCAACAGGCATAACAGCAGATTTAAACCAAGGCTTAGACAGTCTATAAAAAAGAACAATTGCCAGAGATATGGGAAGAAGCTCCAGAGTCAATCACCCATTTGGTATTACCAGCACTAGAAGAGGGAGCACTCAAGAAGGCAGAATCACAACCAGTGTAAGTTGCAGCGTGAGCTCCCCATTGAGCAGCAGATGAGGAGGAAGCACTGGTCTTTTCAAGTAGGAGACGTTCCACCTCAGAGCGGATGAACTCAGCAGTGGAGGAGCTCGAGGTAGTAGCAGAAGGTGTCTGATAAGCGCCCTCAGACACAGCATTGGCCCACGCAGGTGTGGCATGTTTCTTCCAACATCTGTCTTCAGTATGGTTGGTGCGACCACAGAAATCACAATACCGCTGAGCAGCGACACCTCCAGAGTCATCAGCAGATGAGCCACGATCAAGGGAGCCACGGCCAAGCGACACACGTCCCCGTCCAGGAGCAGAAGAACGGTTGTCCAGAGGTCGACCGCGACCCCTACCACGACCACGGCCAGACATAGCAGCAAGAGCAGTAGTGTCACCAGTGTCAGAAGGCAGATCTGACGAGGAAGCTGGCAGTCGTTGTAGACACTGAAAAGCACTCTCCAATGTGGGTAAAGGATCACTGACGATGATCTGGTCAACCACGCCAGCATATGAGTCAGGAAATCCGCATAGGAACTGGACAACCTGGAGTTCCTGCCGTTGTCACCGCATAGTGGCTAAGTCAGTAGATAAGGGATGAAGATTCTCAAGCTCAGTCCAGACGCCTTTGAAGGTCGAAAGGTAGTCAGCAATATCGGGCCCAGTGAAATACAGGCGAATCAGCTATTTGTTCAGGTCAAACACCTTTTTCAGATTCTTACTATGTGAGTAGGTGTTGGCCAATTGATCTCACCTCCTTAGCAGTCGGAAGATAAAGAAGAGTAACGCTAATGCGAGTTTCACTGTTGTTCAGAATCCACGTCATCACAGTCGAGTCATCCTTGACCCAATCATCGTAGATCTTTTTATCCTTGGACTCAGCAGTACTGGGCGGAGCAGGAGGCGGAGCCTGAGCCAGATGGGAGTGCTTGCCTTGGGACTTTGCAAAGATCTCCATAGAGCAAACCCAGTGTTGATAGTTGCGGCCATTTAGCTTCACAGTAGTCACCTGACGACGAAAATCATCATAGGAGGATGACATGATCGAGACCGAGTCCAAAAAAGCAAAAAATAGCAGCAGAAGTCAGAAGTCAGAACCGCCTAGATCCTCCGGCTAGGCGGCAGCAGGCAGATAAGAGCAAGTGGAAGGACCAGTTTACATGAAGACTACGTCGAGGCGCAGCAGAGAACCTGGCGGCTCAAGGGCCGACGCGGGCAGAGAGGAGTAGGGCTCTGAAAACCCTCAAGACAAACAACCAGAGGCGGCAAGGAGAGGTGCGGGCAGCACTAGCAAGCCAGGTCCGCACGGGGAGGGTTGTCGGTGGTAGCAGCGGGAGCAACCAGCCGCACGACGGCGGGCGGGAGCCGCGGCAGCAGCAGCTGGCCGGCAGGCGGCAATGGCGCAGCAGCGGCGGCCCGGGGGGATGCCACTGGGGAGAGAGGGACGGAGGGACGGCAGTTGCAGGGAGGGTGGCGGCTAGAGCACCTGCTCTAGTACCATTTTGAATTGTCTGTGAGGGTTAGGGTGCACAATGTGTGTACCCCGTATATTTATAAAGAGAACAATTACATAGAGGTCCACATAGAATAGGAAAATAACAAGTGAATATAAAGAACTTAAATAAAACACTATTTAACATAAAGAAACATATTAAAGGGATAAACAAGCCCATACAAGAATTTCTCCCCCTCAATATTACAATAAGTCACTCAAACACTCCCCCTCAAATAGATATTCCAAAAGTAACAGGTACACAAGTCGGTAGCAAAAGCTTCTTCATTAAAAGGATGTGGCATCTAGAGTAGTAGTAAACATCAGCAAGAAGAAGTCAAAGTCTTCATCACAGTCGCTATCGTAGCAATCTAGAGTGCTAATCACAATAGAAAAGTTTAGAGAGTGTTGGTTCATAGTAGAAAAGTCCAGAGAGTGCTAGTTTTCAATAGAAAAGTCAATGTGCGCAAGGCAAGGACAAGCTAGAGAGTGTTGGTCCACAGTAGACAAGTCAATGTGCGCAAGGCAAGGGCAAGCCAGAGACTGTTAGTTTACAGCAGCAGAAAGTAGATGATGTAGCCGGATAAAAGACATGTGTACAAAGTAGAAAGCAACAAAAGACTCCAAGATGAACAACAGTGGCAGTAAAGTAAAAAGCTCCATCATATGCATGTAAGTCATCAAAGGTACCATCTTCATCTTATCGTATAATTTTATCATAGTAGCAGACATCACAATCCAGAGAGTGTTAGATCACAAATTCCCAGAGAGTGATGGGTCACAGCAACAGCCATTGTATTAAAAAATGGCCTGAGCGGCCGCTTAAGCGGCCAAGACCCTCATCCACTTAATTTAGCCCCTAAGCGGCTGCTTAAGGGGTTTGAAGGAAATCGGCCGCTTTATCCCTGCTTTTCCCGCTTTTTTCTTGCTTTTTGCCCGCCTTTTTCCTGTTTTTTGCCCACTTTTTAAAAAAAATATTGTTGTAAGCATGTAACATCGATTAATTATATGGTCCTAGTAGTATTGACTATAATATATGAAATTTGTATACGTGAAATGTTCTATGATATACCCAGTCCTAATTTAGAATGCAAACTTTGTATGTAAGCTATAATAATAGGGTATTGTTGTAATGTATCTGAGTAAATATCATATTACTCTATTATACTTCTAATGGATGATTAGTTTTAGTGATTTCCTTGTTGCTTTCATTAATTACTTATTGGTACTACTGGGTAATATAATTGATTTCCTTAGAAATATATTTTTATATACACATATGTGTAATATTGTATAAAAATATATTAGAATTTAGGCATCCGCTTTTTCAAAAATCGCCTGCTTAATCGGCTACAAGGTCTCGTTTGCACACTTCCTGCTTCATGCTTTTCAAAACATTGGCAACAGCATTAGTAGACTCGTGCAAGGCACATACAAAGATTCAATGTGCAAATAGAGCACGGACGGTAGATAGTGCAAAAGCACAGAGTAGTAAGCAAAATGTGCTAATCATAGCACAAGTAGCAAGAATGACGTTTCCGGATAGAAAATCAGCTAACATATAGCATAAGTGAAGTAGATAACTTCATAGCAGCAGGAATCAGTCACCAGATAGTATAAGTGAAGTAGATAACTTTATAGCAGCAGTCGATGATGATGAATAAGCTTCTCAAGTTCTTCATAAGGTGGGAAGATAAAGATAGTAGTGTGAAACACCTGCTTCCCGATCGATACCATCGACAGGGAAGTCGATGGTATCGAGATTATCACAGCTACCGGACAAAAGTCCGTCGATACCATCGAGATTATCACAGCTATTGGACAACATTCCGTCGATACCATCGACATCCATGTCGATGGTATCGACAGAAGGTCAGAGGCGGAAACCGACGATCTGCCTCTTGTCTCTATTTTTATTATATCATTTGTTTTATTGTTTTTCTAGGTTTTTCTCCTTTGTACCACCTTGTATCTTACCCTAATATATAAAAAGGAGTGAGACGGCTATTGCCCTCACACACAAGTGTTGCACCTTGCAGCCGCCAACGTTATCCGTCTTCCTTCTCTCTCGTCAACATGGCATCAGAGCAAGGTTTGCTCTAGGTCGCCGTCTCTCTCCACCGGTTGTTCCTCTCTTCCTCCTTATTCCTTTTTGCCCGCCGGATCTTCCCCTTCCTTCCTCCAGATCTTCTCACCGCGTCACCGACAGCAGTAGCTGCGGCTGAGCCGCCGCACGGCGTGCAGCCGTAATCCGCCGCTTTGAGGATCTTCGGGTAATCCAACGGCGATCTAAAATCTAAACCAGAGGACTAGTCTCTCTACAGTTATTCTCCTAGTCACACATCCTCCATGTGTGATTAGGAAAATCATCCGGAGGCTGTGAATGCGTCAGTAACGCATTTCTCTTTGTTTCTTGGGTGACGTGTATCTCTCCGTCACCTCAATCTTCTTTGTGGCGTGTATCAATCCATCACACATTTTCGTTCTGCAATGGGGGATATCAAGACACCTATAATCTACAACGAGGTGTCACCTATTACCTCCATCAAGCTCGACGGGAAGAATTTTCTTCTATGGATGAATGTCGTCCACACTGTCCTGGAGTCTCGTGACAAGGCGGGACATGTTGACTCAGGTCCTCTGACCTCTACTGACAAAGGATATGCTGAATGGAAGCGTCATGATAGTTTGGTGAAGACTTGGTTGTGGAACAGCATGGAACCTACTATTGCGGCAAGGTTCATGTTCTATTCAACAGCTAAGGAGATATGGGACGCAGTGAAGCATCATTATTCTCAAGAAAAAAATGTGCTTCGCCAATTCATGATCTATGATCGTTTGTTTGTTGAGAGGCAGGGTGACAAATCTCTTGAGGAGTACTTTGGAGCTATTCAGGCACTTGCTCAAGAGCTGAGCTATTATCATCCAGTGACTGTCGTTGAACAGATCAAGGACAGGGACGATCTAGTTACGGCTAAATTTTTATCCGGGCTTAACCCTTCATGTGGATCCGCCCGGAGTGTCATTTTGGCTTCTGATAAATTACCTGGTTTTGTGGAAGCTTATTCAAGAATACAACAATCTATCTTTGAGTCTGCTACTCCTGATCCTGTTATATCTTCTGGGGAGTCTCATGCATCCGTAGTTGTTGCGGTACGAGGGGGACGAACTGGTATGGGCAGAGGACGTGGGACACGTCCTAAGTGCACTTTCTGTGACAAATTGGGACATACAGTGGAGAAGTGCTGGAAGAAACATGGGAGACCTGCTGCAACACCTGTAGGGACAGCTCATTATGCCACTACTACAGATTCCTCTTCTTCTTCTGTTGGGGGAACTACTTCTGGAACCGGTATCACTCTTACTCAAGAGGAGTATGATCAGTTTATTCAGGCTACACAACACATGAGTATGGGATCATCATCATCATCGTCAGCAAACCTGGCTTCTACTGCGGGTAATCAGGCTACATCTCTCATAGCTTCTGGCTCTACTTCATCTTGGGTGGTTGATTCTGGCGCGTCACAGCACATGACTGGTATGAGGAGATTGCTCCACTCTATTGACTCGTATATCCCTCACAAATCTGTTACACTGGCAGATGGTTCAGTGAGGAGAGTGTTAGCTAGTGGATTTGTCCCTCTAACACCCAAGATTGATCTCAAATCTGTACACTTTGTGCCTGAAATTCCTTTTAATCTTCTTTCTGTTACAAAACTGATTGACAATGTAAAATGTACGGTAACTTTTGATCCTTCTTGTTTTGTATTGCAGGATCTCAAGAGTATGAGGACGATTGGTGGGGGACCTAGGAAAGGTGATCTCTACCTTTTCCATGGTGACAGTCTGCCTCACCAAGTATCTACTCCTGCTCCATCCGTCCTGTTGAGTGGTTCCCCCTTACTATGGCATTGCAGATATGGACATCCTTCCTTAGAGAGCCTTCGCAAGTTGGAACCAGAGTTGTCTCAAGTGTCATCTTAAGAGTGTCAGTCGTGTCAGCTGGGAAAGCATCATAGGTTATCTTATCCCAGTCGTATCAATAAACGGGCTTCTTGTCCTTTTGAGTTAGTCTATAGTGATGTGTAGGGTCCTGTCAAAGACCAGAGTTATAATGGTTTTCGTTACTTTATTTCCTTTGTGGATGATTTTTCTCGAATGACATGGATATATCTTCTCAAAAGTCGAGAGTCTGTACTATCTATTGTGAAACATTTCCACACTGAAATAAAAGTCTAGTTTGACTGCAATATAAAAATTCTTCAATCTGATAATGCTTTAGAGTATGTCCAAAAGGCTATGTCTGATTTTTGCAGCTCTGTAGGTATGATCCATCGCACATCGTGTCCTTACACCCCTCAGCAGAATGGGGTGGCTGAGCGAAAAAATCGCCATCTTCTTGATATTGCTCGATCTATTATGTTCCAATCCAATGTACCTAAGAAATTCTGGTCTGAAGCTCTTTTAACTACTTGTTTCTTAATTAATAGACAACCATCCTCCGTTCTTAAAGGACAGACTCCCTTCTCTATGTTGCGACCCACGGACCAGCCTTTTTCTCTTCCCCTTAGAGTGTTTGGTTGCACTTCCTTTGTCCATCATGTTGACTCTAAAGCAGACAAGCTTTCTCCTAGGTCTGTTAAAACCTTGTTCCTTGGTTACTCTAGTACTAGCAAAGGATACAAGTGTTACTGTCCTAGTCTTCGTCGGATGTTTGTGTCTAGGGATGTTATCTTCCATGAGACCACTCCATATTTCTCTGATGCTATAAGTAAGGGGGAGCAATTGAGAGAGGGAGTGCCACCAGTTTTGCAGAGTGAGGGAGAGTCACCCATCATTCCTGATTATACTTTTATTCCGGATGAGCAAGCAACAGACAGGCCTGTTATTGAGCATTACCCACATGTTTATAGTAGGTGAGGCAGACCAGAACCAGAAATGGTAGCGACACCAGTCTCTGAGCCTTCATCTTCATCTTCTACTCATGGGATTCCTGCAGAAGCATCAGATCTTGACCTTCCTATTGCTGTTAGGAAAGGTACTCGTTCTTGTACTATTAGACATCCTATTACAAATGTGTGTTGTCTGTCCCACTTATCTAAGCAGGCCCGCACATTTGCTATTAGGATTGATTATGTTGATATACCAAGGAATCACTATGATGCTATGAAGGACAGTGGCTGGAAACAGGCAATGCAGATTGAAATGTCAGCTCTTTTGCATAATGACACATGGGATCTTGTTGAATTACCTACAGGGAAGAAAGATGTGGGTTGCAGATGGGTTTTCACCATCAAACATAATCCGGATGGATCTGTTGAGAGGTTGAAAGCCAGATTGGTGGCAAAAGGCTACACACAGACCTATGGAGTTAATTTCTTTGAGACTTTTTCTCCAGTAGCTCGTCTAAATTATGTGTGAATTATTATTTCTTTGGCTACTACTTTTGATTGGCCCCTATTTCAGCTTGATGTTAAGAATGCCTTTCTACATGGTGACCTCCAGGAAGAGGTATATATGGAGCAACCTCCTGGGTTTGTTGCTCAGGGGGAGTGTCAGAAGGTCTGTAAATTGAAGAAAGCCATATATGGTTTGAAACAGTCTCCTCGAGCGTGGTTTGACAAGTTCAGTGAGGTTGTACTTCAGATGGGCTTTTCTCGCTCTATGACTGATCACTCTTTATTCTACTCTAGCTCGTCATGTGGCTCTATCATTATGGCAGTATATGTTGATGACATGGTAATTACTGGAAGTGATTCTGCAGGCATATCTCGTGTGAAGGAAGGGTTGCAGAGACACTTCCAAACGAAGGATCTGGGTAAACTGAGATATTTTCTGGGCATTGAGGTGCTTCGATCTCATGCAGGTGTCAATCTATCTCAGAGAAAATATGTGTTGGATTTACTACAGGAGACAGGCATGACTGGATCTAAACTGGTATCTACTCCTATGGATTATCACACCAAGGAGACGGTTGATGATGTTGAGTACTCATATCCAGGATATTACAGGAGAATAGTTGGCAAGCTAATATATCTGACTGTTACACGACCTGACATTTCTTTTGCTGTGGGAGTTGTGAGTCAACATATGCACTCACCACGACAGTCACACTGGACAACAGTTTGCTGGATTCTGAGATATCTGAAGAGTGCTCCAGGTAAAGGGATCACATATTCCAAACCCAAGGTGCCTCCATCTACTTTGACTCTCACTGGGTACTCCGATGCAGATTGGGTTGGTGATCATATTGATAGAAGATCTACATCAAGCTATTGTACTTTTCTAGGTGACCATTTGATTACTTGGAAAAGCAAAAAGCAGAATGTGGTAGCTAGATCCAGCACTGAGGCTGAATACCGTGCTATGGCCCATGCATGTTGTGAACTACAATGGGTCAAATCCGTTCTCTCTGAGTTGAAAATCACTATTATGCCTTCTATGGAGCTCAAGTGTGACAACCAGTCTGCTATACACATTGCCAGGAATCCTATCTTTCATGAGCGTACAAAGCATATAGAAGTTGATTGCCATTTTATTCATGATCAAATCAAAGATGGTACTATTGTGACGCCATATGTCAAGTCTGAAGATCAACTGGCGGATATCTTGACAAAGTCTTTGGGTCTGGCAGCTTTTCAAAAATTATGTGGCAAGCTGGGCATACACGATGTGTACTCTCCAGCTTGAGGGGGAGTGTGAAACACCTGCTTCCCGGTCGATACCATCGACAGGGAGGTCGATGGTATCGAGATTATCACAGCTACCGGACAACAGTCCGTCGATACCATCGAGATTATCACAGCTACTGGACAACAGTCCGTCGATACCATCGACATCCATGTCGATGGTATCGACAGAAGGTCAGAGGCGGAAACCGACGATCTGCCTCTTGTCTCTATTTTTATTATATCATTTGTTTTATTGTTTTTCTAGGTTTTTCTCCTTTGTACCACCTTGTATCTTACCCTAATATATAAAAAGGAGTGAGACGGCTATTGCCCTCACACACAAGTGTTGCACCTTGCAGCCGCCAACGTTGTTCGTCTTCCTTCTCTCTCGTTAACAAGTAGCATAAGGATTCACATAGAAGCAAAAGCAACATCACATAGTAGCAAAAAAAGTAGCATGAAGATCTTTAGAGAAGCTAACTAAATTCCTCTTCTTCTCTCCTCCATCTCATCTCTTCTCTCTACTCATCATCCTTTATCATCCCTCTCACGCCAACCACAAAAAGAGTCAAGAGAGTGGTTGGGGTGCAAAGTCAAAAACAAGAGTCAACGGCTATGTAGGCAAGTATGTAGAGGAGCCGACGAGGTAACCGAAAACTCGAGTCCATGTACAACATGATCGATTATATAAATATGTGTCATAATTACACTCTTCTATATATAAGAAAGAGGGAAGCAAATTTAACCCTAATGGGCCAAGACAATTAAGCCCATATAACATAACAAGCTGAATAACAATAATTCTAACACATATATCAACAAGATTATATTGGATTCCAAAAGACAAGCATATCGTAAAAGAAGACATAAAATGGTTAGGTGAGATATTAAAATAGGTATAATTCCTATAATAAGACAGACAGCCTTCACCTCATGAAGAAACCAAGACAGGCCAAGAGTATCCAGCAGCAGATCTAGTTAGTCAGTTGGAATAGTAGACTGGCAACTGGAGTAGGATTTAAGCACGGAGAAGAGCAAAATGCAGGGTTCATGACCTTCAAATTCGAACTCCTACTAGTAATTGTATAAAAAAACAGTGTCTAGCATGTACTAGTTGGTTTATTGATTCAATGTGGTATTCATGGACTTCAAATTGAATAACTCACTTAAGCGGGCTTTGACTGATGAATATTAGTGTGACGCTTGGCAATCCCTGGGTTCCAATAGAGTGGCATGTTAAGTGGACTAAAAGACGGTCCAATTGCCGGAGACAACCACCCACTTAAATGCATATGGCCCAAAAGTAGGAACCCAAGGTCCGTGCTTAGGTGAGGACCTGAGTTGCTTTTTTTAATTCTATGACCGACAAGTCCCTTCCATATCTTTCTCATCAATATCAACATAGAATAAAATTATCAAATAATAACATCATGGTTCCAAGAAGACCCCGCCTCCAGAGGATGAAGACCCTCACCACAGGTATATAGCCAATTCCCTTCAGACGAAGTATAATAGACAAAACTGAAATCCAACCAAGCGTTCACCACCTTAGACTCCGTTTTATTTTCTGGAAAACCTTTAGAGTGCAAACCTTATGGAAACTAAAATCAGTAATACCTTACCAAAATCTTACGTGAATCTTCATCCGCCAATACTAGTTTAGCAAGTGTATTGAAGAATCCCTCCCTCTTCATCATTGAAAATCAATTAAGAAAATCTTAGCTTCATACACACCTTGTAGCACAACTGCTTATGAATTCCATCAAGTACCCATTTGTGTATTTTTACTAGTGTGACAATATGACGGTATGTTCCTTAATGATACTTTCTGGGAGGTTATTGGCCCCATGCCCGCCCGGAACCAGCCTTATACCGTCATCCAATCACCGACCCCTTTTAGCATCATCATATAAAATTCTAGTGATGTTCTCAGTAGAAATATTCGAAGACTGGTTTCCTGATTGCACCATGATGACAGGGAGGAGTAATCCTCAAGATTAAAAGGTGAAATCATATGGGTAATGGTGGCCTGCGAAAGTGGAGAAAGGTGAGAGAACACAGAACCATAGCAGCAGCTTTTGAAAGCTTAAAATGGATACTATCTAACATTTCATTATGTGACTAGCATCTAACTGCCCACATCGCAGTAATAAAATACAAAAGGTGACACAAAAAATTCTTATAGTGAAGAATAGGCATAATAAAGTTTGAGGTGAATTATAAGGAACTTTATTCATCAGAATAGTGAAATTTTCTAATAACCTGGAGAAAGTGGGGGGCGCAATGAGGAAAGGATTCCTTGCGCGACAGGGCGATGTGAAGAACGCGGAGCGTGAAGGTGACGGTTACCGACGATCTGGAGGAAAGGACGGCACTGATGCTAGCGGGAAACATGGGAGAGAAGGGTTGGAAGTTATGGGAGGAAACGATGGGGATAATAATTCATCAGAGAAAACAAATACAGGGTCAGACAGGGAGATCCATGACCGGCAGATACGTCCGCAAAGTCACGGCGTCGGTGACGATGGTTCTGATCGACAGAAGGGCGATGATAAACTCAAACAACTGGGCATTGAATTCATCTTTGGCGGATTAAGGGGAAATTGTGGCTCGCGGTCTGATGATCAACGAGAGCAGAATCTGGTTCTTTCGGGGAATACCGCTGCGATGTTACACGATGATCTTGTTCATCTGCAACCGGCAACGGCATTGCCTGAACGGATACCGGCAGTTACAAAGTCTTTCCGTGATGTGATTGTCGGTGATACAAGCAACTTTGACAACTGTTTTCTAGATGATGATCAACAACCGGTAAATCCAGACATCTCAGTGATCAATGAACGTGGTTCGCCAGAACTGTTAATTGCACCTGAAGCCTACTCCATCCTACATCAACAATGGCGCTTTGCAGTAGTAGTCAAATTGATTGGGAAGAACATTGGTTACATGACATTGTCTGAGCGACTGAAATTGTTGTGGAAGCCTACTGCAAGATGGAAAGTTTATGAATTAAGCCTAAATCACTTTGTTGTTCAGTTTTCCTGTGAGAATGATTTCCAGACTGCACTGTTAGGAGGTCCTTGGGAGATATTCGGTTTGGCTCTCATGGTTTGGAAGTGGCAGAACAACTTCATTCCCTCTCCACATCTCCCTTCTCGCATTATTAGTTGGGTAAGAATTTTGGATCTCCCACTTCACTTGTGCAATCAGGTCATTTTGATAAAATTGGTGAGGCACTGGGAAGACTAGTAAAGGTTGATGCTTATACATCTTCTTGTAGGAGAAGTAGGTTTGCAAGATTGGCATTGGAGATTGATACTTCACTTCCGATTTATCCAGCAATTATTATCAATAGCATGGATTTTCGTGTGGAATATGAATCTATTCCTGATGTGTGCAGTCGTTGTGGAAGATTAAGGCATTTGCTCACAAACTGTCATGTTATAGTTCTGTATGAAGACGGCTTCCAAACATGGGGGTGATGAGGCAGGTGTGAAGTGGGTGGAAGAGGAAGATCGGTGGCACGTCTTCTTTGGTCGTAAGATTCACACACAAAGGTCACCCAGGAATAATACAAGATCCCAGAATCACACAAATTTGATATGTATGCGCAGGACTAATAGGTTTGAACCGCTCCACCAAGAAGATGAAGCAGAGCATATGGAGATTGAAGATGATGATGAATCAACTCCGAAGGAGGGGCCGAAACAAGGAACTACTGTGGCAAAAAAAGTGAGAAGCAGAAAACGAAAGCAAGTATCATCAAGTTCTTCAGAGATTCAAAATTTAACGATGGTCGAAGATCACGCTTGTCAAACCACTCAGGCTCCTGCTGAAAACAATTCCACTCAGGTGATCAACAACACACATGAATCTCATTTTGTGGTTGATCCTGATGGGGATCAGGTAATCTTTCATTCTACGATCAATGAAGAAAAATTTACTGATGCATACGAGACCAACAAAAATGCAACAACTCAGTTGGATTCTACAGTACCTTACCCTATCAGCTCGGACCCTTCTCGTCAATGACTAGAAAAATGGGTAAGGAAGTCAGAGGTAGTAGTGGAAAAATGAAATCATCACCTTACTATACTCATAGTAAAGCAAAGGCGCATGCAGAGGGTCACTTGGAACAATACTCATCGGAGGACTCAAATATTTATGATTTGTGAATTCCATAGACAGTATTGATTTTTATCTGTGTAATTATGTAATCAGGTTATGATTGCTAATCTTTTCTTATGTTACCATGTTGTAATATGTAAACTCATGTTCTCTACTCGTATCGAGTAGGTTCAATAAAAGGTAAACCTTTTCCAAAAATATATATATATATATATATATATATAAATCCGAATGAAAAAGGAGATAAAAGGACAATCAAATGATAAAAACCTTTTGAACATGTGTAAATTTATATTACCTGACAGAGTAACTAAACAGAAGTATCTTATCACCATTAGAAAGCCACATGAACATTAGTTTTTCTAATGCACGCATTTTTCCACAGTGCTCTACATCACTAAGCTCCATAAAATTTTCTATTTGTGTATTTCCCCCTATCAATTTAACATCAGAGTCAAGAATCGCAGATGCCAATTCAGCGTCTTTTTTTTGTTTTTCCATTTCATCCCTTGGGTTTGGTTTTATCAGCTCCAGGTGGTTGCTTATCTGAATGAGATCAACTTTGTTAGTTATAGAATACAAACACAAAGGTAGCTGCAAAGTAGCACAATGATGCGAAGTCACCTGCTGGAGCTTCAATATGCAGGGAAGAACCAGACAAAAGGGACATGACTCACAACCATCAGGGTTGTCCTTGTGAAGATAAGACCAAAGAATTCCATTGGGAACTATTCTTTTACAGCATTCTACCTGTTTCAAAGGACTCCCACAGCTGCATGCCAGATCCTTGTTAATCAAGCATTGGATTTCTGGTTGTGCCAACATCCTTCTATAAGCACGTTTTTGAACTTCGCTCATAGTACAAAATACCACATTATCTTCTTTTCCCAACATGAGATGCCCAATAGTCTCAGCTTTGGTCCTTCTCAATAGATATTTTCGCAAGACATCTGAAAGGTGTTGCTTCCTCTCATCAGCGATTTGAATAAACCTTTCAGGAGCACTCAACCTCTGGCCATGCTTTAAAGGCTCATCATAGAAATCGCGAAAATGCTCTCTTGTTCCCAGTGATCCAGGTGAAATCCAATCAAATAAATTGAAAAGCTCTAAAATTTTGTTCTGCATTATTGTCCCTGTGAGACCATACCGTCTTCGAGTTTTGAAACCTAAACACGCATTATAAAGCTGAGACTTTTCATTTTTTAGTCGGTGAGCCTCATCAACTATAACAATATCCCAATCTATTTTGCAGATAGTCTGACTTTGATTTCTGAATGTATCAAAACTTGTTATCAATATATCAACACTTCCATTAGCAAGTTTCTCTAGTACAAGGTCACGATTAGGCCCATGGTACAATGAATAGTTGAAGTTTCCCCATCCAGCAAACTCATTACCCCAATTGTTGATGACAGAAGTAGGACAAACAATTAAAACAGGACCATCCTTGTTTAAGTGGCTGGGTGAAGCACCTTTACAGTCGTTTATTCCTGTTTTACATGTTTTTTCCCTTATCACGGCAGACAAAAACGCTATCGTCTGAATAGTCTTTCCCAGGCCCCTGATATAAGCAATATAAAAAGTGTAACATCATGCCTTGCATATGAAATATTTTCAAAAAAAATTAGAATAGGTACACCCTTGGAATAGTGATATTAAAATAAAATATATTAGCCCATAGAAGACCTCACATGTCATCTCCCAGTACACCTCCAATATTCTTCTTGTACAAATTATACAGAAACTTTACACCTTCCTTTTGATAGTCAAAAAGTCTTGAATTTATTGAAGCAGGAACCTGGTTTAGAAAAAAAGTATTCAGTAATGTCCAAATAAAGTTGTTAATTTTGAGAAAGAGAATCTCGCTCTATAGTTTAACTCAAAGCAGAAAGAGATCAAGGCCATACCTAACTAAAAAGCCATATAAAATAAAACAGAAACAAAATGAAACATATAGACATATATGATATACTTATGACAGGCACGTAGATGTTTGGCATTTGAAGCTTGTCAAACAAACTGTATTCTAATCACAGCTTACATTAATGTGCCTGCAAAATTGTTTGAAGAAATAAATCAAGCACATCTCTCTTGATTCTTCATGATTTATTACAAAGGGGAATAAACTACTTAGTAAGGCTTGTTTCATTCATTAGATAATGAATCTCGGGCATAGAGAAATGAAATAAGAAAAATCAAGCCAAATCATATGTGATCCATGTGATTGAACATGTGAACTCCACCTATGTTTCGTACATCTTGTGCAAACATCGCTGGTCCCGAGACCGGCTAAAGGAGAGTTGGTGGTAAGTTGACAGTCAGCCATACAACTGTCACTCTTTTCATTACATTTTTATGTGATCGAACACGTGAGCTTTTTTTTTTTACTTTTTTCCCAGCCCAACCCATGCCAAAACCCCCACCTACCACTATGTATCCCGTGTCATCTTCAAGAAGGGTTGAACCCATGATCTCCTGCACACAAACAGGCTGGGCTAGTGTGCTCTTACGTGTGAGCTGATGTGAGTTGTAGGTCAGTATTTTAGAAAGTGCGAGGCGAGAGGCGGGCAAACACACTATAGCCGCTTAAGCGAAGGCTCTCAAAATGTGGATGATCAAGTTTCCATATTATACATAAAAGTATGACATATCGAAATTTGGGAATTTCTATACACATGTAAACCATGCAATAGTGCAAGAAATACAGCCTAAACATGAATATTAACAGTACCACATAGTTTTAAATATAGGTATAGTACTACGCAGTAATTATATCAATCTTTTAATACATAAGAACATACTTAGTTATATACTGAGAAGTATACTAGTATTATATTACATACATATTAATATTGACTAGCAGAATACTAGTAGTGTGCAGTACATAGCATTACGCTGTAATTTAGTTATATAGTATTACTGATATATAAGTACAGGGTTATATAATGCATGATTATTATATTACATATTTCACATTATAGAGTAGTATAATATTACAAAGTATTACTCGACTCTACACTGGTCTATTCCTTCGTCTTCGGCTGCTAGCTAATGTCTCTCTATCGACCAAGGAATCCGATTTTCCCAGTGCTTGTACATGTCCATATTTGTAGACTGGTCCAGTACAGTGAGACAAAAACAAATCAATAGGCGTGGCTACCCCTCTTCTATTATATTACTTCTGACTTATTGAGGACGAGCTGGGCTCAAAGCCCAGCCTTTGACAAAACTCGTCGATCTTCTTCCTTCCACTTGGATATAAAGCAATAGTACAGTATTAGATAGTATATGTATATAAAATATAAGTACATACTTAGTATACTATATATATGTATATAATATATAAGTACATACTTAGTATACTATATACATGTATATAATATATAAGTACATACTTAGAATATTATATATTAGTATTAGACAGGTGGGTCGATCCACATCTAACTGGATTTGTATAATATATAAGTACATAGTATATGATACAGTAGTATACAATACAATAGTATTACTCTAGAGAGGAGGAAAAAGATAGGGAAGAACTGCGGCGGCGGCGGCGGCGGATTACTGTTGTCATAGGAATAGAAGTCTTTATATGTGAGGATGGATGGCATTAATCCTAATCCAAGGTTTAGGCATAATCAAGGGTGGATGAGGTGGGAATGGTTCCTTACGAGACCAACAGTGGATGGCAGTGGGGTGTCCCGGCCCTAGACCAGGGTTTCAGTTTTGGGCTCTGATACCAACTGATGGGGAACTACTTCCCAAAATCAAATTTAAAAATCGATCGTCTAACTACACACATGCCCTGATGTTGTTTTTTATACAGAAGACTGAAAGCCATAGCTGTCAAAAATTTGCAACCAACCATTTACCTAGCTAATGACCTAATCGGAAATCAAACATAAATTAAAATCTAAAACTCTTAGAACATAAAAGTAAGACCCTCGAATAATAAAAATGGTCCCTGGAATATCAATAAACTCCCTGAAATAGCTAACTGTACTGAAATTGAACGAAAACCCTAATTTAAGCTGATTGACCGATTCAGGCTCTCCTGTTTATGACGGGTCAGATCCACATGTTGTCATACAATAATTACTTTAACAAAAACACTCAGTGCACACTTCATATCACAAAACAGGAACTGGTTCTTTAAGGTTTTAGTCGGTCCTTCGTTTAGCCAGAATGGAAGGGTCTGCCCACCCAACACTTGCCACCTCAACAAGTAAGCTACCAACAGGCCTGCAGGCCCTAAAGTCCCATATAGTTAGAAACTCTCTTTTGTCTACCCATCAAAGCTATGATCTGATGTAATACCATAACAGTCACTAAACGAACTTAACAATAATTTCCAGATACAATAAGGCCTGCCTATTCTACGAAGAGGCATCCCTTCATAGCACTAGTGGGCGCTACAACCTCCAAAAATAATGATAGCCGTCTGCCATATTTATACTGATATTCAGCCCCTCAACTTCAGAAACAAAGTTTCTTACAGCTTTCTGATTACTAGTTCCACAGGGTCACACCAATACTGCAAAGATGGTCAATTGAGCCAACAATTTTCAGACTTAAATAAAGAGTTTACAATCATGAAAAAGTGCACTTAAGCGGCAACAAAAGAAGGGAGCATGAGTGTTAAAAGCGACAGACTACAGAGGGGGCGATAGAAAAACTTGCCTCGATAACCGCCGGATCATCCGGCGAGGACAGTACTAGGGGCTCGTAGGGACCTCGGACATGCCCCGCCGCAGTCGATGTACCACAAGAGGAAGAAGATGAAGACGGAACGGCCATACGAGGAGGGAGGGTACGAGGGCGGCCCCTCTGCTTCGTCCTTGGCTCGCCACCATGCCCTTCTTCCTCTTCCACTGTCTCGTCGCCGGAACCAAAGAAGAAGCCCTCCGCATCATAAACTCCACGGCCACTTCTACCTCCCGCGCAGAGTTGGCTCTCGCCGACCTTGTCTAATTGGGCGGTTGATGGAGTGAGGTCAGAGAGGGAGGAGAATTCATGTAAACGCTGAAGTTGCGCAGATATGGAGGACCGCGGGGGCTTCCTTTGAGGAACGGGACTGTCGGTGTCGTTCTTGCTGAAGATAGTCGAACAAGTCGCAGAGGACAAACAAGAAGAAGAAGGAGCCGAGTTCCCACAAGCCTCTAACTTCCACAATCTCAACGACATCCCTGCATCCCGTGGTGGCATGCAACTCTGCCGATCAGCTCTGTTGAGGCTACCACTATAGCCGGAAAAGAGGTGCAGCGACGATCGTCCTCTTTTCCCGGTACTAGCAAGGGAGCACGTGCTAAGCACGTGATTAACAATAAATTACTAAAATGACATTTTGGAAAGTTATGAGAGTGGATGTTTTCATTTACAAATCACCATAACAATTCATCATTAGTATGTGTGTACGACGGTTGAAAGGTTAGTGAGAGAAAGCTCTAACTTCTCTCTAGTAACATCTCCAGGGTTTCCCCGCTGTGCTCCTTCTTATAATCCGGCGAGCATTCTCTTCAGCTCATCAGCAAAGGTTCGTCTTCTTCTTACCTTCGGGTTCTCCCCTCTACTCTTCTCACGAGCTCAAACCTGTGGTCCAACAGGTAAAAACCTCATCTCTTCCTCCCGGAACAGCACTTTCTCCCACCTCATTACTCCTCATCCTGCAATTTCTTGTAACTAGGGTCACATCTTGGGCAGCTTCGGTGCCTACTATCGCCTTTATGGCGACATGGAGATCAATAAATAACAACTATTGATCTTCCACAACCGTCGGTGGTTAATCCGATCTTCATTCCTGACGGCCTAGGAACTACATCCCCTTCCCGAGATTCGTTGTGTGGTTGCATCCCCTTACTGTGATCCCCCCTTATTCTGACCTTTCTGTCGGCCTCTTGGTCTTCCCACCTCGATCTCTCTGGGGACTATCTTCCCCGAATAGAGTACCTCCCCAGTTAACACCTCTGCAACAATCACATCATGAAAACAGGGGAATTGTTTTCCTTGGCCAAGTGCTACAACAAGCTACACAAACCCTCTCCAGGCAAACCATCGATCTTTAGGAAAGCACTGATGCATAATCAAGCTAGGGCTCCGACTTCTCATTCCAGAGCTCCTCCTTGCCCACCCACCATGGACTCCCACTTCACCTTCATGGAGTACCCACTTTTAAACCCAGAGTACACTACATGCATCCCTCTACCCAAAGCTTGGATTTACCACAAGTTTGACATCTCTCCTGGCTCCTGCAAAGTCAAGATCGGCAACCGATCTTTCCCAGTTACTGTCTCATGGTCTTGCCCAGACGACCACCACTGGAAAAACAAAGCATCAACCTTAATCATCTCTGAGGGCTGGGCTCAGTTAACAGCCGACCTCAAGATGAAACCGGAATGGACAATATACATCAAACCCTTTGGGAATCGAACTTTCCTGAACTGGGTTAGGGATTTTAACGCTGACACCACTAGTACATAACCGACCTTTAGTGTCGGTTATTTAAGGCATTTAGTGTCGGTTTCTAAGCGACACCTATGTGGGAGACGCTAAAAGCCCAGCCGTTACGCGTCGGTTCAAAAACCAATGCCAAAACCCTTCGCGCGCCAACAAAAATGCGCCAGCAGGGCACTATAGGCGTCGATTATTACCTAAGAAACCGACGCCATATACCTTCGCTCCATAGTAGGGCGCCAACTTGGGCACTATAGGCGTCGGTTATTAGCTAATAACTGGCGCCATATAAGTCCCAACACGGCCGTGCTGGACAGCACGGCCGTGGTGTCTGGTCTGCTGCTACGGCCGTGCTGTCCAGCACGGCCGTGGTGTCTGGTCCGCTGCCACGGCCGTGCTGGCCAGCACGGCCGTGGTGTTAAGGAAATAGACGTCGGTTTCTATTACAAACCGACACAGTAACTATTTGGCGTCGGTTTTATACAAATAACCGACGCCTATTTTTGTTTTTTTTTCCAGTCAGTCTGCAGACCTGCTGTATGGCTGGTCGCAGGATGAGAAACCTGCAGTTCAGTTATGAACTGCAGGTTTTACGACATCCATTGATATCATCCAACAACAGGCCACAAACCTGCAAAATTAACAAGAAAGATATTCACACATTTAGCAATGCAACTTGCAGTTCTATTTGATTTTCACACATTTAGAAATATTCATGTAGCTAGCAATCTGTAGTTCCATTCATTTTCACATTCACGTATAGAAACATTCATATAGCAACCAACAGTTTCATTCATTTTCACTCAGACACATGTAGAAACATCCAGACATGTAGAAACATTCACACATATATTATAATTCAGAAATTCATTTACAAAATATCATTCTTTAGTCATTATTCGCTATCAACATCCCAATTATATCTTAAATCCCCCACTACTTGTATGGTTGTTGCCCATTCTTCTCTTACTTTATTTAATTCTCCTGTCGTATAGGGAGCATGTACATCTGGTAAGGCATTTCCTGTAGTTTGGTCAGTTGTAAACACCTGTAAAGAGAATGATGTATATATATAATTAATGAGCTATAAATAAGATTGATATATTTCATATTATCTAATGAGACTATATAATACCTCAGCAATACAATCGATGTCCATCGCGGCATATTTGATAATCATGTGCATAAATCGCATCACGTAGTATCCACATGCCCATCCGTTGTCTTGTGTGGCACACTATAAATTCAAACATACAAAATATTAAAAAATACAACTAATTAAGCATTGTTCACATAAATAATATATACGTATATTGTAGTCGGAAACTTACTTTCACGTTCTTCCAAATTATTGGCTGGTTCTTTTTCGTGGGGACCTTTCCTCCAGCCTTTTTGAACTCATCAAAACCCCTACATGTTAATATAACACAGTACATTGCATAATTAAATAGTAATGTAATAACATATGTTAACGGATATGAAAATGAAATATTTCTCACCGGAATAATGCCATTTTCATTATGTGTTCAAATCTTGTATTCAATTTACTCCCCTTAGGATCTAGATAATAGACAGTGAACATCTCGGGGACAATAACCAGTAACTCCCAATGCATACCACTAGAGGTAAAAAAGTTAAAATTTAATAACTCAAAATCCACAAGAAAAATGTAATTTTCTTAATAAGCAAAGTAAACTTACTCTACATTGAATGGAGCCATTATCATCGTCTTCTTTTTTTGAGAAAAAATTGAAAAAGCCTCACAGCAGTATTATTGAACTGACGGAGGGTCTTTAGCTACTAGACTAATCAAAGATGGAATCAAAAATCCTACATGTTCGAATGCAAAATCTGCACATATCTTGTCTAAGTAGCTGCAAAATATGTATTAATTACGCATGCATTAATAAATAAGAAACCAGATTACCAGATCCTACACAAGGTATATGGATGTATAAAGAAGATCTCACCTTATCCATAGCTCTATCACATATGTATTTAGCCAATCATATCGAAACAACTCCAAAATATCTTGTATAAATAGTTTGCTTTCGTATGATTGACCTGCAGCATCTGAATCTATAGAAATAGTTATAGGGCAGTTTATATCATGTTCGCCTAACCATATTGCCATACCCCTACAGTTAGGACCTAACGGGACAGTTAGGTCATATGGAACCCAACTGGGTAATGTAGGAGGTGGAAGTGGAGGCCTAGATGTTGTGGGTGTCTTCTTTTTAACCTGTATATATATATATATAATAATTTCAGATCAAGTGACATCATATACACACACTAACAATTTAACGTAATGTAAAATTACCATACAATTTCAGTAAAGATGACATCCGCTTTTAGCCACAATATCACTCCGCCTAAAGCCTCACCAAGTGTTTCACAATCTGGGTGGGCATATGGCAATGGAAGATCCATCCACTTGGGGAATATATGTATCGGGTTCACACGAATCCAACCAGATGATAATGGAGACCCGTAAAACATTTCCCCTGGTAGGGATGGGTAAGCCGACGCCTCTGCAACGACATATTCATTAACTTTTAGACGGCATGGCTTCAATCCCTACAATTTTTTGTGTAAAGAATGTTATGTACATATATACATATCATCTTGAAAACATATCATCTTGAATTAAAAAACTAGTTACTATGTCATAAAAATACTTACAGTGGATGTGCTAGGTGGTGGGTCTATAGGATTACTCCCAACCTCTGCAGTAGGAGTAGAGCGGGATGCTATGATAGGTATTGTCTATTGAGTGGCAGTCTGAGATGCCTGCCACTTTTTCAGTGCTTCTTCCAGTTTCCTATCAACTAGCTTATCTACCTATACATGGATAAAAGAAATGTTAGCTTCTAATGATTGAATTCTCTTTTTACAGTAACATTATAAAGAAATAATATATTACCTCTTCTTGTGAAAGTCCCACTTTTGGGACATGTTTGCGCTGGGATGGCCCAAAAAAAGATTTGATGCCCACACCAGCGCCTGCAGCCCTAACATGTCCAGGATGCTCTGGGTTACCCAGAGCAACTGTCAATTCATCCCTTGTGCCCTCAAGGATAACTTTCCTTGTTTCCTCAGCTCGTGCAGCTCCCGCTAATCGCAAAAATAAAAATTTGTAATTAAGTAAACACCACAAATAATCAATATTTGAACGATTGCTGTAAGAGTTGTATTTTAACATTTTTGCAGCCGCCTCAGCAGTTGCGGGCTTCCTTATTTCTCCCTTCTTATTTTGCCTCCCAGCTATCCAGATATCATGGCGAGGCAGAGGTGTGCTACCTACAGTGGAGGACTCCTGAGTAGCAGCAGACTGAGCAGTAGCCTCATACTGTAGTCTTTGGCGAATGCCTGCATACCCCTTTGGACCCATTGTGTGGTCATGCATATTCAGTGCACGCCTTGATCTTTGTGCCTCACTGAGGGCCTAGTTAGTATGCACATTAATGATTTGGTTAGTAACAGTAAATGTTAATCTTGAATAGGTGAATACAACATATATTAATGAGATTGGGACTGACGCCTAATACCTTGAATTCATCTGTTTGTCTTGAAGCAACAAACGCGTCCCATTCTTCTTTGTCCAGGAAGTTCCACTGTTCAGTGGATGTCTTCTTCCTCTTGTCAGCTTCTTTTATGTATTCTCGGGTGAGATTTGTCCTATAGTTCCTTAGGACTCTCCCACAACGTTGCATCACGCATTTACGATGCAGCTTTTCATCCAATTCAAATATACTCTGCAAATTAGAATTGCTATTAACTAGTATCCAAAAAATTAGTAATCTACAAAATATAATTGCAAATTAATAATAACTCACGCATAAATCCTTCCATATTACGTCTTTCTTTTCCTTAGAAACTTTATGCCAAGAATCTATCTTACAACCGCAATGGCTACGAGTAACATACCCAAGATATGAAACAAATGAATTGTGATTCACACCAGATGCATTTCCTGCATTATCAAAATCCACAACAAGTTTGGGTCCATTGCCCTTTTGCGCTATTAACTTCTTCATCATAGTGATGCCCCTTCTCCTGTCAACTTTTTGGTGTTGCTGATCAAGTGCCTCAAGTGCTTCAGATGGCACATGTGCATCATCAACCTAAAATTTGACAAAATAAACACATTTACAAGATATAACTATAAACGGACATATAGATATAAATATATGATATATTTTTAAAACTTACATTGTGAGGCGGCGCATTGATGTCCTCACCCTCAGGGTAATCATCAGCACGGTCATCAGGAGAATGCTCAGCCATCTGAAAATTCACATTCACATTGTAAAGTTTACATTGTAAAGTAATTCAAATTGTAAAGCTCACATTGTAAAGTTCACATTCACATTGTAAAGTAATTCACATTGTAAAGTTCACATTATAAAGTAATTCACATTGTAAAGTTCACATTCACATTGTAAAGTTCACATTATAAAGTAATTCACATTGTAAAATTCACATTGTAAAGTTCACATTCAGAAAAATAAAACATATAAAAAAAACATTGTATAAACATGCCTCTAATATTGCGATTTTTTTATCAATTAACAATCCTTCATTGTGATCTCCGCGCACATACAAGTCATCATTAGCTTTAATATTTGCTGGTGTTGGCAACCCAACTGAGAATGGACTGGAGTCATCATACTTATCATAGTATTGTTCTTCATCTATAGGATCTTCAATGAACTATCTTTTACCATGAAGAACAACCGACCATTTATCATTTGCAGGATCATCGATATAAAATACTTGTTTCGCATGTGATGCCAATATGAATGGTTCATCCTTCTCGCCAATCTTTTCAAAGTTCACTAAAGTGAAACCCAATTCATCCACTATAACTCCTTTGGTGTTATCAACCCAATTACATTTGAAGAGCGGAATTCTGAAATCTATGTAGTCAAACTCCCATATGTCTTCAATGACACCGTAATATGACATTTTAGCTTCATGTGGACTCTTATCCTTTGCACTTGCAAAAAACATAGTCGATGCTTGAAGGGTGACCCCACTGTTTTGGATGACACTCTTATCATCTTGGCGCTTTGTGTAATATGTGAATCCATTAATGTCATACCCTTCATAAGACATAACAGTCAATTTTGGTTTAAAGGCGAGGCATTTGCAGTAATATCATCTGGTGTTTGAGATAGTTGATGTAAGACTTTATTTTCAAACCATTTAATAAATGTCTTGTTATGCTCTCTAGCAAGCCACATTGTATTGGCTCGAGGATATTGTCTCTTGATGAAATTGGTATGTTCCTCGATATAAACGTTCACTTCGTCCATGTTGTGTAAAATATACAAGTGACCTTGTTCCAACTGCTCACGGCTGATTACTTTCACACGTGATCCCAAAATTTCTTTGCCAAATTGCTCGTCAATGTTCTTGTCATTATCAGGAGTGTTATTACCACTGAGAAAGTCATTGCAAAAATCCATAACCTCTCTCGCCACATAACCCTCGATAATACTCCCTTCAGGCCGATAACGGTTTCGAACATCACTTTTAAAAATGCTCATGTATCGTTCAAAGGGATACATCCAATGCAAGAAAACTGGTCCCAACATTTCCACTTCCCTAGTCAAGTGGACAACAAGATGTACCATGATATCAAAGAACGACAGAGGAAAATACATCTCAAGATGACATAGGGTAACAACCACTTCTCTTTGCAATTTATCGAGAGTATCAGGGTCAATAACTTTGCTGCACAGACTGTTGAAAAAGAAACAAAGTCTGGTGATTGCAAACCTTACATGCTTCGACAATATAGATCTAATTGCCACAGGCAATATTTGTTGCATTAGAGTGTGACAATCATGAGATTTAAGACCTATCAACTTCAGATCTTTCATTGATACCAATCTACGGATGTTGGATGAGTAACCCTGTGGCACCTTAACATTTACCAAACATTCACAAAAAGCTTTCTTCTCCTTTCTAGACAATGTGTAACAAGCGGGAGGTAAGTATGTTCTCTGATTTCCCATTTCACGAAATTCTGTTAATTCTGACCTTATTCCCATTTCACGTAGGTCCAGTCTGGATTTTATCCCATCTTTAGTCTTACCTGGTATATTCAACAAAGTACGGATGACACTATCACAGACATTTTTCTCAACGTGCATGACATCGATACAATGCCTGGCTGTCAAAGAACTCCAATAAGGAAGATCCTAAAATATTGACTTCTTATTGAATAAAGATTTGTCACTCTGTGTGGCCATAGTACATTGTGATCTCTTACCAAATTCATTGACAAAATCTTTTACTCTTTCATAAACAACCTCCCCTGGTATAGGTTTAGGTGCACTCCGTTCCTCATTCAATCCATTGAATGCTTTGTGCTTCCTACGATACGGATGGAATTTTAGAAGAAACCTTCGATGACCGAGATATACAGTCTTACCGCCATGTTTTAGTCTTGTTGAATCAGTGTTCTCTTCACATATAGGACACGCTTTAGCTCCTTTGACACTATATCCAGACAAATTCCCATATGCTGGAAAGTCATTAATAGTGCAAAACAACATAGCATGCAAACGAAATGTCTCTCTTCATGAAGCATCATAGGTCATCACACCTTCACTCCAGAGTTTCTTTAAGTCATCAATCAGAGGTTCAAGATAAACATCGATGTCATTTCCAGCTTGTTTAGGGCCCGATATCAACAACGACAGCATTACGTACTTATTTTTCATACACAGACAGGGAGGAAGATTGTATATAACAAGCATGACTGGCCAAGTGCTATGTTGGCTGCTCAATGTCCCGTACGGATTCATCCCGTCTGTACAAAGCCCAAGTCTTAGATTCCTGACTTCTTCACCAAATTCAGGGTACAATAGATCAATCTTCTTCCACTGTGGGGAATCAGACGCATGTCGTAGGATCCCATCATTATTTTTCTTAACATCTGCATGTCACCTCAAATTCTTCGCATCTATCGGATTGGCAAACAAGCGTTGAAACCGTGATATTATAGGTAGATACCACATCACCTTGGCAAGAGAACCAGTTTTGGACTCCCCCGAAGTCGTCAATTTATACCGTGACGCACCACATTTTGGACAATCTTTCAAATCAGCATAGTCCTTTTGAAATAATACACAATCATTCGGGCATGCGTGTATCTTCTTGGCATCCATTCCCATTAGGAACAACAATTTATTTACCTGGTATGTTGAGATTGGCAGCTCGTTTCCTTCAGGAAGCATTTCTTTCAACAAAGACAACAACGACGTGAAGCTTTTATCGCTCCATCTATTGTTAGCTTTCAGCTTATACAATCTCAACACAGCGCTAAGCTTCGTAAACTTAGTACAACCTATATATAACGGCATCTCAGCATCATGCACAATGTTTCTAAAAATGGGAGGTGGATCAGTGTGCTCTACCCCACAACTATTTAGCATCGCATCAACGATGTCTACTGGAACTGGTTCATTCACATCTACGTCATCGTAGGCAATTTCTTCTTCCACACAAGTACTGCTATCGACATCCACTGGTTTCGGGATTGAAATCTCTCCATGCCAGTGTCATTATGTATAGCCTTGTATAATCCCGTTGCACATGACATGACTTTTGATTTCGTCACCAGTGTTGACTTTCAAGTTGTTACCGCAATGCCTACATAGACAGTAGAACCTATCTCCAGGTTGTTTCCTATGTTCCTCGGCAAATCTAATAAACTGGTCAAGACCAGAAATAAACTCTGGGGTGCAGCGATTGCGAATGGACATCCATGATCTATCCATTCTATGATCAAAGAGAAAACAAGTATATATTACAACAAGATTAGGGTCTAGGGTTAACAAATACATGTGATGTCATTATTATATATAATAAATGTGTACCACCTATCCCATTCTTGAACACCTAATCTCACTAGTAAGTGTAAAATGTGTATTGGGTTTTCAAGAAAATTTCGGCAGCATTTCCCCGTTGTTCTCCAAGTACATATGTACTTAGAGAACAAACGGGGAAATGCTGCCGAAATTTTCTTGAAAACCCAATACACATTATACACTTACATCCTAAGTGAGATTAGGTGTTCAAGAACAGTCCCAAACCGGGGACTATCCAAGATTTACTCCTAATGAGTAAATCTTGGACGAGTTTCTAGGCCAAGAAATAATGTGTTGTCATTCTTATACCTAAAATCCTAGTTGTCATTCAAAGCATGTCCCATGTGTGCATTACAATTCATCATTAAGAAAGAAGGGTGATTAGGATTCTCACCAAGAACGAGTTTTGATTTTCTATACAATTTTATAAAAAATGCACATGTATGCATATATATACTATACTTTTTGGAACCTTTATACATATCTGAACACCCTAAATAACCATACTAAACACCCAAATACTTTATAACACAACTAGAAAACAATGATTATAGCTAAACTATTAAACAATAGACTTGTCACACATAAAACACCCTATACAACTATAAAACAAAGTATTAAGATATGCATGATACAATAACTATTTTGCATCACATTACAACAGACTTATCATTGATACCTTACTAACTTATTGCTACATTTACATATCATCACTTGATCAAAAATTACAGCAGTACATTTAACCAAAGTATGCATTCTAAAATCTATGTCATGATTAGTTACATGTAATTTACTTGGATATACAACAGTACCCGATTACTATGTCTTACATACAAAGTATGCATATTAAATTAACTAAGGCTTATCATAGAACATGTATTGTATATAAGTTCAATATATTACAGTCAATAATTATTTTACTTTCAAAAATTACTTAATGTTACAGGCTTGCAGCTCTAATATAAAGAGTGATCAACTAAGGCATTGCCATAGATCAGTGTATATGAGTTATTTATCAAGTTACCAATAAGTAAATACCTTAAAAAAAATAAAAAATGCCCAACAGCATCCTGGGTAGCACGGCCGTGTGGTCGGCCAACACAGCCACGACCGTGCCAGCCCACACGGCCGTGGTTGCTGTTGGTAAGGAGAGGGAGAAGAAAGAAGAAGAGCAGGGCGGAGCAGAGGAAGAAGGAAGAAGGTCGTGGTTGCCTTGGCACCGCCCAAGCAGCCGCCGGAGCAGAGGAAGAAGGAAGAAGGCAGGGCGGGCATACCTTGAGGGCAGAGGAGAGCAGCAGCCGGAGCAAGGCGAGGAGCAGCGGCGGAAGGGAGAGCAGCAGGAGCGGCGGCGAGGGCACGGAGCAGCGGCGAGGGCACGGAGCAGCGGCGAGGGCACAGAGCAGGAGCACGGCCGCCGGTGAGCACAGAGGGCAGGAGCAGGAGCATGGCCGCTGGTGAGCACGGAGCAGCGGCGAGGGCAGGAGCAGGAGCACGGCGGGTGCGAGCACGGAGCATCCGGAGCAAGAAAATCGTCGGACCTAACTGAAATCGGGAATGAAACAGGGAAAGGGGAAGAGTCGCTCGCGCTGATGAGCTATTAAGTTGACAATAAGCGTCGGTTATTCAAAATAACTGACAACTAAACCAAAAGCGTCGGTTCTTTTCCAACAACCGACACCTATACTAGATTATAGTCGTCGGTTTTTAACTAAAAGACAACCGACAACTATTCCTGTCCCGCGAATAACCTTTAGTCATCGGTTATTCATTTATGAACCGACGCCATATGTCAAATTTTGGTGGTAATTTTTTCGCTGGAATTTTGGTTTTGGCGGTTGATTTTAGGTGTCGGTTTTTTATTAATTAACCGACATTTAATAAAAGTGGTACCCGTGTCTGGTCGACCTTCATAGATTGGATGTCGGTTTATGTTATCAACTGACACTGTAGAGTTTAGGTGTCGGTTTATGTATACAACCGACACCTTGAAAAGTGACTTTATAAGCCATTTTTGTAGTAGTGCACACCTCTTGAGCTCACACACCTCTATGAGAAAAAAGACTGAGTGAGTACATCATCATCAAACTCGGCAAATCAACTCTTTGTTCGGGATATCCACCAACTATCGATCGGCACCAAGCGCTGGCCCATCTCTGTCTCCTCCAGCCTTTAGGGGGTCAACGAGGACGACACAGCGACATCACCACAGTGCTCAGACTCCATCACTGTCAGGTATCAACTTCTTCCTACCAACATTCAAAGTCTGAGCATCCTTCTCTAAAATCGCACCACAAAACCTTGAACTATCTAACCACCCTAGAGGTCTATATCATCCCAAAAAGCTCCCACCACCTAAATCACACCTTTCCTACTCTTGGGCAGACAAACTCCATCTCTCTCATTAACAAAAGCCTAGAAAAATGTCACAGCTCCCAAACATGGCAAAAAGCCCCTCCTCGTAGGCCTTTTCGGGCCCTCATCTGCTACATTTGCAGAAGCAGAGGCCACTCAGCTTCCAGATGTCCTTCTCATTTAACATGCTTCAGATGTCATCAAACAAGACATATCAGAAGAAACTATAGGGCACACTTTCCTCTGGGTTTCCACCGACCTGCCACAGTCTCAAAGCGACCTTTCCCTATACAATTTTCTGAAAAAGCCACGACTTTTAAAGATTACCAACGAGTTCCCAGAAAAGGCACATCTGAACACAAAGACCTCACATATCGCTCTTACCCACTAACAAACAATGCTTTTGCATGCCTAGATGATCTCCCGCCCAAACATGCAGACCATCCTCCAACCCTTTCCAAGCATATATACACAAGAAGTTGGCCCTCTTCAAAACCCTACCACAAACCCACAGATCACAAACCTTCATCTCAAGAACCTAGCAAACTATTTGCAACCCCCAAAGCATCTACTCCTAAAACTAACTCCTCTTCATTGAATATGGAAGCTCCAAGACATCTGGAGTATGCCATAGCCCTAGACATGCCTGCCAACTCAATGAGACTTCTAAAAGTCTTCACCTTGAGAAGCATTTTGGTTTCCATCGAAAACAACCTTGACAACAACCAAATTAAGGTCTTTGATGTCACCCGAGCCATTGCACTCCTGATTCCATGTCAGACTATTCTCAAACCCAAGATCTTTTCCCCTTCTCAACTGATTTACACAGTCCCTGAAGGCACCAAGATAGATCATCTTTTCAACCAACTACTCACCATCCCCTGTGGGTCTAGCTTCATTCAAGCAAGATTATCCAAATGGTCGGCCGATCTAGGGGCCTTTCTGTTGGTATGTATGCCCTGAGAGCCAATCATGGGATGAATGGTGGGATACATTAAGATTGATATGACAAACATCAAAGGCAAGCTTCCAATTCTTTCTGGTTCAGTCATATGAGATAGTGATAGAACAGATTGAATGTCTAGAGAATGACAATACTCAATGACGTATGCCTTCAGGTTCAGGACCTGAACGATGAGATCATACGGATGCTAAGAGTTTGTACATTCTTGTTTTGTCCCTAGTCAGATGTCATTGTGGAAGGTAGATAGACAACAATGACACACAAGACTAGATTGTGGTGTTGGTTGATGATAAAATCTCATTAGTCATGATATAGAGATATCAAACCAAACACATAGGTACTTGTTAGAGAACAAGTGTACCGGACAGACCCACCGTGAGTTTGACACATGGAACCATGACATGGTAGTCACAGTCAGTACTCACAGTGATGGTGGTGAGTGTGATTCTTTGACCTGAAATCACTACACTCAACACATGTCGTTGGGCACACTTTGACATCATCAAACGCAGTCCTGAAACATGGGTTGTTATAAAGGTGATGATTGGGTGGCTTTGACACATGGGGTTTTTGAGGGGTGAGTGATAGATATGGGATTTGTCCCTCCTAAGGGAGTTTGATATCCAAGGCCATTTGATGAGTAGGATTGAAATAGGCGTGCGCACGCATGTGTGAATCAGTATGTGATATTGATGTCATACATATCTCTTCCAATCTACTCTGAGATCAAGAAAGTGAATGAACGTTGACAGGATGACTGTTCCATGCCTCAAGTTCATTCGGGATATCAGTGACAAAGGAATTATACATTCACTGTAACACCATTCACGGATTGTAGGATTGAAAGTTGTTCTCCAACTTTCTACTTTCACTTGGGTAGCACTGATGTGTGACTAGGCACCGCTCTTTGCTTGTGAAGTCATAAGTGTTATGGACTTTCACTGCCAACGTGAAATGGACCTGCAGGGTCACACACATAGGATTTAACCTGAAAGAGGAGTTTTGTCCACAAACAATGTTTAGATTGATTGCTAAAGGAGTTTAGTAGTTCAATTAAACACTCAATTGATTGATAGCTCAAAGTCATAATGTTCAAGGTGTTGGACACATTGATTCGAGTATCAGATTGATTGAAATCGCAATTGACTGATTCTGCACAATCTGCACTCCCAACCGATCAGCTCATGTGATGAACCGATCGGCTGAGCTTGGTGAACCGGTCGGCTCAAGTGTTGAGTCGATCAGCTCATGGTCAGGATGAAACGATTGCTTCAAGTATTGAAACGATCGGTTCAACTGATGCAACTGAGCAAGTTGGGAAAGTAGGATTGGTGGGAATTTTCCTTTCGTTTCACTTGCCCAATTTGATTGGGAAATAGGATTGATATTCAATACCAATTAGAAACAAAAGAAGGAAAGTCAATCGGGAACTGATCAGGACCACGGACCGACCGGTTCAGAAGTGAACCGACCGGCTCATGGGTCGCAACCGATCGGTTGAGATGTCAACCGACCGGTTCAGGTCCCCAACCGACCGTTTCAGTTGTGAAACGATCGGTTCAGGTTGCGAGTTGGTTGTTTTTGTGGAAAATCTCGAACCCTTCTACTCCTGCTTTTAGTCCCGCATTGCCCGGGATGGAGAACCTTGTCCCATGACTCTCCTATATATATAGGGGTATTGGGGGTTCTCAAAGTAAAACTTAGTGCAACTAGTTACTCTGCAAAGTTTTCGTTCTCTCTGGTTTTGGTAACCGAGAGAGCCCGAGCAAGTGCTACCCGTAAAGGGAGGCGCAACAAGGGAAAGACAACTACAGTTGCAACTGGAGGCAGGAGAGTATGTTGGCGACTAGTACGTCAACAGGAGGGTGCGACTCCTTCCAATTCCTTGTGGGACAAGGAGATTGGAGTTCCAGGTGGTTCGTGTGGACTATTTCAGAGGCGGGATGTTTCTACCGCTAGGAGGACAACCTTCAATCCCGTCAGTCCCGGGGTGACCAGGAGCTGCACAGACACCGTCCAAGACAGGAGGTGAAGACCGCGCAAGGCACAAGGTATTGTCGCCGAGAAAGCCTCGGGACAAGGTATGATTCCACAAACCATCCTTTCCTATTGTATAGACGTTGACGCGTTTCCTTGTTCTGGGTTTGGGGGAGAATTTTTTTTGTTTCTGCTACCTTCTCTGCCTCCCCTAAAACCCAACAGTGGTATCAGAGCCACGTCAACTGCTCTATATTTTAGGAATATCGATATGATCGATTTTGGTTTGTCACCTTTATTTATTGCATACGATGCGAATAAAATTGGCTTTATGCATGTCCAATCTTAAATCCACAAATCCCATATTACATATATGATATGTATTATTAATGCACTCGATATGTGTTGCACTTAAACGAGTTTTGTGGTGGATGTATAGCGTGGTTATGGCCAATAAACCCTATATGTGTATGGTTGTATGTGGTTGCTTGCATCTCAGTCTGCGCACCGATCTTCCTTCTCCTATTCCTGATGTAACTCGAAATAATTCGAGATTTCTTTCCTACCTTTGCTCCCCTCGAATGTAACTCGAGGTTTCTCTTTTAACAATGTAAAATAGGATAGAATTTTATTTCCTGTTATGTCGAAGAACGACGGACATCATGACGACAGCTGAGACAATCAGTTCAAGGCGTGAACCGATCGGTTGACGTTCCAGACGATCGATTCAAGGAGTGAACCGATCGGTTGATGACCGGTTCGAGGAGTGAGATGAGCAAGTGGCGGCCATGATGAGATGCATGACGACTAGGCGAACCGATCAGTTGGAGGAGCCAACCGATCGGCTGGTGACACCCAGACGACCGGGCCAGGATGAGCAAGTCATTCATGTGATGAGTTGATCTACTCAGAAGGCAAAGCACAAAGTTCATCTTATACAGGTTGCATGTGATGTAGACCTAGATGACCGTGATTCCTCTTGGCTCGAGGAATCACATTAGGATGGCCATAATCATTGCTTTTATCGTTTTGCATGATTTTTGTGGGATATTGCATGTATATGATACGTACTATGTATTGTGGTGATTGGATACGTATATGTATATAAAACCAAATCCCTCATTAAATATTAAGTTTTAGATGCCTTCCAAATGCGACACACGTGAAAAGCTTGATCGACCAAGTGTGGGCATGCCCAAGCGTGGTGCACCGTCTATCTCGTAGAAGTGTGAAGGATGAATGTGTGGGTCTGCCCAAGCAGGGTGCATATTCATCGTGTTTGCTTTGGGTCGGACTTAACAAGGTGACCTAGATAGGATCTAGCACCTTGAGGCATGGATATGATCATGGCAAGGAGTTTCATATGACATCTTATCAAGAGTTGCATATGATGCAATTGGCAAGAGTTGCCTACCTGAGAGATCTATGTTGTGGGTGACAGCCCTAGCTGGTCCATGACTTATAGGATTTCAGGATCTTGCCCACTAGAAGGTTGTACGATGCAATCTTCCGAATTGATCGTGAGGGCTATCAATTTCAACTAAAATAGTGGGAGCGATAATTAATTAAAGGCCTAATTTTATCGTCAACTTTTCAAATCAATCAAATAAGTCAAAAATGAGTTTTTGGACTAAAATTGTATATTTCCTTTTGTAGTACAAATGGCAACAAACAACAATCACTTTTCTTTGCGATCGGTCCTTGAAAAGGACAAGCTAAATGGGACAAACTTCCATGACTGGTATAGGACATTGAGAATTGTTCTCACTCAAGAGCGAAAGCTCTATGTCCTGGATACTCCAATTCCAGAGGAACTGGCTCCTAATGCAACAAAGACAGAAAGGGATGCTTACAAGAAGTATTCTGATGATGCCATTGATGCAAAGTGCTTGATGTTGTGCTCTGTGAACCACAAGTTGCAGAGACAACATGAGAACATGGGTGTCATTGAGATGATTCAGCATCCCAGGAACATGTATGAAGATCAAGCACGGCAAGAGAGATACAATGTCTCAAGGGCACTATTCAAGTGCGTCATGACAGAAGGAGATCCAGTTGGTCCTCACACACTCAAGATGATTGGGTATGTGGAGAACCTATAAAGATTGGGATTTCCACTGAGCTAAGAGTTGGCTACTGACGTGATACTGCAATCGCTGCCAGAATCCTACAGTCAGTTCGTGATGAACTACAACATGAACAACTTTGATAGGCCACTGTCAGAGTTGTTGGGCATGTTGAGGACAGCCAAGATACAGATGAAGAAGGTCAAGCCTAAGTCTGTGATGGTGATCACGAGCAAGAAGGGCAAGTCCAAGTGCAAGGGCAAGGGCAAAGCTAAGAAAGGTTTTGATGCTAGCCAGGAGCCCAAGTCATCTTCAGCTCTCAAGGCCAAGGGAGGCGTGACCAAGAAAGGAAATTGCCACCATTGTCAAAAGCCAGAACATTGGAAAAGGAATTGTCCTCTCTATCTAGAAGAATAGAAGAAGAAGGAGGCGACATATGTCTCTACTTAAAGGTGTCATGAAAGTAAACTTGTAACACTTTTTGAGGTATATGATACCAAGATGTAAAGTGTAAAGCACTCAATAAATGGGGCAAGTATTGCAGCCATAGATAGGAGTACTTTAGTTTATTTTCAGCCTAAAAGGCATGTAATATAGTTATGAAATGCTATTTCATATTTACCAATAGATAGAAACACTTTATTTTTGCATATTGTATGACAATGATGGCAATCAATAAAGTTGATGTTTCAATCTTTTAAAGATATGATCTTTGTGGCAATGCCTTGTTTATCTTGTAGTATTTGATATGCATAAGATAAAATGATACCTAAAGTTATTGATAACTCAAACAATCAAATTAGCATCAATCATGAGAAATTCATTTCTAGTTTCCATGTGATGGATAAATCTAGACTCTTTTGGTTAGAGAACCAGTAAGAGACATGAATATCTTGGACATGATTAATCAATCTTCACTAATGGTAGTGGGAGAATGATTATCCTATTAGGAATGATACATGTGATGTATTTACATACCTATTGGAACAAATGCTAATGCTTCAAATGGTATTTAGAGAAATACCAATATGAATATCTTGAAGTGTTCAATATTATCATAGATGAAGTGCAAATGTGGTAAAGTGTTAATTCTTGATGAGATCAATGAATGAAATACTTGGACCAAATGTTTGAGATCCTTTTAAGTGATTATGATAGTGTATCATAGTGAACTCATGATTAAGGCATGGTGATGTCTAAATCAAGAAGGAATCATATTCTAAGGAGTTAGAGAATGATTATCAAATAACTGAATTCTTCTTAATAAAAATACCCCACACTAATAAAAGACATTGAGAATCACAAGGAGTTGTGAGTGTTAGGTTTTGTGGAGAAAACATGCGCGGCGGAAGCAATAAAATCCACGCAACCCGAAACAGGATCTTGTCGACAACAACATATTTGGAAAGAGTGTTTGCGGGATATACCTTATCGCGGAGCAAGTCCGGCGATGTCCCGCTGCATGACGGTGCAACGCTGCTTGTCGACACGGACGGAACTTCTCTCTCGTTCGCTGTCGCAGGTTGATCCGGTGGCACTCCTTTGCGGCAGTGATGTCCGCCGCTCGTAGCGCGTGTAGGTAGTCGTCGACGTCCTCCGAACACAGGCGTCAATGCGTCTGTGTCTCTACTTCGTCCACGCGGATGGATGGAACTCCACGTCGCGCTTCTCAATCCAGCGGGAAGGAGTGTGTCTCTGCGGCGGCGTGCTAGCGACGCGTTTCCCTCCTTTCTCTCCTAAGGACGATGACGGCTAGGGTTTACATGCGTGAGCGTAAACGCAAAAGCCTCTCTCTATCTTATATAGATATCGGCCGTCAATCCTCCTTTAAACAGGATACGAAGGGAAATAGGGTTTCCTAAACCCATCGGTAAACAAAAACGTTGTGTTAATTAAAACGCTCGTGGATTAATTAGAATATTCCGAAATTCATTAATTAACCAAATAATCACATTAATTGATTAATTAATATCCGACTCCATGCAATCGCTTGGGATGGCTTTATGTGCATATACGCCAACAAACTCCCACTTGCACTTAGAGCCAGTCACTCCAATATTATTCTAATCGATTACATAAACATTTTAGTAATCAATGTGATTCGAAGCAATTCCAATCAAATCCATAATTATACTCCTATTCCAACACATCCTATGTGTGTGACCCGGTAGGCTCCAAATTACGTTGGCAGTGATATCCATAATCATATTATGATTTCACAAGCAATGATTGGTATCTAGCAAGACTTCATTGCTACCCAAGTAATTGGAGAAGTTGGAGAACAACTTGACCTATCATTCATGATTGGTGTTACAGTGATTGTATAGTTCCTTTGTCGCTGATATCCAGATTGAACTCGAGTCATGGAATTGTTATCCTTTTCAACGTTCAATCCATGTTCCTTGAACTAGAGCAGATTGTCTGAGATATATGTAAGCTCAATATCACATATTGACTCACATCAGCATGGCCATGCATTTCTCAGTCTCTCTTATCAAGTGGCCGGAATATCAAACTCCCGTAGGAAGGACAAATTCCATCTACATCACTCACAGTCATCCCCATGTGTCACAGTGCACCCAAGCACCATCTTTATAGCAATCCTTATTCAGGACCACGGTGGATGATGTCAAAGTACACCGAACGACATGTGATAAGTGTAGTGACTTCAAGTCTAAGAACCACAATCACCACCATCATTATGAGATGTGACTTTAACTACCAATCATGGTATCCATGTGTCACTCTCAAGGTGGGTCTGTCCGATACATTGTTCTCTAACAAGTATCTATGTATTTGGTTTGATATCTCCATATCATGGATAATGAGATTCTTCCATCAACCATCATACATTCTAATCTTATGTGTTATTGATGTCTATGGATATTTCCACAATAACAACCGATTAGGGACAAAACAAGAATACATACTCTTAGCATACATATGATCTCACTGTTCAGGTCATCAACCCGAAGACATATGTCATTGAGTATATTATTCTATAGACATCTATAAGTTTTATGGTCATCTCACAATATAAAACACAAACATATAGATTGGAAACTTGCCTTTATTGATATGATCAATGTAGTATTACAAATCATTTACATAGTATCCCATTACAATCATCGAATGATAGTCTCTATGGGCATACATACCAACAGATTCCCACTTGCACTTATACCCAATCACTCATGAATCTCAATCTAAGTGATCGAACATGTCCGTCATGTTTATGCTGTGAAAGTGCTTTTATGAGTGGGCCAGCCACATTGCTTTCTGTAGGTACTCTGCAAATCTTCACATCTCATTGTACGATCTCTCGTATGAGATGGAACCGCCATAGAATATGTTTAGAACCTTGGTGCGATCTTGGTTCTTTAGTCTGTGCAATTGCTCCATTGTTGTCGCAAAATAACTCAATTGCATCACCAGCGCTTGGAACCACTCCAAGTTCAGAAATGAACTTCTTGATCCACACAGCTTCCTTCACAGCATTAGATGCGGCAATATATTCGGCCTCTGTTGTAGAATCCGCAACCGTCTCTTGCTTGGAAATCTTCCAGCTCACAGCTCCGTTGTTCAGGCAAAACACAAATCCATACTGCGATCTGTAGTCATCTTTATCAGTTTGGAAGCTAGCATCGGTGTAACCCTTTACCACAAGCTCTTCCTCACCGCCGTATACCAAGAATTGATCCTTAGTCCTTCTCAAGTACTTTAGGATGTTCTTTACAGCTGTCCAGTGACATTCACCTGGATCTGACTGATATCGGCTCGTCATGCTCAAAGCATATGACACATCAGGACGAGTACATAACATTACGTACATGATAGATCCAATTGCCGATGCATATGGAATCTTACTCATGCGTGCTCATTCATTACATGAACTAGGACACTGGGCTTTAGAGATTGTAACCCCATGGGACATGGGCAAGTTACCTCTCTTAGAACCCTCCATGCTAAACCTCTTTAGCACCTTGTCAATGTATGTGCTCTGGCTTAGGCCTAGAAGCCTTCTAGATCTATCTCTATAGATCTTAATCCCTAGTATATAGGATGCTTAGCCTAAATCCTTCATAGAGAAGGTCTTCCCTAGCCAACCTTTTACTGTCTGAAGAGTAGGGATGTCATTTCCCATTAATAGTATGTCATCCACATACAATATGAGAAATATGACTGTGCTCCCACTAACCCTTTTGTAAACCCAAGGTTCATCTTCATTTTGACTAAAGCCAAACTTTTTGACTACTTCATCAAAATGTAGATTCCAGCTCCGAGATGCTTGCTTCAATCCATAGATTGACCTTTGTAGCTTACAGACTTTTTTGGCTTCCTTTGGATCGATAAAATCCTCAGGTTGTGTCATGTACACATCCTCGAGTAAATTCCCATTAAGGAATGCTGTTTTAACATCCATCTGCCAAATCTCATAGTCATGATAAGCTGCAATGGCAAGCATTATCTTGATGGATTTAACCATGGCAACTGGTGAGAAGGTCTCGTCATAATCAACACCTTGAATTTGATGGAATCCTTTTGCAACCAATCTACCTTTATAGGTTTGAACTTTTCCATCCATGTCAGTCTTCTTCTTGAAGACCCACTTGCACCCTATGGGTCTTACCCCTTCGGGTGGATCCACCAAGGTCCATACCTTGTTGGTGTACATAGATTCCATCTCAGATCTCATGGCTTCAAGCCATTTCTCAGATTCTGGTCCCTTAGTAGCTTCTAGATAGGAAGTTGGCTCATCTGCTATGCCCAATTCATCACTTTCTTGAGTCACGAGAAATCCAAATCTCTCAGGCTCAAATCGTGTCCTACTAGACCTACGAGGTTCCTGTGTTACATTTGGAACTTGAAATTCCACAACAACTTGTGAGTCTTCATGTTCCCTATGTAGCTCCTCAGGTTCTCTGCTTTCTTGTTGGTCTCGAACTTCTTCAAGCTCTACATTCCTCCCACTAATTCCTTTGGAAATAAATTCCTTTTCAAGAAATACAGTAGTCCTAGCAACAAACACTTTGTTGTCAGTTGGTGTGTAGAAGTAGTATCCTCGAGTTTCCTTGGGGTATCCAACAAAATAGCATTTTTCCGATTTGGGTCCAAGCTTTTCAAGAAATTGTTTCCTAACATAAGCTTCACATCCCCAAATCTTTAACATAGACAAATTGGGATGATTCCCATTCCATATCTCATATGGTGTCTTTTGAACCGATTTGGAAGGTACACGATTAAGTGTAAACGCTGCAGTTTCAAGAACATATCCCCAAAACGATATTGGAAGTTCGGCTGAACTCATCATTGATCGTACCATGTCTAATAATGTACGATTCCTTTTTTATGACACACCATTATGTTGTGGTGTACTAGGTGGAGTATATTGTGATACAATACCACAGTCTCTCAGAAGGTCCTCAAACTCTTGGCTTAAGTATTTGCCACCTCGATCTGAACGGAGTGCTTTAATACTCTTACCAAGTTGCTTCTCTACTTCATTCATGAAAGTCTTGAACATTTCAAGAGTTTCTGACTTGTGTTTCATAAGATATACATAGCCATACCTACTGAGGTCATCAATGAAGGTAATGAAGTATTGATAGCCTCCTCTAGCATTTGATCTAAAAGGTCCACATACATCAGTATGTATGAGCCCCAGCAGATCACTGGCTCTCTCACTGTGTCCAGTGAAAGGAGTTTTGGTCATCTTCCCTAATAAACATGCCTCACATGTCTCTAATGATTCAAAATCAAAAGAGTCTAGGTAACCATCCTTATGGAGTCTAGATATGCGCTTCTCGTTTATGTGCCCAAGACGACAATGCCATAAGAATGTTTTGTTTGAGTTGTCAAGTTTTAACCTTTTAGTATTTACGTTATATATGCTAGTCTAAAGTTCTAACAAGTAGATACCATAATACATAGGGGCATTGCCATAAAAGATCTCATCTTTAGATATAGAAATAATTCCATTCTTAATGTGAAATTCAAATCCACTCTTTTCCATATAAGATACAGAAATAATATTTCTATTAATGGCAGGTACGTAATAGCAATTCTCTAATTCTATTACAAGGCCCGCAGGCAAAGATAAACTAATAACTCCAACTACGGTGGCATCAACTCTTGCTCCATTAGCAACCCACAACTCGACTTGGCCCTTTCGTAAAGGCTTACTTCTTATCAGATCCTGCATATTAGAACATATGTGAGATCCACATCCGGTATCTAGTACCCATGATGAAGAAGTATTTAAGTTTATCTCAATAACGTATATACCTGAAGTGGAGATATCTATCCCCTGCTTCTTCTTCCTCAGTTCCTCCAGGTAGAGAGGACAATTTCTTTTCCAATGTCCAGGCTAGTGACAATGGTGACAATTGCCTTCTTTGGAGATCCCACCTTTAGCTTTGAGCGCGAATGACTTTGGCTTCTGCCCGGATTTAGAAATTTTCTTAGCCTTGCCTTTGCCTTTTGACTTTCCGTTTGCTTTGCTGATCACCATCACAGACTTGGGCTTGTCTTTCTTCATCTGTGCTTCAGCTGTCCTCAACATGCCTAACAATTCTGACAACGACTTGTCAAAATTGTTCATGTTGTAGTTCATGACAAAATGATTATATGATTCAAGAAACGATTGTAGAATCACATCAGTGGCCAACTCTTGACCTAGGGGAAATCCCATCTTGGATAGACTTTCCACGTACCCAATCAAGGTGAGTATATGGGTGCCAACTGAGTCTCCCTCTTTCATCTTGCTTTTGAACAAAGCCTTTGAGACATCATATCTCTCCTGTCTTGCTTGATGTTGATACATGTTCTTGAGATGTGTTACCATCTCCATGACATTCATGTTCTCATGTTGCTCTTGCAACTCATAGTTCATTGAGCATAACATCAGGCACTTGACATCCACGACATCATCAAGGTGCTTCTTGTAAGCATCCTTTTCAGCCTTGGGAACATTTACGACAGGCTCCTCTGGCTCTGGTGTTTCAAGGACATAGAGCTTACGCTCATGTGTGAGAACAATTCTCAGCGTCCTAAACCAGTTTTGAAAGTTGGTTCCGGTAAGTTTGTCCTTCTCAAGGACTGATCACAATGAGAATGTGTGAGTGTTGTTTTCCATTTGATTGCTACAAAAGACAAATTTGCATTTAGTCCAAAACATTTTGACTTGTAAAGATTTGATAAACGAGATTAATTAGGCCTTTAATTAATTATTCTCCCACTATTTTATTCAAATTGATAGCCCTCACTATCAACTCAGAAGATTGCAATGCACAACCTTCTAGTGAGCCAAGACCCAAAATAATTGGATCAATGCCCAGCCAACGCCGGCGTCAAAGACCAAATACTAAGGTAGGCAACTTTTGCCAATTACATCATATGCAACTCTTGGATAGATGATCATGCACAACTCCTTGCCATGATGCATCTGTGTACCTCTAGGTACTTGATCCTATCAAGGTTCCCTAGTTAAGTCCAACCCATAAGCCAACACGATGAGTGTGCACCCTGCGGAGGCAGACCCATACACCCACCATCACACTTCCACGAGATAGATAGTGTACCACGCGGAGGCGTGCCCACACATAGTCAATCAAGCTTTTCATGTGTGTTGCTTCATGGAAGGCAACTAAAACTTAATATTATTAATTGAGGGGTTTTATTAATACATATACATATCCAAACACCACATACTTATAGTACACATCATATACTACTATATCCACAACCACAAATGATAGACATGCAATCAAAAACACAAATACATCCGTTATGGCCATACTATTGTAATCCTTTGGAGCAATAAAGGATTACGGTCCACCTATGGTCTTATGCATCTCATGCAACACCTGTGAATCAACCTGTAAGCACGTAATGATCAACATTACAATGAACAACTTCATGGATGCTTCGTGAGGTTGGAACTTCAAGTTGCTTCTTGGAATTGGATCTTCTTGTTGCTTCTCCATGGACGCTCCTTGGAGTTGGATCTTCAGGTTGCTTCTTAGATTTGGATCTTCATGGTGCTTCTCCGTGGACACTCCTTGGAGTTGGATCTTCAAATGGCCTCCTTACATCAAGTTTACAAATACTAAAACTAATCCTATCTCTATTACATCATATGAGTACAAATATAAAAGGAAAGAATTAATTACACTTTGAAATAAGAGATGAGGCTCGGCATACAAGCCGAATACTATATACAAAGGATCCATATGTAACCATTATACATCCATAGAATTCACAAACAAACATATCCACAAGATTGACATCCACATTCATTCACAACATTCACAAAAAGGGATATTAGGCCATAACCGTGCATGCACTCACCACATAAAATAGATTTTAAAAGCGACGTGTATGCTATCATAGGTATATCTACATATACGCATATACATATTAAAATTGCAGTACTTTTAATGCGGGACATTCCCCATTAAAAAAATTTGACTCCCACGCAGACAATGCGGGGTACACAGGGGCAGGAATTTTACTTCCATGCACTTAGGAAAATCACTATTTTCCATAGTCGACCCCGTCCAAAACGTCAAAAACAATAGCTGCGGCGTATGTGGAATTAGGTTTAGATTTGCACATTTGCAGGTTTAATTCGCATCGTATGCAACATAAAAACAGTAAATAGCGATTCGATCATATCGAACGAATCCAAATACGCTGTAGATCGACGTTGCTCTGATACCACTATTAGGTTTTGTGGAGAAAACATGCGCGGCGGAAGCAATAAAATCCACGCAACCCGAAACAGGATCTCGTCGACAACAACGTATTTGGAAAGAGTGTTTGCGAGATATACCTTATCGCGGAGCAAGTCCGGCGATGTCCCGCTGCACGACGGTGTAACACTGCTTGTCGACACGGACGGAACTTCTCTCTCGTTCACTGTCGCAGGTTGATCCGGCGGTGCTCCTTTGCGACAGTGATGTCCGCCGCTCGTAGCGCGTGCAGGTGGTCGTCGACGTCCTCCGAACGCAGGCGTCAATGCGTCTGCGTCTCTACTTCGTCCACGCGGATGGATGGAACTCCACGTCGCGCTTCTCAAGCCGGCGGGAAGGAGTGTGTCTCTCCAACGGCGTGCTAGCGGCACGTTTCCCTCCTTTCTCTCCTAAGGACGATGACGGCTAGGGTTTACGTGCGTGAGCGTAAACGGAAAAGCCTCTCTCTATCTTATATAGATATCGGACGTCAATCCTCCTTTAAACAGGATACGAAGGGAAATAGGGTTTCCTAAACCCATCGGTAAACAGAAACGTTGCGTTAATTAAAACGCTCGTGGATTAATTAGAATATTTTGGAATTCACGAATTAACCAAATAATCACATTAATTGATTAATTAATATCCGACTCCATATAATCGCTTGGGATGGCTTTATGTGCATATACGCCAACATTGAGTTCTTATATCCTTGACGGATACACCTCAATTATCTATGTGATGAGTCAACTATCTAAATAAATATGAGGAATCAAATTTTGAGTTATGGTTTATGACCATTATATCCTAAATGACATCCATGTGAACCATAAGGTATGACCTTGATGGTAGCACTCATTGGATGGAAATCCACAAGTGCAAATAAGTCTTAAGTGTTAAGACACATGGATAACATTTTGAGAAGGATGATGCTTGTTGATTGCAACTTAATGACTAAGACATTTGGCATATGGATACTAAAACCGCATTCCTATGAGGAATAAAACAAGGATGTGTACCTGACACAACATATAAGGTTTATGAATCCACTAGTGCAAATGAAGTCTATAAGTTACAATGGACTAATCAATGTGATTGATTGAGTACAAGCAACTCAGAATTGGATCTTTACTTTGATGATATAGTCAAAGGGTTTGACTGATATGTCAAAGATAAAGAAGGGATATGTGATTTAGTGGGAGCGTATTCACATTCCACATATTGATGTGAAATGAAAATGTTCTAGAATGGAAATCCAAAAGTGGAAATTATCTTTAAGGAAGAAAGAGATGTTACCTATGAGATAGGAATAGAGATCTATAGAGATAGTTCTCGAAAACCTCTTGACCTGAAAAGAGAAAGCATACATTGGCAATCTGTACTGAAGGGTTCAGTATGCACAGATTCAGTGGGAGAAAACTTGTCCATGTTATATGGAGTTAATATCCCAAGGCCAAATGTCCAATTCTTATGAAGAATGGGAACACTAAGAATAGATATGGATCTATCATGTATGTAATCATCCCATTATCTTGCATGTATGGACATGGCAAGAATAAAATGCATTCATCATCTTGTATGTAGGACATGACAATATGATGTGCTCATCCTGATAACTCGTATGTGGGACATGACGAGTGGATGCCTGTCTACTTCCAGTAAGGGTTACTGGAAACCATAAGAACTTGATAAGTACTTGGGAAGTACTAGTTCTATGGAGATAAGGAAGAGTTCAATGTAAAGAGTTACACTGATGCGAACTTCCGAAAGGACAGAAAATTAATTGCAAAATATATATAGGATATATAAAAGTGAAAGTTTGTTGATAATTGGAAGTGTTCCAATGAAACCATTTAAAAGGAAATGTCGAGTATCCGTGTGTTAGAGAACATCAGTTGATACTATATGGATATGGAAGTTCATGAGATGAACTTATAAATATTCCGCTCATTGATGACAAGTATGGAATCCTTGATCATGCAATGTGGCTAAAGGTTAGCAAAGGAATACTAGATCGCATATTACGACAACTCCATCTCATACGTGTGACGTACATCGAAGAGATGAGAGATATGCATTTCAAACTGACTTTGGCAAGGTGTTGCCATAACTCACTATGTTGGCACAAGAGCACAGTAACATGTAGGACATGTTTGAAGATCACTATGAATATGATTCAAGGGTGATTGGCTCGCAATGCAAGTGGGAGTCTGTTGGTATATATGTCCTGAAAGCCAATCATGGGATGATTGGTGGGATACATTAAGATTGATTTGACAAATACCAAAGGCAAGCTTCCAATTCTTTCTGTTCAGTCATATGAGATAGTGATAGAACATATTGAATGTCTAGAGAATGACAATACTCAATGACGTATGCCTTCAGGTTCAGGACCTGAACGATGAGATCATACAGATGCTAAGAGTTTGTACATTCTTGTTTTGTCCCTAGTCGGATGTCATTATGGAAGGTAGATAGACAACAATGACACACAAGACTAGATTGTGGTGTTGGTTGATGACATAATCTCATTAGTCATCATATAGAGATATCAAACCAAACACATAGGTACTTGTTAGAGAACAAGTGTACCGGACAGACCCACCGTGAGTTTGACACATGGAACCATGGCATGGTAGTCACAGTCAGTACTCACAGTGATGGTGGTGAGTGTGATTCTTTGACCTGAAATCACTACACTCAACACATGTCATTGGGCACACTTTGACATCATCAAACGCAGTCCTGAAACATGGATTGTTATAAAGGTGATGATTGGGTGGCTTTGACACATGGGGTTTTTGAGGGGTGAGTGATAGATATGGGATTTGTCCCTCTTGAGGGAGTTTGATATCCAAGGCCACTTGATGAGTAGGATTGAAATAGGCGTGTGCACGCATGTGTGAATCAGTATGTGATATTGATGTCATACATATCTCTTCCAATCTACTCTGAGATCAAGAAAGTGAATGAACGTTGACAGGATGATTGTTCCATGCCTCGAGTTCATTCGGGATATCAGTGACAAAGGAATTATACATTCACTGTAACACCATTCACAGATTGTAGGATTGAAAGTTGTTCTCCAACTTTCTACTTTCACTTGGGTAGCACTGATGTGTGACTAGGCACCACTCTTTGCTTGTGAAGTCATAAGTGTTATGGACTTTCACTGCCAACGTGAAATGGACCTGCATGGTCACACACATAGGATTTAACCTGGAAGAGGATTTTTGTCCACAAACAATGTTTAGATTGATTGCTAAAGGAGTTTAGTAGTTCAATTAAACACTCAATTGATTGATAGCTCAAAGTCATAATGTTCAAGGTGTTGAACACATTGATTCGAGTATCGGATTGATTGCAATCGCAATTGATTGATTCTACACAATCTGCACTCCCAACCGATCGGCTCATGTGATGAACCAATCGGCTGAGCTTGGTGAACCGGTCGGCTCAAGTGTTGAGTCGATCGGCTCATGGTCAGGGTGAAACGATTGCTTCAAGTGTTGAAACGATCGGTTCAATTGATGCAACCGAGCAAGTTGGGAAAGTAGGATTGGTGGGAATTTTCCTTTCGTTTCACTTGCCCAATTTGATTGGGAAATAGGATTGATATTTGATACCAATTAGAAACAAAAGAAGGAAAGTCAATCGGGAACTGATCAAGACCACGAACTGACCGGTTTAGAAGTGAACCGACCGACTCATGGGTCCCAACCGATCGGTTGAGATGTCAACCGACCGGTTCAGGTCCCCAACCGACCGTTTCAGTTGTGAAACGATCGGTTCAGGTTGCAAGTTGGTTGTTTTTGTGGAAAATCTCAAACCCTTCTACTCCTGCTTTTAGTCCCGCATTGCCCGGGATGGAGAACCATGTACCATGACTCTCCTATATATATAGGGGTATTGGGGGCTTCTCAAAGTACAACTCAGTACAACTAGTTGCTCTGCAAAGTTGTCGTTCTCTCTGGTTTTGGTAACTGAGAGAGCCCGAGCAAGTGCTACCCGTAAAGGGAGGCACATCAAAGGAAAGACAACTGCAGTTGCAACTGGAGGCAGGAGAGTGTGTTGGCGACTGGTACGTCAACAGGAGGGTGCGACTCCTTCCAATTCCTTGTGGGACAAGGAGATTGGAGTTCCAGGTGGTCCGTGTGAACTACTTCAGAGGCAGGAGGTTTCTGCCACTAGGAGGACAACATTCAATCCCGTCAGTCCCAGTGTGACCAGGAGATGCACAGACACCGTCCAAGACAGGAGGTGAAGACCGCACAAGGCGCGAGGTATTGTCGCCGATCAAGCCTCAGGACAAGGTATGATTCCACAAACCTTCCTTTCCTATTGTATAGACGTTGACGCATTTCCTTGTTCCGGGTTTGGGGGAGAAATTTTTTTGTTTCTGCTGCCTTCTCTGCCTCCCCCTAAAACCCAACACTTTTCAGCACTAGCAGTAGCCATATCAAACCTCCCACCTCAACTGTGGGAAGCTGAGATCCTCAGGGGGATAGCCCACACCATAGGGGCAACCCTGCAGTATATCAGCCTAGAAACCTTACACCCTACACAATACATCAAAGCTTACTGCCTCTTTGCAGTCAAAGCAGCCATGTCACTACCTCTAGCCATCAACATAAGAATAGGAGAATCGATATACAATATCAAATTATCAGCTGAACATCCCTCTAAAAACAAAACTACCTTCTCAGACCTATCCACCCATCCGCCTTCTTGGTTCTATCCTAATAATGGTAAGAAGGCCTTTACCTCTTCTCGTAAAGCAGGAGATAGACACCTAGTCTAGGTAAGAAACAACTCCAAAACTACTTCCTCTGGCAACTCAAACATCCTGCCCAACCACAAGAGACCCAGATCCTCAAACACCCCCAAACACAGTCTAGCTTCCCCACCAGCTAGCTTGAACCTAACCTCTCCAGTAGCTACAAAAGACAACAATCAAGACATAAGCTTTAGCCCAAACACCTTGAAAAAGCTCAAAACTGTAATAATAAATGAGATCATGTCCTCACAGAGTCCTCAACCGAAGAGTGTTGGGCAAGAAGAAGGAACCACCACTTTCCAAAAGATCATTTTGCAATACCCTAAAGGGGCAAAAATGAAAAATATTGTCAACCGTCAAGTACCAGGTACTTCTACAAGATCCTCTTTTAACTCTTCATGTAATTTTTCAAATATACTTGATGATTCCTCCTCCCCATTGATTATTAGAAAATATCAAGATATGGATAACATTGAAGATATAGCATCTTGGTCAAATATAACTAGCTTTACTAAGTTTGCTAGCAAAATTGGTATTCAATTTGAGGAAGAGGATAAAGCAAACAAAGCCTTAGATGATATTGAAAAGTACATGGGTTGGGCTAATCGTAGGGGTTTGAAAACAGCCCAAGTCCTCTCAAAATCCAATAGATCACCCCATAATTTCAAATTTGTTTGATTTATTCCACAATGAGATTCTCATCATGGAATGTTTGTGGGGCTGCTAACCTCAATAGACGTAAGGAAATTCGATCTCACATCTACAAAAATAAAATTGATCTTATAAATATCCAGGAAACAAAAACTTGTCTTTCTCATTTTTCTCTCAAAACCATAGGTGGCAACAGGATAACTGAATGGATCCAAATTCACCCCACGGGCTTCAAAGGTGGCATTGTAGTGGGGTACAACAACCAAACTTTCACCCTTACCAACTCTTCCATCCTTGACTTCTCTATAACAATCACCATAAAAAATTCTTCTGATGGCTTTTGCTGGCATTTCACAGGAGTGTATGGGGAACCTGGAAATAATAAATCTACTTTCCTTGCAGAACTAGAATCTATATGCCTTCTCTGTCAAAATCTCCTTCGGTTCTTGGTGGTGATTTCAACCTCATAACCCAAAACTCAGATAGAAGGAACCCCACCAACTCTTTACAACATATGTCCACATACAACAAACACTTTAGTCACCTTCTAGTTAAACATGCTTTGATTGAACTCAAGCCATCAAACACCTCCTTCACTTGGTCAAGAAATCATACCTACGTCAGACTAGACCACTTCATCTACTCTCCCTCTTGGGAAGACCAACACCCCCTCTCCACTGTTCATACATCCCACCGAGCCATCTCTGACCACTTTCCCCTAATCCTTGACACCACCACGATAACATGGGGAAAAAACCATTTCATTTTGACAACTTCTGGCTCTCATTAAACAACTTCTCTCTCAAATGTGTTGAACAATGGAAGCTGGATGACACCCAGACTACAAATCTTGGACTTCACATTCTTCATAACACAAAAAAGATCAAAGACCACATAAAAAATTGGAAACTTCTTAACCCAAACCATCTCTCTGACACCCTCAAAGACCTTGAACAGCAATTCCATCGTGTTGACCAAGATCCTACTATTGATCCAACACTGGTCCTCTCTATCAAATCTGAACTGGAATTTACAAAAAACTACATAGACATAAGATGGAAATAAAGAGCAAAAATCACATGGGAAAAAGAAGGGGATAAAAACACTAAGTTCTTCCACAAAATGTGCAACAATAACTTCAGAAAGAACTCCATCACATACTTACAGATCAACAACCCATCAAAATGCAATCACGAACCATATCACTAAACACTTCAAAAACATCTTCAATACAAACCACCAACCCTCCTGCCTTAACGACATAGTTTGGCCATCTATTTGCCCCACTATTTTAGAACACCCATTAGATCTTATTAAACCTTTCACATCAAATGAGTTAGATTTGGCTATTAAAACCTTAGACCTTAATAAATCACCCGGGCCAGATGGACTGCATTACCAAGTTGGGTTCCAACTGACCTAAAATTCCTATTAGGTCTTGCTTGTAAGGGGATGGCAGTATAGCTACACACACATAATATGCATTGCCTTATAGTTGTTTCTTTAGAAGCGGATTATGCAGGTCAATCATACGAAAGCTCTCTATTTATACAAGATAGTATTGAGTTGTTTAACTATGATTGGTTGAATACATCAATGATAGAGGCATGGATAAGGTGAGATCTTATTTATACATCCATATACCTTGTGTGGTATCCGGTTATCTGGTTTCTTATATATTAATGCATACGTAATACATATTTTGTAGCTACTTAGTCAAAATTCAATGTAAACAATTTGGATTTGAACATGTGGGATTTTTTATTCCATCATTGATTAGTCTAGTAGCTAAAGACTCTGATGTCGTTCAACAATACTATTGTGATGCTTTTACAATTTTCAATCAAAAAAAGAAGACGATAATAATAGCTCCATTCAATGTGAAGTAAGTTTACTCTGCTTATAATTTGGACTTAAGAAAATTACATTATTATTGTAGATTTGGAGTTATTAATTTTTAACTTTTTTACCTCTAGTGCTAAGCATTGGGAGTTACTAGTTATTCTCCCCGGGACGTTCACTGTCTATTATCTAGATCTTGTGGGGAGTACATTGAATCCAAAAATTGGACACATAATGAGAATGCCATTATTCTGGTGAGAAATATTTCATTTTTATATACGTTAATATATATTATTACATTACTATTTAATTATGCAATTTACTGTGTTACATTAACATGTAGGGGTTTAGATGCGTTCAAAAAGGCTGGAGGAGAGGTCCCCAGTAAAAAGAACTAGCCAATAATTTGGGAGAACGTGAAAGTAAGTTCCCGACTCCAATGTATATATTATTTATGTGAACTGTGCTTATTTATATTTTTTAATATTTTGTATCCATTTTATAGTGTGCTACACAAGACAACGGCTGGACATATGCATACTATGTGATGCGGTTTATGGACATGATTATCAAACATGCAGATGAAATCAATGCCATACCTAAGGTATTATATATAGTCTCATTAGATAGTATGAAATATATCAATCTTATTTATATATTATTACTTATATATATACATCATTCTCTTTGCAGGTGTTTAAAACTGACCCCACTACAGGTAAAGCCTTAAAATAAGTACATGCTCCATATACGATGGAAGTATTAAATGACGTAAGAGAAGAATGGAAAAGAGCCATATAAGCAGTGGGGATTGTAAGATATAATTGGGATGCTGATAGTGATGATGAATGATATTTTGTAAATGAATATTTATACATGTGTTTCTACATGTCTGAATGTTTCTACATGTATTTGAATGTTTCTACATGTGTGAATGTGAAAATTGAATTGATGTCTGAATATACCTACTTATGTGTGAATGTGTGAAAATAATATTTGTTGATTTTGTAGGTTTGTGGCCTGTTTGTTGGCTGATATCAATGGATGTCGTAAACCTACAGTTCAGTTCCATTGAAATATAGGTTCTCATCCTGTGACCAGCCACAACAGACCTGCAAACTGATAAGAAAAAAAAAAATCAAACCATAGACGTCAGTTATTTGTCTAAAACCGACAACAAATGTTTACAACGTCGGTTAATAGCATAAAACTGCCGCCTAATGTTGCCAGACAACCTGGCCAGTACGGCCGTGGTGGTAGGTGACATGGCATCGGTTATTAGTAGAAAACCGACGCTGTTATGGCCAGCATGGCCGTGGCGGCAGATGAGATGGCGTCGGTTATTAGTAAAAAACCGACGCTGATGGGGCCCTGTTGGTGCGTTTTCGGTGGCGCGAAGCGTTTTAGCGTCAGTTGGAAAACTGACGCCAAAAGGGTTCAACTTTTAGCGATGCCCACATAGGTGTCGCTTAGAAACCGTCGCGAAAAGGGCTTAAATAACTGACGCCAAAGGTCGGATATGTAGTAGTGCACATACTTACAGATCAACAACAGAATCACAACTGTAAAGAAGTGAAACCACTTCTCTACTAAAAATTTGAACAATAAAACCTCCAATCCAAACACACTCAGAAGGTATGTTGGAGTGGGTGTAAAATTTTCAAATCTTTATATAATGGTAATCAAAAGACCAATGTATAGCAGCGGAAGAAAAACATGACTATATTCAATTATAAAACAAGGGTTACAAACTTAAACTTACATCACAAGGATCCATGTAGAGGAAATCTAAACCACCTCAAGATTGTCTCCAAGCTTTATCAACTCAAGCTAAGTCTAGGTCAACACGTCTTGCCATCCATGTCCTCCACCTAGGGTTGGAAGCATACCCCAGCAAAAGAGAAACAAAAGAAAACATCAGCAAAGGCTGGTATGTGCATACTAAAAAGCAAGTTGAGCAATATAAGGATATAAAGGACATAAAAAGTAAAAGCTTCCCATGCAAGAGATAAGGACCACCCAAACGGGTATCAAGAGAAAAGATTTATAACAAAAAGGGATACTTGCCATAAACAATAAAATTTGTGCAACAAAAGCACATAGATAGGTAGTAGGGCACACACCCCACAACCAGTCATCAAACCTGCATGCATGTGAGATAAACATAGTCCTAGAAAAATATAAAATACAAAGGCGGCCAAGGCTTCACATCCTTGAAAACCTGATAGAGAATGACTCACCGTCAAACTCCCAAATATATAAAGTTGAGCCAAGGCTTCACATCCTTGAAACTAGGGTATGGGGCACCACCACCGCCATCCCATAAACAGAAAGGGCACACACCCAAAACCAAAGTAATTTACATTATTCTAGTGCTACTGATTCACATTGCATGTAAATATAGAGGCAAGTAAATAGTTTAGTCAGAAGATGAAACAAGGGTTGCCATCACACAATGGACAACACAAACATATAACATTCACATCATAGTGGCCATATAATATCAAGAGTCCAACATGCACCAAGGCATAGGAAAACAGATTCAAGAGAATATCCATGATCATAAGATCAATATCAAATAAAAGATAGATCACATGAACCATGATATCAAAAGATTAGACATAAGTGTAGGTTAAAGTCAAAAGAAAGATAAGATAGGTGAATTGCTCAACAAAAGATGAATAGGGGATACAACATACATAAGAGACAAGAATTGCTCAATATAGAAATAATGTGGGATGCAATCATACCTCAACTTCAGAGTCAAACAGATCCAACGCCACTTCTAGGTCCAAGTCTAGGCTTCCAAAACACCTATTTAGCATATATGTGAAATTAGGGTTAGGTTTCGATTAATTATACAAAACCCTAAAAACACCTTTTTATTATTATATGAATTAGGTTTTCAAAATGATTCCATATTTTTGGTTATACTTTTCTGAACTCAAAACATATTTTATTATATTTTTCTGACTTATAAATTATTAGTTATGAGTTATACAAGTTATTATCTTATTTAATTATATCCATTAAAAACACCTGTTATTAATCTTCGGATTGAGTTATCAAAACTTGTACCATTAGATAGGTATTATTTTTCTGAATCCAACGAGTATTTTTCCATATTTTTCTGTCAATTAATGAATTAGTTATGAATTTTATAAATCCGACCAATCAGGTAATTACTTAATGCCACATAGGCGAGAAAACTTGCAAGAGGGTGGGCCAACCCGCTGATTTGGCCCAATCAGGGTTAGCCAAATCAGCAGTCAGCTACTCAGCTGAATCACACCAAAGCAAAAGAAAACATGGGGAAAAGACCAAAAAAACCCTGAGCGAAAAAAACAGAAAGGAAGGTTGGGCGAGGGTAAAACTGGAAGAAACACTTTTACCTTCTTCTCCGTTCGACCGAACCGCAGGCTTGCGAAGCTGCCACCATTGGATTTTGGGGGAAATCACGTCCGCGGGGTAAACACCGAATTGAGGGCGGTTCGAGCTTTGGTTGCTTGCCCCGAAGCTTTGCCCTGAAGAATCCAGGGACAAGGCGCCGTTGTGCACCGAGTCAAGATCCCGGAGACCGCCGCAGCAGCTCGGAAGGGGAAAGACTGACCAGAGATGAACGAAGACCCAGAAAATATCAAAAGCTCATCGCCTGAAAAGGCCAGAACCAAAGCGAGCAAGATACACCTACGACCTCGGCGGAAGTCAAGAGACCAACCCATCCTGGTCCGAAGGCCTAGATGGCCGAGAATAGGGGAAAATAGAGGAAACGAAGAGAAAACAGAGGAGGCCAGCGATGGATTGCGAACTGGAAAACAAAGCCCCAAACCCATATATATATAGGGTCATCATGTCCGAGCGGAAGAGAGGGACAAGATGGAGAGGGAATCAAAGAAGGAAAGAGAGAAAACAGAGAAAAGGAATTGGAGAAGGAAAGACCACATGGTTCGGGTCCCTGTGCACGAGAAACGAAAGAGGAAACAAAGAAGCGAAAGGTAGGAGAGAGTACAGATACCACACGATCTAAATCCAACGCTCCAAAAGAAGTCTGATATTCTAAAGCCAGCGTGACACATCAAATATCGAATCCGATTAAATTAAAGTGGGGCCACATTAATGCACCTTTTCTCTCTCTTTGATTTAGGGTTTTATCATTATCCAAATTAAACCAAAATTTGCACATAGGTTAAATTAGGCATATAGATTCCGATTATGCACTTAGTTTTGCCTTTTGGAAACTTTTAATGTGTCAAATAAATCAAAACATATTTCCTCTTTCCTCTTTCATTTATGGTATTAGGATTATCCAATATTTATGAAACTTGACCCACAAGTTATAATTAATGTGTTGGATACGAATTTTCCATCAATTTTACATATTGGATATATTTGCATATTTATTTAATATCTTGAAGGTTTTATCCACTTTCTCTCTCCTGATTTCACCCTTTAAGCAAACTTTCTCCAAATTGGATGAAAATTCACCCAAAGGCTATATTTATTATGTAGATCACGAATCTAAGATTATTTTCCTCTTTTGGAGTCAATTATTATATTTATTTATTAATTACACCTTTTAGGCAATTTCTCTCTCTTAATATTACCATATTATTTCAAGGTTGTCCAAATTAAATGAAAATTGACGTGTAGACTTATTTTGATGTGTAGATTACGAATTTGAAGTCTATTCTTTATTTTGAGGCTTTCTTACATGGATTATATCATCTATCCCATTAGAGGCCCATTAACCATATTATGCATGAAATTAAGTTATTTATCATCTTATTATCACCAAACAAATTATGTGACATATTAGATTACATTATTCATGCATTAGATTATTATGGTCACTCTAACCTTAACCTTGTTTGGATAAGACCAAAAGGATTAAAGTTCTAGGGTAGGGTTCTAGATCTGGTATGTTACAGCACTCCACCCCTTAAAAAGGATTTCGTCCTCGAAATCTATAGATTCAAACATCAACGATCAACTACTCTCCACCCCTTAAAGGGTTCAACCTAACAAGTCAAACTAAACAACTTTTTAGATCTACCCACATCTCTTAGTTGTGAAAGAGTTTTCGAGGTTTATGTTTCTCATGTATCCAACTAAAAGCCACCATCTAGGGTTGAGATTTTTAGGTCCTTGTGTCTCTAACCTATCAACCCTACATGAACATCCAAAAAGTCATGGGGTAGGTAAACTATACCTTTATTTCAATCCTATTCACAGAACTAGGGTTAGATTCTACTCAAACTAGAGTTCTCTTGATTGTGACTTAGTTCAAGAAAACATCGATAAATCTGAGAAAACTTTTGTACATATAGTAATATAATTGAAAATATATTTTTCTTCAAAGAATCATACGATATGAAACAATGGTGAGCTCAAAATCAAAGCGAAAACCAAGTCACAATATTTCCATATGATTACTTCCTCATAACCTATTCTTGTCCTCAAACCAAACCTTATTGCATAAAAGATAATCATATATCAGATCTAAGGTCAACATCTCACTTAATAGTAACTAACTAAGTCAAGGGTTCTAAAGGGAGACAAAATTGAAATAGTCAGATTCCGACTACCATGGGCTCTGATACCATGCTGTAAAGAAGTGAAACCACTTCTCTACTAAAAATTTGAACAATAAAACCTCCAATCCAAACACACTCAGAAGGTATGTTGGAGTGGGTGTAAAATTTTCAAATCTTTATATAATGGTAATCAAAAGACCAATGTATAGCAGCAGAAGAAAAACATGACTATATTCAATTATAAAACAAGGGTTACAAACTTAAACTTACATCACAAGGATCCATGTAGAGGAAATCTAAAACACCTCAAGATTGTCTCCAAGCTTTATCAACTCAAGCTAAGTCTAGGTCAACACGTCTTGCCATCCATGTCCTCCACCTAGGGTTGGAAGCATACCCCAACAAAAGAGAAACAAAAGAAAACATCAGCAAAGGCTGGTATGTGCATACTAAAAAGCAAGTTGAGCAATATAAGGATATAAAGGACATAAAAAGTAAAAGCTTCCCATGCAAGAGATAAGGACCACCCAAACGGGTTTCAAGAGAAAAGATTTATAACAAAAAGGGATACTTGCCATAAACAATAAAATTTGTGCAACAAAAGCACATAGATAGGTAGTAGGGCACACACCCCACAACCAGTCATTAAACCTGCATGCATGTGAGATAAACATAGTCCTAGAAAAATATAAAATACAAAGGCGGCCAAGGCTTCACATCCTTGAAAACCTGATAGAGAATGACTCACCGTCAAACTCCCAAATATATAAAGTTGAGCCAAGGCTTCACATCCTTGAAACTCGGGTATGGGGCACCACCACCACCATCCCATAAACAGAAAGGGCACACACCCAAAACCAAAGTAATTTACATTATTCTAGTGCTACTGATTCACATTGCATGTAAATATAGAGGCAAGTAAATAGTTTAGTCAGAAGATGAAACAAGGGTTGCCATCACACAATGGACAACACAAACATATAACATTCACATCATAGTGGGCATATAATATCAAGAGTCCAACATGCACCAAGGCATAGGAAAACAGATTCAAGAGAATATCCATGATCATAAGATCAATATCAAATAAAAGATAGATCACATGAACCATGATATCAAAAGATTAGACATAAGTGTAGGTTAAAGTCAAAAGAAAGATAAGATAGGTGAATTGATCAACAAAAGATGAATAGGGGATACAACATACATAAGAGACAAGAATTGCTCAATATAGAAATAATGTGGGATGCAATCATACCTCAACTTCAGAGTCAAACAGATTTAAAGCCACTTCTAGGTCCAAGTCTAGGCTTCCAAAACACCTATTTAGCATATATGTGAAATTAGGGTTAGGTTTCGATTAATTATACAAAACCCTAAAAACACCTTTTTATTATTATATGAATTAGGTTTTCAAAATGTTTCCATATTTTTGGTTATACTTTTCTGAACTCAAAACATATTTTATTATATTTTTCTGACTTATAAATTATTAGTTATGAGTTATACAAGTTATTATCTTATTTAATTATATCCATTAAAAACACCTGTTATTAATCTTCGGATTGAGTTATCAAAACCTGTACCATTAGATAGGTATTATTTTTCTGAATCCAACGAGTATTTTTCCATATTTTTCTGTCCATTAATGAATTAGTTATGAATTTTATAAATCCAACCAATCAGGTAATTACTTAATGCCACATAGGCGAGAAAACTTGCAAGAGGGTGGGCCAACCCGCTGATTTGGCCCAATCAGGGTTAGCCAAATCAGCAGTCACCTACTCAGCTGAATCGCACCAAAGCAAAAGAAAACATGGGGAAAAGACCAAAAAAACCCTGAGCGAAAAAAACAGAAAGGAAGGTTGGGCGAGGGTAAAACTGGAAGAAACACTTTTACCTTCTTCTCCGTTCGACCGAACCGCAGGCTTGCGAAGCTGCCACCAATGGATTTTGGGGGAAATCGCGTCCGCGGGGTAAACACCAAATTGAGGGTGGTTCGAGCTTTGGTTGCTTGCCCCGAAGCTTCGCCCTGAAGAATCCAGGGACAAGGCGCCGCTGTGCACCGAGTCAAGATCCCGGAGACCGCCGCAGCAGCTCGGAAGGGGAAAGACTGACCAGAGATGAACGAAGACCCAGAAAATATCAAAAGCTCATCGCCTGAAAAGGCCAGAACCAAAGCGAGCAAGATACACCTACGACCTCGGCGGAAGTCAAGAGACCAACCCCTCCTGGTTCGAAGGCCTAGATGGCCGAGAATATGGGAAAATAGAGGAAACGAAGAGAAAACAGAGGAGGCCAGCGATGGATTGCGAACTGGAAAACAAAGCCCCAAACCCATATATATATAGGGTCATCATGTCCGAGCGGAAGAGAGGGACAAGATGGAGAGGGAATCAAAGAAGGAAAGAGAGAAAACAGAGAAAAGGAATCGGAGAAGGAAAGACCATAGGGTTCGGGTCCCTGTGCACGAGAAACGAAAGAGGAAACAAAGAAGAGAAAGGTAGGAGAGAGTACAGATACCACACGATCTAAATCCAACGCTCCAAAAGAAGTCTGATATTCTAAAGCCAGCGTGACACATCAAATATCGAATCCGATTAAATTAAAGTGGGGCCACATTAATGCACCTTTTCTCTCTCTTCGATTTAGGGTTTTATCATTATCCAAATTAAACCAAAATTTGCACATAGGTTAAATTAGGCATATAGATTCCGATTATGCACTTAGTTTTGCCTTTTGGAAACTTTTAACGTGTCAAATAAATCAAAACATATTTTCTCTTTCCTCTTTCATTTATGGTATTAGGATTATCCAATATTTATGAAACTTGACCCACAAGTTATAATTAATGTGTTGGATACGAATTTTCCATCAACTTTACATATTGGATATATTTGCATATTTATTTAATATCTTGAAGGTTTTATCCACTTTCTCTCTCCTGATTTCACCCTTTAAGCAAACTTTCTCCAAATTGGATGAAAATTCACCCAAAGGCTATATTTATTATGTAGATCACGAATCTAAGATTATTTTCCTCTTTTGGAGTCAATTATTATATTTATTTATTAATTACACCTTTTAGGCAATTTCTCTCTCTTAATATTACCATATTATTTCAAGGTTGTCCAAATTAAATGAAAATTGACGTGTAGACTTATTTTGATGTGTAGATTACGAATTTGAAGTCTATTCTTTATTTTGAGGCTTTCTTACATGGATTATATCATCTATCCCATTAGAGGCCCATTAACCATATTATGCATGAAATTAAGTTATTTATCATCTTATTATCACCAAACAAATTATGTGACATATTAGATTACATTATTCATGCATTAGATTATTATGGTCACTCTAACCTTAACCTTGTTTGGATAAGACCAAAAGGATTAAAGTTCTAGGGTAGGGTTCTAGATCTGGTATGTTACAACACTCCACCCCTTAAAAAGGATTTCGTCCTCGAAATCTATAGATTCAAACATCAACGATCAACTACTCTCCACCCCTTAAAGGGTTCAACCTAATAAGTCAAACTAAACAACTTTTTAGATCTACCCACATCTCTTAGTTGTGAAAGAGTTTTCGAGGTTTATGTTTCTCATGTATCCAACTAAAAGCCACCATCTAGGGTTGAGATTTTTAGGTCCTTGTGTCTCTAACCTATCAACCCTACATGAACATCCAAAAAGTCATGGGGTAGGTAAACTATTCCTTTATTTCAATCCTAGGCACAGAACTAGGGTTAGATTCTACTCAAACTAGAGTTCTCTTGATTGTGACTTAGTTCAAGAAAACATCGATAAATCTGAGAAAACTTTTGTACATATAGTAATATAATTGAAAATATATTTTTCTTCGAAGAATCATACGATATGAAACAATGGTGAGCTCAAAATCAAAGCGAAAACCAAGTCACAATATTTCCATATGATTACTTCCTCATAACCTATTCTTGTCCTCAAACCAAACCTTATTGCATAAAAGATAATCATATATCAGATCTAGGGTCAACATCTCACTTAAAGGTAACTAACTAAGTCAAGGGTTCTAAAGGGAGACAAAATTGAAATAGTCAGATTCCGACTACCATGGGCTCTGATACCATGCTGTAAAGAAGTGAAACCACTTCTCTACTAAAAATTTGAACAATAAAACCTCCAATCCAAACACACTCAGAAGGTATGTTGGAGTGGGTGTAAAATTTTCAAATCTTTATATAATGGTAATCAAAAGACCAATGTATAGCAGCGGAAGAAAAACATGACTATATTCAATTATAAAACAAGGGTTACAAACTTAAACTTACATCACAAGGATCCATGTAGAGGAAATCTAAACCACCTCAAGATTGTCTCCAAGCTTTATCAACTCAAGCTAAGTCTAGGTCAACACGTCTTGCCATCCATGTCCTCCACCTAGGGTTGGAAGCATACCCCAGCAAAAGAGAAACAAAAGAAAACATCAGCAAAGGCTGGTATGTGCATACTAAAAAGCAAGTTGAGCAATATAAGGATATAAAGGACATAAAAAGTAAAAGCTTCCCATGCAAGAGATAAGGACCACCCAAACGGGTATCAAGAGAAAAGATTTATAACAAAAAGGAATACTTGCCATAAACAATAAAATTTGTGCAACAAAAGCACATAGATAGGTAGTAGGGCACACACCCCACAACCAGTCATCAAACCTGCATGCATGTGAGATAAACATAGTCCTAGAAAAATATAAAATACAAAGGCGGCCAAGGCTTTACATCCTTGAAAACCTAATAGAGAATGACTCACTGTCAAACTCCCAAATATATAAAGTTGAGCCAAGGCTTCACATCCTTGAAACTCGGGTATGGGGCACCACCACCACCATCCCATAAACAGAAAGGGCACACACCCAAAACCAAAGTAATTTACATTATTCTAGTGCTACTGATTCACATTGCATGTAAATATAGAGGCAAGTAAATAGTTTAGTCAGAAGATGAAACAAGGGTTGCCATCACACAATGGACAACACAAACATATAACATTCACATCATAGTGGGCATATAATATCAAGAGTCCAACATGCACCAAGGCATAGGAAAACAGATTCAAGAGAATATCCATGATCATAAGATCAATATCAAATAAAAGATAGATCACATGAACCGTGATATCAAAAGATTAGACATAAGTGTAGGTTAAAGTCAAAAGAAAGATAAGATAGGTGAATTGCTCAACAAAAGATGAATAGGGGATACAACATACATAAGAGACAAGAATTGCTCAATATAGAAATAATGTGGGATGCAATCATACCTCAACTTCAGAGTCAAACAGATCCAAAGCCACTTCTAGGTCCAAGCCTAGGCTTCCAAAACACCTATTTAGCATATATGTGAAATTAGGGTTAGGTTTCGATTAATTATACAAAACCCTAAAAACACCTTTTTATTATTATATGAATTAGGTTTTCAAAATGATTCCATATTTTTGGTTATACTTTTCTGAACTCAAAACATATTTTATTATATTTTTCTGACTTATAAATTATTAGTTATGAGTTATACATGTTATTATCTTATTTAATTATATCCATTAAAAACACCTGTTATTAATCTTCGGATTGAGTTATCAAAACCTATACCATTAGATAGGTATTAGTTTTCTGAATCCAACGAGTATTTTTCCATATTTTTTTGACCATTAATGAATTAGTTATGAATTTTATAAATCCGACCAATCAGGTAATTACTTAATGCCACATAGGCGAGAAAACTTGCAAGAGGGTGGGCCAACCCGCTGATTTGGCCCAATCAGGGTTAGCCAAATTAGCAGTCAGCTACTCAGCTGAATCACACCAAAGCAAAAGAAAACATGGGGAAAAGACCAAAAAACCCCTGAGCAAAAAAAAACAGAAAGGAAGGTTGGGCGAGGGTAAAACTGGAAGAAACACGTTTACCTTCTTCTCCGTTCGACCGAACCGCAGGCTTGCGAAGCTGCCACCATTGGATTTTGGGGGAAATCACGTCCGCGGGGTAAACACCGAATTGAGGGCGGTTCGAGCTTTGGTTGCTTGCCCCGAAGCTTCGCCCTGAAGAATCCAGGGACAAGGCGCCGCTGTGCACCGAGTCAAGATCCCGGAGACCGCCGCAGCAGCTCGGAAGGGGAAAGACTGACCAGAGATGAACGAAGACCCAAAAAATATCAAAAGCTCATCGCCTGAAAAGGGCAGAACCAAAGCGAGCAAGATACACCTGCGACCTCGGCGGAAGTCAAGAGACCAACCCCTTCTGGTCCGAAGGCCTAGATGGCCGAGGATAGGGGAAAACAGAGGAAACGAAGAGAAAATAGAGGAGGCCAGTGATGGATTGCGAATTGGAAAACAAAGCCCCAAACCCATATATATAGGGTCATCATGTCTGAGCGGAAGAGAGGGACAAGATGGAGAGGGAATCAAAGAAGGAAAGAGAGAAAACAGAGAAAAGGAATCGGAGAAGGAAAGACCACAGGGTTCGGGTCCCTGTGCGCGAGAAACGAAAGAGGAAACAAAGAAGCGAAAGGTAGGAGAGAGTACAGATACCACACGATCTAAATCCAATGCTCCAAAAGAAGTCTGATATTCTAAAGCCAGCGTGACACATCAAATATCGAATCCGATTAAATTAAAGTGGGGCCACATTAATGCACCTTTTCTCTCTCTTCGATTTAGGGTTTTATCATTATCCAAATTAAACCAAAATTTGCACATAGGTTAAATTAGGCATATAGATTCCGATTATGCATTTAGTTTTGCCTTTTGGAAACTTTTAATGTGTCAAATAAATCAAAACATATTTTCTCTTTCCTCTTTCATTTATGGTATTAGGATTATCCAATATTTATGAAACTTGACCCACAAGTTCTAATTAATGTGTTGGATACGAATTTTCCATCAATTTTACATATTGGATATATTTGCATATTTATTTAATATCTTGAAGGTTTTATCCACTTTCTCTCTCCTGATTTCACCCTTTAAGCAAACTTTATCCAAATTGGATGAAAATTCACCCAAAGGCTATATTTATTATGTAGATCACGAATCTAAGATTATTTTCCTCTTTTGGAGTCAATTATTATATTTATTTATTAATTACACCTTTTAGGCAATTTCTCTCTCTTAATATTACCATATTATTTCAAGGTTGTCCAAATTAAATGAAAATTGACGTGTAGACTTATTTTGATGTGTAGATTATGAATTTGAAGTCTATTCTTTATTTTGAGGCTTTTTTACATGGATTATATCATCTAGCCCATTAGAGGCCCATTAACCATATTATGCATGGAATTAAGTTATTTATCATCTTATTATCACCAAACAAATTATGTGACATATTAGATTACATTATTCATGCATTAGATTATTATGGTCACTCTAACCTTAACCTTGTTTGGCTAAGACCAAAAGGATTAAAGTTCTAGGGTAGGGTTCTAGATCTGGTATGTTACAACAACCCATCAAAATGCAATCACGAACCATATCACTGAACACTTCAAAAATATCTTCAATAAAAACCACCAATCCTCCTGCCTTAACGACATAGTTTGGCCATCTATTTGCCCCACTATTTTAGAACACCCATTAGATCTTATTAAACCTTTCACATCAGATGAGTTGGATTTGGCTATCAAAACCTTAGGCCTTAATAAATCACCCGGGCCAAATGGACTTAATGTTGAATTCTACCTTGCTAACTGGGAACACTACAAAATAGACTTTCTTGCATTACTCAAGGCTCTTCATGAAAGTGATAATGTCCACAACATCATAAAACATTTGAACCACACGTTTATCACTCTCATAAAAAAAACAACCCGACCAAATTTCTCAATTTAGACCCATCAACCTCATTAACACTTCCTATAAGATTATAGCCAAAACACTAGCCAACAGACTGAAACCTCATATCAACAAAATCATCCCACTAAATCAAAATGCCTTTCTTAAAGGTAGAATCATACAAGATGCCTACTTTATGGTCAATGAAACCATACACCTCTGCCACAGAAACAGAGCACCATTGCTAGCTATCAAATTGGATTTTGAAAAAGCATTCGACTTTGTTAATTGGCAATGTATCACAAAAACGCTTTCTGGCTTTGGTTTTCCAGACAAATGGATCAAATGGATTCATACATGCATCTCTACAAACTTTTTCTCCACCCTCATAAATGGTGTCCCCTTTGGCTACTTCAGAAACACAAATGGCCTTAGACAAGGGGACCCGTTATCCCCATACTTATTCATTATTGTCACAACCATTCTCTCCCGAATGTTTCAACTTGGCAAAGAAAATGGCCTCTTTCTCTCACCAATGGAATGTCAGGAGAATATAATACAATTTGCGGATGATACAATCATCCTCACAACTCCTGAAGACTCTTCAATCCTCAACATCATCAGAATAATAGGAATCTTCTCGTACATATCTGGACTCAAAATAAACCTCCGTAAGTCCTCCATCTTTGGGGTCTCCTTAAATGCAAGATAGAAGAATTTCCCATTCAATACTTGGGACTCTATATAACCCCTCACAACATCACACACTCCACATGGACTCCCATCTTAGACAAAATAAATAGGAGACTTTTATCCAGAACAAATAACTTCCTAAATCTGGCTGGACGACTAACACTCCTAAACAGTGTCATCACACCAATCACCACTCATTACCTTAGCTGCATCCCCCTCCCATCTAAGACTAGAAATCAGATAGATAAAAATCGGAGAAAATTCCTTTGGAACAACCATCTCTCTGACACATATTCTAGTAACCACTACCACCTTGTTAACTGGGACACCAATTCTGCCCCAATTGATCGAGCTGGCTGGGGCATTCTCAACTTAGACACCCATGCTTTCTGCGTTATCACCAAAATCATCTACTGCTTATCCAAAAATAAGATAAAAATATGGACCAATCTAATTAACCTTAAATACTACCAAAATTACCCTCCTTGGCACAAGGTCTCCAAAAAATCCGCCTCACCCCTTTGGAAATTCATAAAAAAATATTCATAAAATCATACAGATCATAAATATCCCCCCACACTCACACCTAAAAATCTCCTTTTAGAAAGACCCATGGTTCAACAATAGCTCAATCCTAAATCTACACACAAACTGGTCCATTCCCAACAATCTCACCAAAATTAACACTGCCAAACTCTAAGCCTTTTAACAAGCAACAGATCAAATGCACTCAAAAGATGCATTCTTTTACATCTCCAACCAGAAAGCCTTGAAAACATGATCTAAAACCTGGAACACAATTCATCAAACAATATCACATGGAAATGGGGTAATACATACTCAGTTAAGAAAGCTTACACTTACCTTTCCTACAGAGGTATTTCACCCCCACCGCCAAAATCTGGAAACAAAAATGGCAACAAAAACACAAAATTTTCTTCTGGCTTCTTTTACACAACAAGTTGCTCACTGATCAAAACCTCTTTAGGAGAGGTTTCATTGGTCCCTCCAGATGCTCTTTATGTCATAACAACTTGGACACGGTGGATCATATTTTCTTCAAATGTTATTTCTCACTCTGCATAATTTCACACTTTTTTAGTAATTTTCATCTTGATCTCTCATTAGCTAACCTGCCATTAAACTTATCACCAAACAGACCATTCACATACTATAGTGGTGATGATCTCTTAGTCACCATTACTTGGAACATTTGGATTGAAAGAAATAATAGATACTTTAACAACGTGTCAAGAGTGAGGCATATCATCATCTCTCAAATATGTACAGATCTTCATATTCTCACCATATGCAGGAATGCAGGACCAGGAGGAGAATGAGGAATTAGATGAAGGTGAATCATAGGCCCATTTTCTTTGTGATTTGAAGACTATGGTGGATGATGAGACTGGCTTCAGCGTGCTACAACAATAGATGCATATTTTGCTTAATCAAGCACTAATCATCCGAAACTGATCAACTTCTTGTTATTTTCCATCTATTTCTGCATGCTACCTTCACAAAGAGGCATGTTATGGGGTGCCTCCCTCATGAACTTTTGATTTCTGTTTCATTTCATGCTCCCCTTTATCAGATAACTATGTCAAGTTTCAACGATGTTCTCGAGAACATTATGTCATGTAATTATCGACTTTGCAGATATTTGCTTGCTCTGTCCTCTATAAATTCAATGAACTTTTCAAAAAAAAATCACCATACAGTGTTACTTATCTCATTTTATGATTCTTAATATATCATTACATACATATCTCCCAGTATACACATGGGTCATTATTCATGCCACAACTCATTTCTTTCGGCTTGTACTTGGAAAATATGATGCATTCTTGTGAGCTGAAATATGTATATATATGCACGTACATACATATGTATAGGTAGGTGGATTAAATTTTATAAATGTATGTGTGAGTGTCTATGTGTATGTATTTATATACACATATAAACATGAGTAATAGAAAAAAAAACAATGTTATGGTAGATTAATATTTTGTAATATTACATGACACGTCAAAAATCAATTCTTAGGAAAATGTTTACGTTTAACTTAAATTTTACAGTAAACAAAGATATTTTCTGAGACATGTCTTGATAGATTTTCCCTTTTTTGTTTTTATATGACGTCAACCTTTTATTGATATGATATTACTTCATGCATAATACATTGGATGATTAAAATAGAACTTATAGAATACATCTAAAAATGTTTTCTCCTATTTCCATGAACAGTTTACTTTCAATCAAATAATAGACACATCATTTCTAAGGAGAATTCCCAAAATAACAGGTCTTGTGTATTCTACTTCCATAATTATTAGTGAACTTTTTATCAAAATTTAACATAAAAATGGAATGCATAACTCCCCCATTAAAATCTTTCTGCAAAACCAGTCTCCCTATTCTCCTTTCCCCATTTCTCTACTTTGCCTTTTTGTCTTATTTCAATTCACTTTCTCTGTCATAACTTAATTTCTCACACACACGATAATGTTCTCTACCTTCTATTTTGATAACATACCCTCTATTCTATGGACGTCCTCATAAATTTATCCCATGTTCATTTGGTAACATTTGTTTCTACATTTGTATGCATCTATGCGTGTCTATGTGTATGTACATACATACACATATATACCCAAATATATGGCATAAGGTTCTCCATCGTTCATAAATTTTGGACCGTTAATGATAATAATATGAACATGTTTTGGCACACATACACAAAATAAATATTAAGAACTTTCATATAATTTTTGTATGAAATAAAGATATTATTCATCACAATTTAAAAAATAGAAAAAATAATCAGATATGGCATTTATGATATACATTATTTTAATCACATTTGGCATATAAAAAAACTAAATCTTGATATGAAATATATGGAAACAATCTATTTATTTCAAAAGAAATGATGCACCAAATAAAGATGCTTTGGATGTATATGTGAATAGCTTTTTCTTTTTATTTTCTATTTTATATCATGTTAACCATCGTTTCATTATTACCAATGATATAAAATAATAAAAACACCAAATCCATTCTCAAAAAAGTATGTATGTCCACCCCTGATTTTATTTCTTTGAATACTACACTCTCCTTTCCTTATTTTCCTTCTCACGTTTATGACTTTCTAACACCACCTATACATGTCTCCACCTTCCATTTTGATCGCACCATCTGTTCCTCACACGTCGCCATAATTTTCTCCCCTCTTCATTTTGGTAACAGCCTCCTCCATGCGTACTAATTGACATTTTGGTGATAGTTGTACCTAATAAAGTATTCTAGAATTCTGTGATTAATTGACGAGTCTATAATTTATTGTCCCAATTGGTATTTCGTATTGCGTCAGACCTGCTTCTATCTTGACATAATGGAGGGCGCCATGATCCTCCTACAGATCGACCTCTGTGTGTGCTAGCGTTGCGTTGCAAGGAGACTATCAAACTACACGAAAACATCGTACTGTGCTTTGGCATCGACCACGTCAAACAACTCGTAAGATGTCGTGGTGCAGGCATGCACACCTGAATGCAAGCCTCCTAGCTGATGCCATCACTGCCTGTAATCATTGCCATGTCCGTTAACCCTGCGTCCATCCTAGCAGGCTGGCAATGAGTGTCGTCCAAACTCTATCGATTGCCAAGTATTCTCGTTCCCAATTTAGACGGCCTCCACAATAGCTACACATAGAACAACCACATAGTCAAATGGGAGTTCCCACAGATACCGAAAAAGTCGGCCATCGCTGCAGAATGGACATGGAGTCTATTATTGAGAAGCTACATGGCGAGTTCATCTATGTTTTGTGCAGCAGCAACGTCACTTAAGGTAGTACCACTACCCTTACGGATGGCTGTTGATGGGGTATTTTTCATCATGAAGTCTGTGGCGAAGAGGTGGAAGACACACACGATCAAAATTTATCACAGGAAGCAAAATCTTACCTGCCATCTGGTAAGTTGTCGCTTCCACAATGAAAAAAATAAGTGCAATCTGATGCAAGAAGCTATCAAGGAATCAACTAATATCTTGTAATATGAAGAAGAACACAACTTTCCACAAATAAGAGAAGCATATTGAAGAAGACCGAGAAGACCAAAAGAAGGGAGAAAGAAGAAGCTAAGTTGCCGCTGCAAATTAATAAGAAAGAGAGACGGAAAATACAATAGAAATAACCACACATGCTAGTATGTGGTGTCTAAGAGATAACGCATACTATAACTAACGTGTCATAGCCGTGTGTAATTGAGCTTTAATTGTTTGGCATATAATGATTGGGTAGAAAAATCACTCGCATAATAGAGAGAAGCAGCTGCAAGAGAAGCAGCTGGAAACTCCCTCTTATTTTCTCGGTACGCCGGAGTTAGCACCCACTGTGACACGGTGAATCACCAGCCCCCACTCCAAGGCCAGTAGTTGCCCAGATTGTTTTAGAAAAAAATCAAATAGCACACTTTTGCAAAAATATTTACCGAAATAGCACCTTCCCAACTTATTTCTCGAACATATACACTTTCAGGCAATAACTTGACATTTTACCCGTGCGAGGAGTTTAAAATTCCACATAACCTGGTGCTTTAATGTAAACGCCACAACAGTTGGCGTCGGCTGGTGTCTTTGGCCGAATCAGTCAAGTGGAGTTGGTCATGAATACATGCCATTTCAAATGGCGTTTCCTGCATGCTTCTCCATTGATACACGTCATTTCAAATAGTGTTTCCTACATGCTCTCCATTGAATACACGCCAAATGTCCATACAAAATGATTCAACAAATGCAATTCAAGAATTATATCCAAAAGGTAATAAGCTAAACGTGTGAATACAAAATGATCCAACATAGAACAATCATAAATAAACAGTAGTCTAAATATATTTAAGAAAGAGTACATGATTCAACTAATAAATTTAAAATATTTGGAAATGACAACTAATCTTCAGATGTTGCAACAAACAAGTTCAATCCTACAATCAAAACAAGAGAAATATTTGACCAAATTATTACATTATAGTTAACAATAAATTATATAATTTAAAATATAAAAATATTCAAAAGAGTTCATACATGCCATTCTTGACTACCTCAACGTTGGGTTTGGTCACCATATTGTCGTTCTATGTTTGGAGAATCTTGAATTGGACTCAACTGTGTAGTTTGAACTCCATGTGTAGGCCTACTCATAGGAAGTGGTGTGAGAGGTCGAGTGAAAGGAATATTCCAAGATGGTGGAGGTGTTCCAACATGGTTGTATGGAGGCCTTGTGACCAACTAGATAGCGGTCCATGTGATGAAAATGAAAAGAAATCCCAGTGTTGGTCAAAAACTTGGGACGGACTAAAACATTATTGAGACCATGATTGATAAATTAGAAGGAACTCCAAACTGATCAGATGGTGGTGACGAATAAGAGTAGAACATACTTGGAAATGAAGAAGGAGTACCAATAGAAAATTTTCTTGCAGATGTAGATTCTCCTACTAGCATGGAGTCGCTTATTGTTGTAGAACAACCAGGTGCAGTAGAATGCGCTGATGGTATAGAAGTTGCAATAGGAGTGGCATCAACTGATGTCGTCATAAGAGGAGCCATACTCTGATTTGGATGCATGTGGCTAGGCATCTGTTGGAGCCATGAATTCTATACACTATATATGTTGTCACGTGCTCTCAACCAGTCCTCAACAGGTGTCCCTTGTGTGAATGCTTGTATTGTCTCTTGAATATGTGCATGAGTTTGGACCTATCAAAATGTATCTTAATTAACATTAATTTCATTTCTATATTAATATATATATATATATATATATATATATATATGCTTATACATTCTCTCTCTACGTATCCACGAGGATAGTACAAAGTAGGTGAATCAACTGGCCGTTGAACATGATACTTAGGTTGATACCATCTAGGGGTCTGCTCGACAGTCTAAGGATCAGGAAGTTGAAATGCACTATTAGGTATGTCATTCCATGCATTTAGCTCTGTGCTATACTGAAGCAACCAATCATTGTTGTTATGCCCTCTACCATCAATCCTATGATATATAGGGAGATCTTGGGGTTGTGGTTGATAGTGAGCACCAAATTGTCTTAGTAATCTATTAGGAGCATGCCACTCCATTACTGTAGAAGAGATCAGTGGTACATGTTCCATCCAAATGTCACTACCTTGTTGACATATTGGCAGCAACTTGGCCAATAATTTAGGACTATAAGGTGTTAAAACTAACTATAAATTTAAATATTTATAACAATTGAAATGTCAATAATGATAGGATAGAACAAATAATTTGGAAACAAAGTTATGTAACAAGTTAAGAAAAAAAAACTAACTAAAACTCTCACCAGGCTTGGATGATGGGTATCAATCCCATTAAGATAGAATGTCACAGTTCCTCGTGGTACACGTACATACTCCATCAGATAGAACAAATAATTTGGAAATAAAGTTATGTAACAAGTTAAGAAAAAAGCTAACGAAAACTCTCACCAGGCTTGGCTGATGGGTATCAATCCCATTAAGATAGAATGTCACAGTTCCTCGTGGTACACATACATACTCCATCAGATGGTTCCATCTATTTCACATAATTTACCAACGATACGAATATTATGGGATTATACTTTCTAAAAGTAGAGTATTTACATATTCCTATGACTAACATGTAGCCTTGTGGAGCATCTTGAGGCCACCCAAAATCATCTCGCATGTCCACCTTTCGTAGTCTACCAACATACAATCTTTCTCAGGACTGCAATTGCAACAGATGCACACACACCCAGATATTCATTTTTATCTAGAACCTAGACGACACCTATACAAATAACGATATAATTATGCTAAAACTGTACTGCCCCAAGAGTATAAACCGCAGTGGTCAAAATCCACTAGAAGAGGCAAGTAACGAAGACGAACCTTGTTACCAGTACCATCTAGTAACAGAAAGCAACCCAAAATATGTAACAATTATGCACTTGTGTATCGACATTTGATTTAATCGTTGACATTCTCCAAGTCAATACCTAAAAATGTAGAACGCAACCAACTCAACTGGACGACCCCATGATCAAGCCCTTCTGGATGTGAACCTAAGATATGATCACACATGGAAGACCCAGAATTAAATTGGCCTTCATTCAAACCTATAGGATATTGAGCTACAATACCATCACCATAAACACGTAAACCTAGTAACACTGCCACATAGTGAAGTGTGATTGTCATCTCACCTAAAGGGAAGTGAAAGGAATTTGTATTTGAGTGCCACCTTGTACTAAGTGATGTTATCAATGAAGCATCAAAGTGAACCCTAGAAAGGGTAATGACTGATCCGAACCCCATTGTACGAACATACCCTAAGACATCTAGATTTGTTAACTCCCACCTAGCAATTTCAGTGGAGTGGCATGTAATCCACAATGTATCATCTCCTTTCACCATGTCTATAAAATGAAAGAACAAATTATCACAACATGTGTTAAATGACTAAATGCATACAATAAATTTAACAAAATTAATATTACATGTACCAAAATAAAATCTAACAATTTATTACATGTACTATTATAGAAGTCAGGAGGAAATTATATTCATCCCGCCCTCCTCATGTGAGTAAGAAAACTTAGATTACATCATGAATTTCTAATTAGAAAATGAAGATTACATGTAGAGACTTCAAAATAGAAAACTAAGATTACATTTAGAGATTTCTAACCATCACTTTTTTTACATGTTCTCTCATTATGACCTAAACCTCCACATTTTCCACATTTGTAAGAAGTGTGATTAGGATCAATATCCATATTTGTCATCTTGCACTTTACCTTTGGTCTTCTTGCACATTTTGTTACAACTGGTGACAGTAGATAAAGAAGAACCATGGTTGGATCAAACCCTGGCCAATATCTTTTATCAGGGATTCCACTAAAGTGGGGGGCATATGTTAACCTATTATTGTTTAGCGTGTACCAACTGCTGATAAACTGATAATACTCATAGTGTATGAAACAAGTGCATGCCATTACATGTGAGCATGAGATATGATACACTTGTGGTTCACCACAAGTAAAATGAGAAGGATAGGGATTCCGCATAATATGCACCTGATAAATATTGTTAGACATATCATTGACAGTGAATTCTAACTCATTCACTCGAAAACTAATGTGATGTTTCCTTGCCTTCTCCTCTAACTTATCCAATTTATGAGCTATTCTCACAGTGAATTGGCCAGTTAATGATGTTGCAAAGTTTCTCCTTTTCAATAACATCGCTACCAACCGATAATCTGTGCTACATATGAGGGCTTGTATGGGAAGATTTTGAGCACGCTTTAAAATTCCATTAATTGTCTCAGAGTAATTATTTGTTTTTGTACCGTATCGATATCCACCATCACAAGACATAGTCCACATCCTTGGGTTTATAGCCATGAGCCAATTGTAAGTAGATGGGTCAATGTCCTTTATAGAACTCACATGTTTATCAAACTCTACCACTTTAGTCGCCTTAGCAGCTTTCCACATCAAGTTATATAATTCAGTGGACTTAAATCTTTTATGAAAGTTGTCCCTATAATGTATTAAACAATAATGTTGAGTGTCATGTGGGAACACCTCACCCAAAGCTTGATGAATGTTGCACATCCTATGAGATATAAATAGAAGTCACTCCTTTGTCAAATAGTAGAAATTTGTCTTTTCATGCAATTCAAGAACCACACCCATGAAGAACGATTTTCCTTCTCAACAACTGTAGATGCTAAGGGAAACAATCTATTGCTTCCATCAATTCCAGTAGCTATAAGTAAAGTTCTACCATATTTACCATACAGAAATGTCCCATCAACACTAATCACTGGTCGAAAAATGAGCCCAACCTGTAATAGAAGGACCAAAACTCCAAAATACACATTCAAATTGATGTCCGCTAATTGTTTCACTTGCTTTAAAATTGTATACAGTCCCTAGAATAATTTGTTCAAGACATATAAGAAATAGAAGTAACGACCCATACAATGTCTCCCAATATCCAAAGATTGTTGAAATGGCTTTCTTATGTGCATGCCAAGCCTTCTTGTAGGATATGGTAAGATGCAGCTCATCATTCACTTTTTGCACTATCTCTCGAGCACTGATGTCTATTTTTGCTCTCAACATAGGCATTATCATCCTTGCAATATATGAAGACTTGCATTGCATATGATCCTTATACAAGATTGCACTGTGGCATGAGTTCTTATCATTGTATTTTGTTATTTTCCACAACCCACCAACCCTCTTAGAGGCACATGCATGAAGTCTCCATGAGCATTGATCCTTACGCAGGCATATAAGCATAAGGAAATCACATTATTTGTGCTGAACTAAAAACCTATGGTGACTTAATGGTCACTAATGATGGTAGATCAGGTCTCTAAAATCTATGGTGAGTTAATCATATAGTTGTAGCATCAATTAAGTCTTAGACCAATGGTTTCTTGGGTCACTTGATGCAATGGTCGGACCTATACTATAATTGATGGTTTTAACACATGAACTTGACCCAATGGTCATGATCTAATGTTTATTCCTCCAATAAAGTGGAATGATAGATAATGTAATATGTTGGCCCTAATAATGTGATTTAGATGGTTTCCTTTATATGATCAACTTAAGGAGCTTACTTGTTGACAATGGATGGCTTGTTTTAAATGAATAGTCTATTGTGGGTTTTACCCTACTCTCAATGGAACTTTTTGTGTTGTTAATCTAGGGATGTCTAGGGTTAGATGGTGACTCTTTTTGGAGAACAAATCAAGGACTTCATAGGTGGTTTATCCAAGGTGTTTTCTTATGTAAACAACCAATGGTCTTACCTTTTAAACATCCAATGGTTCTGGGTGACATTGTGGTATGGTGATATGGGTTGAATGATGATGGAACAAATGAAGGGTTACCCTTAATAAGGTAGTCTTACCTATTCACTCATATGAATGTAAGGGATGATAACCATATTGTGTTGATATGTAACCCTAATGAGGTATAGCTTGTTACACCTAGCTTTAATATAACTAAATGATGGTAATTGGTATGAATAGTCCTTGAATGATTAATACAATCATGGTGCACTCTCTTATTGTTGTTAAAACCCTAGTATGCTATAACACGATGGTTACACTCTTGATTTAAGTGTGGGTTCATACTTGAGAATAGTATGGAATGTGTTGGTGATGCTTCACCTTATGCATCCATGATCCAATGGGTATGTCATGAGTTAGGGTTTGGGTATAAGTATTGATTAGTAACCTTAATATAATTTATCTTGTTGAACCCAAATCCAATTCAAATAGATAAAGATGAGTATTCATGTTTAACATTCTTATATGATGGAATGATGGTGAAATAACCTCCTTAATATGATCATAACCTTAATATGTTAATTGGTGGTTATCATAGCCACATGGTTGATACTTTCTTATGCTAAGCATGTGCATTATGAATATGATGAGGGTTAATCATATCTAGATTCCTTGCATGTTGATATAATAAAGGAATCTTCTTAATGTTAATATAACCCTGTTAGGATTGTTTATGAATATCTCCGACCTCATTAATGAAATATTGTATTGATCCAGTGTATTATATGTAAGTGATGTTGTTGATCCTTGTTATGAGGCATGCAAAGAAAATGATGATCTTGCAGGGAATAGTATGATGGTCTTAATGACCTTTGGGCATGGTTGAGCCCTGAATGAGGTGTAATCCTCTTGTGTTGATAAGGGTTGATACCCTATGATATTGTGAAAAGGATTTATATCATGTGATAGTATGATGGTCTTAATGACCTTTGGGCATGGTTGAGCCCTGAATGAGGTGTAATCCTCTTGTGTTGATAATGGTTGATACCTTGTGATATTGTGAAAAGGATTTATATCTTGTGATAGTATGATGACTAGTGTGGTCTCATGAATGGAAAGTGAATAGTAGTACCATGTGATGATGAGATGAGAAATTATGTTTCACACATTTTATATCTTTCAAAAGTTGTGATATTTATATGCTTGCTAGAAGTGAATTAGGGTTTGGAAATTGATGGAAATTTTCGGAGGGAAATTTGTGCTTCCGCCCAAGTTCTTGTGCTTGCATCCCAAGTTTTCATCCAAGCTATTGGGGGAAATGTAGCACCTTCTCTTCAAACTTTCATCCAACTACATCATTAACTACTTGGTTGGGTGCAAACTATTGCACTTATGGTTAAAGTTCATTGATTTGGCATGGAGTTTGAAGATGGTATGTTTAGGGTTTAGGGTTTATGGTTTAGGGTTAGAGATAATACTTGTATGTTCCCACATTTATATCATCATATTAAATAACATTTGTAGTGTTAGAGATAATACTTGTACGTTTTTAACACTATGTTCCCTCATTGTCGTTAGATGTTGATGTTGATTTCAGAAGTGACTACAGGTTAACATACTCTAATGAAGAGGAAGAAGAGGTCAAAGCTGATTTTGAAGAACTTGAATCACGAAAGTCATTGTGAAGAAACTAATGAAGATGTAGATAACCATGGTAGCGAGCAACATGCTAATGCATTTGATCTAAATGTTCCAATATACCAAGATGAAGATGTGCATGAACTACCCCCTAATGATCAAGGTAAAAGATTTAAAAGTTTTGTAATTCATAGAACCTTCTCTCGCGTAGTATTTCATATTTTATTGTGAATGCGCCTACTTGAGACATCAATGCGCCTACCCGAGTGAGAAATGTGCCTAGTTTAGTGATATATACGCCTTCTTTTTTGTTCAATGGAACACGTCTACTTAATTGCGAAATGTGCTTAATTTAATTAGAAATGTGCCTACTTAACACGTAAGTGTGCCTACTTTACTGATATATGCACCTACCTTTTAGTTCAAGCCCCCCCCCCCAAAAAAAAAAATAATAATATGTGTAATTAAATTAGAAATGTGTGTACTCTGTAAGACACATTTTACTGTAAATGCACCTACTTTAGACGTCAATGCGCCTACTTTAGACGTCAATGCGCATGCTTTAGACATCAATGCACCTATTTGAGATGAGAACGCACCTACCTGATTGATATATGCGCCTACTTTTTAGTTCAGTGTGCATATTTGTGATGAGAATGCATCTACCTCATTGATATGTGTGCCTACCTCATTGATTGCAAAATAATATATTTAAAAATGTGCCTACTTGAGACGTCAATGCACCTGCTTGAGAGGAGAAATGTGCCTACTTGCGTGATCTATGCGCCCACATCCCACTACTTATCGTCAATGCGCCTAGTTGAATACAAATGCACCTAAAGTAGGCGCATTTGTGCCTACTTGAGTGATCTATGCGCCTACTATTTTGTACAAAAATGGAACACACCTACTTTAGGCACATTTGTATTCAACTAGGCACATTGATGAAAAGTAGTGGGCACATATGTGCATTTGTTATACTAATAGGTGCATCTATATATAATTGGGCACAATTATCACTTAATCTTTGTGTTTATGAAGTTGGCATACATTTAAAATATATTTTTTCTTTTTTGTAGATGCAAGTATCCCCTGCGAAGGAATGATATTTGATTCAAATGATGAAGTCATAGTTTTTTATAGAAGGTTTGGCATATCCAATGGTTTTGGTGTTAGAGTTTTGTCTTCCAGAAAGAATAGTCATGGTGAAATATCTAGGATGAAGATGGTTTGTGTTAAACAAGGAGTGAGTAATAGAGCCAAGGATAACTTGTCATACTCCCAAAGGTGTAGTTCTAGAGAGAACTGTCCTGCTCATTTAGTTGTTCATCTAAAGAATGGCAAATACATTATTGAAAATTATTGTAATGATCATAACCATGTTATGCTTGGTGAGGACCATATAACATTCTTACCTTCCATGAGGAGTGTATCCGCCATGCAGCAGAAAAGGCTTCTTATTAATGACCAGGCTGGTATGTCGACATCACAGTCAATGACTGCACTTGCTGTTGAAGCCGGAGGCATTTTCAACCTAAGTTTTATAGAGACCGACGCACACAATTTTCTAATCCGAGCTAGGAGACTAAATCTTGTGAAAGAAGATGCCAAAGCGATGCAAGAGTATTTCACAAGAATGCATAATGTGCACTCGAACTTTTTCTATGTCATGGATGTAGATGACAGAGGTGTATTAAGGAACATTTTTTGGGCTGATTCAAGAGCACGATCTTCGTACAAGTACTTTGGTGATGTTGTCTCTTTTGACAGTATGTATCTCACTAATAAATACAAGATGCCATTTGCACCTTTCGTTGGTGTCAACCAGCATGGGCAAACCATCTTGCTTGGTTGTGGGCTTTTATGTGAAGAGACAACTCAGAATTTTGTATGGTTATTCAAAACCTGGTTGTTATGTATGGAAGGTGTGCATCCAAAAGGCATAATTACAGACCAAGCACAACCCATTATTAATGATGTAGCTAAAGTATTCCCCAATAGTAAACATAGATTGTGTTTGTGGCATATAATGAAGAAGTTACCCCAGAAGTTTGAGAATTCTGAAGGAGCTCGAAAAGCTATTAAAGGAGATGTGTATGACTCTGTTACGTATGTTGATTTTGAAGCCATGTGGGCTGAATTGGTAAAAGTCCACAATTTATAGCAAAATAGATGGGTTCAACAGATGTACCCTATCCGTGAGATGTGGGTACCATGTTATGTCAAAATATCATTTTGGGTTGGAATGTCTACAACACAAAGGAGTGAATCAATAAATGCATTTTCAAAGGATATTTTAAAGAGAGAACCTCACTGAAGGAATTTGTTCAACAATTTGAACTTGTTGTAAGTGCCAAGTTCAAGAAAGAAGTTGAAGCATACTATAAATGTATTCAAAAAAATCCAGTTATGTGGACTTCATTTGAAATGGAGGGATAAATTGCTAAATGATATACTCTAGAAATCTTGAAGAAATTTCAAAGAGAGCTACAAGGACTTGTGTACTGCAACACAACTAAAACATACTCATCCGGGCCATATGCTTGCTTTGAAATATTGGAAAGGAAAAGGATACTTGTTGATAGCAATATTTTTTTGCCACAGACTAAGTCTTTTAGTGTTGTCTTTAACACTCTACTCCAAGGAGCTATTTGCCATTATTTGATGTTTGAATCATCAGTCATTGTATGTAGACACATGTTTGCAGTCTATATCTTCTTAGGAATTGACAAATTGAATGAGGAGTACCACTTGATTGATAGTTGGAGGAAAGATGTGAAGCGAATTGTAACCAAACCTGATACCATCAAATCTGTTGACTATTCTAACTCTGTCAATAGGTATAATGCTATTCTACAAAACGTTGAGTTGTTAGACAAATCAACTGCCATGTCTGAAGAAAATTTTGATGAAATTATGAGAGGTTTGGAAAAAGTAAAAAAGGGATGTTGGTCTAGCAGAGACTATAAGTAATTCCAAGTGAATACAATTTTTTTTGTAGTTGATTTACGACTATCATTTTTGGATTATAATAAAAAAATATCATATTTTCTTCTAGTTTGATGAACCACAGATTGATAGGTGCATCAAAAATCCAAATATGTCCGGTCAAGTTGGTCGTCCACGTAAGAGAAGGCTCAAGTCTTTTGAAGAAAGAATGCACAAAACACAAAAACGTCAAAACAAGTAACATATTATGAAATATACAGAAAGTCTTTTGAGATAGATAGACAGTGATAGTCTTTTGAGATAGATAGACAATGATAGCTCAACCACATACATTTAAATATAGATAGATAGATTATAGTAAAAAAAAGATTATACTTAAGAGAGATATATTGATAGTTCACTAACTTACAGTGCAAATAGTGGAAACATATTTTCGTATGTGGTGCAATTTTGTAATTTTGTAACGAAATCCTATCGCAAAAGTTTATATTGCAGATCATTTGTTTTGTAAGTGGTGCCATTTTATATTTTTGCATATTTTGCTTTTTCAAATATTTATGCTCATTGAGTACTATAGTAGGCGCGTTGATACATTCAGCAGTCAAGTAGGCACATCTACATATGCAAGAAGGCACATGTGTAATTCAAGTAGGCACGATTACCTTAAAAGTAGGTGCATTTAGCACTCAAGTAGGCACATGTGTCACTCAAGTCAATAAAGTAGGTGTGTTCACATTACAAGTAGGCGCACTCAGTAGTGAAGTAGGCGCATTCAACAGTCAAATAGGTGCATTCAGCGGTCAAGTAGGCGCATCTAGCATTAAATAGGAACATTTAGCATTAAAGTAGGCACATTTACAAGGCACATCTACATTACAAGAAGGAGCATGTATAACTCAAGTAGGCACATTCACCTTAAAAGTAGGCGCGTTTAGCATAAAAGTAGGCACATTTAGAATTTAGCATGCATCACTCAAGTACGCACATTGAGCACCAAAGTAGGTGCGTTCACATGTATAAGTAGGCACATTCAGCAGTCAAGTAGGCGCATCTACATTGCAAGTAGTCACATGTATAAGTAAAGTAGGTGCGTCCATATTAAAAGTAGACGTGTTCATATTAAAAGTAGGTGCATTTAGCAGTCAAATAGGCACATTCAGCGGTCAAGTAGGAGCATCTAGCATTAAATAGGTGCATTTATCATTAAAGTAGGCACGTTTACATTGCAAGTAGGCACATCCACATTAAATGAGGCCAGTTAAATGTACAACTACAAATTAGGTGCACTGCCAAAGTTAGGCTTACAAAATATGTTACACGAATGTTTATAATAAACTGCTCATTCATCATTCATGTTGAGTATACTACATTTGTCTTTCAATATCTGTATTGCAAACATCCCTCTCAACCTGTGGATAGTGTTGGTTGTATTTGATCACCAACAATGTCCTCACCATCCAATATTCTTTTTATCCGATGGAGCGTGAAAATACCGCAATCATTGCTATGAGCTGGCTGTTGTGGATAGTTCTTGCAGTACTGGACTTTCCAATCTTTGACATTGTGCTCCAAATTGGTGCTAAAAATATATTTCAACCACTTTGCCTTCAAACAAATAATTCAAATGTTAGATTGCAAGCAATAGGCGCATTACAACATGAAGACACACTACAACAAGATGTAGACACGTTACAACAAGATGTAGTCACATTACCAAAATATGTAGGCGCAATAGTACTTACTATTTGACATGCCTGCTTCTCATGCACGTTCTTGGTAGATGTGGCATTGCTCTTTTCTTTGCAGCACGTGATAAGGATGCGCTGTTGTAATGAATTATAAGCTTTTCTTTCATGTGAATCTCTATGAAATGCCAATGCCAGTTGGAGTGAAGTACCATAACTAGTTTTTCTTTGCATTTTATCTCATCCATTCTTCTCTTCAAGTACATGTTTATGTAATCTTCATGAGAACTAACTATTGCACGACATGTGTTAACATGAAATATTAGAGGCATAGGACAATCTTCAGTTGGCACACAATTTTTCTCAAAGATATGAATGATGAATTGTATGTACTACATACACCAAAAAAATAATGAATTGTTAGTAATGCTTATTTTAGATTTGACATATACAAGTGTAGTTTCATGTTAACATAGTAAATTTCTTACCATTTCTGTAACGACAGTCGCCAAACCGATAGACAAATCGTTACTAATTAAGTGGAATTTATAACATTACCAGCGGATTAACAAAAATCACTAAAAATTAAAACCATTTTGCAAAGAGATCCATTTCTAGGAAAACTCTTTAAGGAAGAACCAAAACTTTATATACATCATTGTTCACATTATACATACACTTTACCATCTCTTCTCGAGGATAACATATAATAGTTGCTTTGTCAAAACATATAATGAAGCAACATAAAACCTCGAGGCTTACAAGCCAAAACCTCAGATCATTCATGAAACCATAACAAACCAACTCCAAGGACCTGAGAGTACAGAGACGACACATATGACTTCTATCTACAAGACATGACAGACAGTACACTCAACCTGAGCTGTCACTGCTGTCCCTGCCACTGTTGTTCTTTTTCTGCAGAAAGGTCTTCACCTCCTCGTGCACGTCCACCTAAAAATTTGGATCCCACGGGGGTGAGACAATTGAAAATTGCCCCAGCGAGAGATATAACTCTCCGCCAACAATGTTATTATCACAGTTAAATAGTATTAAACTGAGCAGAGGATAAGCAGTTTAGAACATTCTCATCTTTTAAAGCATTGCCACTATCTATGATAGAGCAGTAAATCATATATTCACTTTATAAGGAATATGAAGATACACGTATATCATTTACTCATCATACTATCTCAAGCTTATCCTATGATGCTCATTATCATGATATGTCATCCATGAATCATTCTCATTTCTATCTATTGGCCTCAGCCAATCTGCTAACCAGATATTGAATTGTACCAGTTATGTGAGTATACATCATCATATCCTGTCCAAGCATTGGACTATGCCAAACATATGCAACCATTCCAGGCATCGAACAATGCCAATCCTTTGCAAACAGCCAGGTGTTGGATATTACCAACCCTGTGAACAGCCTGGTATTGGACTCTACCAATCCAGTGATTAACAGCCAGGTATTGGGGTTATTACCAATCCTGTGAATAGCCTGGTATTGGACTCTACCAATCCAGTGATTACACAGCGAGGTATTGGGGTTATTACCAATCCTGTGAACAACCCAGTATTGGACTCTACCAATCCAGTGATTACACAGCCAGGTATTGGGGTTATTACCAATCCTGTGATTATAGGCTTCATGCCTCTGCCAAGTATTGGGTTATTACCAATCCTGTGATTATAGGCTTCATGCCTCTGCCAGGTATTGGGTTATTACCAATCCTGTGATTATAGGCTTCATTCCTCTGCCAGGTATTGGGTTATTACCAATCCTGTGATTATAGGCTTCATGCCTCTGCCAGGTATTGGGTTTTTACCAATCCTGTGATTATAGGCTTCATGCCTCTGCCAGGTATTGGGTTATTACCAATCCTGTGATTATAGGCTTCATGCCTCTGCCAGGTATTGGGTTATTATCAATCCTGTGATTATAGGCTTCATGCCTCTGCCAGGTATTGGGTTTTTACCAATCCTGTGATTATAGGCTTTACGCCTCTGCCAGGTATTGGGTTATTACCAATCCTGATTACACAGCCAGGCAGTGGACTCTAACCACTCCTGATTATACATTCGTTATGGGATATTAATCCCTTAAATTCATCATTGGTTATCACATCCTTTTACTAGGCATTATACCCTAGGGCAAGCCATCATATCAATTCACATTCTTTAAGTACTACAAGTGTTCCTCTTATCTCCTTTAAGCATATTCAAAACACTATAGCCCTTATTTGGCTATAAGCATAAAGCATGTATAATCAAGATTTCATTATTATTATAACCATTTATTATTGTTATGAAGTTATTGGTTTCCATTTCTCTTGGTTTATTTTGCACATTACCATTCCTTACATGAGATTTTTATAAACATCTCGTTACCTCTCATCAGACAACAATTATTCACATGGCTCACCAGACCCATTAAACATCTTGTCACCTCTCACTAGGCAACAACTATCCACATGGCTCACAAGGCCATTAAACATCTTGTCACCTCTCACTAGGCAACAATTATTAGGGTTAGGGTTTCCCTTTATAGCCTAATAGGGTTTCAAGTTCATATTATTAATCCAAACCCTAAATCATTGCTCCACACATCTAGGAGCATACATTAACATCATAAGTATTCAATCATACTTATTTATTCTCATTATTTATCATTAAATGAATCATCAACACAAGGTATGAGTTCCTTTCTCATCCTTATCAGGGTATGATTACATCATACTTTATTAACTTGGCTTAACCCTTTCTCAAGGTATGATAGCCTACACTTATCAAAGTGCATTAATAACATTCCATCTCAATGTAACAATTTACATGACACACTTCATGTGTTACTCATCCAAGTATATTGGATTTAAGGTGCATCAAGGTACATCAACCTTGAAGTGCTGGATGTGATATCTATCATGTCTTGATGTATCACTTCCCTCATTACTTTTAACATACTTAAGTTCATCAACTTATCTTATATTAGGGTATAACCCATCCTAATACTTTATGCACTAGCTTATCACATTTATCATGTAATGTATTGGTCATAAGTTACACAATTGAATTATTCAACCATCACTAATGATATGAACTCATCTCGGGTTAAGGCATTATTGATATAGGATTAACCATTACCAACCACTCTAGGTGTTTCACCTATCAAGGTATTATCCACACCATTACTTGGTGTTACACTCATTACTCCTAAGAGTGTCTTTCCCTTACCTTTACAAGGTGTATAGGGTTAAATCATATGCATATGTTCACCATATTTGGTTGTAGGTGTATAGATACCACTATATCGGGTTGGAGGTGTATGAACACTCACCATATCGGGTTAGGATTTGCACTTGTCTCCATATCGGGCATGAAATACCTTTTTGACCTCATATTGGGCACAAGGTATGTGTTTCCCATGATACTTATGAGGTATCAACCCATCACCATGTCGGGCTAGAAGTACTTTCAATCACCCTATCGGCTAGTCACCATCTAGGGTTAGCCATGACGGGTTAGGGTTACCATATTGTTTAGGGTTGTGTATTGTGCAACCCTGTCGTGCAACCATACCATACAAGGTCATGTAGGCCTCATGATACTAAGTATCAATGATGTATCTGATCATATCATGTAATAACACTTGTTACTTTTCACTTATATCGGGTTACCCAATTTAGGGTTTCTTGTCAACTTACAAGTATACAATTGACCTTGTATCATGCATGGAGTTTACAATAGACTTCCTATCATTCAAGAGGTGTATACTACACCCCCATATCGTTCAATAAGGTTTACAAACCTATTCATATCATTTTAGTGAAATAGGTGCATCATCATATCGGGTTAGAGGTGCTTGCTTATGTACATGCACCCGATATCACTTTTATAAGGTCACATCACAATCTTCAAGCTCTAGACCTTTATTCTAACTATTATAGTTCATGTCAAAAGGTCTAAGAAACTACTAGAACTCATAATCTCATCAACTATTTCAGGAAATTTTAGAATTAAAAGTATTTCACTAATTATAGCAATTTAGGTGAAGAATAATAACATGGTTGAGTTCAAGTTATATAACCCACCTTAAGAATGACTTCAAAGCTCCAAGCTCCAAAGCTCCACGTTCCTAAGGTTGAAGATGGGCTTCACAACTCCTCTATATGCAAATAATCACCATGGATAAGCAATTGGTGAAGAAGAAAAGAAAGGAAGATAAAAACCCTAAATTCATGCTTCAATCCAATGTTGAAGATGATCATTGCCTCACCTTAGGGTTAAGTTTTGAGTTCCTTAGCTCCTTGGCCGACACCCCACCACTCTTGGGCGATATGGACTTCCTCTTGGCCGACACAACCTTGCTTGTGGCCGATACCCCCTCACTTGTGGCCAAAATCACTTCAATTGGCCGATATCAACTTGCTATGGACAATATCAACATGGTGTGGCCGATACACTTGCTATGGCTGATACCCAAGGCCTATGCACGATACCCTTGTGCCCTTGCACGATATGCCAACCCTCTTGCACGATATGGCACTCACTTTCACGATATGGCACTCACTTTCACGACATGGCACTCAACTTTTCACCCTATTGGCCGATATCACCTTATATGGCCAATTTCACCTACTTGGCCGATATGCTTTTGCTATGGGAAATATCCAAGGAACTATGCACGATATGCTTGCTCTACTGCACGATACAAGAGCCCCATGCATGATACCATAAGGTAGGAGGGTGTTAAGGGTCAAAAAATTCCACTAAGGGGTCAAACTAGGGGTATATATACTTGCTGATCATGAAGAAAGGCAAAAATGAGGTGTCAACATTTTGAGCTAGTAGGTGCCACGTGTCATGCATGGGTGACACGTGTCCATGCATGCACCATCATTTATCTTGTCTTTCAAAACAGTTGAGGACCATCTATAGATGCAATTTCGTCCATTACTTATCCATTTGGATAAGTTATCTATGTTTAATCACTATTTCATGTCAAGCCGATACACTTTTTCTAAGGAAACTTGTTGGCCGACACACCTCAACTCCTTGAGGTGCTTTGCAAGATATGGACTTTGCCAAGAGTCCACAAAACGATATGGTACACCTCCTTGGGCTCCATGGCCGATAGGCACTCATATATAAGCTTTTCAACTTGATACAACTCAACTTAAGCTTCCAAATTCAACCCTTTTCTTGGTTATTTCTTCACCAAGATTACCATCATTCATAATGGAATCAAACTTGGTGTATAATTCATTATCTCTCCTCTAAATGATACATAGAGGAAGTGGTAACACTATAGAGGTGGTAATTTGCATATCAACCCCACATTTTGGGTAAATTACAATTTGTACCAAAATTGGTGCACAATGCTCTAGCATTGTTCAAACAAGTTCAAACTTGGAATTTAGGCTTTCCAAAAGCCACCACCTTGCATCATTATCTCTGTAATGATACTAAAACACATGAGGCATGTTCAACATGTGACATTTTGCATTGTAGCCCCTCAATTTGGGTAAATTGCACTTTGGTCCAAAACAAAGGAAAATTGCTCAAACAACATTCAATCGGGACCAAACTTGAAACATAAGTGTGTCACATGGTAACAAAACACCTTAGAGGATTATATTAAAGTTCTAAGCAACTTTATTATCCAAAACAAATAGGGTTACCTCATAACCCGGGTCAGGGTCGTTACAGTTTCAGATACCAGCCCTTGATTTTGTAGTGTTGGAAACAAGTGGTTTGGCATCACTCCAACATCTACATACAACCATAGTGGTTTACCGATAGTATAATTTGATAATATCTCTTGTAGAAACTTTTGATATTCATCATTAAGGTGTTCTATTGCTGTTTTATCTATCTTGATTTGAAGACAAGTTTCTAATTTTCCCTTCACTTTTGGTGATTCTTCTAATATTTGAATAGGTATGATCTGTTCTCTATGTGAGTTGTATTGAGCTAATCCTTCCAATAGGGCGATATCCATGGTGCTTGGAGTGGGCTTATCGACTGACTTGCCGCATCCTGTTTCATGAAGGCACACATACTAAGTGTAAAAAATTGCACCACAAGTGAAATATAACTGGGCGCACACCAAGTGAAACATAACTAGGTACACATAAATACCTACTGTTTCAACAATTTTTTTCTTGATGTTGTGGAGATTCAGGTGATGGCTGAAGACTTTCTCCTTGATGATTTTGCTGCTGACTTGTAGACTCTTCATCCCTTTGATCTAAAACAACAATATCTATTCCTGATGGTGACTTATTGGGTGACTTCACACATTTTGTTTCATAACATTGGCATTCAATTTTACAATATACGATTTCCGCACATAAAATACAATATTACACATTTCAAATGTAACTAGATAGGAGCACCCAAATACCTGATGTTTCAGTAAAATTTTCTTCAATTTTCTTGGATTTTGGTGATGGCAGGGGATTTTCTCCTTGATGCTTTTCCTGGTGATTTGGAGACTCTTCATTCCCTTGATGTAACAGAGTGATATCCGTTATAGTGGGCATATGGGGTGACTTGCCACATTCTATTGCATAAAATTGTCATTCAAATTAAAAAAAGCACACATATTAAGTGCAAATAGGCACACATATTAAAAAAAGGCACATAGATATACCCGATGTTTCATTATCTTTTACTTCTTGTGATGGCTGCGGAGGAGATTCTTCATTCCATATGTATATCTTCTGCTTGTTTTTCTCTCCATGGTTGGTAATGTCCTCTACAAATGGCTGTGAGTAGTCAATCTCCACAAGCATGTACTCCAACACTATTTTGGCAATGTGCAACTCATCACAATAGTCGTGAAGTTCATCGAGATCAGTTTGCATCTTCAAAAACATTTGTTTGTACTATTTTTCTTTGTGCTCCGTGATATGTTTTTCTATAAATAGTTCATTCTTCAGTGATGAAATCTCAACAAATAGGCTTTAGATTTGGTTATTAGCCTCTGATGCAGATTGTTATCAATTAGAACAACAACATTTAAGGAATATGAAAAACATGTATACTAAGTAATGTATTATCAACCAATGTATTTCGTGGTTCAACCTAAGCAGATATGCTATGCGGTTGATTATGTTTTACAAACATCATTATGCCCTGCGGAGATGAGGTATACCGCTCATACTCCAACCAATCACTATTTAAGTCGCATCGGTATCATACATAGGTCATTAAAAGAGCCGGATTCTTATGACCTCATCTTCCTCAGTCAGTATGAGGATCAACATGCAGGACATCTAATGTCTCTGCTACTATAGCTTACCAGGGTATTCTGGTACTTCGCTATAAGAGTCATAGTGGCATTTTGTACTCTCTTTGCCATCGAGAGATTTCTTGTTTATCTCTCATCGATGCGGTATAAAAGAGTTCCTCGGGAGATTAGTATTACATCACCCCGACATAAACACATAGTGAAAGGGTTGATGGATTTAAGATACATCTACATCAATTCATTCACTAGGATGTAATGTTTTACACATCCATATACCCCACATACTCAAAAGTATGTGCTCCAGGAGTTCCCTTAGGAAAAACCTATTTCACCATCAAATGATCAGGGCTCTACATGGACTTATTATACTTGATTAGTTAGGTACATTTCAATATTCTTTTAATATCATACAGGTTCTCAAACATTAATCATTAGAACAGCAGCTATGAAAGTAGAATACTAAATGTAACAAACCTAACTCTCATCAATTATCATTTCTCAATATTCTCATCCCAAGTCATCTCTTAAAGCATGACCTTGATGGTATTCATGGCTCTCTCAGCCTAACAATCTCATAAGATGCTATTAACAAGGCATCGGGATATATCATTATTCATAAAGCTAACAACATGCTTTCAATGAATATAGTATCATCATCCATACCTGGATATAATCATTCTCATAAAGGAATCTGCATGGTTAAATCAACTGATAACAGTAAATAACTCATTTAAAGAAGTTGCATCTCCCTACTCATACAAGATCTAGGTTTCCCTGGTTTTCATCAATTAGGGTTTACTATTCACATTATATGTCATCACCCTAGAATTAGGGTTTACTATTCACATTACATGTCATCACCCTAGAATTAGGGTTTACTATTCACATTACATGTCATCACCCTAGAATTAGGGTTTACTATTCACATTACATGTCATCACCCTAGAATTAGGGTTTACTATTCTCTTCATGGTGAAAAGATCTCATAACATCCTCATGTATGAGAAACATCATCATAAAAGACCTCAGATAAGATTAAGATTCATCAATTATCTTAATTAGGTTTTCCATGATCTCACATAAGTGGATCATACCCTAATCATGCACATTCATGTATATTGAAAGTATTTTACTTGAGTTTCCACCATAAATGGTACTTTCTCTCTCCTCTCACTAGTAGATGGTGACTACACCACTTAGATTAGATTAGGTTAAGTCCCCTTTGATCTACATAAACCAAATCACCACTAACAAGTGATTCGGGTTTGATTAGAACAAGGTATAACTCAATTAAACCTCTCAGGGGCATTTTGGTAAATTACCCATTGATCATCCTCATGGGTCAATTCATTAATCACTTAGTCTCTTACTATCTTAAGTTACCATTATGGTTTAGATTAGATCATCATTGAACCATTTACACCTTTAAGTGATTAAGCATAATCAACCTTGAAAGTCTTCAATTGGTTTAGGGTTTGATCTTCAATCTTCAACCCATTGGATTCTTAGATGGCCTTGAACTCATTTGAGATCAAACGAGTGTGAACCGGTTTGAGATGAAATGGGTGTCAACCCAATTGAGATGAAACGGGTGTCAACTCAATTGAGATGAAACAGGTGTCAACCCAATTGAGATGAAACGGGTGTCAACCCAATTGAGATGAAACGGGTGTCAACCCAATTGAGATGAAACGGGTGTCAACCCAATTGAGATGAAACGGGTGTCAACCCAATTGAGATGAAACGGGTGTCAACTTACTTGGTTCTAAATGAGTGTGGACTCGTTTGGGTCTAAACGAGTGTGGACTCGTTTGGGTCTAAACGAGTGTGGACTCGTTTGGGTCTAAACGAGTGTGGACTCATTTGGGTCTAAACGAGTGTGGACTCGTTTGGGTCTAAACCGCATGGACATGAAAGGTGATACAAAGGTCATGATTGAAAAGGATTTCTTAAGTTGAAGCCTTCAATTGGCCCAAGCCATGTTAATCACTTACAAATTGAGTCAATTAGGATGAGCCTCAATCAATTGGACACCAATTTGACCTTCAATTGAAAGCCAATTATGGTTAAGTCTAACTCAATTAAGGTTTCCAATCGGCTACTCACCCATCTTCAACAATGTGAATCAAAACAAGGTTGAACCTATCAATTGAACTCCAATTGGGCCCAAACTTGGCCCAAACGGTCTTGGGATCGTTTGGATGATCTCCAAACGGTCTTGAGACCGTTTGCCCAAAGTTTGACCAAAATTAAGTTGATTTGATAAGGGTTGAGTCCTAATTAAATTACAATTCAGCATTTTTCATCAATTTATCAATATCTTGTGATTGGACCCTCAAACCATCACATTTCTTTAACCCTAGACCTTAAAACGGTCTTGGGGTGTCACTAAACGAGTGTGAGATCGTTTGGATGAACCCCCAAATGGGTTTGAACTCGTTTGGGTCCTTCAACCCAACACTCATCAAAATCTATATGAAAATCAGCAGATTTAACCCGATTAGGGTTAGGGTGTTGAAATGCCTTCAACTCTTAATTGGTTAGGAATTAGATCATGATTATTGGTAGAAATGAAATTCAATATATTATGAACAGGAATCCCAAACTGTCAATGCTTGGTCAACTCCTTCAAATGGGTTGGAACCCGTTTGCCCAAAGATTCAAGTTAATCAGTTTAGAAAACAGCACTTAATTCAATTCGATTGCCTAATTGATTGGCCTTCAACCTACGATTCCTTTGGAGTTAACCCCTAAAATTTGGTGGGTCATTAGCCTACATAATTGTGAACAGAAATCTCAAATGGTCAACGCTTGGTCAACGCCCTCAAACGGGTTGGAACCCATTTGGCCAAACCGACCTATTGAACTCGTTTGGATTGAAACGAGTGTGAGATCGTTTGACCTATTGGTCCAAGATCGTTTAGTAAAGTTGGATAAGGACCAACATAGGTATTAACGCCCCTTGTCTTCAACCTTGAAACCAAGGTCTGTTCTTCACGAAAAAAAACTTGCAAGGGTACAAAGAAGGATGGGGAAGAAGAAGAACTAACTAATATTTGCACGAATAAAAGTATGCATAACAAAGCAAAAGGTTTAGAATTATAAAACCCGCCTTAAGGTCGTTCCTTGAGCTCCAAGCTTCCAAGCTTCAAGTCATTAATGGCGTCTTGAACTCCACAGGTCGGCCAAGGTCAATTCTTCAAGAAAAAGATGGGGATGGTCGGCTAGAACAAGGAATCCTAAGTAAGAAAACTAGCAATTCAACCTTGTAATACGATTTCCTCCATGAATCCAAGCTAGAAGGTGGTGCTCTCTTACTTAGAGCAGGTTGGTCGTCCCCTTGAGCTCCAGAGCTTTGCCTTGATCGGTTGAGAAAGATGAGAAGTGAGGAAGTGAAGGGAATATGTTTGCTTGGTTTGGAAAGAAAGGTGCTTATATAGATTAGGTTGATTTTTACCATAAGGACCTCTAAAACTTTGAAATTCTCATCCAAGTCCTTTCTTATTTAAGGGATCGTCCAGTCTCATCTAAACTTATGCAAAGCTCATGAAATCTCAAGATCTAGGTGTAATTAAAGCCAACTTTCAACTAGGGTACATACATGAAAGGTTTCCTTACTCAAACTTAGTGAATTTTATGTACAAAGGTCATTTTTCTTATCTGATTATTCATTGATGTGTCCCTTTCACCATTTCTACTCTAAATGATGACAAGAGTCATAAAAGATGTTCTAGATGGTGTATTTTACAAGTTGCACCCCTCAAATTGGGTAAACTGCATTTTACTCCAAATTAGGGTTTTTAAGCATAAGGGTTATTCCACAAGCTGCATCTAAATGCCCAAGCTTGGGAAATCCATCATGTCTCATCTTATTCACTCATATGATGTCTCATTATCAAAAGAACATCTTAACATGTGCAATTGCAAGTTAACCCCTTAACTGGGTAATTTGCACTTAAGCCCCTGCATTACCAAAATAATAATACAACTTTGTTTAAAAAGGACAAAATTGAAAGTATATGTTCCTGAGGAACTTAATTACATGTCAAAAGATAAACACCAGGGTTTAATTACATATTTAGGCAAAACACCTAGGGTTAGTTTATAACCCAGGTCAGGGATGTTACAAATTTCATAATGAAGAAATTATCAAACTAGGATCGCGTACACTAGAACACTGATTATATAAACAAATTCATAAAAATATTTGCACACAAACTCCCCGAATACCCTTTGTACATGAACTACTAAATAATACTAACATTTGGATATCACCTAGTATAATGCTCAGTGCATAGTTTAAGATGATGAATCTTCATTCCAACACCATATGTAAAACTTTGTTCATTGGTTTATTATACAATGTCTAATTGAGAATATAAGTATAAGATTAGGGAGATGGAATATCATACTCTTTCTTCTCATTAGTTTTCTTTAGGTATAAGAATTTAGTAATGAAACAATTTTAAGTCATCGTTAATTTTAGTAGAAAAGGAATGTAACAATATCCTAGATGATAGAAATGTAACTACATGAACAACATCATCATGAATCAACCATATAGTTGAATGAAAAGAAATCCAAAACCATAACTTAGCATTCTCTATTATATAATGAAGCCTACAACATGTTTGTATTTAAAAAAATCCATAGAAAAACATTCATCTGGTCCACTTTTATTATTCTACCTAAAATCCACTTGACTTGTACCTAGATAAGTGGATGCTATAGTGGTATGTCCACGTATAAAATTCACTATGCATGCCTTAGGCTTTATCCAGCGGCCAACGACACCTAACACGCCCCAATTATTCTACTAGAATTTGTAGGAGCATATAGAGACTCTACCTCTTATCCCCACCTTGGTACAAGATTGAGGATCAACACATCTATCACATAGGCATCATGCCTTAATTTTGATATCACATTGATTATTATCAAGTCCCTTTTCTATGGATTGGGGTGTCATCTTGTAACACCCTATTTTGTAGGATTCATAACCTAATGGAGTTTTGATAGAGAAGTAGACCTCGTGTATTTATAATGCTTGTTGTGGTCCTTTCAAGAACATTCATATAATCTAAAACTTGATATGGAGTGACACGATGCATATATTTGGAACCCTAAAGGATATATCTTATATCATGGTCTAATTACATGGTTCTAATGAGAGAATCATACATGGTTCAAAGAAATATGAGTAATAAGAGGATCATAGTTTCAGTTGTTGATTCAAGGTTTTGAAAGTATAATGTTAAATGTTCACGAAGAGGTGGCTTCTTAACCATGTAGAATATTTAACTACTCAACTACTTGATTATGAATGTAGTTTGAGGTAGTTGAGTAATACACAAATCATTGTATCATGGTTGACTTGGATCACATTGCCAAGCTGGATGAATTGAGAGATCTTAATTTGTCTATACAATGTTTAATGAATTTAAGGGAAGTCCATATACACGTTTTGGATCTTTTGGTGAAAGTAGGACAATTTGGATAAAAGATATAAATTTTATTTTGGAGGATAATCATCTAGTTGTGATAATCTTAGTTTGTAAAAGTATTATCCAGTAATTATTTAATCAAGAAGTCTTGATTTCTAGAATGGTTGGTTATTATCCAAATCTGGAGAAACTTCCAGACGGCCATCTCGTAGTGTGATATGACCATCTTGCACACTAGACGACCGTTTGGAGTGTTGTAGGTTGTGAAACTTCCAGAATTTTTGTGAAAATTTGAGATCTTCTAGTCCCTTCCACTCCCACACTGACTGGGAACCCTGACCCTAGCCTCTATTATAAATAGAGGGGTACTAGGGGATACCCAGAACACAACACAAATAATTGAGAATCATTTTCTCTCACAATTATTGTTCTCTCTAGTTTTTGATAACCAAAAGAGCCCAAGCAAGTCCTACCCGACTAGGGAGGGATAGCTATGGGAGAGAAACAACTAAGGATCATTATTGTGGGAGAGAAGGTTGGTGACTAGTGTATGAACAAGAGGGACAACTCCTTCCTATTCACTCTACTAGAATGATATGAGTTCTAATTGGTCCATGTGGACTACTCTAGAGGCAGGAGTCCTTTGGCTGCTGCTAGGAGGGAAACATCAACTCACAGTTTGTGGCAAGATCTGTGGAGCCACTACAACAGTTGTCCAAGTCTACTATTTATGGAGGAGCAGTTAGACGAGTCCCAATGCAACCAGGAGCTACACAAATAGCGTCCAAGACATAGTGCACATCTACATCGATGAGGATTATCATTGGACTTGCTCCAGGACTAGGTATATCTTCATGAAACCATCCTTCCCATTGAATAGTTATTGACGGGATCTACTGGTTAATGGGAAATATGTCAGTAAAAATTTTGTTTCTGCTGCCTATCTGATGTCGTATTTCCATACAGTGGTATCAGTGGCACATCAATTAATTATGTTTTGGGATAATCATATGATCAGATTTTAGTTTTACCGTGTTTAATTATTGCATGAGATGCAAATATTTGTACTGGTTGATGTGAACATCTGTCTACCACATAAAGAAGCCAAAGAATATATATATATATATATATATGCAATTTACATGTGTCACTATAAAATTGGTTTTGATGGTCGATATGAAGAATCATATGGCCAAAACCCCATATCTATGTGTGCATGGTTGTGGTTATTTATTCTTGTGTTAACCGGATTGTGTACTGAGCCTCTATCTCCTTTCCAAATGTAAATTAATACTCTTCTTTCTATTTTTCCTCGAATGTAACTCGAGTTTTTTTCCCATATACAATGTAATAAGAAATAGGATATTTTTAATTTATGTTCCTACATGAGATGACGATCTACAGAAAGGAGAAATGAGCAGCTGGTGAGACGACCCGATCGACGAGAGGACTAAGGAGGCCAGATGATAGGAGGATGAACCGATCGACTGGTGGCCCAACCGACCGGATGGAGGTGTCCAAATGCTGCTTGGACCTGAGAACCAAATGATCGCTTCAGAAGAGCCCAACCGAGTGATCGGGAGGTAAGTCGACTGGTTCAACAGTTGGATCGATCTAACTGGGATTGGTTCTAGCACATATCTTCACCAACAATAGGTTGCATATGATGTGGACCATAGGTGGTAGTAATTCCTTGTGGCTTTAAAGAATTACATTAGTATGGCCATAACCAACACTTATGTGTTTTATTTATTGCATGTTCTTATTTGTGGTTATAGCATTTATATGATATGTACTATATATGTGGTGTTTGGATAAAGTGTATGTATTTATACAAACACCCTCAAATAAAATATCAAGTCTTAGATGCTTTCTAAAAGCAACACACATGAAAAGCTTAATTGACTAAGCGTAGGTTACACCTCCGAATGGTGCATCATCTATCCTGTGGAAGTGTGATGGTAATAATGTAGGTTCCACCTCCGCGGGGTGTGTTATTATTGTGTTGTCTTTTGGGTCAGGCTTGACTGGTGATTCTCAGAGAGTCTAGTCCCAGAGGCATACAAATGATCATGGCAAGGGGTTGTGCATATTATCTATCTAGAATTTCATATGATGCAATTGGCAAGAGTTGTCTACTTGATGATTGATTGTGTTCGCAGTGTTGATCGGGCCACAGTTGAATTATCTTGGATCTGGCCCACTAGGATATTGTATGCTACAATGTTTGGAATCAATAATAAGGGATATAAATTTAAATAAAATAGTGGGAGTGATAGTAATTAAAGACCTAATTAATATCGTCAAATTTATCAATTCAAATCAAATCAAAATGTTTTAAAAATTGCAATATTTCTTTGTAGAATCGGATGTCAAACACGAACATGTTCAAATCATGACCATCCCTTGAGAAGTACACAAAGGGATAAAGTTCCACAATTGGTTAAGGACTTTGATAAATGTTCTCATCGATAAGTGAAAGCTATATGTCCTTGATAAACCAATGCCAGAGGAATCTGCTCCAAAGGTGCCTGAGGCAAAATGGATGCTTATTGGAAGCATGCCAAAGATGTCATAGACATTTGTATACCTAATGTTCTACTGTATGAACTATGAGTTGCATGAACAACATGAATACATGGACATTCTCGAGATGGTAACACATCTTTAGAATCACATAAAGCAAAGAAGGTATAATGTCTCCAAAGCGCTAATTGAGTGCAAACTGACAAAGGGAGGTCTAGTAGAACCCCTGTGTTCACTATGATTGGACATGTGGAATGACTGGCATTTCTCTTAGGTTAAGAGTTGACCATGAATATAATTATGCAAGTGTTTCATGAATCATATAGTCTGTTTAGCAAATGCTTGGCATATCAAGGAAGATTAAGGACAAATCCATGATGATGGTTAGCAAAAGTGAGTCCTAGGGAAAGGTAAGGCTAAGAAGTGTTATGAGGCTAAGCATAAGTCCAAGTCTTCTACACTCAAGTTATGGAGAAGGGTAGGTGTAAAAGGAATTTGTCCTTTTCACTTAAAGGATAAAGAAAAGAAAGCACCACCATTGTCACTTGTTTGGACATTGGAAAGGAATTATCCTCTTCATAGAGGATCTCAGGAAAAAGATAGAGATAGAGATCTCCACTTCAAGACCTGAGAAAAAGTAAGCTAGAAGTGTGCAGAGCAAGGGTTGTTGCCTTTACAGTTGGGACATGTCATTCATGGGCACATAATAGAATTAGTGAATTGCTATTATGAACCTTCCATTGATGAAAACATTATATGTTTTGTATGACAAGGCCATTATGTTTCATTTTTGACAATGCCCTATGTCTCACAAACTATATGTGATAGTTGTAAAGACAAATGTGTAGGACAGGGATATTGAATGACTTGATAACTCAAACAATGAATACCGATAGCATTGTCATCTAGAGTGCATAAATAAGAAATGCATCTCTAGAATCCATATGATGTTTATCTAGATTCTTTCGGTTATTGAACCAATAGAGACATACAAGTCATATTCATTGTGCAAAATGACAAAAAGTCTCTTCACTTTATGCAGTGGGAGATGAACTATTCCATTAGGACTAGTACATATTGATGTACATAGACCTTTTAGAATAAATGCTAAAGGAAGTTACCAATAGATCATTATATATAGCGATATGTATTTAATGATATACAAGATTGGATCTCTTTGAAGTGTTCAAGGAGTTCATAAATGAAGTATGTAACTAACTTGGTAAAGTTATTAAGATATCATGATATGATCGATGTTGAAATACGTAAACCTAGAATTTGAGGACCTTCTGGGAGATCATGATAGTGTACCATGATGAACTCCACCCGAAACACAATGATAATATATCATTAGAGTGTATCAGAAAGAAGGCATCACGCCTTGTTAAGTCATAGTGCGATTATGAATAAATCTAGCTAATCTTCCCATTTCAATTTTGGCACATGTTTTACACTAGAACAAAGTACCTTGCAAATTGGTTCAAAATACACCATATTAGATAAGGCATGGGAGGTGTCCCAATATGTCTTTTATAATGATCATGATTGAAAGCTTGTATAAGAAAATAGTTCCTTAAGGGGCTTTAGTTACAAATCACATGAATGTTATCTTATTAAATACTACTTATATCCCAGCCTGACAACAAAGTGTTTGTTGTTAGGATGGCTAAATTCCTAAATGGAAATTAGTTCCACAGGAATCAGTGGGAGTAAAAGTAGAAATCGAAATGTTTGAGACAAAAAAGAAAACATAGATCCTAAAGAGGTACAATAGGAATAAGGAGAATCACAAGTTGTTGTGGAATGTCAAATTCCTTATATAACACACATAACTCATAGTTCTAGTACAACACACCTTGAGTTTGAAATATTATGATATCTTATAACTCAAGAAGGCAGTAAGATGATCATAGAGATGAGTCAACAACCTACCTAAAAATATTGAGGGATCATAACATGAGAAATGGCTTGAGGCCATAAGATCAATGATGTACTCCATGTAACCAACAAACTATGACCTTGGTGGATCCACCTGAAGGGGTAAAACCCATAGGGTGCATTTGGGTTTTTGTAAGAAGACCAACATGGAAAGGAAAATTGTTTGCGAAAGAGTTTCAAACTAATTCAAGATGTTGAACATGATGAAATCTTTTCACCAGGTTACCATGATTAAATCCATCTGGATCATGCTTGCTATTGTAGCTTAGTATGACTGTGAGATTTGATTGGAATAATTAAGAGGATATGTATGTGACACCGAATAGTTTTGTAAATCTATTAATGTTAATAAAGTCTATAAGCTACAAAGATCAATCTATGGATTGAAGTAAGCATCTCAGAGCTAGAATCTTCTATTTGACAAGACAATCAAAGGGTTTGACCTGAGTCAGAATGAAGATGGAATATGTGATTATAAAAGATATAGTGAGATCATATTTATATTCCACATAATGATGGGGAATAACATCCTTATCCTGCATATGTTAAAACCTGGGAAGGAAAATACCTTCTATATGAAGGGTTTAGGTAAAGCATCCTATGAGCTAGGGATCAATGTCTATAGACATAGATCTGGAAAGCTTCTTGACCTATGTAAGAGAACATACATTGGTAAGATGCTGAAGGGTTCAACATGCAAGATGCAATGAGAGAAAATGTGTCCATGTTCCATGGAGTTAGTCTCTTAGAATCCTAGTGTCCCAATTCTTTTGAAGAATAGGAACACATGGATGAATCTTGAATGCAATGTTATGTACTTATCCCGTTATCTCATATGTATTGGACATGACAAGAATATATCCAATTATCTTGTATGTATTGGACATGATGAGAGGATATCAAGTCATCTCATGTATTTGACATGGTGAGAAGACATATATATACCTGCCAAGCAATCTTGTATGCATTGGACATGACAAGAAGGTATACTTTAGATGCCAGTGAGAGTCAATGGACTACCATAAAGAATATCCTTAGGTTCTTGTGAAGCACTTAAAGGATTGGTTCCTCGACTATGGTAATAGGGAAGAGTTGAGTGTAAAGGGTTACACCGATGCAATCTTCTAAACCAAGAAATAAAGAATCACAATCAAATATAGTGTTTTGACATTAAACGAGAACTGTAAGCTAGAAGGAATTCTGAGCTAATGACAGTTGTTCAAATATACATAAGAATCCGAGTATCTCTGTGTTATAAGAACAACATAGGATACTATATGGATCAAGAAGTTCATATGGGTGAACTTGTGTGAGGTTCCAACCATTGATGACACAATGAAATATTGATAAAAATAATGGAGTTACTAGTTAGGCTGGGAATCTCAGATAGCGTAATATGACACTTCCATGTCATACGCGTAGTCATACATCAAACAGATGTGAAAATTGCAAAATGCCTACTTAAAGCAAACATTGCTAAACCTGCTATAAAAGCACTTTTGCAGTATAAGCATGATGGTCATGTTAGGTCACTCAGGATGAGATCCTTGGGTGATTAGCTCTAAGTGAAAGTGGGAGTCTGTTGGTATGTATGCCCAGAGAGCCAATCATGTGATGATTTTAATGGCATTACATGTAATTGATTTGATTAATAACAAAGGCAAGATTCTAATTTATTTTGTATATTCAGTTATGAGATAATGAATAACATAATAAGTGTCCAGAGAATGATATTACTCAATGATGTATGTTTTCAAGTATGTGACTTGGAAGAAATGAGACCATACAAATGTAAGAGCATATATATATATATATTCTCATTATGTCCCTGATTGATTGTTATTGTAGAAGGTAGATAGACAAAAATAACACATAAGAATAGAGTGTGAGTTGGTTGATGATAGAGTCCCATTAGTCGTGATATGGCAATATCAAACCAAGCACACCAATACATGTTAGGGAACAATGTATCATACAGACCCACCGTGAGACTGACACATGGAAGCCATCATCATGGAAGTCATAGTCATCTCTCACAATGATGGTGGTTGTGGTTCTTAGACCTAAAATCACTGCACTCATCACATGTCATTGGGTATACTTTGACATCATCAAACATAGTCCTAAAACATGGGTTGTTATAACGGTGATGATTGGGTGACTTTGACACATGGGGAATAATTGTGAGTGATAGAGATGGTATTTGTCCCTCCTTCAAGAGTATGATATCCAAGGCCTCTTGATTAGCGAGACTGAGAAAAGTATGGCCATACACATGTAAGTCAATATATGATACTGAGCTTACATATATCTCATGCAGTATGCTTTGGTTCAAGAAACAAGATTGAATAATAATGAGGATGATTACTCCATGCCTCTAGTTCAATATGGATATCAGTGATAAAGAAACTATAAAAACACTATAACACCATAAACAGATTGTACGTTGAGGTTGTTCTCAAACTTTCCATACACTTGGGTAGCATTGATGTGCGACTAGGCACCACTCATTGCTTGTGATGTCATAAGTTAGTTGTGGACATTCATTGCCAACATGATATGGGACCAATAGGGTCAGACACAAAGGAACTCATCTAGAAGAGGAGTTGAATCTTGAATGACAATTGGATTGATTACTAAAGTGTTTAGGTACTTAATTCACGCTATAGATTGATGGATTGGCTGACTGAACTACCAAACGACCATCTCACTAGGTGAGATGGCCGTTTGGGTAGCCAGACAAGCATCTCAAGTGTTGAGACGGTCGTTTGGGTTGTTAGGATAATTGGAAATCAATTTGGCTTAGTTCTACCTTATGAACCGACCGGTTCAAGTTGTTAAACCGATCAACTCAGCTTGACTCACCAGACGGGCATCTGGGTGACCGAGATGGGTGTCTCAAATGGGTGATATGGATCGATTGGGCAGAACAAAGGTTTTGGATATTTCCCAAGCTTGTTTTTGATTGCACATTACTTGTGGTGTAAGGAATTAATATGTGATATTAATTGGAATCAAATTGCCAAGTTTGTGTGTGATTGAGAAACTACTAAATGTCTGTCTCGCAGTGCGAGACGATTGTCTCACACAGCAGACGACCGTCTGGGAGTTCCAGATGACCGTTTGGAGTGTCTTAGGTTGCAAAACTTCTATAATTGTTACAAAAATTTGAGATCTTCCAGTCCCTTCCACTCCCACACCGACTGGAAACCCTGATCCTGCCCTCTACTATAAATAGAGGGGTATTGGGGGCTTCCCAGAATACAACATAGACAATTGAGAATCAGTTTCTCTGACAATTTTTGTCCTCTCTAGTTGTGGTAACCAAGAGAGCCCAAACAAGTCCTACCTGACTAGGGAGGGATAGCTATAGGAGAGAAACATTTGAGGATCATTGTTGTGGGAGAGCATGTAGGTGACTAGTACACCAACAGGAGGGACAACTCCTTCCTATTCATTCTAGAAGGACTACATGAGTTCTAGTTGGTCCGTGTAGACTACTCTAGAGGTAGGAGTCTTTTGGTTTTTGCTAGGAGGGCAACATCAACTCGCAGTCTGTGGCAATATTTGAGGAGTCATTATAATAATTGTCTAAGTCTGTTGTTCATGGAGGAGCAGTCGGATGAGTCCTAGTGCAACCATGAGCTGCACATACACCGTCCAACACATAGTGTGTATCTACATCGATGAGGATTGTTGTTGTACTTGCTCCAAGACCAGGTATATCTTTGTAAAACCATCCTTCCCATTTCATAATTAATGACTCGATCTGCTGGTTAATGAGAAGTATGTTAGTAAAAAATTTATTTCCACTACCTATCTGATGTTGTATTTCCCTGCAGAACATGGATCATGGAATAGAACCTAGATGGGATACTCTGTAAAATAGGGGAAACTGGAGAAGATGCATGTAGAATGGGTTAATGGGTTAGAGACAATCTGGATCCCGTATTCATGGTACACTGTAGCCTGGGTGCACATCATGGCCCATTTGCAGCCACTAGGTCGGTCTTGGATGACCGACATTCGTCAAGAAGGTATTTTGTTTTCAAAATTTCTATATTGAGATATAGTTGTCATTTTTAGGAGTTCAATATATTAATGGAAATCTTATAATGTCTGCAATCCTGTAAAAATATATTAGAAGGATGTATTGTATGTTTGATAATTATTATAAATTAATTACTTAAAGATATAAGATTTCTATGTTTTGGGGATTAAATTTAGCAATTGATTTTGGAAATAAATAAATATTTAACATAAGGTATATTTTGATGTTTCACACACTGTCCTAAATCCTAATCAATCTGATGTGCTCTTTTTTTAAGGTATTTGATGTTAACCCTAATGAGGGTATTTTGGGTTTTCACCCATGGTATGACTATGAAACGATATGATATTTTTATCCAAGACCATACTGCATTGTATAATTACTTTTTGTAAAGTTTTGATGGAGTTTCTTATGTTATTGTATTAGTATCTAGTTTATGAACCTAAGTGGTCATTATGTAAGATAATTGTTGGTTATCTTGAGACAATATGTGATATATATGCCTAATCACGTTTGATATTATTAATCTAATGATATTTTATTTTGATGTCATAATTGAGTCAGTAAGATTAGTACATTTTATAAAATCCAAAGCTTTCTCTCAATATATGATGTATATGATCACATTTATGCATAAGACAAAAGAGTATAGTAGTTATATAATATAAATTTTGATATACATCTAACACTAAGATTTTTATCATGATTTTATATCATAGTTATGTTTAGTCTAGATAGGAACCATAATATGGTGTAAGGAGTTAAGAAGATGGGGATTTGAGACATAGAAATAGAAAGAGGGAACATACTCATAGACTAATAGAACTATGATGATATCTGGGTTATTAAAGTTATGGAACTTGGAATAAGGACTGCCTTAAAGATAACCCCAGTGCAAAAAGGTAAGTGGGCCATGTCCGTTGAATTTCATTATTATTATGTTTCATCCTACACCTTTCTTATAAAGTAACTTAGAGATTAAGTTACCTTCAGATGTTTAGTTATTAATGTTCATATCATATCCAATAATGCTTTTATTTATCAAACATTGTTCCTATAAAGTTATGTTGTGATGGTATCATATTATAAATCTTATATATTTAAGATACTTTCAGATACTTAGTGTAACACCCATGACCAGGGTTTTGGGATAACCCTAGAAGCTTTTCCTAAGTAAGTTTCTTAGAACCTTTCCTTAATCTTTTGAAAAGTAATTAAGACTTAAGGAGAATTTAATTCTCAAGTTTGAACTTGTTTGCAAGTTGATTGTGCTTTATATGATAGTTTTGGTGCAAATTGCAATTTACCCAAAATGTGCGGTTGATGTGCAAATTATCACCTCTAGAGTGTCCCTTCTCTCTCTTAGCATCATCTAGAGGAGAGAGAAAGGATGTGTGACTTGTTTGAGTCTTAGTTGAGTGATAACACTCTTGGTGGTGAAAGAACCAAAGAGTGATGAGTGTATTGAACCCAAGATGGGATTGTGTCAAGTTATGAAGTATATATGGGAGTGCCAATAAACTTGAAAGACATAGAGGAGGTCCCATATCAGTTTAGTAACTTTTTGTAAGTATTGATATCAAGCTAAGCACCTCAAGTAGGTGAATCATGTCAGTTTAGATGTTCCTTGAAAAAGTTGTATCGATTTACATATAATTTGATATTGGGTTGTGAAATCTTGTCAAGCAAGATACCCAATGGATGATATGTTATCTTTGGATTATCCACATAAGTTTTTCATGTAAATATAATTATGTATGCATGGAGTCACCATACATGGACACATGTCACCTAAGTGCATATGGTGTTCACACCTCACATACACTCTCTCTCTTAAAGCTCAACTATATAAGCCTCTCTTTTCACCTACTAGTAAAACCTTTTGACTCTCAAATCATCCCTCTGTTGGTTGATGACCATAGAATCTTAAGGAATAGGAAGGAATTCTAGCATCAAGCCCAAGGTGAAGCCATGGTCATCTTCAACCTTGGGTAGACTATGCTTCTCGGATCAGGGTTCCTTTCTTTCTTTGTTCCTTCACCAAGTTCCTAACTATGGTATCTTCTTTCATATAGAAGTGTTGTGATTGAGTCTTGGACTTTTGATAAGTCATATTCAACCTTGAGAACGTGAAACTTTGGATCTTGAATCTCATGTGTTGATGTTGAGGCGGGTTATATAACTTGAACTCAAATCAATTGTTATTCACCTTCAATCATGCAATACTTGATGATTCCTTTTCAATTTTGACTTTCCTTGGTTGAATAATGATTCTATGAGATCTAATGGATATATGGGGCTATTTTACATGAACTAGAGTGTTAGTGGATGAAAGGTTGAGGCTTGAAGATGATATAATTTCTGATGCACAGACCAATACTGGTTTAAGAAATGCTAACCCGATAATAGGTTATTTAAGAAACTCTAACCCGATAATAGGTTATGTGAGGAGAAACTGATACACATGAGGTACTAACCCGTTATCAGTTTGTTACATGTGAAGGACAATCGTCCTTACAGTTGTCTACCTATTACGTAAGACTAAGGATGGGGGCAGGCCGATACCTTGAAAGTTGAGTGAAGATATGAAGTCAATAGGGATAACCTGATACGCCTTAACCCTAGCAACCCGACACTCCTTTAAACTGACACCAATGTGAAGGGCGACACACTTCTTTGAGTCTAATTCCAACACACTATGTGAAGGTGTGGGTGACACACTCCTTGAAGTCATGACCAATACACTAAGTAGGGGTTAGGATGGTACCTTAATATGTGAAAGTATATAAGGGTGTTGATGATGGCTAACCCAATACTATCAAAACCCTAGAACCTGATATGTATGAAATTCCTAGAGGCCAATATCACTTGGTTATAGTTAGGGTGACACTATAGATGGTGCTATTGTCGATACACTAGATGATAGTGTGGCCAATACCCTAGAGTATACAATGACCTACACACAAAGTGATAGGTTGGTCGATTCCCTAAAGTGAGGTCAAGATGTTATGCTTAAGTGAGGTGAAAATATAATGCTGAAGTATGAAGAAGGTGATGCACCAAGGTATGGTGACGGTGATACACCAAGATATGATTCATGACCTATTTCACTTGAAGCACCTCAAGGATGATATCACCCTCAAAACTGATATCACCTTAAGCACTTCAAAATTGATATCACCTTAAGCACCTCAAAACTGATATCACCCTAAGCACCTCTAAACCAATATCACTTTGATGTCTCATGGGAGACACAAAGTGATAATGGTATCTAGCCTGATACACCTTGATGAGTGTAGGCCGACACATGATGAATATAATCAATTGATACACTATGAAGTAATGAGATGGATACACTTTGATAAGTGTAGACTGATAAACCCTAAAGAGGGTCAAGCCAATGTAATAAGTATGTTGAAATCAATATCCTAGTAAGGATGAGAGAGAAACTTATACTAGTCATATGAGAAAGGTAATACTTCATATTGATAATCAATTGATGATAATTGATGAGAGTAATCAAGTATGCTTGAATACTTATGGCAATAATATAAGCTCTTATGATGTGAATTAGGGTTTGGTTGTTAAATATGAACTTGAAAACCCTAATCAGCTACACTGGGAAACCCTAACCCTAATTATGAGAGGGTTGCAATTTGAATGATTCTCTTTATTGCATGGTGATGATATTTACTTGATATTTCTTTTACCATGAAATCCTAACCATGCAGGTATTATGAGATGTTGAGCATAGCTAGGTACGAGTTATGATGATTTAGAATGATACAGATTAAATAGGATGTATGAGCCATGTGAAATACTTATACAACAAGTATGATGTATATGGGTCTTATGACCTAGAGATGATTATTTCCTGGTGAGAGGTGACACTGTTCAATGATGAACTGAGGGTTTGATACCCAAAACATGTGATCATGATAATGAAAATGTTGAAGGGATGAGATTCCCCATAATGTGTTCAAGGGATTGATATCCCAAGATGGGTGTAACAAGATGTGTTCCAATTGATACAAGATTTCTTGAAAAATGTATTACACCTTTCTTTGTAGCATTTATCTATAATTCATTCTTGTAACTTGATTGATGCTAAAAGATGTTGTAATGCACTCAACTTATCAAGTGAAACTAAAACTGTAGTTTTCCTTGGCCATAGATCCATTCAGTGTTAGAACTTGTTGGATGATGAAACGAGTTTTACTCAGAGCATATATTTTTGAATATTCAAGGTGTTGGACGAGTATTCCCTAGCTTCCTTCAAACCTTGGGACTAGCTTTAGGCCATACCCTAAAAAGAGTGTGGTTGTAGACCGTGACTCAATATACAATCACGATTGGTTACAAACCATACCCTGATAAGACAATCAAGATTGACTTTGGGTCATACCCTGATAAGGGAACAACTATGGGTTGTATCTCTCTAGTATTGAGCCTATATACCCTGGCTAGCTAAATTATAGTTTGACTTGTAATGTCACTTCCAGTAATCTCATATTGGCTGAGAAAGGAGAGGTCATGGAGTTTGGCTCTTCCATGGACCTTTTATGGCACTGATGCTACCTAATTTAGGTTGGTTGGAGCATGAGCGGTATACCTCATTTCCTTAGGGCATAAGATTGATTATTGAAAGATGTAATCAGCCGTGTAGCGTATTTGCTTAAGGATGGAATATGGAAAGATTGAATGAGGCTCCAATTGCTTCTGTATGTCATAGTTGATAAATGTTATACATGTTCTTCATATTTCTTTTAAAAGTGATTAGATGATATATTGATCAGTCATAGATACATGAACTACTTAAATGATGACATTGCTCTAATCTGCATATAACAAGTAGTTGTACCTATTTATTTCAATAAAGTTATCTTATGTTGTCTTTCATGAAGATTTATCTGTAATAATAATATTGTTGGCAGAGAGTTATATCTCCCGCTGAGATATGGATCTCACCACGTGGGTTTCCACACTTTTTCAGTGGATGTACACGAGGAGGTAGAGATCGTGCAGCAGAGAGCGGGAAGTAGTGACAAGGACAACAGTAACATCTCAGGTTGAGTGTGATGTTATGTGTCTTGTAGAAATAGAGTCCTATGTGTCGTCCCTGTACTCTCAGGTCCTTGGTAGATAGTGCGTAAACATTTTTATAATCAATTTGAGATTATGTCTAGAATGCCTCAATGTATAATGTTACTTTTGAATATGTTTTGGTAAAGCAACTAATATATCATATTCTTGCGATGTGATGGTACGATGTATGTATGAAGTGAACCATGATATATATGACTTTGGTTCTTTCTATAAAGAGTTTCCTTGTAGTAGATCTCTTGGTAAAAAGGCTTTAATTTTTAGTGATTTTCAGTAATCCAATGCTAATGGTTAATTTTATGTAGTTTTGTGTGATGTCACTGTCGGTTTGATATCGGTCCTCACAATTTGTGATACCAGAGCCTTAGGTTTGCTGAGTCTAAAGGGACATATGATTAAGGTCGTTGAGTAAGTTCTAGTGTCCTCCAATTTATCTTATAGTGACTTCTGCTTATATAGAAGAATAAGTAAAGCTTAAAGATGGCCGAAGAACACAAGGAACATGCTACTGAGAGAAATATTGCTGCACCAAGAGGAGGTGTAAGGGAATAGGAGAGAGAATAACAAGTGTCAAATAATCCCCAACTGGATTAGACTATTTTGGATAATCCTACTTTTCGTGATCTCTTTGGGTAGTTCATGACGACAGTAACACATATGGAGGATCGGATGCTAGTAGTACAACCTAGGGCACCAGTCCCCAATGCAGAATCTTTAGGTTTTGGTAAGACTTTTGAACGGCTATTCCATGTAGGAGTTATGGAATATGTTGGAAACGCTGACCAAGAAGATGCAAATCAGTGGCTTATTGAGTTAGAGAAAGCTTTTAAGATCCTTAACATCCCAGAAACTAACAAAGTTACCTATTGAAAGGAAGTGTTGGCCATTGGTGGGCCATTGAAGCAAATAAAAGACCCGATGTTGAAGTCGGATGAGAGGAATTCTGATGTGAGTTCATCAGTAGGTACTTTCCTCATACGTACCTAGATGAGAAAATCTCATAGTTTGAGCAGATTAGGCAAGGGCCTATGAAGATCAATGAGTATGAGCTGAGTTCATGGAGCTTCTGCGGTTCTATCCGCACATGGCTACTACAAACCAGGAGAGGATTCAATGTTTTGAGAAGGGACTCAATGCTGAGTTATCCACATCTGTAGCTTCTTTGGAGAATAGGGAGATATTTGCTACATTTTTGGAATCAGTTGGGAGGATAGAAAGGTCAAATTTTGAGAAATGTGAGGCCAAATTTAGGAAAGGACCTACCCAATTCCAAGGAAAGAGGTTTGTAAGTTACAACAAACTAAAATTTCATGCACTGTCAACACCATAGAGGTTCAGTGCTCAGACATAGTGGACATCAAGTAAGGGTAGAGGTCATAGTTTTTTGCCTATTGGATCCCATAGTGCGACATCAATGTTAGTAAGAGATGCTGAGGTGGTAGATTCAGAAAGGCTCTCAGAGACAACATTTCAATAATGGTGTAGGAGGACAAGGACGTGGATATGCATGTCATGTAGGTTCATCTGCATAAGGCAACAAAGGACGGGGACAACAATAGGCAATGGCGAGATTCTATGCTATGAGTCAGTCAAAGGTAGTAGTCAACCCGCTAGTCATGACAGGTCAGATGGAGTTATTTCATTCTAATATGTATTCATCTTGCTTCATATATGTTTTGGTTGACATGGGTGCTACACACTCCTTTATCACTTGGGTGAAGTGATTCATAACTGTCTTTTGCCTGTTAGTCATAGAACGGATAATTTGTTGTTAGAAACTCTATTAGTTGATTTTGTAGTGTTACAAGAGGTATGTTCCCCCTGTGTCCTTTCTTTCTCAGAATACAACATTCAGGTGGATCTTATACCACTTCAGATGCATGGATTTGATGTAATCATTGGGATGGACACCTTAGAAAAGTATAAGGTAGTCTTGGATTGTGGTTCCAAGCAAGATATGTTCACATATGGTGATGAGACATGGATCTTTTAGAGAGATAGGAAGATTCTTCCAACATTCTAGTATTGACAATGGTAGTTGAGAGACTATTATGACATGGGTGTGAGGCATTCTTGGCACATGTGGTAGATACCAGGATAAAAATCCTAGTATTCCAGAAGTGCCAGTTGTCAATGAATTTAAGGATATGTTTTCTAAGGAATTTCCTAATGTTCCTCCACCTTGAGAGATTGATTTCGAAATCAATATAGTTCTTGGTACGCAACCAATAGCCCAAACACATTACAAGACGTCTCCAGCTGAGATGCAGAATTAAAGAAACAATTGCAAGAGTTACTTGACAAAGTTTATATCCAGTCATGTACATCGTCGTGGGGTGCTCGATACTTTTTGTTAAGAAGAAGGATGGGTCTATGAGTTTATGTATAGACTATAGACAGTTGAACAAGGTGACAATAAATAAAGTATCATCTACCAAGGATAGATGATTTATTTGATCAATTGTGTGGCGTAATAGTGTCCTCTAAGATAGATCTGAGGTCATGATAAATCAATTATGGATTAAGGAGGATGACATACCCAAATCAACTTTTAGGACAAGGTATGGTCATTATGAGTTCATAGTTAATTCTTTTGGACTAACTAATGCACCAACAACATTCATGGATTTGATGAATAGAGTGTTCCGACCATTCCTTGATCAGTTTGTAGTGGTCTTTATAGATGACATTCTAATATACATTCGAGATAGCCAACAACATGAACAACATATTCGTCAAGCATTAACTTTGTTAAGACAACACAAGCTATATTCTAAGTTAAGCAAGTGTGAGTTTTGGTTGTCAAAAGTGTATTTCCTAGGACATATCATATTTGCTAAAGGTATTTGTGTCGATCATAAAAAGGTGGAGTCTATTCTAGAATGGGAACAACCCAAGACACCAATAGATATTTGCAGTTTCCTAGGTTTGGTAGGTTACTATAGGATGTTCATCAAATACTTTAGTTATATAGTATTACCCCTAACTAGATTAACCAGGAAGGATGTTCCTTTTGTCTGGAATGACAAGTGTCAATGTTCTTTCCAATTTTTGAAGGAAAAGTTGACCAGTGATGCCTCAAAGAATAGTTTGGGATATGTGTTGATGCAGGATAAACAAGTGATTTCTTTTGCCTCTCGAAAACTTATGAAACACGAGGAGAATTATTGAATACACGATCTAGAGTTGGATGTAGTGATGCATGCCTTGAAAATCTGGAGACATTACCTGTATGGGGAAAAGTGTCAGATTTTCACAGACCATAAGAATCTGAATTACATCTTTTCACAACAAGAGTTGAACATGAGACAACACCGCTGGATGGAACTAATCAAAGACTATGATTGCACGATTGATTATGGTCCATGAATGGCTAATGTGGTGGAAGATGCACTAAGTAGAAAGTCTTCATCTTCATTCATAGATAAAGCACAGTTGGATTCTTTGGTGTGTTATAAATAAGACATGTTAGTCTCCTTACGAAAGATGAATGAACTGGAAGTATCTTTGCTAGCCAGATTATTGACACAGATACAAGTGAAACTTATGCTGAGATAATAGATCAAAGAAGCACAATAGGATGATACTGTGATACAGTAGATCAGATCATAATATGGCAGTGAGAAGTGGGATGGCTTCCATGAGTTAGAAGATAAGACAGTTTGCTACCATAGTAGAATCATGGTACCTGATGGTAATGACCTAAGGAAGATAGTTATGGAATAAGTTCACTCATCTATGTATTCTATGCATGCATTTCATACCAAGATGTATCACAATCTAAAAGATGTGTATTGGTGGCCTAGTTTGAAGAAAGATGTAGCTGAGTTTGTTACACGATGTTCAATGTGGCAGCAAGTTAAAGCTGAGCACCAGAAGCATGTAAGAACATTACAACTATTACCTATACCATAGTGGAAGTTGGATCACGTGACAATGGATTTTGTGGTTGGTTTTCCTAGAACAACCAAAGGTCATGATTCCATTTGGGTGATTGTTGACAGGTTGACAAAGTCGGCCCATTTTCTTTTTGTTAATACAACATACACTACTAAGAAACTTGCACAAATTTATGTAGATGAGATAGTACAATTGCACGGAGTCCCAACAAAAATTGTGTATGGCAGAGGTCCTCTATTTACAAGTCACTTTTGGGAGCGATTACACACAGCTTTGGTTATGCATTTAAAGTTTAGTACTACATTCCACCCACAAACAGATGGACAATCTAAAAGGGCCATACAAACTTTAGAGGACTTTCTTAGGGCATGTGTTCTTTAGTTTGTAGGTAGTTGGGATATACATTTGAGTTTGATAGAATTTGCCTACAATAATAGTTATCAGAAAAGCATTGATATGGCACCTAATGAAGCATTGTATGGTAGACGTTGTAGATCTCCATTATTGTTACAACCCCAATTTTTGGGTTCCTTTGGTGAGAAATGTAATTTCTCATATTAAAGATATTGGAACAAATAATGATATAATTTGTTTTGAATAAATGGATTTCATTTACAATAGCCTTGATGATTGTGTTGTGGGCTTTATTGGCTATTGGGCCCAATAAAAAGGAAATTCAATTAGTAAATGAATAATTGGGTTTTTGAGAAAAGAAAGGTGTGGAAACCTCTAGAAGACAAAAGAACTTAATCCAAAGATGGATTTCGTTCCACATGGGTTCTTTGGGTCCCAAGGAGTCCAAATTTGCAAAGATAATGCAAAAAGAAAAGAAAATATCAATTAAGTATTTCCTTGTTAAGAAAGAAATTGAAAATAATGGTACAATGTGGAAAATAAGTGGAAAGAGGTGTATTTGAGTTATCCTTAGTAGAATTTCGTATCCCAAGGATTCCTAATAATAAAAGGAATATCAATGAGAGAAATAAAGAGAAATTCTCAAAAAGAGCTTTTTTAATAAGAAATAAATAAGATAATGAGAAATAATGAAGAATAATGCATTTAGATGCATCTAGAAGGATAATGAGTATCCAATAAAAAGGATTTCGAAATCTTGGAGTTTCTTGGAGTCCAAGGAGCCCCAATGAAGAAAGAGGAAAGAGAAAACACCAATAAAGCAAAATGAGAGAATAATGTAATACATTATTAATGGTTTTTGTGGTTTTGTTAAAGGAGTGGTATTTTCTACTTAATGGAAATATATTTTCATGGCCAATAAAGTAAAAGGCAAGAATAAAGAGAATAAATGAGAGGAATTTCGAATTCCTAAGTATCCAAGAAATAAGAATATCAAAGAGGTTATGAAGAGAGAGAAGGTTACTTCTCATTGAAGGAATTGATTTCCTACTTGGAAAGGGGCTCTTTGATTCGAGAATAGCCAACCTATGGCTTCGTTTCTCACCCCTATATAAGGGGAAGAGCCTTGGTTTGAAGGGAAGAGAGAACCCCACATCCTTCTACCTTATTCTTTTCGTGCTAACCCTAACTAAGAGAACATAGGGTGGTTTCGGGGGCTTTATCAGTTGTGGTGCGATCTTAGTGGAGGCATGAAGTTGCTCCTAGGATCTAGGGTGGGTTGCCACCTTTCCTGGCTGCCACCATCGTGCAACAACCTACAACGCGACTGCCAGGTTGGCTGCGGGTTACAGGCCCGACCAACGTGGGCCAGCCGCCCTAGCTGCAAAAGAAGGGCATCATCTGGTGTGTGGGTGTGCGGCAATGGGAGGAGAACCTTCCCTAGCGACCTTCGGGGTCGGGGAGGGGGTAGAGAGGTCGCGTTGTTCGCGACTAGGGTTGCAGGTCGGCGCCCTGGCAACTCGTGAGGAGGAAGAAGAAGCAGGGCACATTGGATGTTTTTACCCCTCCGGGGTAGAAAAAAGCAATAACTTAACTGAGGGTATCCTGGACATTTCGAAATGTTTCCAAAGAAAGCAAGCCGCATTGCATGAGATCGGCCAGGTGGCGCTCCTGGATTGGCCCAAAGTAAGTATTTTTGTGAAATTTGTATCTCATTAACCGTAGCTCGGATAGATGTGCATTATACATGAATTTTGATCAGGAGAACTCACCGAATGCAATAAAAATATATTTGAAGCCTAATTCTGATTGCAATTCAAAAAGTAATGGAAGTTATTAACTTTAATGTAATGATGATTAAAGAAACCCTATGTTGATATGATTAATGTGATTAGTAGGGTTTAATTGATGATTAAAGTTGATATTAACCTGTCAATCATAAAGAGATACATTAAGGTCAAAAAAGATGAATTTTTCACAATTTAGGTTCCATATGCTTTAATGAACCTTAAAACCCTAATATTGGTAAATGCGACTTTTAATGGCTTTAATTATTCAAAATCGTGAATAAATGATTCTAAGCTATTTCGAGCATTAAAGTTCCTAATTGTGGTTAAATACCCTTAATGTGGAAATAAGGGTTTCCTAGTGGATAAAAGGTAGAATTAAGGATAAATAACGTTCATGTGTGAATTAGAGCATAATGAACTACAAATTGATGATAAATGGACATAATGACTTTGTCATAGATTAAAAAGGATAAAAATGGTAGCTTTAATGTAAAAGATGCTTAATGGACTTAATTGATGGTTAATTGTGCAGTAATCTGGAATTAGGGTTATATGTTTGTAAAAGGTAACCTTAATAACTTTCGTGAAGGATAAATGAGAAAATTAGGGTTTAAAAAGAGTAAAGGGAAGTAAAACCCTAATTGCAAAGTAAACCCTAAAAGAGGAAGAAACCCTAAAAAGGTAATAGAAACCATAAGTAGCAAGATGGTTTGGATAGATTTTGATAAAAAGGAATTGAATGTAATTTCAGGATTGAATTGTGTGTTTGCTTGATTATAGATTACTTGCTTGTTGGATTATTCCTGCACCTGAGTCTGACTGACAGGTATGTGGTTAATTATGTTTAATCGCATTAGTTTCCTGAGGGTTTTTGGAATGTTTCCTCATATTGAATGCAATCTAAACAGTTGGATGTTCATACTTGCAAAATTATAAAGTCACTATGGTTATCACAATTATAAAGAAGTGTGTATTTTCTCACATACATGCCACCCTAATGGAAGATGCCATAACGGTCAAGCCCAAGAGGGTAGACCAATGGGCACCCTGAGAGGTGACCCCAGACACCAAGCTTGGGAATGAGAAGGTCGTCTATGATGCATGACTACGGAGCACCATGAGAGGTGACTCCCAGGAACCAAGCTCGGGATTGAGAAGGTGGCCTTAAGTCAATGGCAAAGGAGAAACCCTAGGGGGTATGCCATGGTTAGGGCAAAAGCGGTGGAGAATGACACATTGAAAATGTAAATTGTCTTGTTAAATAATTTGATTGTGATTATTAAATTGTTAGCCATATATGTGAAATTTTGTATGTCCCCACTGTTGGTATGTATGCCTTGAGAGCTAATCATGGGATTATTGATGGGATACATTAAGATTGATTTGATAAACATCAAAGGCAGGCTTCCAATTCTTTCTGGTTTAGTCATATGAGATAGTGATAGAACAAATTGAATGTCTAGATAATGAAAGTACTCAATGATGTATGCTTTCAGGTTAAGGACCTGAACGATGAGATCATACGGATGCTAAGAGTTTGTACATTCTTATTATGTACCTAGTCATATGTCATTGTGGAAGGTAGATAGACAGAAATGACACACAAGACTTGATTGTGGTGTTGGTTGATGATAGAATCTCATTAGTCATGATATAAAGATATCAAACCAAGCACATAGGTACTTATTAGAGAACAAGTATATCGGACATACCCACTATGAGTTTGACACATGGAACCATGACATGGTAGTCACAGTCAGTACTCACAGTGATGGTGGTGAGTGTTATTCTTTGACCTGAAATCACTACACTCAACACATGTCGTTGGGCACACTTAGACATCATAAAACGCAGTCCTGAAACATGGGTTGTTTTAAAGGTGATGATTGGGTGGCTTTGACACATGGGGATTTTGAGGGGTGAGTGATAGATATGGGATTTGTCCCTCCTGAGGGAGCTTGATATCCATGGCCACTTGATGAGTAGGATTGAGAAAGGCGTGCACACATGTGTGAATCAGTATGTGATATTGATGTCAGACATATCTCTTCCAATCTACTCTGAGATCAAGAAAGTGAATGAAGGTTGATAGGATGATTTTTCCATGCCTCGAGTTCATTTGGGATATCAGTGACAAAGGAATTATACATTCACTGTAACACCATTCACGGATTGTAGCATTGAAAGTTGTTCTCCAACTTTCTTTTTCACTTGGGTAGCACTGATGTGTGACTAGGCACCACTCTTTTCTTGTGAAGTCATAAGTGTTATGAACTTTCACTGCCAACGTGAAAAGGACCTGCAGGGTCACACACATAGGATTTAACCTGGAAGAGGAGTTTTGTCCACAAACAATGTTTAGATTGATTACTAAAGGAGTTTAGTAGTTCGATTAAACACTCAATAAATTGATAGCTCAGTATCATAATGTTCAAGGTGTTGGACTGATTGATTATAGTATCAGATTGATTGAAACTGCAATTGACCGTTTATGCACAATTTGCACTCCCAACCGATCAACTCATGTGATGAACCGATCGGCTGAGCTTGGTGAACCGATCGGCTCAGGTGGTGAGTCGATCGACTCATGGAAAGGGTGAAATGATCGGTTCAAGTGTTGAAACAATCAGTTCAACTGGTCCAACTGATCAAGTTGGGAAAGTAGGATTGGTGAGAAATGTCTTTTCGTTTCACTTGCCCAATTTGATTGGAACAAGGATTGGTAGTAGGTACCAATTAGAAACAAAAGAAGAAAAGTCAATCGGGAACTCATCAGGACCACGAACCGACCGATTCAGAAGTGAACCGACCGTTTCATGGGTCCCAATCGATCGGTTGAGGTGTCAACCGACCGGCTCAGGTCCCCAACTAACAGTTTCAGAAATGAAACGATCGGTTCAGGTTGCGCAGTTGGTTGTTTTTGTAGAAAATCTCGAACCCTTCTACTCCTGCATTAGTCTCGCATTGCCCGGGATAGAGAACCCTGTCCCATGACCCTCCTATATATAGGGGTATTGGGGGCTTCTCAAAGAACAAATAAGTGCAACCAGTTTCTCTGTAAAGTTGTCGTTCTCTCTAGTTTTGGTAACCGAGAGAGCCCGAGCAAGTGCTACCCGATAAGGGAGGCACAACAAGGGAAAGACAACTGCAGAAAGCGACATGTGGCATGAGAGTGTGTCAGTGACTAGAACACTGACAAGAGGGTGCGACTCCTTCCAATTCCTTGTGAGACAAGGAGATTGGAGTTCTAGGTGGTCCGTGTGGACTACTTCAGAGGCGGGAGACTTCTGCCGCTCGGAGGACAGCTGTCAATCCCGACAGTCCCGGTGAGACCAGGAGTTGTCAGTCCCGATGCGACCAGGAGCTGCACAGACACCGTCCAAGATCGAAGGTGAAGACCGCATAAGCCGTGAGGTATTGTCGCCGAGAAAGCCTCGAGATAAGGTATGATTCCACAAACCATCCTTTCCTATTGTATAGACGTTGACGCGTTTCCTTGTTCTAGGTTTGGGAGGAGAAATTTTTTTTGTTTTTGCTGCCTTCTCTGCCTCCCATAAAACCCAACAGTGGTATCAGAGCCACGTCAACTGCTCTATACTTTAGGATTATCGATATGATCAATTTTGGTTTGTCGCCTTTATTTATTGCATACGATGCGAATAAAATTGGCTTTATGCATGTCCAATCATAAAACCACAAATCCCAATATACATATATGATATGTAATATGAATGCACTCGATACGCGTCACCCTTAAACGAGTTTTGTGGTGGATGTATAGTGTGGTTATGGCCAATAAACCCTATCTGTGTATGGTTGTATGTGGTTGCTTGCATCTCGGTCTGTGCACCGATTCCCTTTCTCCTATTCCTGATGTAACTCGAAATAATTTGATATTTCTTTCCTACCTTTGCTCCCCTGGAATGTAACTCGAGGTTTCTCTTTTTACAATGTAAAATAGGATATAATTTTATTTCCTGTTATGTCAAAGAATGGAGGACATCCTGACGACAGCTGAGATGATCAGTTCAAGGCGTGAACTGATCGGTTGATGTTCGAGACGATCATTTCAAGGAGTGAGCCAATCAGTTGATGACCAGTTCGAGGAGCGAGACGAGCGGGTGGCGGCCATGATGAGATGCACGACGACCAGGCAAACTGATCGGTTGGAGGAGCCAACCGATCGGCTGGTGGCACCCAACCGACCGGCCTAATGGCGAGCCGATCAGTCATGTGATGAGTTGATCAAACCCAAAAAGGCAAAGCACAGAGTTTATCATGTACATGTTGCATGTTATGTAGACCTAGATGACCGTGATTCCTCTTGGCTCGAGGAATCACATTAGGATGGCCATAATCACTGCTTTTATCGTTTTGCATGTTTTCTATGGGATATAGCATGTATATGATACATACTATGAATCGTGGTGATTGGATATGTATATGTATATAAAAACAAAATCCCTCATTAAAATATTAAGTCTTATATGCCTTCCATTAGCGGCACACATGAAAAACTCAATTGACCAAGCTTAGGTTACGCCAAAGCATGGTGCGACGTCTATCTTGTGGAAGTGTGAAGGGTAGACATGTAGGTTTTGCCAAAGCAGGGTGCATGTTTACCGTGTCGGCTTTTGGGTTAGACTTAACTGGTGATTCTTAGAGCGTCTAAGACCAGAGGCAAGGAATGTTCATGGCAAGGTGTTGCGCATGTTCATTCATCAAGAGTTGCATATGATGCAATTGGCACGATGGCCTACCTAAATAGTCAAGATTGTGGGTGATCACCCAAAGCTGACTCATGACTTGATGAAATATGGATCTTGCCCACTAGAAGGTTGTACGTTGCAATATTCCGAATTGATGGTGAGGGTTATCAATTTGAAGTAAGATAGTGGGAGCGATAATTAATTAAAGGCCTAATTTATATCGTCAACCTTTCAGATCAATCAAATAAGTCAAAAGGAGTTTGGACTAAAATTGCATATTTTTCCTTTTGTAGTACAAATGGCAAAAAACAACAATCACTTTTCTTTGTGATCCGTCCTGGAAAAGGACAAGTTAAATGGGAATAATTTCCACGATTGGTTAGGACGTTGAGAAGCATTCTCAATCAAAGAGTGAAAGCTCTAAGTCCTAGTTATACCAGAACTAGATGAACTCGATCCCACCACATCAATGGCTGAAAGTATGCTTATGGAAGCATACCGAGGATGACATTGATGAGGAGTGCTTGATGTTGTGTTCTCTGAACTATGAGTTGCAGAGACAACATGAGACATATGATGTCTCCAAGATATTGTCCTAGTATGTCATGACATAAGGATATCCAGTAAGGTATTCACACACTCAATATGATTGGGTATGTGGAAAGACCTGACTAAGAAGGATTCCCTCTGAGCCAAGAGTTGGCTATTGGTATGATACTGCAAATGTTGCAAGAATCATACAGTTCATGATAAACTACAACATGAACAACCTTGACAAACATTGACAAAGTTGTTGGACATGTTGAGGACAGTAGAGGCAAATATGAAGAAAGACTAACCCTAATCTTTGATGAGATCAATGAAAGGTAAGTCTTAAGGGCAAGGGAAAGGGCAAAGCAAAGAAGTGTTCTGATGCTAGCCAGCAGCCCAAGCCATTTTCAACCTCAAGGCACGTGGGGAAAGGGTGTATGAGGGAATTGCCCTCTATATCTGGAAGAACAAAAGAAGATGAAGGAGGGGATGGAGATCTCCACCTAAGGTATCATGAAATGAACCGCATCTTTATCTGAGGTATATGATACCAAGCTATGGATATGTCATATATGATATGCAATTCCACAAAGAAGTGATGGCCTTTGTGAAAGGACCAAGAAAGGAGAACCCATCATTGGAGCAAGTGTTTCTTCCATAGATAGGAGTACCTTTCAGTTTATTTCAGCCTAAAGGGAACGAAATAGAGTTGAGAACTACTATTTCATATTTTCCAATAGATAGAAGCACTTTATTTTTGCATATTGTATGACAATGATGGCAATCAATAAAGAGATGTTTCAATTTATAAAGATATGATCTTTGTGGAAATGCCTTATTTATCTTGTGGTATTTGATATGCATAAGATAAAATGATACCTAAAAGTTATAGATAACTCAAACAATCAAATTAGCATCAATCATGAGAAATTCATTTCTAGTTTCCATGTGATGGATAAATCTAGACTCTTTTGGTTAGAGAACCAGTAAGAGACATGAATATCTTGAACATGATTAATCAATCTTCACTAATGGTAGTGGGAGAATGATTATCCTATTAGGTATAATACATGTGATGTATTTACATACCTATTGGAGCAAATGCTAAATATTTCAAATGGTGTTTATAGAAATACCAATATGAATATCTTGAAGTGTTCAAGAATATCATAAATGAAGTACAAATTTGGTAAAGTGTTAATTCTTGATGAGATCAATGAATAAAATACTTAGACCAAATGTTTGAGAACCTTGTGAGTGATTATGATAGTGTATCATAGTGAACTCGTGATTAAGGCATGGTGATGTCTAAATCAAGAAGGAGTCATACTCTAAGGAGTTAGAGGATGATTATCAAATAACTGAATTCTTCTTAATAAAAGAATACCCCACACTAATAAAGGACATTAAAAATCACAAGGAGTTGTAAGTTCTTATATCCTTGACGGATACACCTCGTTTATCTATGTGATGAGTTGTTCATATGATGAGTCAACTATCTAGATGAATATGAGGAACCAAATTTTGAGTTATGGTTTATGACGATTACATCCTAAATGACATCCATGTGAACCATAAGGTATGACCTTGATGGTAGCACCCATTGGATGAAATCCATAAGTGCAAATGAATCTTAAGTGTTAAGATACATGGATAACATTTTGAGAAGGATGATGCTTGTTGATTGCAACTTAATGACTAAGACATTTGGCATATGGATACTAAAATTGCATTCCTATGAGGAATAAAACAAGGATGTGTATGTGACACAACCTATAAGGTTTATGAATCCACTAATGCAAATGAAGTCTATAAGTTACAATGGACTAATCAATTTGATTGATTGAGCACAAGCAACTCATAATTGGATCTTTACTTTGATGATATAGTCAAAGGGTTTGACTGATATGTCAAAGATAAAGAAGGGATCTGTGATTTAGTGGGAGCATGTTCACATTCCACATGTTGATGTGAAATGGAAATGTTCTAGAATGGAAATCCAAAATGGAAATTATCTTTAAGGAAGATAGAGATGTTTCCTATTTGATAGGAATAGAGATCTATAGAGATAGTTCTCAAAAACCTCTTGACCTGAAAAAGAGAGAGCATACATTGGCAATCTATAATAAAGGGTTCAGTATGCACAGATTCAGTGGGAGAAAACATGTCCATGTTACATGGATTTAGTATCCCAAGGCCAAGTGTCCAATTCTTATGAAGAATGTGAACACTAAGAATAGATATGGATCTATCATGTATGTAATCATCCCATCATCTTGCATGTATAGACATGGCAAGAATAAAATGCATTCATCATCTTGTATGTAGGACATGACAATATGATGTGCTCATCCTGATAACTCGTATGTGGGACATGATGAGTGGATGTTTGTCTAGTTCCAGTAAGGGTTACTGGAACACCATGAGAACTTGATAAGTACTTGGGAAGTACTAGTTCTATGGAAATAAGGAAGAGTTCACTATAAAGAGTTACACTGATGCGAACTTCTGGAAAAGGGACAGAAAATTAATCGCAAAATATATATAGGATATATAAAAGTGAAAGTTTGTTGATAATTGGAAATGTTCCAATAAATCCGTTTAAAAGGAAATGCCGAGTATCCGTGTGTCAGAGAAAAACAGTGGGTAGTGTATGGATCTAGAAGTTCATGAGATGAACTTATAGATATTCCGGTCATTGATGACAAGTATGGAATCCTTGATCATGCAATGTGGCTAAAGGTTAGCAAAGGAATACTAGATCGCATATTACGGCAACTCCATCTCATTCGTGTGACATACAATGAAGAGGTGAGAGACATGCAGTTAAAAACCGACTTTCGCAAGGTGTTGCCATAACTCACTATGTTCGCACTAGAGCACAATAACATGTGGGACATGTTTGAAAAATCACTATGAATATGATTCAAGGGTGATTGGCTCGCAGTGCAAGTGGGAGTCTGTAGGTATGTATGCCCTGAGAGCCAATCATGGGATGATTGATGGGATACATTAAGATTGATTTGATAAACATCAAAGGCAAGCTTCCAATTCTTTCTGGTTCAGTCATATGAGATAGTGATAGAACATATTGAATGTCTAGAGAATGTCAGTACTCAATGACATATGCTTTCAGGTTAAGGACCTGAACGATGAGATCATACGGATGCTAAGAGTTTGTACATTCTTATTATGTCCCTAGTCATATGTCATCGTGGAAGGTATATAGACAGCAATGACACACAAGACTAGATTGTGGTGTTGGTTGATGATAGAATCTCATTAGTCATGATATAAAGATATCAAACCAAACACATATGTACTTGTTAGAGAACAAGTGTATCGGACAGACCCACCGTGAGTTTGACACATGTAACCATGACATGGTAATCACAGTCATTACTCACAGCGATGGTGGTGAGTGTGATTCTTTGACCTGAAATCACTACACTCAACACATGTTGTTGGGCACACTTTGACATCATAAAACACAGTCCTGAAACATGGGTTGTTATAAAGGTGATGATTGGGTGGCTTTGACACATGGGGCTTTTGAGGGGTGAGTGATAGATATGGGATTTGTCCCTCCCGAGGGAGCTTGATATCCATGGCTACTTGATGAGTAGGATTGAGAAAGGTGTGCATGCATGTGTGAATCAGTATGTGATATTGATGTCATACATATCTCTTCCAATCTACTCTGAGATCAAGAAAGTGAATGAACATTGACATGATGACTGTTCCATGCCTCAAGTTCATTAGGGATATCAGTGACAAAGGAATTATACATTCATTGTAACACCATTCACGGATTGTAGGATTGAAAGTTGTTCTCCAACTTTCTTTTTCACTTGGGTAGCACTGATGTGTGACTAGGCACCGCTCTTTGCTTGTGAAATCATAAGTGTTATGAACTTTCACTGCCAACGTGAAAAGGACCTGCAGGGTCTCACACATAGGATTTAACCTGGAAGAGGAATTTTGTCCACAAACAATGTTTATATTGATTACTAAAGGATTTTAGTAGTTTGATTAAACACTCAATCAATTGATAGCTCAGTATCATAATGTTCAAGGTGTTGGACTGATTGATTAGAGTATCAGATTGATTGAAACTGCAATTGACTATTTCTACACAATTTGCACTCCCAACCGATCGGCTCATGTGATGAACCGATCGGCTGAGCTTGGTGAACCGATCAGCTCCGGTGGTGAGTCGATCGGCTCATGGATAGGGTGAAATGATCGGTTCAAGTATTGAAACGATCAGTTCAACTGGTCCAACCGAGCAAGTTGGGAAAGTAGGATTGGTGAGAAATTTCTTTTCGTTTCACTTGCCCAATTTGATTGGAACAAGGATTGGTATTAGGTACCAATTAGAAATAAAAGAAGAAAAGTCAATCGGGAACTGATCAGAGCCACGAACCGACCGGTTCAGAAGTGAACCGACCGTTTCATGGGTCCCAACCGATCGGTTGAGGTGTCAACCGACCGGCTCAGGTCCCCAACTGACCGTTTCAGAAATGAAATGATTGGTTCGGGTTGCGCAGTTGGTTGTTTTTGTGGAAAATCTCGAACCCTTCTACTCCTGCTTTAGTCCCGCATTGCCCGGGATAGAGAACCCTGTCCCATGATCCTCCTATATATAGGGGTATTGGGGGCTTCTCAAAGAACAACTCAGTGCAACCAGTTGCTCTATAAAGTTGTCGTTCTCTCTGGTTTTGGTAACCGAGAGAGCCCGAGCAAGTGCTACCTGATAAGGGAGGCACAACAAGGGAAAGACAACTGCAGAAAGCGACTGGTGGAAGGAGAGTGTGTCAGTGACTAGTACGCTGATAGGAGGGTGTGACTCCTTCCAATTCCTTATGAGACAATGATATTGTAGTTCCAGGTGGTCCGTGTGGACTACTTCAGAGGCGAGAGACTTCTGCCGCTCGGAGGACAAATGTCAATCCCGACAGTCCCAGTGAGACCAGGAGTCGTCAGTCCCGGTGCGACCAGGAGCTGCACAGACACCGTCCAAGACCGGAGGTGAAGACCGCACAAGCCGTGAGGTATTGTCGTCGAGAAAGCCTCAGGACAAGGTATGATTCCACAAACCATCCTTTCCTATTGTATAGAAGTTGACACGTTTCCTTGTTCTGGGTTTGGGAGGAGAAATTTTTTTTGTTTCTGCTGCCTTCTCTTCCTCCCATAAAACCCAACACCCACATACTGGCATATTCCGATATGCTGACCGCCGTTTTGTTTGTCGGCATTTTAGGTACAACCTTGAAAAGGACAAACAGTAAAGTGGCGTATGTGAAATTAATTAAGAGTTAAAGTACAAAGGAGGATTAGTTATAGTAGTCTGCTGATGCGGATAGATGTAGATATCCCAGATTTGAAAAAGGTATGTAAAGTTTTATTTTTGTACCAGTTTCTAGTTTAGTTAGTAAACTTTGTTAATTGTTATTGATTATTTTTCGAACCTTTGATCCTGTTAATTGGGATAACGGAACTGACCTTTTGGTCTCCTTAATTGGGGGTTACTGGGAGGCGGGGTCATTACAATTATGCTGGTATGAAATAGGAGAATACCAAATTATTGGTCCTAAACTTGTGCAACAGACAACTGAAAAGATTAAAGTGATACAACAACAGTTAAAGGTAGCACAAGACAGACAAAAGACATATGTTGATAATCGCCATAGACCTTTAGAATTCCAAGTAGGAGACAAAGTGTATCTTAAGGTTTCTCCTTGGAAAGGTGTTCTCAAATTTTGGAAGAAGGGTAAGTTGGCTCCTAGATTTATGGGACCCTACCCAGTGATAGCACATGTTGGAGATGTAGCCTATAAGTTGGAACTACCACCTATTTTGCACAGACTACATCTAGTATTTCATGTATCTATGTTGAGAAAATGTCACCCCAATACTGATCTTGTGTTATAACCTGTAGAGGTAGAATTATATGAAGATATATCCTATGTGGAAGGTCTAGTGTTGATTCTTGACAGAAGAATGAAGAAGTTGAAACAGAAAGACATAGTGCTTTTGAATGTTCTTTGTCATCATTGTGGTGTTGAAGAAGCCACATGGGAGTTGGAGGAATAGATGAGGAGGAAGTACCCTTCTCTTTTCTCTTGAGATTTTGGGGACGGAATCCTTATTAGGGATTGATAACTTGTAACACCTCTGACCTAGGTTTTGGGATAACCCTAGAATATTTGCCTAAGTAAGTCACTTATAACCTTGTCTTAATCTTTTGAAAAGTAATTAAGGCATAAGGAGAGTTTAATTCTCAAGTTTGATCTTGTTTTCAAGTTGATTGTGCTTTATATGATAGTTTTGGTGCAAATTGCAATTTACCCAAAATTTGGGGTTGGTTGTGCTTTATATGATAGTTTTGGTGCAAATTGCAATTTACCCAAAATTTGGGGTTGATGTGTAAATTATCACCTCTAGAGTGTCCCTTATCTCTCTTAGCATCATCTAGAGGATACATAAAGGAGGGGTATCCTTGTTTGAGTCTTGGTTGAGTAATAACACTCTTGGTGGTGAAAGAACCAAAGAGTGATGAGTGTCTTAAACCCAAGATGGGGTTTTGTCGATTTATGAAGTGTATATGGGAGTTCCTATCAGCTTGAAAGCCATAGAGGAGGTCCCATATCGTTTTAGTAACTTTTTTTAAGGATTAATATTAGGATAAGCACCTCAAGTAGGAGAAGCATATCGGTTTAGATGTTCCTTGAAAAAGTTGTATCGATTTGCATATAATTTGATATTGGGTTGTGATATCTTGTCAAGCAAGATACCCAATGGCCGATATATTATGTTTTTATTATCCACATCAGTTTTTTATGTCAATATAATTATGGATGCATGGAGTCACCATGCATGGACATGTGTCACCTAAGTGCATATGGTGGTGACACCTCACATACACTCTCTTTCTTTTAACCTCAACTATATAAGCCTTTCTTTTCACCTACTAGTAAAACCTTTCAACCATCATATCATCCCTCTCTTGGTGGATGACCATAGAAGCTCGAGGAACAGGAAGGAGTTCGAGCATAAAGCCTAAGGTGAAGCCATGGTCATCTTCAACCTCGGGTGGACTATGCTTCTTGGATCATGGTTCCTTTCTTTCTTTTCTCCTTCTCAAAGTTCCTAACTATGGTATCTTATTTCATATACTTGGGAACATGAATCTTTGGAGCTTGAAGCTCTTGTATTGATCTTGAGGCGGGTTATATAACTTAAACTCAACTCTTGTGAGACCCCTAACCTTGCTTAACGTGTTGAACAAGCTTAATTATCATAATTGAATTATTATAACCCTTATATAACCTTATGATATACTTTTAAATCATAATACAAGCTTATGTTTCAAATTTGGTCCAATTTGGACACTATTTGAGCAAGTTATGCAATTTTATGTACATTTTGGACTTTTCTATAGTTTACCCAATCGAGGGGTTTTCTTTGCAATTTGTCACATGGAATATGTTTCTTATATGTTATCTTATCATTCTTTATCTTTTTGAACCATGAGGTTCTTGGTTAAACCTTGGTTTGAAGGTGTTTTCTCCAAGGGTATTTTAGTGTTTACCCCTTTATGGATGAGCCACCTTTAGGAGCTATCGACTAATGATTTATTTGTTTTTCTTGGAAATTCAAAAAATGAGGGATAAGAAGGTCTCTATGATATGTGGGGCAGCCACTTGTTTGTGTTCTTGTATATTCTTAATAGTTTAAGGTCATGGACACTTAGAAAGATACTAGAACTTCAACTTTTTCTTTTTCTTTATCTTAAAGTTTTATATACTTATCCCTAAGAACCCAAATGATCCATTTTCTCTCCACCACTTCCCTCCTTCTAAAAAACTCATTCTCCTTCTATGCTTCTATGAATTTCCTATCCAAGGAATAAGAAAGTGGGGATCTTCTTGGGGGAAAAGCTCTAGGGTTGCAATTGACTTCCTTTCTGGGTTTAAAAAGCTTCGTTCTAGTGATTTTGACCTAAGAGAGTAAGAATCCCCTTCTTTACTCCATTTATTTCTTTTTTATCCTTCCTCCTACCTTTCTCTGGGTTATAAACTTTCCGTTCCATGGTAGAAATTTCTCTAAAGTTCTAAAACCCTACCTTTCTTGCTCCTTATGCTTAGGGTTTGCTCATTTGATGAAAAAAGGTGCTAGATGGACGAGTTCACAGCTTATACTTGGATTTTCTACCCTACTTGCTCATGTTTTCTTATGTTTGGGAGTTTATATTCTAATTGGAGGCAATTTTTATAACTTGATCCACATTTATTGCTTACCATAAGCTTGCTAGCTCATGTTCTTGCTTGAAAATGACGATCCATGCACTAAAAAGCTATGCTTGACTTGGATTTTGATTTTTATAAGGTTACCTATTCTGATTTCAGTTATAGATGAACCTATTATCAAGTTTACATTATTCCTAAGGTATAATATGACTTGGATCAGGCTAGTTTGACAACCTATGGTGCTAAACACCTATCAACCAATGGTCAATTTTAGGGTTTTAAGCGGATTTCTTCTATAAACCTATGACCCAATGGTGGTACCATTGCAACAACCCTATGGTGCTGTCTTCATGACAACTGATGGTGGTGATCAAGGGTGTCAACTGACATTCACCCCTTAGGTCATGTTTTGGCCTAATTATAAGCTTAATGATCAACAACTAAGTACCCTAATGATGTTATCAATCAATGGTGACATTAGCTTGATATTCGATGGCGATTAATGAATATAGTGTTGATCTAACAACCTATGGTGACTTAATGGTCACTACTGATGGTGGGTAAGGTCTCCACAACCTATGGTGAGTTAAGTATGTAGTTGTATCATCAATTAAGCCTTAAACCAATGGTTTCCTGGGTCATTTGATGCAATGGTCGGACATATACTCCAATTGATGGTTTTAATATATGAACTTGACCTACTGGTTAAGATCTAATGTTTCTTCATCCAATAAATTGGAATTATGTTTAAATGCAATATATTGGTCCTAATAAAGTTATTTAAATAGTTTCCTTTATGAGATCAAGTTAAGAAGACCATTTACAGACGACTTGTTTTAAATAAACAATCGCTTGTGGGTTTTACCCTACTCTTAATGGAACTTTTTATGTTGTTAATCAAGGTATGTCTAGGGTTAGATGGTGAGTCTTTTTAGAGAACAACTCAATGACTTCATAGGTGGTTTGTTCAAGATGTTTACTTAAGTAAACGATCAATGGCTTTACCTTTTCAACATTTAATAGTTATAAGTTGATGCCTCAATATTCCCATTGTTTTGGGTGAAGCCTATAGTGTAATGTTATTATTCTAATGATGATAATTTGATGGTTCAATGCCTTAAACTTGTAGTCTTACCCTTTCCCTCGTATGATTATGATTTATAATCACCATAATGAATTAAGGGGTAACCCTCATGAGGTATATTTTGTTATACCTAGCTTTAATATAACTAAATGATAGTAATTGGGTATGAATAGTCCTTGAATGATTAATACAATCATGGAGTGCTCTCTTATTGTTTTTGAAACCCTAGTATGCCATAACTTGATTTTTACACCTTGATTTATGTGTGGGCTCATAATTGAGAATAGTATGGAATGTGATGGTGATTCTTCACCTTATGCATCCATGAATCCAATGGGGATGCAGCGAGTTAGGGTTTGGGTATGAGTGTTGATTAGTAACATTAATATAATTTATATTGTTGAACCTAACTCTAATATAAATAGATAAAGATGAGTATTGATGTTTAACCTTCTTATATGATGGCATGATGGTGAAATAACCTCCTTAATATGATCACAACCTTAATGTGTTAATTGGTGGTTATCATAGCCACATGGTTGATACTTTCTTATGCTAAACATGTGAATTATGAATTTGATGAGGGTTAATCATATCTAGATTCCTTGCATTTTGATGTAATAAAAGAATATTCTTAATGTTAATATAACCATGCTATGATTGTTTACGAATATCTCCTATCTCATTAATGCAATATTGTGCTGATCTGGTGTATTATTTGTAAGTGATGTTGTTGAGCCTTATTATAAGGCATGGAGAGATAATGGTGATCTAGCTTGCAGGGAATAGTATGATGGTCTTAATGACCTTTGGGCATGGTTGGGCCCTGAATGAGGTCTAATCCTCTCGTGTTGATAAGGGTTAATTCCCTATGAAATTGTGAAAAGGATTTATATCTTATGATAGTATGATGACTAGTGTGGTCCCATGAATGGCAAGTGAATAGTACCATGTGATGATGAAATGAGAAATAATGTTCACACATTTTATATCCTTTGAATTTGTAATACTTATATGCTTGCTAGAAGTGAATTAGGGTTTGTATGCCCACTTGTTTGATGCAGCCTGAATTCACCCAATTGGCATAACTAATCAAGGTGAACTCTAATCATGTAGTGTCATGTGATGTAGAGTCATCTTCAGTGTCAGAACTTGCTGGATGGTGAAATCAGTATTCCTAAGGGAAACTCAGAGCGCATACTATTGAGTATGTGAGGGTGGCTAGTTGAAGATATATCCTTGTCATCCACAGTGAAGGTTATGGAGGATGTCTATGGTCATGCCTCAGACATTTGATGTGATTGAGGACAACTACAGTTGTACCTCAGATTAGAGGGTTTTGTATACCCTGGTTTCTAGTGTCATGACATGTACCAAGGATGCACTACTGGTTAGCAGCTTGACTATATGTTAATGTAGTGGAATCTTTGACTGATATGTCACTGCCTTTTTATTGTACTAACCAAGGGGAAGAGATCTTAGGATACTGACACTCCTAGATCTTATACGATTGTGAATATCCCTTTGCAGGGGTCGTTTGGACTTTGGATGATATGATTCAAATTCCCCAAGGCATAATAAAAGATGTAATACAGTCGTGTAGCATATCTGTTTAGGGTTATACACAATGCTTCATATTGGATGATAACCCTTGTTTGCTTTCTTTTCACTGATATCATGTATAATATAATAAGAGATAATAGATATGCTTATGTTGTAGTTATTCTCATGTTGTAAACATGCTTATGTTGTCAAATATACTGACACTTATGGTTAAGATGATGTTAATAGATGTGTTTAATATTGCTATCCATGCATATGTAATTATAAATGCTTAAACTGCTACTCATGCTTATGCAGATAGTTGTGCCTATATTGTTATCTCTACTTATGATGTTGATATGTTCAACTTGATAGACATGCTGATGTTGTTAGCTATGCTTATGATACTAGACTTATTCATGATGTTAGAGATGCTTATGATGCTAGACTCCTTATAGTGTTAATATGGATATGAGAATAGTCTGGCTAATGAAGATAGTTATTATATGCTCCTTTATGTATTTTGTTAATCATCAATGTTGTTGAGCTTATTTGTTATATATGACGAAACTGCTTAAAATGTCTCATTACATAAAAATGTTGAAATCAATAAACATTGTTGGATGTTATATCTCTTACTGAGACATGGATCTCACCTTTTTGGTTTGCCACATTTTTTCTTTAGGTAATCGGAAGTGATGAAAACAAACATGTGGCAGCAAAGAGGAGCTATAGTAATGAATCTTTGAGAAAGTTGATTAAATGTCTAGTGTGTCCTAGAGTCGTCCCTGTACTCTTAGGTCCGGGCTAGAAAAGTTTGCATATGGTGTTTCAAATGAATCAGAATTTTGTTAGCATGTTAATGCTTGTTTGTGTGGCATATACAAATATTGTTATCCTATGTATATATGTTGTGGCTAAGGTGATAGAACAATTTGTATCAAGTTCTTGTCATAGTATGGTACAAAAAAGGTATTTGGGTCTTATACAAATGTTTCCGAGTGGGTGTTGATGTTGAAATCGGTTTTAATATAACCATAATTTTGGGTATGTGGTTAATTGGTAATCGATTGTTTTTATGTTTTGAGTAATCTCATTTAGTTTAATAGGTTCTCACAACTCTATTGTTATTCACCTTCAATCATGCAATAATTGATGATTCCTTTTCAATTTTGAGTTTCCTTGGTTGATAGTGATTCTATGAGATCTAATGGATATATGGGGCTATTTTCCATGAACTAGAGTGTTAGTGGATGAAGGTTTGAAGCTTGAAGATGATGGAAATTCCCATGCACAAACCGATTTGGTTTAAGAAACTCTAACCCGATAATAGGTTATGTGAGGGGAAACCAATACACATGAGGTCCTAACCCGTTACCAGTTTGTTACATGTGAAGGAAAATCATCCATACAGTTGTCTAGCCTATTACCTAAGACTAAGGATGGAGACATGCTGATATTTTGAAAGTTGAATGAAGATATGAAGTCAGTAGGGCTAACCTGGTATGCCTTAACCCTAGCAGCCCCACACCCCTCTAACCCAACACCAATGTGAAGGGCAACACACTTCTTTGAGTCTAAGGCCGAAACACTATGTGAAGGTGTGACCAACACACTCCTTGAAGTCATGATCGATACACCAAGTAGTGGTGAGGACGATACCATGATAGGTGAAAGTATATACGGGTGTTGATGATGGCTAACCCGATACTATGAAAACCCTAGAACCCGATATGTATCAAAACCCTAGAGACCGATATCATTTGGTGATAGTTAGGGTGACACAATAGATGGTTATATGGCTGATACACTAGATGACAATGTTTCTAATGCCCTAGAATGTACTATGGCCGACACACAAAGTGATAGCGTGGCCAATACCCTAAAGTGAGGTCAAGATGTTATGATTAAGTGAGGTGAAAATATTATACTAAAGTATGAAGACGGTGATGCACCAAGCTATGGTGAAGGTGATACACCAAGATATGATTCATGGCCAATATCACTTGAAGCACCTCAAAGACAATATCACCTTAAGCAACTCAAAACTGATATCACCTTAAGCACCTCAAAACTTATATCACCTTAAGCACCTCAAAACCGATATCACCTTAAGCACCTAAAAATAGATATCACCCTAAGCACCTCTAAACCGATATCACTTTGATGTGCCGTGGGAGACACAAGTGATAATGTCATGGGTGACACAAAGTGAAAATGGTATCTAAGCCGATACACCTTGATGAGTGTAGGTCGATATATGATGAATATAATCAATTGATACACTATGATGGAATGAGATGGATACACTTTAATAAGTGTGGGCTGATAAACCGTAAAGATGGTCAAGCCAATGCAATAACTATGTTGAAATCAATATCCTAGTAAGGATGAGAAAGAAACTTATACTAATCCTATGAGAAAGGTAATACTTCATGTTGATAATCAATATATGATAATTGATGAGAGTAGTTAAGTATTCTTATGGTAATAATATAAGCTTTTATGATGTGAATTAGGGTTTCGTTGTTAAATATGAACTTGAAAACCCTAATCAGCTACATGAGGAAACCCTAACCCTAATTATTAGAGGGTTGCAATTTGAATGATTATCATTATGGCATGGTGATGATATTTACTTGATATTTTTTTACCATAAAATCCTAGCCATGCAGGTATTATGAGATGATGAGCATAGCCAGGTATGAGCTATGATGATTTAGCATGATACAGATTAAATAGGCCTTGTCAGCCATGTGAAATACTTGTACAACAAGTATGATATATATATATATATATATATATATATATATATATATATATATATATATATATATATGGGTCTGATAACCTAGAGATGATTGTTTCCTGGTGAGAGGTGACATTGTTCAATGATGAACTGAGGGTTTGATACCCAAAACATGTGATCATGATAATGAAAATGTTGAAGGGATGAGATTCCCAGTAATGTGTTCAAGGGATTGAGATCCCAAGATGGGTGTAACAAGATGTGTTCCAATTGATACAAGATTCCTTGAAAAATGTATTACACCTTTCTCTGTAGCATTTATCCATAATTCATGCTTGTAACTTGATTCATGCTAAAAGTTGTTGTAATGCACTTAACTTATTAAGTGAAACTAAAACTATAGTTTGCCCTGGCCATAGATCCATTCAGTGTCAAAACTTACTGGTTGGTGAAATGAGTTTTACTCGGAGTGTATATTTTTGAATATGCAAGGTGCAAGACATGTATTTCCTTGCTTCCTTCAAACGTCAGGATTGGCTTTGGGCCATACCCTAGCAAGAGTGTGGTTGTAGGCTATGATTCAATATACAATAAGGATTGGTTACAGACCATACCTAGATAAGAAAATCATGATTGACTATGGGTCATACCCTGATAAGACAATCAGGATTGACTAGGGGTCATACCCTGATAAGGGAATAACTACGGGTTGTATCTCTCTAGTGTTGAGCCTATATACCCAGACTAGCTAAATTGTAGTTTGACTTGTAATGTAATGTCACTTCCAGTAATCTCGTACTGACTGAGAAAGGAGAGGTCGTGGAGTTCGACTCTTCCATGGACCTTGTATGGCACTGATTCTACCTAATTTAGGTTGGCTGGAGCATGAGTGGTATACCTCACCTCTTCAGTGCATAAGATTGATTGTTGAAAGATGTAATCAGTCGTGTAGACTATTTGCTTAAGGATCGAATACAAAAACATAGAATGAGGCTGCAATTGCTTCTGTATGTCATAG